>CM061556.1:131750-1391750 GCA_030864225.1 Capsicum baccatum var. pendulum
GAGGATCATCCCAGTATGGTCTTTCTAAATTTTTATGGCTAATTGGGTTTGTCCAAATGGGCAAAATGGTGCGAAATGGGGTGTCTTTGGGCCAAATCGATTGGTCTATACAACCCATGATTTGAAGGTGGGCCTAGGGTTCGGGGTTCTATGGGCCATAAATTAATCGGGGCATGTCAGGGGGTGACACCATCCAGCATGGTCCGGTTAAATTTTTATGGCCATTTAGATGGACAAACGGGTGAAACGGAGCGAACGGGGCATTTTCTGGCCAAATTGGTGTGCTATAGCCCACGGTTTCGGGGCTAGCCCAGGGTTCGGGCGTGCTGTGGACCAAAATCTATCGGGGCATGCAAAGGAGGTTGGGGTTCATCCCAGTATGGCCCGTTTTAAATTTTTGTGGCCATTTGTATGGATAAACGGAGAAACGGCGCAAACGGGCATTTTTAAGCCAAAACTATGTGGTATAGCTCGCGATTTCAGGGATGGACCCAGGGTACGGGCATGCTATGGACAAAAATATATCGGGGTGTACCAGGGAGGTTGATAATCATTCCAGTGTAAGCCGTTTAAATTTTGTGGATATTTAGGCGGGAAAATGGGCGAAACAATGCGAACGGGGATTTTTCAGCCCAAATCGGTGTGTTATAGCCCACTGTTTTGGTGGTGGGCTCGGTGTTCGGGAATACTTTGGGCCGAAAATCGACCGGGGAATGTCAGGAAGGTTGGGGATCATCTCAGTATGGTCCGTTCAAATTTTCGTGGCCATTTGGGTGGACAAATAAATGAAACAGCACATACGGGGCATTTTCGGCCAAATTAGTGTGCTATTGGCAACGATTTTAGGGTTGGGCCCAGGGTTCGGTTAGACTGTTGGTCAAAATTTGATCGGGGTATGCCAGGGAGCTGGGGTTCATCCCATTGTGGTTCATTTAAATTTTCATGGCCATTTAGGTGGACAAACGGGCATAACGGTGTGAATAGGGCATTTTCGGGCCAAATTGATGTGCTATAGCCCACAGTTTTGGGGATGGGCCAATGGTTCGGGCGTGTTGTAGTCCAAAAATTCACTGAGGCATACCAGGGAGGTTGAGGATCATCCCAATATGGTACGTTTAAATTTTCGTGGCCATTTGGTGGACAAACGGGCAAAACGACATAAATGGGTATTTTTGGGTTAAGGGTTGCGGTCCGCGTGTGCTATGGGCCAAAAATTGATCGGGGCATGCCAGGGAGTTGGGGACCAGACCAGTGTGGTTCTTTTAAATTTTGTGTCCATTTGGGTCGATAAACAAATGAAACGGTGCAAACAGGGCATTTTCAGGCCAAATCAGTGTGTTATAGCCCACGATTTCAGGGATGGGCAAGGGGTCCGAGCGTGCTGTAGTCCAAAAATAATCCGACGCATACCAGGGAGGTTGGGGATCGTCCCAGTGTGGTGCGTTTAAATTTTTGTAGTCATTCCGGTGGACAAACGGGCGAAACGGCATGAATGAGGCTTTTTTAGGCTAAATCGATGTGCTATAGCCCACGGTTTTGAGGGTGGACCCAGGTTCCGAGAGTGCAGTGAGCTAAAACTCGATCGGGCGTGCCAAGAGGTTGACGATCATTCCAGTGTGGTCCGTTTAAATTTTTTTAGCCATTTGGGTGCACAAACGGGTGAAACAGCGCGAACGAAGCATTTTTGGGCCAAATCTGTGTGTTATAGCCCACGGTCTTGGGAGTGGGCCTGGGTTCCGGGCATTCAGTGAGTCAAAATTCAATCGATACATTCCAGGGAGGTTGGGATTATCCCAGTATGGTTAATTTTTTATTTTTGTGGCCATTTGGGTGGGCAAATGGGCGAAACGGTGCGAACGGGGCATTTTCGGAATAAATTGGTGTTCTATAGCCCATAGTTTTGAGGGTGGGCCCGAGGTCCAAGTGTACAAGTGGACAAAAATCGATCGAGGCATGACAGGAGGTTGGGGATCATCCCAATGTTGTTCGCTAAATTTTCGTGGCCATTTGGTTGGATCAATGGGCAAAACGGCGCGAACAGGGTTTTTTTGAACAAATCAGTGTGCTATAGCCCACAGTTTCGGGTGAGCCCGAGTTTCAGGCATTTTGTGGGACAAAAATCGATTGGAGCATGCCAGGGAGGTGGGGGATGGTCCCAGTATGGTCCGTTTAAATTTTTGTGGCCATTTGCATGGGCAAATAAATTAAACGTTGTGAACAGGGCATTTTCAGGTCAAATTGGTGTGCCATAGCCTACGGTTTGAGGGGTGGGCTCGGGGATCGGGCGTGCTGTATTTCAAAATAGTCTGGGGCATGCCAAGGAGGTTGCGGATCATCCCACTATGGACCGTTTAAATTTTTGTGGCCATTTTGGTGGACAAACAAATGAAATATCGCGAACTGGGTGTTTTCAGGCAAAATCGGGGTGCTATAGCCTATGGTTTTGGGGTGGGCTCAAGGTCCAAGCGTTCTGTGCACAAAAAATCGATTGGGCATGACTAGGAGGTTGGGTACTAGCCCCATATGGTTCATATTATTTTTTTTGGTCATTTGGGTGGTTAAACGGGTGAAATAGCGCAAACGGGGTATTTTCGAGAGAAATCGGTGTGAATAGCCCATAGTTTTGGGGGTTAGCCCGGTCCGAATCTGCTGCATGTTAAAACTTGACCAGGGCATGCCAGGAGGTTTGGTGGTTCAAACGTGGCCATTTGGACAAATGGGCAAAACAGCAGAATGAAGCATTTTTGGGCCAAAGTAGTGTGTTATAGCCCACGATTTTGAAGGTGGGCCTGGGTTCCGGGCGTGCTGTGGGCAAAAAATCGACCAGGGCATGCCAGGGAGTTGAGTATCATCCCAGTGTGGTCATTTAAATTTTTGTGTCTATTTGGGTGGACAAACGGGCAAAACAACACAAATGAAGCATTTTTAGGCTAAACCGGTGTGCTATAGCCCACTGTTTTGGGGGTGGTCCCGGGGTCTGAGTGTGTTGTGGGCAAAAACTCAATCAGGGCTCATCAAAGAGGTTGGAGATCATTCCAGTGTGGTCCGTTTAAATTTTTGTAGCTATTTGGGTGGACAAACGGGCAAAACATCGCGAACAAGGCATTTGCGGGCAAAATCGGTGTGCTATAGCCCATGGTTTTGGGGGTGGGCCTGGGCTCTGGGCGTGCTGTAGGCCGCAAATTGATTGAGGCGTGCCAAGGAGGTGGGTATCATCCCAATATAGTCCGTTTAAATTTTTGTGGCTATTTGGGTGGATAAGTGAACGAACAGTGCAAACGAGGCATTGTTTGGGCAAAATCAGTGTGCTAAACCCACGGTTTCGGGGTGGGCCCGAGGTTCGGGTGTGTGCTGTAGGATAAAAATTGTCCGGGGCATGCCAGGGTAGTTGGGGATCATCCCAGTGTGGTTTGTTTAAATTTTTGTGGCCATTTGGGTAGACAAACGGGAGAAATTGAATGAACGAAGCATTTTTGGGCTAAATTGGCGTGCTATATCCCACGGTTTTGGGGGTGGCCCAGGGACCGAGTGTGCTATGGGCTAAAACTCAATGGGGGCATGCTAGAGAGGTTGTAGATCACCCAGTGTGGTCTGTTTAAATTTTCTCGGCTATTTGGGTGGAAAAAAGAGTAAACCGTCACAAACGGGACATTTTGGGAAAAATCGGTGTGCTATAACCACGGTTTGAAGGTGGGTCTGGGGTCCAGGTGTGCTGTGGGCTAAAAATCGACCGGGGCATGCCAGGTAGTTGCGTATCATCTCAGTGTGGTTCATTTAAATTTCGTGACCACTTGGGTGGACAAACGGGCAAAACAACACGAAACGAAGCATTTTTAGGCTAAACCGATGTGCTATAGCCCACTGTTTTAGGGTGCGTCTGGGGTCGGCGTGGTGGTAGGTGCTGTAGGCTAAACTTAATTGATGCTTGCTAAAGAGGTTGGAGATCATCCAGTGTGGTCCGTTTAAATTTTTGTAGCTATTTGGGTGGACAAATGGGCAAAACAGCACGAACGGGGCATTTTCAGGCAAAATTGGTGAGCTATAGCCCACAGTTTTGGGGTAGGCACGGGGTCCGGGCGTGCTATGAGCCAAAAATTGACTGGCGCATGTCATAGAGGTTGGGGATCATCCCAGTATCGTCCATTTAAATTTTCGTGGCTATTTAGGTGGACAAACGAGTGAAACAGTACGAATGGGGCATTTTCGAGCCTAATCGGTGTGCTATGGCACATGATTTTGGAGGTGGACCCAGGGTCCAGGCATGCTGCGGGTAGAAAATCAATCGGGGATTTCTTGGCATGTTGGGGATCAACCAAGTATTGTTCGTTTAAATTTTCATAGTCATTTGGGTGGATAAATGGGCAGAACTATGAGAACGGGACATTTTCAGCCTAAATCGGTGTGCTATAGCCCACGATTTTAGGGGTGGGCTCGGGTCCCAGTTTTGCTGTGGGCCAAAAATAGATCGAGGTATGCCAGGGAGTTAGGGATCATCCCAATGTGGTTCGTTTAAACTTTTGTAGCCATTTGGGTAGACAAACGGGCGTAACGGCGCAAATAAGACATTTTCCATCCAAATTGTTGTGTTATAGCCCACGGTTTTGAGGGTGGGCCCATGGTCCGGGCTTGCTGTGGGCCAAAAATTAACCACGGCATGGTAGGGAGGTTAGGGATCATCCCAGTGTGATCTGTTTATATTTTTGTGGCCATTTGGGTGCACAAATGGGTAAAACGGTGCAAACGGGGAATTTTCAGGCTAAATCGGTGTGCTATAGCCCGCGATTTTGGGGGTTCGCCGGGGTCCAGGCGTGCTTTGGGCCTAAAATCAATTGGGGCGTGCCAGGGAGGTTGGGATAATCCCACTGTGGTCTTTTAAATTTTCGTGGCTATTTGGGTGGATAAATAAACGAAATGGTGTAAACGGGGCATCTTTCAGGCAAAATTGGTGTGGTAGAACCCACGGTTTCGGGGGTGGACCCGGGGTCCGGTTGTGCTGTGGGACAAAAATTGTTTGGGCATGCCAGGGAGGTTGGGGATCATACCAGTGTGGTCCGTTTAAATTTTTATGGCAATTTGAGTGGACAAACGGGAGAAGCAGAATGAACGAAGCATTTTTGGGGTAAATCGGTGTGCTATAGCCCATAGTTTTCGGGCTGAGCCCGGGGTCCAAGCGTGCTATGGGCTAAAACTCAACAGGGGAATGCTAGAGAGGTTCGATCACCAGTGTGGTTTTTTTAAAATTTTCATGGCTATTTGGGTGGATAAATAGGAGAAACGGCGCAAATGGGGTATTTTCGGGCAAAATCGATGTGCTATATCCCACGGTTTTGAAGGTGGGCCTGGGGTCCAGGCGTGCTGTGGGCCAAAAATTGATCGGACATGCCAAGGAGTTGAGCATCACCCCAGTGTGGTTCATTTAAATTTTTTGGCTGTTTGGATGGACAAACGGGTGAAACGACATGAACGAAGTATTTTTAGCCTAAACCGGTGTGCTATAGCCCACTGTTTTAGGGGTGAGCCCAGGGTACGAGCGTCCTATGGGATAAAACTCGATCGGGACTCGTCAAAGAGATTGGAGATCATCCCAGTATGGTCCGTTTAAATTTTCATAGCTATTTGGGTGGACAAACGGGCAAAACAACGCGAATGGGGCATTTTCGGGCAAAATTGATATGCTATATCCAATGGTTTTGGGGGTGGGCCTGGGGTCCGGGCGTGCTGTGGGCCGCAAATTTATCAAGGTATCCCAGGGAAGTTGGGGATCATCCCAGTATGGTCCGTTTGAATTTTCGATGGCCATTTAGGTGTACAAACGGGAGAAATGACGCGGACGGGGGGTTTTAGGCTAAGTCAGTGTGCTATACGCCCACGGTTTTAGAGGGTGGGCTTGGAATTCATGCTTGTTGTGGGCCAAAACTTGATCGGGGTGTGCCAGGGGAAGGTTGGGATGGTCCCAATTAATGGTCCTTTAAATTTTTGTGGCCTTTTGGGTGGACAAACGAATGAAACGGCGGGTGGAACGGGGCATTTTTCGGGCTAAAATGGTGTGTCATAGCCCACGATTTGAGGGGTGGCCTGTGGTTCTGGGCGTACTTGTTCAAAAAATCGATCGGGGGCATGCCAGGGAGGTTGGAGGTCATTGCAGTGTGGTCCGATTAAATTTTTGTGGCCATTTTGATGGACAAATGTATGAAACACGCGGTGAACGGAGTGTTTTTTAGCCAAATCAGTGTGCTATAACCCACGGAAGATTCAGGGGTGGGTATAGGGTCTATGCCGTGCTGTGGGCCAAAAATCGACTGGGCCTTGATTTGGAGGTTGGGGATTATCCTAGTGTGGTTTCTTTAATATTTATCTGTCCATTTTGGGTGGACAAACTATCGAAACAGCACGAACGGGGCATTTTCGTGCCAAATTGGTATGCTATAACCCACGATTACGAAGGTGGGATAGGGTTCCGGGAGTGTTTGTGGGTTAAAAAATCGGACAGGGGAATGCCAGGGGTAATTGGAGATCTTCCCAGTGTTGTTCGTTTAAATTTTCGTGACCATTTGAGTGGACAAACGGTCGAAACGGCATGAACGGGGTATTTTTTACCCAAATCGATATGCTATTGCCCACCAGGGTTTGGGGGTGAGCCCGAGGTCCAAGCATACTGTGGGTCAAAAATCAATCGAGGCATACCAAGGAGGTGGGGGATCATCCCAGTGTGGTCCGTTTAAATTTTTTGTGGCCATTTGGGTGGACAAATGGGTGAACAGCACGAAAAGGCATTTTCGGTCCAAATTGATGTGCTAGTAGCCCATGGTTTTGGGGGGTGGCCCCCCAGTGTTCGGGCGTTCTGTTGGGGCTAAAAATCTATCAGGGAATGCCAAGGGAGGTTGGTGATCACCCAACATGGTCTGTTTAAATTTTAATTGCCATTTTGGGTGAATAAACAGCAGAAACAGTTTATAGGGCGACATTTTGGGATAAATCGGTGTGCTATGGCTAATGATTTTAGGGGTGGGCCTGGGGGTCCGGGCGTATTTTGGCCTGAAAGTTGATCGGCGGCATGGTCAAGGAAGGTTGGGATTCATCTCGGTGTAGTCCGTTTAAATTTTGTTGCCATTTTAGTAGAGACACTGGTGAAATGGCGGCAACAGGGCATTTTTGGGCCAAAATATGTGTGCTATAGCCCACGGTTTTTGGGGGGGGGGGTGGGCCCAGAGTTCGAGCGTGCTGGGTGGGCCGAAGATCGACTGAGGCATTGTAAGGAGGTTGAAGATTATCCTAGTTTAGTCTGTTATATATTTTCTGGCTATTTGGGTGGACAAACGGATGAAACGTGCAAACAGGGTATCTTCGGGGCAAATCATTGTACTACAATCCACGGTTTTGGGGGTGGGGCCCAAGGTCCAGGCATGCTGTGGGGCAAAATTGGAACAGGATATGCCAGGGAGGCTGGGGGATCATCCCAGTATTAGTCGTTTAAAATTTTTGTTACCATTTGTGTAGATAAACGTGAGAAACGGAACAAATATAGCAATTTTTGGCTAAATCGGTGTTCTATAGCCCACGGTTTTGAGGGTGGGCTCGGGGTCCGGGTGTGCTGTAGGCCAAAAATTATTCAGGGCATGCCAAGGAGGTTAGGGATCATACCAGTGTGGTCCGTTTAAATTTTTGTGTCCATTTGGGTAGACAAATGGGAGAAACAGAACGAATGAAGCCATTTTGGGCTAAATCAGTGTGCTATAGTCCACGATTTTAGGGGTGGGCTCGGGTCCCAGTTTTTCTGTGGGCCAAAAATAGACCGAGGTATGCCAGGGAGTTAGGGATCATCCCAATGTGGTTCGTTTTAAACTTTTGTAGCCATTTGGGTAGACGGGCGTAACGGCGCGAAAAAGACATTTTCCATCCAAATTGTTGTATTATAGCCCACGATTTTTAGGGTGGGCCCGTGGTCCGGGCTTGCTGTGGGCCAACAATTAACCGCGGCGTGGTAGGGAGGTTAGGGATCATCCCAATGTGATATTTTTATATTTTTGTGGCCATTTGGGTGCACAAACGGGTAAAATGGTGCAAACGGGGAATTTTCAGGCTAAATTGGTGTGCTATAGCCCGCGATTTTGGGGGTTCGCTGGGGTCCAGGCGTGCTTTGGGCGTAAAATCAATTGGGGCGTGCCAGGGAGGTTGGGATAATCCCAGTGTGGTCTTTTTAAATTTTCGTGGCTATTTGGGTGGATAAATAAACGAAATGGTGTAAACGGGGCATCTTTCAGGCAAAATTTGTGTGGTAGAACCCACGGTTTCGGGGGTGGGCCCAGGGTCCGGGTGTGCTGTAGGACAAAAATTGTTCGGGGTATGCCAGGGAGGTTGGGGATCATCCCAGTGTGGTCCGTTTAAATTTTTATGGCAATTTGGGTGGACAAACGGGAGAAGCAGAATGAACGAAGCATTTTTGGGGTAAATCGGTGTGCTATAGCCCATAGTTTTCGGGCTGGGCCTGGGGTCCAAGCGTGCTATGGGCTAAAACTCAACAGGGTAATGCTAGAGAGGTTCGATCACCCAGTGTGGTTTTTTTTAAATTTTCATGGCTATTTGGGTGGATAAATAGGAGAAACGGCGCAAACGGGGTATTTTCGGGCAAAATCGATGTGCTATATCCCACGGTTTTGAAGGTGGGCCTGGGGTCCAGGCGTGCTGTGGGCCAAAAATTGATCGGGACATGCCAGGGAGTATAGCATCATCCCAGTGTGGTTCATTTAAATTTTTTGGCCATTTGGATGGACAAACGGGTGAAACGACATGAACGAAGTATTTTTAGGCTAAACCGGTGTGCTATAGCCCACTGTTTTAGGGGTGAGCCCGGGGTACGAGCGTCCTATGGGATAAAACTCGATCGGTACTCGTCAAAGAGATTGGAGATCATCCCAGTATGGTTCGTTTAAATTTTCATAGCTATTTGGGTGGACAAACAGGCAAACCAACGCGAACGGGGCATTTTCGGGCAAAATCGATATGCTATAGCCAATGGTTTTGGGGGTGGGCCTGGGGTCCGAGCGTGCTGTGGGCCGTAAATTGATCAAGGTATGCCAGGGAAGTTGGGGATCATCCCAGTATGGTTCGTTTGAATTTTCATGGCTATTTAGGTTTACAAACGGGAGAAATGGCGCGGACGGGGGGGTTTTAGGCTAGGTCAGTGTGCTATAGCCCAGGGTTTTAGAGGTGGGCTTAGGATTCATGCTTGTTGTGGGCCAAAACTTGATCGGGGTGTGCCAGGGAGGTTGGGATGGTCCCAGTATGGTCCTTTAAAATTTTGTGGCCTTTTGGGTGGACAAACGAATGAAACGGCGTGAACGGGGCATTTTTGGGCTAAAATGGTGTGTCATAGCCCACGATTTGAGGGGTGGGCCCGGGTTCTGGGCGTACTTGTTCCAAAAATCGACCGGGGCATGCCAGGGAGGTTGGAGGTCATTGCAGTGTGGTCCGTTTAAATTTTTGTAGCCATTTTGATGGACAAATGTATGAAACAGCGTGAACGGAGTGTTTTTTGGCCAAATCAGTGTGCTATAACACACGGATTCGGGGGGTGGGCATAGGGTCTAGGCGTTCTGTGGGCCGAAAATCGACTGGGGCGTGAATTGGAGGTTGGGGATTATCCTAGTGTGGTTCTTTTATATTTATCTGTCCATTTGGGTGGACAAACTATCGAAACAGCACGAACGGGGCATTTTCGAGCCAAATTGGTATGCTATAACCCACGGTTATGAAGGTGGGCTAGGTTCCGGGAGTGTTGTGGGTTAAAAATTGACAGGGGAATGACAGGTAATTGGAGATCTTCCCAGTGTGTTTCGTTTAAATTTTCGTGACCATTTGAGTGGACAAACGGTCGAAACGGCATGAACGGGATATTTTTTACCCAAATCGATATGCTATTGCCCACGGGTTTGGGGGTGAGCCCGAGGTCCAAGCATACTGTGGGCCAAAAATCAATCGAGGCATACCAAGGAGGTGGGGGATCATCCCAGTGTGTTCCGTTTAAATTTTTTGGCCATTTGGGTGGACAAATGGGTGAAACAGCACGAATGGGGTATTTTCGGGCCAAATCGGTGTGTTATAGCCCACGGTTTTGGGGGTGGGCCCATAGTTTGAATGTTTTATGCACCGAACATTAACTGAAGTGTGCCAGGGAGGTTGGGGATCATCCCAGTGAAGTCCGTTTAAATTTTTGTGGCTATTTGGGTGGATAAACGGGCGAAACGGCATGAAAAGGCATTTTCGGTCTAAATTGATGTGCTATAGCCCATGGTTTTGGGGGTGGGCCCAGTGTTCGGGCGTTCTGTGGGCTAAAAATCAATCAGGGAATGCCAAGGAGGTTGGGGATCATCCCAGCATGGTCCGTTTAAATTTTAATTGTCATTTGGGTAAATAAACAGGCGAAACAGTTTACAGGGTGAATTTTGGGGCCAAATCGGTGTGTTATTGATCGGGGCATGTCAAGGAGGTTGGGAATCATCTCGGTGTAGTCCGTTTTAATTTTTGTGGCCATTTTGGTGGAGACACGGGTGAAATAGTGCAACGGGGCATTTTTGGGCCAAATTAGTGTGCTATAGCCCACGGTTTTGGGGGTGGGCTTGGGCGTTATGTGAGCTAAAAATCAACCGAGGCATGCCTGGGAGGTTGGGGATGGTCCCAATATGGTCCATTTAAATTTTTGTGGCCTTTTAGGAGACAAACGGGTAAAATAGCGCAAATGGGGCATTGTATGGGCAAATTAATGTGCTATAGCCCACGGTTTTGGGGGTAGGCCTGGGGTCCAAGCGTGCTAGGTGTCGAAAATCGACTGGGGCATGCCAGAGAGGTTGGGGATAGTCCCAATTTGGTCTGTTTAAATTTTTTTTGCCATTTGGGTGTATAAACAGCAAAACGGCGCAAACGGGGAATTTTTGGGACAAATCAGTGTGCTATAGCCCATGGTTTTGGGGGTGGGCCCAGAGTTTGGGCGTGCTGTGGGCCGAAGATCGACTGAGACATTGTAAGGAGGTTGAAGATTATCCTAGTTTAGTCTATTATAGTTTTTGTGGCTATTTGGGTGGACAAACGGACAAAACGGTGCGAACAGGGTGCCTTCGGGGCAAATCAGTCTGCTATAATCCACAATTTTGGGGGTGGGCCTAGGGTCCAGGCATGTTGTGGGCCAAAATTAAACAGGACATGCCAGGGAGACTGGGGATCATCCCAGTGTGGTCGGTTTAAATTTTTGTTACCATTTGTGTAGATAAACGTGAGAAACCAAACAAACATAGCAATTTTGGGCTAAATCGGTGTTCTATAGCCCACGGTTTTGAGGGTGGGCTCGGGGTCCGGGTGTGCTGTGGGCCAAAAATTGTTCAAGGCATGCCAAGGAGGTTGGGGATCATACCAGTGTGGTCCGTTTAAATTTTTGTGTCCATTTGGGTAGACAAATGGGAGAAACAGAACGAACGAAGCTATTTTGGGCTAAATCAGTGTGCCATAGCCCACGACTTTGGGGGTGGGCCTGGGGTACTAGCGTGTTATGGGATAAAACTCAACGGGGGCATGACAGAGAGGTTGGATATCACCCATTATGGTCTGTTTAAACTTTCTTTGCTATTTGGATGGATAAACGGGCAAAACGGCGCAAACGGGGCATTTTTGGGAAAAATCGGGGTGCTATGGCCCACGGTTTTGAAGGTAGGCCTGGGGTCCAGGCGTGCTGTGGGCCAAAAATCGACTGGGGCATGCCTGGGAGTTGATTATCATGCCAGTGTGGTTCATTTTAATTTTTGTGGCCATTTGGGTGGACAAACGAGCAAAACTGCACGAACGAAGCTATTTAGGTTAAACCGGTGTGCTATAGCCCACTGTTTTTGGGGGTGGGCCTGGGGTCCAAGCGTGTTGTGGGCTAAAACTCAATCGGGGCTTGCTAAAGAGGTTGAAGATCATCCTAGTGTGGTCCGTTTAAATTTTTGTAGCTATTTGGGTCGATAAATAGGCAAAACGGCACAAACGGGGCATTTTCAGGCAAAATCGGTGTGCTATAGCCCTCAATTTTGGTGGTAGGCCCAGGGTCCGGGCATACTGTGAGCCAAAAATTGATTGGGGCATGCCAGGTAGGTTGGGTATTATCCTAGTATCGTCCATTTAAATTTTCGTGGCTATTTAGGTGGACAAACAGGCGAAACAGTGCGAACGGGGCATTTTCGAGCCTAATCAGTGTGCTATAAAACACGATTTTGGGGGTTGACCCCGGGTCCAGGCGTGCTGTGGGTAGAAAATCGACCGAGGCATTCTAGGAAGGTTGGGGATCATCCCAGTGTTGTCCGTTTAAATTTTCATGGTCTTTTAGGTGGATAAATGGGCAAAACTATGCGAATGGGTCATTTTTAGCCCAAATCGGTGCGCTATAGCCCATGGTTTTGGGCGTGGACCCGGGGTCCAGGCGTGCTGTAGCCAAAAAATTGACCGGGGCGTGCCAGGGAGGTTGGGGATCATCCCAGTATGGAGCGATTAAATTTTCCTGGCCATTTGTGTGAACAAACGAATGAAACGGCATGAACTGGACATTTTTGAGCGATATCGGTGTGCTATAGCCCACGGTTTTGGGGGTGGACTCGGGGCACAATTTTTCTGTGGGCCAAAAATCGATAGGGGTATGCCAGGGAGTTGGGGATAATCCCAGTGTGATTGGTTTAAATTTTTGTATCCATTTAGGTAGATAAACAGGCGTAACGGCGCGAATATAATATTTTCTATCCAAATTGTTGTGCTATAACCCACAGTTTCGAGGGTGGGCCTGTGGTCCATGTTTTTTATGGGCCAAAAATTGACCGCGGCATGCTAGGGAGGTTAGGAATTATCCCAGTGTGGTCTGTTTAAATTTTGTGGCCATTTGGGTGGAGAAACAGGAAAAATGGTGCAAACAGGGCATTTTCGGGCTAAATCGGTGTGCTATAGCCCACAGTTTTGGAGGTTGGCCAGGGTCCATGCATGCTGTGGGCCAAAAATTGATCGGGTCATGCCAGGGAGGTTGAGAATCCTTTCAGTGTTTCCCGTTTAAATTTTCATAGCCATTTGGATAGACAAATGGGCAAAATGGCACAAACGGGGCATTTTTGGGTTAAATTGATGTGCTATAACCTGCGGTTTTGGGGGTGGGCCTATGGTCCGTGCCTTTTATGGGCTAAAAATCGATCGAAGCGTGCCAGGGGGGTTGAGTATCATCCCAGTGTGGTCCATTTAATTTTTTGTGGCCAGTTAGGTTTACAAACGGGGGAAATGACATGAACGAGGCAATTTCACACTAAATCGGTGTGCAATAGCCCACGGTTTAGAGGGTGGGCCCAGGGTTCGAGTGTGTTGTAAGACAAAAATTGATCGGTATGTGTCAGAGAGTTTGGGGATCATCCCAGTATGGTCCGTTTAATTTATCATGGCTATTTGAGAAGACAATTGGGCGAAACGGTGCGAACGGTGCATTTTCAGTCAAAATTGGTGTGCTATAGCCCACAGTTTTGGGGGTTGGCCCTTGGTCCGGGTATTTTCAGGCACGAACGTGGTATTTTCAGGAAAAATCATTGTGCTATAACCCACAGTTTTGGAGGTGGGTCTGGGGTACGAGCGTGTTGTGGGCCAAAAATTGATCAGGGCATGCTAGGAAGGTTAGGAATCATCCCAGTTTAGGCCGTTTAAATTTTCAAGGCTATTTGGGTGAACAAATGAGTGAAACGATGCGAATGGGGCATCTTCCAGCTAAATTAGTGTGCTATAGCCCACGGTTTCGGGGGTAGGCCCGTGATCCGGACGTGCTGTGAGATAAAATCGAACGGGGCATGATAGGGAGGTTGGGGATCATCCCAGTGTGGTCTATTTAAATTTTTGTGGCCACTTGGGTGGACAAACGGGCAAAACGGCACGAACAGGGCCTTTTCAAGATAAATCGGTGTCCTATAGCCCACGGTTTTGGGGGTGGGCCCAGTGTTCAAGCGTGTTGTGGGTCAAAAATCTATTAGGGCAAGCCAGGGAGGTTGAGAATCATCCCAGTATGGCCCGTTTAAATTTTCGTAGCCATTTGGAAGGACAAATAGGCAAAACGGCGCAAACGGGGTATTTTTGGGCCAAATTGGTGTGCTTTAACCCGCAGTTTCAGGGGTGGGCCTAGGGTCCGTGCATGTTGTGGGCTGAAAATCGACTAAGGTATGCCAGGGGGTTGAGGATCGTCCCAGTGTGGTTCATTTAATATTTTGTGGCCATTTAGGTTTACAAACGGGTAAAATGGCATGAATGGGGCATTTTCACGGTAAATCGATGTGCAATAGCCCACGATTTAGGGGGTGGGCCCGGGGTCCAAGCGTCCTGTAGGCCAAAAAATTATTGGAGTATGTCAGGGTGGTTAGGCATCATCCTAGTATGGTCCGTTTAATTTTTCATGGCCATTTGAGAGGACAAACGGGTGAAACGACACGAACGGACATTTTCGGGCAAAATTGGTGTGCTATAGCCCATGGTTTTGGGGGTAGGCCTGGGTTCCAAGCGTTCTGTGGGGCAAAAATTAACCGAGGCATATTAGGGAGGTTGGGGATCATCCCAGTATGGTTCATTTAAATTTTTGTGGCTATTTGGGTGGACAAAAGGGCGGAACAGAGCAAATGTGGCATTTTCAGGTCAAATCAATGTGCTATAGCCCACGGTTTTAGGGTGGGCCTAGAGTCCAGACATGTTGTGGGCCAAAAATTGATCTAGGCATTCCTGGGAGGTTAAGGATCATCCCAGTATGGTTCGTATAAATTTTCATGCCCATTTGGGTGGACAAACGAGAGAAACAACGCGAATGGGGCATTTTCGTGCCAAATTGGTGTGCTATAGCCCACGGTTTCGGGGGTGGTTTCAGGGTCTGGGCTTTCAGTGGGCCAAATATCAATTGGGGCATGCCTGGGAGGTTAGGTATCATCCCAGTGTGGTCCGTTTAAATTTTTGTGGCCATTTGGATGGACAAACGGGCGAAACGATGCGAACTTGGCATATTTAGGCCAAATCGATGTGCTATAACCCACAGTTTAGGGGGTCGGTCTGGGATCCGAGTGTGATATGGGTCAAAAATTATTTAGGGCATGCCAGGGAGGTTAGGGATCATCCCAGTGTAGTTTGTTTAAATTTTTGAAGTTATTTGGCTGGACAAACAGGCGAAACAGCGCGAACGGGGAATTTTTGAGCCAAATCAGTGTGCTATAGCCCACGGTTTCTAGGGTGGGCCCGTGGTCTGAGCGTGCTATGGGCTAAAAATTGAACGGGGCATGCAAAGGAGGTTGGGGATCATCCCGGGATGGTCCGTTTAAAATTTCATAGCTATTTGGGTAGACAAACGAGCAAAACGGGGCTTTTTCAAAACAAATTAGTGTGCTATAGTCCACGATTTTGGGGTTGGGCCCAGGGTCCGAGCGTGCTGTAGGCCAAAAATCGATCGGGGCAAGCGAAGGAGGTTGCGGATCATCCCAGTATGGCCCATTTAAATTTTCATAGCCATTTGGATGGGCAAACGAGCGAAATAGCGCAAATGATGTATTTTCAGGCGATATTGGTGTGCTATAACCTGCGGTTTTGGGGGTGGGCCCAGGGTTCGTACGTGTTGTGGGCTAAAAATCGACCAGGATGTGCAAGAGGGTTTGAGGATCGTCCTAGTGTGGTCCATTTAATTTTTTGTGCCCATTTAGGTGGACAAACGGGCGAAACGGCACGAACAGGGTATTTTCGGGATATATCGCTATGCTATAGCCCACGATTTTGGGTGTGGTCCTCGGGTTCGGGCATTCTGTCGGCCAAAAATTGACCGGGGCGTGCTTGGGAGGTTGAGTATCATCCCAGTATAGTCCGTTTAATTTTTCATGGCCATTTGGGTGTACAAATGGGTGAAACGGTGCAAACGGGGCATTTCAGGGCAAAATCAATGTGTTATAGCCCACAATTTCGGGGGTGGGCCTGGGGTCCGGGTATGCTGTGGGCTAAAAATTAATCGGGGTATGCCAGGGAGGTTGGGGATCATCCCAGTATGATCCGTTTAATTTTTTGTAGCCATTTGGGTGGACTAACGGGTGGAATGGCGTGAATGGGGCATTTTCGGGCAAAATCGGTGTGCTATAGCCCACATTTTTAGGGGTGGGCCTAGGTTCCGAGCGTTTTGTGGGCCAAAAATTGATCGAGGCATGCCAGGGAGGTTGGGGATCGTCTTAGTATGGTCCGTTTAAATTTTTGTATCTATTTGGGTGGAAAAATAGGCATAAAGGCGCTAATGCGACATTTTTGGGCCAAATTAGTGTGCTATAGCCCACGGTTTTTGTGGTGGGCTCGGGGTACGGGCTTGCAGTAGGCGAAAAATTGACCTGGGCATGCCAAGGAGGTTGATAATTCTCCCAAGGTGAAACGGCGCAAACGGGGTGCTTTCGAGGCAAATTGGTGTGCTATAGCCCACGGTTTCAGGGGTGAGCCCGGGGTTCAGGCGTATTCTCGAACGAAAATTGATCGTGGCATGGCAGGGATATTGAGGATCATCCAAGTGTGGTTTGTTTAAATTTTTGCAGCTATTTGGGTGGTTAAATGGGCAAAACTGCGGGCATGGAGTATTTTTAGGCGACATCGGTGTACTATGGCCCACAGTTTTAGGGGTAGACCCGGGCTCTGGGTGTGCTGTGGGCTGAAGATTGACCGAGGCATGCCAGGGAGGTTAGGGACCATCCCAGTGTAGTTTGTTTAAATTTTCGAAGTTATTTGGCTGGACAAACAGGCGAAACAGCGCGAACGAGGAATTTTTTAGCCAAATCAGTGTGCTATAGCCCACGGTTTCTAGGGTGGGCCCGTGGTCTGAGCGTGCTATGGGCTAAAAATTGAACGGGGCATGCAAAGGAGGTTGGGGATCATCCCAGGATGGTCCGTTTAAAATTTCATAGCTATTTGGGTAGACAAACGAGCAAAACGGGGCTTTTTCAAAACAAATTAGTGTGCTATAGTCCATGATTTTGTGGTTGGGCCCAGGGTCCGAGCGTGCTGTAGGCCAAAAATCGATCGGGGAAAGCGAAGGAGGTTGCGGATCGTCCCAGTATGGCCCATTTAAATTTTCATAGCCATTTGGATGGGCAAACGAGCGAAATAGCGCAAATGATGTATTTTCAGGCGATATTGGTGTGCTATAACCTGCGGTTTTAGGGGTGGGCCCAGGGTCCGTACGTGTTGTGGGCTAAAAATCGATCAGGATGTGCAAGAGGGTTTGAGGATCGTCCTAGTGTGGTCCATTTAATTTTTTGTGCCCATTTAGGTGGACAAACGGGCGAAACGGCACGAACAGGGTATTTTCGGGATATATCGCTATGCTATAGCCCACGATTTTGGGTGTGGTCCTGGGGTTCGGGCATTCTGTCGGCCAAAAATTGACCGGGGCGTGCTTGGGAGGTTGAGTATCATCCCAGTATAGTCCGTTTAATTTTTCATGGCCATTTGGGTGTACAAATGGGTGAAACGGTGCAAACGGGGCATTTCAGGGCAAAATCAATGTGCTATAGCCCACAATTTCGGGGGTGGGCCTGGGGTCCGGGTATGATGTGGGCTAAAAATTGATCGGGGTATGCCAGGGAGGTTGGGGATCATCCCAGTATGGTCCGTTTAATTTTTCGTAGCCATTTGGGTGGACTAACGGGTGGAATGGCGTGAATGGGGCATTTTCGGGCAAAATCGGTGTGCTATAGCCCACATTTTTAGGGGTGGGCCTAGGTTCCGGGCGTTTTGTGGGCCAAAAATTGATCGGGGCATGCCAGGGAGGTTGGGGATCGTCTTATTATGGTCCGTTTAAATTTTTGTATCTATTTGGGTGGAAAAATAGGCATAAAGGCGCTAATGCGACATTTTTGGGCCAAATTAGTGTGCTATAGCCCACGGGTTTTGTGGTGGGCTCGGGGTCCGGGCTTGCAGTAGGAGAAAAATTGACCTGGGCATGCCAAGGAGATTGATAATTCTCCCAAGGTGAAACGGCGCAAACGGGGTGCTTTCGAGGCAAATTGGTGTGCTATAGCCCACGGTTTCAAGGGTGAGCCCGGGGTTCAGGCGTGTTCTCGAACGAAAATTGATCGTGGCATGGCAGGGATATTGAGGATCATCCAAGTGTGGTTTGTTTAAATTTTTGCAGCTATTTGGGTGGTTAAATGGGCAAAACTGCGGGCATGGAGTATTTTTAGGCGACATCGGTGTACTATGGCCCACAGTTTTAGGGGTAGACCCGGGCTCTGGGTGTGCTGTGGGCTGAAGATTGACCAAGGCATGCCAGGGAGGTTGGGTATTATCTCAGTATTATCTGTTTAAATTTTCATGGCCGTTTGGGTGGACAAACCGATAAAACGGTGCAGACGGGACATTTTTGGGCCATATCGATGTGCTATAGCCCATGGTTTTGGGGGTGGGCCTGGGGTCCGAAAGTGCTGTGGGCCTAAAATAGATTAGAGCTTTCCAGGGAGATTGGGGATCATCCCAGTATGGTCCCTTTACATTTTCGTGGCGATTTGGGTGGACAAACAGGTGAAACGACGCAAGCGAGCATTTTTGGGACAAATCGATGTTATATAGCACACGATTTTGGGGGATGGGCCTGAGGTGCGGGTATGCAGTGGGCTTAAAAATTGGCCTGGATGTGTTGGAGAGGTTGGGGATCATCCCAATGTGGTCCGTTTAATTTTTCATGGTCATTTGGGCAGACAAACGGGTGAAACAACGAAAATGGGGCATTTTCAGGACAAATTGATGTACTATAGCCTACGGTTTTAGGGATGGGCCTAGGTTCCAAACGTTCTATGGGCCGAAAATTGATTAGGGCATTCCAGGGAGGTTGAGGATCATCCCAGTATGGTCCGTTTAAATTTTCGTGACCATTTGGGCGGACAAATGGGCAAATCGGCGCGAATAGAGCATTTTTAGGCCAAATCGGTGTGCTATAGCCTACGATTTTAGGGATGGACCCGGTGTTCGGGCCTGATGTGGACCAAAAATAAATTGGGGCATGCCAGGGAGATTGGGGATCATCCCAGATTAGTCCATTTAAATTTTTATGGCCATTTGGGAGGACAAACGGGCGAAATAGTGCGAACAGGGCATTTTCGGACCAAATCGGTGTGTTATAGCCCATGGTTTTGGGGGTGGGCCCATGGTTTAGGCATGCTATTTGGGTGGACAAACTGGCGAATGGGGCATTTTTGGGCTAAATCGTTCTGTTATAGTCCACAGTTTTGGGGGTTGGCCCAGGTCCCGATGTTCTGTGGGCCAAAAATTGACCGGGGCATCCAAGGAGGTTGCGGATCATCCCAGTATAGTTCATTTAATTTTTCATGGCCATTTCGGTAGACGAAGGGGCGAAACGGCACGAATGGGGCATTTTTGGGTCAAATCTATGTGCTATAGCCCATGGTTTCGGGGGTGGGCCAAGGGTCTGAGCATGTTGTAGGCTAAAAATCAGCCAGGGTGTGCTAGGGAGGTTTAGGATTATCCTAGTGTGGTCCCTTTAAATTTTCGTGGCCATTTGAATGGACAAACAGGCAAAACAGCGCGAACGGGACATTTTTGGGGCAAATCGGTATGCTTTAGCCTACGATTTTGGGGGTGGACCTGGGGTTCGGGCATGCTATGGGATGAAAATCGATTGAGGCATACCAGGGAGGTTGGGAATCATTCCAGTGTGGTTTATTTAAATTTTTGTGGCCATTTGGGTGGACAAACGGGCGAAACGGCGCGAACGGGGCATTTTCAGACCATATCAGTGTGTTATAGCCCACAGTTTTAAGGTTGCAATCGGTGTTCGGGCGTTCTGTGGGTTGAAAATCGACCGAGGTGTGTCAGGGATGTTGGGGATCATCCCAGTGTGGTCCGTTTAAACTTTTGTGTCTATTTGGGTAAACAAACGGGCAAAATGATGCAAATGGGGTATTTTCAAGCAAAATTAGTGTGCTATAGCCTACGGTTTTGGGGGTGGGCCCAGGTTCCAGGCCTGTTGTGGGTCAAAAATTAACCGGGGCATGCTAGAGAGATTGAGGATCATTTCAGTGTGCTCCATTTAAATTTTTGTGGCATTTGGGTGGACAAACGGGTGAAAAGGCGTGAACGGGTCATTTTCAGGCCAAATTGGTTTGCTATAGCACATGGTTTCAGTGGTGGGCCAAGGGTTCGTGTGTGTTTTGGTCCAAAAGTCGATTGGGGCATGCCAAGAGGGTTGAGGATCGTCCCAGTATGGTCTGTTTAATTTTTCATGGCCATTTAGGTTAAGAAATGGGCAAAACAGCATATATGGAGCATTTTCGGGCCAAATTGATGTGCTGTGGCCAAAAATTGATCGAGGCCACAGTTTATGGGGTGGGCCCGAGGTCCGATCGTGCTATGGCTAAAAATCGATCGAGGCATGCCAGGGAGGTTGGAGATCATCCCAGTGTGGTCCGTTTAATTTTTCGTTGCCATTTGGGTTGACAAACGGGCGAAACGGCGCGAACCGGGCATTTTTGGGCTAAATCAATGTGCTATAGCCCACGGTTTTGGGTATGGTCCCGGGGTCCGGGCGTGGTGTGGGCTGAAAATCTACCGGGGTGTGCCAGGGATATTAGGGATCATCCCAGTGTGTTTCTTTTAAATTTTCATGGCCATTTGGGTGGACAAACGGGTAAAACAGCTCGAACGGGGTGTTTTTAAGAAAAATTAGTGTGCCCACAATTTTGGGGGGTGCCCGGGGTCTAGGCGTGTTGTCGGTTAAAAATTGATCGGGGCATGCCAGGGAGGTTAGGGATTATCCTAGTGTGGTTCATTTATATTTTTATGGCTATTAGGGTGGACAAACGGGCAAAACAGCGCGAACGGGGCATTTTTGATCCAAATCGGTGTGCTATAGCCCATAATTTTGGGGGTGGGCCTGGGGCTTAAGCGTGTTGTAGGCCAAAGATTGACCGGGGCATGCCAGAGAGGTTAGAGATCATCCCAATGTTGTCTGTTTAATTTTTTATGGCCATTTGAGTGGATAAACGGGCGAAACAGTGCGAATGGGGCATTTTGGGACCAAATTGGTGTGCTATAGCCTACGGTTACGTGGGTAGGCTGGGGATCCGAGTGTCCTGTTAGCCAAAAATTGACCAGGGTCTACTAGGGAGGTTGGGGATTATCCTAGTGTGGTCCGTTTAAATTTTCTTGGCAATTTGGGTGGACAAACGAGCGAAACGGTGTGAACGGGGCATTTTCGGGTTAAATTAGTGTGCTATAGACCACGGATTCGGGGATGGGCCCGGGATTCGAGCGTTCTGTGGGACAAAAATCGATCAAGGCATGCCAGTGAGGTTGGGGATCATCCCAGTATGGTCCATTTAATTTTGCGTGGCCATTTGGGTAGACAAACGGGCGAAACGGCGCAAACGGGGCATTTTTAGACCAAATCGATGTGCTATAGCCTACAATTTTGGGGGTGAGCCTAGAGTTCGGGCATGTCGTGGTCCAAAAATCAATGGGATGTGCCAGGGAGGTTGGATATTATCCCAGTATGGTCTATTTAATTTTTCGTGGCCATTTGGGTAGACAAAAGGGTGGAACGGTGTGAACAAGGCATTTTTCGGGCTAAATCGGTATGCTGTAGCCCACATTTTTAGGGGTGGGCCCAATGTCCGCGCATTTAATGGGCCAAAAATCAACTGGGGTATGCCAGGGAGGTTGGGGATCATCCCAGTGTGGTCCGTTTAATTCTTTGTGTCTATTTGGGTGGAAAACCGGGCGTAACGATGTAAACCGGGCATTTTTGGGCTAAATCGGTATGCTATAGCCCATTGTTTTGGTGGTGGGCTAGGGGTGCGGGCATGCAGTGGGCCAAAAATTGACCTGGGCGTGCCAGGGAGGTTGGTTATTGTCCCAGTATGATCCGTTTAATTTTTTGTAGCCATTTGGGTGGTCAAACAGGCGAAACAGTGCAAATGGGGTATTTTCGGGCCAAATTGGTGTGCTATAGCCCAGGGTTTTGGGGTTGAGCCCTTGATCTGGGTATGTTGTGGGCCAAAAATCGACCAGGGAATGGCAGGGAGGTTGGGGATCATCCTAGTGTGGTCCATTTTAATTTTTGTGGCCATTTGGGAGGACAAACGGGCGAAACGGTGCGAACAAGGCATTTTCGAGCTAAATTGGTGTACTGTAGCCCATGGTTTTGGGGGTGGGCCTGGGGTTCGGGCGTACTGTCGGCCGAAAATCAACTAGGGAGTGTAAGGGAGGTTGGGGATCATCCCAGTGTGGTCCATTTAAATTTTCATGGCCATTTGGGCGGACAAATAGGTGAAACGAGTGAATGGGGCATTTTCGGACCAAATTGGTGTGCTATAGCCCATGGTTTCGGCAGTGGGCCTGGTTCCGGGCATGCTGTGGGCCAAAAATCGACTGGGGCATGCCGAGGATGTAGGGGATCATCCCAGTATGGTCTGTTTAATTTTTTTTGGCTATTTGGGTGGACAAACGGGCATAACGGCGCAAACGGGACATTTTTAAGCCAAATCGGTGTGCTATAGCCCACGATTTTGGGGGTATGCTCGGGGTTTGGGCGTGTTTTAGGCCAAAAATTGATCAGGCATGCCAGGTAGGTTAGGGACCATCCCATTATCATCCATTTAAATTTTAGTGGCTATTTGGGTGGACAAAACGGCAAAACAGCGCGAACAGGGCATTTTCGAGCAAAATTGGTGTGATATAGCCCACGGTTTTGGCGATGGGCCCTAGATTCAGGCGTGTTGTAGGCCAAAATTGACTGGGGCATGTCAGGTAGGTTGGGGATCATTCCAGTATTGTTCGTTTAATATTTCGTGGCTATTTGGGTGGATAAACGGGCAAAACAGCACGAACGGGGCATTTTGGGGCCAAATCGGTGTCCTATAGCCCATAGTTTTGGGGGTGGGCCTGGGGTTCAGGATTTTTGTGGGTCGAAAATTGACTGGGGCATACTAGAGAGGTTGGGGATCATTCCAGTATGGTTCATTTAAATTTTTGTGGCCATTTAGGAGGACAAATGGGCAAACCGGCGCGAATGGGGCATGGCCAAATCGATGTGTTATAGCCCATGCTTTCGGAGGTGGGCCTAGGTCCGGGCATGCTGTGGATAAAAAATCGACCGAGGCATGCCAGGGAGGTTGGGGATCGTCCCAGTATGGTCCGTTTAATTTTTCGTGGCCATTTGGGTGGATAAATGAGTGAAACGGCGCGAACGGGGCATTTTTAGGCCAAATCGAATAGCCCATGGTTTCGGGGGTAAGCCTGGGGTCCGGGCGTGTTGTCGGTTGAGAATCGACCAGAGCGTACTTAGGAGGTTGGGGATCAACCCAGTGTGGTCCGTTTAATTTTTTGTGGCTATTTGGGTGGACAAACGGGTGAAACGACATGAATAGGAAATTTTCGAGCCAAATTGATTTGCTATAGCGACAATTTTTGGGGGTGTGTCTGGGGTCCGGGCATTCTGTAAACCGAAAATCAACCGAGGCGTGCCAGCGAGGTTGGGGATTATCTCAGTGTGGTTCGCTTGAATTTTTGTGGCTATTTGGGAGGACAAACGGGCGAAACAGCACGAACGGGGCATTTTAGGGCCAAATTGGTGTGCTATAGCCCATGGTTTTGGAGGCAGGCTTAGGGTTCGGGCGTTCTATAGGCCAAAAAATGATCGGGGCATGCCAGGGAGGTTGGGGATCATGCCTGTGTGGTTCGTTTAATTTTTTGTGGCATTTGGGTGGACAAACGAGCGAAACGGTGCGAACGAGGCATTTTCAAGCAAAATAAGTGTGCTATAACCCATGGTTTTGGGGGTGGGGCCGGGGTCTCGGCATGCTAGTATGGGCCATTTTGGTTTTTGGGCAGTTTGGTTCGTCAAACGGGCAAAATAATCTGAAAAGGCATTTTTCAGGCTAAATTAGTGTGTAATAGCCCACGATCTTTTGGGTGGGCCTAGGGTCCAAGCATGATTAAAGATGAAAATTAACCAGGATGTCTCAGGCAGGCTAGGGAACGGTTTTGTGTGGGCTATTTTTATTTTTAGGTCTGGGCGTGATTTTTACCAAAAATCGATCGGGCTAACCCAGGCAGGCAGGCTAGGAAGCGGCCTAGTATGGGCCATTCTGGTTTTCTGGGCGGTTTGGTTAGTCAAACTGGAGAAACGGTGCGAACGGGCTATTTTAGGGTTAAATAAGAGTGTTATAGCCCACGATTTTTGGGTGGGCACTGGGTCCGGGCGTGTTTTTGGCTGATAATCGATCGGGCTACCCCAGGCAGGCTGGGTAGCGGCCTAGTATGGGCCATTTTTATTTTTTGGCGGTTTGGTTCATCAAATGGGTGAAAAGGCCCAAATTGGCCATTTTCAGGCCAAATCGATGTGCTATAGCAAATGGTTTTTAGGGTAGGCCCAGGGTTCGGGTGTGATTTCTCCCAAAAATCAACCGATCTGCCCCAGGTAGGCTGGTAAGCATCCTAGTGAGGGCCATATTTATTTTCTGGGCAGTTTGGTTGGTATAACGGGTGAAACAACGCGAATGCGCAGTTTTCAGGCCAAATCGGTGTACCATAGCCCATGGTTTTTGGGGTGTGCCCAGGGTTCGGGCGTGATTTTGGCCAAAAATTGACTGAGCTACCCCAGGCAAACTGGGGAGTAGCCTAGTATAGGACATATTGGTTTTATAAGGGGTTTGGTTGATCAATCAAGCAAAATGGTGCAAACCAGGCTATTTTGGGGCCAAATCAGTGTGCTATAGCCCACGGTTTTTGGGGTGGGACCAGGGTCTAACGTGATTTTGACCAAAAATTGACTGGGTTATCCTAAGCAGGCTACGAAGCAGCCTGTTGTGGGCCATTTTGGTTTTCTGGGTGGCTTGGTTGGTCAAACGGGCGAAATAACGCGAACGAGGCTATTTTGGGGCCAAATTAGTGTGTAACCCACTATTTTGGGGGTTCGCTTGGTGTTCGAGCATGATTCTGGCCAAAAATTAATCGGGCTTCCTTAGGCAGGCAAGGGAGCGGGCTAGTGTGGGCCATTTTGGTTGTCTGGGTAATTTGGATGGTCAAATGGGCGAAACGGCGTGAACGGGCCATTTTATGGCCAAATTGGGGTACTATAGCCCACTGTTTTTTATGTGGGCCAAGGTCCATGTGTGATGGCTGAAAATCGATAAGGATGCCCAAGGCAAGCTGGAGAGCAGCCTAGTATGAGTCATTTAGGTTTTATGGGAGGTTTGGTTGGTCAAACGGGCGAAACAAAGCGAACGGGCCATTTTCGATCCAAATTGGTGTGCTATAGCCCACTATTTTTAAGTTAGACCCGAGGTTGGGCGTGATTTTGGCTGAAAATCGATATGGCTTCCCCATATAGGCTGGGAAGAGGCCTAGTGTAGGCGATTTTGTTTTTCTAAAGGGTTTGGATGGTCAAATAGGCAAAACGGCGTGAACGGGCCATTTTTGGGCCACATCGGTGTGGTACAGCTTATGGCTGTTAGGGTGGCCCCAGGGTCCAAGCGTGATTTTGGCAAAAAATTGATCAGGCTGCCTAAGGCAGGATAAAGAGCAGCTTAGTATGGGATATTTTGGTTTTCTAGGTGGTTTGGTTGGTCAAACGAGCGAAACGGCATGAACATGCCATTTTTGGGACAAATCGGTGTGATATAACCCATGGTTTTTGGGTTGGACCTGGGGTCTGGCGTGATTTTGGCCAAAAATTGATCGGGCTACCCAGGTAGGTTGAGGAGCGGCCTAGTGTTGCAATTTTGGATTTTTAGGCTATTTGGTTGGTCAAACGGGCGAAATGATGTGAACGAACCATTTTTGGGCCAAATTGGTGTGCTATAGCCCATGGTTTTTGGGGTGGGATTGGGGTCCGAGCGTGATTTTGGCCAAAAATTGATTGGGTTGCCCTATGTAGGATGGGGAGCGTCCTAGTGTAGGCCATTTTGGTTTACTGGGAGGTTTGACTTGTCAAACGGGCGAAACGGCGCGAACATGCCATTTTTGGGCCAAATTGATGTGCCATAGCCCACAATTTTTGGGCGTGATTTTGGCCAAAAATTGATTGGGCTGCCCCAGCCATGCGGGGAGCTGCCTAGTATGGGCCATTTTGGTTTTTTGGGCTATTTGGTTAGTCAAACAGGCAAATCAATGCCAACGGGACATTTTCGGGCCAAATCGGTGTCTATAGCCCATAATTTTTTAGGTGGGCCTAGGGTCCATGCGTGATTTTGGCTAAAAATTGATTGGGCTGCCCCAGGCAGGCTAGCGACCTAGTATAGGCCATTTTGGTTTATTGGGCGTTTAGGTTGGTCAAACGGGCAAAACAGTGCAAACAGGCCATTTTTGGGCAAAATCGGTGTGCTATAGCCCACGATTTTTGGGGTGAGCCCTGGTTTCCTGCGTGATTTTGGTAAAAAAATAATCGGGATGCACCAGGCAGGCTGGGAAGCAGCCTAGTGTGGGCCATTTTGATTTTCTGGGCAGTTTGGTTGGTCATACGGGGGAAACGACGCAAATGGACCATTTTTGGGTCAAATCAGAGTGCTATAGCCCACGATTTTTGGGTGGTACCTGGGCCCGGGCATAATTTTGGTTGACAATCGACCGGGCTACCCCAGGCAGGCTGGGGAGCGGCCTAGTATGGGCCATTTTTTATTTTTAGGCGGTTTGGTTGATCAAATGGGAAAAATAGTGCGAACGGGCCATTTTCGGGCCAAATCAATGTGCTATAGTCCACGGTTTTTAGGGTAGGCCCAGGGTTTGGGCGTGATTTTTACCAAAAATCAACCGAACTGCCTTAGGCAGGCTGGGAAGCGGCCTAGTGTGGGCCATTTTTGTTTTTTGTGTTGTTTGGTTGGTATAACGGGTGAAATGACACGAATGGGTAGTTTTCAAGCTAATTCGATGTGCCATAGCCCGCGATTTTTAGGGTGGGCCCAGGGTTCGGGCGTGATTTTTGCAAAAAATCGATCGAGCTATCCCAGGCAGGCTGGGTAGCAACCCAGTGTAGGCCATTTTGGTTTTCTTGGCGGTTTGGTTGGTCAAACGGGCAAAACAATGCAAATGAGGTTGTTTTTTGGCCAAATCGTTGTGTTATAGCCCACAGTTTTTGGGGTAGGACTGGAGTCCGACGTGATTTTGGTCGAAAATGACTGGACTGCCCTAGGCAGGCTGGGGAGTGGCCTAGTGTAGGCTATTTTAGTTTTCTAGGCGATTCGTTTGGTCAAATGGACAAAACGGCATGAGCGGGCTATTTTTGGGCAAAATTAGTGTGCTATAGCCTGCGGTTTTTGGGGTGGGCTCAGGGTCCAAGCGTGATTTTAGTTGAAAATCAACCGGACTGCCCAGGTAGGCAGGGGAGCATCCTAGTGTGAGCCATTTTGATTTTTTGGGCAGTTTGGTTGGTTAAACGGGTGAAATAGTGCAAATGGGCTATTTTTTAGAAAAATTCGATGGGATATAGTCCACGGTTATTGGGGTGGGCCTTGGGTTCGGGTGTGATTTTGGCCAAAAATCGATCGGGCTGCCCCAGGTATGCTAGGAAGCGGCCTACCGTTGGCCATTTAGGTTTTCTGGGTAGTTTGGTTGGTCAAACGGGTGAAACGGCGCGAACGGGCCATTTGCAGACTAAATTAGTGTGCTATAGCCTACGATTGTTTGGGGTGGGCCTGAGGTATGTGCGTGATTTTGGCTGAAAATTGATCCAACTACCCCAGGCAGGCTGAGAAGTGACCTCGTGTGGGCTATTTTGGTTTCTTCGACGGTTTGGTAGGTCAAATGGGCAAAACGGCACGAACAGTCCATTTTTGAGCCAAATTGGTGTGCAATAGCCAACGGTTTTTGGGGTGGGCCAGGGATTCGGGCGTGATTTTTGCCAAAAATCAACCGGACTGCCCTAGGCAGGCTGGGGAGCGGCTTAACATGGGCTATTTTGGTTTTCTCCTCAGTTTGGTTGGTGAAACAGAGCGAACGGGCCATTTTCGGGCCAAATTGGTATGCTATAGCCTATGATTTTTGGGGTGGGCCTAGGTTTCGAATGTGATTTTAGTCAAAAATTGATTGGGCTGCCCCAAGCACACTGGGAAGCGGCCTAGTGTAGGCCATTTTAGTTTTCTGGGCGGGTTGGTTGGTCAAACGGGCAAAATGACTCGAAGCGCTATTTTCGAGCAAAATTAGTGTGCTATAGCCCACGATTTTTAAGGGAGGCTCGAGGTCCGAGAGTGATTTTGGCAAAAAATAGATCGGACTTCCCCAGGAAGGCTGGGTAGCGGCCTAGTGTGGTTTTTTTTTAGATTTTTGGGCGGTTTGGTTGGTCAAACGGGCAAAGCGATGCAAACGAGCTACTTTCGAGCTAAATTGGTGAGCTATAGCCCACAATTTTTGGGGTAGGCTCGGGGTCCAGGTGTGATTTTTGCTAAAAATTGATTGTGCTTCCCCAGGCAGTCTGGATAGCAGCCTAGTGTGCGCCATTTTGATTTTTTGGGCAGTTTGGTTGGTCCAATAGGTGAAACGGCACAAATGGGCCATTTTTGGGCTAAATTAGTGTGCTATAGCCCACGATTTTTGGGGTGGACCCAGGGTTTGAGCATAATTTTAACCAAAAATTGATCGGGCAGCCACAGGCAGGCTGAGGAATGGACTAGTGTAGGCCATTTTGGTTTTCTGGGCGGTTTGGTTAGTCAAACGGACGAAACGGTGCATACAAGCTATTTTCGAGACAAATTGGTGTGTTATAGCCCACAATTTTTGGGGTAGGCCCAGGATCCAGGCGTGATTTTATCAAAAAAATAACCTAGCTGCCCCAGACAGATTAGAAAGTGGCCTAGTGTGGGCCATATTGGTTTTCTAGGCAATTTGGTTGGTCAAATGGATGAAACGGCGCAAACGGGCATGATTTTTGCAAAAAATCGACAGGGGATCCCCAGGTAGGCTGTAGAGCGGCCTAGTGTAGGCCATTTTGGTTTGTAGGAGGTTTGGTTGGTCAAATGGGCGAAATGGCACAAACAGGCCATTTTTGGGCAAAATCGGTGTGCTATAGCCCAAAGTTTTTAGGGTGGGCTCGGGGTCCGAGCGTGGTTTTGGCCAAAAATTGATCGGGATGCTCCAGGAAGGTTGGGTAGCGACGTAGTGTGGGCCATATTGGTTTTCTAGGCTATTTGGTTGGTCAAACTGGTAAAACGGGGCAAAACGGACCATTTTTGGGCCAAATCAGTGTGCTATAGCCCATGTTTTTTGGGGTGAGCTCGGTGTTCGCGTGTGATTTTGGTTGAAAATCGACCAGGCTCCCCCAAGCAGGCTGGAGAGTTGCCTAATGTGGGACATTTTGGTTTTCTGGGCGGTTTGGTTGGTCAAACCGGCGAAACGGCTCGAACGACCTATTTTGGGGCAAAATTGGTGTGTTATAGGCCACGATTTTTGGGGTGGGCTCAAGGTTCGAGCATGATTTTGGCCAAAAATAAATCGGGCTGCCCCAGACAGGCTGGGTAGCGGCCTAGTGTGGACCATTTTAGATTTTTGGGCGATTTAGTTGTCAAACGGGTGAAACGGTGCAAATGAGCAATTTTCGGGAAAAAAAGGTGTGCTATAGGCTATAGCCCACGGTTTTTAGGGTGATCCCAGGGTCCGAGCATGCTATAGGTTGAAAATTGACCAGGGCATGCCAAGAAGGCTTGGGAGTGGCCTAGTTTTGTCCGTTAGTATGGGCGGGGCCATTTGGGTGGTCAAACTGGCGAAACAATGCAAACGGAGCATTTTTGGGCTAAATCACAATGCTATAGCCCACGGTTCCACGGGTGAACCCGAGGTTCGGGCTTGCTGTGGGCCAAAAATCGATCCGGGCATGCCAGGGAGGCTAGAGAGCGGCCTAGTGTTGTCCGTTTGTGTATGTTGTGCCATTTTGGTGGTCAAACAGGCGAAACGGTGCAAATGGCGCATTTTCGAGCCAAATCGGTATGTTATAGCCCGTGGTTCCGGGGGTGGGCCTAGGCTTTGGGCGTGTTATAGGCTAAAAATCGACCGGGGTGTGTTAGAGAGGCTGAAGAGTTTCCTAATATTGTCCGTTTGTGTGGACAGGGCCATTTGGGTGGGCAAACGGGGCATTTTTGGGCTAAATTGGTGTGCTACGGCCCACGATTTCTAGGGTGGGCCCAAGGTTCGGGCGTTCTGTGGTTTAAAAATTGATCGGAGCATGCCAGGGAGGCTGGGGAGCGGCATTGTATTGTTTGTTTGGGTGGGCGGGGCAAAAATGGTGCAAACGGGGAGTTTTCGGGCCAAATCGATATGATATAGCCCACGGTTCCGAGGTTGGGCTCGAGGTTCGGGCGTTCTTTCGACCAAAATTCTATCGAGGCATGCCAGGGAGTTTGGGGATGGCCTAATATTGTCTGTTTGTGTGGGCGGGGCTATTTGGGTGGTCAAACGAGTGAAACAGTGCAAACAGGGCTTTTTCAGGCCAAATCGGTGGGCTATAACCTATGGTTTCGGGGGTGGGCCTAGGGTCTGGCATGCTATGGGCCAAAAATTGACCGGGGCGTACCAAGGAGGCTGGAAAGTGGCCTAGTATTGTCTGTTTGTGTGAGCGGGGCCATCTGGGTGGTCAAACGGGTAAAACGGCAACAAATAGAGCATTTTTGGGCAAAATCGATGTGCTTAGCCCACGGTTTTGGGGGTGGGCCCTGGATCCGGGCGTGTTGTTGGCCAAATATCGATTGGGGCATGCCGGAGAGGCTGGGAAGCGGCCTAGTGTTGTCCGTTTGTGTGGGCGAGGTCATTTGTGTGGTTAAACGGGAGAAATTGTGCAAACGAGGCATTTTCAAGCCAAATCGGTGTGTTATAGCCCACGGTTCTAGGGTATGCCCGAACTTCGGGCATCCTATGGGCCAAAAATCGACCGGGGCATGCAAGGAAGGCTGGGGAGTGGCCTAGTGTTGTCCGTTTGTGTGGGGGCATTTGGGTGGTCAAACGGGCATGGGCCGTTTTAAGGCCAAATCAGTGATATAGCCCACAGTTCCGGGGGTGGGCCCAAGGTCAGTGCATGTTATGGGTCGAGAATCGACCTGGGCGTGCCAGGGAAGCTGGGGAGCGATCTATTGTTATCTGTTTGGGTATGGCGGGCCATTTGGGTCGTCAAATGGGTGAAACGGCTTAAATGGGACATTTTCGGGCCAAATCGGTGTGCTACCCACAGTTTTGAGGGTGGGCCCAGGGTCCAGGTGTGTTATGGGACGAATATCGACTGGGCATGCTAGGGAGCGGCCTAGTATTGCCTGTTTGTGTGGGCGGGGCCATTTGGGTTGTCAAACGGGTAAATCAGTGCAAACAGGGCATTTTTAAGCCAAATCGGTATGTTATAGTCCACGGTTCCGAGGGTGGGCCCGGGGTCCGGGCATGCTGTGAGCCAAAAATTGACCAAACGGTGCCATGAAGGCTGGGGAGCGGCCTATTGTTGTCTGTTTGTATAGGCGTGGCCATTTGGGTGGTCAAACGAGCAAAAAGTGCAAATGGGGCATTTTCGGGCCAAATTGGTGTGCTATAGCCCATGGTTCTTGGGTGAGCCCGGGGTCTGGGCATTATGTAGGCCGAAAATCGACCGAGGAATGCCAGAGAGTTTGGGGAGCGGCTTAGTGTTGTCTGTTTGTATGGGTGGGGCCATTTGGATGGTCAAACGGGTGAAATGGTGCGAACGGGGCATTTTCGAGCCTAATTGGTGTGCATAACCCACGGTTCCGGGGGTGGGCCTGGGTCCGGAAGTGCTGTGGGGCGAAAATCGACTAGGGCGTGCCAGAGAGGCTGGGAAACGACCTAGTGTTGTCTGTTTGTGTGGGTGGGGCCATTTGGATGGTTAAACTCTCTATCAACAATAGGGGGCTCTTCATAGTAAAAAAACTACTAGACTATATGGATTCCAACTGAACTTCAACTTTTACTTGGTTGATTAATTCAGGGGCAATGCTGGAACATAATGTTGGACGATCTCCATTTCCATATGGTAATTGAAGTCAAACAGGAGAAAACTAGATGCAATTTAATCCTTATTCCTAGCAATGATTCCCAAAAAAACAAAACCTCACTAAACCGAGGCCTATTGCTATGGGGACTACACTATATATGAGAATGACTAAGGCAATTGCAGTAAAACGGGGCAAACGGAAAAAACGGGGCATTTTCAGGTCAAATCGGTGTGCTATAGACCACGGTTCCGAGGGTGGGCTCGGGATCCAGGTGTGTTGTAGGCCAAAAATCGATTGGGGCATGCCAGGGAGGCTAGGGAACGGCTTAGTGTTGTCCGTTTGTGTGGGCGGAACCATTTGGGTGGTCAAACGGGCGCGGACCGTTTTCTAGCTAAATCAATATTTGACATGACATGACACATATATTGTTGACATGACATGAAGCTGATGTGCCACACAGGTGTAATCTACCCTACCTTATGAATCTGGTATTACTCATATAATTTAAGGATGATATTTAATTCACTCGAAAGTTATTTAGAGCATATTTAAATGTTTGTAAAATTAAAGTGGTAAAGTTTAGGACAAGTTTTGGCATATTTTATATCTTTTCTCAAAACAAAATGGAGAATCATCATCATAATCATCCATTCAGCTGCTGCTTGTAGTAAATATGGGTGAATGTACTCCTCCTCCTCCTCGGATCGGTAAGATCGGGCCATACACGGTTTTCATGACCCCTCCTCCCAACTCCGGTTCAGTTCAGCCGCCGCAACCGGTTCAGACTGTGGTCGACAAGTCGTCTTGTCCGGTTTGGTCTCCCCCAATGCAGTATGATAAACCCTCTAACTCCACTTTTGGGTTTTTCTCCAACGCCCTTGCTAAACTACAAAATGGTAATTGCTACCCCCTCCCTCCTTTCGACTATTATTTTTTTTTTTTTTTTTATAGAAAGATGGTAGCTTTGTTCATAAATCTTTGAATGTTAGTGTGAATTATGTACTCATTCTAGTTTGGAGATGTTTATTTTATAGCTCATGAGAGTTTGGATGAACAAGTGGCTTACTGGTTTGGGTTGAATCAGTCAAAGTATCAGTGGGCATTAGCTGATTACTATGACACCAAAACTATTGTAAGTCTCTACTTTCTTTCTTTCTTTCTTTCTTTCTTTCTTTCTTATGCTTGGTGTTGTTGGGGTGTATGGTTATACTATTTATCTGCTTGTTTCTACTTTCTCATCAGCTAATCTTTTGTCTTTTGGTGTGAGGTATAAGCATAAATAGTCTCAGGATATAATGAAGGACTATTAGTTTGTATCGGGATTATTTATCCCATCATTTACACCATAGTGATGGTATAAGTTATCTCATATACATGTTGGGATAACTAATCCCGGGATAACTCTTTCCCAACCAAACGATTTATAAGTTTTGTATTTACAGAAAACAAGATGTATCTTTTTTTTTTTCTAGTTATGTTAAATTTCAGATTTTAGTTTGTTCTTAGGCATAATCAATCCTAATTAAAACAACACGGTGGTGCCGTCTTTTGCTGCAACTAGAAACATTTTATTTAGGATCAAGTGTTGCTGGTGCTTTCCAGTTACAAACCCCTACTTAAATCTCTTGAAAGTTGTCACGACCCAATACCTGGTCAAGACAGTCTGGCATCCGATGCCTTGACCTTGCAGAGCAAAGTTTCTTGGCTTTTCTACCTCCTTAAATTTGAAACGCGATTTAGTTCTTAAAGAAAACTGAAAATGTAAAAATACTGTTCTTTTTTTCTTTTCTGAAACTGCTGTAACACTTCATGTAGAATGTTAAAGTAGATGTTTTGAGACCTTCCCATGCAGTTGTGCAAACTGTTGCTAGCCGACCAATGTTATAGTGGACTCTAACATATGGAGACTGCAAACATTGATCATTCTGTTATATCCCTCTCTTCAAGAAGAAAACAGTAGATAGTGAAATGTTTGCTTTTGAGGTATTACAGGGCCGTGAAGAATAACTTGTTCTGTGAATAAATGTGGTGGGCAGAGTCTAAAGGACAATATGTTCTTGGGCGTTGTATTGTTCACGAACTCTCAAAGTCTGACATCCAATAGATCTAATTTATATAGTATCCTTCTTTTGTCTTGAGATATCTGTGTCAGCTGTTGTGCAATGTGTGTGGATTCCTCAAAATTGTAAAATTTAGCAAAGAGGATCTTGATTTTGTACCTGATACTATCCCGTACTATATCACATACATACTTGTAAGCAACTCCTTGGAACTTAGCTGAGAGATTAATGTGGAAATTGGTACCTACTGTCAATAGTAGAGAAAATTGGGGATGGGTAGATAGGGAAGATTGTGATTGATTGCAGATGCTAATAACTTTCACCAAGAACATAATTAGTGTAAGTTTTACACCAGTGACTGTCTTGCTTGGAGCTCATTCCACTTCCATTTCATGAATGTTTTCCTTCAGCTCTAACACGGTTTGTTTTTGCTTCAAAGTGTTGATTTTTGTTTTACTCCAGCCACTGGAATATATTCCAAATGGTTAAGATACCATGCCCCTTTTATCTTCATATACTTTTCTTTTGGGGATGTGATGGCGAAGGATGATGCTGATTCTTTGGGAGTTTAGAGGTGGGGGTGGGGCGGCCTCTTATGTGTTTTAATAACGTAAATTTATGTTGTAGTACATCCATTTTAGTTTATATGGCAATGTACAGAGTTTAAAAAGAAAAGATTTTTGACACATATCTAACGTAACCTTTGAACTTGTGGTCAAAAACATGCCATTAGGAGCGACATGTTTTTGTTTTCGTTAGCATTTATTGGGTTTTGTTCAATAAAGGATCAAGAACTGCTTTATTTCCTTAGAGTTAGAAACTTAACATTTAACTGGTCAGGAATTTTCTACATGAATCATTAATTGTTTGAGACCTTCCTAATGTTTAAATGATGAAGAATTGAGAGTTCTTATTTTGGTGTCTGCTTACATTTTCTTCTAATTCTACCTTTGATTGATATTTCTACCAGAATCATAAATAGTATGTCAGAACTTAGCTAGGCAAAGTATTTTTTCTTCCAAAATAAGAAAATCATCTTTTGATTTTATACAACAACACAGCCAGTGTAATCCCACTTGCGGGTTCTGAGGAGGGTGGTGTCTGGTGTGTATGCAGCCTTGCCGCTCCTACCTTGCGAAGGTAGAGAGACTGTTTCCGATAGACCCTTGGCGACCAAAATTTGGATCAACTTATGGCATGAGTTTGGTAGTGTGCCTCAACGTCTAGCAAAAAAATAAATAATGAGGCAAACATTGCTTCCGATTTAAATCATACCTGCAAATCTAAGTGCAGCGCCATGGCTATACTTTTTTTGGTGTATTTCTAATTCCTACTCAGGTTTGGATCACTTTTAATTGCTCCGTGAGACGTTTGTTTTCGGCCCTTTCTGTTGCATACTTATTAAATGTTTTGTGCACAGAACCAGGCCGAAGAAAAAGCAAAAGCTGTAGCCAGCAAAGTAGAGAATGTATGATGAAGGAGAAGGTAAAATCTTGTCGGGATGTGCTATTTGTCTCCTCTTGTTGCTTCAAAGGCGTTATGTGTTATAGACAAGACGTACTGATGCACTGGAGGTTCTTTTTTTTTTTTTTTTAAATGTATCGGAATGTGATTTGTCATACATTTTTAGCTGCTATGGTGTTTGGTGCAGCAGCTAACAATAGTTTTCTGAGGTTATTGATGTGATGCTAAAGCAATGTACTTTTGTTACTGGGCAACTGGTAGAAAGTTTCTCTTTCAAAGAAGGGATTTCTAGTTTTGACTTGTCATTTTGGTGTCCAATCTACTAAATATTAGTGTGAAGAATTTGGAGTGAAGCACCTACGATAAAGCCAATGGTACAGTAATTATAAAGCACATATGAAGGTAAAAATGCTCTCGAGATATTTGCATAAGTTTAGTGCTCTTGTGTATCAGTTTTGTTTTCCTTTTGATAAATGAATAAACCAAAAGCACTTTACAGGTGCACAACTACATATAACACGCAGATCTATTCATTACTTGTATAATTTGGTTATGGAGGTTGTGTTTCACTAATTCATCTGATTTCATTTGGAAACGTGATTAGAATACATACATACATACATACATACTACTTTTGTTTCAATTTGTTTGGTTTATCTGAACTTGACACGATGTTTAAGAAATAAAAAATATTTAGGGAGTTTGGATTTTTTGTAATATTAGAAACATAAGTTGTGTATTTGTGTAATTTTTAGCTTTAAGTATATGTCATACCAAAATGTTTGTTCATATTATGGCGTGGGGGAGTTAAAAAGAGTTGTTATGCAAGACCGGAGTGGGTTAAACTTTTGTGGGTCGCCCCATTGTCATTCCGATCCACACGTGCAATTTAAGTAAATATTGAAGAATTAACTTGATCGGAGCACATTCTATCGAATTGTAGACTTGACTAATCAAGAGCTAACATTTTTTAACACGTGCAAAGAATTAAACCGAGTATCATATAAATGTCGATACAAAGTGTACCGTTATAAAATACCTAAATTGAAGTTTATTTTAAATATCTAATGTAAAATAAAATTTGGTAATTGCTTGCTTAAGCCATTTCTTTTGTTGACAAAAAGTACTTTATACTAATGAAAGTTATTCGTGAAGAAACGTACTATTGAGTCTACAAATCCCAGCTTAAATTTATCGTCGGAGAAACATAGTAAACAAATTGCAATTTCCATAGGGTCAAATTTCACGAATCTAAAATTGTGTGACTAGAAAGGATGAAAAACTAAACATTCAGTATCATAGTTTGGACAAATCACAGTCACACTGGTATTTAATATCATGGCACCAAAATGACGCCTAATTATTTTTCCCCATATTCGAAAAAAAAAGTAAGAGTAATCTCAGACTGTAATAGACAAACTTGGCTAGGCAACACAGTATCCAACACTGTACAGGCGTAATGCAGCCAACTTAAGACACTTTCATGGTTAGACTTTCACATAAAGAACTCTCTTAAGCCAAAATTTTCCTTGATGACAGCATACACTTTGGCCATTCCAAATGGAAGCTAGCTACTACCTCCCACTAGCACCTCAACTATCTTAAGGTTAGTTGTTTGACAAAGTAAACAGATATTTTCTCCTCACCTATACCCCCTCATTTGCCATCATGTAGCAGGGTAAAACATGGTTACAGAAAGTCATATGAACCCTTCATAACACAAAACCAACACAAATGATCCCACACAACTATTGTTGTTTTGGTTTGTTCATTCTGTGGACTCAAAGGGGCATGGCTATTGTACTAAGAGCCACTAGGGCGGGTTTACGTGATTTTTATCAACCAAGAAACTAAAAGACATGCACAAGTATGCTCTCATAGTCAGGAGTTAATAAAAATTTGTCTTTTCAGGGAAGCTGGAACATATAATTTACTATAGTTGAAGAATCTGAATGCTGTGTTGAAAATAAATTGCAGATAGGTGAATCACAAAACATACATTTATACGAGGATCTTGCTATATATTGCTCTAGCAGTAGATACAATATTTCATCTATCTTATGACTGTATGATAGGTTTCTGAATGCAGCAAATAGATCACCTACCATAGCATCACACCCTTTAAGACTCTACACCACCCATATAACACCAAAAATTTCCAGATATGCCTTGCAATTTTTGTTGTTTTATTTCGAGGGGCTAATATTTTGGGATGAAGCTATGAAATTTCATTCAAAAGCATCAAGAAGATGCATACCAAAAAGTTACAAACTAAAGACAATATCTGGCAATGTACAATAATCTTTTGGAGGGGATAATTTCAACAGTGGTATTAATTATAGGAATAATATCTCTCTCCCGCACAACAAGAAAAATGGACTTGTGTGTCCATGTCGATGCATATAATACAGGCCAGCATTTGACTAAATTACTTTGTCCTCTCCAATCAGTTAAGACAACGAAATAGTCCTGTCTGCTAAACTATGCAGGCAAACCTTTCATCCCAAAGATTTGAAGAAAAACGCTAGGGTTATATTGAAAAACATCAGAAACTAACAAGCACTCGTATTTATTACATCGTCCACACTGAGGCTGATTTAAGGAGTATACAGTTTAGCAAGCAATGGTTCCAATTTCTCAGGTAACATATTAGCACTAAAAGAAGCAACAGTGGTTCAATTTGTTTACAAACTTGTCTAGGTAGAGTAGAACACAGTAAATGACTAGAAAGACCTAGCTGTACAATGTATTAAACACCATCCATAACTCTAGACGGGAGGAATATTGGAGAAGGAGAAACCTTTATAACCCTTGTAAGCATAGTATGCAATGCGTGTATAGTAGAACCCTGGTATAAACAGAACTCCACCTAGTATAGCAAAAAACAGCCCTGCATTACACCAAAAGTTAAAAGGCAGACAATGGCAAGACAAGTATTGTCTTGAAATAAAAAGGAATATATAATACTTATTGCTGCAGCTGCTTGACATGCCCAAACAATAGACCTAAAGCTACATAATACTAAACCCTATGTGACTAACAAACATCAGGCCCAAGGAAACGGATTTACATGAACAATTTTCATGTCTCAATACCTTACAAGATTTAAGACTAACAAAAGGAAATCACAATGCTCTACTATACATGGCAGGTTAGAACATCAACTACAACATACCCAGTGTATTCCCACAAAGTGGGGTCTGGGAGGGTAAAGTGTACAGAGTCTATGCTACTATTCCAATAGACCCTCGGCTCAGGACATATAACAGTATAACAAACAAAAAAACATAAAAGCACACTACTTGGATAGATAGGTATTACTATATAAACTATCTATCCAAAATCATAGACACCACGAACAAGAAACTCCAAGAGCAGATACAAACAAGGTCAAGTTGTGCTGAACACCTTAGTTAGAAGGCGATCAAACACTAGAGACTACTTGTTTTTGTGTTGCTATGGTAATATTCAGAGATTGTTACCAACAAAATATATAGGATTGAAATAAAACAAGAAAGGGGGGGGAGACCCCCAGCTGAAGATTACCATGAGCAGTATCGCCGCCGACCTTATTGATGGCCATGAAAACACCAAGAAGAATAGCAAGGGTACCAAAGACAAGAAGGGAAACAGCAAGAGCGATCTCTTTGATGGGTCCCCGACTATTGTCAGCAGCAGTAGAACCCCCAATCATCATATCCTCGTCTGAAATTGAGAAAGCATGATCCACATACGCCATCACTGCTAGATTTATTCTTCTTCTTCTTCTTCTTGATTGATTTGATTTGATGCTCAATAGGATTTATGTTTGCTTGCAAAGGGTCAGTGAGAAGACCTTTTTCAGATTTTGGGTATAGTTAGATTAGATGATAGATACGCCGAACTAGGAATCAAAGTTTTGCTCACCTCCGTCACCAAACGTGTGCCTTTTTATTCTTTCTTTATGCTAATTACATATCTAGCACCTCTAATTGTCCCATCTTCAATTTTTGTCCCTTAAATTTTTGTCATCTTGAATTTTTGTGCCCCTAGAAAAGTTCTAACATTTACCTATTAGACAAAATTTATAATCAATTGAATAAGTTTATTATCTTAAAATATTCTGAACGTGCGCCTTATGGGCGAGAGTTCGAACATTGCCTTCAACGCAATATATTTAAGTTCTAATCTTTGTCTATAAAACAAAACTTGTGATCAGTTTGTGTAGGTTCATTATCTTAAAATGTCGAGTTAGAACATGTGTGTGAATTATAGGCAAGAATTATTAAGGTGGGCCAAAAAATCAAGATCAGGCTATTTTTGTAAAAAAAAAAAAAATTTATAAGAAACAAAATATCAAGATCACCCATTTCAAGGTCAATTCTGAACTTAACCCGGTTGTCCCATTTTTCTTAAATAGTGTTAAAATCAGTCACTATTGATGGAAGCTCAATAACTTGGGTAACAAAGTAAATGAGAAGGATAACTGGAAGAGGAATACATCTGTGAATGGGGAAGGAAAAATGGAATTGACAAACTGATTATTCAGTTAAGTAGAGCAGTATATATATACACATGATCCTATATTGACAGCTGGCCTCAACTAACTTCTAACTAATAGTGACAACTGGCCTCAACTAACTTTTAACTAATTATATCTAGAATGATTACAGAGGAATAAATATCTCAACCCCCCCCCCCCCCCTCCCTCAAGTTGATGGTGAAGTTTTTACTGACAACTTGCTCAACACAGCCGAATGTTTGACACCAGTAAGAGCCTTGGTTAGGATATCTTCCAATTGATTTGAAGTGTCAATATGCTTGAGTGAAATTAAGCCATCATGAAGCTTGTCCCTGACAAAATGACAATCAACTTCAATGTGCTTTGTTCTTTCATGAAACACCGGATTCCTAGCTATGTGTAACGCTGATTGATTATCACAAAACACTGTCGCAGGTTTGGGATAATCAACCTGCAATTCTTCAAACAACCTACATAGCCAAGTGAGCTCACTAACCAATTTTCTGAGAGACCTATATTCTGCTTCAGCTGAGGACAATGATACGGTCTCTTGCTTCTTCGATTTCCAGCTAATGGGGCTATCTCCCAGAAGAAAAATGTAGCCACTTACGGATCTTCTGGAATCTGGGCATGCTGCCCAGTCTGAATCACAAAAACCTCTAATTGTGCTATCAGGACCACTTGACATGAAAATACCAAGTGTAGGATCACCCTTAAGATATCTGAGAATATGAAATGCAGCTTGTAAATGTGGCTCTCTTGGATCTTGCATAAATTGGCTCAAGTGTTGTACATTGTAAGCCAGGTCCAACCTAGTATTGGTCAAAAAATTAAGTTTCCCTATGAGCTTTCTATACTGAGTTGGATCAGCTAGATTCTGGCCTTCCTTAGCCTTCAGCTTGACAGTAACATCTAGAGGAGAAGATAAGTTAGGACAATCCATGCAATTGTACTCCTTTAGTAGATCAGTGGCATATTTTGTCTGAGATATAATGACTCCACCTGCAGTGTAAAGTACCTCCATTCCTAAGAAATAATGCAACCTTTCTAGATCTTTAATTTTAAATTTGTCATGTAAGAACTCTTTTAAAAGTGCTATTTCAATTGGATCAGTTCCTGTAATGATAACATCATCTACATATACAGCTACAAATATAGTATATGAGGGTGTTTTCTTGGAAAAAAGTGAATAGTCATTTATGGAGTGAATGTAACCTCTAGAACACAATGCTTCAGTCAATTTTGCATACCACTATCTGTTGGCTTGTTTAAGCCCATAAAATGACTTATTCAACTTGCAAACTAAACCAGGAGGGATAACCAGACCAGGAGGTGCCTGCATATACACTTCTTCATGGAGATCACCATGAAGAAATGCATTATTTACATCAAGTTGTGAGATGCCCCATCCATTCTTCACTGTTGTGGCAATGAGTGCTCTGACAGTAGTCATCTTGACTACTAGAGAAAATATTTCAGTATAATCAATACTATCCTGTTGAGTATATCCTTTGACAACCAATCTGGCTTTGAACCTCGCAACACTCCCATCAGCCTTGTGTTTTATTTTATACACCCACCTACAACCAATTGCTTTCTTGCCAGTAGGAAGAGGGACAATATCCCAAGTGTTGTTGAGGTGGAGTGTATCAAATTTCAATGTCATAGCTTTTTGCCAAGCAGGAATAACTACTGCTTCTTCAGAAGAATGTAACACCCCGTATTCAAGTACGTGTATTGGCGTATTCAAGTACGTGTATTGGTCTTATTTTTATAGAATTAATTTGTTTTATTTTATTTATACCAGAATTTGCCCGTCAATGGTTTCATGCGAAGGTTATTGAATAAGCTTTTCAACGATATAAAGATTTCCAAAAACGGATAGGTTTCGGATATAATCGAGCACGTTCAAAACTATAAAACGGTGGCCGGGATATTTGGAAATGGTAAATGTGCAGGAAAATTTCCTGCACACAAACTACTAAGGCCAGCCAAAATTTTGGGTCAACTTCGAATAATCATAACTCCCTTAATATAATAAACTAGGAGAGTTGCGACCTATGAAAAGGAATATCTTTGAGTGTTCTTTCCAATGAAATTGGTTTCATCCAAATTCAACGTCTGAGTAAGGAGTTATACTCGTTTTACTTCAGCCTATCAAAATAGATTTTTAGGGTCAACTTCAAACGACCATAACTCCTTGTACAGGACGAACTGGGTGGCCTACTTTATATGAAATGAAATCCCTTTGAGTTATCTTTCCAACGATACCAATTTCACCCAAATCCAATATCGGATCAAAGAGTTATGGTCGATCTACTTTAGCTTATCAAAATAGTCCACCAAAGTACAGATTTGACATTATTTAAATTTTAAAGGCATTTTGGTCATTCCCTATTATATTATGGACAGGAATATTTGTATATATACATGTATATGAGTTCAAAAACTCATTTTCATCATCAATCATTGAGAAAGAACAAACCCTAGCCAAATTTGACCTTTAAATTACTTTTGATTCAACCGTAGAAATTCCAAAGTAATTCGATAACTGTGTTTGTCATCTCGAGAGCTTCGAACGACACCTATTATTTGTGCAAACAGGATTGCATAATCAAGAGGTGAATTCTAAGGTATGAATATTGTTTGCCTTGTTCTTTTCCATATGTATATGTGTGATAGAGGATTATATGTATTGGTTGTTATTGAAAGGTGATGGAAATAGGGTTATGGACTATTTTGCATGGTTTGGTTGTATTGAATTGTGGAAGGTGGATATGGTAATTGGGTTATGGAAGGTGGATATGTTACTTGAGTTATGGAAGGTGGATATGGTGATATACTATTGAATTGATGATTATTTTTGTCTATGGCTCAATTTGGTTTAATGGAATAGTTGGAAGGATAAATGAATCCAAACTTGATATTGGAGGATGTTGTATGAATATGCATGGCATGTGAATGTAATTGGAGTATAGGAAGGTTAAAGTGATGCCCTTTATGGTGTAATTAAGGCTTACTACTCAACCACTAGTTTGGTGAATTCAAATAATTGAATTGTGACGTTTGGTTGCTAATACTAGATTGTTATATATGTTCATTGTAGATAAGTAATCCAAAAAGATGGGAAGTCCATTTGGGACTAGTATTGAAGGTTGACAGTGAGGTATGTAAAGCATACTCTATACCATATCTTTGGCATGAAAGTGAACAACTGTTCTATTAAGAAAGTTTCCAAAGTTATTCAGTAACATGTAATCCATAATGGTTTTGTATGATGTCCTACGTTACCAATGAACTTATTTCCACCCTACAAGATGTCAAGACATTCCAATACTTACTTGTTTTCCAAATCTTACATGTTTATTGCACTAATGAATGTCAGAAGGTATCCGGTTACTCAAACAAGATCCATGTGCTATTAATGACTTCAAAACGTTTCATTGATATACCAATAAGTTCCTACTTCATTGTTATGGCATTGATGACTCCAAAACACGTCATTGATGTGCCAATGAGTTCTTACTTCATTGTTATTGCATTGATGGTCTATTTATATGTCTCTTATTGATGTATCACTGTTTCAAAGTATAAAAAATGCGGTGGCAACTGAAATAACAATATCAAAGATTAATTGAACTAAGTGATGAAAGTTCTCTCTTATCGGGTAGTATCTCAAGGGCATAAGCCTATTATGGGTCGATCCCTATTTATGTGTTTATGGGTGGTATCCCAAGGGCATAAGCCTATCATGGGTCGATCCCAGTTGATATGTACTGGAGGAATCCCAATGGTCACAGTACAGTACAGTAATGATTACAAAGATGATAAGAACGAAGGTAAAGTGATTGAATAAATACAATGTACAGGTTGTCATAAGTTCTAGTAAGTGTGGTCCACTCCTATTACGATTTATTCACTTGTTTCTAATTTCTATTGAGCTCCTATATCATATATGATTATCTACAGCTTTACATACTCAGTACATATTTCGTACTGACGTCCCCCACGGGGGACCTGCATTTCATGCTGCAGGCACAGGTACCTCAGCTCATACACCGCACAAGTAGAAGCCAGGATATCCAGCTACTTTTGGTGAGCTCCAGTTTGCTTCGGGGCTTTCCGTGTTATATCCAGTAACTTTTGGTATTGTATAGAAGTTAGTTATATGGCGGGGTATGTCCCGACCTTAGTTAAACTCTGTGTATTGTTTAGAGGCTTTGCAGACCTAATGTACAGTCAAGGTGGTGTTTTGTTAGTAGACGTGATGGCTCCAATGTCCAAGTATTGTATATACATATATATGTGTGCTCGAGCTTATACAGGTGATTATTTCCTTTTATATGCGACATGATGTTGTCCGAATTTCGAGTTGTCATAGAGGTATGCATGGGAAGTATAAGATTATGAGCTGGTTCTCCCGGGCCTCCTCGGTTATGGGTGTCAGTCCGCCCCAATAGGATTTGAGGCGTGACAAAGAAGTTGGCTCACTTGCATGACTGGCTTTTGAAACCAAGTGTTGACTGTCATGGGCTAAAGAAGTCAAGGAAACATGGTGGTGATTGGTGGAAAGATCCCTGGGGGATGAATTGCTAGGAGTGATATAAGGTTTCAATTTAGGTACTTTATGAATGTAGTCTTGTAAATGATGAGGCAGTGTATGAGTCCTCTAGGATCTCCTAAGTTCTGGTAGTGGAGTGCTAGGTGTGTGCAATACTTGGTTCAGTGTATTGGATTGATCAGCAGGGCTCATCTACGCAGTAGATTTAGTGGGTATAGGATGACTGGATAGATCAGGCAAAATATTAGGCATTGTATTAATGACATCACCTTGGTTGGTTACAGATTAATTAGTACTTCTTTTCGTAGAGGTGCTCACAGGTTCAATAAAAGGAACTGAATGCAAGACTGATGAAAAAGATGGAGAAGAGAGAGGTAAATAAAAAGGAAAAATGTGCTTATGAAATGCAACATCTCTGGAAATAGAGATTTTCCTGGTAAGTAGATTTAAAACCTTGTACCCCTTTGACTCAAAAGGGTATCCCACAAACACATGACGAGTGGTTCTTGGTTTAAATTTATTTCTATGAATTTTAGGTGTGGTTGGAAAACATAGGCAGCCAAAACTTTTCATGTGAGAATATGAAGGTTTTTGGTTATACAAAACTTCAAGAGGACATTTATTACCTAGGAGGGAGATGGGAAACCTGTTTATGATGTAGGTGGCTGTTAAGATACACTCTCCCCAATACTTAATAGGTAATTTGGACTAAAATAAGAGTGCACTGGAAGTCTCAAGCAAGTATTTGTGTTTTCTTTCAACTATGCCATTCTGTTGAGGTGTATATGGGCATGTTTTCTGATGCACAATACCTTTGGCCTGAAAGAATGACTTAGCTTCTGTATTGGTAAATTTAAGCCCATTATCTGACCTAATAATTTTGATAGTAGTTTGAAACTAAGTTTCAACAAGTGAAACAAAAGCTTTGATGGTTTGAAGGGTGTTGCTTTTACAGCTTAGCAGTTGTGTCCATGTGGATCTACTGAAGTCATCAACCAAGGTAAGGAAGTATTTGTAGTGATTGTGGGTAGACACATGATATGGACCCCATAAGTCCACATGTAGTAGTTCAAAAATCTTTGTGGTGGTATTAGTGCTTGTGGAAAATGGTCGTCTAGACTGCCTAGCCATTGGGCATACGGAGCATGTAAAATGTTGTTTAGGAGAAAAAGAAGCAGAGATAGAAGGAATGCTTTTCATCTTGACAAAAGGTACATGTCCCAATCTAAAATACCAAATAAGATTCACAACTTTATTAACGAAAAAAGGGATCAAATAATGCAAAACAACCATTCCATTAGGTAATGCAGTATTTACAAGAGACTTATTTGGAAATGCACTATTTACAATATGAGTAGGAGCAGATGGTATGTCTCTTGCATTACAATCAGAATGAGAAACACAAGAATCTAAAATTGAAGTGGAACAAGATTTCTTCAAACATTTTGGGCAGAGAAGATATAGTCCTTCCTGAACCTCACCAATCTCCAGAGGCCTCTTCATTGAAGGGGCCTACAGAATACATGATGAATCAGTAAAAGACACAATACCTTTGAGTTGGGATGTTAAACAGTGTATAGATATGAGATTGTACTTAAAAGAGGGCACAGAAAAAACCTTATGTAACATAATGTTTGATGCAAGAATCACAGTGTCAATCTCTGTTACTTTTACTCTATAACCATTAGGTAATGTGATCAAAAGGGGATAAACTAAGGTCTGTATGTGTATCAAAAGAGATTTATTGAAGGTCATGTGGTTTGAAGCTCCGAAGTCCAAAATCCATTTGTCAACACTCGATTTAAAACATCTATATAAAAGTAAGGCAAAATCAATTTTAAGAATCGAAGCAGAATAAGCAGTAATACCTACAAAGCTCATAGATCCACTAGCCATACTGTTGTTTGAGCTTCCTGCTTCATCACTAGCTTTGAACTTCTGCAACATATTCATTAATTGGCCATGTTGTTCTTTTGTGAATCCAAAAAGGTCAGCTGAGTCTACTTCTGATGGTAATACTTTGCCTCCAGCAGAGATGTCATCAGTAACAACACCATGCACATTAGCCATTGTTCCCTTGCCTCAATTGAACCTATTGTATTGGCTATTTGGTCTAAAATTATAGTGTTGGGGATTAGTGTAAGTCTGAGCATTATAGTAACTTTGGTTGTTGTAACCCTCAGTATTGAGATTTGGTCTAGGGTTCTGAACAACATTAGGAGAGAATTTCGCAGTGACGCCATTATGGGGTAACCATGCAGCTTATAACATTTAGCCATCACATGTCCTGCGCGCTTACAGTAGTCCCAAAATAGTTTTGATCTGTCCCTATCAACATGGTAATTGTTAGGCGAATAGTTTGCCTTGAAATTGGTACTTCTCGATCCTCTTGTATTTACGTGTAAAGAAGCAGAGTCAGTAAAGAGTTGGTTATGAGGCTTAACTTGGCGTTGTCTCTCCTCTTGAATCAACAAAGAAAAAGCATGTGCCATGGAAGGGAGAGGATTCATCATGAGAATACTCCCGCGCACAGTTTTGTAGACTTCATTCAAACCCATAAGGAATTGAATGAGGCGTCGATGCTGTTCTGCCTTACAAGCAGCTTCCTTGGCTCCACAAATACACAGACAACTACATTGAGTTTTTGAACTCAAAGTGCTTAATTCCTCCCACAATTTCCTCATTTTAGTGTAGTAATTAGTGATATCCATGGTGCCCTGATAGAGATCATTAATTTCCTTCTGAATTTGATACAATTTCGTTCCATTTGTTTAATCATATCGATATTCCAATTCCTTCCACAGAACCACTGCATTATCGGCATACTCAACACTATCAGCTATTTCTTTTGCGAGTGAATTCAAAATCCATGACGTAACCATATCATCACACCTTTTCCACTGACAACACTGTGGTGAATTGGGGCTAGGGCGTCGACATTCCCCATTGATGAACCCTAATTTGTTCTTAACGGACAAGCCTCGTAAAATACTTCTTCTCCAGGAACGATACCATATGCCACTAAATAGAACAGTGACCAACATTGCACCAGGATTATCTAAAGGATGTATGTACAAGGGAGAATTGACGTCAGGAGAACTGACATTGGGAGAACTGGCGTTGGAAGTTTCTTCCAAAATTGTAGCCATGAGTAGAGTACCAATTCAAAGAATTAAGAAATCAATTTGTTAAGGAGTAAAAAAAAAACACCAACAGAGATAGAGAAAATAACAAATTCGAAGAAATCGCACTATCAATTACACTATCCGATCTTCAAGGACAAAGCAAATCTATTTAGTTTGCTGAGTAGATCTCGAAGAAGAGAGCAAATCCCTTCTCTGATACCATGTTAAAATCAGTCACCATTGATGGAAGCTCAATAACCTGGGAAACAAAGTAAATGAGAAGGATAACTGGAAGAGGAATACATCTGTGAATGGGGAAAGAAAAATGAAATTGAAAAACTGATTATTCAGTTAAGTAGAGCAGTATATATATACACATGATTCTATATTGACAGCTGGCCTCAACTAACTTCTAACTAATAGTGACAGCTGGCCTCAACTAACTTTTAACTAATTATATCTAGAATGATTATAGAGGAATAAATATCTTAACAAATAGGAATGCATGTATGCTGAAATTTCTAACTTATACGCGAAAATTTGTGTAACACATATGTCCAATAATTAGTAATGAAATCAAAATCTTAGGAGAAAATCTTCCAAAGAAAGTAAGTATTAATTGTTGAGAAAATCCTTATTTGTTTGCCTGGGAAAAAGTTATTCACAAAATTGTCTATCTTCTTGATTCTTTTGAATTAAAACTGACAAGGTGGGACTTCCTCATCAACAAATTACACTCACATTGCAATTTCAATCACCAAAAACACTTTGCACTCATGTTTACACAGTGGAAACTAGAACTCCTCATACCTACAGAAAGTTAGAAAAGGCACCTTGGCTGATTTTGTTTCTACCTATGCACAAATGCTATTGACAACACAAGAAAAATAAAATAAAAAAATCAAGACCATCTCTCAGATGGTCGTTCAACTAATAGTAATTATCTCAAAAAATCGCCCTTCTTGTTTCCAATCAGCTCGAGACCCTACTTTTGTGGTGGGGAGAGGGAAGGCGAATCATTCTGCAGAGGAGAAGGCAAACCATGTATTGTAGTATCCCAAGAAATCTTGACGTCCTTCCTTTGCTTTCGATCTAAGAAAGCTGGTCTAGTTGATGTTTCGACTAGTGCAGCCTTGTGTACCAGCATTGCAACTATCTCAGACATTGGCGGTCTTAAATTTGCATCACGCTGAAGGCATAAGAAAGCCACATGTATCGTTTGCATCACATCCTTTTCCACGATCCCATCTTCCTTCATCTTGGGATCGACTAGATCAACTAATCTCGACCTCTCATATAGCTTCCATGCCTGTACTTGAACAATCAATATTGTCAATAAATGGTAGACAGATAGCCTTTTTTCCTGTTTCATCGTTATAACATAGCGAAAAATAAAATGTAGGCAGCGTACATATTCAGGGAGATATTGCATTTCTGAAGGCAAAGAAAGATCTGTATTCTTCCGGCAGTTGATAATTTCTAGCACAAGAACACCAAAGCTGTATATATCAGCCTTTTCGGTCAATTCTCCTCTAAGCGCGTATTCAGGAGCTGTGTAACCTCTGCCGCAGAAAATATATAATAGTACCAAATTAAAGGCTTAAAATCCAGGAAAACAAAAGAAGATGCTGATCCTATTTATAACTTAATGCTGTTTTAAAAGTTCATGTAGAGATCTTTGTTATTCCATTTTACAGTTAGTCGTGAAGAATAACAGTCGGTTCCCTACTACTATTGTTGAGAACCAGATCCATTATCTGTATTAGCATTAGTTTCTGTTGCTGTTCTAAGAAGTAGCGTAGCCGCGTAGGAGTTTTTTGTGGAAGGCACGTTGTCAGAACGAACATTACAACCACTTCATTGCGAGTTTTCATCCATTCTAAAAGAATCCGGAGACCATATATTAACATATGCTCTCCCTATTCCAGTTCATCTGACCCTCGTTTTCAAACTAGAATGACCCCCTTCCAAATGTCGAAAAAATTCCAACTTAAACTTTCGATTTTATCCTTAATGACAAGTTTTAAATATTGTGACACACCTCGTCTCCAAACAGAGTCATAGTTAAAGGTGTTATCTTGAGAAACTAAACACTACTTACAAGGTTCCAGCAAATGCAGTGCTGAGATATGCTTGATCTTCAGGGAAAAACCTGGCTAGGCCAAAATCTCCGATTCTTGGTTGAAATTTGTCATCCAGCAGAATATTGCTGGCTTTGATGTCCCTGTGGACAATCCTAATGTGTGAATCCTCGTGAAGATATTGTAATCCCCGTGCAATCCCCAAGATTATCTGGTACCGAGTTTTCCAGTTAAGGAATATGTCACTCTTTCCTGTGAAACACAAACATAGCAACCGGTTAGCCCAGAAAATGAAGAACATTCTCGATAAGTCATTACCATGGAGACGTTATACTAGTAGCTTTTGTCTATCTGCGGGCAGTTATAGTTGTTGAATCCCTATTACTATTCTTTTAGTGCTATACAATTTGTATCCCAAAGTTGTACTACAAATAGTTACATGCTACTGTCATCGTCAAAAGTGTAAGAGACAACTATCAAAAACAATTCGGCTCCAAGTACCTGGAGTACCCAAGTGGGAAGAGCTTTCAGGTCAAAATACACACAACTCACATTTCCGAATGAGAGCAAGGGTGTAACACCCCGTAAAAGTCATGCATGGATTAACCTTTAATAGAGTGCTCTTAGACTTAAAAACTTGAAAAAAAAATTCTAAGTGTAACTTAGAATCATTTTAGCTGGCAACCTTCGGGATACAACTTCTCGACCTTCCCGACCATCATTTTTAGATTTTCAAGTTGCGTTACGATCGGAAAATCTCATAGTACATCTCGGATAAGTTTTGGAATTTTTCGGAATGCATAAGGCTGCGTTTGGGTTTCAAAACAGTAGCAAAACGCATAGCCTGTTGCCCAGTTTTTTTTTCAGCATTTCAGGGTCAACTTCAAACAATCATAACTCCCTGTATATAATGAACTGTGTGATCTATAATATATCAAACGAAAGATCTTTGAGTCCTCTTTCCAATGAAACTAGTTTCATCCAAATCCAACATCTTAGTAAGGAGTTATATCCGTTTTACTTCAGCCTGTCAGTTTGTCAACTGAGGGATAGTTTCGACTTTTCTTGCTTTCTTAGGGGCATTTTAGTCATTTCACCTCACCCCTAATTCGTCTATAACCTCTGATTCAGCTCCAAATTCAGCAAAATATACCTATTTTCTCTAATTTTCTCTCAAGAACACCCTTTAGGTTTCAAACAAAATCCCAAATAACTCAAGATTCAACCATTGGTTTTGGAAGATAATTTTAGATCTGGAATCCTCTCGACGTAGGCTTTGATAAACACCCAAAATTCGTGGAGAACAAGGTACGCGGGGGTTTTCCTAAATTCTCATGGGCATAGAAATCATGTTTTAAGAAAGGGGTTTTTGATTTCAAGTACATATTCATGTTTTAGAAGCTTTATATGATATTGTTTTAGCCTTTTGGCTTTCCCCCAAAGTGACTTAAAAATTATATGTATATGTAGATATGTGTTTTGCCTTGAAATATGATTTGAGAGCACAATTTACATGAAATTCCTCTCTTGATGTAATTTTCCCATGTTTAACATGATATATATTGTTTGGAATAAGTCTTGAAAAATCATGATATGAAATGCTTTGGCTTTGCTATGTTTCAAATATGATTTTGAACATGAAAGAGAGGGTTGTAAATGTTGAATATACATATAATGCAAGACTGCATGATTTTGCCAAAAGCACATGACCACCATATGTTTGATGAAAGTTTTTGCATGGTTTTGACTTGAGTTGCGGAACATGAACTCTTTTATGCAAATTACATGTTTGGGTGGTCTGAAACTACACTTTTATGAAAGATCATGCTTAATGCATTATGGCTCAGAAATAGAACCTGCAGGTCTTGGTATGACGATACCAACTCAGATAAATGTCATATCAGACTCAGACTAACAGATTTTTCAGACTAGTTCAGAAATCAAAGTTTTATTAGACTTTCATGATTTTAGACATTCAGAATGTTGCATATACAGAAAAGGTTAAAAATGGGCATACAGAGATGTTAGGTGGTTACCCGAAGAGGGCTTGAGTTCAGACAACTCTTTGCCCAAAACCGTGGTTTGCCGACCCAGGTATATTATTATACGCTGACTTAAATGTCCTGTGGCGTATCAGAATCAGAAACTCCAACTCTTGCGGCACACTTGGGTTGGGGGCTTCCCCGCCGAGTCAATGGCGGATTTCATACAGCCCGTGGAATTTTCAGAAATGTAGGGGATACCACCTAACTCAGAAGTAAAACACAGATCATGATTTGAAATGAATAGACAGGTTGCATGTTTTCAGAAAGTGTCCATGTATTTCTCAGAAACAGTTTTATACAGGATGTCTTGATGAAAATTGCTTTCACTTATATATATGTATGTATGTTCCATTATACTATTTTTGGAGTGCTTCGCGTGCCAGTACTTTTGTGCTGACCCCCCCTCCTTCCAGGTTTTGAGGCACAGTCTAGGGGTCCAGCTACTCAGTAGACATTCTTGGGCTTGCAGACTTGATTTCACAGTGGTGAGCCTTCTATTATCCGGAAGGCCTAATTATGTCTGACATTATCTTATTTATTATGTTTTGGTCTACTGGGGGCCTTGTCCCAGTTTCTTTTCAGACAAATGTTTATGTTCTTAGTAGAGATTTCGCAGACTGATGTCAGATAGTATTATTCAGAAATATTGCAGAACTTGACCATGTTTCCGTACTCAATTTCAATTCCGCATTTTATTATGATTATGAATGTTGTGCATGATAACCAGACAGGGAATGGGTGTTCCGGGACTTCATGGTTCGGGATGCTCGTCACGGCTAGGGCCTAGGCTCGGGTCGTGACAAAGGATCTACGATATATCATTCAATCTTGGAGCCAAATAAGATAATAATACTACATGAGAAGCAGCACAACAACGAACATTCAAGTTTCTTACATTCAGCCCCGAGTTCAGAACTCAAAAACCAACAACTTATAACAAGTTTATAAGGAAATAGAGATATAAATACCAAATAGTATTTGGTCCAAGCTCCTATTCTTCATGTATTCATACACGAGAAGCCTTTGAGCCCCATCTGAGCAACAGCCAAGAAGGCGGACCAGGTTCTTGTGCTGTATGCTTGTTATCAGCCGCATCTCTGCAAGAAACTCCCGGTCCCCTTGCTGCGATTTGTCAAGAGACAGCTTCTTGACAGCAATTAATTTTCCATCTCCTAGCTTCCCCTAAGGAAAACATTAGTGCCTTATTTAGAATATTGAACACCTCAGTATGCTAATTTTCAACCTTGTAAAAGTCATCATCCTCTTAAGCTAGGTATATATATAAAAAAGGATTCTAGCCTCTCATTTAAACAAGTCGTAAGATACATCAACAAAGGGCAGTCAGGCACACTAAAGCTCCCGCTAGGTGTAGGGTCCGAGGATGGGCCCGACCACAAGGATCTATTGTATTTATACGCAGTCTTACCTTACATTTCTGCAAGAGGCTGCTTCCAAGGCCTGAACCCGTGACCTCCTGGTCAGATGGCAGCAACTTTACCAGTAACTCCAAGGTTCTCCTTCCGATAAGACACATCAAACTTACCAGGAAAACTGGACCAAATCCACCACATCCAAGCAGGTTATCTGAGTGAAAATTCTTCGTAGCCTTCTCCAATGTATGGAAGTTGAAGTAGCTTATTGTACGAAGATGTACACTAAGGGCTTCACTAGTCCCTGTATCATTTGAGAAAAAAAAAAAAATTTAATCACGAACAACTATAATAAATTCTAAAGGACATGGATCAGTAAAACAAAACCTGGAGGACGCTTAGCTATGAGACTAATCAAAGCTCTCAATTTTCCTGGTTTGAACAACTTCAATAGGACGAGTATGAGAAGTAGCAAGATAATAAGAATAACTAGGCTTCCAAGAAAAAAGAACAAGCCCGAGAAAGGCTGTATAGATGCAGAGTTGTTCATCGAAGGCGATGGAGATATCACACTGTATCCACAAAAGGACAATTTAGTAAGTTAATCAAGCAGGCTAAAAACTGAATATAGCTATATTATGCAAGTACAGCATCATGCCATGCCAAATATAAGTCAACACTTGACAATTTGTACTTCAAGTAAGAAAGCTGTCGATCAAGCTAACATTCGCTGAACAGTCATCGATCACAAACATGCATGAGATGAATAAAGAGAAGATAGAAAGCAACAAGTCCACAAACCTTTTACATGAGAGACAGACAGACATATATGGGAAGAATCGAAAGGATTGGAAAATCCAGAGTTGCCATGCCAGCACAAACCAAAGACAAAATACTTTGTTTCAGTCTTCACTACATAGGACGGCAGAATTATTGAATAGAATTCTTTATTTGTGCACAACATTAGTTTTTAATTCCATAGACAGCTTGTATAAGATCTTTACTTGTATAATATTTAAACTAATGCTTACTAACTCATAAGAACTTATTTTACAAATTCTTCATGTTGAAAAGCCCATATGCTGAGGTGAGCTACTATAATATACATTGAAAAATATTTTTTTGTCACAAAATTCCACATTTTGAGAAGTCCACATTTTTTTGTCTCTAAATGTAAAATTTGACTTACAAGTTCATATTTGCAAAAGAAAAAGATCTACCAATGTAAATCTACAAAAAAATATTCTTGTTCGACGTGAAGAAATTGTATGTATGCTATGGAAAAATTGGATTAAGAAATAGCTAGATACATACAATCTCTTCATAATTGTTAGTGGCTCCCTGGATGGTGGATACAAGGTGTGACCAATTGGCTCGAAAGTATTGATACTACGGAGTATTTCTTTAACCAAAAAGTTTGCGGCGAGTATCTATGAGAGGCAAAAATTGGCTCAACTACTGAGAAATTGTTCTGTCTTTAGATGTGAGAAAGTAAGTTCACGGAGTTGTATTAAGGGTGGATTATGCATTTTATTTTATCATAAGCTATGATCTCATTCATTGTACAGAAAAGTGTGATATCATGGACGACACTGATTGTAACGTATGCTCAAGAAGGCAAACTAACTGATGCAATGGGCCTGTTCAAGCAGCTCGATCAGGGAAAGTAGCATCGCATTGGATATGTTTGTGCTGTCAAGTTTGATGGATATCTTTGCTGATTTTGCTCTAACTGAGCTTGGAAACAGTTGCACTGTTGTGCAGTAAAAATGCCTTCTGGTTTGGACATATGTATATTGAATTCAATCATTGATATGTATCTAAAATGTGAATGCTTGCAACATAAATTTACAGTGACAGAAATATACAATAGAATTTATATACTAATAATGGGATTATTGACATCATTCTAGACTCTAAAATTGCCCCAAATATTGTGGCAGCGATACACAGAGCAAAATGTCTGGAACAGTAGAAGCAAGACAAAGAATATTGACATAGCAACAGGCAAAAACTTCCAAGAAACATAGATGTTTTTCTTCAATCTTCTACGAGCCCTAACGATTAGCCTCTGGTCGTAGTACTTGTTGACTTCCTCCATGGCGATCGCCACGTTAGAACTTCCATTAGATCTTACAAATGACCTTTGCATGGTACTGAACAAAGTGGCAATTTCATTATCAGTCAAATCCCCTTTGATAACACCAGCTTTCCTTAGCAACTTCACATCCTTAATAGCATCTGCAACCCCACTCATTAGATTGATGTATCTGGCAAATTCGAGCTTGGATTTCGACATGGCAGCTTCATAGACCATCAAGTTTCTAAGTAACACTTCTGCTCCGGTGTTCATGGTGATCACAGGAAGGTATAACGTTCGAGAAGCTTGTTCAAATTTGATCCTACTGATACCCTCATGGATGGGGATGCATCTGACCCCGGCATAACACCATAATCGGGATGCTGAAGGGATAGTACTGATATTCTTGCTTTCTCCGTCTCCATGTATTTCTACAGCTTCCCTAAATAGTCCAGAAATCGTTGACCATGGCACTTTTTCCACAACCTGGTTAATGGGCTTTACAAGTTTCTGCAAATTTCTTGGTCCTATAGGCTCCAACACCTCCAAGATTGTTTCGAAGTTGTGAATGATGTTTTCAAGTGTATCTTGATCTTGAACATGTTCTTCATCTTTATCGTCATGTTTGATAACAATGGATGACATCTGAATAGGAACCGAAGCAAAATCCACACGATCATCAAGGATCAAATGATACATAAGATCGAGCAAATGAAGAGGCCGAGTTTCTTTTCCATTATTTCTATGGTACTCACTCTTTGCAGGCAAAGGAAGTGGCGAATGCATCTCACAGAAGCGCCTAAACATGGAAATCAACTCGGTGTCTTCCCTATCCTGAGGGGAAGAGAGACGGAGAAACTTTCTGATTTGCTTCATGACCACAAAGGGGATTTGGTTTTCAAGCATCATAAAGTCTTGTGTGAAAATAGTATCATCAATATTATTTTCATGTTCATCATGCACGTTATTCCCATACGCTGAACAGAGAATGTTAACCAAGAATAGACCATCAATAGCTACTATCCAAGCTAAAGTCTCCTCATCTAAGTCCATGAACCTGTTATAACAAGCACGAACAACAAGATCATTCTCTCTAAGTTTATCGATCAAGAGGTTCTTGAGATTGAGAATTTGATCAGGCTTAAGAATATCCTTGATGGCAGCAAGTTTGTACCTTTCCATTTGATATAAATCAGGCCTTAAATGGTGATAAGGTCCCATACCAATGAGCTGAGGAGTATAAGCTTCTGGTTTTTTGTGACTTAGTGCTTTAGGAACCTGGAGGACACATATAGGAGGAAGAAGATTAAAGTCAATAGCAACTTCTTTTTGAAGTGCATTGCTTATACGATCTGTCCATCTCCTAGCACTTGAGTTTGAAGAAACAATTGGATCTAATGCCATGTTTGTTAACTTGTAATTACATTATTCATGCATGCACATACATATTTATAGATGTATATTGATTCTATCACGTTTTGTTTATGAGTTTTGAATAGTATAAACTATAATATCTAGGAAAAGTAATGGAGGCACAGGGAGTTTCTTCCTTGCTTCCTTGTATTAATATCAGTTTAATTAGGTAACAAGAGATTAATTAGGCTAGAAATAATGATCAATGTCATTTTAATTATTTAACTAACATGGAGTTAGAGGTCATGTTTGGCAACATAGATAGTATTAATTTAGTGGAGTATTAGTTAATCACGACAAGTTTATATATTTTATCACCTTAGAATAATATATGTTAATGGATTTTCATAGAAGATTATTATCAAGCTGAAATGAGTAAAATGTGGTCAATATTTATTTTTTTACCACAGCTTGAGAAACAAAGTTGCTGCCTAATTAATTGAACATTCCTAATTTGGGAATAGTCACCAAAATCACTCTCCATAGAAGGGTCAAAATAAGTCTTATTAGTACATAGTAACTTGAGGAATGATTATTAGAAACATGTTACCACTCTAATGTTGATTTGACATTTCAAATACTTGGGATAATTACTTAAAAGTTATCTACATGGTTATTTTAGATGTGACATTTGAAGAAGACGTATAGACAGACAGTCGCAAAACAAATTCAACAACGACGACAACAGTAAAATCTCATAACTGAGGTTTCGAAAGAATAAAGTGTACGCAAATCTTATCATTGAGGTAAAGAGATCATTTCCGAAAAAGATAGCAGAAAGTGTTATTATGGAAAACAAATTGACACCACAAATTTATGACGGTAAAAGAGTTCTTGACGATGTATAAGAAACTGTACACGAATAAATTACAAACACTTATTTTTTTGTTTTTCATCTTTGGTAATGAATCAACAAAAACAACAACAACATATTTCGTGTATCCCCACAAAGTGAGGTCTGAGAGGATAAAGTGTATGCAGTCCATACCACTACCTCAGATGAAGTAGAGAGATTGTTTTCAATAGACCCCGGTAGGAGCGGACCTACGTAGTGACGAGGGGTACACCCGAACCCCCTCGGCAAAAAATTACATTGTATAATATAAGGTAAAAAATTTATATTTATATACATATATTAATTTTGAATCACATGACACAAGATTGTTGGATAGTTCAGTGTTACAATCTCTACTTCTTGGGGCACTACTTCAGGCTTGGTCACGGGTCCGATCCCCATTACACTGCTTATTTCTTTTTAAAGTAGACTGAAACCTACAGCTGGACCCTTCTTTTTAAAAGTAGACTGAAACCTACACCTGGATGCCTACAAAATAAAAAAGAAGAAGCCTACAACTATTAAAAAAAAAGACCTCACCTGCCATATAAAAAAAAAAAAACACTTTAAAATAAGTTAAAATATAAGTTTAAGTATAAGCCTAAAAAAAAAAAAAAAATTAAAATAAGTTAAAATATAAGTTTAAGTATTTTATATTTATAGAGTATATGCTATTACATCCCTTGAAATTATATTTCGTTGGCTTATTCACACATTTATATTTTTATTATTATTCTAATTCCCTAAAGAAAATTTTTGGATCCGCCACTGGACCTCGGGCTCAAGACATATAACATACACCAAACAAAAAGTATAAGAGCATGCAACAGGGTAGTGCTATAAATTATCTATTCAAAATTATAAACATCACAAAACGCCACGAACAAGAAACTCCAAGCACATATACAAATAAAGCGTTCTTCCCTGCTACAACGGTTGAACTCCTATCCTAATCCGCATCCTCCCCTCCAATATTTTTCTACGTACCTCTACCCCATCTAAAATTATTTATGGCCAGCCTCTCTCACAGCTTCAATCTTTGGTAATGAACGTGTAAATCAAATATTAAGGAAAATTTATTTTTAGTAAAAATGAGGAAGAATTAGGATTCGAAAATAGCTTAGGTTTAGAATGAAAAGTGTAAATATAGTAAGTTGATTATAAGATTACCAAATTCATTGATTGTGTTTTGTCTGCCCCAATAGGATTAGTAGTATTCTGATGTGCCTGAAATTCCAAATGGCACCTCGTTATACTAATATTTCCATTCTCCTTTTTTTCTTCTTCCTAATAATTTCAACTGCTCTCTTCTTCTTTTTCAACAGCACGAGAATTGTTCAACCTGAAAATGAAATCTCTCTTTACACAGATTCCCTTTCCCCTACTGTTGTCTTGGAACCCATTTTCTCAAAATCTAATCATACTAATGTTGCAGTTGCATTTGCTGCAACTCCCATTTTCTCAAAATCTAATCATAGTAATGTTGCAGTTGCTCCAACTCCCATTTTGTCAACGAAATCTCCCACACAATTAGGAGGACTAGAGCAGCCCATACCCATTTTACTAGAAAACAACACCTCTAATGAGACCCCAAAATCTGATCTTGATTTGTATCAGAACACAACAGTACTGCCAATTACATCACAAAAACTCAATTCAAGATCAGAAAGTTGTGATCTTTACAAGGGGAGTTGGGTGAAAGATGATGAGAAGCAGCACCCAATTTATAAGCCAGGGAATTGCCCTTATGTTGATGAGGCTTTTGATTGTCAGACTAATGGTAGGCCCGACGCACACTATCTTAACTGGAGATGGAAGCCACATGGATGTCATCTTCCCAGGTTGGTCACTACTTTTCATTTGTAATGCCAATTTAACTTACCAAGATTCTTGTACCAAAATTGGTAATATCTTTGATCTCTCATTTCTTCCTTAAATAATAGCACTATTGAGATGTGATACTATAGCGTTTATAGCGTATACTTGTTCTCTCTGGTGAAAGGGGCAGCATTGCCGGGGTCCTACCGGAAACAACCTCTCTACTTCATCTGAGGTAGCGGTATGGACTGCGTACACTTTACCCTCCCCAGACCTCACTTGATGGGAATACACTGGGTATGTTGTTGTTGAAAGGGGCAGCATTGACAGCTCCACATTTGTGTTCCCATTTCTAGTATAGTCAAGGAGGTTGTTATACTTTTCTTATTGATTTTCCTAAATTGTGCTAAGTTACCAACTTGATCACGGTATATAGTCTTCTACCAACCCAAGGGAGATTATATATTTTAAGAACAACAAAGGAGAGTGAAGTGCATTTGTAAAGAAAAAGGGAGATTACATATTAGAAGAACAGCAAAGGACATGATGATCATCATCATTATTGTTACTATTATTTGTAAAAGAAAGGGAGATTATATGTTTGAATATTTTCGATTGTAGCTATATGTTTGAGTAGGGTACTTAGTCTTAATGGGGGGTGAAGTGCAATGTGTATTCTCCAGAATAAATTCTAATATCATTTGACAGAAGGAATTCTTCCTCCTAAGGTGGCCCTAAAGTTTCTGGTTTTCAGTGAAAGATTTGCATTTTTGAAAGAAAGAAATGGTTGAGGTCTATGAGGAAGATTTTCGACACTTGAAGAAAGAGATGGTTTTGTAATCCAAGTTTGGAAGTTCTGCTTGTGCCGTTTTGATAAGAAACCCATGAATAGCCTGTTTTTTTACCATATTAGTGGTAATCATATTGGAACCAACTATTGGAAGTGTGTCTGGTATGTAGAGGATAGTACAAATGGAAGGAGGTCTCAAGAACGAAAAACCATAGACTATTCTGCTGCTTCGTATGATGATAAAACTTATTCATCTCACTGATAAATAGCCAGTCATTTGTCGATTCAGGGGACTGCTTATAGAACTTGTATCCTTAAACCAGTTATATTTTTTTGTAGGTTTAGTCCAACAGATTTTTTGGAGAAATTGAAAGGAAAGAGGCTGATGCTGGTTGGGGACTCAATGAATCGGAACCAGTTTGAATCTCTCCTTTGCCTTCTTCGTGAAGGCCTTGCTAATAAGAGTAAAATGTACGAGATCCATGGATATAAGATAACAAAAGGAAGAGGCTACTATGTTTTCAAATTTGAGGTGATTTCGCATATGCATTTATTAAGATCTCAATCTAGCTAAATTGATGCCATTTCTATCAATTGAAGATTTCTTCTTCATATGTGTACATGTGTGTGCGTCGAGGGAGAGAGATTTTATATATCTGAGCAGTTAACTATTATCTATGTGGTCAATTATTTGAAGGCAAGAGAGTTGAGTGACCTTTCTGTCTATACTTCTATAACTTAAAATGATGAAATGTTGCAAAAGCTTCTTAGAAAAGAGAGCAGTGGGGACTAAAATATTACGGTTTTGCAGGATTATAACTGCACAGTTGAATTTGTGCGCTCACATTTCCTTGTTAGAGAAGGAGTACGTATCAATCCTCAAGGAAACTCAAATCCAACTCTATCAATAGATCTCATCGACAAAACAGCTAATCGTTGGAAGGGAGCTGACATTCTTATCTTCAATACGGGGCATTGGTGGACTCATGGAAAGACTGCCAGGGGGTGTGTTTTTTCCTTCTTACAATATCTCTGCTGAGATGCACCATATATGCTTTCGTTGCCATTAGAACATCATAATATCTCTTCATTTTTCCGCGCTTTCTGAGTGAGATTACTATCTGAGGATCTTTCTTCTGAGCAAGAGGATCATTTGATTTATCGTCCTATCGTGACCTGAGAAAATTATAGCTTACTTCAAGGCTATAATCCGTATGAACTTACCGGTCTCTTCTACCATATATTCTCAGTCTCCTGTTTTTCTACTTTGACTAAATGAAGCTGCTGGGATATCTAAAATGACGGTTTTGTTGGTGCAGGAAAAATTATTATAAAGAAGGTGACCGCATATACCCCAAATTTGATGCCATTGAAGCTTATAGGAGAGCATTGAAGACCTGGGCTAAGTGGATTGATGAAAATATGAGTCGTGAAAAGTTGATTATATATCGAGGGTACTCTACAGCTCACTATAGGTACTTACCGTTGCTTCCACAATAGAAAATTTTGAAACCAAATGCTGAGGTTTGTCCAAGGAATAGCTCGTTTCATTACATCTATAGCTATTCTCATCAACATTGGCCTTAAATACCATTTCCATTTTGTTGTATGATCTAAAATGGATTCATGCAAATCAGGAAATGGTATTCTACAGATTTGTCAAACATGGTTTAATTCGTAAAATTACTCTTTGTAAACAGAGGCGGAGATTGGGATTCCGGTGGAAGTTGTAATAAAGAGACTGAACCTGTTTTGAAAGGAGCTATCCTTGGAAACTACCCTTTGAAAATGAAGATCGTGGAGGAGGTGATCAAGGAAATGCAGGTGCCAGTAGTCCTTTTAAACGTAACACATTTAACAAATTTCCGTAAGGATGGCCACCCATCGGTGTATGGGAAGGTTGGTAAAAAGGCAAAACAAGATTGTAGTCATTGGTGTCTACCGGGAGTCCCCGATGCATGGAATGAGCTAATCTATGCCACTTTGGTCTTTCAACAATGAGCTTGTTTCATTCTTTTGATTCTTAAGCAGGCGATGCAAAACCCCTGAACGCCTCCAGGGGGAGGCTGATCATACAGTGTTCAATACAACAGTGGGCTACATGAAATCCCAAGCCAGATGGGGAGCAGTGTTCAATAGAAAAGAGGCAATATGTGCTGCACTAAATGTAGAAAGTGTTAACATTTTGAAATGAGATGAGTATAGTTGTGTCCATTTTGAAGTTGCATCATTTCAGTTTTTGTACCAAAATTAGATAGTAATGTTATATTCCTTATTTCCCAGGATCCATTGATTACACATGATTTTTTTTTTTTTGGTTTCCCTCCGATGTCCGGTACCTACATTGAAATCCGACTAATCTGGATTTTCGGCAATATGTATATGCTTATATGCAAGTATTGAGATAGACAATGGAAGAACATCTTGTTTTCAATTATATATTCACTTTTTTTTTGTTGTAAGAAGAAGTTGGAAAAATAAATAAATTAAAGAGCATGTTTTTGTGAAGGATGAATATTGAATGGAGGTGTTTTGACCACCATGTCTAGATTTTGTCCATCCAAATGTCAGTTTGTTAGTTAGAAAAGGAGTTATAGGTACCAGGGGAGTCCATTTTATGATTTTTGTGTTTTAATAAAAATGAGTTTTACCACAAAATTTTTAGAGGATATTTGTTTGAACCTAAAACCACATTTCGAAGGTGGTCCATTTTTGACAAGCAAGCAGCAAGGATGTATTACCTCCTGTCATATTAGTTTATGAGAAATTATAAATAAGAAGATAATTTTATTAATGAATTCATTAAAACTTCTTTGAAACTTCATAAAAAAGCATAATAATGAAAATTGTCTATGAAAAAGGACAATTAAAATGGAAAATCAAATTAGAAAATTTAGTAATCACTTGAGCTAATAATGTCTTAAACACAGGGAAGTGGACCCCTAATGTTGTATTTGCTTTCTAATTAATGATGTTCAACTGTCTGTGTCTGTCAATCTGTCGGTGCATGCCCGTGATTTACTCCAAAACAATTCTTAAAAACACTCAAGTTGTACTTGTACGCTTGGTCAGTTGTACCTAAACTCATATTCATTCTACTTGTCCTTTTTGCTCTTTGGACATTCCCATAGAGAGATGTTGGGTTTCTTGATGAGAAAAGATGTTAGAAAAATACTCAAGAGGAAGGACAGTGATGCTGGTGAAAAAGGTACAATCAATCTTTCCCAAGATTACATTTTTATTCTCCTAAATTGTCTAAAGCTCCATTCTTTTACATTCTGTTATTGAGAGATTTGATTGGTATTTTGCAATTGAGGAGTTGGAAAGGCAACTGCAGTTTTAGTATGAAGTTCCTTTAGAAATAATTCATTAGATCCCCTAAAAATAGACATGTTGGAGTGCTGCTTAAGGAAAGAGTAAAGTGCCCAAGCAAGAAAGAACATTGCTTATAGTGTGAGTGAAAGAAAATATTGAAATAGTAATACAATCCAAGTTGTTAGCAACCAATTGTGCCCACCAACTCTCAACTCTTGTGTATTTCCTTACCTTTATGTTAAACCAGATAGATTTATGTAAACTACAAAGGCATTTGAACTAAAGCTCCCGCTATGGACAATCATATTCGCGCAGTTTACTTTGTTTTTTTTTTTTTACTTAGATGGAACAAGTAGTAACCTTAGCTTTGCTCCTGTCAAGTCATTGTATTCACAAAATCTTCAATTGAGCTAACTGTTCTAAGCGATACATATGAATGGCTATCCTCGATCTACACTTAAAACGCTAAACTTTATGAAATACATAAGCTCTTTCTGCAAGATATTTGATGTTGTTGGTCTAGTAGTCCATTGTTCAACGATATAGGAGGTATCGGGAAGGATTTGGAATGGAATAATATTGATTCATATGGAAGAAAAGGTTGTATATGTTCCTCTTTCTTGATGCAGGAAGAGCATTGGAGGAGGTACGGGCGTCTTTGTTTAGCAAGTTACGAGCATTTGGAGGTGGAAAGCGTCAACAAACTACCTTATGGGGGCCTACTGTTGCTTTGACATTCAATTTTTTTGTTTCTGTTAGTATTATCTTGATGAACAAATTGGTTAGTCTTTCTGACCTTACTCTAAGTGGAAGCAGATATTACATATTTTAGAGATCATAACATTTTCTTTCCTTGTTTCCCTTCCAGGTTCTTGTTACAGTTGGATTTAATTATCCAATTTTCCTCTCTTTCCTACATTACGTCTGTAGCTGGTTGATAATGGCTATTCTTAACGCTCTCTCCATTCTTTCGTTGTCTACGCCATCAAAATCAACAAAATATACATCCTTATTGTCTCTTGGTATAGTTATGTCACTTTCTACCGGGCTTGCAAATGTGAGTTTGAAGTATAATAGGTGAGACCTATGTGACCTACTCCGCCGCCTCATAATCTTTTCTCCTCTGAAATTTATGAGGTCTTCTTTCTTGATAGTTAACAAGCACCATATATTTCCAGTGTAGGATTTTACCAGATGGCAAAGATTGCAGTAACTCCAGCTATCGTTTTAGCTGAATTTGTTCTCTTTCGGAAGAAAATTTCTTTCGTCAAGGTAATTGCCTCTTACTGACAATATATAGTGTATGCTGGTAGCCTAGTGGAGAGCTAGGTTTAGTTGCTTCATGCATTGTTTTCTTTGCTTATGACGTTAATATTCTTGGGAAAAATTTCCTACCTCATACTTTGATATGCTGTTACAGTTAATCTCCGTGCGAGCAAGATTTCACTTAAATGCTTTAACTGTTATTTTTAATATATAGATGAGATAAGCTGCTAGGTGAGACTTGTTTCTTATGTTGTATTTTCATCAAAGAATAGATTGGCAAAAACGAATAGTAGAGAAGATCCTAGTCTATCATAAGCCGAGACAGAGATCCGTGCATGTGTCATCTATTTACCAGTTTGGTTTTGTAACCTATAGATATGCTTAAACCGCTAGTTTATCCTGCTTTCAGTAGACAGAACTCTATTTGCTATTAAATATCGGAAGCCTTTTAAGATAACTGATTACTATGGTCAGTTTATTCAACCCAATGATTTCCGTTTGGTCTAAGGAAAACGATCCTTACCCTTATGTTTCAGGTGCTTGCACTGACTGTTGTATCAGTAGGTGTTGCTGTTGCTACGGTGACAGATTTGCAGTTTCACTTCTTTGGTGCTTGCATTGCAGTAGCATGGATAGTACCAAGTGCAGTTAATAAAATACTATGGTCCAATCTCCAGCAGCAGGAGAATTGGACTGCCCTGGCGTATGCTCCTAAACTAATTTGCTTCTTTTATCGTTTTCAATCAGTTGATTGTATTTTGGTAGATTTTAGCACCTAACCTCAAATTTTGAATTCTGGTGACAGGCTAATGTGGAAGACAACCCCGATTACGTTATTCTTTCTGGTGATGTTGATGCCCTCACTTGATCCTCCAGGAGTCCTTTCATTTAACTGGAACTTTTACAACTCAACAATCATCGGTGCATCGGCTGTTCTTGGTTTCTTGCTTCAGTGGTCCGGTGCTCTAGCTCTTGGGTATGTGCTTTGGGCATTCACAATTTTCTGCTTTCACTTGGTGTTTGACTCTTTTACAATATGCAATGCCTAGTCGTTTGGAAGGGGAGCCATGGAGTAACTGGTAAAGTTGCTGTCATGTGACCAGGAGGTCACGGGTTCAAGCCTTGGAAACAGCCTCTGGCAGAAATGCAACGTATGGTTGCATACAATAAACCCTTGTGGTAGTTTTAGTGCACCAGGCTGCCCTTTTTAATGCCTAGTCCTTTGCGAGTATGGCTGTAATTATGCACTTTTTGTTTTCCTCTAGGGCAACATCTGCAACAACCCATGTCGTACTTGGACAGTTTAAAACGTGTGTCATTCTTCTCGGGGGATTTCTTCTCTTTGGTTCAAATCCGGGTCCAACTAGCATACTGGGAGCAATCACCGCTCTTGTTGGAATGTCGTTCTACACTTACCTCAACTTGCAGCAGTCATCTAAAACATCGTCCAGACAACCTCTATCGAAATCAAAGCTAGGCAAAGAAAATGCAGATGGAAGTCGCGGTGATGAATCTGTGTAGAGTAAAAATTTTGTGAATGGAGAGCAATTCACTAACCACGTACTACGGCATTATTTATACTCTAAACCACCTGTGCTAACATGCTTATTGAACATTTTATGTATCACCCACCACCTGTGGTTCAAAGCTGTATATCCAAATAGTTCATTTGTAGTGCAAGAAGCAAAACAATATAATGACTTGGCAGAATACATACTCAGGTACCCTCAAGTACGCACCATCTTTCACGCAGGCACCTCAAGTGGACATTGTTCCATTTTGGCACCTCAACTGGCTTTCAAGTGTGCCACTTTGGCACTTTTTTGCTGAGTTGGCTAGTTGCGTGTGACACACGCATTCAACAGTGGCGGATCTACATATCGGAAAATTATACTATTTTTACATGGTAAAATTATTTTTTATGTATAAATAGTAGAGGTTGAACTCCTTCGACTAGTCCGTATATTTACTATTGAACCTCCTCACTGAAAATCCTCCATCCGCCCCTGGCATTGAAGGCGCGTTTGGGTGGCATTTTCATAATTTTTATTTTTCTTCTCTTTTCTTCTTCTTTCTTTAATCCATTAACTTACCACCATTTTTTTTCTTAACACATCCTTATGCTAAAATGGTCAAATCAAGAATCTTACTTCTTTTATGAAAGAAGAAATCAAAAAACAAGAATGATTAAATCAAGAAATAAGAATGCTTAATTATAAGAAATAAGAATGTTTAAGAAATAAAGCTAAATCAGTGAAGAAAAATTGAATTCAAACAAAATCAATAAAAAAAAAAATCGAAGCATAAAAATCAAGAAAAATCAGTGAAGGAAAATTGAAAATCGAAGCAAAATTGATGAAAGAAATTAAAAAATAAGGCTAAATCCGTGAAGAAAAATTAAAATCAAATAAAATCAATTAAAAAAATTAAAAATTGATTGGTGGGGTGGGTGGGGTGACGGGAGGGTGGACTGGTGGGGTGGGGGTGGGTGGGTGGGCGGACTGATGGGGTGGGGGTGGATGGGTGGGGTGTTTGAAGAAGAAGGTTGGTGGTGTGGGTAGGTTAGGGGGAGGGGTACTTTTTATTTAAACTAATTATTTATAAATTATTTGAGTATTTTTTATTTAAAATTAATTATTGGGGAAAGGGGTGATTATTGATTTTTTTGATTAAAAAATTAATTAATGATTTAAAAATTATTTTTTAAAAAAATGACACGTGTCGGCATATTATTTGTCACTTTTCACATCATCAGGCATGTATAATACACACACAATATAAACTTGTTGATTTAGTAAAAAGTGTCAAAGTGGCACACTTTATACCTACTTGAGGTGTCAACATGAAATAATGTCCACTTGAAATGCCTAAGTGAAAAATGGTGCGTACTTTAGGTGGCTGCGTATGAATTTTGCCTAATGACTTATTCGTTTTGCTATACATACATACATACTTGTCATGTCAATCTCCAATTGTTCAAATAGTATTTCCTCCCTTTAAAAAAGAATGACTTATTTTGACTTGACACAAAGTTTAAGAAAATAAAGAAGATTTTTGAATCTTGTGATCTTAAATTAAAGTTGTATCATCAAATATACCAAAATATCGTTTAATCTTGTGGTCATAAATATGTCATGTAGAAAATTGAAATTAAAGTATTATCAAAAAAGGAAAAAAATCATTTTTTTTTAAACGAATTAAAAAAAAAGTAGCTCATCTTTTTTTTTTTTATTAAACGGATGGAGTATTTATTTAGTAAGCAGCAAAGATGTCAAATCTTGATGTAGTCCGCCTTCTTTTGCTGTCCACGTGAGGGTTGAAGAATACTAATAATTGTCAATAATACAATTTGCTCGTCTAGGATTTTTTTATCAAATTTAAGTTTTACTTTTTTTTTGTAAGAAAAATAAAAGTAATCATAAATGTTTTTATTTTTTTTAAAGAAAAATATAAAAAAATTTCATATTTAGCTAACTTTTTTTCTTGGATGAAAGGTTTTGGGCATTTATAAATAGAAGACTCCTTTCTCATACCACAACACATCAGCATCCACAATGTAATCGTCAAAGAGTCTTTGTTTAGGGGGAGATTTCTCTCAATAAATTTTAGGATTTTTAATATTATTTTTAATATTAAGTTTTATATGTAGGTCAATTGGTTAAATCATATAATAAAATTATGTTTTTAGTATTATTTTTCGTTTCATCTTATTTATCGTCTCATAGCTTGCAACTAATAGTTTTCGCACGACGCTCTCTTAATTTCGAACCCAACAATAATGGATTTGTCTTAAACAGAATCCACTCACTAAAATCTTTTGGAAAACCCAAAATATAGAGTCAAATGGAACGACTATTGCATCCTTCTTTTTCCACACTAGTTTCATATTGAGTTGTCAAACTTTTATACCCTCAAAAGTGATTGATTAATGTGCCAAACTATATAAAAGATTGTTAGGATCGAGAATTCTGGATAGTGCGGAATTAAACAAAGTAATCGTTTGAAGATGATAACAAAACGATAATAACGATAAGTGGAGAAAATAAAGGAGGCACAAATTTAACGTGGTTCGGTCAACTTGACCTACGTCCACAACTAAAAGAAAAGCAACTTCACTAAACATCAACGAAATAAAAAAGAGTACAAAGATACAAAAGAGAGTACAAAATTAGAGTAATTAAATACTCTAATAGCCCAAATATTCAAAAGAATAACCTCATAAAGATCACTCCAAAAAAGAGGTTCACTCAAAGTATTTTCCAACACAACTCTCTTACAAATACTCTCTACAAAGAAGAAAACAAACGCAACTAAATCTTCTTCAAATGTTAGTGTTCTTCTCTAAATGGTATATTTCAAAGAAGGTGGAAATGTCTCTATTTATAGGCACAAAACAAACCTACGTTGATGTCATCAATGACATCAACACACCACTTTGTCAACCAAATTTGACAAGAAAACAACTTGCATGCAATGTTGGACTAGCCAACCAAATTTGACAAAACCAACAAATGATCTTGCAAGTGCTTGGTAGCAACATTGTTTGACCAAGTGTGAATCCAAGAAACAAACAAAAGCCACGTTACAAAGATCTATTTTTTTCATAATAATTAAGCATGGTATATACCCCCTTCGTTCATCGCAACTCGTCTATTTTTCTATATTTGATGTCTAATAATAAATCGTCTTGGAGTAACTGATAAAGTTGTTGTCATATGACCAGGAGGTCACGAGTTCAAGTCTTGAAAACAGCCTCTGACAAAAATGCAAGGTAAGGCTCCCTACATTACACCCTTGTAGTGAGGCCCTTCCTCGGACCCTGTGCAAGGTAAGGCTGCTGCGTACATTACACCCTTGTAGGTAATGCACCGAAATCAACAGATAATTTATCTACTTTTACCCTTAATATTAAATATAATACGTTATTCATTGTATTTTTCAAAACAAAAAATTTATTATATTCAAAAGGTGATATAGTAAAATTAGTTCCAACTTATTGTTTTTTAAGATACATGTCAAGTCAAAAGTGGATAAATATTTATGAACGAAAGAAATAATAACCTAAATAAAGTAAAAATAATAATTCGCTATAAAAAATAATGACTTTTTTGTCTCATATTAATTATCACATTTTAAATTTTAAAATAGAGTTGGATATCGAAGTTAAAAAAAGGGACAATGCATCCTTTTTCTTTGTAACGGCTCCAAATTAATTAGTACATGTTGAGACTTGGAGAAACTTTTTTTTTTGTTTTTCATTCGGTGTTTGGTACCCGTATTAGGGTCTAATTAATCCGGATTCGCGTCGGGTAGGGCCCCATTCGGGGGTTAGCACTCCCAACAGAGTTTTCTCCATATCCAGGATCAAAATCTCGACCTCTGATTAAGGGTGGAACAACTCCATCCGTTGCACCACAATCCATATTGGTAGACTTGGAGGAACATTATCACATGCTTGTACACAAATTCATAATAAAATAATTTGATTCAACAAAACGCCTTCTTCTTTCAACTTATTATAATCCATAAGAATAAATTAAGTCATTGACTAATTAGAGTTTAATACCACAAAGTTAAAGATTATTTTGTTACCTTATACATATCTTTAGTTTAATTAAATCACAAGATTTTAAGAAAAAAAAATTATTCCGTCCGTCTTTACTTGTTCATTTTTCTATTGTCACATAGATTAAGAAACAGCAAATGATAGTAATAACTTTAATATATTAACTACAAAAATTGGTGCGGTGGTTCAGCACCTCATCCCTTAAGAAAGAGGTTGGGGGTTCGATCCCCACCTCTGGTGAATGGAAAAAATTCTGTGGCCAGTTTTCTATTGCTTAGTGCGCTGATCGTAGGAACGGAGGATTAGTCTCACGACTGCCTGCTGTAGGGATACCTTGGGAAACCAAAATATATATATATATATATATATATATATATATATATATATATATATATATATATATATATATATATATATATATATATATATATATTATTCTTTGAATATAACAAATTTAATGTTTTGAGAAATGTATTAGATAATGAAACATATTTAATGTTAATGATAAAATGGGTAGAAATTGAACAAATATATGTGATACTTCCTCCGTCCCATTTTAAACGTCCCAAATTTCCTAATCTGGTGTTCCATTTTACTTGTCCTTTTTTACTTATCAAGATAAGACAATTTTTTTTTTTATATATTTTACCCTTTGCATTAATTACTTTTTCTTTAAATTAAAATGTAAACATCATTTAATAGGGGTACTATGATAAACTAAACATATTATTTATTATTTTTCTTAATAGTTGTGCTATCTCAATTTGAAACGAGTAAAATGGGACGGAGGTAGTATTACATTGCAATGAACTTTGTGCCATGAATATACAAATTTCAGTGATCACTTTAGATAACACAAGGTTAATACTCCCATGGTCTTAAAATAATTGACACATTTAATTTGTTAAAAAAAAAATTAACTTAAAATAATTATCATATTTAAAAGATCAAGGAATAATTAATCTGTTTTTTCAACACTATTCTAGTAATTTACTACTCCTATACTAATTGAAGAAGGTTTATATAATCAACATTAAAAAGATAATAGGGTCATATTAGTCTGTTTTGCTCATTTTTTTAAGAGATATATAAAATCTATACGTGTCAACTATTTTGAGGTATGGAGTAATATTTAAGGATGTAATTGAGTTCAAGGGGAGTAAAACTAAGGTTGGGCATTCGGTTTATTCGGTTTGATAGTTTAATATCGGTTCGATTTTTCGATTTTCAAATTGACAAAAATGATAATCGTAATCAAACCAAAATAAATTTGGTTTGGTTTCTACAAATTCGGTTCGGTTATTTTGAATTTTTATTTCGATTTTGAAGATTAAAGTAGTGAACCTCTCTTTGTTATGACTGGACATTTAAAATTAATGATTTAAGAAAAAAAATTCAAACCTATTTTTCATTCCCAGATATAAATAATTCAACATAGATGAAACTAATTGATATAACCATAAGTTTAACATAATATATAACTTCATTATGTATAAGTTTGCATAAACAGTCGGAAAGACCACAGTCGGCACTGCAGGCTGCAACCCACAATGGTCGTCTGGTCATCGGCTCTGGTATTGCCGTACAGACGACGATCTCGCCGACGGTCTATGGTTCGATAGATTGTTCGACTATTGGACTGATGTATGCTGTTAGTTGTATGTGTCGTGCTATTACTTATTAGTTATTAGGATTTCTATTATATATTAAATATTACATATATATATATATATATATATATATAATAAAATATATATATTATTAATTATTTATATCGGTTAATCGGTTTATTCGAATTATTTTTTGAAAAATCGAAAACCAAACCGTTTAATCGAATTTCAAAAATTGAAAACTGAAACCGATTCGAAAAACCGAAAAATCAAATGGAAATTAAAATTTCGATTTGATTTTTTAATTTTTTTGGTTTAAACCAAAATATGTCCAGCCGTAAGTAAAACTCCATTTTGCAACTAGAAAACAACTTGTAATTAGAAAATTGATGTTTAGAGTATATTATAAAGATATTGAGTAAAGTTTAATTAGATTCAAAAGTGTTCAATTGCCAGTTTCCTACTAAAGGTATCACATGACATAGCAAATTAAAAATATCATAAGATGCTTCAAACTCAGAACCAAAAAAAGAAAAAGAAAAAGGAATTTATAAATAATAGGCAAATCTTGGAAGAATGCAAAGCTAAATTTCTCTTCTTCCCAATATGATTATCCTTTATTATTCAATTAAGCTTTCACGTGCATGTACAAATATTTGTAACAAACTTATACTGTATATGGTCAAAAAAAGGAAAAGCCAATATCATTGGAGTATAATAAATTGTATAAATTTCTGCAAAAAAATTAAAATGAAAATGAAATCCACCTCGTTTGACTTCTATTTTCATCTTTAATTACTACCCAATGTTTTCCCAAAGCATTAACTTTATATTAAAAAAAAGACTCTCATCGTAATATTATCCTTGTTTTCCCTTTAGTACTTAGTAGATATATATATGGTCGTGTGAAAATATTTGGTACTAAAAGAAAATTCATCTGACTTTTAAAATTCAAACGTTGTCACATAATTATACTTATCATTAACTATAATTGTTTTTCAAGATATTATATTTATCATAGTTAAAGGGTAATAATAATATAGTAAAATTGTCGTTTATTATTCTTTAAAGGATGTGTCATATTAACAGTGAACCATTAAAGATGAACAAAGGAAGTAGCTAGTAGTAATAAATTACTCTATTTATCATTCGTTTACCATCAACTCACTTCTATTGCTATGCTTAAACAGAACAAGTGATCTTGAAAAGGTGAATGATAATGGCATAAAAATTTTCTATATTGACGGTGTATAATGATAACCAAATTAAAGGACAGCTTGATTCACTAAGCTCCCGCGATATGCAGGATTCGGAGAATGGTTCAGTCCTAAGAATCTATTGTACGCATGAAGTCTCACCTTACATTTCTGCAAATGGCCGGTTGTTTTCAAGACTTGAATCTGTAACCTCTTGGTCATATGGCAGCAACTTTATTAGTTACCACGTCGTTGGAACGAAAGAACACAACAATAATGTCAAACGTTTAGATCTAAACTAGCTGCATAACTTTGATATTCATTCATAAATGAAGTAATAATACAACATCAATAATATTTCTAGTACTGCTATTGATGACCACTTACGTTCTTCTTCCTACCTAACTATAAATTAAAACTACAAAATTAAAGAGAAAGAATATAATCAAAATAAATTAATTGATCAGTTTTTTTTTTTGTGTGTGTATATAAGAAGTCACATGCAGGGAACACATAGTAGTTTCCTATTGTCTTTCCATTGTATGTTGAATCCATTGAACTTATTATCTGTCTCTCTTTCCCATGATGTCTACACCCCAAGAAGCACGTAATACAGTATTGTAATTGGCAAAGCAATTAACATTCCAAATATAACCCTGCCAAACAACAAATTAAAAAAAAAAAAAGAATTTAATTTGAATAGACGTTTGACATGCAAAAGCGAATTCAGAATTTAAATTTAAACTTACGCGGTGCTAAGGATATCAGGGTGGACGTTGTATTCTTTAGCAAACACAAAGGGAACAATGCCCTGAGGAAGAGCAGCCTGCAAATCGTAATAAATCATGACAACGTCAGTTTTGAACTATCAGCATATAAAAGTTAAACTCGTATAATATATACCTGAACGATGGCAACATGTAGTAATACACCACGAAGGCCAATAGCAATAGAAGTAGCTGCAATAACTGCAGGTCCTGTTAAGAATCTAACTGCCATGGAAAATGTGGCAACTGATTTTCCACATGCTATGATCTTTGGTTGTAAAGCCATGAATAGACCTATATATATTCAAAGCAATTAGTATAAGTAAGTAATTAAATGTATAATATATGGTATTATTTAGAGGAACTTTTTTTTGTTTGTAATAGAGTGAAAGAGAATGATATATATATGTACCTAGACTGAACATAGCCATTCCAAGACCAGCATCTGATAGAATTGAGATTGAACCTTTAACAATGGAAGGCATTTGTATATTCCACCTACACATTAATTTTGAACTTACAATGTTAAAAAAAAAGTGACTTCAAACTTCCAGTAGTTGATTAAAAAAGAAAAATTGAGAAATATTTCATGCAAAATAACTACAAAAAAGTAGTAAACTAATTTTTATCCAAAAGAAAAAAGGTCCTATTGCTATATTATTAATAGTAAACCAAATCAATAATAGTACTTCATAGGTTGTAATATAATTTTGGTTTAGATAATTTTGGACTAGAGAGACACACTTAGGTAGCCAAACATCATTCCAGCAATACAAAATAAATGCAACTCACTATATGGAGACATGAATTAATTCCAAGTCTTTAATTATTATTATTGAGGCTACTCGCCCTCATCAACAAGGTGAAAGTTCAGAGAGTCGAAGACCTGAATGAGACGAGGGACCAAATGAGTCCTATCAAGCTTGAATAGGTGTTTGGATTTCTTATCAACTTCCTCCATACCATAATAAGAATAAGTCTTGTCATAACACTAGCAGGAGGCATCTGCCTGTTTTTCTTCACTCCTTCCATTTCATCACCACCAACTTTCTTCGAACCTCCATACTTATTCGAACCATCCTCAATCTCTATTTCTTTTTCTCCATTTGCTGCATTCTCTGTCAATTAACTCAACAATACGCCAACATAAGTACGCACGCTAACAAGAAAAAATAATAACAACTGAGAGGTGATCTCATAGAGAAAAATGAGACTTTTCGATGTGAATCTGAATTAGTTGGATCCAAAGAAGGTAGGTTTGTTAATCAATGTATGCAAACAAAACAGTTTGTATGGTGATTGTACTAACAAGAATAATGTACTCACAAGAAGCCAAAAAGGTGAAAAGGACAGATTTAAGTATGGTAATCTTTTGTATAGTTACCTCTTGCTGCAGCTATCTCTTGTTGAAGAACAGCCTTTGATGCATTCACAACTCCAAATTCAGTTGAACCACCTCTGTTGACTACATGTTTATTGTTACCTTCTGATGTTGGAGATGCACTTGAACTCCAAACAAACATATGAAGTTCTTTACTGTTATTGTTATTATTAGGCATTGGTACTGGTACTGGCACTGGCACTGGCGTTGGTGCTCCGCTTCCACTTCCTACTTCCTTTTTCCTTTGTCCTGCAAACATTGGATTTGGAGGTGGATACAAAGGCGGTACCAATCCACTACCGCTGTTGTATAGCTCCCCGCTCATACTCCTGCCTGTCGAGATGTAATATAAATTAAAACAATAAAACTTTGAATCATCATAGAGAAATGAGACGGTCATATAGTTTAATTAGTATACAGTATTATACCTCCTCTGTTCTTCTTATTGCTTCCAATCTTTGACATCTCCTCTTCAAAATTCGAGGTTCGTGGTGTTGGCCCTTTAGATGATTGCAAAGAAAACACATCTCCACCAAAACTATTCGTGTAGCCATGCTTCGGACTAGCTGTTTTGCTAGCAAACATGGCGTAAAAATCAGTCTGATTGAAACTAGACGCTCTTGGAGTTGGTTCTCTTGATGATTGTACTGAGTAAATCTCAACACCAGTTAGATTCGAAGCTCTTGGAGTCATGTTATTCGATTGCAATATTCCTTTATTATAAGATGATATAATTGAAGATGCAGAAGATCTCCTAACAACCACATGAAGTTTCCCATCGTCACCAATTTCAGCATCAGCTTGTAATGGTTCACGCCCGTTTAGTGAAACCACATCTGATTCAACCCTAAATGAAGTTATCGAAGCAGCAGTTTCAGGGAATTGCTCCCCGATGAGTAACTTAGCACCTCTATATTCAAACATAAATAACATAAGCGTATACCATATAACACTTTGCATTACAACAATTTGAACCATGAGATTCCCTGAGAAATCACCATACATTGCTTTAAGCAAAGGTATTCCCATGACTAAAGTGTTTGGCAAAGTTGACAGTGAAAAAAGCGTAATCATCCATTCTAAACTCCCTCTTTTAGTAAAAACATGCCATATGAAAAGCGCGAAAAGGATAACAACTTTCTGGAGGGAATCAGCAGCAATGAAATGGTAATTCATATCATAAGGATCATTAGTTGAAATGAAGTGAAAACCAAGAAGAGGAACAGCGAAAACCGCCACGAATCGGTTAATACCAGAACATTGATCAGGAGTGAAGATTTTCCACCACCTAACAGAACCATAAGCTAAGATCATAGCAACATATAAAGGTATAATAGCTGCAAGAACATCATATATGTCTTTACCATTAATCATTGTTGTTAATTAGCAAAAATAATAATGTGAGAGCAAAGAGAGAAAGATAAAGAATGATGAAAGGCAATGTATTTTTTTGTTGGAAGTTGGGAGAGAGGTATAAATGGTAGTATATGTGTAGATGAGAGAAACTTATTTAATGAGTTTTCACTCTTCATGAGATGGTTGACTAAGTACAATTCCCATTAGGTAAATGGCGGTGTAATTTTTTTTTTCTTTTTTTTTTTTTTTAAAAAAAGAGGAATATTTGATTTGTAATATTATACAGTTTTGACCATGTTTTCTCTTTTCAGCCATGTAAAATGTAAATTTTAAGAGGTGATAGATGTTTGTTTGCTTAATGTTTGTTACTTATAATCATTTATTTGTAATTGGAGAATTTAGTTTATTTGACTATTGAACTTTTTTTCCTTTTATTTGAGGTATTGGACCTCTCATATTACTCTTGAGTGGACTTTTTATTTTTATTAATAGTCAAAGAACATCAAAAAAGAAGTAAGTACAAGTATATAAAAGGAAAACGTTATCTAAAAAATCTTAATAAGGTCAAACATTTTTATCAATACTAACAAGCATGGAAGAAGAAAAATCTTGAAAGAATCAAATACTCTATTATGATCATAAATAATTTTATAAATAAATTTTAACCTTATTGGTTTTCCTACTTTGTAATCCTGATTTCCCCCACCATTTTGTTTTTAAATAAAGATTTATTTGTAGTTACTTTAAGAGTGATAGCATGATGTTATGAATAGAAACTAAACCGACGTTACATAAACCTCATTTTTGAACCATGTCCACATGTGTGATATGTTGAAGCTTCATATAGTAATATTGTAATAATTTCCAGGTTTAATTCTAGTTGGTATACATAAACTCCAAGTTATGAAATTATATTAGGAAACTTCGTAAAATGTAAAGGAGACACCATCCTATAATTCAGCTGTAAGATATGTCTGAGATCATATGTAAATCCACAGGATAAAATCACTTATAAATATATTTGGAATCTTGTTTGTGATGTGTTTAGATCTGGGGTTTACCTTGAAATATATATATATAATATATAATTTAATGTGTTTATATTATGTTAATATAAACGAATTGCTCGATCGACTTCCTAATTAGTCGCCACAGCACACGTTCATGCACATGCAAAATTTCATTTTATATATTAGGGGAGACAATTGCTGCAATTGATCAAAATTATATAAGCTGCAATTATATATAAATTTATTTAGTTAATCATACTCTTATTTAATAATGTTCCTTGTTTTAGGATGTGACGTAGAAGAAACGATTTTGGGGACATGACCAATTTGTGTGCATATATTTGCGCAGTGCAAATGTGGCTATGTATGCAAATTGGAGTGGTTAAGTGTGTATATGTATATATAGTAACAATAAAAAATATAACATATAGGGTGTGTTGGGTACGAAGAAAAATGTTTTTTTTTACTGAAAATAAGTATTTGTTTTACTTATTTTCTTGTGTTCGATCGGTACGTAAGCAAAAAATATTATCTGAAAAACATTAGTATATAGACAAACACTACAAAAAGGAGTAAATTGCAGAAACTGAAACTGAAACTGCAATATGCGGAGGTTATAAGCCTCCGCTATTTTCTTTCAGCAAATTAATTGCAGTATTAACCTTCGGAATTTATCATTTTCTTTTTGTAGTGAATAATATGCGGGGCCGGTGATGGGGTTGAAGATTTCGAGGTGGGGTGAAAAATAACAACGAAAATGATGAGATGAGATGTATTGAAGGATGAAAAAGACACAATCAATATACATACAACATGGCTCATTTTCTTCTTCTTTTAGTTTCATTTATATCCAAAGCTAATGTGTGTATAGTGATCATTTGAAAAAGAGAAATATTGGGCCAATTCATGCAAATTTAAGAGGTCATCAAACATTATCTCTTGCAAATCAAAAATTTAAGAGGTTCCCACACACATCAAAAAATCAGAAGGTTATTATCATTAAGCCCACTTCTTTTGTCAAATGGAAAAGATACTAAGCTCGACCCAAAAGCCCAATAGAGAAATTAAATGAAGGATGGATTAGCTAACTCAATTTCTTTAATTACTTTATATAATTGAACACTTAGACATACACCTTTGGCTATTAATTGTTTGAAAGTTAGGTTTGGTTTTTAATTTTAATCTAATGGATTAATACCTTATCGACTCGTGCCAATCATTAACATATATAGTTATTTAATTTTTCTTTTTCAATCCAATCCAGTCCAAACAGACAAAAATCAGTTATATATAACTTTATATCACATGAATGATGATTAACAAAATAGAATTGAAACTAGTACACAGACTAATTTTACAATCAATAATACTGGCATAGTTGAAGAAAGCAAAACAATTAAAAAAAGCATACTGTAAAAACTGCTTTTGATCACTTTTTGGCTATAAGGACTTGTTATGATTTCCTTTCTTGAATAGTAACAGGGAAACCTCCTTTCATCTTCGCCGTGAGATGTGATATGAACATCGGCTCCGCCCCTTTCTCCGCTGCCGGAACCACCTTAAACCGCTGCAGAACACCAGCCACCACCCTCTTCATTTGCAAAAACGCCATTTCTTTCCCTAAACAGATTCTCGGCCCTGCTTGAAACACGGGATATGAGTATGCATCTTTGCTCACAAACATCCAATTCCCCGTCACTTGGTCTTTATTCAACCATCTCTCTGGCTTATATTCAGCCCAATCTTTCCCCCATATTTCCTCCGATCTTCCCATTGCGTAAGGATGATAAGTCACCCTCGTACCCTTTTTCACAAACGTACCATCTGGCAAGACATCATCCTTCACTGCTTCTTTTCCATCCATTGGTACTGGTGGGTAAAATCTCATGCTTTCGCAAAGCGAGGCATGAGTATACATCATGTTCTTCACTTCATCGTATAAGACTACTGAATCGTCTGTTTTTTCTCCAATCTCTTTCAAGATTTCGGACTCCACTTGTGGATTCTTCGATATCAGCCAGAAAAACCATGTCAGCGCAGCTGAAGTCGTGTCGCGTCCCGCCAATATAAAACTTATCACGATATCAGTGACGAAATCTTCATCAGAGTGCCCTGTACTCAAGAATCTAGATAACAAATCAGCTGAATCGAGCGATGACTTCTCCTTCAGCTCCCTCTGTTTCTCTCTCACTATTCTTTTCGCGAATTCACGTACTTGTTGAACTGCTATCTGCAATTTCTTTTCCGATCCAATATTAAGAGCGCGTTTCATTTTCCAGCTAAGTGGGCAGGGAAGCGCGAATCTTTTGCTGCTTAGGCGAACGGAGTCTTCAAATGCAACTGCGAATTCTGCCTCAGGTAGGTTAGGCAACAAGTATCCGGGATCATAACCAAAAGCAATTTTACAAATGTTGTCAAACGCAAACCTTTGTAAAATATCTTGTAAATCAAGCACTTTTTTCTCAGCAGCAGCATTGGCAAGAATTGGAATCAACCGTTCGGAGAGTTCAGTATCAACGACGGTTTCAACGAATTTCCTCAACGACCTCGTGTTGAATTCGTGGCTAGCAACTTGTCTTTGGTACTTCCATATATCACCGTCCACGTTAAAAATGCCATTACTAAGCAAATCTGATAGAGTACTATTTGAAAATTCGCCTTTTTGGTAAACGGGGAAGTTTGTTTTGAGCATGTGTTGGACATTACAAGGATTGGCAGTGAAAATAGTTTGGAAATTGAGGGGTCGAATGAGAGTGAAAGTAAGTTTAGGGGTGCTAAGGATAATATCGGATAGCCATTGAACTCGTTCTTCTTGGTTTGCCAAAATGGAAAAATAGGAACCAATAATAGGATATGATTTTGGTATTTTACTATTATTATTTCTTGTTTTCTTGAATTTGATGAAGAGAAACAAGAGAAACGGAACAAGGCAAAAGAGTAGTGAATTTGAGAGTTGCAAGTCTATTACTGCCATTTTGGAGTTTGGTTTTTTCTTTTTTTGATTAATGGAAAGAAGAGTTAGAATTGACAATGAATTGAAGTTGAGAATGATGAATGATTATTTATACAACATTTTGGAACGTCATTCATTATAATATTAGTGAAATTGCTACACGCATCTTATGTCATTATAGACGCTTTAATACAAAAAAAAAAAAAAAAACAGAAGAAAAAAAGTCATAGCCATAGCCAATAATGTGATGGATTAATTATTATATTGAGTTAATATAAATTTCAAATAGGGAATGATGTAACGTAGGCCATAGGCAGCTAATTCACTTTATTTGTTTATTTTTAGGTTCATACGATTTTTGATATTCGCATTGAAATTTTAATTTATTTAGATTGCAAAATAAATTTATTTAGGGATAGCGTTCTCAACAGAATTCTCTTGATACCTATAATTTAAAGTCCAGACCTCTGATTAAAAGTAAAATAATTCCACTATTATATCACAACTCAGGTTAGTAATTCACTTTATTTATATGAAAAGAAAGGGATTAATTAGTCATAATGTCTTCTTTTAAGATAATTGTCAATAATGTTTCAGCTAAGTGTGACTTTCGCTAACATGCACGTCAAGAAATGTGAATTTTTTCTCTATGTTTGACCCCTTCCAAATTCAAAATTTCCTTAAACTCCATACAATTGGAGCTTAATTAACCAAACAATATTAATTAATTAATTTGTAATAACTTGTTTTGTTATCCAAATGTTTTATGTCTATTTCAAAATTACGTCTACTTTTCTTTAAAATAATTTTCAAACATATTATATAAGAACATGATGCAACCTTGTAAAGACATTTTTTCCTTGCATATTCTTCAATAGTTTAAAAAATAATAATCTATTGAAAGCTGAAACTCATTAACGTGGCGTCTAGTACTTTAATTGTTGATTCGTTTAAATTAATAAATTTTGAAAAATAGTTTTGCAAACCATTCAACCATAAAATCAAAATGAACTTAAATTCATAAAATTTAAAAATTCTGATTCCGCCTAGGTAAATTAGCTAGCAAAGTTATGCTGTTGTTTCCTTCACTTCTCTAATTTGTTCACACCACCAAATATGGATATTGTTGACCAATCCACTAGAAAAAAGACATATAGTCCAACTATAGTTACTCTAATGATATAAAATACAAAATGAAAGTTCCCACGTGTGAACCCGACCATCAAAATTGATTATGTTCCAAATATAAAATCCCTACATTTCTCTTTCGAAAAGAAATAATCCAAAGTACGTAACGTCACCCATTACTTCATATTTTTCTAGATAGTCCATATACTCGAAGAATTTTTTTTATTTTTTATTTTTTGGGTTAAAATTGAATACAATTATATAATGGACTCTTTATCGATCATTCATTGAATGATAAATAACTATAAGTAACGGGAACAGATGATTCAAATGATGAAAAATTTAATATTTAAAAATTATATCGAGAGTGACTGAGAAGGTGAAAACAAAATTAGATATAATTTGATCATTATGAACAAATTCAAAATCTTTAGTTAAGAAACTAGAAAATTAAATGTCTCCATCTTTGATATCTTTGGGATGAAGTTAGTCATCAAGAAGAGATGCCATCCATGTCTTTATAGAAAACATGTGGGAAATAATCCTTTGTTCATTTTACCTGGCGATTGCTGACTTGGTACATACTTTGAAATACTAATAAATGTCTAAGAGGGCTACAACATTTTTAATGTAGTATCAAAGTCCGTCCATATTAACCTTGCGTGCATGGACGATGCACCAACAAACTAACCTTTCACCTTTTGTTAAGGATGTTTAAAATTTAAGTATGTATACACACACCTTTGACATACATACGTAATATTATTTTTTACATGCATAATATAATTTTTGACGTAGAATGCTCGAGTGACCAATCTTGGATCAATGTAGCTACATCACTGGTGATTAACGAAGCTAGGGCATCCAACTTCATATTAAATTAAATCATTCAAACTTCATATTAATAAATAAAACTTTATTAATAGTTAACTATGTGAGGTTAAATACTTAAATGTTGTGGTATTCCTACATCCTTTCTTCAACAGTAACAGGGAAACCACCTTTCATCTTAGCGGTGAGATACGATATGAACAACGGCTCTACCCCTTTCTTTGCTACCGGAACCACCTTGTACCGCTGCAGAACACCAGCCACCACCCTCTTCATTTGCAAAAACGCCATTTCTTTCCCTAAACAGATTCTCGGCCCTGCTTGAAACACGGGATATGAGTATGCATCTTTGCTCACAAACGTCCAATTCCCCGTCACTTGGTCCTTATTCAACCATCTCTCTGGCTTAAATTCAGCCCAATCTTTTCCCCATATTTCCTCCGATCTTCCCATCGCGTAAGGATGATAAGTCACCCGCGTACCCTTTCTCACAAATGTGCCATCCGGCAATACATCATCCTTCGCTGCCACTTTTGAATCCATTGGTACGGGTGGGTAAAATCTAATGCTTTCACATAGCGAAGCATGAGTGTACATCATGCTCTTCACTTCATCGTATGAGACCACTGAATCATTTGCGTTTTCTCCAATTTCTTTCAAGATTTCGAATTCCACCTCTGGATTCTTTGAAATCAGCCAAAAAAACCACGTTAATGCAGCTGAAGTCGTGTCGCGTCCTGCCAATATAAAACTTATCACGATATCAGTAACGAAATCTTCATCAGAATTCCCTCTACTCAAGAATCTTGATAACAAATCAGCTGAATCGAGCGATGACTTCTCGTTCAGCTCCCTCTGTTTCTCTCTCACTATTCTTTTCGCGAATTCACGTACTTGTTGAACTGCTATCTGCAATTTCTTTTCCGATCCAATATTAAGAGCGCGTTTCATTTTCCAGATAAGTGGGCAGGGAAGCGCGAATCTTTCGCTACTTAGGCGAACACAATCTTCAAATGCAACTGCGAATTCTGCTTCGGGCAGGTTAGGCAACAAGTAGCCAGGATCATAACCAAAAGCAATTTTACAAATGTTGTCAAACGCAAACCTTTGTAAAATGTCTTGCAGATCAACAACATTTTCCTCAGCAGCAGCATTGGCGAGAATTGGAATCAAACGTTCCGAGAGTTCAGTATCAACGACAGTTTCAACGAATTTTCTCAACGACCTCGTGTTGAATTCGTGGCTAGCAACTTTCCTTTGGTACTTCCATATATCACCATTGGCGTTAAAAATGCCATTCCTGAGAAAATCTGCCAGAACACTATTTGATTTCTTTTGGTAAAGAGAGAAGTTTGTTTTGAGTATATGTTGGACGTTAGATGGATTGGCAGTGAAAATAGAATGCAAATGGAGGGGTCGAATGAGAGTGAAAGTAAGTTTAGGGGTGCTAAGGATAATATCAGATATCCATTGAACTCGTTGCTCCTGATTTACCAAAATGGAAAAATAGGAACCAATAATAGGATATGATTTTGGTATTTTAGCACTTGACAAAAGGGCATTATTATTTCTTGTTTTCTTGAATTTGAAGAAGAGAAAGAAGAGAAAAGGAATTAGAATGCAAAAGATTAATGAATTTGAGAGTTGTAAATCTACTAGTGTCATTGCCTAACCTTTTTTTTTTCTTATCAAGATGGTGAAATTTGGAGTTCTATTTTTGATTAATTGAATGGCATTATTTATTGAACATTTTTTTTTTTTTTGATGTCATTAGCATATTATTGAGACTGTTACTACACGTTTCACTAGCTATATGTTGACGTGTGTTTACTATAATAAGACACGTTAATAAAAGCATAAGACCAAAGACCGTTGGGCGATGCACTCTATGCGAGCATACAAATATTTATTTTATTCTTAACTAAAACATTTGAGTTTGACTCTAATATTAAAACAATAACTAAAGTGTGATTTTCTTAATTAATATTATCTTCGTCTTAATTTATATGATATAGTTTAATTGAACTATTATAAAATCATCCATTTCAAATAATTGAATTTATAAAATTTAAATTTTGAATGAGCATCGACAAACTAGCCAGCAAGTTATGTTGTTGGTTCCTTCACTTCTTTAAACTTTGTTCACACCACCAACTAAGGAACTTGTTGACCAATTCACTAGGAAAAAGATGTATAAATATAATTACTCCATAACTACAAAAAGCTTATGCCTTTATCGAAAAAACATTTGGGAAATAATCAGACCCCAAATCATGATTAGAATTTTATGGATTCACGATTTTATGTTTTTTAGTTTTTAAATTAATAATCTGTATTTATGGATCATACAAAATTAAGATCAGAGCTACAAAATCCTACAAAACCCGTAAGATATACTATAACTCTTATCTTGGATTGGAATAAGTCTAGGAGGGCTAGCTCGCGCTTAAAACCGGGGAGGTTCGAGTCCTCTTTTAGGTTGTTCGAGTCTAAGGGAGTGGCTATCTAGTAGAGCTAAGGGCACCGCAAGGATTTCATCTCAACCTTTTTCATAAAAAAAACTATATTATTGTATATATAAAATTAAAATTACATTGTTATATATACATAATAGAATTGATATTATTGGATTCCATTGGCTTCTTCTTGTATGTTTTTTGTATATTGAATTCTCTTGCCGCTAGAAACATATGGGCTTATTTCTAATGAACAGGGCCCACTTCTATGCAACTCACTATAGCCCAAGTGTCTTAGCCCATTCATTTTCTTTCTAAAAATATTATTTTCCAATACACATACACACCACCAACAATAATAACAACAACATATTCAGTATAGTCCCATTAAGCGAGTCTGGGGAGGATAAGTGTGCGCAGCTTATACCACTACCTCAGAGGTGAGATAGAGAGGTTGTTTTTTATAGACCCCTGGTTCAAGATAAAACAATTTAGAAAAGGAATATATAGTAAAAGTACAAGATACAATATTAGAAATTACCGCACCCAATAATCATAAACAGGACTCACTAAGTAATACAATAAACAATACAATATTTTGAAATAATATTAGTACTATAGCTATTAACACGAATAACAAAATCCTCGTACCTACTAGCATTGACGCACTCATTCCTACTATCCATCTACCCTAATCCGCCTCTTCCACACCTTCCTATCTAGGGTAATGTCCTCGATAAGCTGAAGCTACTCCATGTCATGTCTAATCACCTCCCTCCAATATTTTCTTCGGTCTACCTCTACCTCGCCTGAATCCACCCCTAGTCAACCTCTTACATTTCCGTACATGGGCATCAATGCCCCTCCTCATCACATGCCGAACCATCTCAAATTCACTTCCCTCATTTTGGCTTCCACGGAAGCCACTCCCACCTTATCTCGGATAACCTCATTTCTAATCCTATCTTTCCTAGTACATTTACATATCCACCGTAACATTCTCATCTCCGTCACCTTCATCATTTGGATGTGAGACTTCTTGATAGTTCAACACTCTACTCCATACAACAAAGCCGGTCTAACCACCATTCTGTAGAACTTGTCTTTGAGTTTAGGAGATACCTCTTTGTCGCACTAGATACCAAAAGCGAGAAGCCTCCATTTCATCCACCCTATCCCAGTACTCCGATAAGTGACATCATCGTCAATCTCTCCATTCCCCTGAATCATACACTCCATATACTTGAATTGCAAACACCCATAACCAAATTCAATTCGAAAATCAAGATATTCTAAAATTGAATCCGTAAATCGATTCATATTTGTATAATTCAAATCGAATAAACCAAACTCTTCGAATCGATCTGAATACTCGAATTGATTCGATTTGTGCACAACCTAGCTAACACAACAACAATGTGTAGTATCGGATACCGATCATATTATAGAGAAATGTAGAAAGAAGAACGAAATCAAGGACTTTATGATGCTTGAATCGAATTTCCTTACGGAGATGTTACCTATATATGAATTTCGGAAAAACAAAGCAATTTTCTTTCAGGATACAACAAAGTCAATACTAAAAGTATTTTATTTACTCAATTTTTGGGGAATCCTATAGAATTTTAAAGATGAATTTCGTCAAAATCACTAACACATGATGCATATTCATCAATTTTAAGAACTCAACCTCCCTTGATTAGAATTAATTAATTAACTAACCACCTCAAAATAGGATCAAAAGGAGATTAAAATTACAATAATTTCTTGAAGTAAAAATCAAATAAATTTTTTTAAAAAAAGAGTGATGATGATCAAAGCCTTAAGGACAAATCAAGGTGACCAAAATCCTCTTGATGAACACTCTCACCATTTTTCATAGAGCCATAATTTATCACCATCTCTCTTCTTCCATACCTCATTAAATCATTATTAGTAACAAACCTAGCACCATGACCATAACCATAACCACGACCGCCATGGCTCGGACCACTAGGGCTCAACGAGCCACTGGTCTGATTATTATTATTGTTATTATTATTGGACCAACCAGAATGAGGCAGAAGGGACGATGTAGTCATCTCCCTACTCTTCTTGGCTAGGGTTCTTTCAAGTTTATGTGCATTTTGATGCCCTCCTAGAGCTTGTGAACTATAAAACTTTCTTCTACAATAGTTGCATGAGAAAATACGTGGCTCATTTGAACTTAAGGGGGACGACGACGACGATGACGACGATTGATCAAGTAAAATCTCATTTCTTGATAGGCTTAGGTTTAAGGTTGTGTTTGGTTCATAACTCATGGCTAACAATTTCAAGAACAACAAGAAGAAGAAGTTGACAGGGTTTTTTTGTTGTGAGTATTATTTGCTTAGTGAAATTGGTGAGTTGAAATTAGGTTTATGGGAAGTGAAAGGGGACCAAATGTATATATAGGGAAATTATGAGTGTATATGTGTATGTAATAATAGAGAGAGAAAGAAGAAGAGCTAAAGATTTACTATTTTTATATGCTCATAGTATAAAACTATTATTATGGATCTACTAATAATGAAAATTACATATTTGGTCGAGAGAAAGAAACTTATACTAATATTGTATATATGTTTACAATATGCTTGTTTTAATAGTTTTCATTCGTCACGCTTCTTCCTAGCTAGCTGCTTAATTGACTTATATAAAGATAATTTGATTTATCGTATTAAATATGAACACTATTACTTTTAACTTAAATGGTTTTAATAATTTTCAACCGATCTATAGTTGATAGAAAAATACTTCATATGTAGTAATAACTTAAAACAAACATAAAATTTGATAACATAGTAAGATAATGTATTAGTTAATGATAGTGGAAAAATTATTTAACTATAAGCATATATATATATGTAAATCTTTCTTTTTAATTCCATTTGATGAATGTTAGTAAGTATTTAATAAAAGTTTAAACTATTGAAGAAGAGAAGAAGATTGTTTTTTTCATTATTTATTTATTTATTTATTTATTTAAGAATAAGAGAGAGAGACAAAATAGCTGCAAAAATCAGTGGGGAATCAAATTGTTGTCACCTCCACTAAAAGCAGCATTCGACTCACTTGTCGGTCCTATCAAATTTCCCATGTTCTCTACAACTTCATATAATATTTTAATGTAATATCTCTATTGAAATTTGACTAAATATAAATTGATATCGAAAAATTTCATATTTAGTGAAAAAATACTTTCTAACGAAGATAACTCCTTATTATTTAGCGAGACTAAACGTGATCTCTCATTAAGGGATGAAGGAATAATTGTCACCCCACTACATTACGTTTCTTCTTCACTGTTTGAATTTGTAACTCAAATTCTGTTGATTCGATTCTGAAAAATTTACGGTACGACCCATATGTTTGTGATTTTTCATGGAGTCTGTGGTGGCCCGATCCCGGAGGTCGGTATAGACCTGTATGTTTTTGGGCCTATGATTTATTTATAAGCACATATTATATATGTGTAATTAGTGGGTCGTTTTTTGAATGTTCAGAAAATATGTCATTCTGCTCATTGTACTCTTCTCTATTATAGTGAAATTCCTTTACCTCTGCTCGTGATTTTTTTCGTCAAGGATTTTCACGTAAATCTAAGTACGTTCTTCTTACTTGATTTTTGCTTGTGGGCTACTTATTTCTGTCTGATCATAACATTCACCAATGTAACATAACACTCGTTTGTTTTTTTCCTTTTAGTTGTGAAACTATATGAATAGGCCATCTAATCATGAGTCCAATCAAAACTTTGGTTTTAGCTAATTAGGTCCTTTTAGTTATCACCTAATGGACAAATTAATATATAGGCTTCTAAGTGATCTAACATCTTGCAATTGATTTTTTCCCATTAAAGAAACTAATTAGTGATTAAGATAATCAACTTTGACTAGACAAATTCTGCAATAAAATAATTCATTGCAGAATTTTATGTATGGTGTAGAGGTGCAATAGCAAACTCATTATGTTGTACCATGTAGTCCTAAAACATGTTTCATTTTCTGACCACACTGCCCATAATTAATAGTACCATAATACAATGTGTCGTGTAATAGTATTCTTTGCTTTTAATTTGTAGCCCTAATAGGATCCTCTCATATATATTTAAGGGGGTCTAGCTAGTTATAATTTGATTAGGAACATGTGCTTTAACTTTAATTAAGCAAGTCATGTTCATTTTTCCTCTTTAAAGTTAAAGTAATTTAGTTCATAATAGTTCAATGGAGTGGAGTCTTACTACATTAGTTGATGGATGTGTTTTGGATTTAATTCCCAACAAAATCTTAACATTAACAACTTTTAAAAATCAAGATTTGTCTGCTAATTGACAACAATTGGACAAATTCATTATAATTGTAAATCACAACAAAGATATATGTAAGTACATAGAAATAACAAAATCCAAAAAATTCACATCAAATGAGTATCTTAATTCGCTCATATTATCTTTAATTCAAAGTAATTGGACAATGAGTCAAGTAATTTTTCCGTTGAAAATGCACATAAAAATTTAGAAATTACATGAAAACAGAAAATAATTTACAAATATCGAAATTATATAAATTAGTAATATTGTATGGACCTCAAAAATTATTCGACCGGACGGAAAATATTGAATATTGCTCACACTTTTTAGAGACATTGTTTTATTCGTATTGAATCCTTCAAAATGAATAAAATGACATTTCTAAGGGATTGTAACGTATGTTCAAGTGGCATGATAATAACTTTTAACGACACTTATTTTGAGATGGAGTGGCATGTTAATACCCTCTAACGATACTTATTTTGAGATAGAGGGACTGTTAATATCCTTTAACGACACTTATTTTGAGATGGAGTGGTATGTTAATAACCTTTAACAACACTTATTTTGAGACGGAGTGGCATGTTAATACCCTTTAACAACACTTATTTTGATACAGAGTGGCATGTTAATACCCTTTAACGACACTTATTTTAAGACGGAGGGAATGTTAATACCCTTTAACGACACTTATTTTGAGGCGAAGGGAATGTTAATACCCTTTAACGATACTTATTTTGAGACGGAGTGACATGTTAATATCCTTTAACGACACTTATTTTGAGACAGAGGGAATGTTAATCCCCTTTAACAATACTTATTTTGAGACGGGGGAATATTAATCCCCTTTGACGATAGAGACGGAGAGGCATGTTAATACCCTTTAACAACACTTATTTTGAGACAGAGTGGCATGTTAATACCCGTTAACGACACTCATTTTGATACGGAGTGGCATGTTAATTAATATTCGTTAACAATATTTATTTTGAGACGGAGGAAATATTAATATTGACACTTACTTTGAGATAGAGTGGTATGTTAAAACCTTTTAGCAAAACTTATTTTGAGACGGAGGGAAAGAGTTACACTCCAATATACACTGACAGGAATGAGGATGACTTGGGGATCATCAATTTTCTCGACAGTATAACACAATGATAATGAATATAATGTCATGATATAATGATGACTCATTGTCCATGGAGTAATGTGATTGATGCCATTTATGAAGTAACTAGAATTCAGAGCCAGAAAAAGGCAAGTTCATTTCTGGGAAATGTAGATGTGACTTATATATAGTGTACATAACTCACTTCCATTACTTTTATGGGTCCCTTCTATTATCTTGCATGTACGCCACACAAGTGTTTCCACCTTACTTTGCAGTCCACTCCGATATGTGGCGGACTCAGAATTTAGAAATTGTGGATGTTCGATGGAAGTTCGAACACATATATTATATAGTTGTCAAACTAAAGCGTTCTGCTTGAAAATCAAAATACTCAACTATCTTCTTGATTTCAAGGGATGCTTTTATCCATTCTATACCATTTTAAAACATTCTTTATAAAATTATACCTAATTTGTGTCAGATCTAACGGGTGCTAGAACACTAAATATTTATTGCTTAATTACGCTTTACAAGAATCAGCTAGATTCATTAAATAGTTACTCGGAAATGTCAGGCCATAAAATTGTTATTCTAATAGTAGTACATTGTATTTCGAGAATTAAAATGTATCGATATAATTATCACTATAAATTGAAGAATTAGTGATTAAACTCCACAAATCACATCCTAATTATATTGTACGAGATTCTTTTTTGTTAATTGTATCTTAATTGATAATTGTAGTGGATTTGAATTGCAGCTTTATATAAAATTAGAGAAATTAGTGGAATTTGAATTGTGTTAAAGTTGATACCACGACTCGGAGTGATAGCCTGTGTGGCCGGAGTGGTGGCTGGATCTAAGAGAGGGTTGCCAGTCATGACCAACGTGGTCATTGGTTCTCAAGAGGGGGCTTGTGGACCGTGACTCGAATTGGTGGCCTGGACAAAATAAGGGGGTCAGCCATGACTCGGAGTGGTTGCCTAGGCGCAAGACGCAAGAGGGGGGTCAGCCGTGACCAACAAGGTCATTGAGGGAGATTGTCATATGCTAATTGTCCACGCGGGATAAGTAAAGATACGCTAAGAATGGGTTTATAGGCTAAATGAATTCTCCCACCTATTAAACTAGTCTTTTGAATTGTGCGCTCCCGTTTGGCCTATAACAATTAATCTTCCGCAACATTATTATTAGTATCAAGAAATGAAGTAAGATCATAATTTTAAGGTAAATTATGGATCTGAAGTAAAGTAAATTCCAATCACATAAACTATCAAATTAATATTCATGATTTTTTCTTTTTTTTTGTGAGTCAAAAATGGGATTTGATCAAACCCACTAGCTAGGAATGAAGATAAACTGAGCACAAAGCACATGGGGATGTGCCTTGAGCTGTAGAAAAACAGGAAAATAATCAATATCCCACTATATATTAATTTTTGCTCTCTAGCTATATAACAAAAAAGAATGGGCTCACCTGGACTATTTCTTAATTGTTTGTGACAAATATTAATCATAATATATAATATTAATTAATCTGGCCTTGTCGGCTATAATTATGGTGACTTCTGTCTCTGTTATATACAACAAACATAATCTCATAATTAATATATAATACTACCTGTTTGAAACATATATATATATACACTTAGTCCATGAGATTCCAAGACAACATTAAAGACATCAATTCTTTTTCATAACACTATATATATATATATTTAACCAATATCATAAAAAGATGAATAATAAGTTATAGCTCGATAAAAAATTAACAGTGGAATTTGTCGAACTGTAGCGGACTATACACGTAATGAACTTGGAGCGTAACATAATTCGTGATATATGATAAGTTATAGCAGACTATACATGAAATGAACTTGGAGCGTGACATAATTCGCGATATATGATAACTTATAGCGGACTATACATGAAATGAGCTTGGAGAGTGACATAATTCGTGATATATGTTAAGTTATAACGAATTTAACTATACATGTAATGAACTTGGAGCGTGACTAATTGGACATTTACCTATTTAATTTTCTTCAATAATTATTTTAGTGAGGTGAAACATTACGGTACGTTGTTCTTGAAAAAATAAACATGTTTTAATACCAAATATCTTTTTGTTTTTGACTTATTTCAGCCACTATTTTCTGTCACTCTTTTCTTCATGGGATTTTGTGGTTTTGATGTTGAAATCCAACTTTGTTTTATCTCTTATATATATATATATATATATATATATATATATATGTATATGTCATGGAAAATGCCCTTCTTTTTGTAGTGTTCTTCCTTATATCAGTGCCTAAATTATTTTCACGATCAACTTATGTGAATTTCTTTAAAAAAAAATTAATGACAACTTAAATCATAGATTAATTTGACTTGCATATCAACCTAAATAATTTTAATTGTTAAAATGGACGGGTCAAAATAGGAAAAATTAATAAATAGGTGAATCATTATATATTTTGAGGATTAATTAGATTCACATCCAAATTTATTGAGATATAATTTTACATATGTATATTGTATTGGCTTATCTTACTCTTGAAAAGCCATTCCTTAATTAAAATGACTACACGAACTTGAAAAGGACCCCCACTTTTCAAGTGTTAGAAATGTCATAATTAGATTTACATCAACCCAGTTATGATAGAATGACCGAGATTCCTTCTTCATTACTTCAAAAAATTGATCGTGTTCTAGCTCTTGGAAAAGGAAAAAATTACCCCCACCCCCACCCCCACGTACTTCAAAAAAAAAAAAGATGATGTGAAATATCTGAATTCAAATTTAGTTAGATTCTAATAAAAATATTGAATACCATACCGAATAAGAGTGCGAGAAAAAAGGTTTATGAGGCATTATTAGTCATTATCCATGCATGCATATAAAAGAAATGTCTTCACAAGTACAATCTTTTCATTGCACCATCTATTAAGGGACAAGAGATTAAAAAAAAAAATTATAATTACAGAAATATTGTGATACATTTTAAATTACATATATCAAAAATCATATAAAATTCTAACAACCTTCAAAATAATCTTGGAGTATGTGGTTTCTTTAAAACCACTCTACCTTGAGGCTTGAAATTTCAACTCATTTGATAACCGCTAAGCTTGATAAATAGTTTAATAATTGAAGTATTAATGGGAATAAATGCAAAATAATTGATCATTTCATTTACTTATGTTTCTCTATTTATATTGCTCGATAGCTAATAATAATAGTCATTGTGACGTCGTTTCTTATGGAGGCGAATTCAGATTATTAACATTGGATCAATTATATATTTAATATTACGAAGCATTTTTAGGAAATTCATACAAATGAAATTTATACTCCGATGTCAAAAATATTAGGTTCAGATGAACTCGATAACAGTAAGCTGCATCCGCCCCTGGTTTTCTTAGCTAATGACATTTTTGATACGTCTTGTCAAAAATTAACATTTCTTATGTTTTGTATATAATTATTGTACTATGTATTTTAGCTTTTGTACGTTAGTAATTCTGACAATATTAATTTCCCTAACTTTTTTCTTGATTGTGTTTTATCATGACTGGCATCCACATAATTATTGTAATAGTACAAAATAATTCATTGTCATTTGGTCATATAATTGTACCTAACTAATTAAAACTCACATGAGATGACTGTCCAATATTAGCTTCATTTTCTGAACCTGTCAAAATTAATTATATCAGCACCTAAGTTTGTTCATCTATGTAAATCAAATCAACCATAGCTAGCAGATTAAAGAAAATTTATATCTAATGTACCAAGTGATATTCATTCATATATGCCTAAAAAAATATTAAATTATAGAGCACTTCATCTATATTCTAATTGCACGCAGATCCCAAAAACGCATAGTTTCGATCTGGCTCCTTCAAAAACGACTTCTCTAGTTGGGGAACGCATTGATTATATATTTATTTAAGTTTGTAGGTCCTTTTGCGGATTCCGCTTTAGCCCTAAGGCATTGGTCTCTAACTAGAAAAGTAAACGCTTGAGCTTGAGAAGCTTCTGCAGACAAAACAATAAGCAATGAAATCAAAGACGTCTAAAGCCCCTAAACTATAAAGGGTACGTTTGGTGTGAGGTATAAGGTATAATAATCTCGAGATAAAATGTAGCATTATATTATTTTATCCCGAAATTGGTTGAAGGTATTAGTTAGTCCCGAGATAATTTATCCCACAATTTGTACCATAGTAATGGCAGTGGCGGAGCCATAATTTTCATTAAGGGGGTTTAGAATATATAACATGCGAACAAATCGAAGGGGGTACAACATCTACTATATACACATAAAAAATAATTTTAACCATGTATAAATAGTATCATTTTCTACCGAAGGGGGTTCAGACCCCTCGCCAAAGGGTAGCTCTGCCCCTGAGTGATGCGATAAGTTATCTCATATACATGATAGGATAACTAATCCTGAAATAACTGATCCCGGATTAATTATTTAACTCTTTCTCAACTAAACGACCCCACATGAAGCTAAGGGGATCAAAACAAATGTAAAAAATGTCAAACTTGTGGTGGTGATTATGTAATCTTCATAAAGTTGGGAGGGTAATGTGTCAAATTTTAAAGAATAATGGGGGTGAAATATTTATTTTTGGGAATGGAATGTTTGTACAATATCACAATCAATATGCCATTTGAGACCAAGCATTTTGTAATTATTAACATTACGCAAGTGATTTAAGTTAAAAGACAGATTAAACAAGTTGAACTAAAACACAACCTTAATTAGCATTTCAATTCCAATTAGTATTTCAATAAAGTTGTTTGGTCGATTGGATAAGATTAGCCATTTGATTGGTTGAATATTATAATCTCGAGATAAATTATGAGATTATTATAACACAAGCATTAGTGCGATGTGGCCTACTTTGTGATTATTTTTTTTCTTAAGCTAAGACTTGATTAAAGCGTTGTAAATCATTACCCATAGTTGGAGGTTTTAAATGAGCTGGGCGAGCTGAATTTAAGAGGGTTAAAATGATCGTAAATAATAGTTTGGTTGGTTATTACTATCCGGCAAAAGATTACTTGGACTGAATTAGATTGATTAAAGCGGGGTTACTTAACAAATGACTCGCGAGATGAACAAATCATATTTTCATGAACTAATTTTGCAACTCAGGCTTTTAGTCTCTAAGTTCTATCATAATTCATATGTGACATTTCTACTATTTTATTTGTCAGAGAAAACTCTATACCTGTGACCATACTATACTAAATTCTACATTTGTGTAAATAATATTTGAGAATATTATACATATCTTTCGTTTAAAACCACAACAACCACAACATAGATATGGTATATGTATGCAAATATGTATTGGTTCAATATATAGAACAATTATCAGAATACAAATTTCATTCAATATTTATACAAATACCTATATATCATAAAGTAAAGTTCATATATATGCTAATATATATTTATTTCCATAACAAAATTCAACTAGCTAAACCTCCAGCTGCAAGCTTAGCTCTTAAATCTTTTCTAAGTATTTTTCCAGATGGAGCTTTTGGAATTTCTTCTGTGAAAAATACTCTATTTATCCTCTTGTAGAATATTACCTGTCCAACATAATCCTTTTTAGTCACATATAATTAAATCATTTCTAAATATTACACATCGGACAAAATAAGCAAACCACAAGCAAAAAGAAAAGCAAGAATATACAGATTTACGTGAAAATTCTTGTGGGAAAAAACACGGGCAGAGGACGAGGAATTCATTATAATGGAGAGGAGTACAATTGTGGAGACGATAGCCTCAATGATGTGTATTTTCAGAACACCCAAAAGAACCCACAAAATACACTTATATAATACGTGCATACAAATAAGTCCTAGGCCCAAAAACATACAGGTTCATACATCCCTACGCTACCATCACAGACCCCATAAAAATCACAAACATGGGTCGCATCGCGAAACATTCAAGGTCGGATCAACAAAATTCGGGTCACAACTCTAACAAAATATATACTATATCATTCTTCTTTTAACGAACAAATGAAAAAGGTAGCTCGGTGCACTAAAGTTCTTGACATATGCAGGGTTCGGGGATGGATCGAATCACAAGGCTTATCACACTCAGCCTTACCTTGCATTTCTGACATATATTTAAATTATTTCTAAATATTAAAAACAAATATCGTTTTTCTTTTAACGAACTAATAAAAAAGGGGTAGCCCGCTCAGTGCATTAAAGCTCATGTTATATGCAGGGTTCGGGAAAGGACCGAATCACACGGTTTATCACACTCAGCCTTACCTTACATTTCTGGCTATATATTTAAATTATTTCTAAATATTAAAAAAATATATCGTTTTTCTTCTAACAAACTAATAAAAAAGGGTAGCCCGCTCAGTGCACTAAAGCTCCTGTTATAAGCAAGTTTCAAAGAAGAGCCGAATCACAAGGTTTATCGCACTCAGCCTTACCTTGCATTTCTGGCTATATATTTAAATTATTTCTAACAAAATAGGGTAGCCTGCTTGGTGCACTAAAGCTCCTGTTATATGCAGGATTCAGGAAAGAATCAAATCGCTAGGGTTTATCGCACTCGACCTTACCTTGCGTTTCTGCGAGAGACTGTTTGCACGAGTTTGAACGAACTAATAAAGAAATGATACTATTTATATACCTGTTGGGATACATATTGTTTGATCTCATCCTCAGAAATCTTACTACCATTTGCTCTCACAACAAATGCAACAGGAACTTCACCTGCAACTTCATCTTTCATCCTGCATGCATGCAATAATGCACGACGAATTATTTTCATAAACTAATTTTATCATTTTTAACGACGAATGATAATTTAAATATTAACTTACGGGACAACAGCAGCATCAGATATATTTGGATTTGAAATAAGCATAGCTTCTAATTCAGCAGGAGCTACTTGATATCCTTTGTATTTTATTAATTCTTTTAATCTGTCTACTATAAATACTTGATCATCGTCATCTATGTATCCAATATCGCCCGTATGTAACCATCCTTCTGTGTCTATCGTTTCCTCTGTTGCTTTCGGGTTATTCAGATATCCTGTACATATTCATTCAAATTAAACTCAGTATTTTCATAACGAGATAAGCATTCAGTACCCCCGAACTATGATCAAAGTTGTTATGACACACTCCAATATAACTTCACAGGAGTACTCCTATTACCTCCCAATTTTAGCGTACTTTTGTCTCCCTTTTGTGCTGATGTGACACCTTTATTGTATAAAATGGGATCCACGTCAAAGGTGTTACGTCAGCTAGAAAGGTTGATAATATGCTAAAATTTAGTTCAGGGGAGTGATAGGGACCCCGTGAATTTGGAGTGTGTCGTAACAAATTTAGTCAGTATATATAAGTTCGATTGTTACATTAAATGGAGTTGGAAATGAATGACACTTCATATTTGGGCCAATGAACATGGGCAAGTCAATTGTTGCAGTTTTGTGGGCCTAAGGAAACTTCTTAGGCCCATTTATAAACTTGGCTCAAGAAACAACAATGGGTCCAAATATTAATTGGGCCAATGAATACTATGTGCCTTCTCTATCAGTACTTACTAGAATTAAGAACATGAATACATATAGTATTATTACCTTTCATGATCTGATCACCTCTAATGCAGATTTCTCCGGCGTGATTCCGGGGAAGAAATGCTCCGGTGTTGGTATCGACGATCTTCATCTCGGCGTTACGAACAACAGTCCCACAGGAACCAGATTTGACTTCAAATTGTTGTTTTGCAAAAGCTAGACACATTGATAATACTGGACCTGCTTCTGTCATGCCATATCCCTATTCAATAAATAGTACCATTAGTTTAAGACTTTTAGCACAAATTGCACATGATAATGTTAGCTTCTCATAAATAGTCATTACATATGGCCTATTCCTAGCTTTATATTTTCTGCCATAATTAATGCCGTTTTGTTTGATACATGTTGACATTTGATGTTCATGTCATCTAAAAGCAAATTAAAACAATCCATAAAAATGAGAGTTTTATAACATGGAAAATAAAAAGTAAAAAACTCAAATCATTTTTAAATATATAAACATGTCATTCTTTATGAGATAGACTAAAAATAAAAGAGGTGAACTAAATACTACTACATGTTTTCTCCTTGCGAACCATATGTATTTCGTATAACGCTTAACTTATATACGTTGTTAATATAAAATAAAAATAACAATACTAAAAGTGTGCTTTGACTTATTATACTACATCTACCTTGTTTTTTTTTATCGATTATTTACTATGCATCAATAAATTAACTCATACAAAAAACACCATCATATAAGATACATCTGACTATAAAAATTTAGACACGTAAAAAGATCACCTAATATTTTTTTTTTTCCATCTATCTCAATCACTAGGCCGGCCACATAGTTGAGTGCAAAAATTCTTCTATTACACTAGAAGTTGAAACTCTTATAAAATACTAAATATATATTAAAAGAAAATGTAAGAACCAAAGTTTGTATAGGATTTTACCTGTCCTAATATGGCATTAGGCAATTTAGCTCTAACAGTATCTTCAAGTTCTTTCCCCATTGGTGCTGCCCCTGACATTATCATTCTTATTGATGACAAATCATATTCATCCACCAATGGACTTTTTGCTATAGCCAATACTATAGGTGGTACAAATGGTGCAATTGTCACCTTATACTTCTCCACTAACTCCATTAATCCTTTTATCTCAAACTTTTGCATTATCAAAATAGTTGCCCCAACTCTTAGCCCACATAGCAAAATGGAATTGAGAGAATAAATATGAAACAATGGCAACACACACATAATCACATCTTCACTATGAAAATATAGATTAGGGTTTTCACCATCAACTTGTTGTGCCACACTTGTTACTAGTCCTTTATGTGTTAGCATCACCCCTTTAGGCAACCCGGTCGTGCCGGACGAATAAGGTAAAGCCGCTACATCATCGGGAAGAATTTTTACACTATCAGATAAATGGCTATCGTTCTGACAATTCAACAACAACTCCGCAAAACTAAGGCAATCATCGGGGGTGGAATCGTCGTCCGTGCACATGATTTTCACCTCATTTTCCTCCGCGTAACGCTTGATTTTATCAACGTAGAGAGATTGTGTTATGATGAGCTTCGCGTTTGACGCTTTCGCTTGCTTTGTTATCTCCGATGGAGTGTAGAACGGATTCGCGGTCGTGCATATCACTCCTCGGAACAGCGCTCCGAGGAATGCAAACACGAATTCGGGCGAATTAGGAAGCAATAACATGATGACATCTCTTTGTTCGATGCCAAGTTTGTGTAGACCTAAGGCAATTCTTTTAGCAATAAGTTCAACGTCCATATAACTATATGTTGCACCCGTGGTACTATTGATCAAACAAGTTCTTGAACTAAATTGAGAAATATTCTCAAAACAATATTTGTGAAGAGGGAGATGATTTGGGATGTAAATATTTGGAAGTTTTGATCTAAAAATGTATTCATCATGATCATGATTTTGTAATTTGTTCATCATTTCCATTATCTTTTTTCTTTTTTTTTGGCTTTGGAGAGAGAGAGAAATGAGAAGGTAGGGTTTTGGTATAGACGTATAATTAAGATGAATCTTTATATTTTATGGTATGGTTTGTTTGAGAATTGGTAAGAAGTTATAGACAAAGGCAAGAGGGTTAGGTGGTGATATATGGTAAGAGGAATATAGCAAATTAATGTTTTTTTTTTTTTTGTATATATAATATATATAGTATAATAATAAAAGAGGGTATAAGAATTTAAAATGTTTCTTCTTTTTGTCAAAGACTATATAGATAGATAGATATCATCCATTTTTGTTGGAAGAATTTATTATGAGATATTATTACAGTTACGAATGAATTATTGCAGTCAATTATATTCAAATATCAATCAATATAATATTGGAAATTTAGTTAAACCACAAAGACTACAATTTAGAGTTGTAAATCTAAAATAATTTCGAGAAATATGATACTATAATAAGTCTATAAGTCAACATATAGAGACATTTTCATAATCAAAATGTATCCAACATAAATTGTTTGACCATATTAAAGTATAAGATTTGCTCTTCATAATTCTATTTCGGAGGATGCATATACCGATGTTAAAATTAATTAAAATTAAATTATATTCATTTAGAAAATGATCATATAAAATTTTTCTATACCATCGATATAATTTAATCTGCAGATAGAGGTTCGTATTCGTATGAGGTGTTATGTTAGCTTAAGTTTACACGTACATTTTCACCTAACATAATGACTAATCAAAAATATAACTTAAATTACACCAAGATATTTGATAATGTACATTTTCTATGAAAGAAAATTAAAATCTAGGTAGAAACTTTGAAATGGTCTTGATTACAAATATTGTAGCAAATGGTACAGCTTACCTACTTCCATACTAAAAATGGTTGATTAGATTTAGGCATTAGTGCATTTTACATATATATGGTTACTTTGTCAACTTATATATTTCGATAATAAAACCTTTTTTTTATATGATTTGTAATTTTACAAAAATAGTACTCTATTCGTCTCATATTAGTTATCGCATATCTCTTATACACATTCTTAAAGAAATTATAAATGAGAAGTGTGTTTACTAATATAGTTTATTGATCTTACTCTTTTCAATTCAATTAATATTGCTTATTTCCAAAACTAATTAATTTTAAGGATAAAATAACATAAAAATATAGTGAAACAAACATTGTTTAATAATGTTAGAAAAATAATATATGGCGTCGAGTATAGTCTTTTTCTTTATTGGTTTTGGTTTGGATAAAGAAAAGTAGTTTACTAATATATTATTTGGCACCACAAATTTTTAATCCAATAATTGCATTCCTTATTCTTTGTCAAATGCTATCCTAAAACATTTAATTTAGTTATTTAATCTTAACCTACTAATAAAGGTAGTGGTAGATGTCCATTTTATTTCATGCACCTCCAATATAGTTATTAAAGTCTCTCGATGGCATTATGCTCAACGCAAATTCGATCAAAGTTCAAGTATTTTTTTGAATACTTTTCCTAATTTTAAACATTTAAGTTTAATGACCCCCCCAATTACATAGACAAAAGTTTTAACTTTAATATTTATACCAACAACAACATATTCAAGAAATGTCACATCTCACGAATAGAGTTTGAAAAAACATAAAATTACGCAAATTTTACTTTACTTTTGTGAGGTAGAAAAGTTATTTCGATAAAGTGTCTGCTAAAAAACTTTACTATATTTATGGAGTTCATATATAAATTAATGTGAAGCTAGTTGAAGGCGTTCACCAAACTTCACTATATGTTATTATGGACGTTAACTACGAAGTTCATAATTCTATAATATCTATCATTGTCAATAATTGACTATTGGTCATTGTTCACTTAACTTCATTTATTAGGAATTTATTTTATTAATAATTTTTATTAGTTATGCTTTGAGATTATATAAATTTGAGTATATATACTTGTGTAGTTATTTAATGATAGTTGTATTATTAAAAAAATATAATAAAATTCTCTTGATTTTACTAATGAAATAACTAAATTAAAACAAATACTTTTAAAAGAGGATCAATTAAATGATGTAAGATGTGTTGGGCCACACTTTGGGCCTTCGAAAGAATTTTAACAAAGTCAAGCTACGGAATAAAATTGGTTGAATTATATTTGAATATGTATTTATTTTCATCATATTGATATGAAAAAAAAAATTAAGATTCTATTTGGACCACATTATTGAAGGAGGGTGTTGTCATAATTAAATAATTGAAAGGTATTAATATCCTCAACAATATATTATCAAAGTTGTTGTCGAATTAGCTCAAAATAAGAAATACCTTAATTAGGAAAAGTATTGAGAGTTAACTTGATAATCTTTTTGGATTTTGAGATATATCTTTATGGGAATGTACTTTTTAAAAAATTCATAAACTATATAAAGCATATTACCAAATTTATTTTTTCCACATGGTGTATTTTGTTGTTCATTTTCTGAATCGACTAATCTGGATTTGAGTCGGAAATTCATCCTGCTTTAAAGGTAACACATTCTTTTATGTCGAGTAATTTTATTTCTAAGGTTCGAATTAAAAACATTTAGTTCACAATAAAAAAGCTGTATGTAATCGTCTCATTTTATCATAATCTTTGGTGGTCATCTTTTGACGTTCACTTCAAGTGTGGCTTTTACAAATTTATTAGGAAATCTACAAGAGAGAAATATATACATCAAAGTCCATTAATTAGTGATTAGGAAACATGACCAAGTGGAAGCATCAACATAATTGTTAACTTGTTACGTACTTCATAAGATATTCAGAAAATGATAGAACACACATAAAATTTTAATTTTGTTTTTTTATATATATATTTATATATTCAAACAAAATTTCAACTTTGAAACACCCTTAGCTTTCTCAATTTAACTTCAAATCAAATTTAATTGAGAAAAAGATTCAACATATACCTTAATTTTTGGCGAAATTTACTGTAAGATGGCTCAACTTTGTGGTTGTTAGCTTGTTACTGTTAGGGTTTTTGCCCTGATTTTCTTACTATATTTAAGTTTTATTTTTTCTTAGAAGGAAAATAAAAGTTACCATAATTACTTTTACTTTTTCTGAAAGAAAAAATATAATTATTTTCCATATTTGGCTAACCTCTTTCTTGGAGGAAAGGTTTTGGACATCTATAAATAGAAGACCACCTTCTCATACCATAACACGATAGCATCCACAATGTACTCATTAAAGAATCTTTGTTTAGGGGGAGATTTCTCCCAATAGGTTTTATGTTTTTTCAATATTAATTTTTGATATATAGGTCGTTTGACCAAATAATATCAATAATATATTTTTAGTATTGTTTTCTTTGTCATTTGATTTATCGTCTCATGATTTGCAAATTTTAAGCTTCCGCATGACGCCCTCTCGATTTCGAACCCAACAAGCTAACGTAGGGCTATTTTTAATTAATTTTTAACCCATATAATTTTAAATCTTGTTTCAAACCATGACAAGCAATAAAATCTCTTTCAATGCCCCACAAACCTTCAAACACATCTCTCTTCCAATCTCCGCTTTGAAAGAATCAAAAGATCTCTCTACCATCTCTCTTGTTGTATTGATAAACTCTCTTCAAACACAAGAGTAAAGAAGAGCCTACTGAGAAGAAAAAGTTGTTGAAGGTATTTTTTACGTGAACCATCAAAAAAAGAAAACTTGATTATCCACGTTACAAATATTGCAAAAAGAAAACACACTTGAAAAATTTTGCTGGTGGAAATCCGATGCATTATGTGGAAGTTGCAAACAAAAAGGTCATGCCACAAAAGTATGCAAGTTCAAACATACTCAAGACAATTCAAAAACACTAATTGTGGAAGAAGAACATGAACACGAGGAAGACCAACTTTATTAGATTGTTGCAACAAAATCAAGAAAAAATGCATTTTTTCAAAAATAATTCAGTGTTCAAACTCAAGTTGGATACACCAATGTGAGTCTGAGGGGAAATGTTGAGATTTACCTTTATTAATGGTAGAACATTTTTTTTTTAGTCTAAGAATATTTTATATTATTTATTTCCTTTTAACTCTAGGGTTTATTAATTACAGAATATTTAGTCATTTTTCTTATTTATTTTATTTAGTTTCTTATAAATAGAGATGTACTCGTCTCTTTGAATCAAGGAAAAGAATCAATATCAAGAGTTATCATTCAGTTTCTGTATAATTTTCTTTCTTGTCTCTTTCATTCCATAACAGTTACGTACTATATAAGATATTCAGAAAATGAAAGGATATTCATAAAATTTTAATTTTGTTTTTATACATATATATATTCAAACAAAATTTCAACTTCCGAACACCCTTGGCTTTCTCAATTTAACTTCAAATTAAATTTAATTGAGAAAAAGTTTTGAAATAAGACCTAAACTTTTGGCGAAATTTGTTGTAAGACGCTTCAACTTTGCGGGGGTCATATGACCCCCCTCCCCCTCAGATTATTTTTTTCCTTATTTCTGTGGCATATATTTGCCGGCTGAATCACTGTGTGAATACACGCACACTGAGGGCGTAATACAAGAAAATAAATATTTCTAATTAGAGCATATATTATATATATAGTACAACCCATACTAATCCAATTTATTAAGAAAATAAAAAACACATTGTATACATCAATTATTTTCTGGATCATTTTGCAACATTCTTAATTTGGTTTTAAGTTGAAGAAAATGCTTAGGTGAGTAGTGTCTAAATAATTGAAATGCAGAAAGTGATGAGATTAAAAATAATACAAGAACAGCAAGATATCCTAATAATAAAGCACTTCCAATTTGGACACAAAATCTTGTGAATTTATTGCATATTTTCATCCATTGTAAACTTTTAATCCCAATCAATGCAATTGCTGAGGCTTCTATTGCTGCTGAATTTGCTGCAAATACTGTGTACACAATTGCCTGCATCCACATACACAAAAATATGTAAACAGTTTTTTTTAGACATCTATTTATAGTAAAACATCTGGTACTCCTGAATTATGATCAAATTTACTACGACACACTTTAACTTCACGAGGATCGTATTACCCTCTGAACTAAATTTTAGAATATTTTTATCGACCTTTTTAGCTAACGTGACACATTTGACGTGGGCCTCATTTTATGTAATAAAGGTATCACGTCAGCACAAAATGGTGACAAAAATATGCTAAATTGAGTTCAAAAAGGTAATAGAACCCCTATGAAATTGGAGTGTATCATAGCAACTTTGATCAGGAAATTACTGAATGCTTATCTCTATATAGTCCTATAATAATATGACAAATTAGATGTGAATTTATTTTTTCCCTCTATAAAAGGGGAGAAAGGTAAGTATCACAAGAGTGTAATTGAAGGATTACACTTACATTTTCGACTCTATTGTTGTTCGAACTTTTCAAAAAGGATGCCGCACCCATGTCGTATTCTTCAAAATGAGCTAACTTCTGAAGGATCCGATACATATTCGTCGATATTTTTAAAGAATCCGATCAACATAGATTTTTGTTATTAATAAAATCGTACACTTGAAATTGAGGAATGATCTCTTTGTAGTCACTTACAAATTTAGTAGAAGAAGATGCCTAAAAATAAAAACTTTATGTATAAAGAACATGAGTAAATTCCCCTAATAGTCATTCATGTTTGAGAAATTATCTATAAATATAATTTTTGTTTCATTTAGAACAAGGATATTACCCAACTCTTTCTATATTACCTCCAAATATAGAGTAATAGAGAATAAAAGAATATAAGTAGTTCTTTAAAAACATTGATGGCAAATCTACGATATTTTTTGTTGCCAAACACAATTCAATAAAAAAATTTTAATATGTATTATTACCTGAAAAATTTAATTTGGACATAGATTACTTGAAAATTTTTATGCAAGATAATTTTTGATAAATATATAGTGAAAAGATGATTTTTTTTTGTAAATTTTTTACAAGTAGTTGTCCATAAATAAATCAAGTAAATCTGTAAGATAAGACATAAAAAATTTTAAAAAAATATTTTTTTTAATTTAGTTTCTTTCCTTTTTTTTTGTGATCATTATATTTATATTTTATTTTATTATACAATTAAATGCTAATTTATACCCATACTTCATTCTAAATCCATCAAAAACAAAGAATAGTTAATTGAGTAATATTTTAAAAATTCATTTGTAATAGTACTGAAGAAGGTATCATTTTGTTAATATTTCTTAAAAAATTTATTTGTTTCAAGGCTACATAAAAATTTATTTGTTTCAAGGCTACATAATTTTTCTTTCCTTCAGAAAATGCGATATTATTCTTTTATTCTCATATAAATAACAAACTTAATGTCTAAAATATGAAATTCATCGTTTTATTTCTTTTACGTTTTAAAAATTTTTAGTATATAAAATAAACGACAAAAACAATTATTGTACTAATTTGTATAAGTACATGTATTTTAAAACTATTATTACGTGGTGAAATAAATAAGTAAATAAAATAAATTTTGAAGAGTACATATCAAATAAAATAACCCAAGTTTTTGGTGTAATTAAATTAATCTTCAATGATTAATATGTCATGTGTAAATTTTTTTAAAAAAGAATTAAGATAAACCTTTAGTTAAATAAGTTTGATAAGTTATACATTTTATCAAAAAAAGAAAGAAATTTTAATGACATGACATTTCAAGTAGGAGAGAGAAAGATTTTGAGATGTTAAATATATTTTAAGGAAAATAAGAAAAATTGGATGATATTTTTATTCTAAATAAAACAAAAATGATATTTGCAGGTAATTTCCCAAACATGGGTGACCATTTACGGAATTTACTCAAAGAACATAAAAGTAAACACAAATTGTAAATAATTTCAAAATCAAATCTCCCTTAAAATTTCAATATAATGAATAATAAGCACAAGTTAAAGCACCAGAGAAGAAATTAAACAGCATTAAATAGCATTTATTTACATCTCAACTACAATTCATCTTTTCAGTATTAAAGCAAACAACGTGAAACATGCATGCTTATTAACGAACTTATTCACCCACTACTAACTAGCTTATGTATATGATATTGGGCTTAATTAACTGAACGTAAAAAGCTAGCTCATTAAAAAAGGACTGTCCAAGGCCATATGAGCAGATCATCGGTCCATTCCCCAACTGATATGGGAGTTGGCGCCTCCCCTGATTGCTTGAAATAGGTGCACGATATGATAAAGTCAAGATAGAGCCGCCCAGGTCCAACGAGTGCGTGGACCAGGAGCCAAACAGGGATGAACTTGACTCTGATATGATATATAGATATGACATTTAAGACTAATTCAACCTCGAAAGCTAGCTCAAATCTGTATAAACATACCACCGATCACTTCCTCAATCGATCTAAGACTCTAACCCACTCTAATAGCTTCAATGATGACGTTACGAGCAATAAGTACTACTCCTTCATCGTTAATTAGGGATTTCAAGTTTGAACACTAGGAATGAAGTCATTTTTGATAGGGGACGCTTTAACCTAAAAACTCGACTTTCCTACACACATTCAAATTAATCAGGCGCTAAAACAAATACTGTATATAGAATGGAAAACCTAGCCTTCATTTATTGATTAAAATCTAGCCAATACTCTTTTTTAATCAAATTTTTATACAACCATATCTTTTTATTTTCTTGTTTAACACCATCAAATAAGGGAGGAAGAACAAGCTAAATAAGACCGTTAAATAAATTTATTAAGAAGGAAAGGAAGAAACACAAACAAAATAGACAATTAAAAGGAACATTATAATTTAAACAAATATTATAGAGGATTTAATTAATTACCTGGTCTAATAAGAAAAACACCCAATAATTCTTGTAATAAGATTGCTTAATATCCCCCTTTGAAGTGGTAATGAAGAAACATCTTAGCAATTGGAGTACATTATAACCAGCAACAGCAGCATCAATCCATACCAATACACTACATTCCAATAAAATAAAACAAAACAAAAAAACTTTAAGTTTCAATATTTAATTAAATTTAAGAGAAAAAATGATGCTATATAAATGAGAGCCTCTCAATATAAATTACAACAACATGTATATTCAGCATAATCTCACAATAAATTCTGAATACGATGGTATGTATGTAGTTTTACCCTATACCTTATAAAGGTTTTATTTTACTCTAAATAAGTAACTTTCACAGTACATAGTGATACACATTTAATTTGATGCATAGCAAACTTAGATTATACTCAGAGAGACAGATCTAAAATTTGATTTTTTTTGAAGTCGTATGAGTTGGGGATTAATCTACCATAACCAATTTAATTCAATGAATTCGAAATCTATTTTTCCTACTAATATAGTGAATTTCTTAAAATACATTATATACAGAATACGAGCAAAAACTACTAATTTTTTGAATTTCATACATCAAATGTGTGTATATAAAAGAATATTAGTAGTAATAAAACTCACCATAAGGCATTCAAATATTTGAAAGTGGCTTTTATGTGTAAAGTGTAGAATAAGACTTTAGTTTGAGAATCAAATCCAACAAGACAAGCAGTCAAAGCCAATAACAAAGTGGCAAAAAGCCTCAACATAAACTCCTTTTTCACAATATCATCCATATTAATATTATTATACTACTATATGATTTTTATGTAATTTGGAAGAGATGAAGGAAGTTTCTGGCTAGGCATCATGCATTTATATTAATATCTACAACACTTACTGGCTCTTTTCAATATCATTAATGTTGCAATTAATTATGTTAGTTGTGACTTGTGAGTGTTAGGGTGGTGGGGGTGGGGGTGGGGTGGGGTAGAGGCGGGGGGGGGGGGGTTAAAGTTCTGGTTTGTAAATGGTACACATCATCAAGAGGGGACCTCATGTGACAATATAGTCCATTGAATATTAGAGAACCACCGAACTCGTTGGTCAAGGTTAAGCCCAGTTGGTCACGGTTGGCACCCCCTCATAGGTTTAAACCACCATTCCTAGCACACAGGCCACCACTTTGAGTAGTGGCTCCACGCGTGAATCGATCTCGTTGGTCACGGATGACACCCCTCTTGAGTCCAGGCCATCACTACTGACATACAAACCATCATTTCGAGTCACGACTTCACGAGTGTGACTCTCGATGAAAACACCAATGTTGTTGGAATCTCATTTCCCGCTTAGTTTTGGACTAATTTCTTATTATTTAAAAATTTAAAGTGTTCATGCACATCCATAAATGATCACTTAATAGTATATTATTGGCGTACGTACCATTATTTTTCATAATGGTGGTGGTGGTGGGCTTATATTTACATACATCGACTATATTATTTTAGAGTTAATATATAAAAATGATCCTAAACTTGACATCAAATTATAACTTTGACCTTAAACTTTGACAGTGCACAAATATGACCTTTAACTATTCAAAGCTGCACAAATATGACCTTCAATCCTACGTGGCAAAATGTGTGTTCAACACGCAAAACTAGGCGCGTCCAACTTAAAATCTAAGGGCATAATACATAAATATGACCTTAAACTTTGACAGTGCACAAATAGGACCTTTAACTATTCAAAACTGCACAAATATGACTTTTAAATGACTCTTCACTATTATTTTTTCATTATTTTCGGCTCAAAGATGAAAATGACATCTAATTTCTTTTGTCATTCCGGAAAAAGAGCAATATTGAAGATTTATTAATTAGGCGAGTCAGCCTCATACGAAAAAATCGAGCGGGTATGTATATATATTATAAAGCAGAAGACGAATTTAAGTTATATAATATATTTAAATATTATTTATTTAAATATTAAATTAAAGATGAAACTATAGTAATAATAAAAAAATTATAGTTTTAATAAAACGTTATTAAATTAATGTTATTAAGGATAGTAGTAGTAGTATATTAAATTAACGTTATCAAATTAACGTAATTAAAAGATGTTATTAAATTAACGTTATTAAATTAACGAGGGGCGGACCTACGTGGCTGCCATGGGGTTCACCCAAACCCCCTCAGTAAAAAAATTATGTTGTATATATATAAGATAGAAAATGTATATTTATGTACGTATGTTAATGTTGAACCACATGAAACAAAACACTTAGATAACCCAGTAGTGTTATTTGCTCTTCTTGGGTGCTTCCTTCAGCCTACTGTGCGAGTTCGATCCCTTCTAGTGGCTTTTTTTTTTTAATTAAAAAAAAGTTAGGTGCTGCTGATATATAAATAAATAAAATAATAATAATAATGATAATTTTTTTAAATTTAAAAAAAGTTAGGTGCTTATACTATAGAAATAAATAATAAAATTATTATTATTATTATTATTATTATTATTATAATAATAATAATAATAATAATAATAATAATAATAATAATAATAATTATAGACACGTAATTTTGTCCCCCCGAAAGATTAATTTATCCAATTTTACCTTATCCTATCGTGTACCTTCATCCATGTTATTATACCCTCACAAAATAATAAAAAATAATAATAACAAACTCCCAAACAAATTCTATCCTATCCTAACCCCTTTATATCTTATCCTAACAACCTACCCAATCAAAATAAAACACATCACACCCTACCCCTACGCCTACCCCTACCCCCACCCCACTACTCACGTCACTCCACCCATATACCTACACACACAACACTCAAAGATATATACATATTCCATTCATACACATAGGGGGAACGGAGATAAAAAAGGGATACAATACTAAGAGCCCCATTTTTTTTTATTTCTTCCTCACAACAACAATAGGGTCCATTTTTTTTTCTCTTCTTTCACTAAACTCACGCCATAGACACACACCAAAACCTCACCATACGCACACACACGATAGAGTTTAAGGGAGATAGAGTTTCGGAGAGGAGATACAAGCTGAAGTCGAGAGAGAGAGTCGCGAAGCGAGATCGAGATCGGAAGTTTGAAAGAGAAGATTTTGACCAGAAAATCAAGTTTTTCGGTCACTCGTCACCAAGAACCAGAACTTGCTGATCGAATCAGCCTGAAAAAAGCCTGTTCGGGTTGATTCCAGCTTATTTGGGTCGATTCCAACAAAGTTCAGACTGAATCCAGCGAGAATTGGGGGTGCGGGTCTTGTTCTTCCTTGATTTTTGTGGAGAAATATAGCCGGAAAGTACTGGGTTTTCTTGGTATCGTGAGTTTTATATTATTTTTCTTTCTTCTGAAATTCTAGTCCTGGTACTCGTTGGTCCGTTCGGGTCAGTTTCGTCTATTAGGATCGATCCCGGGCATGTATTGAATACTTTCAGTCGCTTTGCAAATTGGTTATTTGAATCGGACTTTGGGTTTTAATTTTTTAAATACTGAGCTGGACAGATTTGTCGTTGGAGCTTAAGTCGAGGTTGTCGGAGGCGGGTTTTCTTTATCTCGTCGAATAATATTGGTCAAAGAGCGGTTTAAGGTCCATCCCTCAACTCTATATTCTTGTTATTGTCTCAAATGTGTTTAATTGTTGTGATTATGTGTGATGTGATCGTAGTGGGTGAGTTTTGTTGACGTTATGATGTCATGACTTTGTGCTTCACAGTGTGTTTTCGATGCTACATGGAATGAATATGAGTAGTAGTTGGTGTAATTGATGAAAAATGAAAGCCAATGTGGGTGGTTGGAATTGACATTGATAAAAGCAATCATTAATTTATTTTGATTCATTAAATGGCGTTGAAATGAATAGGCGAATATAGGTTGGGTAAGCAAAGTTTAGGACTCATTTTTTTTTTTTTTGAATATTTGAGATTTTGTTAAATAGTTTGATTTTCTCGCACTAAAAGTGTATTCATTTGGTCGGGGAATGCCCCGAGGTATTTGTGTTTATTCGCCGGGGAATGCCCCAAAGCACTTTGTACCCGGAGGACATTCGTGACGAAGGCCCGAGGCAGCGGGTTGGAGTTTAGTTTAGGACTAGTTTAGAATAGAATAGGTTTTACCTTTCTGTATGTTTTTTTATTTTTGGACTGTATAATTGAACTGAACAGTATTATTTTGGTTTGGGATTGTTGTTTGATGTTTTTGTTGCTTGTTTATGTGTTTTATGTGGTTTGTACATTCTTAGTGTCAAAGTTAGCCGATACGTTCCACCAAGCGACCGTGATCGAACACGGGATCGAGGGGTGCCTAACACCTTCCCCTCGGTCAACAGAATTCTTTAGCCGGAATCTCTGTGTGCAAACCAATCTTAAAGAGTCAAACTGTTTTGAAAAGGATTTTTCAAAAGTGACTTGGCACACCGGATTATGCCAAGTGGCGACTCTGAATAAAAATATAAATAATCCTTTTTCGAAACAAATTTTTATTTTTCGTCACTTTGATAATAAAAACCCTTTCGAAACTTGAAATTAATTTTTTGTAGATGAGAAAAGGGGTATGATAGCTCTGGCGACTCTGCTGGGGAGGCATTTCAGAATTCGAGCTATCTTTTTGAGTCGTATTGGCTTTGTTTGACATCATGAGTGTATAAGCATTGTTTGTGATTTTGTTTGTGTTATTGTTTTCACTTTTGTGCGTTTCTCGTGCTCTTTGTTTATAGTATTTATCCTATGTGTTACCGCTTTTATATCTGTCATCATGCGTCTACCCCCAGGCCTTCTTTCTGCAACAAGTTCGTAGTACACGTGTTGTACACGACCTCTAGTTGAGTCACCCTTATTTTAGGGGGGAGCCGTCGGTGTTATGGAGTAGGTGGAAAGCAAAGTAGCCACTATCGACCATACACTTCCCCAAATAGCCTTGTTAGTGAACCCCAACGTAGGTCAGCCTTTAGGTCATGCTTATGTACATAATACTGAGACCTAGCAGGACCCACATGGCCCTTTGTAGGAGACTCACCTCTAAAGCATCCCTACGTGCTAACTGATGCATCTTTAAGGTTAACGTGGTCATTTGACGGACTGATTGAAAAAAAAAGTGAGTCGAAAAGAATGAATCAAAAGGAGTGTCGTAGTTTATTTTAGAGTTCTTTATGACTTTTGTTCTTCACGATCCAAAACTCAAAAAGATTTTTTTACGTTTTGCATTTATCTTCTCAAAGTACCGTAAGTTCAACAAAAAAAGAAATAAAGAAAAAGAGGGTTTTGTTTGCCTTTTCTACTTATTTGTCAAAAACAAAATACCAAAAAGATTTTCTTTCATAATTGGTGGTGTCAGTCTTAGTTGAAATGTCTAGTTGAAAATCCAAAAAGTTTTCATTCATTTGTTCTTGGTTGTCTCTTAAGTTAGGGTCAATTTATTAGTTAATCGTTAAGTGTCCAATCTGGATGAACTACACATACCTGATTCCCTTCCCTCGGGTTGGGATACGTAGGCAACCCTCGGTGGGTCCGGTAATCTTTGTGTTGGCCTTTGTCTTATTATTAGCCTAGTTCTCTCACCCCGTAATCTAGATTTGTTAGCCAAGTGGACTGATCTCGCTCAGTACTTCTGTTCGTCAAATTGGAGTCATGAATGTGGTCTGTCCCATCGACATATGCTTGCGTCAAAAATCCCAAGGGTTGGGAATCTTTTACTCCTGTCGAATTTTTGAGATAACGTCTTATGTGTTATTACAGGATGGATTTGTCCACTAAGTCTAGAGTTCTGATGGTTGTCAAGGGTCCCAAAAAGTTAATCAAGTGGTGGGAAATGTTTAACTATGTTGATCAGCAGAAACTGATTAAAATATTAGGTGATCTTACGGAACTTCTGCATGTTACCCCTCGTCCAGATTTAATAGAGTCTTTGTTGACCTTTTGGGATCTAAGTAGTTTGGTGTTCAGGTTTGGGGAATGTGAAATGACTCCTACTTTGGAAGAAATATCCGGTTTGTTGCATTTGCCCTATATCGAGAAGGATATGATCTGAGCCGAAATCATACTGGCGTGAGATTTTTGCAGTCTTGTGGTTTAAAAAGTAAGGGTATGCGTTTGGGTTGTTTAAGTGATTCGTGGGTTTCCTTAGATTTTTTGGTCGCTAGATTCGGGCCCTCGAAAGGTTTTGATTGCTTTTGGGATGAATTTCATATGACTAAGGAGAAGTGGGAGAGAAAGCGTCATAAAGTCTTTACCCTCGCTTTGTTAGGCATTTTAGTGTTTCCACTAGAAGAAAGATGTATTAATACCCGTTGGCAATCTGTGGTGATGGCTCTATTTCATAAGGATCAAAACGACAAGGGCATTAATCAAAAGGGCAGGTTCACTCTCATACCCATGATCTTAACAGAAATATATAAGGCATTAACCGAAGTGAAGGGGGTGATGAGATTTTTTGAGGGCAGTAACCTGATATTGTAGTTATGGATGATGGAGAATTTGCATACGCCTTCTTTAGTTAGACCAGACGTGGTAGATCATTGTATTCCCAATTGAGTGAAAGCCATGGACTCCAGGTTGCGTTTGGATAAATTCTCGCTATCCGTGGGAGTCGACGCTTGGATTGAATTTCTTGAGTCAAGAACCGGGGATAACATTTTGTGGACTTATCTGTGGCTTCGACCAAAGATAATCTTGTTGGGTTGTCAGACGCAACTCCCTTTAGTAATGCTAGGGCTCAATTGCACTAGACCATACAGTCCTTCTAGGGTAATGCGCCAGTTGGGTAGGCTGCAGGACGTGCCACCAGCAGTGGATCTTCTGAAGAATATTGAGTACTTCAAGGACCAAGCCTTAGGTGAGAGCAAGTACGAGCAGTTTTGGAGGCATGCAACAAAGCTAGGTGTGGACATACTCAAAGAAAGTTTGGATAATCCGGGGTACACTCAGGGATATGGGGTCTGGCTTCAATCTATCCCTCGGGGTATCAGTCAACCCTTACCAGCGCAGCTTAGAAGGAGAATACAGGAAGAATGCATAGTTGACGACCATCAGGATGAAAGTGAGGGGTCCAAAGTGGAAACACTGAGAGTTCAGTTAGCATATTTGTTCAAGACGGTGGAAAGGTGTCAGAATAATCTTTCCAAGTGCACTCCTCATGAGGCAGGAATACGGGCCCGAAGCTTCTTCCCTAATATCAGGGTGTCTTTACAGGATATGCTACAAAGTTTAAATGCGAGAAAGAGAACTTCATAGGTAGGTCCATCTCAGCCAGGGTCATCATGCAGAGCACCAGTCTGAAAGAGTATTTCTTATCTTATTTCAGTTTGAGTCTTTTATGTGTCTGTCATTGTAGGGTGGTGTCTGCTTTAAGTCGAAGTCAAGTTGTTTTTGGTATTAGGATCTTTATTAGTAATTTAATGTATGTCGTCTTAGGGGTCTAGAATGTTGTTTCGTATTTGTTGTTTAGTTTTAAAGTGGTCCTAAATTCTTTGTATGTTTTTGTTGTTTCTTTCGTCAAAATGTTATGATGTTACGTCTTTCCTTTGTTTATTTTCGTTTTCGCAAAAAAAAGTGATGTTTATGCACATGCTGCCCGAACTACGCAAGATTTGATTCATGTACAACATGATACGTAGGCAACCTACTTTTGGGTTCGATCTGATCATTTTGTTTTGTTGTTTTTCATTATTTTTCCTCTTTTAAAGAAAAACAAAAGCCATAAAGAATGATAAAATAAAGGTAGATAACGAGAGAAGGGAAAAAAACCGAGATGGATACGAAAATAATAATAATAATAAAATAATAATAATAAGTGTAGATAAAAATAAGTGTAGATAAAAATTGGGATGATGTTAAAATGACCTCGCTACCCTCAAAAGCTGGTAGAAATGAACATGAATTTAGGACAATTTTACCAATGTGATTCCCATGCTTGTTGTGTGCCTCAATTCTAACGGATGTCGTCTTTGATGAGCATGTTCTTTCAGATAACAGTGGTAGGTTTGCAGCACTCTGGATAGTCACCCATACTTCACTAAATCCAAAGCAAATCTCGCCATAGCTAGCAGAGAGATTGAAAATTCGCTCATTGACCCGGATCAGAATCATAGGGAAGAAAGTTCAGAACACAATAATGATGAGGTAGTAAGGCTCAAGCAACAATTGATAGATTTACACCGGGCATAGGTCAGCGGAATGCCTCTTCCTCCGCTCCCTGAAGGTCTTAGGAATATCTCTAATCGCCCACCGCTCTCTCAGGCGCAATTTTCTGGTCCTACTAATTCACCTGAGCACGCGCCAGGATTCACTGCACGACATTATTATCCTGGCAGTTCTGGTGTGCCCTTGGCAGCTCCTCAATCAAGACCCGCTGCTCAGCCAGCGCCACCGATCACACCGGTATTCGTGGCTCCGCCACCACATAAAACTCCCATATATGTTGTGCGTCCCATAATGAGGCTTCCTAGGTCTGCCAGTGAGCTAGTACTGAAGGTTCCAGATAGTCAGTATTATACCCTAGAGCGTACTTTGAAAATGAATGAACCGTATGGGTACACTCAGCCGCCTGCATTTCCATTTGATACGGAGAAACCTGTCGTAACAGAGGAACAGGATATTGTAGCCCGAAAGTTGAAATGTTTAGAACAGGCTTTGAGGAATTTGCAGGGAATCGGAGATTATAGGAGTGTTTCCTACAAAGATCTTTGCATGTTCCCAGGCATCAACCTTCCCCTTAGTTTTAAAATGCCCACGTTCAAGAAGTATGCAGGACACAGTGATCCCATGGCATATTTGAGATGCTATTGCAACCAGTTGAGGGCTGCAGGAGGAAAGGAAGAGCTTCTCATGGCCTTCTTTGGCGAGAGTCTTTCTGATCTGGCTTCAGAATGGTTTATCGATCGAGATATCGACAAATGGAACATCTGGGATGACTTAGCTTTTGAATTTGTTCAACATTTTAGGTATAACATCCACCTGATTCCGGATGAAAAATCCTTGGTTAACATGAAGAAAAAAAGCACTGAAGATTTTAGGGAATACGCGATAAGGTGGCGTAAATAGGCCGCCAGGGTAAAGCCTCCAATGAAAGAAAGTAAGTTGGTAGAAGTTTTCATTCAGGCACAGGATGAGTCCTATTTTCAACATTTACTTCTGGCAATGGGAAAATCTTTTATTGAAGTCCTCAAAATGGGGGAGATGATAGAGGACGGAATCAAGACCGGCCGAATAGTGAGTTTTGCCATATTAAAAGCCACCGCACAACGATTCAAGGTGGATCTGGTGTATTTAGAGGTAAAAAGAAGAAAGAGGATGTGGCGACTATCGTAGCCGGAACCCATTCCTACCCCAAAAGACCACCTCGCCCCTATCCCCAATCCCAAGCTCAATTCTACGCCCAAGCTCCACATATTCCTACCTACCATTACTATCCTCCACAAAACCCTTTATATTCCATTGCACCACCCCCATACCCAGTATATAGCGCACAACCATATGCCCAAACCCCTTCTTACCCGCAGTGGCGCGCGCAAGCTCCACAAAATTGCCCATTCACTCTATCAAATTATCAAAACCCCTCCAGACCCAGTTTTTAACCTAGGCCCGAGTATAAGAAAGAGAAGGCGGTCAAAAATCAATTCACACCTCTTGGGGAGTCATATGCTAGCTTGTTTGATAGGTTGAGAAAGTTGAAGGTCTTAAGCCCAATTTAAGGAAGGCTTTCAAATCCACCGCCGAGGAATCTCGATTATTCTTTAAGGTGTGCGTACTATTTTGATATGCCAGGCCATGCTATCGAGAAATGCTAGTATTTAAAGAGAGCTGTCCAAGATTTAATTGACACCAATCAGATGCTGGTCCAAACCCCGGAGGGTCCAAACATTAACCAGAATCCGCTGCCAACCCATGTTGAACCCAATATGTTAGAATTGATATATGATGGGAAAGAGTCTTCAAGGTGTTATAAGCCTATTGTCAAGATACAGACCATTGACGAGAAATCAGTGAATATAGCAGTCTTTGAAAGCAATGTCATTGAGCCAGAAAGGAATGAGAGAAGATAAAGCCCAAGAAAACACAAAGAAACCCCTTATCACAGTACAAGGCGCCAGAAGGTATGTTGATTTAAGTCAGGATCAACCTAAGTTAACAGTGGTGGGAGCTCCGAGTCAGCCCATCTTAACAGTGAAAGGAGCATTGGCAGCGCCTATTGTCCTCAAACCGGTGACCCAACCTCCGATAGTTGATACGAAAAGGGTTCCCTAGAATTATGGGCGGACTGTGATGACCTATCACGGGAAAAAAGTAGTGGAAGATGTAGATGAGGTAGGGGGTTTGACTAGGTTAGGAAGATGCTTCGTGCCTGAAAACTTAAGAAAGTCCAAGCCAAGGGTGAGTGGACCTTCATCTATCAAAAAACCTATCACCGAAGAAGAACCCGAAGAATTTTTGAAAAAGATGAAATTGCTAGAGTATTCAATAATAGACCAGTTGAAGAAAACCCCTGCTTAAATTTCCCATTTATCTTTGCTGTTGCACTCCAAGGAGCATCGTGATGTTTTACTGAAGGTATTAAATGATGCATATGTTCCTAGGGAGCTTACAATCAACCAACTTGAGAAAATGGTCGAAAAAATCTTTAAAGTTAATCGGATCAGCTTTTCTGATGATGAATTGCCTGTTGAAGGTACAGGGAATAACCGGGCCCTTTACATTATAGTGAAGTATGAAAATTGCTACGTCACTCATGTTATGATTGATGGAGGTTCAGGTGCAAATATTTGCCCTATTTCTACTTTGCAAAAGTTGAATATTGGTGCTGACTTTATCAGGCCCAACAATATATGTGTCAGGGCTTTCGATGGTGCAAAATCAAACTCCATTGGCGAAATAGAACTAATGTTGATCATAGGGCCTGTCGAATTCACCATAGAGTTTCAAGTATTGAATATAGACTCCTCTTACAATCTGTTGTTGGGAAGGCCGTTGATTCATAAGGCCAAAGTGATTGCATTTACACTGCACCAAATGATTAAGTTTGAGCATGACAGGCAGAAAGTGGTTATTCATGGTGAAGGCGATTTGTTCGCCTGCGAAGATTCTCCCTTGTCTCTTATTGAAACAAATAACGTAGAGGAGACATTCGTCTATCAAATTTTTGATACATTGCCAGTGAATCGTTTCCTTGAATGGCAGGTTATACCGGGACTGCAATTGTCTTCCGCTTCTATCATGATGGTGAGTGAACTTTGAAAATATGGATTTGAGCTAGGAAACGGTTTGGGAGCGTCTCTGCATGGTATAGTTCATCCCATATGTCCGAGTGAGAACGTGGGCACGTTTGGTCTCGGATTTAAGCCTACGGCTGAAGATCTGAATAAAGCCAAGGAAAGGAAAAAGGAAATATGGTCACTCCCTCGCCCAATGCCACTACTCAGTAAATCATTTGTTAAGAGCGGTGTCACAAAGCATGTGGAATTTGAAGTTGAATTGGTTGATGACTTCCAGAACCTTTTTATTAATGTTGATATGGTCAAAGTAGGAGAAGGTACCAGTATAGCAGACGCGTAATTCATAGGTCCAGCTGTCCAGCTCAATAATTGGGAAGTCACTCTTCTTCCCGTCAGGAGGGAGTTTTGGTAGTTTATTTTGTTTTTCTTTTTGTTTATCCGAGTTATTTTAGGGTTGTAATTTGGATTTTAGTTTGTTTATGTTATGATTGCATCTATGTTTAAACCCTTATATCTTTTTATTTAATAAAATACAATGTCCCTTTTGATTCGTGTCTAATATATTTTGTTTTTCTTTTTTATATACAGTTCTCTTTATGCTGATTCTATTGACATGACATGCTTGCAAATTTTTTAGCCTGACCTTAAAATCCAAACTAATCAAGATGTAGGAATATGATGAAGAAGAAGCACTAGAAGAAATAAGCAAAGAGTTGGAATAGTTTGAAGACAAACCGAATCCTAATTTGAATAAGACTGAGCCAATAAATCTAGGGGATCAAGAAGATGTTAGGGAAACTAAAATCAGTGTACATGCTTTGCCACAGCTAAAAGATGGAATGATTCAAGCATTAATTGATTATAAGGATGTTTTTGCATAGTCTTATGATGATATGCCTGGTTTAAGCACTGAATTAGTGGCTCACAAATTGCCAATTGATCCCGCGTTCCCTCCTGTCAAACAGAAGTTGAGAAAGTTTAAAACTGATATAAGTATTAAAATTAAAGAGGATATCATAAAACAAATTGAAGCCAAAGTAATTCGAGTGGCTCGCTATCCCATGTGGTTATCCAATGTTGTTCTCGTACCAAAGAAAGATGGCAAAATTCGAGTGTATGTTGATTCCCGTGATTTGAACAGAGCAAGTCCAAAAGATGATTTTCCACTGCCCAACATCCACATTTTGTTAGACAACTGTGCTAAACACGAGGTTGCCTCTTTTGTGGATTGCTATGCAGGATATCACCAGATCATTATGGATGATGAAGACGAGGGGAAGACGTCTTTTATCACACCATGAGGGACTTATTGTTATCGAGTGATGCCATTCGATTTGAAGAATGCTGGAGCAACATACATGAGAGCCATGGCCACTATGTTTCATGATATGATGCATAAGGAGATTGAGGTCTACGTGGATGATGTGATTATTAAGTCAAAAAGTCGGGCCGACCATGTTAAAGATTTAAGAAAGTTCTTTGAAAGAATTCGCATGTATAATCTCAAGCTCAACCCGGCAAAATATGTATTTGGAGTTCCGTCTGGAAAGCTGTTGGGGTTTGTAGTCAGCCGTCGGGGGATTGAATTGGATCCCTCAAAAATCAAAGCCATTCAGGATTTGCCCCCGCCCAAGAATAGGACGGATGTGATGAGTTTGCTTGGTAGATTGAACTACATTAGCAGGTTTATTTCTCAACTCACAATCACTTGTGAGCCCATATTCAAGTTGCTGAAAAAGAGTGCTGCAGTAAAATGGACTGAAGAATGTCAGTAAGCGTTCGATCGAATCAAAAGATATTTGTCAAATTCGCCCGTGCTGGTACCCCCAGATCCTGGTAGGCCTTTGATCTTATATTTATCAGTCATGGATAATTCTTTCGGTTGTGTCCTGGGTCAACATGATGTCACAGGCAAAAATGAGCAGGCTATTTATTATCTTAGCAAGAAGTTTACCGCATATGTGTTCAGGTATACTCTTCTTAAAAGGACGTGTTGTGCCCTAACTTGGGTAGCACAAAATTTGAAGCATTATCTCTCATCCTATACTACTTATCTCATCTCCCGCATGGATTCTTTGAAGTATATATTTTAGAAGCCTATACCAACGGGTCGATTGGCAAAGTGGCAAATATTGCTTACTGAGTTCGACATTTTATATGTGACTCGAACCGCCATGAAAGCCCAAGCCTTCGCAGATCATCTTGCTGAGAATCCCATCGATGAAGAGTACGAGCCGTTAAAGACATATTTTCCCGACGAAGAAGTGTCGTGTGTCGATGAAGTCATTATAGATGCTGATCCAGGTTGGAGCTTATTCTTCAATGGAACTATCAATATGAAAGGAGTCGGAATAGGTGCGGTTCTTATCTCTGAATTGGGACAATATTTCTCGGTAATAGGACAACTTTGATTCTACTGTACTAACAATATAGCAGAGTATGAAGCCTGGATTCTTGGTTTGAGGTTAGCTGTTGATATGGGAGTCCAAGAATTATAGGTGTTGGGAGATTCGGATTTGCTCGTCCATCAAATTCAAGGCAATTGGGAGACGCGAGATTTGAAGCTCATCCCGTATCGACAATGCTTATAGGAGCTATGTCAACGGTTTATGTTAGTAAAATTTAGGCATATTTCAAGGATTCATAATGAAATTGCTGATGCTTTAGCCACGCTATCTTCAATGCTCCAATATCGTGATAAAGCCTACATCGATCCAGTGCATATACAGAGTCGTGATCAGCATGCTTACTGTAGTGCGGTTGAAGAAGAGCTCGATGGAGAACCCTAGTTCTTGGATATCAAGTGGTACATTCAGTTAGGAGAATACCCAACATATGCCCCCAACAATCAAAAGAGGATTATTAGAGTTTGGTTAGTGGATTTTTCTTAAGTGGGGGAATCTTGTATAAAAGAACCCCAGATCTGGGACTTTTGAGGTGTGTAGATGCAAAAGAAGCCTCGGCAATCATGGTTGAAATACACTCTGGAATTTGCGGGTCGCATATGAACGGTCATGTCTTGTCAAAGAAGATTCTTCGAGCAGGTTATTACTGGCTTACTATGAAAAAAGATTCTATTCAATTTGTTCGAAGGTGTCATCAATGTCAAGTACACGGTGATCTGATACGTTCTCCTCTTGTTGAGTTTCATGCAATGGACGCTCCATGGCTATTCGTGGATTGGGGAATGGATGTGATTGGACCGATTGAGCCGAAGGCATCAAATGGACATAGATTCATTTTGGTAGCCATTGAATACATCACAAAGTCGGTAGAAGCAGTAACTTTCAAGTCAGTGACAAAGAAGTCTGTGGTATACTTTGTTCATGCCAATATCATTTGTAGATTTAGAATTCCTAAGATGATCATTACAGACAATGCTGCCAATCTCAATAGTCATTTGATGCAAGAAGTATGTCAACAGTTTAAGATTGCACATCGAAATTCTGCTCCATATTGCCCAAAGGCCAATGGTGCTGTAGAAGCCGCCAATAAGAATATAAAAAAGATACTGCGAAAAATGGTACAAGGGTCTAGAAAGTGGCATGAAAAGTTGCCGTTTTCATTGCTAGGTCATCGCACTACTGTTCGCACTTCAACAGGGACAACTCTATATTTATTGGTGTATGGGACAGAAACAGTTATCCCTGCAGAAGTTAAAATTCCCTCTCTTCGAGTCATTGTAGAAATAGAGATTGATGATGACAAATGGGTAAAAACCCAACTGGAACATTTGAGTTTGATTAAGGAAAAAAGGCTAACGTCTGTGTGTCATGGCTAATTGTATCAGAGGAGGATGGCTCGAGCGTATAACAAAAAGGTCTGTCCCAGGAATTTTGAAGTTGGTCAGTTGGTATTGAGACGTATCCTTCCTCACCAGGTTGAAGCGAAAGAAAAGTTCTCCCCTAACTGGCAAGGTCCCTTCATTGTGAAGAAAGTGTTGCCCAATGGAGCCTTATATTTGACAGATACTGAAGGCAAAATGGCAGAAATGGCTATGTGCGAGCAAAAGATATTATGTATGATAATTGATCCTTTGTTGATTTTATTGCATGTTAGTGCTTGCATTTTTGAAGATTGATATGATGAAGGCATTTTATTCTTCTGTCCAAACATTGTGTCATCCTTTGTTTACCCGCTTGAGCTTCGTTTTATTTTTCTTTCATATCCCTCTTTTGGAATCAAAATAGAATCAAAGATAAATGTCAAGAAAATAAGAATAAAGGAAAGAGTTCGAAAATAAAAGGAAAAAAATCAAATCAAAACAAAGAACAAGCTGATGGAACTACGTGCGACCTGATTCTCCTCTCTCAGGAGTGAGATACGTAGGTTGCCCTATTTCGGGCTCGGTCCAACCAAATACAGATTTAAGATTCACCAGTTAACAAAAACTGGGGCATGAGTTACCATGTTGTTTGAGTTGATTCCAAAAGTTGTAAGTCCCACCCCCACTTCAAGTATCATTTGAACCCCTTGCCATCCTTTTCTAACCTTATCCAAAAGCCAAGTTACAACCAAAGAAAGTCTTCAGATCAATTTTTGATAATGTTAAGGCTAAGCATGGAATGGATATGATGATACATTGTGAGGTACCACTTGTCTCCCTCAGCATAAGAAATCAGGAAAGAAATACAAAAATGAGAGAGTCTTATTGGTGAAAACCCCCGTGGGCATCATAAGGAGATGGTAAGTTGAGAGAAATAAAAATGAGAGAGTCTTATTGGTGAAAACCCTCACGGGCACCGTAAGGCGATGGTGAGTTCAAGAGAAAAGTGAAAAGTGAAAAGAAAGAGATTTGTTGGAGAAAGTCTTTTAAGATGCCGTCAATCAAATATGATGTATGAGTCCAATGGATTTGAAGAAACGGCTCAGCGGCAAAGACACGAACTCAACAACAAATGGGGAGTTTGGATTGGAAGATCAGGCAGCTGAATCCAAATGCATGTCATACGCACTGGAGTTGGTTGTCGTATTCAGATAAGTTTTCCTTTTTTTGAATATGGGACATTGCCCTTTTCTTTCGTTTACATATTCATGCTTTTTGTACTTTTATTTTCATTTATCAAAATAAAAGTCACCATTATTTCTTTACATTTTATGTCAAGTCTGTGTCAAAACAAGTGAGAAAGGACTTCAAAATTTACTACCAGTCTTTCCAATTATATGAGGAAAAGCCAAGGAACAGCACAGGAAAGAAAAATGATCGTAATTCAAAACGAAACAAAGGAAGTCTTTCAACCAACAGGCTGTTGGATTCGTGGAAGCATTCAAATTTGGGAAAAGGGTGCACCTCAGAGGCATGGTAAAATAGAAACCCATTGTTCGAGTCAGAACTCATTTCCCTCAACCTGGATCCGGGTCGATGATGCGGCAATATAGGGAAAGTGTTAGAGATTTGGAACAAAGATGAAAGGAACGAGTGCTGGGGCAGATACATGAGAAGCCAAGAGCTGCAAGCCACCACTAAGTTTTTAACTGACAAATTTTCTTTGTTGAAATAGGGGAAATTTCGCTTCACTTAATTCAACTACCATTAGAAATGCACATCCGTGAGACTTTACTTTCTGCTCAGGACCCTCTTGAAAAATAGGATTTTACTTTCAATTCAGGACCCTCCTGAAAAATGGGATCTTACTTTCTGCCCAGGACCCTCCTGAAAAATGGGACTTTACCTTTTGTTTAGGACCCTCCTGAAAAATGGGATTTTACTTTATGTCCTAGACCCTCCTGGAAAATGAGATTTTACTTTCAATTCAGGACCCTCCTGAAAAATGGAATTTTACTTTCTGCTCAGGACCCTCCTGAAAAATGGGACTTTACCTTCAATTCAGGACCCTCCTGTAAAATGAGATTTTACTTTCTGCTCAGGACCCTCCTAAAAAATGGGACTTTACCTTCTGTTCTAGACCCTCCTGAAAAATGAAATTTTACTTTATGTTTAGGACCCTCCTGGAAAATGGAAATTTACTTTCAATTCAGGACCCTCCTGGAAAATGAGAATTTACTTTCAATTCAGGACCCTCCTGGAAAATGAAATATTACTTTCTGTTCAGGACCCTCCTGAAAAATGGGACTTTACCTTCTATTCAGGACCCGCCTAAAAAAATGGGATTTTACTTTTGTTCAGGACCCTCCTGAAAAATAGGATTTTACTTTGAACCTGAAAAATGGGATTTACTGTCTGTTCTGGACCCTCCTGAAAAATGGGATTTTTACTTTCTGCTCAGGACCCTCCTGAAAAATGGGACTTTACCTTCAATGCAGGACCCTCCTGAAAAATGGGATTTTACTTTCTATTCAAGACCTTCCTGAAAAATGGGATTTTACTATCTGTTCAAGACCCTCCTGAAAAATGGGATTTTACTTTATGCTCAGGACCCTTCTGAAAAATGGGACAACGCTTTCAAAAATGAAATACTACCTTACTATAATTTTTGTTCGGGATAATTTTCGTTCTAGTTTTAATTTTGGGTTTCAGGAGTCCACCTGGAGAATAGGGTGAAGAAACGAAAAGTCAAGCAACAAAGTGATGAAATAGCAAGTCAGGAGCCCGCCTGGAGAATAGGATGAAGAAACGAAAAGTCAAGCAACAAAGCGAAGCAATTGAAAGCCAAACAACAAGTTGAAAGAAATTACAAGTCAGGAGCCCGCCTGAAGAATAGGGTGATAAAAGTCGAGTCAAGAGCCAACAGAAGCTGTATAGATAGGATTTTGTAATTTCATTTATGTTTTTACTTGTAATTTTTATTTTTTGATGTAATGACAGAGCCGCGGACCGAAACCTCAATGGAACCTTACTCGACTCTCCAACTCGGTATAGTCCACTTCTCTTCCAACCCTTTGAGATACTTATGATTTCCTCATGACTTGGGTAGATAGGGTGTTCGACAGGAGTCGATTGTCCTTCTTTCTTTTACTTCTCCCTTTGAATAATGATCAGGACAAAATTCGGTCTCGTTATTTACTTCTTTTCCTGAAAACACTACGTGTTTACATTCAAAGGGGGCATGATGTAGACACGTAATTTTGTCCCTCCGAAAGATTAATTTACCCAATTTTACCTTATCCTACTGTGTACCCTCATCCATGTTATTATACCCTCACAAAATAATAAAAAATAATAATAACAAACTCCCTAACAAATTCTATCCTATCCTAACCCCTTTATATCTTATCCGAATAACCTACCCAATCGAAATAAAACACATCACACCCCTACCCCTACCCCCACCCCACTACTCACGTCACTTCATCCATACACCTACACACACAACACTCACAGATATATACATATTCCATTCATACACATAGGGGGAACGGAAATAAAAAAGGGATACAATACTAAGAGCCCCATTTTATTTTTTTTCTTCCTCACAACAACAATAGGGTCCATTTTTTTTCCCTTCTTTCACTAAACTCATGCCATAGACACACACCAAAACTTCACCATACGGACACAGATGATAGAGTTTAAGGGAGATGGAGTTTCGGAGAGGAGATACAAGCTGAAGTCGAGAGAGAGAGTCGCGAAGAGAGATCGAGATCGGAAGTTCGAAAGAGAAGATTTTGATCGGAAAATTAAGTTTTCCGGTCACTCGTCACCAAGAACCAGAACTTACTGATTGAATCATCCTGAAACAAGCCTGTTCGGGTCGATTCCAGCTTATTTGGGTCAATTCTGACAAAGTTCAGATTGAATCCAGCGAGAATTGGGGGTTGGGGTCTAGTTCTTCCTCAATTTTTGTGGAGAAATATAGCCGGAAAGTACTGGGTTTTCTTGGAATCCGATCCCTGCTCCATCGTCTTACCGCCAAGCTCACCGGAGCTCCGGTATCATGAGTTTCCTATTATTTTTCTTTCTTCTGAAATTCTAGTCCTGGTACTCATTGGTTCGTTTGGGTCAGTTTCGTCTGTTAGGATCGATCCCGGGCGTGTATTGAATACTTTCAGTCACTTTGCAAATTGGTTATTTGAATCGGACTTTAGGTTTCAATTTCCTAAATACTGAGCTGGACAGATTTGTCGTTGGAGCTTAAGTCGAGGTTGTCAGAGGCGGGTTTTCTTTATCTCGTCGAATAATATTGGTCAAAGAGCGGTTTAAGGTCCATCCCTCAACTCTATATTCTTGTTATTGTCTCAAATATGTTTAATTGTTGTGATTATGTGTGATGTGATCGTAGTGGGTGAGTTTTGTTGACGTTATGATGTCATGACTTTGTGCTTCACAGTGTGTTTTCGATGCTACATGGAATGAATATGAGTAGTAGTTGGTGTAATTGATGAAAAATGAAAGCCAACGTGGGTGGTTGGAATTGACATTGATAAAAGCAATCATTAATTTATTTTGATTCATTGAATGACGTTGAAATGAATAGGCGAATATAGGTTGGGTAAGCGAAGTTTAGGACTCGTTTTTTTTTTTTGAATATTTGAGATTTTGTTAAATAGTTTGATTTTCTCGCACTAAAAGTGTATTTATTTGGCCGGGGAATGCCCCCAGGGTATTTGTGTTTATTCGCCGGGGAATGCCCCGAAGCACTTTGTACCCGGAGGACATTCGTGACGAAGGCCCGAGGCAGCGGGTTGGAGTTTAGTTTAGGACTAGTTTAGAATAGAATAGGTTTTACCTTTCCGTATGTTTTTTTATTTTTGGACTGTATAATTGGACTGAACAGTATTATTTTGGTTTTGGAATTGTTTGACGTGTTTGTTGCTTGTTTAGGTGTTTTATGTGGTTTATACATTCTTAGTGTCAAAGTTAGCCGATACGTTCCACCAAGCGACCGTGGTCGAATACGGGATCGAGGGGTTCCTAACACCTTCCCCTCAGTCAACAGAATTCCTTAGCCGGAATCTCTGTTTGCAAACCAGTCTTAAAGAGTCAAACTGTTTTGAAAAGGATTTTTCAAAGGTGACTTGGCACATCGGATTATGCCAAGTGACGACTCTGAATAAAAAATATAAATAATCCTTTTTCGAAACAAATTTTTATTTTTCGTCATTTTGATAATAAAAACCCTTTCGAAACTTGAAATTAATTTTTTGTAGATAAGAAAAGGGGTGTGACAATAATAATAATAATAATAATAATAATAAAAACGACGTCGTTTTAACAGAAAAAATAAAACTTCGACAATGCATAAATATGACCTTTAACTATTGAAAACTGCACAAATATGACCTCTTTCCAAGTCAGCTCTTTTAACGACGTGTCACCGTGTGATTGGATTACCTTTCCACGTAGGCGCGATTGGGATTCACGCATGGGGTTGCAAAATCGGAGGTCATATTTGTTCAGGCTTTGAATAGTTAAAGGTCCTATTTGTGCACTATCAAAGTTTAAGGTCAAAGTTATAATTCGGTGTCAAGTTTAGGGTCATTTTTATGTATTAACTCATTATTTTATTACATGATAAGTATTTGGCATAATACATAAAAGTGACTTTAAACTTGGCACTAAATTTTAACTTTGACCCTAAACTTTGACAGTGCACAAATATGACCTTTATCTATTCCAAATCTGAACAAATAAGCACCTCTATTTTTCAACTTAGGTGCGTGTGCTTCACTTGCTATGACGTGGATTAATAATTCAATTATACGGTGCCAACTAATTAAAATGGCAGAGCCACATAATATTTTATATATCAATATATATAAGGCTAAATACACAATTGTGCATATAAAAGAGTTGAAGTCCTCTTAAAAGATATTTCAAGTCCGTCCATAAAATAACTTTGAAGTCCACATTTACTGAAGTTGTCTTAACAACACTTTTGAAGTCCGAAGAAAATTTCCCAAATCTTTGTCTCAATTGACAAAAAATGTTGAAATTTTCGATCAAATCTACATAAATTTGAGGCGTTTTCAGTTATTTATCCTTAATTTCGAAAGGTATGTTTTGTGCCTTTTTCAATTTTAGAGTTAGGGTTTTTTCATAATAGGATTTTAGAGTTAGGGTTTTCAATTTAGAGTCGTTTTCAGTTTTTAATAGGGTTTTCATCAGCTGATATTACTTTTTATCACAGATTATGGGTCATATTATTGCACTTTTTCATCATGGAGGTCGCTTTTACAAGGGTCGGTATGTATCGACAGTGCCCAATCTTATGTTTGAAATAGAATGTGTGCAAGGCATATTTGGACAAATTGGCAAAAAATTTGGAAAGGTGAAGAAAGGAGGAAAGCATTTTGGAGGTGTGCTAAAGCTAGTTATGCGAGTCTTTGCTTATAAATGATAAAGAATATTGGTGTAGGGCTTATTTTAGTGAAAGAACCAAGTGTGATGCGGTGGAAAATAATATGTGTGAAACATTTAATTCTTGGATTGTTGGTCCTAGACATAAGTCTATGATTAGTATGCTTGAGGATATTAGGCATAAAATAATGGATAGGCATGGAGATATGATCAAATTTGCAGATACTTGGATCAGTGATATTTCACCCATGGCAAGGCTAATTTTAGAAGATAATAAAGAGATTGGTAGGAAACTAAAGGTGAATTGGAATCACGAAACTGAATTTGAGATTCAAAATGGAGACTATAGACACATAGTTGATCTGGTTAAGAAGACATGTACCTACAGGTTGTGGCAATTGAGAGGTATACCTTGCAAACATGTAGTTTGTGCCTTGTATCACATTGGGCATGAACTAAAAAATTATGTGGAGCATTGGTATAGAAGAGATACATTCCTACGTGCTTATAAATGTAGACACGTGATTTCGTCCTCTTAGAGTTCAATTTTATTTACTTTTACCCATTTTATTTTATCCTACCATATACCCTCATCCATGTTATTATACCCTTACAAAATACAAAAAATAACAAACTCCCTAACAAATTCTATCCTATCCTAACCCCTACATCTTATCCTAACAACCTACCCAATCAAAAGAACCCACTTCACTACCCTACCCCACCTACCCTACCCCCTACCCCTACCCATGGACTATATATTACCATTTTTTTTTTGGATTCACAATAAGGACCCCTCACAGAAGACCTGAGAAGACTCAATTTATGAATACACACATAGAAACATACAGAAGATGATTCTCACGGACGGAAACACAACACAAAAACCTTACAATTTCCATTCTCTGGGACACCATTAGAGGTCCCGTTTCGTTCTTACTATCGGCATTCGTCACCGTCCATCACTGTACACATACATATGCACACTGAATCGCACATCATACGTTGAAAAATGAAATAGATCGAGAGGGTTTCAAGTTGTTGGTCACTGCTCCGGCGACTTAGCTCATCGGAATCGACATCAGGTTCATCATCTAGGTCTGCTCCATCCTAAAATTTCCAAAATCCTTTTGGTCATCTTGATTTCTAGATGAAATACTGCTGGAAGCCGCTCCATTCCAGTCGATTTCTGTCACTGGTAACTCGTCGGAGTTTGGGGTTCAAATTTATACGCGCCCTCAGTTTTCTACCAGGAATTGGGCTGGAATTTTTGTTGTTGGCTTTCGGTTCTAGTTCAGTTGTTCTACTTTGAGACTTTTCATCAATTTTTTAAACCGATTTTAGTTGGGGTTTTGTCGTTGTTGCGGTTTTCTCTTCGAGCTTTCAGATTCAGATTTCTTTAACTCATTATTATCAACGACAGTCGATTTTGGAAGGTCCATTTCTTAGCCCGCTCTCTTTTTATCTATCTTGGTGCGTTGAATGGTTTGTGAATATATGTGGTGTTATTATGTTTTTTTGTATTCTTGTTGATGTTGATCATGACGTTTATGATTTGGCTATGTTGGTTTGAGGAATGAGTTTGATCATGTTTAATGGGTTTATAAAAAATTGGGGTGGAATTACGAGATTGATAAAATGATGAATTTGGGTTAATGATGGTTTTATTGTTACTTTTTGTTCAACTTGGAATAAACATGAATAATGTTGGTGAACTCGATAGTGTCACGGTTTTAGGTCGCTAATTGGATATGCAAATGGTAGATTCAGGTAGGCAAATTTAGGCTTGGTGGATTGATGACATGTTTGAAATATGTGTTGGAGTGGTTTTGTTTTGTCGCATTTAATTCAATTGTATAATTTGGTCGGGGAATGCCCCGAAGTATCTGTATATATTTATTCACCGGGGAATGCCCTGAGGTGTCATGTACCCGGAGGACGTGCGTGGTGAAGGCCCGAGGCGTCGGGTGGAGTATTAGTTTAGAATTAATTTAGCATAGGTTTATATTTTTGCATTTTTTATATACTCCGGACTGTATAATTGGACTGGACATTTCATTTTGGATTTTTTTTTTTTTTTTTTGTTTATTTCTTGATTGTTTTACGTGCTTTTGTGTGATTTATATATTTTGTAGTGCCAAAATAGTTGATACACTCTACCAAGCTACCGTGGTTGAACCACGGGATCGAGGGGTGCCTAACACCTTCCCCTCGGTCAACATAATTTCTTAGTCGCAGTCTTGTGGTTTAAAAAGTAAGGGTATACGTTTGGGTTGTTTAAGTGATTCGTGGGTTTCCTTAGATTTTGGTTCGCTAGATTCGGGCCCTCGGAGGGTTTTGATTGCTTTTGGGATGAATTTCATATGACTAAGGAGAAGTGGGAGAGAAAGCGTCTTGAGGTCTTCACCCTTGCTTTGTTAGGCATTTTAGTGTTTCCATTAGTAGATAGACGTATTAATACCCGTTTGCAATCTGTGGTGATGGCTCTATTTCATAAGGATCAAAATGACAAGGGCATTAATCAAAAGGGAAGGTTCACTCTCATACCCATGACATGGACTCCAGGTTGCGTTTGGATAAATTCTCGCTACCCGTGGGAGTCGACGCTTGGATTGAATTTCTTGAGTCAGGAATCGGGGATAACATTTTGTGGAACTATCTGTGGCTTCAACCGAAGATAATCTTGTTGGGTTGTCAGACGCAGCTCCCTTTAGTTATATTAGGACTCAATTGCACTAGACCATACAGTTCTTCTAGGGTAATGCGCCAGTTGGGTAGGCTGCAGGACGTGCCACCAACAATGGATATTCTGAAGGATGTTGAGTACTTCAAGGACCAAGCCTTAGGTGAGAGCAAGTACGAGCAGTTTTGGAAGCATGCGACAAAGCTAGGTGTGGACACACTCAAAGAAAGTTTGGATAATCCGGGGTACACTCAGGGATATGGGGTCTGGCTTCAATCTATCCCTCAGGGTATCAGTCAACCCTTACCAGCGTAGCTTAGAGAGAGAATACATGAGAATGCATAGTAGACGACCATCAAGATGAAAGTGTGGGGTCCAAAGTGGAAACACTGAGAGTTCAGTTAGCAGAATTGTTCAAGACGGTAGAAAGGTGTCAGAATAATCTTTCCAAGTGCACTCTTCATGAGGCAGGAATACGGGACCGAAGCTTCTTACCTAATATCAGGGTGTCTTTACAGGATATGCTACAAAGTTTAAATGGGAGAAAGAGAACTTCACAGGTAGGTCCATCTCAGCCAGGGTCATCACGCAGAGCACCAGTCTAAAAGAGCATTTCTTATCTTTATTCAGTTTGAGTCTTTTATGTGTCTGTCATTGTAGGGTAGTGTATGATTTAAGTCGAAGTCAAGTTGTTTTTGGTATTAGAGTCTTTATTAGTAATTTCACGTATGTCGTCTTAGGGGTCTAGAATGTTGTTTTGTACTTGTGGTCTAGTTTTAAAGTGGTCCTAAAATCTTTGTATGTTTTTGTTGTTTCTTTCGTCAAATGTTATGATGTTACGTCTTTCCTTTGTTTTTTTTTGTTTTCACACACACAAAAAAGTGATGTTTATGCACATGTTGCCCAAACTACGCAAGATCTGATTCATGTACAACATGATACATAGGCAACCTACTGTTGGGTTCGATCTAATCATTTTGTTTTGTTGTTTTTCATTATTTTTTCCTCTTTTAAAGAAAAACAAAAGCCATAAAGAATGATGAAATAAAGGTGGATAACGAGAGAAAGGAAAAGAATAGAGATGGATAAATAATAATAATAATAATAATAATAAGGGTAGACAAAAATCAGGATGATGTTAAAATGACCTCGCTACCCTCAAAAGCTGGTAGAAATGAACATGAATTTAGGACAATTTTACCAGTGTGATTCCCATGCTTGTTGTGTGCCTCAGTCCTAACGGATGTCATCTTTGATGAGCATGTTCTTTCAGATAACAGTGGTAGGTTTGCAGCACTCTGTCTAGTCACCCATACTTCACTAGATCCAAAGCAAAGCTCACCATGGCTAGCAGGGAGATTAAAAATTTGCTCATCGACCCGGATCAGAATCACAGGGAAGAAAGTTCTGAACACAATAATGATGAGGTAGTAAGGCTCAGGCAACAATTGATAGATTTACACCGGGCATGGGCCAGTGGAATGCCTCCTCCCCCGCTCTCTGAAGGTCTTGGGAATATCTCTAACTGCCTACCACTCTCTCAGGCGCAATTCTCTGCTCCTACTGAGTCACTTGAGCACGCGCCAGGATTCACTCTGCGACATTATTATCCTGGCAGTTCTGGTGTGCCCTTGGCAGTTCCCCAATCAAGACCAACTGCTCAGCCAACGCCATCGATCACACCGGTATTCGTGGCTCTGCCACCACATGGAACTCCCATATATGCTGTGCATCCCACAATGAGGCTTCCTAGGTCTGCCAGTGAGCCAATACTGAAGGTTTCAGATAGTCAGTATTATGCCCCGGAGCCTACTTTACAAATGAATGAACCGTATGGGTACACTCAGCCGCCTGTATTTCCATTTGATACGGAAAAACCTGTCGCAATAGAGGAACAGAATATCATAGCCCAAAAATTGAAAAGTTTAGAACAGGCTATGAGGAATTTGCAAGGAATCGGAGATTATATGAGTGTTTCCTATAAAGATCTTTGCATGTTCCTAGACATAAACTTTTCCCTCGGTTTTAAGATGCCTAAGTTCGAGAAGTATGCAGGACATAGTGATCCCGTGGCACATTTGAGATGTTATTGCAACCAGTTGAGGGCTGTAGGAGGAAGAGAAGAGCTGCTCATGGCTTTCTTTGGCGAGAGTCTTTCTGATCTAGCCTCATAATGGTTTATCGATCGAGATATCGATAAATGGAATAACTGGGATGACTTAGCTTCTGAATTTGTTCAACATTTTCCGTATAACATCGACCTGATTCCGGACGAAAAATCCTTGGTCAACATGAAGAAAAAAAGCACTGAAGGTTTTAGGGAATACGCGATAAGGTGGAGTGAACAGGACGCCAGGGTAAAACCTCCAATGAAAGAAAGTAAGTTGGTAGAAGTTTTCATTCAGGCACAGGAGGAGACCTATTTTCAACATTTACTTCCAGCAATGGGAAAATCTTTTATTGAAGTCCTCAAAATGGGGGAGATGATAGAGGACGAAATTAAGACCGGCCAAATAGTGAGTTTTGCCGCATTAAAAGCCACCACACAAGCAATTCAAGGTGGATCTGGTGCATTTGGAGGTAAAAAGAAGAAAGAGGAAGTGGCGACTGTCGTAGGTGGAACCCATTCCTATCCTAAAAGACCACCTCGCCCCTATCCCCAATCCCAAGCCCAAGACTACGCCCAAGCTCCATATATTCCTTCCCACCATTACTACCCTCCACAAAACCCTTTATATTCCATTCCACCACCCCCTACCCAATATATAGCGCGCAACCGTATGCCCAAACCCCTTCTTACCTGCAGTGGCGCGTGCAAGCTCCACAAAATCACCCATTCGCTCCACCAACTTACCAAAACCCCTCCAGACCCAGTTTTTCATCCTAGGCCTGAGTATAAGAAAGAGAAGGCGGTCAAAAATCAATTCACACCTCTTGGGGAGTCATATGCTAGCTTGTTTGATAGGTTGAGAATGTTGAAGGTTTTAATCCCAATTCAAGGAAGGCTTTCAAATCCATCGCCGAGGAATCTCGATTATTCTTTAAGGTGTGCGTACTATTCTGACATGCCAGGCCATGATATCGAGAAATTCTAGCATTTAAAGAGAGCCGTCCAAGATTTAATCGACATGAATTAGATGCTGGTCCAGGCCCCGGAGGGTCCAAACATTAACCAAAACCCGCTGCCAACCCATGCTGAAGCCAATATGTTAGAATTGATATATGATGGGAAAGAGTCTTCGAGGGGTTATAAACCTATTATTAAGATACAGACCATTAAGGAGAAATCGATGAATGTAGCAGAGTCTTTAAAAGCAATGTCATTGAACCGGGAAGGAATGAGAGAAGATAAAGCCCAAAAAAGCACAAATAAACCCCTGGTCACAGTACAAGGTGCCAAAAGGTATGTTGATTTAAGTCAGGAGAAACCTAAATTGACTGTGGTGGGAGCTCTGAGTCAGCCCATCTTAATGGTGAAAGGAGCATTGGCAGCGCCTATTGTCCTCAAACCGATGACCCAACCTTCGATAGTTGATACGAAAAGGGTTCCCTGGAATTATGGGCGGACTGTGATGACCTATCACGAGAAAGAAGTAGTGAAATATGTAGATGAGGTAGGGGGTTTGACTAGGTCAGGAAGATGCTTCGTGCCTGAAAACTTAAGAAAGTCCAAGCCAAGGGTGAGTGGACCTTCATCTATCAAAAATCCTATCACCGAAGAAGAAGCCGAAGAATTTTTGAAAAAGATGAAATTGCTAGAGTATTCAATAATAGACCAGTTGAAGAAAACCCCAGCTCAAATTTCCCTTTTATCTTTGTTGTTGCACTCCAAGGATCATCGTGATGTTTTACTGAAGGTATTAAATGAAGCATATGTTCCTAGGGAGATTACAATCAACCAACTTAAGAAAATGGTTGGAAAAATCTTTGAGGTCAATCGGGTCAACTTTTTTGACGATGAATTGCCTGTTGAAGGTGCAGGGCATAACCGTGGCCTTTACATTACAGTGAAGTGTGAATATTTCTACGTCACTCATGTTATGATTGATGGAGGTTCAGGTGCAATATTTACCCTATTTCTACTTTGCAAAAGTTGAATATTGGTGCTGACAGGATCAGGCCCAACAATGTATGTGTTAGGGCTTTCGATAGTGCAAAATCAAATTCCATTGGCGAAATAGAACTAATGTTGACCATAGGGCCTGTTGAGTTCGACATAGAGTTTCAAGTATTGAATGTATACTCCTCTTACAATCTGTTGTTGGGAAGGCCGTGGATCCACAGGGCCAAGGCGGTTGCGTCTACACTGCACCAAATGATTAAGTTTGAGCATGACAGGCAAGAAGTGGTTATTCATGGTGAAGGAGATTTGCCAGCCTGCAAAGATTCTCCCTTGTCTCTTATTAAAGTAAATAACGTAGAGGAGACATTCGTCTATCAAATTTTTGATACAGTGCCAGTGAATCGTATCCTTAAATGGCAGGTTATACCGGAACCACAATTGTCTTCTGCTTCTATCATGATGGTGAGTGAACTTTGGAAATACAGATTTGAGCCAGGAAAGGGTTTGGGAGCGTCTCTACAATGTATAGTTTGTCCCATATGTCCGAGTGAGAACGTGGGCACGTTTGGTCTGGGATTTGAGCCTACAACTGAAGATCTGAAGAAAGCCATGGGAAGGAAAAAGGAAACTGTAACACCCCGTACTTAATTACGTGCATTAGCCATGGTTATATGTGTTGGAGTATATGTATTGATCGTAAGTTAGGTATATATGAGTTTAAGTATGAGTATTGATTATTTTGAGATGGTTTCAAGTGTATAGTTTGATTATATGTGTATAGGAATCAACTTTATTTATACCGGAATTTACTCGTCGAAGTTTCTATGTGAAGTTTATCGAGTTAGCTTTCCAACGATATAAAGATTTCTGAAAACAGATGAGTATCGGATATAAGCGAGCATGTTCGAAACTTGAAAACGGTGGACGCAATGAACAGTAAATGTGCAGAAATTTTCTGCACACAAAAGTACTGCAGCCAAACAGATTTTTCAGTCGACTTTAAACGATCATAACTCCTTGTACAAAATGAACTGTGTGAGCTGCTATATATCGATAAGAATCCCCGAGAGTCTTATTTCTAATGCAATTGGTTTCACCCAAATATATTATCGAAGCAAAGAGTTATGGTCGATTTACTTTAGCCTACCAAAACAGTCCACCATGGACAGATTCGGATTTACTTAAATTTTAAGGGCAATATGGTCATTTTCCATCACCTCATGGACAACAATTGGTCATTATATACATATACTTAGCCTCATATCCATCATTTATCATCCAAATTATTGAAGAATAAGAAACCCTAGCCTAAGTTCAACTCCAATTATCTTGTGATTCAACCATAGAAAATCCAAATTGATTCCGTAGTTGTGTTCACCGTCTCGAGGGCTTCGAGAAGCTCCCCTTATTTGTGCCAACAGGACTTCGAAATCAAAAGGGCCATTTTATGGTAAGGATGTAAATTATGTTGGTGTTATTTATATGGATATGTATATATATGCATGTGAGCATAAGAAGTATGTTATTTGATTGTTGTTGAAAGATGATTGGGAAATGATGTTGGATTATTCTTGTGCATGGTTGGATTATGTTGAATTGTGAAGGGATTTGGTGTGATGATATGGTATTGAAATGATGATTATATATATATATATACACATAAACCTATTGTTCAAGTTGGTTTTTGGAATGCTTTGTAAATATTGGTTGTATGGAATTATGGAAGAGAATTGTGGTGTTGGGTTGCTAATACTAGATGCCAAACATTTCATTATAGATAAGTGATTTGTAAAGGCGGGAAGTTGTGTTGAATTGGTATCCGAATCTACAACGAGGTATGTAAAGCATACTCTAACGATGTTCTTTGGCATGAAAACACCAATGTTCCATCAAGTAAGATTCCGAGGTTGTCCAAAAATATGTATTGTTCTACATTACCAACGAAGTTGTTTCCATTCTATAAAGTGTCAAAATGTTTCATTGATATACCAAAAGGCTCCTATTTCATTGTTGTGATATTGATGATTCTGAAACACATTGTTGATGTACCAATGAGTCTTTATTACATCGTTATTGTATATAAGGTCTATTACTTGGTTCCTATTGATGTATCATTGTTCCAAAGGTACTATATTGGCATGAACACTAATGTAATAATCTCAAAAGCTTTTAAACTAAGTTATTGGAAAGATCTCTTATGTGTGTTACTTGATATACGTGTGGGTGGTAGCTCAGCGTCTTAAGCCTAGCATGGGCCAATCCCGATACTTGATATGATTACAGTTGATATGTACTGGGGACAGCCTAATGGTCACAGTACGGTACAGTATTGATTATTGTTAGGTGGTTGGAGGTTCGGGAGGAGGAGGTAATGGTGAATGATAATTGTAAAGAATGAAATGAACGAATGTATACCGTTCCACAAATGGTTTGAATTCAAGAACCCAATTCAGATTAATGATAATGTACATGATCCTAAAAGTGTTTATGAAGTGTGGTTCACTTCTATTATGATTTATTCACTTGCGTCTAATTTTCTTGATCCCCCATATCACATATGATTATTTACAGCTTTACATACTCAGTACATATTTCGTACTGATGTCCCTCACGGGGGACCTGCATTTCATGCTGCAGGCACAGGTGCTTCAGCTCATTTACAACATAGATAGGAGCCAGGTCATACAACTATTGTTGGTGAGCTCCAGTTTGCTTCGGAGCTTTCCGAGTCGGTTCCTTATGTTTTGTTATTGTACAGGAGTCATGTGTGGGCGGGGTTTTGTCCCGACCCTAGTTATGTCATGTATATCCTAGAGTCTTTGTAGACATAAGGAAGGGTAAAGTCATGGAAGTTTATATAGTGATGTTACATTTGTATATGTGGTGGCCCCGACGGCCAAGTATTATATATATATATATTTGTGCGTGTTGTGCTGATACAGGTAATTAGACCCTTCTATATGCAACGAAGTGCTGTCCAAATTTTTGGTGACATGTAAGTGAAAGTACAGGTATTTGAACGGATTCTCTCGGGCCTTCTCGGCTTCGGGTGCCAGTCCAGCCCGATGGGATTTTGGGGCGTGACAGAAACATGGTCACTCCCGCGCCCAATGCCACTACTCAGTGAATCATTTATTAAGAGCGGTGTCACGAAGCATGTGAAATTTGAAGTTGAATTGGTTGATGACTGCCAGAACCTTTTCATTGATGTTGATATGGTCGAAGCAGGGGAAGGTACCAGTACAGCAGACGTGCAATTCATTGGTCCAGCTGTCCGGCTCAATAAATGGGAAGTCACTCCTCTTCCCGTTAGGAGGGAGTTTTGGTAGTTTATTTTGTTTTTCTTTCTATTTATCCGAGTTATTTGAGGGTTGTAATTCGGATTTTAGTTTGTTTATGTTATGTTGGCATCTATGTTTAAACCCTTCTATCTCTTTATTTAATGAAATGCAATGTCCCTTTTGATTCGTGTCGAATATATTTTTTATTTTTTTATTTTTTTATACAGTTCTCTTTATGCTGATTCTAATGACATGACATGCATGTGAAATTTTCAGCCTGACCTTAAAATCCAAACTAATCAAGATGTAATGAAGCAGGATGGGGAATATGATAAAGAAGAAGCACTAGAAGAAATAAGCGAAGAGTTGGAACAGTTTGAAGAAAAATTGAATCCTAATTTGAATGAGGCTGAGCCAATAAATCTAGGGGATCAAGAAGATGTTAGAGAAACTAAAATCAGTGTACATGCTTTGCCACATCTAAAAGATGGAATGATTCAAGCATTAATTGATTATAAGGAGGTTTTTGCATAGTCTTATGATGATATGTCTGGTTTAAGCACTGAATTAGTGGCTCACAAATTGCCAACTGATCCCGCGTGTCCTCCTGTCAAATAGAAGTTGAGAAAGTTTAAAACAGATGTTAGTATTAAAATTAAAGAGGAAATCATGAAACAACTTGAAGCCAAAGTAATTTGAGTAGCTCGCTATCCGCATGTGGTTATTCAATGTTGTTCCCGTACCAAAGAAAGATGGCAAAATTCGAGTGTGTGTTAATTACCGTGATTTGAACAGAGCAAGTCCAAAAGATGATTTTCCACTGCCCAACATCCACATTTTGTTAGACAATTGTGCTAAACACGAGGTTGCCTTTTTTTGTGGATTGCTATGCCGGAAATCACCATATCATTATGGATGATGAAGACGCGAAGAAGACATCTTTTATCACACCATGGGGGACTTATTGTTATCGAGTGATGCCGTTCGGTTTGAAGAATGCTGGAGCAACATACATGAGAGCCATGACTACTATGTTTCATGATATGGTGCATAAGGAGATTGAGGTCTACGTGGATGATGTGATTATTAAGTCAAAAAGTCAGGATGATCATGTTAAAGATTTAAGAAAGTTCTTTGAAAGACTTTACAGGTATAATCTTAAGCTCAACTCGGCAATATGTGTATTTGGAGTTCCGTCTGGAAAGCTGTTGGGGTTTGTAGTCAGCCGTCGGGGGATTGAATTGGATCCCTCAAAAATCAAAGCCATTCAGGATTTGCCCCCGCGCAAGAATAGGACCGAGGTAATGATTTTGCTTGGTAGACTGAACTACATTAGCAGGTTTATTACTCAACTCACAACCACTTGTGAGCCCATATTCAAGTTGCTGAAAAAGATTGCTGCGGTAAAATGGACTGAAGAATGTCAGGAAGCGTTCGATCGAATCAAAAGATATTTGTCAAATCCGCCCGTGCTGGTACCCCCGGACCTTGGTAGGCCTTTGATCTTATATTTATCAGTCATAGACAATTCTTTCGATTGTGTCCTGGGTCAACATGATGTCACAGGCAAAAAGGAGCAGGCTATTTATTATCTTAGTAAGAAGTTCACCGCATATGAGACCAGGTATACTCTTCTTGAAAGGACGTGTTATGCCCTAACTTGGGTAGCACAGGAGTTAAAGCATTATATCTCATCTTATACTACTTATCTCATCTCCCGCATGGATCCTTTGAAGTATATCTTTCAGAAGCCTATGCCAACAGGTCGATTGGCAAAGTGGCAAATATTTATTACCAAGTTCGACATTGTATATGTGGCTTGAACTGCCATGAAAGCCCAAACCTTGGCAGATCATCTTGCTGAGAATCCCATCGATGAAGAGTACGAGCCATTAAAGACATATTTTCCTGACGAAGAAGTATCGTGTGTCGATGAAGTCGTTAGAGATGATGATCCAGGTTGGAGTTTATTCTTCGATGGAGCTGTCAATATGAAAGGAGTCGGAATAGGTGCGGTTCTTATCTCTGAATCGGGACAATATTTTTCGGTAACAACACAACTTCGATTCTACTGTACTAATAATATGGCAGAGTATGAAGCCTGCTTTCTTGGTTTGAGGTTAACTGTTGATATGGGAGTCCAAGAATTATTGGTGTTACGAGATTCGGATTTGTTTGTCCATCAAATTCAAGGCGATTGAGAGACGCGAGATTTGAAGCTCATCCCGTATCGACAATGCTTATAGGAGCTATGTCAACGGTTTGTGCTAGTAAAATTTAGGCATATTCCAAGGATTCATAATGAAATTGTTGATGCTTTAGCCACTCTATCTTCAATGCTCCAACATCCTGACAAAGCCTACATCGATCCAGTGCATATACAGAGTCGTGATCAGCATGCTTACTGTAGTGCGGTTGAAGAAGAGCTCGATGGAGAACCTTGCTTCTTAGATATCAAGCGGTACATTCAGTCAGGAGAATACCCAGCATATGCCACCAATGATCAAAAGAGGACTATTAGGCATTTGGCTAGTGGATTTTTCTTAAGTGGGGGAATCTTGTATAAGAGGACCCCAGATTTGGGACTTTTGAGGTGTGTAGATGCAAGAGAAGCCTCGGCAATCATGGTTGAAATAGACTCTGGAATATGCGGATCGCATATGAACGGTCATGTCTTATCAAAGAAGATTCTTCGAGCAGGTTATTACTGGCTTACTATGGAAAGGGATTCTATTCAATTTGTTCGAAAGTGTCATCCATGTTAGGTACACGGTGATCTGATACGTTCTCCTCCTATTGAGTTGCATGCAATGGCCGCTCCACGGCTGTTCGTGGCTTGGGGAATGGATGTGATTGGACCAATTGAGTCAAAGGCATCAAATGGACATAGATTCATTTTGGTAGCTGATGTTGGGCGTATTTACACGCCTAAAGCACTATAATTTACCCATATTTTAGCTAAGTTTTAAGGACAAAATATATAATTCCTGCACTTTTAGTCCATTTTCCTATAAGTGAGCTAACCAACGTGATTAGCATATTTTCAGGTATTTATGATGAAAATTTCAGCACTTTGTGGACCTTTCGGTAGCAAAGGGAAACTTCGCATAAGATGGAAGGCAGCTTTTGGAAGCTTGAGGACTAAATATGATGCATGGAGAATCTGTCCGGGGCAAAAACAATATTTCTACATACTTAAGGGTGCAGCAGTGATAACGCTCAATCTACAACTCTCGTAGGAGTGTAAAGCGGTCGTTAGCAAATATAGAACCCAACCTGGGTTGGGTGTCGATCCCACAGGGAATAGCTTGGCCAATAAGTAAGCAAAATTACTAAACTTTTGGTGCAAGTCTCGTAAGAAGGGGGCAGTCTTGTCGTGCAAGTAATGTAAACAAAAGCTGAAAATAATAAAGTAAAGAGAGAGAGATTGTTACGTGAGTTGTAAACAATGAGAATTGAAGCGTTGGGGTTATGTCCACCTTCTGAGGTATACGTCTCTATTGGCTATGAGTGTGTAGAGTTTTGACATGCAACTGCTTATAGAGAATTGTATTCGATGGTAAATCCAAGCGTCTTTCGACCTCAACAAGGACTATTACACTTTAACTCTTTCGAGCTTAAAGCGTGTCTAACGGTATGAATTCTCCAAGAGGTTAGTCCAGTTACGACACTAGCTTTTTAGTAGGAAAGGGTGTCCTACTACCTTGACACTATCTCTTTTCCAGACAAATAACCTTTCTTTCGAACAAGTTAAATGTTAGACTGGCGTATTCTTGCGTTTGCAACCGCAAAGAATGTGGATTAAGATGAAGAGAATAATGATATAAGCAATATACGTGTCACGAACTCACAAACTCACAGCAATAGATAGTAACTCATTCGGCTTCCATAACCCCAACAGAGACGTTTAGTTACCCATGAATGCGAAGGAGATCACGATTGACATTGTTGTTATACCACAATATTGAGTAATTTTCGTGTAGCTTAGGTGGTAGGCGTGTGGCGTGAATTCCAAGGCAAAAGTAACAATTCTCTTGTTGCGGTAAATAAGAATAGATGAATAGAAGAAGAAAAATAGAATTAATGGAAAGATTAGAAGAGTAGATTAGAAGATGAATTGTTAAGAGAGGAATGAATAGAAATCTCTAGCATGATAGGGTATTTATAATACCCATATCCTACTCCTACCACGCTAATGAAACAAATAACCAAACCCTACTAGGCTAATGGAATACTTAACCCAAATGTACTAGGTTAATGTAACATTATCATAATCCAAATAAACTAATGAAATACATAACCCAATTGTACTAGGTTAATGTATCATTGTCCAAATCCAGCTATGTGTCTGTAAGTCCCCAAAGTCTTCAGAAATGTTGTTTTAGCCCGGGACAGATTTTCCATGCAACCGTTTTGGTCCTTAGGCGTGTACACTCCTTTTCCTTTCTTCGTGAGCTTTCTTTTGCGTCAAGTAAGCCATAAAATGCTGAATTTTGCATCATTTATACCTGAAACTTTACTAATCATGTTCGTTAGCTCATTTACAGGAAAAAGGACTAAAAGTGCATGAAATATATAATTTGTTCTCAAAACTAGGCTAAAATATGGGCAAAATATATTGATATAGGCGTGTAAATTCGCCTATCATCAACACCCCACACTTGCAGCTTTGTTCGTCCTCGAACAAAATATCATGTCCCTCTAAACATCAACTTAGGGTTTCACAGCAACAACACAAAACATTCGTCAAGACAAGCACAACAATTATCAACAAAGAGTAGTTTTCCGATCATTGGTAGAAACCATTTAACCTCTAGCATAGACTCGTGATGGTGGTTAACTCATATTCAAAAGTCAAGGCACAAAGAATCATACACAACTATCCAAAACTCATCAACCATGTGTGTCTCACAATATATTACCCATAGTCACTCATAAGTGTAGCATATTTTTCAAACATGGGTATCAAACTATCCTTGCTCTCGCTCTCAAAGAATTCGTATGCAGCAACTGATGACCATAGGCTTGCACTTAGTGTACTACTCCACTAAATGTCAGAATGTTAAGATTAGGATCAAGTAGGTCTTTTGATGGTTGTAATGTAGGCTAAGGGACGGGTAGGATTATTTTGGCCAAGAATAGTGACTAGGTTCCTAAGCGCTTTAATACATCACTTTGTATCATTGACACTTTTTTCTTTCAATCTTTCTTCTTTCTTTTATTGTACCACCCTTGTTCTCCTCTTTTGTTTTTCAATTTTAAGCATAACTCACTTTTCAGCTTTCTTTTCCTTTTTCTTTTCATAACATACCTCTTATGATAACACTTTCTTTTTCATAACACATTCAAGCACCATTACAATTTATAGCATTATACTCACCCAATTTCCTCTTATGTTGTCACATGACTTTTTCACTTTAAAGCACTTAGGAATTTGGATCAAATTACGGTCTTGAAAGAAAATGGATTAGGCTTGCATACAAGGTTGTCAAAGAAATAGGCTAAAGGCTCAAAAGGGTTTAACTAGGATGGTGTCCATGGGTAGGTAAAACTGAAGGTAAACAAATATAGGTTGCCAAAGAAATGCCTAAATCATATCCTAAACTTACACTCCTTATTTTCGCTTTGCATACATACCAGGCAAGTTCTAGCATCAGCCACATACATAGAATATACTATTATCTCACACACACAAGGCACATGGTCGACTTGATTGGAAGTAATATAGACTCTCGACCCAACAAGTGAAGGAATTGGACCACACACTATCACATAATGAGTCACAACTAGAGCCTAAACGTCTCAATAGTCACAATTGTAACACATACTCTTGTTATAATCTCATGCTGCCTGTCAAAATAATAAAAAACTCAAATAAACAAAGCAAACAAACATAGGTGCAAACAGAGAAGTATAGCATGCGATACCGCCACCCCACACTTAAACGGGACACTGCCCTCAGTGGAAAATAAATACGAAGAACCTGGTTAGTCGGACTCTTCCTCAATGTCGGGGGTCATACCCCCTTCGTCTGAATCATCATAAGAGTCGTCGTCAGAGTTCTCCTCCTCGTCAGAACCAGGCAAGTTCTAGAATCAGCCACATACAGAGAATATATTGATATACGTTTTAGGATTGTATTCCGACAAGAAAATCAGCAATGCATCACTTACTTGCAGCCATTGGACTACTTTCATGGTAGATATAACAACATTACTACATAGGGGTTACCACATGGAATAGTTATTCTTACAACAATCACAACCTCTTATGCCGGTAGGCACTATAAGTCTTATTCCGATGGCCGGGATAGTCTAACATGTAAGTATCCAAACAACAATCTTAAGCAATGTTCATAGCCATAGTAATTCCGTAAATATCATAACAATGCTATTGAAACCAAATTCAAGTCGGAAACAAGTCAAGATTTTCCTACATATATGTTCACTCACATGATTTTGTATCAACTATCCAAACACATAAACATCACCAACAATCTTATACGATTTAGCAATTCATACTAGACATAGCAACGTAGTATTTACGAGAAATAAATGAAGAATAAGAGAGCACTTACTTGCTTGAAGCTTGTGGGGATGGTTTTGTGGATTGGAAGAGCAAAAGAAGAAAATTTTGAGAGGATTTGGATGTATATGCGGCGCCCTTAGGTCAATTTTTAGTGTGGTTGTGTTGTAAAACTAAGTCCCCTTTATATAGGAAGAGAATGGGTCGGGTTATGAACCATTTACAATCGGTTTTGGAGACAAAAATCCCACATATGCGGCGCATAATGCTTGGCATAGACATGACATATGCGGCGCATTGTCTATAGCATAATGGGACATATGCGCCGCATAGTCTATGGCATTTGTAGACATATGCGCCGCATAGTCTATGGCATATGAGATACTGAGACCAAATGCCATAGCATAGGCGGCGCATAGTCAAAAGCACACTGAGGAATAGGCGGCGCATAGTGTATAGCACACTAGATTCCGAGACCTTAGGCTATAGGATAGGTTGTGCATCGTTTGTGGCCTAGTTTTTCCAAGGCCTAGCCTTCCTCGATGCCTATTTGGGCATGAGAGATGCTCAATCCATAGCCTTATGCATCACTATTCCTAACTTACCAACTTTACCATACAATGCGTCCAAATCGTCAATTGAAATCAATCTCCTCGTTGAATACTTCTTGCACCTATTTTTGCTCAAAACCAAACGAAAACGATTAGTACGATGGGTTGCCTCCCACCAAGCGCCTTAGTTTTGGTCGTGGCACGACTCTTATTTTTGGAGTTTTCATTTAGCAAAATAAAACAAGTACTAGAATGAATGGAAAAATGATAAACGATAAAACGATTAAACGATGGGTTGCCTCCCATCTAGCGCCTTATTTATTGTCGTGGCTCGACATAGTAATCTCGAGTACTTAGACTTCGTCAAGATAAGTGATGGCCATGTCATTCATCGAGTCAAGAGGACCGATATAAGGCTTAACACGTTGGCCATTCACGTTGAAGATAACACCATTATTGTCTTCCAATTCGACTACTCCAGACGAGTAGACTTAGATAACTTTAAATGGACCAGACCACTTAGATTTTAACTTACCTGGGAAGAGTTTTAATCTGGAATTGAAGAGTAGTACCATATCACCCTTTTGGAAGTTTCGTCGAACAATCCGCTGATCATGATACTTCTTCATCCGCTCCTTGTATAGGTCTGACCTTTCATATGCATGGAGACGGAATTCATCTAGTTCGTTCAGCTGTTCCAACCTCAGATTCTTCACATCATCCCAATTCAAATTCAATTTCTTCAATGCCCACAATGCCTTGTGTTCAAGCTCGATGGGTAGATGACAAGCCTTCCCATAAACTAGTTGATAAGGTGACATACCAATGGGTCTTTTGAATACAGTCCTATACGCCCATAGTGCATCATCTAGATTTCGAGACCAATCCTTCCTATTTGCATTAACCGTCTTGGCAAGGATTTGCTTGATCTCTCGATTGGAAACCTCTACTTGTCTACTAATTTGGGGATGATAGGGCGTAGCTACCTTGTGTTTCTTGACACCATACTTGGCCAATACAGATTTGAATAGCTTGTTGCAAAAGTGAGATCCTCTATCACTTATGATAGTACGCGGTACTCCAAAGCGAGAGAAGATATTCTTCTTTAAGAATGCTACAACACGCTTCCCTTCATTGTCGGCCAAAGCTACAGCTTCCACCCATTTTGAAACATAATCTACAGCAACCAAGATGTACTTCATTCCAAAAGAATTCACGAATGGTCCCATGAAATCAATACCCCACACATCAAAGAGTTCTACCTCAAGAATTTTGGACATGGGCATTTCATGGTGTTTTGAGATAGCACCTTGACGCTGGCATTGGTCACACCTTCTAACATAGTAGTATGCATCTCTGAATATCAAAGGCCAATAATAACCACTTTGCAATACCTTTCTTGCCGTTCGATTGCCTGCATGATGTCCTCCAACTTGGGATGTATGGCATGCTTCCAATATAGTGGGCACTTCTTCATGGGATATACATCGTCGAATGATACCATCAGCGCATCTTCGAAACAAATAAGGTTCATCCCAATAGTAGTGCTGAACGTCATGCATGAACTTCCTCCTTTGATGGTAAGATAAATTGGCAGGTAGCACATTACTTACCACGAAATTTGCAAAGTCGGCATACCATGGTAATTTCTCCATTGTTGTCGCTAATATCTCCTCGTCCGGGAATGCATCATCAATCTGAATTTCAGGTTGCGCCACATGCTCATTCTTGAGTCTAGATAGGTGATCAGCCACTTGGTTCTCGCAACCTCTTCTATCTTTCACTTTGAAATCAAACTCTTGCAGCAGCAATACCTATCTAATCAACCTTGGTTTTGCATCCTTCTTCATCATTAGATACCTAAGAGCGGCACGAAACTTCTCAAATGCAAACACAACCGCTAGGAGCTCTTGTTCAGTAACAGTGTAGTTCCTTTCGGCTTTATTCAGGACCTTACTCGCATAGTAGATAGCATGAAATAATTTCTCCTTTCTCTGACCAAGAACAGCACCAACGGCTACACCACTAGCATTACACATGACTTCGAACGGGAGAGACCAATCTGGTGCTACCATGATAGTGGCTTCAATGAGTTTTCCTTTAAGGCATTCGAATGCCTTCAAGAAATCGTTATTGAAGTAAAACTTCGCATCTTTCTCCAATAGTTTGCACAATGGACTAGTAATTTTGGAGAAGTCTTTGATGAATCTACGATAGAACCCAGCATGGCCAAGAAAACTACGAACTCCCTTCACTGAAATTGGAGGCGGTAGCTTCTCAATAACCTCAATTTTTGCTCGATCAACCTCTATTCCTCTTTCGGAGATCTTGTGCCCAAGAACGATTCCTTCTTTTACCATGAAGTGGCACTTCTCCCAATTCAGCACAAGGTTGAACTCTACACATCTTTGCAATGCCATGCTCAAGTTTGCCAAACATGCTTCAAAAGACTCACCAATAACTGAAAAGTCGTCCATAAATACCTCCAAAGTGTCTTTAACCATATCAGAGAAAATAGACATCATACAACGTTGAAAGGTGGCTGGTGCATTACATAACCCGAATGGCATACGTTTGAAGGCAAACGTACCATATGGGCATGTATACGTTGTCTCCTCTTGGTCTTCGGGTGCAATACCAATCTGATTATAGCCTGAATAACCATCCAAGAAGAAAAACCATCCTTTCCCCGCTAGTCGATCTAGCATTTGGTCCATAAATGGCATTGGGAAGTGATCTTTGAGCGTCCAAGAATTCAGCTTGCGGTAGTCCATGCATACTCTCCATCCAGTAACGGGCCTGAGTGGAATAAGCTCATTCTTTGCATTTGCGACCACCGTCATACCTCCTTTCTTGGGAACACATTGTACTGGGCTTACCCATGTACTATCAGAGATAGGATATACAACTCCTGCGTCTAACCACTTGATAATTTCTTTCTTTACCACCTCTTGCATAGGTGGGTTCAGACGCCTTTGATGTTCAATGGTGGGTGTGCACTTTTCTTGAAGCTGAATTTTATGTGTTCAAATCCCAGGTGGAATACCAATAATATCCGCAATGGTCCATCCAATAGCTCTAATATACTTGCGTAAGATAGCAATAAGAGTTGCAACTTGTTGCTCACCCAAATCGGCTGCCACTATGACTGGAAGAGTGTTTCCGCTTCCTAAGAATGCGTACTTCAAATGGCTTGGCAGCTCCTTCAATTCTAGTGTGGGTGGTTCTTCAATAGATGGCTTAGCTGGTGGTGTGGGTCGATTCTTGAGTTCAAGATCCAGCTTCTTGGGAGTATAGCGATATGTCCCTAATCCTGATAGAGCACAAATAGCTTCTTTAGAGATTTCAGCATCCTCATTTTCTCCTTTCATGAGCAAACCTCCAAAGGATCGTCAAGAATTTGCTCTTCTTCAAGTCGTTCTTTCTCATCATCAAAGACAACATCAGCCACAGAAAATACACTCAGATCTTTGGGTTGCTTCATTGATTTGCAAACATCAAAATGAACCACTTCGTCATTTATTCGGAATGAAAGTTCATTAGCTCTTAAATCAATGAGCACACTTCCTGTAGCAAAGAAAGGGCGCCCCAAGATTATGGGAACCTCAGAATCTGCCTCGCAATCCAAGATGACAAAGTCTGCTGGAAAGATAAATGAAGAAACCTTTACCAAGACATCGCATAGAATCCCAACAGGTCGTTTTACCGACCTATCCTCCATGACAAGCCTCATATTAGTTGGTGTAGGATCTCCTAACCCCAACTTCTTGTAGATCGATAATGGCATCAAGTTGATGCTGGCTCCTAAGTCACATAGTGCTTTGGCAAAGTTCAAAGATCCGACGGTGCAAGGAATAGTGAAAGCTCCGGGGTCGGCCTTTTTCTGAACTATCGATCGGGTAGCAATTGCACTACAATGATGTACATCATCCTTCAGCTCATAACTTGCTGCCCTCTTCTTTGTCAAAAGATCTTTCATAAACTTCGCATACCCAGGCATTTGTTCAAGTGCCTCCACTAATGGAACATTGATGGTCAGCTGCTTCAACATAGTCATAAATTTGCTGAACTTAGTGTCATCCGCCACCTTCTTCAATCTTTGGGGAAAAGGTGGTGGTGGGTATGAAAGTGTTCTCTCCGTGGCTTTCTTCTCCTCTTGCTTCCATTTTTCCACTTTTTCAGTTTGCACGTCGTTGGAAGTGACGTTAGTAACGTCATCCGCGGACTCCTCACATTTCGCGTTGTTATCCTTGTCCGCAACTTCGTCAACCACTTGCTTGTCTTTTGCTGAAGTTTCCAGCACCTTACCACTTCTGGTAGTGATGGCCATGCATGACCCATCATTCCTTGGGTTTTGCACAGTATCGCTCGGTAAGGTGCCAGCCTTTCTTTGATTGAATGCTGCTGAAAGTTGGCTCAATTGCTGCTCTATTTGCTTGATAGAAGTGGAATGAGAATCAACTTATTGCTTCATGGAGGACAAATCATTAATCACCTCCGTAACTCCCGCGCTCGTTGCTTCCACTCCTTTCAATAACTTAGCCATCATGTCTTCCATACTTCCAGAATTAGATGTGGTGGTATCACGTCTACCAGGGGGAACGTACAAACCACTCTTTTCATTGTTTTTCTTCCAACTACCTTGGTCTTTGCTTTCAGATTTATCATAATAGTTCCAACCTTGGTTTCCTTGGGCATTCCCATGAAAACCCCCCTGATTGTTCAAGTAGTTGGCCTCCTCTTCAGAATCAGATTCGTCTCTTCCTTTTAGTGTCACAACTTTCACTTTTTCGGTCTTCCCTGATAATAAATGCTTTGTCAGAAGATCCATTTGTGTTTTCATATGCGCCATGTCTTTATCACGTTCTTCTTCTCTTCTTCTTTGGTCTGCAGTCATGCCAATTGATAAAGTGGGGCTTGCTACCTCAGAATCCCTGGTATGCCAAGCTCTACTTTGTTTCGTCATGCGATTTAGCATATTGCTTGCTTGACCAAAGGTGAGGTCCATGAAAGAACTTCCAGCTGCATTATCCACCACTGGTTTAGTTATTGAATTCAAGGCTCTATACAAGATCTCCATTAGGTGAACATTAGTCATGTGATGGTTTGGGCATCTCGCTAGCTTTGTCTTGAACCTCTCCCATGTTTCATGAAGAGCTTCATTGGGAAGCTGGCGGAAGTTGCTGATTTTATCTCTCAATTGTGCTCTTTTGGATGGCGGAAAGAATCTTTCTAGGAAAGCGTCTCTCAATTGCCTCCAATTTGTAATTGAATCAAGAGTCAGCCCATTCAACCATAGTGTTGCCTCCCCAGACAGAGACAATGGAAATAAACGTAATCGAATAGCATTCTGACCAACACCAGGATTGTCAAAAGACTTGCATGTAGAAATAAAGTTGATGAGATGCATATTCGGATCGTCGCCTGCTAGTCCACCAAATAATCCCTTGAGTTGCAATAACTGAATCATGGTGCTTGTGATGCTGAACTTGGCTCCGGGCGCTAATGGTGGTGGAATTATAGCTCCAGTGTCTCCGGCACCATCAAGATCATCATCATCATCGTCGAAAGCTGGCTGCAAAGGTTGGCGATCATACCTATACCGAGCTTGTCGACCTCTTCTGTTGGCAGGTGTTATAATTTCAGCATCACGCCTAGGGTTTAGTAACTCGTCATCACCTAAATTCTCATCGTCAGGATTTGTTGCTCGCCCAGGGTTATCAATGTTTTGTTGTTGGACTTGAGCAGCGGCAAGAGCAGCTAATCTTGCTTGATCGTGTTGAGCAGTCATCCTGTCGATTTCAGCTTGTGCTTCCATTCTTCTAATTCGTTGTGGTTCAGGATTGATTGGTAATAACGGTTGACCAGAACTTCTAGTATGGGGCATGCACTAAAGTAAAAACCTGCAATAAACAAAAACAAAAACTAAACGTAAAAGTACGAGAATCTTTGACCAAAGGGTCTAGTAATTATCACGAACTTGATTGACACTCGTATTCCCCGGCAACGGCGCCAATTTTTGATAACGCTCAATCTACAGCTCTCGTAGGAGTGTAAAGCGGTCGTTAGCAAATATAGAACCTAACCTGGGTTGGGTGTCGATCCCACAGGGAATAGCTTGGCCAATAAGTAAGCAAAATTACTAAACTTTTGGTGCAAGTCTCGTAAGAAGGGGGGCAGTCTTGTCGTGCAAGTAATGTAAACAAAAGCTGAAAATAATAAAGTAAAGAGAGAGAGATTGTTACGTGAGTTGTAAACAATGAGAATTGAAGCGTTGGGGTTATGTCCACCTTCTGAGGTATACGTCTCTATTGGCTATGAGTGTGTAGAGTTTTGACATGCAACTGCTTATAGAGAATTGTATTCGATGGTAAATCCAAGCGTCTTTCGACCTCAACAAGGACTATTTCACTTTAACTCTTTCGAGCTTAAATCGTGTCTAACGGTACGAATTCTCCAAGAGGTTAGTCCAGTTACGGCACTAGCTTTTTAGTAGGAAAAGGTGTCCTACTACCTTGACACTATCTCTTTTCCAGATAAATAACCTTTCGTTCGAACAAGTTAAATGTTAGACTGGCGTATTCTTGCGTTTGCAACCGCAAAGAATGTGGATTAAGATGAAGAGAATAATGATATAAGCAATATACGTGTCACGAACTCACAAACTCACAGCAATAGATAGTAACTCATTCGGCTTCCATAACCCCAACAGAGAAGTTTAGTTACCCATGAATGCGAAGGAGATCACGATTGACATTGTTGTTATACCACAAGATTGAGTAATTTTTGTGTAGCTTTGGTGGTAGGCGTGTGGCGTGAATTCCAAGGCAAAAGTAACAATTCTCTTGTTGCGGTAAATAAGAATAGATGAATAGAAGAAGAAAAATAGAATTAATGAAAAGATTAGAAGAGTAGATTAGAAGATGAATTGTTAAGAGAGGAATGAATAGAAATCTCTAGCATGATAGGGTATTTATAATACCCATATCCTACTCCTACCACGCTAATGAAACAAATAACCAAACCCTACTAGGCTAATGGAATACTTAACCCAAATGTACTAGGTTAATGTAACATTATCATAATCCAAATAAACTAATGAAATACATAACCCAATTGTACTAGGTTAATGTATCATTGTCCAAATCCAGCTATGTGTCTGTAAGTCCCCAAAGTCTTCAGAAATGTTGTTTTAGCCCGGGACAGATTTTCCATGCAGCAGTTTTGGTCCTTAGGCGTGTACACTCCTTTTCGTTTCTTCGTGAGCTTTCTTTTGCATCAAGTAAGCCATAAAATGCTGAATTTTGCATCATTTATACCTGAAACTTTACTAATCATGTTCGTTAGCTCATTTACAGGAAAAAGGACTAAAAGTGCATGAAATATATAATTTGTTCTCAAAACTAGGCTAAAATATGGGCAAAATATATTGATATAGGCGTGTAAATTCACCTATCATCAAGCAGTAACCTAGTAGGAATATGACAAGGATATTATAAAAACCCTATTTGCTGAATTTTTCAGCAAGCCTTATCATACTTTGGATTTTACTTCTCTTTAGACACTTTAGTATTATTCAGTTTACAGATTCTGTAAGTACAACAGGGAAACACGCTACTCTTGAGAAAATCAGTCAAGGGCTAAAACGTCAATCTCTCTTTGACGCCATTCTCATCCCCATCGTGAGGTTATTCGAGCTTTGGTACGATGATGATGTCTATTTTGATTTCCGTTGTAATCATGAGTAGCTAAACTCCTCTGTTAGGGTTATGGAAGCCTTGTGATATACTATTTATTACTATGAGTGTGTGAATTCTTGATATGTATGCTACTTATATCATTACTCTCTTCATCCTAATTGAATTCTTGTGGTTGCAAACATATAGAATACGCCAGTATAGCATTAACTTGTTCGAGAGAAAAGTTACATGTCTGGAAAAGAGAGTGTGACAAGGAAATAGGGCTACCAACCCCTGTTTACACGTTAGTGCCGTAACTGGATTAACCTCTTGGAGAGTTTGTACCGTTAGTTACACTTTAAGCTCGAGAGAGTTAAAGTGAAATAATTCTGGATGGTCGAGAGACACTAGGATTTACCATTAGAATACGAATCTCTATAAATGCATGCATGTCTGAATTCCTCATAACTCATAGTTAATAGATACGTAGAACTCATAAGGTGGACATAACCCTAACTTATTATTTTCTGTTATTAAATCTTACTACATAAATTGTTTCATTCGTTACTTTGTTTACAGTAATTCAAGCCACAAGTTAAATCCCCCCTTCCGTAGAATTTTCGACTAATAGTCTACTAATAGTTGCATACTTAGTGACCGAGTATTCCCTGTGGGATTCGACACCCAACCCAGTTGGGTTCTATATTTGACAGCGACCGCTTACACTCTTACGAGAGCTGTAGTTTGGGCGTTATCAAATTTTGGCGTCGTTGCCGGGGAATACGGTTGTCAACTAAGTTTGTGATAGTTACTAGACCCTTTGGTCAAAGATTCTTGTATTTTACTTTTAGTTGTTGTTTTTGTTTATTCAGATTTTGTTCAGTGTATGCCAAATACTCGAAGTTCGGGTCAACCATTATTACCCATAAACCCTGAACCGCAACTTATTGGCAGGATGGAGGCACAACAAGACATTGATAGAAGGGCTGCTCAGCAGGAGCAGGCCAGATTAGCTGCATTGGCTGCTGCTCAAGTGCATCAACAGAATATTGATAACCCAGGGCGAGCAACAAATCCTAATAATGAGGACCTGGGTGATGATGAGTTACTAAACCCAAGGCATGCTGATGAGGTGGTGACACCTGCGAATAGAAGAGATCATCAAGCTAGATTTAGGCCTGAACGCCAAGCTGTGCAGTTTCCTTTTGATGATGATGATGACGATCTGGATGGAGCTGGTGCCACAGGGGCTATTATTCCTCCACCCTTGGCACCTGGAGCCAAGTTCAACATCACTAGCACCATGATTCAACTATTCCAGCTCAAGGGGTTATTTGGTGGACTTGCAGGCGATGATCCAAATATGCATCTAATCATCTTTATCTCTACATGCAAGTCATTCGACAATCCAGGCGTTGGACAAAACACTATTCCGCTGCGCTTATTCCCATTGTCTCTATCTGGGGAGGCAACTCGATGGTTGAACAGGCTGACTCCTGATTCTATTATAAATTGGAGGCAATTGAAAGACGCTTTCCTAGAAAGATTCTTTCCGCCATCCAAGAGAGCACAGTTGAGAGATGAGATCAACAATTTTCGACAGCTTCCAACGGAAGCTCTCCACAAAACATGGGAGAGGTTCAAGAAGAAGCTTATGCGGTGCCCAAATCATCATATGACCAATGTCCACTTTAGGGAGATATTATACAGGTCTTTGAATTTAGTGACTAAGCCAGTAGTTGATAATGCTGCAGGAGGGTCATTCATAGACCCTACTTTTATTCAGACAAGTGATATGCTAGACCGTATGACAAAGCAGAGTAGAGCTTGGCATACCAGGGATTCTGAGGTAGCAAGCTCTACTATATCTATTGGCATGACTGCAGAACAAAGGCGAAGAGAGGAGGAACATGACCAAGATATGGCGCACATAAAAACGCAGATGGATCTTCTTACCAAGCATTTATTATCAGGGAAGACCGAAAAAGTCAAAGCTGTTGTGTCACAAGGAAGAGATGAATCCGATTCTGAGGAAGAAGCTAACTACTTGAATAATCAGGGGGGTTTCCGAGGCAATGCCCAAGGAAACCAAGGTCGGAACTATTATGATAAATCTAGAAACAAGGACCGTGATCAAGGTAGTTGGAAGAATAAGACTGACAGGAGTGGTTTGTATGTTCCTCCTGGAAACCGTGAGGCCGCGACATCTGGTACGGGGAAGATGTCAATGAAAGATATGATGGCGAAGCTATTGAAAGGAGTGGAGGCAACCAATACAGGAGTGAATGAGGTGAAGAACGACTTGTCTTCAATAAATCAATTGGTTGACTCGCATTCTACTGCAATAAAACAGCTAGAGCAGCAATTGAGTCAACTTTCAGCGGCATTTAATCAAAGAAAAGCTGGCACCCTGATAACGCCCAAACTACAGCTCTCGTAAGAGTGTAAGCGGTCGTTGTCAAATATAGAACCCAACTGGGTTGGGTGTCGAATCCCACAGGGAATACTCGGTCACTAAGTATGCAACTATTAGTAGACTGTTGGTCGAAAATTCTACGGAAATGGGGGTTTTGAATTATGACGTGAATTAATGTAAACAAAGTAAAAACGGAAAACTTTGTTTAGTAGATTTTAATCAATGAGAATTATAAGTTAGGGTTATGTCCACATTATGAGTTCTACGTATCTATTAACTATGAGTTATGCGTAATTCAGACATGCATGCACTTATAGAGATTCGTATTCTATGGTAAATCCTAGCGTCTTTCGACCATCAAGGATTATCTCACTTTAACTCTTTCGAGCTTAAAGCGTATAACTAATGGTACGAATTCTCCAAGAGGTTAATCCAGTTACGGCACTAACTTTTAAACAGGGGTTGGTGGCCCTATTTCCTTGTCATTCTCTCTTTTCCAGACATGTAACTTTTCTTTCGAACAAGTTAATGCTATACTGGCGTATTCTATATGTTTTCAACCACAAGAATTCAATTAAGATGAAGAGAGTAATGATATAAGCAGCATACGTATCAAGAATTCACAAACTCATAGCAATAGATAGTATATCATAAGGCTTCCATAACCCTAACAGAGAAGTTTAGCTACTCATGAGTGCAACGAAAAACACAATAGACATTATCATCATACCAAAATAATAACAATCTCACGTGAAGTATGTTTTGGTGTCACTGGTGGCGTGATTTCCTTGCTAGTAGCGTTTCTCTTATAGTGAAAATTAAAAGTCGAATAGATGAAGAATAATGTTTGAAAATGAATTTTTGAAGAAGGGAAAGAATAGAAAGGGGGATAAGAAGAGAATCATCAAAAGTTTCAGCAAAATAGGGTTTATATAACATCCATATCCTAGTCCTACTGAAATAGGGGTTTTATTCTTGTCCTAGCCCTACTGGGTTACTGCATACTTGTCCTAATCCTACTAAGTTACTGCTGATCCCCCAAGTCTTTAGAAATACTGTTTTTGCCCGGAATAAGTTTTCCATGCATCGCTTTTAGTCCATAGGCTTCCAAAAGCTGCCTTCCTTCTTGCGTGAGGTTTCCTTTGGCGTCAAACAGTCCATAAAAAGCTGAAATCTTCATTATTTATACCTGAAAACTTGCTAATCACGTTGGTTAGCTCACTTACAGGAAAAAGGACTAAAAGTGCAGGAATTATATATTTTGTCCTCAAAACTTAGCTAAAATATGGGTAAATTAAGGTACTTTAGGCGTGTAAATACGCCTATCATCAACACCCCACACTTAAAGCTTTGTTCGTCCTCGAACAAAATATTATGTCCACGTAAACATCTACTTAGGATTTCATAGTAACAGCACAAAATATTCATCAATACAGGCACGACAATTATCGACAAAGAGTAGTTTTCTGATCACTACTAGAAACAATTCAACCTCCAACCTAGACTCGTGATGATGGTTAAATCGTATCCAAAAGTTAAGGCACAAAGAATCATACACAACTACCCAAAACTCATCAACCATGTGTGTCTCACAATATATCACCCATAATCACTCACAAGTATTTCATTTTTCGAAACATGGGTATAAGATTTTCCTTGCTCTCACTCTCACAAAGAATTCATATGTTGCAACTGATGACCATAGGCTTGCCCTTAGTGTAATGCTCCACTAATATCAGAATGCTAAGCTTAGGATCAAATAGGTCTTTACAGGTTGTAATGTAGGCTAAGGGATGGGTAGGACTATTTTGGCCAGAAATAGTGACTAAGTTCCTAAGCACTTTAATACATCACATTATGCCATTAACACTCTCTTTTAATCAACCCTACTACCTTTCGTTCATCTATCACTCCTTTTCACCTATTTTGCCATTCAAACATAACTATCTTTTTACTTAATCATAAACTTTTTGTTTTTCTATTTCTTTTTCTTTTCTTCTTTTTTATTATAACACACCTCTATGATAGCCACTCTTTTTCATAACAAATTCAAGTACCAATACACTCTAAGGCATCACTCTTACCCAATTTCCTCTTATTTTGTCACATGACTTTACAATTTAAAGCACTTAGAAATTTGGATCAAATTATGGTCTTGAAAAAAAATGGATTAGGCTACATATGAGCCTGTCAAAGAAAATGGCTTAAAGGCTCAAAGGGGGTTAACTAGGATAATGTCCACGGGTAGGTAAAATGAAGGTAAACAATAATAGGCTGCCAAAGAAATGCCTAAATCATCTCCTAAACTCACACTCTTTATTTCGCTTTACATACACACCGGGCAAGTTCTAGCATCAGTCACAAACACAGAATATACTATAATCTCACACACACAAGGCACATGGTCAACTTTATTGGGAGCAGTATAGACTCTTGACCCGCCAGCTGAAGGAATTAAACCACACACTTATCACATAGCGAGTCACATTTAGAGCCTAAGTGTCTCAATAGTAATGATTTTAGCACAAACTCTTGTCATAATACCATGCCGCCTATTAGAACAATTTCATGTACTTTATGCAAAATCTAAAAAAAACTTAAAGAGAAAAAAAATTAAAAATTTTGAAAAAATTTAACTTTGAAAAAAATTAACTACTAATAAATTAAAAGTCTTGTTGGTATAGGCGGCGCCTTTTGCAAAGCCATGCTTTGCCTATGCTTGGTATAGGCGGCGCCTTTTGCAAAGCCTTGTTGAGCATAGGCGGCGCCTATGCTATGGCATTGTTGGGCATAGGCGGCGCCTATGCCATGGCATTGTAGAATCCGAGACCAAAGGCTTTTGCATAGGCGGCGCCTATGCTATAGCATTGTTGGGCATAGGCGGCGCCTATGCTATGGCATTCTAGATTCTGAGAGCTTAGGCCATAGCATAGGCCATGCCTTGTTCGTTGCCTAGATTTACATAGGTCTTGCCTTGTTCGTTGCCTAGATTTTCATAGGCAATGCCTAACCCATAGCCTTTTCTTCTTCATTCCTAACGTACCACCTTCAACATGAACCGCTTCCAAATCAAAATTTGAAACCAATCTCCTCCTTTACACCTCTTGTACCTACACTTACTCAAAAACAACAAAAACGATTAGAACGATGGGTTGCCTCCCATCAAGCGCCTTAGTTTTTGTCATGGCTCGACTACAAAAACAAACTCCTAGTAAAACAAAACAATTAAAGACGATGGGTTGCCTCCCACCAAGCGCTTGATTTATTGTCGCGGCACGACATGGTTATCTCGATTACTTAGACTTCATCAAGATAGATGGTGCATCATTTTCTGAATGGATTCAGACGACGTTGATGCTTACTTGTAGGCATGCAATCTTCTTCGAGATGACTCTTGTTCATACATATCCTAGGAGGGATACCAATTATATCATCAATACTCCAACCCATAGCTCTCTTGTACCTCTTCAGAGCAGATATGAGAGCCTCTACGTGCTGTTCACTTAAATCATCTGCAACACTCACCGAAAGTGTATTTCCACTTCCCAAGAACGCACACCTGGGGAGCTCTTTCTATTCTAGCACTGGTGGCTCTTCAATGGAAGTCTTCACTGTTGGTGAAGGTCGATGCTTCAGATCAAGGTCCAGATTCTTAGAAGCATGAGAATAGGACCTTATTCCTGTTAGAGCACAAACGGTTTCTTCATGTTCTTCAGCCTCCTCAAAATTCAACAGCACATCAGATAGTGACTCAACAGTAAGCTGCTTCTCTACAGATAATTCTTTCTCATCCTCATAATAAACATCATCTACAGAGAACACATTCATATCGCTGGGCTGCTTCATTTCTTTGCATACATCAAAACGGACCACTTCGTCATTCAACCAAAATAAAAGCTCATTAGCTCTCAAATCAATAAGCACACTTCCGATTGCGAGAAAAGGACGACCCAAGATTATGGGAGCTTCAGAATCCACCTCGTAATCCAAAATAACAAAGTCTGCAGGAAAGATGAAGGTAGAAACCTTTACCAACACATCATTCAAGATACCCACAGGTTGTTTTACCGACCTATCTACCATCACAACCCGTATATTGGTTGGTGTAGGGTCACCCAACCCTAACTTTCTGTACATGGATAGCGGCATCAAATTAATGCTAGCTCCCAAATCGCACAACGCTTTAGCAAAATCCAAAGATCCAATCGTGCAAGGAATAGTGAAAGCACCAGGATCTGCCTTCTTCTGAACTAAAGACCTCGTGTTAATCGCACTGCAATGATGTACATCATCTGTCAGCTCATAACTTACTACCCGCTTCTTTGTCAACAGGTCCTTCATGAATTTAGCATACCCAGGAATCTGCTCTAGCGCCTCCACCAAACGAACATTAATAGTAAGCTGCTTCAGCATAGTCATGAATTTACTGAACCTTGTATCATCAGCTTTCTTATTCAGTCTCTGAGGAAAAGGTGGTGGTGGAAGAGGAATAGTTTTCTCCACCACTTTCTTTTTATCTTATTTCCGATCTCCAACCTTTTCAGGAGTGTCATCAGCCTTTTTCTTTAGTCTCTGCGGAAAAGGTGGTGGTGGAAGGGGAATAGTTCTCTCACGAACGCTCTCATTCAAATTTTTAGCTTCTACAGAATCATCACAATCTGCATCAATAACATCATCCGCTATATCATCAACCACCTGCTTGCCTTTGGATGGAATTTCCAGCACCTTACCACTCCTGGTAGTAATGGCCATGCATGATCCGTCATTCCTTGGATTTTGCACAGTGTCGTTAGGTAGGGTGCCGGCTTTTCTTTGATTAAATACCGCCGATAGTTGACTCAATTGTTGCCCCAGCTATTTTATTGCAGTGGAATGGGAGTCAACCAATTGCTTCATTGAGGACAAATTATTTATTACCTCAGTTACTCCCGTGTTGGTTGCCTCCACTCCTTTCACCAGCTTTGCCATCATATCTTCCATTAACATCTTCCCAGAGCCAGACGCGACAGCCTCACGATTTCCAGGAGTAACATACAAACCACTCCTGTCAGTCTTATTCTTCTAACTACCTTGATCGCAGTCCTTGTATCCAGATTTATCATAATAGTTCGGACCTTGGTTTCCTTGGGCATTGCCTCAGAAACCCTCATGATTATTCAAGTAGTTAGCTTTTTCCTCAGAATCAGATTCATCTCTTCCTTGCGATACAACAGCCTTGACTTTTTCGGTCTTCCCTGATAATAAGTGCTTGGTGAGAAGATCCATCTGTGTTTTCATGTGAGCCATATCTTGGTCACGTTTCTTTTGCCTACGCCTCTATTCTGCAGTCATGCCAATAGATATAGTAGAGCTTGCTACATCAGAATCCCTGGTATTCCAAGCTCTACTTTGCTTTGTCATACGATCTAGCATATCACTTGCCTGAATAAAAGTAAGGTCTATGAATGACCCTCCTGCAGCATTATCAACCACTGGCTTAGTCACCGAATTCAAAGATCTGTATAATATCTCCATCAAGTGGATATTGGCCATATGATGGTTTGGGCACCGCATGAGCTTCTTCTTGAACCTCTCCCATGTTTCGTGGAGAGCTTCAGTTGAAAGCTATCGAAAATTACTGATTTCATCTCTCAACTGTGCTCTCTTGGATGGCAGAAAGAATCTTTCTAGGAAAGCATCTTTCAATTGCCTCTAATTTGTAATAGAATCAGGAGTCAGCCCATTCAACCATAGAGTTGTCTCCCCAGATAGAGACAATGGAAATAAGCGCAGCCGAATTGCATTCTTCCCAATGCCTGGATTGTCGAATGACTTGCATGTAGAGATAAAGTTGATCAGATGCATATTCGGATCATCGCCTGCTAGTCCACCAAATAATCCCTTGAGTTGCAAAAGCTGAATCATGGTGCTAGTGATATTGAACTTGGCTCCGGGTGCCAATGGCGAAGGAATAATAGCTCCTGTGGCACCAGCTCCGTCCAGATCGTCATCATCATCATCAAAAGGGATCTGCATAACTCGGCGTTCAGGTCTAAATCTAGCTTGACAATCTCTTCTGTTAGCAGGTGTCGCCACCTCAGCATCATGTCTTGGATTAAGTAGCTCCTCATCGCCCAGGTCCTCATCGTCAGGATTTGTTGCTCGCCCTGGGTTATCAATATTCCGTTGATGCACTTGAGCAGCTGCCAATGCAGCTAACCTAGCCCGCTCCTGTTGAGCAGACATTCTTTCAATGTCATATTCCCCGGCAACGGCGCCAAAATTTGATAACGCCCAAACTACAGCTCTCGTAAGAGTGTAAGCGGTCATTTTAAAATATAGAACCCAACTGGGTTGGGTGTCGAATCCCACAGGGAATACTCGGTCACTAAGTATGCAACTATTAGTAGACTGTTGGTCAAAAATTCTACGGAAAGGGGGGTTTTGAATTATGACGTGAATTAATGTAAACAAAGTAAAAACGGAAAGCTTTGTTTAGTAGATTTTAATCAATGAGAATTATAAGTTAGGGTTATGTCCACCTTATGAGTTCTACGTATCTATTAACTATGAGTTATGCGGAATTTAGACATGCATGCACTTATAGAGATTCGTATTCTATGGTAAATCCTAGCGTCTTTCGACCATCAAGGATTATCTCACTTTAACTCTTTCGAGCTTAAAGCGTATAACTAATGGTACAAATTCTCCAAGAGGTTAATCCAGTTACGGCACTAAATTTTAAACAGGGGTTGGTGGCCCTATTTCCTTGTCATTCTCTCTTTTCCAGACATGTAACTTTTCTTTCGAACAAGTTAATGCTATACTGGCGTATTCTATATGTTTGCAACCACAAGAATTCAATTAAGATGAAGAGAGTAATGATATAAGCAGCATACATATCAAGAATTCACAAACTCATAGCAATAGATAGTATATCATAAGGCTTCCATAACCCTAACAGAGAAGTTTAGCTACTCATGAGTGCAACGAAAAACACAATAGACATTATCATCATACCAAAATAATAACAATCTCACGTGAAGTATGTTTTGGTGTCACTTGTGGCGTGATTTCCTTGCTAGTAGCGTTTCTCTTGTAGTGAAAATTAAAAGTCGAATAGATGAAGAATAATGTTTGAAAACGAATTTTTGAAGAAGGGAAAGAATAGAAAGGGGGATAAGAAGAGAATCATCAAAAGTTTCAGCAAAATAGGGTTTAGATAACATCCATATCCTAGTCCTACTGAAATAGGGTTTTTATCCTTGTCCTAGTCCGACTGGGTTACTGCATACTTGTCCTAATCCTACTAAGTTACTGCTGATCCCCCAAGTCTTTAGAAATACTGTTTTTGCCCGGGATAAGTTTTCCATGCATCGCTTTTAGTCCATAGGCTTCCAAAAGCTGCCTTCCTTCTTGCGTGAGGTTTTCTTTGGCGTCAAACAGTCCATAAAATGCTGAAATCTTTATTATTTATACCTGAAAACTTGCTAATCACGTTGGTTAGCTCACTTACAGGAAAAAGGACTAAAAGTGCAGGAATTATATATTTTGTCCTCAAAACTTAGCTAAAATATGGGTAAATTAAGGTACTTTAGGCGTGCAAATACGCCTATCATCACACCCTACCTAGCGACACTGTGCAAAATCCAAGGAACGACGGATCATGTATGGCTATTATTACCAGGAGTGGTAAGGTGTTGGAAAATCTATCCAAAGGCAAGCAGGTGGTTGATGATATAGCAAATAATATTATCAATGCAGAACCAGAAGAGGCCGAAGAAGCTGAAGATTGTGTCCATGACGTTACCCCTAAACGTCAACAACCTAAAAAGATTGACAATCGGAAGAAAGATGAAAAGGAAGTGGTGGAGAAAACTATTCCTCTTCCACCACCACCTTTTCCTCAGAGACTGAAGAAGAAGGATGATGATACCAGGTTCAATAAATTTATGACTATGTTGAAGCAGCTGACTATTAACGTTCTGTTGGTAGAGGCACTGGAGCAGATGCCTGGGTACGCCAAATTCTTGAAGGACCTTTTGACAAAGAAGCGGGCAACAAGTTATGAGTTGACAGATAATGTTCATCATTGCAGTGCAATCGCTACCAGATCACTAGTTCAGAAGAAGGCAGATCCTGGTGCTTTTACTATTCCTTGTACTGTTGGATCATTGAATTTTGCTAAAGCATTGTGCGATTTGGGAGCTAGCATCAATTTGATGCCACTATCTATTTACAGGAAGTTGGGGTTGGGTGATCCTACACCAACCAATATGAGGCTCGTAATGGCAGATAGGTCAGTAAAACGACCTGTTGGTATCTTATATGATGTATTGGTGAAGGTTTCCTCCTTCATTTTTCCTGCAGATTTTATTATTTTGGATTGTGAGGTGGACTCTGAAGTTCCCATAATCTTGGGGCGTCCTTTCCTTGCAACAGGAAGTGTGCTTATTGATTTGAGAGCTAATGAGCTTATATTCCGGATGAATGACGAAGTGGTCCACTTTGATGTATGCAAATCAATTAAGCAGCCTAAAGAGATGAATGTGTTCTCTATAGCTGATGTTTATTTTGATGGTGAGAAAGAATTATCTATAGAGAAGCAGTTTATTGTTGACCCATTGGTGGCTGTGCTTATGAATGTTGAGCGTGAGGATGTTGAAGATTATGAAGAAACTATTTGTGCTCTAATAGGAATCGATTCGTATCCTCATGCTCCCAAGAAGCTGGACCTTGATCTCAAAAATCGACCTACACCACCAGCTAAACCATCCATTGAAGAGCCACCAATGTTAGAATTAAAGGAGCTGCCCAATCATCTAAAGTATGCATTCTTGGGAAGTGGAAACACACTTCCGGTTATTGTGGCGGCTGTCCTGGGTGAGCAGCAAGTTATAGCTCTCATCTCTGTTCTGAGGAGATACAAGAGAGCCATCGATTGGACTATCACTGATATTATTGGTATCCCGCCTGGGATATGTATGCACAAGATTCAGCTTGAAGAAAATTGCATACCCACTATCGAGCATCAAAGGCATCTGAATCCACCTATGCAAGAGGTGGTGAAGAAAGAAATTATTAAGTGGTTAGATGCAGGGGTAGTGTATCCAATCTCCGACAGTAAATGGGTGAGTCCGGTACAGTATGTGCCTAATAAAGGGGGCATGACGGTAGCTGTGAACGAAAGGAATGAGCTAATCCCACTCAGACCTATCACAGGGTGGAGAGTATGCATGGACTACCGGAAGCTGAATTCGTGGACACCTAAGGATCACTTCCCAATGCCATTCATAGACCAAATGCTTGATCGATTGGCAGGGAAAGGATGGTTTTGTTTCTTAGATGGGTATTCCGGCTATAATCAGATTTGTATTTCTCCCGAAGATCAAGAGAAGACAACATTTACATGCCCATATGGTACGTTTGCCTTCAAACGTATGCTATTTGGGCTATGTAACACACCTGCCACTTTTCAGCGTTGTATGATGTCTATTTTTTCTGATATGGTTGAAGACACCTTGGAGGTGTTCCTGGACGATTTTTCAGTCGTAGGTGAGTCATTTGAATCGTGCTTGACGAATCTAAGTATGGCATTGAAGAGATATGTTGAATTCAACTTGGTTCTAAACTGGGAGAAGTGTCACTATATGGTTAAAGAAGGTATTGTTCTTGGGCATAAAATTTCCGAAAGAGGAATTGAGGTGGATCGAGCTAAAATTGAAGTTATTGAAAAACTGTAACCTCCAATTTCTGTAAAGGGAGTTCGTAGTTTCTTCGGTCATGCAGGATTTTATCGAAGGTTTATTAAAGGTTTCTCCAAAATTGCTAGTCCGTTATGCAAACTTTTAGAGAAGGATGCAAAGTTTGACTTTGATGAAGATTGCTTGAAGGCATTCGAATGCCTCAAAGGGAAGCTAGTTGAAGCTCCTATCATTGTAGCTCCTGATTGGTCTCTACCGTTTGAAGTTATGTGTGATGCAAGCGGGGTAGCTTTGGGTGCTGTACTCGGTCAGAGAAGAGAAAATTTATTTCTTCCAATCTATTATGCAAGCAAGGCCTTGAACGGAGCCCAGAAGAACTATACTGTCACGGAACAAGAACTTTTAGCAGTTCTTTATGCGTTTGAAAAGTTCCGTGCTTACTTGTTGGGGACAAAAGTGGTGGTTCATACAGACCATACAACTCTGAGATATTTAATGGCAAAGAATGATGCTAAGCCGAGGCTAATTCGATGGGTGTTGTTGCTGCAAGAATTTGATTTTGAGGTAAAAGATAGAAAAGGTTGCGAAAACCAAGTGGCTGACCATCTATCTAGACTTGAGTTCGTTTGGGATGAAATATATCCTAGTTGTTGTGGATTATATATCCAAATGGGTCGAAGCTGTTGCACTGGCTGATAATGAAGGTAAGCGTGTTGTTGTGTTCTTAAAGAGAAACATCTTCTCTCGTTTTGGGGTACCACGTACCATCATAAGCGATGAAGGATCACACTTTTGCAACAAGCTGTTCAGAGCCGTGTTAGTGAAGTATGGGGTCAAGCAACATAAGGTAGCTACACCTTACCATCCACAAACTAGTGGGCAGGTAGACGTTTCTAATCGGGAGATCAAGCTGATCCTTGCGAAAACTGTAAACGCTAGTAGGAAAGATTGGTCTCGGAAACTGGACGATGCCTTATGGGCTTTTAGAACCGCGTTCAAGACACCAATTCGTATGTCCCCGTATCAACTATTTTATGGGAAGGCTTGTCACTTGCCAATTGAGATCGAACATAAAGCATTGTGGGCATTGAAGCGGCTTAATTTGAATTGGGATGATGCTATTAATCTGAGATTGGAGCAGCTGAATGAGATGGATGAATTCCGTCTTTATGCGTATGAAAGATCAGACCTCTACAAGGAACGGATGAAAAAGTATCATGATCAGCGGATTATCCAATGAAACTTTCAGAAGGGTGATATGGTACTTCTTTTCAACTCCAGACTGAAGCTATTTCCAGGTAAGTTGAAGTCTAAATGGTCTGGCCTGTTCAAAATTAGCCAAGTCTACTCGTCCAGAGTAGTAGAGTTAGAAGACAATAATGGTGTTGTCTTTAAGGTAAATGTCCAACGAGTAAAGCCATATATCGGTCCTCTTGACCCGATGAAATACATGGCCACCATTTATCTCGATGAAGTCTAAGTAATCGAGGTAACTATGTCGTGCCGCGACAATAAATCAAGCGCTACATGGGAGGCAACCCATCGTTTTTAATTGTTTTATTTTACTAGGAGTTTGTTGTTGTTAAATAAAAATCCAAAAAGAAGAGTCAAGCCACGACCAAAACTAAGGCGCTTGATGGGAGGCAACCCATCGTTCTAATCATTTTTGTTGTTTTTGAGTAAGTATAGGTGCAAGACATATAAAGGAGGAGATTGATCTCAAATTTTGATTTGGAAGTGTGCTATGTTAAAGGTGGTAAGTTAGGAGTGAAGAAGCAAAGGCTATCGGTTAGGCATTGCCTAAGCAAAACTAGGCAATGGTAAAGGCAAGGCCTATTAAATCTAGGCAATGAACAAGGCAAGGCCTATGCTATGGCCTAAGCTCTCGGATTCTACAATGCCATAGCATAGGCGCCGTCTATACCCAACAATTCCATAGCATAGGCGCCGCCTATGCTCAACTAGGCAAAGCATTAGGTGCCGCCTATGCCAAAGCCTTTAGTCTCTGAATCTAGAATGCCATAGCATAGGCGCCGCCTATGCCCAACAATGCCATAGCATAGGCGCCGCCTATGTTAAACTAGGCTTTGCAAAAGGCGCCGCCTATGCCAAGCATAGGCAAATCATTAGGCGCCGCCTATGCTTAATTTTTGGTCTCCTAAACCAATTTTAAATGGGTCAAACCTGACCCACGCCTTGTCTTATAAATAAAACTCCAACCTTAAGACAAAATCACATTGTTTGCTAGACTTAGGCGCCGCCTTTACTCTCCAAATCTTTCAAAATTTTTCTTTTTGCTCATTCAACCTTGCAAGATCATCTTCCAAGTACATCACCAAGTAAGTTCTTCTTTTATATCTCGTAAGTGTTACGATACTACGCTTATAATGGTATTTTAGATCTTAAAGTGATGTTGGTGATTTGAATATGGTTGGTTTGTTTTGCTACATCTAGTTGAGTGAAAGAATACGTGTGGGTGTTCTTGACTTGTTTCCAATTTGTATTTGATTTTGATACACGGTCATACTTTTGCGAAATCGACATGGTCAAGTTACTTGCATAACCTTGTAACTCGAAAGCTTGAATGTTTGAATGCATTGTTCATCGAGATGAAAATCATGGTTGACTACAAACATGGGATGTTGTGATTATTTCTATGCCATAACTTGATACGATATCCATGTAGTAGTTTTGTTCAAAAGATGCATTAAGCCAAACATGAAAGCATAGTCAAGATTTCACGAAATAGAGTTGAAAAGGATAGTTAAAGACAACATAAAAGTATGACTGTGCTAAAACGTATTATTGGAACATATCACCTATATGTATGTCGATGAAGTCAGAGTAATCGATATCGTTCACTTAATTAGTTTGTACCAACAAATTAAGTGTGGGGTGGTGCCACTATTGTTGTGTGTCGATCAAATCCTCCGAGATAAGCTAACATGATTTTATTTTAATCTCAGGAAAATGGCACCAAAAGCACGACAAGGAAAAGAAAAAGCATCCACCTCACAGAAGGGACAGAAAAGGGGAAGAAAAGAGCAAGTTGAATCCTCCTCGCTGCAAATACCTCGCCGCATGTTCGGGATAAAATGGGTTCTAGAGGAGGAAGGAAAGGAGTGGTACAAAAACAATAAAGTGAAGAAGTATGTTCACGTGAAATTGATACAGAAGGAGAGTCTAACGAAGAAAGAACCTCGCATTTTGGCCAAAATCATGGCGCTAAATCTCGATTTCATTTTCCGAGACATGGGAGAATGCAATCTTGATCTAACGTGAGAATTCTATGCAAATTGGTCCCCAAAGACTACCGGAAGTAAGGTGAAGATTAGGGGCCAAATCTTGCAGCTGAATGCGGAGTTCTTTAACGCTTTTCTGGGTCTTCCATCTGTTGATCCATCACCGCTCAAAGAACTTCAACAAAGACCTCTGTACAGGGAAATCAGACACACACTATGTGGAACAAGATCAATGGCACGTTGGAGTCGACACAAGGACACTGGTCGGCACAATACCTTCCCGTATGCTTCCTTGAACAGAGAAGCACGGATATGGTTGTGGATAGTCAACTCTTGCCTAATTCCAGGGATGCAGTACACAAAGATCACACGTGATAGAGTATGCTTGATGTACGCATTGATGACGAACATCCCCATCAACATTGGGGCAATTATTCGATCTTCAATGCGTAAGGCTAGGCTGCACAAGAGGTCCCACTTCAGCTTTGTCAATCTGTTGACTGTGATATTGAGGAAGGAGGACATCGAAGAGGAACCGGCAGATCATAAGCTTCAACACAACCCGAAGAAGGTTGATCTGACAAAGGTTAAAGATGCTGAATCTATGCATGGCGTCAACCTGACCACTGTAGAAAGACATGCTCACGACGAAAGCTTCTTCTGTCATTTATATGGCATGACAAGGTTCACCATGATGAGCGGGGGTCGTGTTCCAACTGCTGCAGAGCTCCAGCAATTGGATTATGACTACCCGATGAATGAGCATGCGAGGGCTATGTGTGGAGTAGGTGTATATTTCGAGGAACCTCTTGATGATGTCGTGCCAACTGATGATGATCGCCGCATACCAGACTCGGACGTGGAGGAGAACTCTGATGACGACGACTCCGATGATGATTTCGATGCAGGGGGTACGACCCCAGACATAGAGGAGGAGTCCGACTGATCCAGGTTTTCCTTATTTATTTTCCACTGAGGGCAGTGTGTCCCGTCTAAGTGTGGGGTGCTAGTATTTGTATGTTGTACTTCTTTGCCTATATTTATTTATGTTTGTCGTAGTTAGTAGATTAGTAGTTAAATTTTCAAATTTTTTTTTTAGATTTTGCATGAAGTGCATGAAATTGTTCTGATAGGCGACATGGTATTATGACAAGAGTTTGTGCTAAAATCATTACTATTGAGACGTTTAGGCTCTAACTGTGACTCACTATGTGATAAGTGTGTGGTTTAATTCCTTCAGCTGGCGGGTCAAGGGTCTATACTGCTCCCAATAAAGTTGACCATGTGCCTTGTGTGTGAGAGATTATAGTATATTCTGTGCTGTGACTGATGCTAGAACTTGCCTGGTGTATGTGTAAAGCGAAATAAAGAGTGTGAGTTTAGGAGATGATTTAGGCATTTCTTTGGCAGCCTATAATTGTTTACCTTCTTTTTACCTACCCCTGGACATTATCCTAGCTAACCCCTTCGAGCCTTTAGCTATTTTCTTTGACAGCCTTATATGTAAGCCTAATCCATTTTTTTAAGACCATAATTTTATCCAAATTCCTAAGTTCTTTAAATTGTAGAGTCATGTGACAAAAATAAGAGAAAATTGGGTGAGAGTGATACCTCAGAATGCATTGGTACTTGAAATAGTTATGAAAAAGAATAGCTTTCATAGTGGTGTGTTATAAAAAAAAAGAGGAAAAGAAATAGAAAAATAAAAAGATAGTTGTGTTTATGTTTAAATAACAAAATAGGTGAAAAGGGGTGGTAGATGAAAGAAAGGTAGCAAGGTTGTTTAAAAGAGAGTGTTAATGGCATAATGTGATGTATTAAAGCGCTTAGGGAACATAGTCACTATTTCTGGCCAAAATAGTCCTACCTGTCCCTTAGCCTACATTACAACCTGTAAAGACCTATTTGATCCTAAGCTTAGCATTCTGGTATTAGTAGAGCATTACACTAAGGGCAAGCCTATGGTCAACAGTTGCAACATATGAATTCTTTGTGAGAGTGAGAGCAAGGAGAATCTTATACCAATGTTTTGAATACAATACTTGTGAGTGACTATGAGTAATATATTATGTGAGACACACATGGTTGATGAGTTTTGGGTAGTGTTATATGATTCGTTGAGCCTTAATTTGTGGATAACAATTAACCATCATCACGAGTCTATCTTGGAGGTTGAATTGTTTTCTGGTAGAAATCAAGGAACCTACTCTTTGTTAATGATTCCCATGCTTGTATTGATGAATATTTTGTGTTGTTACTGTGAAATCCTAAGTAGATTTTTGCATGGACGTAATATTTTGTTCGAGGACGAACAAAGCTTTAAGTGTGGGGTGTTGATGTTGGGCGTATTTACACGCCTAAAGCACTATAATTTACCCATATTTTAGCTAAGTTTTAAGGACAAAATATATAATTCCTGCACTTTTAGTCCATTTCCTATAAGTGATCTAACCAACGTGATTAGCATGTTTTCAGGTATTTATGATGAAAATTTCAGCACTTTGTGGACCTTTCGGTAGCAAAGGGAAACTTCGCATAAGATGGAAGGCATCTTTTGGAAGCTTGAGGAATAAATATGATGCATGGAGAATCTGTCCGAGGAAAAAACAGTATTTCTACATACTTAAGGGTGCAGCAGTAGACTAGTTATATGTATGCTACTTATATCATTACTCTCTTCATCCTAATTGAATTCTTGTGGTTGCAAACATATAGAATACGCCAGTATAGCATTAACTTGTTCGAGAGAAAAGTTACATGTCTGGAAAAAAGAGTGTGACAAGGAAATAGGGCTACCAACCCCTATTTACACGTTAGTGCCTTAACTGGATTAACCTCTTGGAGAGTTTGTACCGTTAGTTACACTTTAAGCTCGAGAGAGTTAAAGTGAAATAATTCTAGATGGTCGAGAGACACTAGGATTTACCATTAGAATACGAATCTCTATAAGTGCATGCATGTCTGAATTCCACATAACTCATAGTTAATAGATACGTAGAACTCATAAGGTGGACATAACCCTAACGTATTATTTTCTGTTATTAAATCTTACTACATAAATCGTTTCATTCGTTACTTTATTTATAGTAATTCACGCCACAAGTTAAATCCCCCTTCCGTAGAATTTTTGACTAACAGTCTACTAATAGTTGCATACTTAGTGACCGAGTATTCCCTCTCAGATTCGACAACCAACCCAGTTGGGTTCTATATTTGACAGTGACCGCTTACACTCTTACAAGAGCTGTAGTTTGGGCGTTATCAGTAGCCATTGACTACTTCACAAAGTGGGTAGAAGCAGTAACTTTTAAGTCAGTAACAAAGAAGGCTGTGGCAGATTTTGTTCATACCAATATCATTTGTAGATTTGGAATTCCTAAGATGATCATTACAAACAATGTTGCCAATCTCAATAGTCATTTGATGCAACAAATATGTCAACAGTTTAAGATCGCACATCGAAATTCTACTCCATATCTCCCAAAGGCCAATGGTGCTGTAGAAGCCGCCAGAAGAACATAAAAAAGATACTACGAAAAATGGTACAAGGGTCTAGACAATGGCATGAAAAGTTGCCGTTTGCATTGCTAGGTTATCGCACCACTGTTTGTACTTCAACAAGGGCAACTCTATATTTATTGGTGTATGGGGCAGAAGTAGTCATCCCTGCAGAAGTTGAAATTCCCTCTTTTCGAGTCATTGTAGAAACAGAGATTGATGATGACGAATGGGTAAAAACCCGACTGGAATATTTGAGTTTGATTGAGGAAAAAAGGTTAACGTATGTGTGTCATGGCCAGTTGTATCAGAGGAGGATGGCTCGAGCGTATAAAAAAAAGGTCCGTCCCAGAAGTTTTGAAGTTGGTCAGTTGGTATTGAGACGTATCCTTCCTCACCAGGTTGAAGCGAAAAGCAAGTTCTCCCCTAACTGGCAAAGTCCCTTTGTTGTGAAGAAAGTGTTGCCCAATGAAGCCTTATATTTGACAGATATTGAAGGTAAAATGGCAGAAATGGCTATCAATGCTGATGCGGTCAAAAGATACTATGTATGACATTTGATCCTTTGTTGAGTTTATTGCATGTTTAATACTTGTATTTTTGTAGATTGATATGATGAAGGCATTTTATTCTTCTATCCAAACATTGTGTCATCCTTTGTTTAAGATTCACCCAGTCAACAAAACTGGGGCATGAGTTAATGTGTTGTTTGAGTCGATTCCAAAAGTTGTAAGTCCTACCCCCACTTCAAGTGTCGTTTGAACCCCTTTGCCATCCTTTTCTAACCTTATCCAAAAGCTAAGTTACAACCAAAGAAAGTCCTTCAGATCAATTTTTGATAATTTTAAGGCTAAGCATGCGATGGATATGATGATACATTATGAGGTACCACTTTTCTTCCTCAGCATAAGAAATCAGGAAAGAAATACAAAAATGAGAGTCTTATTGGTGAAAACCTCCGTGGACATCATAAGGCGATGGTGAGTTGAGAGAAATGAAAATGAGAGTCTTATTGGTGAAAACCCTCGCAGGCACCATAAGGCGATGATGAGTGGAGAGAAATAAAAATGAGAGAGTCTTATTGGTGAAAACCCTCACGGGCACCGTAAGGCGATGGCGAGTTCAAGAGAAAAGTGAAAAGTGAAAAGAAAGAGATTCATTGGCGAAAGTCTTTTAAGATGTCATCAATTGAATGTGATGTATGATTCCAATGGATTTGAAGAAGCGGATCAGCGGCAAAGGCATGAACTCAACAACAAATGGGGAGTTTGGATAGGAAGATCAGGCAGCTTAATCCAAAATGCATGTCATACTCATTGGAGTTGGTTGTCGTATTCAGATAAGTTTTCTTTGTGAATATGGGACATTTCCCTTTTCTTTCATTGACATATTCATGCTTTTTGTCTTTTTATTGTCATCTATCAAAATAAAAGTCACCATCATTTCTTTACATTTTAAGTCAAGTCTATGCCAAAACAAGCGAGAAAGGATTTCAAAATTTACTACTAGTCTTTCCAATTATATGAGGAAAAGCCAAGGACCAGCACATGAAAGAAATATGATTGTAATTCAACATGAAGCAAAGGAAGTCTATCAACCAAAAGGCTATTGGATTCCTAAAAGCATTCAGATTTGGGAAAAGAGTGCACCTCAGGGGCATGGTAAAATGGAAACCCATTGTTCATGTCAGAACTCATTTCCCTCAATCTGGATTCGGGTCAATGATGCGGTAAAACAGGGCAAGTGTTAGCGATTTGGAACAAAGATGAAAGGAACAAGTACTAGGGCAGATACCTGAGAAGCCAAGAGCAGCAAGCCACCACTAAGTTTTTAACTGACAAATTTTCTTTGTTGAAATAGGGGCAAATTCGCTTCACTTAATTCATCTACCATTGGAAATGCACATCCATGAAATTTTACCTTCTGTTCAGGACCCTCCTGAAAAATAGGATTTTACTTATGTTCAGGACCCTCCTGAAAAATAGGATTTTACTTATGTTCAGGACCCTCCTGAAAAATAGGATTTTACCTTCTGTTCAGGACCCTCCTAAAAAATGGGATTTTACTTATGTTCAGGACCCTCCTGGAAAATGGGATTTTACCTTCTGTTCAGGACCCTCCTGAAAAATGAGATTTTACTTATGTTCAGGACCCTCCTGAAAAATGGGATTTTACCTTCTGTTCAGGACCCTTCTGAAAAATGGAATTTTTACCTTCTGTTCAGGACCCTCCTGAAAAATGGGATTTTACTTATGTTCAGGACCCTCCTGAAAAATGGGATTTTACCTTCTGTTCAGGACCCTCCTAAAAAATGGGATTTTACTTATGTTCAGGACCCTCCTGGAAAATGGGATTTTACCTTTTGTTCAGGACCCTCCTGAAAAATGGGATTTTACTTATGTTCAGGACCCTACTGAAAAATAAGATTTTACTTATGTTCAGGACCCTCCTGAAAAATGGGATTTTACCTTCTGTTCAGGACCCTTCTGAAAAATGGAATTTTTACCTTCTGTTCAGGACCCTCCTAAAAAATGGGATTTTACTTATGTTCAGGATCCTCTTGAAAAATGGGATTTTACCTTCTGTTCAGGACCCTCCTGAAAAATGAAATTTTACTTATGTTCAGGACTGTTCAGGACCCTCCTAAAAAATGGGATTTTACCTTTTGTTCAGGACCCTCCTGAAAAATGGGATTTTACCTTCTGTTCAGGACCTTCCTGAAAAATGGGACAACGCTTTCAAAAATGAAATACTACCTTACTATAATTTTTGTTCGGGATAATTTTCGTCCTAGTTTTAATTTTGGGTTTCAGGAGCCCGCCTGGAGAATAGGGTGAAGAAACGAAAAGTCAAGCAACAAAGTGATGAAATAGCAAGTCAGGAGCCCGCCTGGAGAATAGGGTGAAGAAACAAAAAGTCAAGCAACAAAGCGAAGCAATTGAAAGCCAAGCAACAAGTTGAAAGAAATTGCAAGTCAGGAGCCCGCCTGAAGAATAGGGTGATAAAAATCGAGTCAAGAGCCAACAGAAGCTATATAGATAGGATTTTTGTAATTTCATTTATGTTTTAACTTGTAATTTTCATTTTTTTTGATGTAATGACAGAGCCGCGGACCGAAACCTCGACGGAACCTCACTCGACTCTCCAACTCGATATAGTCCACCTCCTTCCAATCCTTTGAGATACTTGTCACTTGATCCCCTCATAACTTGGGTGGGTAGGATGTCCTAAGTCAAGACCTGATTTTCCTCCTTCCTCTTGCTCTGTGCTTTTAAATAAAGGTTAGGACAAAATTTTGCCTCGTTGTCTACTGCTTTGTATGAAAACACCATATGTTTACATCCAAAGGGGGCATGATGTAGACATGTGATTTCGTCCTCTTAGAGTTCAATTTTATTTACTTTTACCCATTTTATTTTATCCTACCATGTACCCTCATCCATGTTATTATACCCTCACAAAATACAAAAAATAACAAACTCCCTAACAAATTCTATCCTATCCTAACCCCTACATCTTATCCTAACAACCTACCCAATCAAAAGAACCCACTTCACTACCCTACCCTACCTACCCTACCCCCTACCCCTACCCATGGACTATATATCACCATTTTTGTTTTTTTTTTAGATTCACAATAAGGACCCCTCACAGAAGACCTGAGAAGACTCAATTTAAGAATACACACATAGAAACATACAGAAGACGATTCTCACGGACGGAAACACAACACAGAAACCTTACAATTTCCATTCTCTGGGACACCATTAGAGGTCCCGTTTCGTTCTTACTATTGTCATTCATCACCGTCCATCACTGTACATACACATATGTACATTGAATCGCACACCATACGTTGAAAAATGGAATAGATCGAGAGGGTTTCAAGTCGTTGGTCACTGCTCCGGCGACTTAGCTCACCGGAATCGACATCAGGATCATCATCTAGGTCTGCTCCATCCTAAAATTCCAAAAATCCTTTTGGTCGTCTTGATTTCTAGATGAAATACAGCTGGAAGCTGCTCCATTCCAGTTAATTTCTATCACTGGTAACTCATCGGAGTTCAGAGTTCAAATTTATACACGCCCTCAGTTTTCTACCAGGAATTGGGTTGGAATTTTTGTTGTTGGCGTTCGGTTCTGGGTCAGTTATTCTACTTCGAGACTTTTCATCAATTTTTTAAACCGATTCGAGTTGGGGTTTTGTCGTTGTTGCGGTTTTCTCTTCGAGCTTTCGGATTCGGATTTTTTTTAACTCATCATTATCAACGACAGTAGATTTTGGAAGGTCCATTTCTTAGCCCGCTCTCTTTTTATCTATCTTGGTGCGTTGAATGGTTTGTGAATATGTATGGTGTTATTATGTTTTGCTGGATTTTTGTTGATGTTGATCATGACATTTGTGATTCGGCTATGTTAGTTTGAGGAATGAGTTTGATCATCTTTGATGGGTTGATAAAAAAATTGGGGTGGAATTACGAGATTGATAAAATGATGAATTTGGGTTAATGATGGTTTTATTGTTACTTTTTGTTCAACTTGGAATAAACATGAATAATGTTGGTGAACTCGACAGTGTCACGGTTTTAGGTCATTAATTGGATATGCAAATGGTAGGTTCGGGTAGGCAAATTTAGGCATGGTGGATTGATGACATGTTTGAAATATGTGTTGGAATGGTTTTGTTTTGTCGGATTTAATTCAATTGTATAATTTGGTCGGAGAATGCCCCGAAGTATCTGTATATATTTATTCACCGGGGAATGCCCCGAGGTATCATGTACCCGGAGGACGTGCGTGGTGAAGGACTGAGGCGTTGGATGGAGCATTAGTTTAGAATTAATTTAGCGTAGGTTTATATTTTTGCATTTTTTATATACTCCGGACTGTATAATTGGACTAGACATTACATTTTGGATTGTTTTTTTTTTGTTTTTTGTTTATTGCTTGATTGTTTTGCGTGCTTTTGTGTGGTTTATACATTTCGTAGTGCCAAAATAGTTGATACACTCTACCAAGCGACCGTGATCGGGATCAAGGGGTGCCTAACACCTTCCCCTCGGTCAACAGAATTTCTTAGCCGGAGTCTCTGTTCGCAAACCAGTTTAAAGAGTCAAATGGTTTTGAAAAGGATTTTCCAATGATGACTTGGCACACCATATTATGCCAAGTTGCAACTCTGAATAAAAAATGTAAATAATCATTTTCCGAAACAAATTTTTATTTCTTGTTACTTAAATACTAAAATCCTTTCGAACTTTAGACTATAATCTTTTTGGAGTTGTAAAATGGGGTGTGACAGCTCTGGCGACTCTGCTGGGGACAATGATAAGTTTTCAGAATTCGAGCTATATTTTGGAGTTGTATCGGCTTTGTTTGGCATTATGAGTGTATAAGTATTGTTTGGGATTATTGTTTTTGTTATTGTGTTCACTTTTGTACGTTTTTGTGCTCTTTGTTTATAGTATTTATCCTATGTGTTACCGCTTTATATCTGTCATCATGTGTCCACCCCCGGCCTTCTTTCTACAACAAGTCCGTAGTACACGTGTTGTACACGACCTCTAGTTGAGTCACCCTTATTTTAGGGGGGGAGCCGTCGGTGTTATGGAGTAGGTGGAAAGCAAAGTAGCCACTATTGACCATACGCTCCCCCGAACAGCCTTGTTAGTGAACCACAACGTAGGTCAGCCTTTAGGTCATGCTTATGTGCATCATACGGAGACCTAGCGTGTCACGCCCTAAAATCCCATCGGGCCGGACTGGCACCCGAAGCCGAGAAGGCCCGGGAGAACCCGTTCAAATACCTATACTTTCACTTACATGTCACCAAAAATTTGGACAGTACTTCGTTGCATATAGAATAATCTAATTACCTGTATCAGCACAACACGCACAAATATATATATAATACTTGGCCGTTGGGGCCACTACATATACAAATATAACATCAACATATAAACTTCCATGACTTTACCCTTCCTTATGTCTACAAAGCCTCTAGGATATACATGACATAACTAGGGTCGGGACAAACCCCCGCCCACAAATGACTCCTGTACAATGACAAAACATAAGGAACCAACTCGGAAAGCTCCGAAGCAAACTGGAGCTCACCAACAATAGCTGTATGACCTGGCTCCTATCTATGCTGTGAGTGAGCTGAAGCACCTGTGCCTGCAGCATGAAATGCAGGTCCCCCGTGAGGGACGTCAGTACGAAATATGTACTGAGTATGTAAAGCTGTAAATAATCATATGTGATATGGGGGATCAAGAAAATCAGACGCAAGTGAATAAATCATAATAGAAGTGAACCACACTTCATAAACACTTTTAGGATCATGCACATTATCATTAATCTGAATTGAGTTCTTGAATTCAAACACATTTGTGGAACGGTATACATTCGTTCATTTCATTCTTTACAATTATCAATCGTCGTTATCTCCTCCTCCCGAACCTCCAACCACCTAACAATAATCAATACTGTATCGTACTGTGACCATTAGGCTGCCCCAGTACATATCAACTGGGATCGACCCATGCTAGGCTTATGCCCCTGGGATACCACCCACACGTATATCAAGTAACACACATAAGAGATCTTTCCAATAACTTAGTTCAAAAGCTTTTGAGATTATTACATTAGTGTTCATGCCAATATAGTACCTTTGGAACAATGATACATCAATAGGAATCAAGTAATAGACCTTCTATACAATAACAATGTCATAAAGACTCATTGGTACATCAACAATGTGTTTCAGAATCATCAATATCACAATAATGAAATAGGAGCCTTTTGGTATATCAATGAAACATTTTGACACTTTATAGAATGGAAACAACTTCGTTGGTAATGTAGAACAATACATGTTTTTGGACAACCTCGGAATCTTACTTGATAGAACATTGGTGTTTTCATGCCAAAGAACAACGTTAGAGTATGCTTTACATACCTCGTTGTAGATTCGGATACCACTTCAACACAACTTCTTGCCTTTACAAATCACTTATCTACAATGAAATGTTTGGCATCTAGGATTAGCAACCCAACACCACAATTCTCTTCCATAATTCCATACAACCAATATTTGCAAAACATTCCAAAAGCCAACTTGAACAATAGGTTTATATGTATGTATATATATATATATAATCATCATTTCAATACCACATCATCACACCAAATCCCTTTACAATTCAGTATAATCCAACCATGCACAAGAATAATCCAACATCATTTCCAATCATCTTTCAACAACAATCAAATAACATACTTCTTATGCTCACATGCATATATATACATATCCATATAAATAACACCAACATAATTTACATCCTTACCATAAAATGGCCCTTTTGATTTCGAAGTCCTGTTGGCACAAATAAGGGGTGCTTCTCGAAGCCCTTGAGACGGTGAACACAACTACAGAATCAATTTGGACTTTCTACGGTTGAATCACAAGATAATTGGAGTTGAAATTAGGCTAGGATTTCTTATTTTCAATAATTGGGTGATGAATGATGGATATGAGGCTAAGTTTATGTATATAATGACCAATTTTCGTCCATGAGGTGATGGAAAATGACCATATTGCCCTTAAAAATTTAAGTAAATCCGAATCTGTCCATGGTGGACTATTTTGACAGGCTAAAGTAAATCGGCCATAACTCTTTGCTACGATATTGGATTTGGGTGAAACTGGTATTGTTGGATAGATAATTCAAAGGTCTTTCATTTCATATAAAGTAGGCCACCCAGTTCGTCCTGTAAAAGGAGTTATGATAGTTTGAAGTTGACCCTAAAAATCTGTTTTGAGAGGCTGAAGTAAAACAAGTATAACTCCTTACTTAGATGTTAGATTTGGATAAAACCAATTGAATTGGAAAGAAGACTCAAAGAGCTTTCTTTTGATAGGTCGCAGCTCTCCCAGTTCATTATATTGATGGAGTTATGATCGTTCAAAGTTGACCCAAAAAACTGGCAGGCCTCAGTAGGTTGTGTGCAGGAAATTTTCCTGCACATTTACTGTTCACCTATCCCGGCCACCGTTTTATAGTTTCAAACGTGCTCGATTATATTTGAAACTTATCCGTTTTTGGAAATCTTTATATCGTTGGAAAGCTTATTCAATAACCTTCGTATGGAACCATCGACGGGCAAATTCCGGTATAAATAAAGTCGATTCCTATACACATATAATCCAACTATACACTTGAAACCATCTCAAAATAATCAATACTCATACTTAAACTCATATATACCTAACTTATGATCAATACATATACTCCAACACATATAACCATGGCTAATGTACGTAATTAAGTACGGGGTGTTACATAGCGGGACCCACATGGCCCTTTGTAGGAGACTCACCTCTAAAGCATCCCTACGTGCTAACTGTTGCATCTTTAAGGATAACGTGGTCATTTGACGGACTGATTTGAAAAAAAAAGTGAGTCGAAAAGAATGAATCAAAAGGAATGTCGTAGTTTATTTTAGAATTCTTTATGGCTTTTGTTCTTCATGATCCAAAAACTCAAAAAAAAAAATTTACGTTTTGCATTTGTCTTCTCAAAGTACCGTAAATTCAAAAAAAAAAAAAGGTTTTGTTTGCCTTTTCTACTTATTTGTCAAAAATAAAAATACCAAAAAGATTTTTCTTCATAATTGGTGGTTTCAGTCTTAGTTAAAGTGTCTAGCTGAAAATTCAAAAGTTTTTTTTCGTTTGTTTTTGGTAGTGTCTCTTAAGTTAGGGTCAATTTATTAGTTAATCGTTAATTGTCCGATCTGGATGAACTACGCATACCTGATTCCCTTCCCTCGGGTTGGGATACGTAGGCAACCCTCGGTGGGTCCGATAATCTTTGTGTTGGCCTTTGTCTTATTATTAGCCTAGGTCTCTCGCCCTGTAATCTAGAGTTGTTTGCCAAGTAGACTGATTTCGCTCAGTACTTCTGTTCGGCAAATTGGAGTCATGAATGTGGTCTGTCCCATCGACATATGCTTGCGTCAAAAATTCCAAGGGTTGGGAATCTTCTACTCCTGTCGAATTTTTGAGATAACGTCTTATGTGTTATTACAGGATGGATTTGTCCACCAAGTTTAGAGTTCTGATGGTTGTCAAGGTGCCCAAAAAGTTAATCAGCCTATCTCTAACATGATAATGTGGCCTGAAAGTAACAATCCACCCATTGAGCCACCTGAAGTTAAGCCAATGCCGGGAAGACCTTCAAGAAATAGAAAAAAAGCTAAAGATGAACCAAGAAAGAAAAATGGGGAAAAGAATTAAAAAATGGAGTAAAAATGACATGTTCCAAATGTCATTAGGTTGGGCATAACAGAAGAAGCTGTGAAATAATAGTACGTATTTTTGTCTTTCTTTATCCGTCTAATCATTCTTACTCTTCTAACCTTTTCTTAATGTACAACTCCCTCAAAATCCTTCTCAGCAGCCTTAACAATCAAGATCAATGGGTCAGCCTAGTACTCAAAATTCTTCATCTCTATGTCCTGAAACTTCAAGAGTTAAGGGAAGTAAAAAGCAGGAATCTAGCTCTTCAACTATGAAGGAAACATCTTCTTCAATTGGAAGGAAAAAAACAAGAGATGTGGGGTTCGATGTTTACACAGACACACAATCTGGAAGACAAGTCCTTAATGTATGTAATTCATGCCTTATTTAACTTGCATCTTTATTATGAATCGTAAGTAATATTTTTTTTTTAATAATGCAGCCCGGAAGACCGAGTGACAGAGTTATTTTATGTGGCACGACACTAAAGGATGCATCACTAACAAATATTGATTTAGGGTTCAAGCCGTCTCGTTTGAAATGGAAAGGAAAAGATGCAGTGACTGGAAATCAACTTCAACATATGCAACAACGTAAAAAGCTAAAAATCAGATCCTAAAGTTGTGTTAAATTGGACAGCTTCTTTTTGTTTTTGATGTATATTTTGTGAAGGTCTTTTGTGAATGCTAATTTAAAGTCCAACAGTGGTAATGGCATGTAGATATGTTAAACAATTAAAATGTTGGTTATTTTGATGGAGGCAAACAAATTTTTTGGTTGGCTGGCCTTTTAGCTAATTAAAGTGATGACTTTTTATTGTTCAGTTCTTGAAGATGATTTTGACTTTTTATATTGTTACTTAACCCCTTATATTATTCGGACAGGCCACTATTAGTACTTCCCTGTTAACATATTTTGCACTCTATAGATGTACAAATTTGAACTAATATCAAAGAGTCTTTATTGACAAAAGTTGACGTATTACAATAGCTACTACATAAATAACTCTCTATAAATCCAAGATATTATCACAATGATCAATAAAGCTTGATACTTCCTCCTAATTTTCTCCTTTTCTTCATCATGTTTTTTGATCCGTTTTTGTAATCCTGAAATAACAATTCTAGCATGTTCAGGATAATCAACTTTATACCATCGAAAATACTTGCATCCAATCTGTTTAAGAAGAACAAAACAACCATAAAAATTTAATCTTCAATGAAAAGAAAAGTAAATCTACTATGCAACCTTACCCGACCATCTTCACATCCAAGAAACCAATGACCTGGGTTGTTTACAGACCAAGAAAGCTTCAATATTGCTCTTTTTTCGCAATGACAAAGAAATTAAATGTCATTTTCATCAATTAGCTGAAAATAATGGAATAATATTAGAGAAAAGTTGTTGTAGAAGTGGGAATTTGATTTGTAAAAGGGAAGGTATATAAAAAGGAATTAGTAAGGGTATTATAGTCAATTAGCCCATTTTTTATCGAAAGGCTCAGAATTTATGCTGCACGCGCATCATTTTACGTGTAACACACGTATTTTGCCACATAGGACTGAAGGTCATATTTGTGCACTTTGGAATAGATAAAAGTCATACACTTTGGAATAGATAAAGGTCATATTTGTGCACTGTGAAAGTTTAGAGTCAAAGTTAAAATTTAGTGTCAAGTTTAAAGTCACTTTTATGTATTATGCCTAAGTATTTTTTCTTAAAAAAATTCTAGAGATAATACTCACAAAAATACCTGAACTTTGACCGGATTTTCAGTTGAGCATACTGAACTTTGCGGGGGGTCCTATTACCCCCTAAACTTTTTTTTATATATATTTTAATGACATATATCTGCCCACTTGGACACGTGTAAATATGAGGTTGGCGCGTGTATTACACGCGTCATTACACGTGTAAAAATGAGATTGGCGCGTGTATTACACCACCAGCCGCCGAAACTGGGTATAGAGTTTCGGGGGGAGGAATTAGATTCACTTTAAAAAGTCTAGGGGGGTAATAGGACCCCCGTAAAATTTAGTGTGCTCAACTGAAAATTCGATCAAAGTTTAGATATTTTTATGAGCATTATCCCAAAATTCTATCATACTGACTATATAACTTTGTTTATCAAATCATAGACAAATTGTTATATGATGAAATTCACTTATTTTGAACCTTCATTTATCCATTTCAGACTGTTTTTAATTGACAAAAGCAGTGTAAAAGAGAGAAAATAATAAACGAAGTGCATATTTTATTATAATGATATTAATGATTAGGGATAATACCCACGAAAATACCTGAAGTTTGATTAGATTATCAGTTGAGCATACTGAACTTTGCGGGGGTCCTATTACCCCCAGACTTTTTTTTTTCCGTATTTTAATGGCATATATCTGCCACTTGACACACTGCATGTGATTCACGCGCACTAAGCGCGTGAACAGTGTTAAAAATGTTTTAAACTCTTTTTTTTTGCCAAACAGCTCCTTAATTTTATAATTATTTAAAATTTCATATTTTTATTTATTTTTTCATTCTTCTTTCTTCTTTCTTCTTTCTTTCTTTTCTTCAACAATGGTTGCTCCATTGTTGAATTAAAATTTAATGGAACTCAATGGTTATATTTGCTAATTGAAACTCAATGGATGATTCGAAAGATTCAAACTCGAAAACTCGCTAATTTAATTCCGAGTTCCATTAATGGAAATTGAATCTTCCGAGTTCCATTAACGGAAGATTGAATAGCTTCATACATGAAATTAAATTTTTAGAATCTTCCGAGTTCCATTAATGAATTTTTTGAATCTTCCGAGTTTCATTAACGGAAGATTGAATAACTTCATATATGAAATTAAATTTTTCGAATCTTCCAAGTTCTAGTAATGAATTTTTCAAATCTTTCGAGTTTCATTAATGAAAATTGAATCATGAAATTAAATTTTTCGAATCTTTTGAGTTTCATTAATTAGCGAGTTTCATTGAATCTTTCATTAATAGAACTCGCTAATTGAATCTTCCGAGTTTCAATAAAAAATTAATAAAAGATTCCATTCAATTATTTGAAAAAACTTTCTTCATAAACTCAATGGACTCATTTGGAATATTTAATATGGTTGTAATTGTAAAAAAATGTTGAAAAGTGATAAAATTGAGAAGAAACGACGCTTGCACCGCACTTCCCACCGAAAAAATTGGGTATACGGTTTGAGGGGGGATTAATTCCACTTTAAAAAAGTTTGGGGAAAATTAATTCTAATTTAAAAAGTATAGGGTGGTAATAGGACCCCCACAAAGTTCAATATACTCCACTGAAAATTTGATTAAACTTCAGATATTTTTATGGGTATTATCCCTAATGATTATTAGCATTTCAAAAATTCTTGAGAAATAGTTAGGAGAATTAGTGGATAATTTTAAAGATTAAACCAAAAAAAGAGAATGTCTTTCTCTGCATATACTAAAAGTGGATTACGAAAGTAATCAAATATCTTTTTAATATAATGTATAAGTAAAAGTATATAGGTTTACAAAAAAAACAAAAAAATTGTGGACCAATAAAATAGTTTGAAGTGATGGGATGATAAAGGATATTGCCTTGTTTTTCTATCCATAGTCTATGATTGACTTTTTTTAATGACAATAATTTCATAAATTTGGGATTATATTAGGATTTCCCAATCGTTTAAAAATTTTCAGTTTGACTAGCCTGTCCCAATGCAAATAATGTGTCTCAGCAAATTACAAAAATAAAAATAAAAAATGCTCATAGTGTGATTTCACCAAACACATAGTCAGTTGCCGAGGGGTTCATCTGAACCCCCTTCGACAAAAAATTATGCTATATACATGATTAAAATTATATTTTATGTATATATATTAGATGTTGAACCCTCTTCGGTTAATTCATTTGTTAACTCATGAACCCCTTAGTGATTTTGGTTTAGCTTCTTGCAAATTTCTTTTACCTTAGTTCTTATGATTCCAAAAATATATAGTTGTTGAATATTTCTTTATTTAATCTGAAAACTAAGTAGGAATTTAAAAGATTGTACAATAAGGAAAATAAAATTATCAAAGAAAGAAAGAACACAACAATATAGTACATATGTAATACTCTTTCAACATTAAAAACTTTAATATAAAATTTAAGGACACAAAAATAAAGTGATTAATATTAGACTAATTTTTCAACTTGTTATTTTTTTCATAATTTTCTACTTATATTTAATTTAATTAAGTGGCATTACATTCTGGAGGAAAACCTTGAGGAAACCTCTTTTTATCAGTACAATAATTATATATCATATATTTTTGTTGAACCCTTCTTAATTTTTCTTCATTGACAGGGTCCAAATTTTCTACCAAAAATTTGCAAGATAATGATGAATTATTATTGCAAATATTGGCATTGAAATTTTTGTAAGAGGCAGTGAATGGGGCTTGGGCCCAATCAGTTTTAATAAGCCCACCTCTTGTGGCCCATTCATCAGCATTCCATAAACTTGAATAAAGTTTCATTGCTTGAGATTTTGGAAATGCAACTCCTATGTTTTCCAAGTTCTTGAACTCCCTTATTGGTACATTGTCCACTGAAAATCTGAAAAATCAAAAATAATTTTTACGCTATCAAATCGTCCTGAAAAATATAATGTAAGGAAAAAAAAAAAGTCAATTCGATGTACTAAAGCTTTCGGTATGCGCATGGTCCACCTTGCATGCATTTCTGCAAGAGGCTGTTACCACGACTTGAACTCGTGACCTACAAGTCACATGACAGCAACTCCAGCAATTACTCGACTCAGACTCCCTTCAAGTGTAAATATGATGTAAGGAAGGAAAAAACGACATGATACACTAAAATTATCGCTATACGCGGGGTCCACCTTGCATTTTTGCAAGAGGTTATTACCACGACTTAAATCTGTTACCACGACCACATGACAACAACTCTAGCAGTTACTCTCAAACTCCCTTCAAGTGTAAATATAATGCAACAAAAGAAAAAATAGTCTGATTCACTAAAGTTCTCGCTATGTGCATGGTCCACCTAGCATTTCTGCTAGAGACTGTTACCACGACTTAAACTCATGACCTACAAGTCACATGACAACAACTGTAGCAATTACTCTCGAGAATCCCTCACTTCAAGTGTAAATATAATGCAACAAAAGAAAAAAATAGTCTGATACACTAAAGTTCTCGCTATGCGCGTGGTCCACCTAGCATTTCTGCAAGAAACTGTTATCAAGACTTGAACCCGTGCCCTACAAGTCATATGACAACAACTCTAGCAATTACTCTCAAACTCCCTTCAAGTGTAAATATAATGCAACAAAAGAAAAAAAATAATCTGATACACTAAAGTTCTCACTATGCACGTGATCCACTTAGCATTTCTGCTAGAGACTGTTACCACGACTTGAACCCGTGCCCTACAAGTCACGTGACAACAACTGTAGCAGTTATTGTCAGACTCCCTTCAAGTGTAAAATATAATGCAACAAAAGAAGCTGGTACACTAAAGTTCTCGCTGTGCACGTGATCCACCTAGCATTTCTGCAAGAAGGTTGTTACCACGGCTTGAACCCAAACCTATAAGTCGGGTGACAACAACTTTAACCATTACTCCGAGACTCCCTTCTAAGTGCAAATACAATGCAAGTGTAAATAACTTGATCAATATCCAAAGGAAAACAAATACTTTTTTGCCACATAATCTTTGAGAAAGTTATTTTAACTAAACTTACACAATAGTTTGTGGATTCCAAAGGATAGAATAAGTATGAAAATCATCAGTAGGATCAAACCACAAGTGAAATTGTTGCTCTCTTTCACCTTTGCCTTGTGTATACACATTTGTATGAACTGTATATGGCTCTCCACTCAAATTCCCAAGAAACTCAAAATCTATTTCATCATGACTTGATCCTTCTGATGACAACTATATCCAAAAAAAAAAACCCACATCACAAACATAATAAATAACATAAATAACCAACTTTCTTGAAAAAAATAAAAAATGTTACACATTACATAGTAAGCAGTAACAGTGCCAGCAGAATTTCCAGGGACTAATTTGATTTGCATATCAATTTTTCCAAACAAATATTCCTTCTTTGATACAAATCCTGAACCTGAAATATTATCAAGCGTAAGAGTAAGTAGTTCCCCATTATTTAATATTTTTCCCCTTTCATTTCCCCAAGTAATATCAAAATCTTGACTAAGATCACTAGCAGAATTATATTCAACAACCATACAACTTATAAGTAGTACTACAAGCAAAATAAGTCTTATACTAGAAAATAAAGAAGCCATTATTATTTTTAGTTATATTTTTGAGGATTGATATATAGTGGAAATGAAATTAATTTCCCTTTTATAGAAGAATTCAGATGAAAAGAGACAAAATTGTGTCCAGAAAGGGTGGTTCAATGAATGACATTTGAAGAAAAAAGAGTTGTCTACAGCTTGCTATATAGTATTATAGTATAATGTAGATGAGGTAAGTTTTGTAAAATATATGGTTAAGATTAATTATTTAAATATATATAGCTCGGTTTGTTTATTTTTCCAATGGATGAGGATAAGAGTGCTTTTTATATTGTGTGGAAAAAAAAAATGAATACTACAATAAAAATAGGAATTGACGGTGAATACATTGTGGAAGTAAATAATAAAATTAATCCCTAATTTTATTCAATAATTAATTGGTAATATATTATCAAAATAGTTATTATCTATAAGTGATTTTAGTGATAAAATTTATGGTAGTTAATTTAGATTTCTTTGTAAAAAAAATAATATTATTTCAGTTTATTGGAAAGTAATTAAAAACTTGCTAGAGAATACATTTAAATTACGTCCACTCTATTTTGTCATTGTAAGCATATAATAATAGATCATATATACATGATTTAGTCCTAACAATACATAAAATATTAAGTAATCATAATTTTGAAGTGTATAAAGGAGTAGTAATAATTAGTCTATATTTCTTTTTACTATTTTAAAATTTTGAATATAAGTATTTTTGAGAAGCATGACTCATGAACAATTTTAAGCTACGTGTCATATTCTGGTGAACTTGTTGCCTCTCTAGGTCATTATGTGCTCATATATTATAATGACAATATTTTAAATTAAACATGAGTGTTCAGTCTCAAAACTTTAGAGGTTCTGTTGAACTCTTTCATTGGACCTAACTTTGTATAACATTAATATTGTATAGCCACAACATTTTCTTCCAATTACTATTGGACCTTAATGGAAATTCATGTGGGTACATATGGGTATTTGGAATATCGGTATAATCCGCAGTCGCTACAATATCTGTCACGATTTTAATTAATTGGAAGAAGGCTTATAGCAAAGGAGTTTTTCTTATCAAAATCTGAACAAGAGTATTCTATGCATATTGAATAAATCTCTTTTTATATAATAATCTGAAAATCATATATATAAAAAAAATAAGTCAATTGATAAATTTTGTGTGATGAATTCGATTTAAAAGACATTAAAATGAGATCAATTTCGAATTATTCATGTGGATAATCACCCTTCGGTCTGAGCAAGTGTATGCATGTTTTTTCCATTTTAATTTTTCACCTGGTGTTCGATATTCATATAGTTAACATTTGAAGAATTTATTTTATTCTATGCTCTTAATATATGCTTGATTATAAATTTAAAAGATAGAGAAAACATGTTGTAGTGGATGAGAATACTCCATCCTTAATCAGAGGTTGAGGGTTTGATCGTGGGTACGGAGAAAACTCTGTTAAGGAGTGCTTCCCTCCGAATGGGGCCCTACACGGCGCGAATCTAAATTAGTCGAGTTCCAATATGGGTACCGAATACCCATTAAATTAATGGAGTCAGTAATGAAAATTGGCCTTAAAAATAATTCATTTGTGCAGCTGCTCTTAACATGCCTTGATCTTCACTTTAAACTATTTTATTATAGAGCCACGTGTCACCTTTAGCATGGGTAAGTTGGCCCATAGCTAAGAGGGATAAATAGGAATTAAAAGCAAAGTAATTTTATTTATTACAAAACTCAGAAAAGAAAAAAAAAAGAATTACTATACGCACTGCAATTTTGACATTCCCGTAACATTATATTTTATCACATGATCCTATTTCAAAACTTATATATGTGAAAATGAATTTCACAAATTACAAGAGGAAAATGATAATTAATTAACAAGAACGTTAAAACCAATGTTGCTGATTGAACCTTTTAAAAATGTTGATAACCACGAGTCGAATCCTCTAAAAGTAATATCATTTTGAAGAATTCGACATGAGTACGATAACATTTTAAAAGAGTCTAAAATTTATTAGAATAAGGCAGTTTTAACCGATCGTAAATCAGTTGAAAGTGCATTCGAGAGGAAGACCTTGAGGAAACCTCTTAATATCATTGCAATAATTATAAACCACATAGTTCTTTTGCACCCATTGTAACCTAGCTTGACTTGTTGAATCAAGTTGTTGAGAGAACCATTTTGGCATTGCTGAATTTGTGCATGATGATTTTCCAAATTCCCAAACACATGCATCATTGGCTTTGAAATTTCTAAGTGAGGCTATGAATGGTGCTTTGGACCAATCAGTTTTAACAAGTCCACCTCTTGTTGCCCAATCATCTGCATTCCATAGACTTGCATACACCCTCATAGGTTGGTTATTTGGGTATGGTAGACCACTTGACTTCATGTTCTTGAAAACTCTTATTGGTGTGCCATCCACATAAAATCTACAAAAAAAAAAAAAAAAAGTAAAAAACAAAGAAACATACATATTAGTATTTTGGATTGGGTGCTTCCATTTGGTTTATAACATTGATATTTTCATTAAGAGTCCCACGCGTAGGGTCATAACTCGAAGTGATGGTCTGTGTGTCAGTAGTGGTGGCCTGGACCTAAGAGGGTGTCAGCCGTGATCAACTGGGCTCAGCCGTGACCAACAAGGATCAACTCACGTGTGGAGTCGCGACTCGAAGTGTTGAACTGTGTACCAAGAGTGGTGGCCTGGACCTAAGAGGGGAGTGTCAGCCGTGACGAACAAGTTTATCGGTTCTCAAGCGAAGGCGATTGTTATGTACAATTGTTTCATATTAAACAAAAAAAATAGAGAAATGCTAATGGATTTATAGTCTAAATGAATTCCCCCACCTATCAGACTAGTCTTTTGATAACATATATATATATTCATCGTGTTTATACTTTTCTCGTTAATATTGTGAACGTTATTCACAATATTTTTTTTTCAAAAATATCTTCTTAATTTTGTAAAACGATACTTATTTAAAATCAAATTTATTTATTTAACTAAAATGGCAATTAAAATAGATCGAGGTAGTATTATAATATTGGTCATTTTAATCGGAAATATCAAAAAGACAGTCAAGATTAAGATAGAGTTAACTTCTTAGAACTTTAGGGTGGAAAAAACAAGAGAGACATCTTCATATTTTCTCCGTTCGCTTTTACTTGTCACATTTTAACATGACACGCTAATTAAGAAAATAAGTAATAATATAACTATTTTTCAATAATATCCTTATTAAATGATGTTTACATTATGTGCTGAAATTAATTTGAAGAAAAAACAATTAATGTCAAAAATAGAATAGGAAAAAAAAAGTTTTTTCTTAATATGTCAAAACTGAAAAGTAAAAGTAGAAATACAATTAGAAAATTTGTGACAAATAAAAGCTAACAGAGGTTGGGATTTTATATATATAGAGAGAGAGCACTTACATAATTATTTGTGGATTCCAAAGAATGGAGTATGTATGAAAATCTTGAGTGGGATCAAACCATAAGTAGAATTGTTGTTCTTTGTCACCTTTGCCTTGTGTATACACATTTGTATGAACAATATATGGATCTCCAATAAGGTTTCCCAACAATTCAAATCTCAGACCATCACTTGTTGACCCTCGATCTCGTGATGATGATAACTACATACAAAATTCATATTAACAAAAACATATGAATTAGTTAAATAATATGTTAGCATATCTTTGATTTTGATGGCCGAAGTCAGTGGCTGAGCCAAGATTTTCATTAAGGGGTTCAGAGATAGGATGTGGACAACTTAAAGGAGTTCAACATTTACTATATAAACACAAACACTAATTTTAATAATGTATAAATAGTATAATTTTCTACCGAAGGAAGTTCAGATGAACCCCTCGCCAAAGGGTAGCTCTGCCGCCCCTGCCTCAGTATATATCTATAACCTCCAACTTTGAATGTGTACAAGTACACACTTAAAATTTTATAAAATTGAACAAGTAGACACAAGCGTCTATGTGGCATAATACAAGTAGGATGTCATGTAGGTCATGAATTAGCCACGTAGGATGTCACATAGGATACACACATCTATTTGTTTAACTTTATACAAGTTTAACTGCCTGCTTACACACAAAGATAAACGACATAGATGAAAGTTGAAGCCAAATTAAAAGACACATTTATGTATGGTTTATGCCTTAAATACATGATGCATCACTAGTAATCATAATATAATAATTAAAAAAATTTAACAAAAGTCAAACTTTAGGCGTAATACTTACATAGTATGTAGTAACTGTACCAGCTGAATTTCCAGGCACGAGTTTAAGCTGCATATCGAACCTTCCAAACAAAAACTCTTTCTTCGATTGAACACCACAACCAGAGGCTTCGTCAAGTGAGAGGGTAAGGAGTTCCCCATTGTTTAAAACTTTTGCCCTACCATTACCCCATGTAACATCAAAATCTTGATTAAAATTGTTAGAATTAACCAAACTATAATGCAAAGAGCATAAGACAAGAAAGAACAAACATTGAGTTAATGAAGCCATTGAGTAATTGGTTCAATTTTTAGTGTTTGTTTTTCACGAGTCAAAGGTTGTATGTAACTTTGTAGTTTGTATACATGATATATATATAGGGATGAAAAGTTGTTAGGACCAAAAACAAAGTTCTTAGAAATTGGAGGGACCATTTTGGTAATGGAGTAGGACAGCTGGCAAATACTTTATGGGTGGGCCCTATGAATCTGACGTGGCTTAATTTTATGGTAAAGTTCAGTATCATTATATACACATCATCATGAAAACAAATTTCAAATTTCTAATTCAAGTAACACGGTTTTAAACCTTTTTTAATTATCTTAGAAAAGAATAAAAACTTACACACATTCGATCGATGTATATATTAAATTAATATTTTTATTATGATTAAATAATTAAATAAAATAAAATAAAATAAATACTAATTAATCATAAATAAATTTTAAATTTAAATATATGACATACATATATTGATTTGATGTATACACCAAATTCGTGTAAGTTAGGGGTGTGCATCGATCAGTTCGGTTCGATTTTATGTGTTGGTTCGGTTTATCGATTTTTGATTTTTAAATATGTAAAGCCAATAACCAACCAATAAGATATTTTTTTGTTGGTTTGAGTTTATCGGTTTTTGGTCCTTAATGGTTTTCGGTTTAACCAATAAGAAAATACTTATATAATAGAAATAGTAACAACTAACATAAAAAAATGAAATCTTAATTACCGCCAAAACCTACGCAATGCATTTTAGTTTACAATAATCTTCAAATTTGAACTGAATGTTAGTTAGGAAAAAAATTAAATCCTAATTGTTGGAAGCTATAAATGCTACAAGCTTTTTATTACGATAATAGCCGTACTTTATATTGTGCCTTTATTGCCCTGAATAGGCTAATACTTTGTGAATCACTGAATTATGAATTAGTAGTGCATATAATCTATATACACACACATCTCTTTCTATATATATATATATAAAGAGAGAGATATTTCAATATATAACATAAATAGGGATAAAACAATAATTTAGTGTATTCTTAACCCAATAAGCTAAAATCAATACCGAACCGTTTACCCAATAAATTTTTTTATAAAACCAATAAAAAACCGTTAACCCGATAACCCAATAACATTTTTATCGATTCGATTTATCGATCGGTTCGATTTTTCCACAGTCCGACTATAAGTTTTAACTTTTAACCCCTCTTCTTGTGTCATATTAAGTGATAAGCTTTGCTTTTAAAATGTCAAATTGTAGTTGTTAAGTAGTTCATCGATTATGAAATTGAAGGGGATAGTAAAAAACTTATGGATACTTTGATTTGAAGATAAGTTCTTTTAAAGCAATATATATATATCCGGGTAATGTTCAATTTCTATACAACGATAATATAAATAAAAGTTTATAATTAGATAAATATTAATTTAGAGCGCTGATATAATTTTTTTTCTTTCTACATTTGTTAATATAATTGATCATTTCTATGGGGGATATATATGCAAGTGGGAGGGCGAAAAATCTAGGGACTATTGGCTCACTTAGAAAATTCTAATAACCAATGAATAATATTCCCTTGGTTCATTTTTACTGGCTAAGTTTTGCTTATCACCCTTTTCACGATCAGATAATACGATCGTTTGATCGATGTACGATTGTGGGAATTTCTCGTATGAGCATCACACGAGGCTCATCCTCTTGATCATGTTACGACAGTCTTGGCATGACTACGGTTAGGCCATAATACCAAACGGTCCAACAAGCACCCAAAAAGTCCACAAACTCGATCGGCTAGAACAAGAAGAACACAAAGACGGAAACAAGGGCACAAACACAACAAGAAACGAAATGCAATATATTAAAGGATAGATAGATTGACAAATGAGTGTATAAACTCCAAGAATCCTAAGATGTATCAAACCTAAGGATTCTTACAATCTACACAAACTATCACCAATCTCCTACGTAGACACAAGAGGAACGTTAACTCCTCTAGCACCAATGTTTCAAGCCAACGATTGCAACACAAGCGATATTCACACTTGGTGCCCTCATTTTGGTTTGGTGGCTATTCCAAGCCCTACAACTAAAGGTGTTACACTCCTCACACTAGAGAGAGTTTGTTACAATGTTTCAAAGTCTTACATCAATAAACAACCAACGAGTAAAAGCCCTAATACTAAACTATATATAGTCTTATTATAATTGAAGGACAAAAGACCAAAATACCCTTAATGAAGGGTGGACGCCTATGGAGTGTAAATTGGGCATGTGAAATCCCTAAAAAACCTTAATGAAGGTGTTTTTCAATGCTCCAAGGTTGTGGTTCTTCAAGCATCCCCCAAGCCACTTTGCATACGCGACTTTGCCTCATGGAATGTTCAAAATGGCCTCTCCATGCATGCTCTTTTCCCCTCAATGTGACCACAACCGGATTCTTCGTGTGTTGGCCTCAAATGATTTCTTCCAAAGCTAGGATGGTCATTTGGCTCGTATCATCCTCCCCTTCTTGAAAAGGATTCGACCTCAAATCTACACTTTGCAAGAACAAAGAAAGGGCAAACAAGTACAAAATTCTCATGGCATAAGAGTTAGGGTTAGTACAACAAACAACATCATCATGCCAAGGTGATACACACTTCAGATATAACCAAACATCCTTTGTTTTAATCAAGAGGTAAGAAAGCCACCATGATCGTAATGGCATCACTAGATACAAAAGGTAAGATTACCTTTATCCTAGGAACCATAAGGCACAATTGTTTCTCTATACCCATGATATCAAATATGCTCCCAAGAGTCCCACAAGATACTTCAAATTGTCCAACCCTATAAAGATGACAAAAAGTCTTGAACATCCTTGGACTCTTCCACAAACAAGAATACATGTCATGGGCCTATTTTTAGCCACGTGCGGATAGCTTAACACTCTCAATATATGTGCTAAACTTCAGTCCTAATACTCTCTAAAACAGTCCCCAAGACCCCTTTGAACACACACACACGCTTAAGGAAAATCGGAAAGAAAGACACTCAATTTGGGAGGCCGAAAAGCCAATTTTCTGATTGTATTGATGAGTAAAAACAAGTATGAAAATACAATGTGATGCTATCTGATCTATGTGCTGATCTAGGTGATGATCTGATCTATATGCTCTGATTTACAAGGTATTTATAATGCCATAAAGCTAAGACAACAATGCTTTATTTGACCCTACCTTCCATGATTAAAGTGGCAAGGAATATTCTCCACTTTGCAGATTTTGTCCAGTTGCTAGTGCTGATCTTGTGCAGTCTTTCCAGCTGTTGTTAAGCCCTTTTAATTGCTGTCTTGCACATGTATTTTGACCTCCCAAATGTGCCCCCACGTTGGGCTGGCTGATAGACAATGAGGCAGCCCCGTTGGACCCCGAAACGTACCCAAAACGTTCGGAATTGTGCCAAAAACGGGATGAATTTAATGGGTAGTGACGCAGAGCGTCACACTCTCCCCCACCTGATTTGGCGACGACCGCGGCGCCACATAGCTACAAATATTTGTGGACCTTCTCCTTGAACGGCCACAAATCCTCGTATTTTTCCTACGATGCTTCCTCGGGCGATTGTCCCTTCCAATGGACTAAGAATTGGGCACTTGAATTGCCCCAACCTTTTCCTCGGATTAATTGATGATCGATTATTTCCTCGATTTGCTTATCCGTGGCAGCGGACGTCATGAAGATTTGGGCCCGACTAGACTTGCCCCGCTCCACGTCTTCCTTGTCTTCAAAATACGGTTTTAATTTGCTTGCGTGGAAGACGGGATAAATCTTTAAATGCGATGGCGTGTCCAACTTATATGAAATTTTGCCAACCTTGGCAACAATCTCGAATGGTTCCTCGTACCTTCGGATCAAACTTTGATTTACGCTCCTTAATGACTTGAATTGCCTCGGATTAAGCTTGACCATCACTTTGTCTCCAATTCGGTAGTGGACTGGACGCCGACTCCGATCAGCGAATTTCTTCATTTTACGGGCTACTTTATCAATATACGACCTTGCCATATCGACTTGTTCCTCCCAAGCCTTTGCCATATGATAAGCACCCGGATTCCTCATTCCGGCGTTAATCGGTAAGGATTGCGGAGTGTTCGGCTGCTGCCCTGTTGCAAGTTCGAATGGACTACGACCTGTAGACTCATTCTGTTGCAAATTATATGAGAATTGAGCCGTATCGATAAACCGTGACCAGTCCCTTTGATTGGCACTAACAAAGTGCCGCAAGTAGCACTCGAGTAAACCATTTACTCGCTCCGTTTGTCCGTCGGTTTGGGGATGGAAGCTGGTTGAGAAGTGCAGCTCCGACCCCAATAAACTGAATAGCTCCTTCCAAAATGCTCCCATGAATTGCGGGTCTCGATCACTAATGATATGCTTAGGAACGCCCCAAAGTTTAACTACGTCTTTGAGAAATAATCGGGCTGCCTCTTTGGCTTTGCAATTCGACGTGGCAGCTGAGAATGTGGCATATTTGGAGAAGCGATCAACGACCACCATGATTGTTCCGCAACCCTCCGAGTTAGGCAAACATGTGATAAAATCCATGGTGACGCTGTCCTATGGTTTCTTTGCGATGGGCAGCGGTTCTAGTAATCCACCGGGCACCTTATGTTCCACCTTGTCTTGTTGGCAAACAAGGCAAGTCCGAACGTATACCTCTATGTCATCCCTCATTCGAGGCCAATAATAAGCTGCCTCTAACAACGCCATGGTGCGTTTCTGTCCCGGATGACCAGCCCACATCGTGTCATGGCCTTCCTTGATCAATAAGCGTCGCAGATTTTTCCATCTAAGCACATACACTCGCCTTCCGGTGGTGTATAAAAGTCCGTCCTCTTCCCAAAACTTTTGGGTCTTGCCTTTGCGTGCCAAATCAAGAAGTTGTTTGGCAACGGGATCATGTTCCATCCCTTCCTTGATGGTATCACGCACACCACAGCTGGTTGTGCTCAATAGAGTCGCCAAAACAGCCTTACGACTCAATGCATCGGCAACAACATTTGCCTTCCCCGGTTTGTACTCCAACGAGTAATCAAATTATGCCAAAAAATCTTGCCATCAAGCCTGCTTCGGCGAGAAATTCTTTTGTGTTTGAAAGTAGCTGGTCACTACGTTGTCCGTCTTGACGACGAAATGAGCCCCCAACAAGTAATGACGCCATGTCCTTAGGCAATGGACGATGGCCGTCATCTCCCTTTCGTGGACTGTGTAGCGTCACTCTGTATCATTTAACTTTCTGCTTTCAAATGCTATTGGATGGCCCTCTTGCATTAGGACGCCACCAATAGCAAAGTCGGATGCATCCGTTTGCACCTCAAACAGTTTTGTGAAGTCCGGTAAAGCCAAAACCGGTTCCTTGATGATGGCTGCCTTAAGGTTGTTGAATGCCCCTTCACACGAACTATCCCACTCCCAAACACAATTTTTCTTCAACAAATCCGTGAGTGGAGCAGCAATATACGAGTAACCAAGAATGAATCTCCGGTAATAATTTGCAAGTCCAAGGAAAGACCTTAATTCGGGCACCTTCGTTGGAACTTCCCAATCCCGGATCGCCTCGACCTTGTCACTCTCCATTTGGATCTGCCCTTGGCTGATTGTATGGCCCAAGAACTGCACCTTTGGTTGTGCAAAAGTTCACTTCTCCCGCTTGACGCATAGCTCGTTCTCCCGTAGCACATTAAACACGACTTGGAGGTGTCTAATGTGTTCTTCCATTGAGCTACTATAGACAACAATGTCGTCCAGGTAGATGACCACGAATTTATCCAAGTATGGCTGAAATATCTTGTTCATGAGTGTGCAAAATATGGCTGGTGCGTTGGTCAGTCCAAACAGCATGACCAGCCACTCGTAGGACCCGTAGCGAGTCACACACGTTGTCTTGGCTTCATCTCCTTCGGCTATGCGAACTTGATAGTAGCCCTTTCTCAAATCCATCTTTGTGAACACTTTGGCTTGCCCCAATCTATCAAACAAATCAGCTATCAAAGGAATGGGAGATTTATTTTTCACCGTGACTTTGTTGAGAGCACGGTAATCAATACATAACCGCAACGTCCCTTCCTTCTTCTTTTGGAATAAGACCGGAGCTCCAAAGGGTGCCTTAGATGGTCGGATATGGCTTGATTCCAGCAGCTCCTTCAGTTGTTTTCTAAGTTCTTCGAGCTCCGGAGGCGACATCCGATACGGGGACATAGCTGGTGGCTTTGCCCCGGGTACCAGCTCAATTTCGTGATCAACTTCCCTTCGCGGAGGTAGTCATTTGGGCAGCTCCTCCGACATCACGTCTTTGTTCTCTTCAAGAACACGTTGGACACATGGGGGCAACAATTCAGCTTCTTGGCAGTCACCTATCTCCATCAACGTTGCAAGAAAGGTTGGTGTTCCTTTCTTGAAACCTTTAATAAGTTGCATCGCCGACAAACGCGTGCCACTTTGAGCGACACGGACGAGTGAAACAATGCAAGAACCACCTTCATCACAAATGGCTATTTGTTTGAGATGTGGCAAAATAAACGCGTTAATCTCGTACCAAAAATCCAGCCCCAATACTATATCAAAGACGTCCATTTGAACAACCGAAAAATCTGTCTCTCCCTTCCAACCTCCCAAGGTGAGACTCACCCGAGGAGCGAGGCCATTGACATTGGTAGGGAGACAATTAACGGTCTTCAACATGGAGTCACTGGTCACGAAATCAAGGCCAAGTTCTTTAGCCTTTTCCTCCGTAATAAAGTTATGTGTTGCTTCGGTGTCCACCATAATGCAGACTGCTCGGCCATTCACTTGTCCATCAACAAATAACGACTCTCGAGCTCTAACGCTGTGCTTCTTTTCAGCAAGAGCAGCAAGCGTCATGTGGTTGAACAAATCCATATGATTGCACAAACCAACGGCTTGTCCCTTTCCTTTCTCCGAAGTGGCAACTTGTGCTTCTTGCTCCCCGGAAGTTCCGGCTTGCGCACTAGCTTGGTCCTTCCGTGTTGCTGCAATCATAGCTCCCAGATTACTCAACGAAGGACAAGATCTCGCAAAGTGAGATGTATCCCCGCAAAGGTAGCAGCCACTATCGCGGGTAGCTACACCTTTCTTCTTCTCCTCGTAGTTCTTGCGGAATGACGGTTGCTGGTTGTGTTCGCCTTTGAACTCACAATTTTTGTTGGGAATAAACTTATCTTTGCTCTTGTCCCAACGGTCTCCTTTGGTAGGAACGGGCTTGTTCCGACTATCCTTTGCCTTGGCATAATCGGCATGGAAATCTGTCAAGGATTTCGCCACTTTGATGGCTTCATCCACGGTCTTGACGTTGCGCCTCCTCAACTCTTGTTTGGCCCAATTTTGGAGGCCATCAAGAAAGAAGAAGAGCAAGTCTTCACTGCTGAAACTCGTCACAAGAAGTGAGAGCTTCGTAAACTCCCTCACATAATTATGAATGGAAGAAGTTTGCTTAAGATCCCTCAACTTTCGTCGCGCTTCATCTACGATGTTTTGAGGGTAAAATTGCTCCTTCAACTCATCTTTAAATTGGTCCCAATCAGCTATGGTGCAAAGACCCCTCTCCATGTCTACTTTTTTCCTATGCCACCACAACATTGCGACGTCACTAAAGTACATGGTTGCAATCCGGATCCTTGCTGCCCCGTCAACAATTCTGACGTGCTCAAAATATGACTCTAGTTGCCATATAAAGTTTTCTACATCTTGAGCGTTCCTTTCACCCTTGAACATGTTGGGTTTGGGAGCCTCAATACAAGCATCATGGTAAGCCACGGAACCGTTACTTCCACCAACACGGGCTGCTTCCAGCTGTTGCTTCAAATCAGCAACTTCCTGCTGCAAAGTGGACTGCCCTAACATCACCTCGGACAGCTTTGACGCAAACTCCTCGTGTAGCGCCGATAACGCTTCCGTAAGCTTGAGTTCTAAGCTGGTTAGCCCCTCCTTGTGCTCTTCATTTTGCTCGGATAAGTCGGCCTTGACTTCATCCAGCCCTTCAAGAGCAGTAGCCTCAAGGGTACCAACATTGGACTCAAGCGTTTTGAAGCGATGGCCCAAAACAGCTAGGCCAGCCTCCGTGTTAACGATCCTCTCGTCGAGAGATCCGGAAGCTGAACCTTCACCATCTTCCACGTAAGTGATAGCCTCACTAACTGGAAGTTGAGCCTCATCCTTGTTCTTACTCTTATCACGTTTTCGGGTTTTGTTTTTGCCCAAATTGTCTCCACCGTGAACCTCCTCGTCGCCGTTGTATGCCATGTTCAAAGTGCCGCTTTGATACCACTTGTCACGGGCCTATTTTTAGCCACGTGCGGACAGCTTAACACTCTCAATATATGTGCTAAACTTCAGTCCTAACACTCTCTAAAACCATCGCCAAGACCCCTTTGAACACACACACACGCTTAAGGAAAATCGGAAAGAAAGACACTCAATTTGGGAGGCCGAAAAGCCAATTTTTTGATTGTATTGATGAGTAAAAACAAGTATGAAAATACAATGTGATGCTATCTGATCTATGTGCTGATCTAGGTGATGATCTGATCTATATGCTCTGATTTACAAGGTATTTATAATGCCATAAAGCTAAGACAACAATGCTTTATTTGACCCTACCTTCCATGATTAAAGTGGCAAGGAATATTCTCCACTTTGCAGATTTTGTCCAGCTGCTAGTGCTGATCTTGTGCAGTCTTTCCAGCTGTTGTTAGGCCCTTTTAATTGCTGTCTTGCACATGTATTTTGACCTCCCAAATGTGCCCCCACGTTGGGCTGGCTGATAGACAATGAGACAGCCCCGTTGGACCCCGAAACGTACCCAAAACGCTCGGAATTATGTCAAAAACGGAATGAATTTAATGGGTAGTGACGCGGAGCGTCACAATACAACCTGGCATCCACAAGTTGCGGTTCAGATAACTTTAAGTACAAGTGTGTCAAACATGGATGCACGTATATAAAAGTAAAAAATTATAGAAGAATTTTGATGTATTTAATATATGTCTCAAGAAAGATCAAATACATTAATTATATTAATGAAAAAAATTATTAGAAAAAATCAACTATAATATTTACAACTTTGCATCTCGAGATTTAAAATATAAATTGTATAAAATAATAAAAAAAAAATCTTAAAAATTTAAGGCCTCTGTTTGATTTTCGCCTTGGACCATCGATTTATTTGAGTCGACCCTACCTGGTTAAGACAATTTATTAACTATTTTGAAATTAATTATCTTAAAATTATAATGCTGTTTCTACCCTACCTTAAATTTTAATGCTATTATTGTTTACCTACTAAAGCAACATATGTCAAACAAAATCTGAATCAAACTTCATTTATTACAAAACTCTCAAAGAAAAAAAAAAGGCAAAAGAATTGCTATATGCACTGCAATTGTCACATTCGTGTAACATTACATCTTATTACATGATCCTATTCCAAAATTTATCGTCTATAAAAATGAATCTCATAAATTACAAGAGGAATATGATAATTAATTAACAATACCGATAAACTAATAAATGTTGCTGATCAGATTCTTCAAAAATATTGACGGTCAAATATCTTATCCTCCAAAAATAATACATTTTTAAAGGATTAAACTTTTAGAATAAGGCAGCTTTAACCGGTCGTAGAGTTGAAAGTGCATTCGAGAGGAAGACCTTGAGGGAACCTCTTAATATCATTACAATAATTATAAACCATATAGTTCTTTTGCACCCATTGTAACCTAGCTTGACTTGTTGAATCAAGTTGTTGAGAGAACCATTTTGGCATTGTTGAATTTGTGCATGATGATTTTCCAAATTCCCAAACACATGCATCATTGGCTTTGAAATTTCTAAGTGAGGCTATGAATGGTGCTTTGGACCAATCAGTTTTAACAAGTCCACCTCTTGTTGCCCAATCATCTGCATTCCATAGACTTGCATACACCTTCATAGGTTGGTTATTTGGGTATGGTAGACCACTTGACTTCATGTTCTTGAAAACTCTTATTGGTGTGCCATCCACATAAAATCTACAAAAAAAAAAAAAGAAAAAAACATATTCAATGTTGTCAATTTGTGAAGGAAGAAATAAAGTAAAATTTTCAAGAAATGCTAATGGGTTTACAGACTAAATGAGTTCTCCCACCTATCAGACTATATTGGTGCTTTCATTAAGAGTCCCAACGTGGGTCATGACTCTGAGTAATGACCTGTGCGCCAATAGTGATGGCCTAGACCTAAGAGGGTGCCAGCCATGATCAACTGGGCTCAGCCGTGACCAGCATGGATTGACCCACACGTGGAGCCGCTGCTCAAAGTGGTGACCTATGTGTCGAGAGCGGTGCCGTGGACCCAAGAGGGCGGTGCCAACTGGGACCAACGAGGTCGTTGGTTCTCAAGTGGAGGCAATTGTTATGTACTAATTGTCCCACGTTGAGAAAATATAGAAATGCTAACGAATTTACAGTCTAAATAGATTCTCTCACCTATCAAGCTAGTCTTTGGGTAACATATATATATTTCAACTTTTCATCGTGTTTCTACCTTCCTCGTTAATATTATGAACCTTATTCATAATATTTCTAAAAAAAATAAATACCTTCTTGATTTTCTAAAACGATACATATTTAAAGTCAAATTTATTTAACTAAAGCGATAATTAAAATGGATCAACAACAACAACAACAAATTCAGTGTATTCCCACATAATGAGGTCTGAGGAGGGTAAGATGTACGCAGTTCATACCTCTACCTCTAAAGAAATAGAAAAGTTGTTTCCGATAATAATTAAAATGGATCGAGGCAGTATTATACTGGTCATTTTAATAGGAAATGTCAAAAAGACAAAGTCAAGACAAAGATAGAGTTAACTTTTTAGAACCTTAGGGTGGAAAAAAACAAGAGAGATATTTATATACTTCCGTCGTTTCGTATTAGTTTACTTTTTCCTAAAAATATTGTGTTTTTGTTTTGTTATTCAAGTTCAAAAATTAAAGATATTTTATACATATATTTTTCATTTTATCCTTGATAGAAATATTAAATACATGTACAGTTTTCAAAATTATTAAATGGTACATAAATGATCTCAATTCTCAAAATCAAAGTTAAATAATTATGACTAATTTCAATTATAAATACTCAATATTCTATACGTAATGCATGAGATAAAGTAATATGTATCAAATTTCAATATTTAATCATTGCGCTGATTATTACACTTTAAAAGACATACAAGGATAAATATGTAATATGCATCTCTATTTACTGGTTTCTTAATGAATATGTCAAATTCATAGGGGCCAACTACTACGAAACTAAATAGAACAGAGAGAGTAATATATTTTGAGTTAGGATTATATATATGTATATACAGCACTTACATAATTGTTTGTGGATTCCAAAGAATGGAGTATGTATGAAAATCTTGAGTGGGATCAAACCATAAGTAGAATTGTTGTTCTTTGTCACCTTTGCCTTGTGTATACACATTTGTATGAACAATATATGGCTCTCCACTAAGGTTTCCCAAGAATTCAAAATCTATCTCATCATGTGTTGCCCCTTGTGATGATAACTACATACAAAATTCATATTAAAAAAAAAAAACAAAATATAACCAAAATATAATAATAATAATAATAATAATAATAATAATAATGATAATAATAATAATTAAGATGAAAAAACACATGTGTCTTAATACGTACATAGTATGTAGTAACTGTACCAGCTGAATTTTCAGGCACGAGCTTAAGCTGCATATCAATCCTTCCAAACAAAAACTCTTTCTTGGATTGAACACCACAACCAGAGGCTTTATCAAGTGAGAGGGTAAGAAGTTTCCCATTGTTTAAAACTTTTGCCCTACCATCACCCCATGTAACATCAAAATCTTGATTAAAATTATTACAACTAACCAAACTATAATGCAAAGAGCATAAGACAAGAAAGAACAAACATTGAGTTAATGAAGCCATTGAGTAATTGGTTCAATTTTTAGTGTTTGTTTTTCACGAGTCAAAGGTTGTATGTAACTTTGTAGTTTGTATACATAGGCTACTATATATATATATACGGATGAAAAGTTGATAGGGTCCAAAAAGAAAGTTCTTGGAAATTGGAGGGACCATTTTGGCAATGGAATAGGACAGCTGGCAAATAGTTTTATTTCCACTATAATAGTGGGTGGGCCCTTTGAATCTGACGTGGCATAATTTTATGGTTTAGCAAAGTTCATAAAAATAGTTTAGTCATCATTATATATATACATCATCATGAAAACAAATTTCAAACTTATAATTCAAGTTAACACGGTTTTAGACTTTTTTAGTTCTCTCAGATAAGATAGACACTTTTTCTTTTTGATAAAAACTTAGACGCTGTGTATAAATTAAATTAATATTTTTTATTATAATTAAATAATTAAATTAAATTAAATATATATTAATTAATTATAATTAAGTAATATAAATTTTAAATTTAAATATATACCATATACATATTAACTTGTTGTATACACTGAATACGTATAAATTTTAACTCCTCTTCTTGTGTCATATATATTAAGTGATAAACTTTACTTTTAAAATATCTAATTATCCATTTTTATATTTGCCTTGAGTTGTTAAGTAGTAGTTCATCAATTTTGAAATTGAAGGGGATAGTAAGAAGCTAAAGGGCCGGTACTTTGGTTTGAAAATAAGTTATTTTAAAATTAAATATGTTGGAATTAATTATATTGACATTAATTATTCTAAAATTAGTTATTCTGATATTACTTTTTAGTAATTATTTAATTTGTAGTAATAAAAATAATATGCATTATATTTTTTTAAGAATATATTATTTGTTTACAAAAACGCCATTCACCTTATATAGGTGAAAAGTGATAATCAAAGAATTTAGAGGGTAATTTTGATATTTTATGACTTTACCCTAAGATAAATTATTTTGGAACTATTATATCACCAAAAGAATAAGACAACGTATCCCGATACTATTTATTAATTTCGGAATAAGTTATCCTAAACTTGATAACCAAACAAGGCACTAAAATATTTATCATTGAATTATTTTTTTATTCTGAAATTATTTATTTTAATACTTTACACCAAACAACCCCTAAGAATCAAACTTGTACCTATGGTGTGAGAAGCTTCATTGATATTTATAAGCTTTGATAACTACAAGGACTTATTACTAACAGAGGCGGATCCAAAATTTCTGTTGAGGGGTTCAAAATCTGAAGAAAAATTCATCGAGGGAAGTTCAACATCAACAATATATGCATAAAAATCATTATAATCATGTAATTAACAGTACAATTTTTCGTTGAAGGGGGCTCGAAGAAATCCCCTATTACTAGATTGGCTCCACCTCTGATTACTAAAGTAGGCTTTGTGATATGATCGATATGATTTCTTCACCCTTAATTAGAAGAGATTTCGAGCTAAACTTTAAGAGTGAAAAATAGTGAGAATTTAAATTAATTGAGATCTCAAATATCATATAACTAAGTCGTCGATATTTACAAGTGGTTTTTTTAAAGGTGTCACTAGGTAGATAGGTTGGCAAAACTAATTATTTAACAAGAAAAAGGACTTACTATTACTAATCTAATGGCTAATATTACTCTTCACCAACTTTTCTTTTTCTATGTCAAAATTTTAATATTATGCACTCTTTATTGTTTATACTTTTTAATAAATTTGACATTAAGAAAGAAAAAATGATATTAGTATATTTATAAATACTAAATATCCTCATTTTAGTATTGACATTTGGAATTTTTCGTTTGAACTTATATACAACACAATTTCAGTTTTTGAATATTATTCTCTATCTTCTTCTTTTTTTTTCTATTAAGGCAACATATATATATCGGGGTAATGTTCAATTTCTATACAACGATGATATAAATAAAAGTTTATAATTAGATAAATACTAATTTATGCTGATTTAATTTGATTTAATTTTATTTATTTTTTTAGATTTTTAATATAAGTGATTATTTCTATGGGGGATATATATGCAAGTGGGAGCCTGGGAGGGCGAAAATTCTAATAACCAATGAATAATATTTCTTTTTCTAAGTACATTCCCAATTTTCTTTTTACATGTTGCTTTCTTGTTGACGAACCAAATAATATATTTATATATTAATAGTTTGGATTTTACTAGAAAGATCTTTTCATTTTTCATTAGGTGAAGTGATACTTAAATGGGAAATTAAAATGGTGTTTGAATAATACTCCCTCAGTTCATTTTTACTAGTTAAGTTTTGCTTATCAACCTTCTCACCATCACATAATACGGTCATATGATCGATGTACGATCGTAAAAATTTTTCGTCCAAGTAACACCTGAGACTCATTCTCTTGATCATGTTATGGCAGTCTTGACATGACTGTGGTTAGATCCCACAATTGTATCTTTGATGGTCTTATGTTTTTTTTTTTTAATCTAATATACAACATTTTTTTTCTTCGAGTCCTTTTTATCCCGTAATCATGCAAAAATCCGTTATATAAAAAGAAAAATTACCCTTGTACTTACAAATATTCATAGTTTTAAGCGTCTTATGTGTCGTAAATCCACGATACATCACTAAGGAAGTAGTAAATATTCTCCAATGAAAAGGGAGGTTTTGTAGATCAAGATTTCAAAGTAGTTGTAGTCGATTTCATTTGTTTTGTAATAATTATGAGAGAAGTACTAGGACTGTGTTCCCCAATAACTTCATAAATCCGTAGGTTCTTTGTACTTAGTGATCTCTCATGGTGCTTGAAATGCATAATCGATAGGTTATGTTCACCCAACGGCTTTAAAGCAACTATCGTTAAGTAAGTATTCTCTTCTCCTGATGAGTTTAGCATTACTAAACCTATCTTGGATCCCAGCAATAGCTTTCCCAGATTGTCGGTTAGGTTCAAGCTAGTCATTGAAGGTTGATCGCTCCAACGCTCTGTTGTTTATTTCTTTTTTCCATCTTTTACCCCTACTTTCATTGCGAGTAAAGATAAGGTGATCCAGTTCTAACGTATGCATATATTAAAAAGCAATCAAACCGAAGAGAACAAACAATACACACCCAAACACTATTGAAAACATGGAATAAATATACTTAATCTAAATACTACTCAAATTGACTCACATATTAAAGTGAAATGTGATAAGTAAAATTGAACGAAAGAAATACAATTAATCTAGCTTTATTTGGGAAATAAAGAAACTCAATTAGCAACAATATTTTTGGAATGTTCATGTTACAATAATGGTCAACGGAAACAACAAATTGGCTCTCAAAATATACTACAGATTACAATATTACAGTTAAAAATAAAATAAAATAAAAATGCACCTACAATAACTTTAAAGTGTGACTTGTAAATCATTTTTGATGAATACAACTTACAAATCATTTTTGAAACACTCAAATTTGTAGCCCATAGTGCAAACTTATGGCTTTTAATTTCTAAAAAAGGACCAATTGATAACAATCTACAACAAAACAAATTGGAAAATAATCTCAAAATACAATATATGTGAAACTTTAGGTTATACAATAATATAAACAAATTTATAATCTTCCTATTTGTGTTATTGAAGCTTGCATTCAGGTCCAGTACCTTTAGGAAACCTCCATTTATCCTTGCAATAATCATAAATCATATGTTTTTTCTGCAAAGCTTTCATTCTAACTCGACTTCGCTTGTCTAACTCATACGTTAGCCAGGCGTTGCCAGTAGAAGGTGGAGGGTCCGTATCACATGAAGACGAGCTAGTGAATCTAGAATAAATGCAACCTTCATAAGTGAAATTTCTATAGGAAGCAACAAAGGGTGCCAGTTTCCAGTTAGTTTTGACACGACCACCTTGTGTAGCCCAGTCATCTGCGTTCCATAGACTCGAGTATAGCCTCATTGGTTGGTACTGTGGAAATGAAACACCCATTCTCTCTAGATTTCTGTACTCTCTAATTGGTATGCCGTCAACAAAGAATCTACATTCGAAAAAAAGAAATAAAAAAATAAGAAGAGAATCAGGAGGTGAGAATTGCGTAGAATCATACAAGGAGATAAATTGTCATATTTCCAACTACCAATGTGAGACTACTAACACTCTCGCTTCCTCCCTGCATCCCTAGGCTTGACAATTAGAGCGTGGATAAGATAATACGAGGGACTCAACATCAGGTGAAACAAGAATTGGATGCGTCAAACTCTTACACCAAAAAAGGGCAGTCCGGTGCACTAAAACTCCCGCTATACGCAGGATTTGAGGAAGGGCTCCACCAAGGGTGTATTGTACGCAGCCTTACCTTGCATTTCTGCCCTGTTTTCAATGCTTGAACCCGTGACCTCCTGGCTCAAAATCTTACACCAAAAAAGGGCAGTCTGGTATACTAAAGCTCCCTTATGCATAGGGTTCAAGGAAGGGCCCCACCACAAGGGTGTATTGTACGTAGCCTCATCTTGCATTTCTGCCAGAAGCTGATTTCAAGGCTTGAACCTGTGACCTCCCGGTTCAAACTCTTACACCAAAAAAGGGTAGTCCGGTGCATTAAAGCTCCCGTTATGTATAGGGTTCGAGGAACGACCCCACCAAGGGTGTATTGTATGAAGCCTTACCTTGCATTTCTGCCAGAGACTGTTTTCAAGGCTTGAACTCGTGACCTTCTGGTTCAAAATCTTACACCAATGATAAGAAAATGAATTTTGGGCCTAGTTTAACTTCAATCTCGAAAAACTAGCTCAAGAGATGAAAATCGCCCAACCATACCAAGAGAAAAATTGTCATCCCGTAACGCCTATTACCATGCAGTTGCTTCTAAGCCAAAGTGATGCTCCTCGACGAAAGATGTTCAAGATATTGACGAATACTACATAAGATCGCGATACGTTCTTTGTTCAGGATTGACTGGTTAATAATGTCTTCTCTTAGAGATACTATTTCACCAAATGAGTCATAGATATATACGCCAAATGTAACATTTTTCAATACCACAAATAAAAATACTTACATAATACATTTAGGATTCCACAAGATTGAATATGTGTGATAATCAGCAGTTGGATCAAACCACAAAAAGAATTGTTGTTCCCTCATGCCTTTGCCTAAACTGAAAACATTAGTATGAAGTGTATATGGATTCCCTGTTGAATTCCCCAAGAATTCAAAATCTATTTCATCATGCTTGTTCCCTTGTGATGATAACTACAACAAACACAAAAAAAATTTATATAAAATTAGTAAATAATTAGATGACAATTTTTATAAAAACTGGAATGTCTTTTATATAAAAATTAACTAAAATGTATTTTCTTGAGTACTTTGCTTGTGAATATTCATCAATAACACATTAAGCATGTGATTATTGTGATATATATTGTTATAAACTGGATAGGAATAAGCAATACCACAAGCAAAAGAAAAATAAGAACACATAGATTTACGTGAAAACTCTTGATGAAAAAAACCACGGGTAGTGGCATAGGAAATTCAATATGAAGGAGAGGAATACAAGGTGGAGACGATAGTCTCAATTTCGTGGAAAAAACTATCCGAAACAGTCCACTAAATGCACTTATATAATACGTGCGTACAAATAAATTATAAGTCCAGAAACATACAGGTCTCCATTACCACCACAGACCCCTCAAAAAATCACAAACATAGATCGCATCGCGAACTTTTCAGGACCGGATCAACAAAATTCGAGTCACAAACTCTAACAGATAAGTTTGTATTGTTACTCCATCGTTAGTGATGACATAATTTGAAAAATTGTCCAAATATGTGTACTTCTCACACACCAATAACTGAAGGGCCAAAAGTAAAACATACTTAAAAAATCGTACTTCTCACATAAATGGACCGATAACAAATTTCAATCTTATTAAAGTTTAAATATGGTTAGTCAGATATCACCAATAACTAAAAGATCAAAAGTAAGACATACTTAAAAAATTGATTTTTTTTTTTTTCTCAAACGAACGTTACTTACGTAAAATGTAGTAACAGTGCCAGCTGCATTTCCAGGTACGAGCTTAATTTGCATATTAATTTTGGCAAATTGGTATTCTTTTCTGGATTGAAAGCCTGATCCAGATTTTTTGTCTAAAGAGAGTGTTAAAAGTTCTCCTTTTTCAAGTATTTTTCCTCTATCATCTCCCCATGATACCATAATGTGTTTGTGAAATGTCCCATTTTCAATTACTGTTGGTGGGCTGCAGAAATAATACACACAAACAAAAAAAAAAAAATTGGATTTAGTAATTTTTTTAAAGTAAAAAGATTCAAGAGAAAAGTAAAAAAAAAAATAAAAAAATGAACACACTACTAATAAGAGAAACGTAAAATTTTGTTATATATGGTCAGTAAGTCAGAGGTGGATTCAAGATTCAGAAATTTCGAATGTTAAAGTGTTCTAAGCTTCATATATTTTAGGTTTCGGTTTAGATTATTTATCTGTCCGATCTATATGGATAAATTGATCAAATGAAATAATTTAGTAGTTATGACAACTTAGGAGCTCTCTCGATCTCAATTTATATATATGTGTGTGCACGCGCGCGCACGCTTACTTTTCTTTTTATTTTGATCTATCTCGAAAGTAAAAAGAAAAAAGATATTCTACTATATTTTAAAATAATTTAATCTTTAAATCTCTCTTTTCAGTTATAGTAAAATGATTTATGACTACACAAATATTTATAGTTTATTTTTAAATACAAATTTCAAAGATTTCTTTTTCTTTATCATAATTGGGATAAGGAGTACTTAAACAAGAATACAACCTAATTCAAAGCCTTTTAATAAATGTGTAAATAAGGTACAATATTTAAATAATATTGAAAAACAAAAACAATTAAATAAAAATAATAATATTATGATAAAAATTTGTGTACCTTTCATCATGTTCTGGTGATTTATCTGAGTTCACTACAATACCATTAGGAATATTTTCCAAATTTCGACGTGCTGAACTAAATGATTGTGATATCATAACGTCTACCTGCTCATGTCATTACTTAATTAATTAATTAATTCCATTAACAGTATTAATTCTTAATTATACAAATATATTCTAAAATCATATCACAATTTATTTAAAAGGCTTTCTTTGTAAAATTTCGACGAAAAATCAGCTAAAAAAAACCCGAAAATTCACAAGAGAGAAAGATATATATATTTCCCAGAGATTGTGGCAGCTATGAAAAAGTTGTTATAACTAATTGAATTAAAAGATAATATGTACTAGATATATTACGATAAAATTGGAACGGCCATTAAGAAAATATATTTCAAAAAAAAAAAAAATGCACTTAATACACAATCATAAAGTAACATTAGAATTATAACGAACATTGATTGAATTTTCATGTCAATGCATGTTAAACTAATATTGAAGAAACACTAATTTCCAATGAACATTCTTATCAAAAATCATTGAACCTTCCATCAAAACAAATTTCATGCATTAACATGAAATATATAACCAGAAACATTTCTGACAAGTCAATTTTCGATTGATTCTACGAAAACTTTTCATCAAAACTTCATAGAAATAATTAAAGAGAAAAATAAGAAATTAGAACATACCTTCAATACAAAAAAAACAGCAATTAAGAGGATAACCAAGAATGGAAGAGAAGACCTAGACCTTGATGAATTTCTTGATGGAAATAATGCCATTGTAATAATTTGATATTTGAAAACTCTAGCATTCTTCTTTCTATATTACTCATAATAATATAATCTACATACAAATAGATTTTTTTTTCTTCGTTGATTAATTTTTTTTTTTTTCTTTTTTTTTTGGGGGGGGGAGGGAGGAAGATTCTTCTTTAGTAGTGGGTTCATATTGGTAACCAACTATGTCTATTCCTTCTTTCTTGCTGGCTTTAATCATTATCACCTATTTTTTTTGTGGTCAAATGTTCATATTTAAATATAAAATAACACCTTCTTTTTGTGCTTTAATAATTATTTAGTCTCATTGTTTTAATATTCGTTTCTTTACAACATGGAATAATATGCTTTAGGTGATGTGTTTGGTACTTTGGTAGTATGAATAATTCATTGCACCGCATCTCTTCCACATTATGACAAGTGTTAAGAGTTTCTCAACTAAATTCTGTTGATTCGGTCCTGAAAAGTTTGCGCTGCGATTCATGTTTGTGATTTTTTATGGGATCTGTGGTGGTAGCATAGGGATCGGACTGATCGTACGTATTATATAAATGCAATTAGTGGGTCGTTTTTGGATGTTCAGAAAATACGTCATTCTCCCCATTGTATTCTCCATCCATTATAGTAAAATTCTTCTGCCTCTGCCTGTAGTTTTTTCCCGCAAGATTTTCCACCTAAATCTATGTGTTCATCTTGTTTTTCTTTTACTTGTAGTATAACTTATTGTGTGCGATAATAACAAGAAGATTTTTTTTTTTACTTCTTTAATTATTGAGTGATGAATAGAAAAAATGGTCTTTTAGTTATTGATAAATTTTAATTTTCAGCTTTATAAAATATGATTAAGGTTATTTAATTTTTCAATTATTTGAAATTGAAATGTACACTTCTAATTTATTTGCTAATGATTTAGTTAGGGTTGTCAAGTGGGCCGGACCGCGCCAACCTGGAACCGGTCCGTGTTATTTAATCGGGTTGAGGGCCGGGCGGGGGCCGGGTTGTGGTCTAAGTGGGCTGGGCCGGGCCGGGCCCAACAGTAAAAAAATAAAAAAACACCCTAACCCGGCCACTTAATCCAACCCGGTCAAAAAAAAAAAAACTTTTTTTCAAAATACATTATATATACCCACCTATATACATTATAAATACGTTAAACAATATATATACACTATATATATAGTATATACTACATTAGAATTTAAAAAATATATACACATATACACAATTACACATATATACGCACCATCCAAATATATATGTACTACTTTAAACTTTAAAGTTTAAATAAAATATACTACAATATATATATATACACACATGTATACGTTAAATATACACGTTTATAGAAGATCTATTCACATATATACACTCTAATCTATGTATATGTAATACTTTAAATGAAATATACTATAATATATAAACATTACAATATATATTTGTACAGTTATATACTAATTTATAAAACATATACACATGTATACGTTAAATATACACGTCTATAGAAGATCTATTCATATATATACACTCTATTCTATGTATATGTAATACTTTAAATCAAATATACTATAATATATATACATTACAATATATATTTGTATAGTTATATACTAATTTATGAAACATATACACATGTATACGTTAAATATACACGTCTATAGAAGATCTATTCACATATATACACTCTATTCTATGTATATGTAATACTTTAAATGAGATATACTACAATATATATATACATTACAATATATATTTGTATAGTTATATACTAATTTATGAAACATATACACATGTATACGTTAAATATACACGTCTATAGAAGATCTATTCACATATATACACTCTATTCTATGTATATATAATACTTTAAATGAGATATACTACAATATATATATACATTACAATATATATTTGTATAGTTATATACTAATTTATAAAATATATACACATGTATATGTTAAATATACACGTCTATAGAAGATCTATTCACATATATATACTCTATTCTATGTATATATAATACTTTAAATGAAATATACTATAATATATATATACATTACAATATATATTTGTATAGTTATATACTAATTTATAAAACATATACACATGTATACGTTAAATATACACGTCTATAGAAGATCTATTCACATATATACACTCTATTCTATGTATACGCACCATTCAATGTATATATACTACTACTTATAAAATATACTACATTATATATACATTACAATATATATAGATATACTTATATACTAATTTATAAAACATATACACATGTATACGTTAAATATACACTTCTACAGGAGATATATGCACAAATATACAAAACATATGCTACTTAATATAATAAATTAATAATATTTGGTAGTAAATTAATAATATATTAGAAGTAAGTTTTTAACTTAAAGTAGAAAACTAGAAATTCAATTTAAAATTTTAAATCGTTAAATGAAAAAAAATAAAAAACAAGGACTAAGGAGTGAATGAATTTGGGAAATTTTATTGATTGCAAAATGATCCAAAATTTATAATTTACATGAATGAAAAATCTATAAATTATGCATCATTTTTTCCAACTCATTCATGTTAATATTAATGGGAACTTGAATAGGATAGTCGAAGTCAACGTGGGCAAAACCATGCATTGGACTTGATTCTGCTGAGTTCTCCCGTGAAGTCATAATTTCATCAAGTTTCAGCTCGTCGCTCGGTTCCGGTTCTATTCCTTGGTTTCTTCTTTCCGCTCTAATTCAATCTCTGAGGCAAACTAGAACATTCATTGCATTGCTTCCCAATGAGTGTCGGTTGTCTCCAAGCTGTTGTCATCCCTGACTTAAGGCGCACTCTGATGCAACGGTTGACATTGGAACATTCAAGATATCTCTAGCTAATCTTGAAAGCACAGGATATTGTGTTTCATTACTCCTCCACCAATCCAACGTGTTGATCCGTCGTCTGCGATCCTCTGGTGCCGTTCGAAGATAATATTTTAGCTCTTCCCGATAAGTTGATGTGTAAGTTCTCTCATCAACATTGTTCCAACAATTTAAATCATAAAACGTATCAGAAAAACCACTATGTGCCGGCCTTTTAGAAGATGATGGCTCCTCGGGAGGATGAGGAGCGACAGTTGGAGTGATATTTGTAGGTACAACTAAATCAAATAAATCAGCATAGTGATTATATAATTTTTCTATGTAATCCTTTGCATCAGCCATAGTCGTCCACAAATCAGGTTGTACTTGTTCAAAATCATGGTTAGTATTTATTTCTAAGTTAGTATAAATAAGAGTACTAAAGTGACACATATGATTATATTTCATGCACGGATTTAGCATAACACCAACCAAGTAAATAGGGGGAATCGGGAAAAAATATTTTTTAAATTTCGTAAATATGGCGCCAACAACTTCTTTATAACCTTCTTTATTTTTATATTCTTTGAGCAAACTAGAAATATCGGCTATATATGCCAAAATATTACAAACAGTAGGATAATAAGAACCAAAAAATTCAACCGTAGCTACATAAAATTTTTCTAAAAACTTAACAAGATCATTAATTACAACCTAATCAGAATTATATAGCATGCAATCAGCAGAATCAGCAAATGAACTGCAATGTTGGTTAAAAGCTAGTGTAATAGGAATTCTATATTTATAACAAGTTTTTAAAAATTCATACGTAGAATTCCATCTAGTATCAATTTCCTCAGGCATCAAAATCGGTGTAAGTCCATTTTCTTGACATTTAACTTTAAATTCTCTAATTCTCGATCTACGATTATTTTCTTGAATAAAACCAACGGCAAGACGAATTTTTTCAATATAAAGCTCAAAAAACTCAAGACCATCTTTTACAATTAAATTATATATATGACAAGCACACTTAATATAAAAAATTTCAGGCAAGGGCGGAGATAGTGTAGATTTTATTTTTGTTATAGCAGTCTTGTTGTTAGAAGCATTATCAAAAGCAATACATAAAATTTTATTTTCGATACCATAATATCCGGCAATTTTAACAATAGAATCAGCAATAAATTGTCCAGTATGTTTACGATCTTCATCATATAAAAAAGAAAGAATACGTTTTTGCATCACGAAATTACTATCCATCCAATGACAAGTAACGGTTAAATAATCATTTTTATTTACAGCACGACCAAGATCAGAAGTTAGGGACAATCTACATTGAATATTTTTTAACAATGTTGATAAATAAAACCAATATTGTGAATGGAGTCTAAAAATATTAGACCGACAAGTAGTTCTAGGAATACCGTTAAACATAGGATTATAAATTGCTTGTATATAACGAATAAAGGCATCAGAAGAAGGAAAACTAAAAGGCAAACAACCCACAACTACCATTTTAGCTATTTCTTCCCTGTCCCTCAATTTATTATATTTCTTCGCTACGTGACCGGTTGCTGGGTGCATTCTAGTTTGCGTTGACCCACCAACATCCCCACCACCTTTTGCAATATTTAACTCTCTTTTGTGATCTTCAGCTACATGTCTCATTAACGTACCCATACCCCCTTGCTTGCCTCCACTTCTATGCTTATATATTTGTTGACAAATATTGCATTGCACCTCAATATCTGATAAACGTTCAAAAAATTGCCATGCAATACTAGTTCTTTTACGAGGTTTTGGGGCACTGGGAGGACGGGAAGAGAGATTAACTGATTCAGATCTAACGTTAGCATCTCCTACTGCGGGTGTCTCAGCAATATTTTCATTATCTTCGTCTAAATTAACCGCATCTACTTCATTTTCTTCTTCTATACCATAATTTTTTTGAGCTTCTACATAATCCATATCGTGTGCACCTACACCTATTTCTTCCTCAAAAGGTGTACCAAGCGGTACCGGAGGCGAAGGTACACGGGTATATCTATTACTTGAACTACCTCTACCGCTAGTAATTCGCTTTTTACTACCACTACCGCTTCCGGGACAAAAAATTTTAACACCTTTAGTAGCGAGGTTTCTTAATTTATCCATAATATAAATTAAATTAAACTAAAAATATTCAAAATACACAAATATAATAAAATTAAATATTAAACAAGTAATACAATAAATAAAAATTAAACGTAAGAGATGGAACGACAATACCAAATTTTGGAAGTATCCGAAGATTGCGACTTTAGAAACTTCCGCTCGTACTTTGTAAACGAAAAATTAAAAAATTAAAGTGAACACTTTAAGAAATTAAATATATTGAATATTTGAGAATTGAGAATTGAGATTTGAGAGAGTGAAAAATTGTGTGAAAAATGATTTGAAGTTATAGGGTATTTATAGATTTTTTTTTGGGATTAAAAAAATATTTTTTAAAGTTTTTTTTTTTTTTTAAAAATAAATGTGCCCAAACTAGCCGTTTGGACCCAAAAACGGCTATATAGCCGTTGGACCAACGGCTAGTTTGGCCCAAAAGCCAAAATATCTTCTTTTTTAAAAAAAAAAAAAATTTCGAGCCGGGCCGAGCCAGTTAACCGGCGGACCTGGACCGAAATTGGTCCGGGCCGGGTTAGCCGGACCCATTTTAACAAAATAACCGGGCCGGGTCAAAGCTGGCCGAATTAGGTACGAGGGCCGGGTCGGGCCGACCCAGCCCGACCCACTTGACACCCTAGATGTAGTAGACATGTCAATCAAAAAAAGTTGAAACTTTATGAGAATTAAGGATCGCAAATGATTGTGAATACTTGAAAATCAGACAAAAATTAAATTATTTCTCATCTAAAATTAAATATTTTGAGACATATTTTATTAACATTATGTAGAGATCAAAAGTGCTACTCGATCTCCCTTAATTATTTTTATTTTGTTTTGTTGATGTTGGTTAGTGGGAACAAATCCTCCTACTTTTAAGACTTATATAATAAGATATATATTATTCTTTTAATCGTGTTTGACTTTAACATGCATATCTACTCTTCCTCTCTCTCTATCTCTCCATCAACGTTGAAAAAAATAATACTAATATTTGTTAGTTGGAGAGTCAATTTAATAGTTTAAAATAGGTTCTAAAATTTCAAAATTTTGTTTATATTTCTACCTAATACTCCACCAAGAGTAAATTTGTTTTTGTTTTTTTAATTTTTGAAAAAGGTTAAACTAACTTGCTGGATTACAGCTTGAAAATGATAATTAACAAAGAGGTGGTTCAAGGATAACGCTAGTAAAGCTTTCGCTTTAGGCTCCAAAATTTTGGTCAAAATTTTAATAGTGAACGCTATGATTCCAACTTCATTTGAAATAATAATGAAGATTGTAAAATACACTAAAAAAAATTTAAAAAAAAAGAGAGGGAGAGAGAACAAGTTATCTCACTTTTACTAGAAATATTTTAGAACTTTAAACTAAACAATTCAAACTTTATATTAATAAATAAAGTTTTAACAACAACATCCAAGTTAAACATTGCAAACAAATGACTAACATCTTATTAAGTAGAATTAATCATTACTTTTATTAATAATCATGTTAATAAGTGAAGTTTAAGGTTATGTTTCTTCTAAAAATACTAGACCAAAACAACAAAAAATTCTTTAGACCACTAATTTTCTTACTTTTATTAATAATCATGTTAATAAGTTAAGTTTAAGGTTATGTTTATTCTTTAGACCACTAATTTTATTGAGACACCTTATTAACAATTATTGATATTTATTCTACTTTCTGTTAGTATCGTAAAACTGGAAAATAAACGAATAAGCTATAGAGATTTTACTATCGTAAAACTGGAAAATAAACAAATAAGATATAGAGATTCAACAAATTATGTACTATATAGATAACAAATGCAAAACTAGGATTTCGAAATCCAATCAAGAGACAACACAAATATCTACACATAAATTAAACCACAATTTCAAAAAAAAAATAAAAAAAATCCACCAATATGTAACTGCTAAGGTTAACGTACTTAATTTAGAATAAAAATACCACATATGTTAGCAATCTTCTTTTGATTTACTGCTTTCACCCACAAAATTGTTGGTGGTATATTCTGGTAAACACATAGTATTATAGTCAATCATTTCATAATTATTGACAAGATACTGATCAACACAATCATTTGGATCACATTGGTCAGTGTTGTTACTGTTGATAAACTTTGCATGATCAACACACTCACCATGTTGTCCAGTATAGCCTCCAACAAAACAAGCACCGAAGCAAGGCATGCCAAATCCTTCAGTTTTCGTGGTGTGATCATGTCCGATTGAGGTGTTGGTAGCCATCGCGGAAGAGATAGGTTCGATCATCATAGGTAAAGGGGCATCACCACTGTTGAATTGAGGTGCACAAGCTTGGTAGTCATATGCACTAGTTGTAGACCATGGCATGTTACAAAATGTTGGCATGGGATTGTTATATGACATGTCGAAGTAGTTGAAGCCGTGTCTAGTAGAGTCCTGACTTGCGAAAAGTGAATTTTCAGCAGAGAAATCATTAGCTTGGCGTGAATTTTCAGCAGAGGAATCATGAGCTTGGCCATCAGAAGTGTCTAGTGCTTCGACAATATCATCGTAATCTTCCCTACTTCTCTTTCTTTGGGTGAACATACTGTTATCTATCTCTGTCCTCTTGTAAATCTTGCACAAAACCCAGTCATCCAACTGCAAGAAGAAAAAGAAAATAGTACAAGGTAACTTAGGAAAACAATGAAATGATAATACTACAAGGTAATCGTGGAAGCAACTACTGATGCATGCATTAGGATATACTCTACATTCACCACAACTACTGACGCATGCATTAGGATATACTCTACATTCACCAATCGTGGAAGCAACTACCGATGCATGCATTAGGATATACTCTACATTCACCAAAGGATGGTCGTTCCTTAAAAGATTGATGACCGCTATCACGACGAATGTCATTCTAACATAACATAGTAATAGAATAGACTATCTACATTCATAAGGGTGGTCTTTCCTCAAACATTGAGGCTAACACGACAAATGACATTCTAACATAACATAGTATTGTACTTGATGCACCAAATAATTAAATAGAAGGCAAAATTAGAAAGTAATTAAGATAGTTAATTACCGTCATATCATTGGCACCTCTTTCAGCAATATTTGGAACATTGGGGACTCTAAACTCATGCATAATCCAATCAGTTTTCTCTCCTTTTGGAGCTTTTCCAATGTAGAAAACTAAAGTTTTTTTCATTCCAATTATATTCTTCTTACGATCCAACACCTCTTTATCAGCTCCAGTTGCTTTCCAATACCCATTTCCAGCAGATCTGTTTGGTCTATATCCATTTTTGTACTTACGATCTCTTGGTGTAAATATGTACCACACTTTCTCTCTAGTCGTCGGCGTAACTTGTGCTGCAAAAAAAAAAAAAAAAAAATCGCGTAAAGAATTTTTACACTATCAATGTATTTCAACGTTATACAATTAGTATGTCTACAAATAAACAATTAGTATGTCTACAAATAAACAAACGTAGAAATTTTTATACTATCAAGTCACTTAAAAGATCAACAGGTAGCAACACACCCAATCATATTCATAATTATTTAAAGCTTTAGATTAAAGATAGGTTGTATCAGTATTTAAGGAAAGCATGAATTACAACGTAGGAAATAATTAGAGCAAACTAGTACACATAGTAATTAATTTGTTGAACAAGATAGGGTATTAACTATAGTAAAAAGATAGATACATATTAAAGGAAAGGAAAAAATGGTTTAAATTATATCTTAAATAGGATTAGATTAACCTGAAATTTGTTGAACACATAAACTAGATCACTTGGAAGCCTTTGCCAAACAAAACCCTAAAATAAACCCTAAACAAGATTGTCAAAAAATTACATGAGAAAAAAAAATCTTAAACCCTAATCACATGAGAAAAAGGGCACACTAAACGCTCAAACACGAAAAACCTTAAACCCTAATTATAAAACCCTAGTCGTCATCTAAAACAAAAACCAAGTACAATTATCATCTGAACCCAATACTTTCGACTACATGTACTTTCCATTCATAAAACTCAAAGTTGTTCCAACACGTTACGAAGAAAAATATATTATTGACACAAGATACATACCAGCAATGATCTCAGGGTTGTACTTATAAATGTTGAGCTCATACATCTTGTTAAGATGCAAAGGCAAATTAGCCAACTTCCTCTTCAAATAATGAGTAACAAGCTCAGCATCAGTAGGGTAAAATCGAAACCCAGGAGGGAAACTATTAATAGTAGATTCAATTTCTTCAGCAGACTGAATTTGTTTACCATTACTATCATAGTTGCTAAGCACTGCAATAACTGGGAGCTCATTTATATGATTAGCATTAGTAATATTATTTAAGTCCTCTTCAGAGATATTAGCATTGTTTGTAGGAGATGAGTGATGGTTCTCCATAGTGCAATGGACTCTGAAAAGAAAAACTAAAGACCCTAATTGAGAATTATTAGATGGAAGATGTTAATTAAATGTCTAATTAACAACAGATTTTATAATTATCAAAATGGTTTTAAGCATTTTTGTGGGAAAAGGTTTAGCCAGTTGGGGGAGTATCAATTTTACTTGAATTAGATAACTACAAATCCTCTTGCATATATTTTCAAATCTATAATTTGTTGCTCCGTTTTTATTTATTTATTTAAATTATTAGGCAATTAATTCAAACGTCCAATAATATAACTTGTTTGCTATCTTATCCTTATAATTTTATTTACGAATTAATAATAATTCCTGGATATCCCACTCAAATAAAACAATTGACAATCTAACAAAATTCTACAAATAAATATGCTGTGTAATTCTCAGGTATTTTCGGTATATCTTTTTAATTTAATGATTGGGGAATTAACCAAAATAAAATTCTCGTAGTATCTATCAAAAAATTTAGGAATTTAAAGGATAAGTCTACAAGAAAGTAGGATAATCACGATAGAGTTACTATAAAAAATATATTATAAAGATAAAATAAAATTATATATTAATAATAAGTAAAGACAAAATAATGAAAGAAAAAAAGACAATAACGAGATAACACCAAATGAATTGTTATGCAAAATGGGACTTTTCATAATATAAATTTAACAATATGATACAATAAAAGTTTAGTAACAATGAAATTTAATATTATACTGACACTAGTAAGACACAACACAATACAATACAAGCACCCTTGTGGTGTGGCTCACTGGTCGAGGGTTGAAAATCCACTACAGCTACCTGGGATTGATTCTCAGGTAGGCCTTTGAGGCGAGCCGGTCGCACCGGGCTTACCTAGTGCGGTTAAAAACCCCGGATGTTACTTGAAGGTTGTGCACAGGGGGGGTTTACCCAGTGCGCAAATCCGAAGAGTGTAGCGGCAAACAATTATTTTGACGCATCTATTACTCGAAACTCTTAAGCTAACGCATACAGAAAACTTAAATGATCTGCAATTCCTGCTTTTACGCTTGTTTGACCTAATTTCTGCATTTACGCTCATTTGATCTAATTTCTGCATTTAAGCTTAATTGACCTAAAACAAGCTACGTCCACATCTCCGAAGCAACCCCTATTATTTAATAGATCGTCATAGGCATCCCCAAAAATTCATAGGCTAACACAGAAGAAAAACCTTATATAATCCGCAATTCTTGTCTATTCACGTGTTTATCCTAAAACAGGCTACGTTCGTCACTCAAAATCAATCCTTATTATTTAATTAGTCATCATGGGTGCAACCATGAGTTTTCAAAAAAAAATTATTCCGACGCACCTGTCTCCAGAAATTCATAGGCCAACACATACGAAAAAATTGAAATTATTTGCAATTCCTATGTTTTCGCTTCATTGTATTGGCTACGTTCGTCTTACTGAGGTAATCTTTATCATTTAATAGGTCGTCACAGGCAAAATGATGAATTTCCAGCAAAAAATTATTCCGACACACCTATCTCTAGAAATTCATAGGTTAATACATGCAAAAAAAATTTAAATTATCTACATTTCATATTTTTTCACTTGTTTGTCCTGAAGGCTACGCCCTCCTCTCTAAAGAAACTCTTATAATTTATAAGTCGTTACAGGAGCATCCAAAAAAATCATTCTAACGCACCTATACCTAGAAATTCATAGGCTAACACACACTGAAAGACAAAAATTACCCGTAATTCCCGATTTTCACTCGTTTGACCAAAAAAGGGCTATGGAGCGGCCTAGTGTGGGCCTTTGTGGTTTTTTGAGAGGTTTGGGTGGTCAAACGGGGTAAAACAGCGTGAACCCATTTTGGGGCCAAATCAGTGTGCTATAACCCACAGTTTTTGGGGTAGGCCTAGGGACCGGGCGTGATTTTGGTCAAAAATAAATCGAGCTGCCCCAAACAGGCTGGGGAGTGGCATAGCGAGGGACTTTGAGGCTTTTTGGGCAGTTGTGGTGGTCAAACGGGAGAAACAGAGCAAACAGGCCATTTTCTGGCCAAATCAGTGTGCTATAGACTACGATTTTTGGGGTGGACCTGGGGATGGGCGTGATTTTGGCAAAAAATCGACCGGGCTTCCCTAAACAGGCTGGGAGCGTCCTAGTGAGGGCCTTTGTGTTTTTTTGGAAGGTTTGGGTGATCAAACGGGTGAAACAGCGCGAACGAGCTATTTTCTAACCAAATCGGTGGGCTATAGACCACGATTTTTGGGGTGGACCTGGGGGATGGGTGTGATTTTGGCAAAAAATCGATCGGGCTTCCCTAAACAGGTTGAGAAAAGGCCTAGTGAGGGCCTTTGTGTATTTTTAGGAGGTTTGGGTGATCAAACGGGTGAAATGGCACGAACGGGCCATTTTAGGGCCAAATTGATGTGTTATAGACCACGATTTTGGGGTGGGATCGAAGGGTCGAGCATTATTGTCACCAAAAATTGATTGGACTACCCCAGATAGGCTGCAGAGCGGCCTAGTATGAGCCTTTGTGCTGTTTTGGGCGGTTTGGGTGGTCAAACGGGCGAAACGTCACGAATGGTCGTTTTGGGGCTAAATCGGTGTGCTATATCCCACGATTTTGGGGGTGGGCCCAAAGTCGAGTGTGATTTTTGCGAAAAATTGACCGGGCTGCCCCAAAATGGCTGGGGAGTGGCCTAGTATGGGCTTTTTTGATGTTTTGGACGATTTGGGTGGTCAAACGGGCAAAAAGGCGTGAAAGGGCAATTTTTGGGCCAAATTGGTGTGTTATAGCCCACGGGTTTTGGGGTAGGCCCATGGGTCGGGTGTGATTTTTACCAAAAATTAATCGGGCTGCCCTAAATAGGCTGGGATAGCTAGTGTGGGCCTTTGTGGTTTTTTGAACGATTTGAGCGGTCAGACGAGCAAAACAATGCAAATGGGCCTTTTTGGGAATAAATCAGTGTGCTATAGCCCATAGTTTTTGGGATGGGCCAGGAGGCCGGGCATGATTTAGGGTAAAAATTAACTAGACTGTCCGAAACAAGTTTTGAAGTAGCCTAGTGTGGGTCTTTGTTATTTTTTGGGCGGTTTGGATGGTCAAACGGGCGAAATAGTGTGAACGGGCCATTTTCGAGCTAAATCGATGTGTTATAGCCCATAAATTTTGGTGTGGACCCGGGGGCCAGGCGTAATTTTGACCAAAACTTGATCGGGCTGCCCCAAACAGGCTGAAGAGCAGCCTAGTGTGGGCCTTTGTGGTTTTATGGCGGTTTGGGAGGACAAACGGGCGAAACAATGCAAACGGGCCTTTTTCAGGCCAAATAGGTGTGCTATAGTAAACGATTTTAGGGGTGAACCCGAGGTCGGGGGTGATTTTGGCTAAAAATCAATCGGATTGCCCCAAACATGCTAGGGAGCAACCTAGTCTGGGCCTTTGTATTTTTTTTGGAGGTTGGTTAGTCAAATAGTCGAAGCGGTACGAACGGGCCATTTTTAAGCCAAATCACTATGCTACAGCCCACGGTTTTTAGGGTGGACCTGGGGGACAGACATGATTTTGGCCAAAAATCGATCGGGTTTCCCCGAACAAGTAGAGGAGCGATCTAATGTGGGCCTTTATGGTTTTTGGGATGGTTTGGGTAGTCAAATGGGTGAAACAGAGCGAACGGACCATTTTTGGGACAAATCGGTGCACTATAGCCCACAGTTTAAGGGTAGGCTCGTGGGTCGAACGTGATTTTTGCCAAAAATCCATCGGGTTGTCCCAAACTGGATGGGGAGCGGCCTAGTATGGGCCTTTGTGGTATTGTAGGTTGTTTAGGTGGTCAAACTGGCGAAACAGCATGAACGGGTCATTTTTGAGCCAAATCGATGTGTTATAACTCACGGTTTTTGGGGTGGGCCCTGGGGTCGGGCATTATGTTTGCCAAAAATAGACCTGGCTTCCCCAAACTGGCTGGAGGCGGCCTGGTGTGGGCCTTTATGGTTTTTTGGGAGGTTTGGGTGGTCAAACGAGTGAAACAACGCAAACGGGCCATTTTCGAGCCAAATTGGTATGCTATAGCCCACAGTTTTGGGGTGGTCCTGGGGGGCGAGCGTGATTATGGATAAAAATTAACCGAGTTTCCCCAAACAGGTTTGGAAGCGGCCTAGTGTGGGCCTTTGCTATTTTTTAGGCGGTTTGGGTGGACAAACGGGCGAAAAGGCACGAACGGACCATTTTTTAGCCAAATCGGTGTGCTATAGCCCATAATATTTGGGGGGGACCTAATGACCGAGCGTGATTTTTGCAAAAAATTGACTGAGTTGCCCTAAATAGGCTGAAGAACTGCCTAGTATGGGCCTTTGTGGGTTTTGGGGCAGTTTGGGTGGCCAAACGGGCGAAACAACGCGAACGGGCCTTTTTCAAACCAAATTAGTGTGCTATAGCCCATGATTTAGGGGTGAACCCGGGGGTCGGCCACAATTTTTGCCAAAAATTGATCGGGTTTCCCCAAACAGGCTGGGAAGTGGCCTAGTGTGGGCCTTTATTGTTTTTTGGGAAGTTTGGGTGGTCAAACGAGCGAAGCGACATGAACGAGCCATTCTCGAGCCAAATCAGTGTGCTATAGCCCACTATTTTTGGGATGCGCCTGGGGTCAGGCGTGATTTTGGCTAAAAATCGACCAGGCTGCCCCAAACAAGTTGGGGAGCGTCTTAGTGTTTTTTTATTTTTATTTTTTGGGCGGTTTAGATAGTCAAACAGGCAAAAGGGCATTAACGGGCCATTTTCGAGCTAAATTGGTGTGATATATCCCACGTTTCTCAGGGTGGGATCAGGGACTAGGCGTGATTTTTTCTGAAAATAGACAAGGTTGCCCCAAATAGGCTGTGGAGCAGCCTAGTGCAGGACTTTGTGGATTTTTGGGCGGTTTGGATGGTCAAAGAGGTGAAACGATGCGAACAAGCATATTTTAGGCCAAACCAGTCTGCTATAGCCCACGATTTTTAGGGTGGGCCCAGGAGCCGGGCGTGATTTTTGTCAAAAATCAACCGGGCTGCACCAAGCAGGCTTAGGAGCGACATAATGTGGGCTTTTGTGTTTTTTTGGGCGGTTTGGGTTGTCAAACGGGCGAAACAACATGAAAAAAATGTTTTCGGACCAAATCGGTGTGCTATATCCTATAGTTTTTGGGGTTCGCCCGGGTACTGGACGTTATTTTGGCCAAAAATCATCTGGGCTGCACAAAAGAGGCTGAAAACGGCCTAGTGTGGGCTTTTTTTTTTTTGGCTTTTTTGGTGTTTTAGGTGTTCAAACAGGCGAAACGACGTGAACAAGCCATTTTTGAGCCAAATCGGTGTGCTATAGCCCGTGGTTTTTGGGGTGGGCCCAAAGACCAAATGTGATTTTTGCCAAAAATCAGTTGAGCTACCCAAATAGGCTGAAGAGTAGCCTAATGTGGGCCTTTATGGTTTTTTGGGCAGTTTGGGAGGTCAAACGGGAGAAACTGCGTGAACGGGACGCTTTCGGGCTAAATTGGTGTGCTATAGCACATGATTTTTAGGGTTGACCCTGGGGCCGGACGTTATGTTGGCCAAAAATCGACCGACTTGCCCCAAATAGGCTGGAGAGCATCCTAGCATGGGTCTTTGTGTTTTTTGGGCGATTTGGGTGGTCAAACAAGCAAAACGATGCGTACGAGCCACTTTTGGGCCAAATCGGTGTGCTATAGCCTATGATTTTTGGTGTGGTACCGGGGGCAGGGCGTGATTTTTGGGAAAAATTGACCGAATTGCCCGAAACAGGCTGAGGAGCGGCATAGTATGGGCCTTTATTATTTTTTGTTTGGTTTTGGTGGTCAAACGGGTGAAACGGTGCAAACTGGCCATTTTCGGGCCAAATCGGTGTGCTATAGCCCACGATTTTTGGGGTGGACTCGGGGCCCGAGTGTAATTTTTGCCAAAAATCCTCCGAGCTGCCCCAAATAGGCTGGGAAGCAGCCTTGTATGGGCCTTTATTATTTTTTAGGCGGTTTGAGTGGTCAAACGGGCAAAACGATGCGAACCAGCCATTTTTGGGCCAAATTGGTTTGCTATAGCCCACGGTTTTCGGGGTAAGCCTGGGGGCCGGGCATGATTTTTTCAAAAAATCGATCGGGCTGCCCCAAACTGACTGAGGAGAGGCCTAGTGTGGGCCTTTGTTGTTTTTTGGGAAATTTTAGCGGTCAAACGGGCAAAACAGGCTGGGGAGCAAAGTTTTCAGGGTGGACCCGGGGGTCGGGTGTAATTTTGGCGAAAAATCAATCGGGTTGCACCAAATAGGCTGGGGAGTAGTCTAGTTTGGCTCTTCGGGGTTTTTTGGGCGGTTTGGGTGGTCAAACGGGCAAAACGGCACGAACGACCTGATTTCGAGCAAACTTGATATGCTATAGCCTACGATTTCTAAGGTGGGCCCTGGGGTCAGGCGTGATTTTTGCCAAAAATTGATCGAGTTTTCCCAAACAGGCTGGAGAGCGGCCTAGTGTGGGCTTTTATGTTTTTTTGGGCAGTTTGGGTGGTCAAACGGGGGAACAGTGCGAACGGGCCATTTTCAGGCAATATCGGTGTGATATAGCCCATGTTTTTTGGAGTGGGCTCGGGGTCCGGGAGTGATGTTTGCCAAAAATTGACCAAGCTACCCCAAACAAGCTAGGGAGCGACCTAGTGTGGTCCTTTGTAGTTTTTTGGCAATTGGGGTGGTCAAACGAGCGTCAAACCGGTGAAACGACACTAACGGGCTATTTTTGAACCAAATCAGTATGTTATAGCCCATGTTTTTTGAGGTGGGCCTGAGGGCTAGGCATGGATTTGGTCAAAAATCAATCGGGCTACCCCAAATATGTTGGGGAACGGCTTCGTGTGGGCTTTAGTAGTTTTTTGGGCAGTTTGGGTGGTCAAACGAGCAAAACAATGCGAATGGGCTATTTTCGGGCTAAATCGGTGTGCTATAACCCATGATTTTTGGGGTGTTCCGGGTGACGAGTGTGATTTTTGCCAAAAATCCTCCAAGCTGCCCCAAATAGGCTGGGAAGCAGCCTTGTATGGGCCTTTATTATTTTTTAGGCGGTTTGGGTGGTCAAACGGGCAAAACAATGCGAACCGGCCATTTTTGGGCCAAATTGGTTTGCTATAGCCCACGGTTTTTGGGTTAAGCCTGGGGGCCGGGCATGATTTTTTCAAAAAGTCGATCGGGCTGCCCCAAACTGACTGAGGAGAGGCCTAGTGTGGGCCTTTGTTGTTTTTTGGGAAATTTTAGCGGTCAAACGGGCAAAACAGGCTGGGGAGCACAGTTTTCAGGGTGGACCCGGGGGCCGGGTGTAATTTTGGCGAAAAATCAATCGGGTTGCACCAAATAGGCTGGTGAGTAGTCTAGTTTGGCCCTTTGGGGTTTTTTGGGCGGTTTGGGTGGTCAAACGGGCAAAACGGCACGAACGACCTGATTTCGAGCAAACTTGATATGCTATAGCCTACGATTTCTAAGGTGGGCCCTGGGGTCAGGCGTGATTTTTGCCAAAAATTGATCGAGTTTTCCCAAACAGGCTGGAGAGCGGCCTAGTGTGGGCTTTTATGTTTTTTTGGGCAGTTTGGGTGGTCAAACGGGGGAACAGTGCGAACGGGCCATTTTCAGGCAATATCGGTGTGATATAGCCCATGTTTTTTGGAGTGGGCTCGGGGTCCAGGAGTGATTTTTGCCAAAAATTGACCAAGCTACCCCAAACAAGCTAGGGAGCGACCTAGTGTGGGCCTTTGTAGTTTTTTGGCAATTGGGGTGGTCAAACGAGCGTCAAACCGGTGAAACGGCACTAACGGGCTATTTTTGAACCAAATCAGTGTGCTATAGCCCATGTTATTTGGGGTGGGCCTGAGGGCTAGGCATGGATTTGGTCAAAAATCAATCGGGCTACCCCAAATATGCTGGGGAACGGCTTAGTGTGGGCTTTAGTAGTTTTTTGGGCAGTTTGGGTGGTCAAACGAGCAAAACAATGCGAATGGGCTATTTTCGGGCTAAATCGGTGTGCTATAACCCATGATTTTTGGGGTGTTCCGGGTGACGAGTGTGATTTTTGCCAAAAATCGATCAAGCTGGGGAGCAGACTAGTGTCGGCCTTTGTGGCTTTTTGGGCTGCTTGGGTGGTCAAATGGGCAATACGGTAAGAACGGGCCATTTTCAATCTAATTCGGTGTGTAAGCCTACGATTTTAGGGGTGAGATCTATGGCCGAGCGTGATTTAGGCCAAAAATTAATCGAGCTGTCCTAAACAGGCTGGGGAGCAACCTAGTGTGGTCCTTTTTGTTTTTTTGGGCTGTTTGGGTGGTCAAACTGGTGAAATGGCGTGAACGAGCCATTTTCATGCCAAATCGGTGTGCTATAGCCCACGGTTTTTGGGGTGGGCCTAGGGATCGGGTTTGATTTTGGCCAAAAATCGATTGGGCTACCTCAAATAGGCTGGGGAGAGAAGTAGTATTGGCCTTTGTGGTTTGTTGGGCTGCTTGGGTAGTCAAACGAGCGAAACGGTGTGAATAGACCATTTTCAGGCTAAATCGGTGTGATCTAGCCTATGGTTTTCGGTGTGGGACCAAGGGTCAGGTGTGATTTAGGCCAAAAATCAATCGGTCTGCCCCAAACAGGCTGGGGAGAGGCCTTGTGTGGTCCTTTATGGTTTTTTGAGCGGTTTTGGGTGGTCAAACGAGCAAAACATCATGAACGGGCCAGTTTTGGTCTGAATTGGTGTGTTTAGCCCACAGTTTTTAGGGTAGGCTCGGGGTTCGAGCGTGATTTTAGCCAAAAATCAACTAGGCTACCCCAAACGCGCTGGGGAGCGTCCTAGTATGGGCCTTTGTATTTTTTGGGCTATTTGGGTTGTCAAACGAGCGAAACGGAGCAAACGGGCTATTCTTGGGCCAAATCGGTATGCTATAGCATACGGTTTTTGGAGTGCGCCTGGGATCCGGGCATGATTTTTTCCAAAAATTGAGTAAACTAGTGTGGGCCTTTGTATTTTTTTGGGCGGTTTGGGAGTTCAAACGGGCGAAACAGCATGAACGGACCATTTTCAAGCCAAATCGGTGTGCTATAGCCCACTAATTTTAGGGTGGGCCTATGGGTCGGGCGTAATTTTGGATAAAAATCGACCGAACTACCCCAAATAGGCTGGGGAGCGGCCTAGTGTGGGCCTTTGTGTTTTTTTTAGCGGTTTGGGTGATCAAACGGGTAAAGCGTTGCAAACGGGCCATTTTTAGGATAAATCGATGTGCTATAGCCCACGAAATTTTGGGTGGGCCTAGGGTCTGTCGTGATATTGGCCAAAAATTAACCGAACTGCCCCAAACAGGCTGGGGAGTGGTCGGTGTGGGCCTTTTGTGGTAATTTTGGCAATTTGGGTGGTCAAACAGGTTAAACGACGCGAACAGGCCATTTTTGGACCAAATCGGTGTGCTAGCCCATAATTCGAGGTAGGCTCCGGGTCTAGTTATGATTTTTTCAAAAATTGAATTGGCTGCCCCAAACAGGTTAGAGAGCGTCCTAGTGTGGCCCTTTGTGTTTTTTGTGCGGTTTAGGTGGTCAAATGGGTGACCCAGCGCAAACTAGCCATTTTTTTGGCTAAATCGGTGTGCTATAGCCCACGATTGTATAGGTGGCCCCGGGGGGTCGTGCGTGATTTGGGCCAAAAATTGACCGAACTACCCCAACTAGGCTGGAGAGCGGCCTAGTGTAAGCCTTTATGGGTTTTTGGGCAGTTTAGGTGGCCAAAAAATCAAAACAGCGGGAACTGACCTTTCTCAGGCCAAATTTGTGTGCTATAGTCTATGATTTTTGGGGTGGGATCGGGGGAAGGGCGTGATTTTTTTCCAAAAATTAATCGGACTGCCCCTAATATGTTGGGTAGTAGCCTAGTGTGGGCCTTTTATGGATTTTTCGGCGATTAGGGTGGTTAAACAGGCGAAACAACGAGAGTTGGCTATTTTTCGGCTAAATTGATGAGCTATAGCCCACGATTTTTGGTGTGGGCCCGGGGCCCGGCGTGATTTTTTGCCAAAAATCAATCGGGCTGCACCAAATAGGCTGCGGAGCGGCCTAGTGGGATTTTATGATTTTTTGGGCGGTGTGGGTGGTCAAACAGGCAAAACGGCGCAAAAAGCCCATTTTTGGGCTAAATCGATGTGCTATAGCCCACGCTTTCTTAGTGAGGGCTGGTCATAATTTTGCCAAAAATTGACTGGGCTTCCCTAAACAGGTTGGGGAGTTGCCTAGTGTGGGCCTTTATGGATTTTTGGGAGGTTTGGATTGTCAAACGGGTTCAGCGTGCTATAGCCCACGATTTTTGAGGTGGGACTAGGGGTCGGGGGTGATTTTGGATAAAAATCAATCGGGCTTCTTAAACAGGCTGAGGAGAGGTCTAGTGTGAGCATTTGTGGTTTTTTTGACAGTTTGGGTAGTCAAACAGGCGAAACGGCATAAACGCCCATTTTTAGGCCAAATAGGTGTGCTATAGCCCACCTTTTTTAGGGTGGGCGCGGAGGATGGGCGTAATTTTGGTCAAAAGTTGATTGGGCTAGCCAAACAGGCTGGAGAGCGGCCTAATGTGGGCCTTTGTGGTTTTTTGGACAATTTGGGTAGCCAAACGTGCGAAACGATGCGAGCATGCCATTTTTAGGCTAAATTGGTGTACTATAGCCCACGATTTTTGGGAAGGGCCCAAAAAATACCACGGAATGCACAAAAAATGCCCAAAACAATCCACAAATTGAGAGCAACCCAAGGACCCCTGTATCACCCCGTATTCAAGTACATGTATTGGCGTATTCAAGTACGTGTATTAGTCTTATTTATATGGAATTATTTTTTTTATTTTCTTTATACCAGAATTTGCCCGTCGATGGTTCCATGCGAAGGTTATTGAATAAGCTTTCCAACAATATAAAGATTTCAAAAAATGGATAGGTTTCGAATATAATCGAGCACGTTCGAAACTATAAAACGGTGGCCGGGATATTTGAGCATAGTAAATGTGCAGGAAAATTTCCTGCACACGAACTACTTAGGCCAGCCAAATTTTTGGGTCAACTTTGAACGATCATAACTCCCTTAATATAATGATTTGGGAGAGCTGCGACCTATGAAAAGAAAGATCTTTGAGTCTTCTTTCCTATGCAATTGGTTTCATCCAAATCCAACGTCTGAGTAAGGAGTTATACTCGTTTTACTTCAGCCTATCAAAACAGATTTTTAGGGTCAAATTGAAATGACCATAACTCCTTGTACTGAAGGAACTGGGTAGCCTACTTTTTATGAAATGAAAGCCCTCTGAATTATCCTTCCAACAATACCAATTTCACCCAAATTCGATATCGGAGTAAAGAGTTATGGTCGATCTACTTTAGCTTATCAAAACAGTTCACCAAAGGACAGATTTGACATTATTTAAATTTTAAAGGCATTTTGGTCATTTCCTATTATATTATGGATGGGAATATGTGTATATATACATGTATATGAGTTCAAAAACTCATTTTCATCAACAATTATTGAGAAAGAACAAACCCTATCCAAATTTGACCTTTAAATTAATTTTGATTCAACCGTAGAAATTCTAAAGTAATTTGATAACTACGTTTGTCATCTCGAGAGCTTCGAACGGCACCTATTATTTGTGCAAACAGGATTGCATAATCAAGAGGTGAATTCTAAGGTATGAATATTGTTTGCCTTTGTTCTTTTCCATATGTATATGTGTGATAGAGGATTATATGTATTGGTTGTTATTGAAAGGTGATGGAAATAAGGTTATGGACTATTTTGCATGGTTCGGTTGTATTGAATTATGGAAGGTGGATATGGTAATTGAGTTATGGAAGGTGGATATGGTGATATACTATTGAATTGATGATTATTTATGTCTATGGCTCAATTTGGTTTAATGGATTGGTTGGAAGGATAAATGAATCCAAACTTGATATTGGAGGATGTTGTATGAATATGCATGGCATGTGAATGTAATTGGAGTATAAGAGGGTTAAAGTGACACCCTTTATGGTGTAATTAAGGCTTACTACTTAACCACTAGTTTGGTGAATTCAAATAATTGAATTGTGACATTTGGTTGCTAATTCTAGATTGCTATATATGTTCATTGTAGATAAGTAATCTGTAAAGACGGGAAGTCCATTTGGGACTAGTTTTGAAGGTTGACAGTCAGGTATGTAAAACATACTCTATACCATATCTTTGGCATGAAAGTGAACAATTGTTCTATTAAGAAAGTTTCTAAAGTTATTCAGTAACATGTGATCCATAATGGTTTTGTATGATGTCCTACGTTACCAATGAACTTATTTCCACCCTACAAGATGTCAAGACATTCCAATATTTACTTGTCTTCCAAATCTTACATGTTTATTGCACTAATGAATGTCAGAAGGTATCCGGTTACTCAAACAAGATCCATGTTCTATAAATGACTCCAAAACGTTTCATTGATATACCAATAAGTTCCTACTTCATTGTTATGGCATTGATGACTCCAAAACACTTCATTGATGTGCCAATGAGTTCTTACTTCATTGTTATTGCAATGATGGTCTATTTATATATCTCTTATTGATGTATCATTGTTTCAAAGTATCAAAAATACGGTGGCGACCGAAATAACAGTCTCAAAGATTAATTGAACTAAGTGATGAAAGTTCTCTCTTATCAGATGGTATCCCAGGGGCATAAGCCTATCATGGGTCGATCCCTATTTATGTGTTTATGGGTGGTATCCCATGGGCATAAGCCTATCATGGGTCGATCCCAGTTGATATGTACTGGAGGCAGCCTAATGGTCACAGTACAGTACAGTAATGATTACAAAGATGATAAGAACGAAGGTAAAGTGATTGAATAAATACATTGTACAGGTTGTCAAGAGTTCTAATAAGTCTGGTCCGCTCCTATTACGATTTATTCACTTGTTTCTGATTTCGATTGAGCTCCTATATCATATGTGATTATCTACAACTTTACATACCCAGTACATATTTTGTACTGACGTCCCCCACGGGGGACCTGCATTTCATACTGCAGGCATAGGTACCTTAGCTCATACACCGCACAAGTAAGAGCCAGGATATCCAACTGCTTTTGGTGAGCTCTAATTTTCTTTGGGGCTTTCCGTGTCATATCCAGTCACTTTTGGTATTATAGAATTTAGTTATATGGCGGGGTGTGTTCCGACCTTAGTTAAACTCTGTGTATTGTCTAGAGGCTCTGTAGACCTAATGTACAGTCAAGGTGGTGTTTTGTTAATAGACGTGATGGCTCCAACGGCCAAGTATTGTATATACATATTTATGTGTGCTCGAGCTTATACATGTGATTATTTCCTTTTATATGCGACTTGATGTTGTCTGAATTTTGGGTTGTCATAGAGGTATGCATGGGAAGTATAAGGTTATGAGCTGGTTCTCCCGGGCCTCCTCGGTTACGGGTGCCAGTCCGCCCTAATAGGATTTGAGGCGTGACAAAAGTGGTATCAGAGAAGTTCATCCTAGTGAGTCTACAAAGTCGTGTCTACGTAGAGTCTTGTTTATTGGTGTGTCGTGCACCGCATCTATAAACAGGAGGCTATGAACATTTAGGAATTTTTTCTTTTCTTCATGTCTTAGATCGTGCGATAGTTGCTGGGTAAGCTCAAGGGCAAGCCATTCCTACCACGGGTCCTAGTGGTACAGATAGGGCGGCTAGACTTCGAACACAGGATTTTCTTAAGATGGATCCTCCCACTTTTACTTGATTAGATCTTAACGAGGACCCACAGGACTTTATTGATCAAATTCAAAGGGCCTTAGATGCTATGCATGTAACGGGTAAAGAGACAGTGGAGTTAGCAGTGTATAGATTTAAAGGGGAGGCTATATATTGGTACGAGGACTGGAAACGATCTAGGGGTATTGATGCACGCTCAACTACTTGGGAAAGAGTTCAAAGAGGCATTTCTTGATCATTATCTTCCATTCGAGATTCGTCAGACCCGTGAAGATCAGTTTTTAAATCTTCGTAAGGGGAATATGAGCGTGAGGGAGTACAATCTCCAATTTAATTCCTTGTCGAGATATGCTCCTAATGTTGTAGATACTATGGATGACAGAGTTCATCAATATGTGGATAGGCTGGATCCATATCTGGTTAGAGATTGTACTATTGCCTCTTTGGACAAATATATGGACATAGCGAGGATCCAAGCTTTTGCACAGAAAATAGAAGATCAGAGGCATAGGAGAAGAACACAGGAATTAGAAAGAGGATATTCCAAGAGGGCCAGATCTACAGGGCAGTTCATGGCATCCCAAGGAGGGTTCAGACCGCAGTTTTCTGCTAGACCACCTAGGCCATTATCTTCTTATTCTGCAGCTATTTTCCTACCACAGTTCCATGGGTCCAGAGAAAATCAATTTGGGCACAGAAGTGAGATTCAGAGTTCGCGAACAGTGGGGTACCAAGGGCAAGGGAATATGAGCTAATCGAGACCTCCTCAATAGCCATGCAATAAATGTGGAAGGTATCATTTGGGCACATGTCGGGTGGGGACCAATGTTTGCTTTTGGTGTGGTATTTCGGTGTATATGATGAGAGAATGCCCATGAAGGTTCATAGGGGGTATGGCATGACCTACAAGGTCATTTGTTGCATCATCATCATCGATGCCTTATTCAGGAAGGGGTGCACAACCTATGGGTCGTGTTAGAGATGATAGAGGAGCCACGAGTTCTAGTGGGGCTCAAAATCGTACGTATGCTCTAGTAGATCGACAGAATTTAGAGGCTTCCCCAGATATGGTTACGGGTACGTTGACTATCTTTTCATTCGATGTATATGCCTTAATTGATCCCGGTTCTACATTATCTTATGTTACTCCCTTAGTTGCTGGAAAGTTCAAAAGAATACCCGAACTGTTAGTTAAGCCATTTGAAGTGTCTACACCGGTTGGGGAATCTATTGTAGCTAGAAGGGTTTACCAAAACTGCATAGTAACTGTTTGGGGTCGTGATACGATGGCTGATCTTATGGAGTTAGAAATGGTAGATTTTGATGTTATAATGGGTATGGACTAGTTGGCGTCTTGTTATGCCACAATTGATTGCTGCACGAAAAAGGTATATTTCCATTTTCCAAATGAATCAGTCCTTGAATGGAAAGGTGAAATTGGCAAGCCAAGAGGTAGATTTATTTCTTATTTTAAGGCAAGAAGAATGATTTCCAAGGGATACATATATCATTTAGTTAGAGTAAGGGATACAGAAGTGGAGCCACCAACTCTTCACGTTGTTCTAGTGGTAAATGGATTTTCTGATGTATTTCCTGAAGATCTTCCAGGTTTGCCTCCTGAACGAGAAGTAGAGTTTGGTATTGATGTAATACCAGGCACCCAACCAATCTCTATTCCTCCGTATAGAATGGCCCCAGCAGAATTACGAGAATTGAAATAGCAATTGAAAGATTTGCTAGAGAAAGGATTCATAAGGCCTAGTATATCCCCCTAGGGAGCACCAGTGTTATTTGTGCGCAAAAAGGATGGCTTGCTGAGGATGTGTATTAATTATCGGCAATTAAATAAGGTGATTATTAAGAATAAATATCCTCTCCCAAGAATTAATGATTTATTTGATCAGTTACAGGGAGCTAAGTGCTTTTCTAAGATTGATTTGAGGTCAAGTTACCACCAAGTGAGGGTCAAAGAGAAGGATATACCCAAGACAACTTTCCGAACATGGTATGGTCATTATGATTTTCTAGTTATGTCATTTGGGCTAACAAATGCACCCGCAGCGTTTATCGATTTGATGAATAGGGTGTTTAAGCCATTCCTGGATGAATTTGTGATAGTTTTTATAGATGATATTCTAGTTTATTCTAGATCAGAAGAGGACCATGCCAATCACTTACGACAGGCATTGCAGACTCTTCATGATTGTAAGCTTTATGCAAAGTTCTCTAAATGTGAGTTTTTGTTAAAGTCGATGGCATTTTTGGGTCATATTGTATTTAGAGAAGGGATAAAGGTTGATGCTCAAAAGATAAAAGCTGTGAAGAACTGGCCAAGGCCCACAACGCCTACGGAGATTCGTAGTTTTCTCGGGTTGGCCTGTTATTATAGAAGGTTTGTTAAAGGCTTTTCTTCCATTTCAGCACCCTTAACCAAGCTACCCATAAAACATCCAAATTCCAGTGGAATGATGCCTGTGAGAAGAGTTTTCAAGATTTAAAGAACAAGTTGATTTCTACACCCGTGTTGGTATTTCCAGAAGGTACCGAAGGGTATACAGTGTATTATGATGCTTCCAGAATTAGTTTAGGATGTGTATTGATGCAGCATGGTAAGGTAATAGCATATGCTTCTAGACAATTGCGGCCACATGAGAAAAATTATCCTACTGTAACACCCCGTAAAAGTCGTGCATGGATTAGCCTTTAATAGAGTGCTCTTAGACTTAAAAACTTGAAAATTTTTCTAAGTGTAACTTAGAGTCATTTTAGCTGACAACCTTCGGGATACAACTTCTCGACCTTCTCGACCTTCATTTTTAGATTTTCAAGATGCGTTACTATCGGACAATCTCATAGTACATCTCGGATAAGTTTTGGAATTTTTCGGAATGCATAAGGCTGCGTTTGGATTTCAAAACAATAGCAAAACGCATAGCCTGTTGCCCAGTTTTTTTCAGCATTTCAGGGTAAACTTCAAACGATCATAACTCCCTGTATATAATGAAATGTGTGAGATATAATATATCAAACGAAAGATCTTTGAGTCCTCTTTCCACTGCAACTGGTTTCATCCTAATACAACATCTGAGTAAGATGTTATATCCGTTTTACTTCAGCCTGTCAGTTTGTCAACTGAGGGATAGTTTCGACTTTTCTTGTTTTCTTAGGGGCATTTTAGTCATTTCACTTCACCCAATTCCGTCTATAACACCAGATTTAGCCCAAATTCAGCAAAATACAATCCTTTTTCTCAAATTCTCTCAAGAACACCTTTTAGGTTTCAAACAAAAATCCCAAATAACTCAAGATTCAACCGTAGAAAATTCAAATTGGTTCCGTAGTTGTGTTCACCATCTCGAAAGCTTCGAGAAGCACCCCATGGTTATGTAAGGAGGATTCTAAATACAACAGTTCATTGTTAAGGTATGAATATTGTTTATTCTTGATTCTTGTCCATGAATAAGTATTGATAAAGGATTATGAGTATTGTCTTGATGTTGGAAGATAACTAGAAACATAGTTATGAATTGTTGTGTATAAATTGTTAGTAGTAAATTATGGAAGTTGCTGTATTGGATTATGAAGGATGAATTGTGGTGATATATCATTATATTAGTGGTTATATATGCCTAGTGATCATGTTGGTATTGGATGGTGATTAAGAAGGGAAATAAAGGCTAAGAGTGATGTTGAGGTATATTTCATGAAAATGTATGATATGTGAATGTAATAAGAGTATAAGAGGATGTATGTAGTACTCTTATTGATGAGCTAAAGGATTACTTCCTAGACATTAATTGGTGAAGTTAATACCTAAATGGTAATTTTTGGTTGCTAATACTAGTTTGCCACAAATGACTTATTGTAGATAAGTGTTCGAAGAGTACGGGAAGTCACTTGTATTGAAGTGGTTATATCAAGGTATGTAAGACATACTCTATCTACTCTTTGGCATGAATAATGACCCATGGCACTCTCAAGTAAGCTTCCAACATTGTCCTACGACACATGACACATACTAACATCATATGATCTTCGACACTACCAATTGAACTTGTTTTCACTTTTAAGATGTCCGGCTAGTCAAAAAAATATCCATATACTATTGTTGACTCCGAAATGGTTTAATGAGGTATCCATGATTCTCTACTTCATTTTCATGATAATGATTACCTATTTACATGTTTTTCATATTGAGGTATCATGGTTTCAAGTTCCATAAAGTGTGACCACAAAGTAACCAATCTCAAAGATTAATTGAATTAAGAAATGGAATGTCTATATTTTAAATTGATGATATGATGTATTATATTAGTACCACTGATCAGTTGGCCATTGTATTATAAAGATTATGTATATATATGCTATTCCAGGGGTGGTCCCTGATGTATTGTATTAGTACCACTGATCAGTTGGCCATTGTATGACATATGTTATGTATTGATAAGGATTACGGAAAGTAATGATATGGAAGTAATGTGCAGGTATCCCATCAGTTCTTTTAAGTGTGGTCTACTCATACTGTTTATTCACTGGTATCTGGGTTCTGTTGATCTTTTGTATCTCATGTTGATACTCCCTGCCTTACATACTCAGTACATATTTCCGTACTGACGTCCCTCACGGGGGACCTGCATTCATGCCTGCAGGAACAGGTACTTCAGGTCGTACACCTCCGCAGTAAGAGCCAGGACATTCTATTATTAGTGGTGAGCTCCAGTTGTTTCGGGGCATCCCAAGTCGTCTCTATATGTACCTTTGATATTTGTATAAAAGTTTTTTGTGGGCGGGAGTTCGTCCTGACCCCAACTCAGTTGTGTATCTATGTAGAGGCTTTTGTAGACATATTGTACAGCCATAGGAGTGTTTGGTTGATAGACATGATGGCTCTGACGGCCAATTACTGTTCATATATATATTTATGCGTGTCTGCTGGGTTGATACAGGTACTGTTTTCTTCTATTTACAACGAAGTGCTGCCCAAATTTCTAATTTTCATAAGTAATGTAAATGTGAAAGTATAGGTTATGAACGGGTTCTCCCGGGCCTCCTCAGCTACGGGTGCCAGTCCGCTCCAATGGGATTTGGGGTGTGACAGAAGTGGTATCAGAGAAGTTCATCCTAGTGAGTCTACAAAGCCGTGTCTACGTAGAATCTCGTTTATCGGTGTGTTGTGCACCACATCTATAAACAGGAGGCTATTGGACATTTAGGTATTATTTCCACTCTCCATTTCTTAGTTCGTGCAATAGAGTCAGAATGTTCCTCTTTCATACTCTTATTCGTGCTTTGATGTCGCCCATATGAAAGTAAAAAGTCATCCCAAATTCTTTCCTTACTCTAATGTCCTCCGATATGTCTCATTATTGAGGTGATTCAAGTGTAGAAGTTTAGAATCTAATGGTATGGTCCTTTCTGATTGAACCATATAAGAGTTAAAATTGTGGAAGGACTTGAGAATTGCATTTGGTCCCTTTCAAATTTATGTTACAAATGTCTTGCTTAAGGGAGGATGATGTGTAGTAGAATGTTGGAACTGTATTTCCACCCGAATAGTAGTATGCATTAAAGTGTTGTTGTCATGACCTATTGGTAGTGAAATTAGACCAAGAAGTTGGTGATGTGAAGTTACAAAGTTAGAAGTCAGAGTGAGGGTGACTTTTGTGTAAATGAATATTTTAGTTGAATAATCAATGTTCGAGAATGATTTACCCCCCTTATGGTGATAGACTAATGTGGTAACTAGTAGCATGTGTGGATGGTATGGTAGTCCGTGGAGGAAGTGTTTGACTCCGATTTTATTTATACAGAGTAAGATGTGTATTCATAGTTCATTGGATATTGCGTATTAAATTTCTATCTCATGTAATCTTGTCATCAAAGTGTTGTTGAAAAAAAAATAATAAAGTCTAGTGAAGCCGTGTGGGGCTCTTTCGATTCACTAGCATAGTTGACTTGTCATTCATTTCTTTTTCTTGTTCAAAAATACAAAAATCAAAGTCTAGTGAAGCCGTGTGAGGCCTATTTCGATTCACTAGCAACTTGTTGTCCAACTTGTTGTTCTTGTGTTGGTTTAATAGATGTATAGCTGAATTTGTTTGCATGAGATTGAGTTGGTAAAGAGGTGATTCATCCTTGTGTGTTGTTTAGTAGATGGTAGAGAAGGAGTTGTTAGTTAGGATGATTTGTAGGTTGCTTGAAGTGTGAAAATGGCTATATTAGCCAGTAAGTTGTAAGTATAGACTCATGGTTGTTTGTGGAACTTGAAGGTAGTCTAAATGTATGCTTAAGTAAGTAAGCGTGATGTGAGAGGCCGTATAAGTAGATAAGATTGTATGGGGTTACAGTATAAGATTAATGTCGATCATGTCTATTATGTGACTTTACCCCTTGACCTTCTTTTCCTTGGTAGTTATAAACTAGTACTCCTAGTGAGAAGATATGTAGTAGATTTTTGAGGTATAGTAGTAATGTTATAAAGGTGCTTTGGTCGTGGATAGTATCTAGATAAAATCAAGTATTTAGGGTAGAATGTCCCAATTTGATGGACTAGTAAATTATGTTGTATTCTTCATGGGTGGTATTTACTGAATAAAACAAGTATGAGCTGATGCCTATGATGCCTTACACCATGTATTTATAGTACCTAAAAGTCCCTAAGTCAACAAGGTACAAAAATGCAAGCTATACAATTATCAACTGCAAGCTGAAAATCTGAAAATCCTGCACATGCATGCTGAAATTTCTGCACATGATTGCCAACCTTTGTGGACCTTTTAAAGTGGAAAATTTGCAGTTTCATACCAGCCCGTGTGAACTTCCTAAAGTCTAATAAATGTGCTGCCAGACTATTTTGACCATTTAGAAGGTGCTGGAACGTTGGCAGCAATGCGGAGCATTTATCGAAGCCCCGCCAAGCTCGAAAATGCGCCCGAATAGTCCGAAACATGTCGAAAACGTGAGGAGTTTAATGGGTTGTGACGTTGAGCGTCACAATGTGGTTGTAAAAATAGTGACTTAAGATTATGATGTATGTTTTGTAAGAATTATGTATAAGGTTGGGTTGTAAATCATGTTAAGCACTAGACATTAAGTTTGAACAATTGATGTCCATGAAGGTGGATGTGATGATTTCTTGGTTGATGATGCTAGTTTTATGTAAGTAATCTAATAGGCTTGAATGGTGTATGCAAGAGCCTAAGTTTATTTGATTCGTAGTGAAGTATGATGTTGCATATATAATGCAGAAGTATGCCCAAGGTGATCTGAGGTTGCGGTATTTTCTAAGACTATTACATGTTTTGTGGGACGAGTGGTACCGTTGATTTGCTAGGTGGAGAAAGACTAGTTAGATGGTATATGGTGTTCTAAATAGTCAAGTTAAGGAGTTTTGATTGATAGTGTTGAGCCTTTTTATATGATCTTGATTCTCATAGTAGAGAGATGTAAGTTTGGAGTCACGATATTGATAGACTATGTCGGAAGTAGTATGATTCATTGAAGGCTTGGTGACATCCATGTTGAGTGCTAGATTCTAAGTTTGAGTTTTTGAAGGTTTAACTAATAGAAATAAGGGTTAAAGCACTAGACGGTGTGCACTCCGACTATGGGGATACTCATGAAGACCCGAAGTTAGTAAGTGTGCAAGTATTATATGATGACTGCTGGGTCTATAGAATGATAAAGTGTATCTCAGAAGGTAGTATTAATAGTGTGTTTTCCACTTTCAGGTGTGGTCATTTGGGTTAAGTGCCATGATATGCGTGTATGGTAGTTTTTCAGACCCTAGAGTGCAGTGAGTGTACTTCAGTTTGAAGTCTATTAAGGGATCTCCCAAACTTAATATCATGGTTTGAAGCTAAGGGGGAGATGATAGAGCGAATAACCAAGTCAGGCCTTCAGATTCTAGTCGTGATGTCATGATGATATAGAACGTCAGAAAGTGAGGGTGAGACAACCCATTCTTATCTCAGTATTTTTTTTTTCAGTTATCCCAATATCTACTCATGCCTTACGTTTCAGTCCAATGATCAAATTCATGTTCATGCTTATGATAGAAGGTGCTGGAACGTTGGCAGCAATGCGGAGCATTTATCGAAGCCCCGCCAAGCTCGAAAATGCGCCCGAATAGTCCGAAACATGCCGAAAACGTGAGGAGTTTAATGGGTTGTGACGTTGAGCGTCACAATGTGGTTGTAAAAATAGTGACTTAAGATTATGATGTATGTTTTGTAAGAATTATGTATAAGGTTGGGTTGTAAATCATGTTAAGCACTAGACATTAAGTTTGAACAATTGATGTCCATGAAGGTGGATGTGATGATTTCTTGGTTGATGATGCTAGTTTTATGTAAGTAATCTAATAGGCTTGAATGGTGTATGCAAGAGCCTAAGTTTATTTGATTCGTAGTGAAGTATGATGTTGCATATATAATGCAGAAGTATGCCCAAGGTGATCTGAGGTTGCGGTATTTTCTAAGACTATTACATGTTTTGTGGGACGAGTGGTACCGTTGATTTGCTAGGTGGAGAAAGACTAGTTAGATGGTATATGGTGTTCTAAATAGTCAAGTTAAGGAGTTTTGATTGATAGTGTTGAGCCTTTTTATATGATCTTGATTCTCATAGTAGAGAGATGTAAGTTTGGAGTCACGATATTGATAGACTATGTCGGAAGTAGTATGATTCATTGAAGGCTTGGTGACATCCATGTTGAGTGCTAGATTCTAAGTTTGAGTTTTTGAAGGTTGAACTAATAGAAATAAGGGTTAAAGCACTAGACGGTGTGCACTCCGACTATGGGGATACTCATGAAGACCCGAAGTTAGTAAGTGTGCAAGTATTATATGATGACTGCTGGGTCTATAGAATGATAAAGTGTATCTCAGAAGGTAGTATTAATAGTGTGTTTTCCACTTTCAGGTGTGGTCATTTGGGTTAAGTGCCATGATATGCGTGTATGGTAGTTTTTCAGACCCTAGAGTGCAGTGAGTGTACTTCAGTTTGAAGTCTATTAAGGGATCTCCCAAACTTAATATCATGGTTTGAAGCTAAGGGGGAGATGATAGAGCGAATAACCAAGTCAGGCCTTCAGATTCTAGTCGTGATGTCATGATGATATAGAACGTCAGAAAGTGAGGGTGAGACAACCCATTCTTATCTCAGTATTTTTTTTTTCAGTTATCCCAATATCTACTCATGCCTTACGTTTCAGTCCAATGATCAAATTCATGTTCATGCTTATGATAGAGAACCGTGTACTCTTCAAGTTCTAAAATGAGAAGTTTCAGTTCATTCAATAGTCGGAATCCCATTCCATAAGTTATGAACTCCAGTTGAGGTCATGTAGCTCATGACTCATGTACTCCCGCTTTATAGTATGCTTGTTTTAGATAAGACCATAAGTGTGAAGTAAGATCTGGGGCCAAGTTTTTGATATATGTGAGTTTTAGTGGAAATTTGTATGTGCATGTTCTTGGGGTAGCACGTGGGAGTTATATTAAGAGTGGTTTAGAGAATATGAGAAGTGTTTCTTCATGGGTGTTTGGGTTAAAGTTCATATGAGGTTATGAAGATAGGCTTGAATGACATGTTGGGATTTTAGTGAAGTGACGCAATATGCGCTAGTGAATCTATAGTAAGAGTTCAGAGTTAAGTCATTAATGTAGGAAGGCATGATATGCTTAGGGTGTAAACTTTAAAAGGATATAGAAGATTGAATCATATTGTTTAGACTAGTATCATGGTATGACTTGTTGTATTTTTGGGACTTGGAGTTAGGCTTGATCGCAGTGAAAGGATTTAAGCTACTATAGACATTGTAGAAAGAGCTATCAATGCCCATATGAGAATTATAAGTTGAATCGAATGAATGTGGTATCTAAGGGAAATAGTATAGTTAAGGGAGTATTCGTGGAGTGTGCTGATCTTGGAAGTAAGAAATCACATTGACTAAGGACTGACAATTCTATCATGATTTATGAGTTATATGTCTATATTCCAGGCTGCAGAGTAATGTCAATGTTGGGATCCTATAGTCGGATGTCTTGTGTGACTCATGCCCAAGATCTTTTGCTGCCTAATGCTACTAGAATTTTTATTTTTTTTCTACGAAGAGTGTTGATAAGATACTCCAGATTGGGTATAAGTTTCCTGTGTAGTTCAGTCTGTTCAGCCAGCAAATCAGTTCAATAGTCAGAATGTCAAATTCTCATGATTTGTTTGCTTGTTTTTTTCAATTAATCATGCTACCTGAATTCTCAGATATGTTATTATTCCAAGATTGAGTATACTAGTAGTTGCGAGTATAATTCAGTTCATGCGTCATGTACTAGATTCAGATTCCAGAGGTTCAATTATGAATCAAAATCGTAGGTGTCGTGTGCATTTCCTCCATTTTCCAAGTATCTTAGTGAATTGAACACTCATAGAGGGATATAGGATCCCAAGGGGGAGATACCCCATTTGGTTGCGTGCATAGATTCTTATTACAAGCTTCGCACCAATTGATATTGTGTATTCAGTCATACGTTCTTGTGTCAGCTCAGTCAGACATGCCTTCATTAGAAATGCACATTCAATAGAAAAAGTTCAGCTTACCTATGTATTCAGTTCTGCGTTCATGAGATCAACTCAATAACAAATCCATACATTAGGTTTGCATGTTCATTATGAGAACTCAGCTTATGAGTGGCTCCAGTCGTGTATTCCATGCAAATTTGTTCATGAGATCAACTAAATAACAAATCCATACATTAGATTCATCAGATATGCATGTCCGATATAAGAATTCAGAATATCAGTAGTTATATCCATATGGTCATGTTTCAGATCAGTGTATTCTTTATTAGAAGACATGTCGTGCCTGCGTTATTCCATACCTTTAAGGCTTCAACATTTCCAATCCATCATTCGGGGACGAATGATCCCAAGGGGGAGATAATGTAACACCCCGTAAAAGTCGTGCATGGATTAGCCTTTAATAGAGTGCTCTTAGACTTACAAACTTGAAAAATTTTCTAAGTGTAACTTAGAGTCATTTTAGCTGACAACCTTCGGGATACAACTTCTCGACCTTCATTTTTAGATTTTCAAGTTGCGTTACGATCGTACAATCTCATAGTACATCTCGGATAAGTTTTGGAATTTTTCGGAATGCATAAGGCTGCGTTTGGATTTCAAAACAGTAGCAAAACGCATAGCCTGTTGCCCAGTGTTTTTCAGCATTTCAGGGTCAACTTCAAACGATCATAACTCCCTGTATATAATGAAATGTGTGAGATATAATATATCAAACAAAAGTTCTTTGAGTCCTCTTTCCACTGCAACTGGTTTCATCCTAATCCAACATCTGAGTAAGACGTTATATCCGTTTTACTTCAGCCTGTCAGTTTGTCAACTGAGGGATAGTTTCGACTTTTCTTGTTTTCTTAGGGGCATTTTAGTCATTTCACTTCACCCAATTCCGTCTATAACACCAGATTTAGCCCAAATTCAGCAAAATACAATCCTTTTTCTCAAATTCTCTCAAGAACACCTTTTAGGTTTCAAACAAAAATCCCAAATAACTCAAGATTCAACCGTAGAAAATTCAAATTGGTTCCGTAGTTGTGTTCACCATCTCGAAAGCTTCGAGAAGCACCCCATGGTTATGTAAGGAGGATTCTAAATACAACAGTTCATTGTTAAGGTATGAATATTGTTTATTCTTGATTCTTGTCCATGAATAAGTATTGATAAAGGATTATGAGTATTGTCTTGATGTTGGAAGATAACTAGAAACATAGTTATGAATTGTTGTGTATAAATTGTTAGTAGTAAATTATGGAAGTTGCTGTATTGGATTATGAAGGATGAATTGTGGTGATATATCATTATATTAGTGGTTATATATGCCTAGTGATCATGTTGGTATTGGATGGTGATTAAGAAGGGAAATAAAGGCTAAGAGTGATGTTGAGGTATATTTCATGAAAATGTATGATATGTGAATGTAATAAGAGTATAAGAGGATGTATGTAGTACTCTTATTGATGAGCTAAAGGATTACTTCCTAGACATTAATTGGTGAAGTTAATACCTAAATGGTAATTTTTGGTTGCTAATACTAGTTTGCCACAAATGACTTATTGTAGATAAGTGTTCGAAGAGTACGGGAAGTCACTTGTATTGAAGTGGTTATATCAAGGTATGTAAGACATACTCTATCTACTCTTTGGCATGAATAATGACCCATGGCACTCTCAAGTAAGCTTCCAACATTGTCCTACGACACATGACACATACTAACATCATATGATCTTCGACACTACCAATTGAACTTGTTTTCACTTTTAAGATGTCCGGCTAGTCAAAAAAATATCCATATACTATTGTTGACTCCGAAATGGTTTAATGAGGTATCCATGATTCTCTACTTCATTTTCATGATAATGATTACCTATTTACATGTTTTTCATATTGAGGTATCATGGTTTCAAGTTCCATAAAGTGTGACCACAAAGTAACCAATCTCAAAGATTAATTGAATTAAGAAATGGAATGTCTATATTTTAAATTGATGATATGATGTATTATATTAGTACCACTGATCAGTTGGCCATTGTATTATAAAGATTATGTATATATATGCTATTCCAGGGGTGGTCCCTGATGCATTGTATTAGTACCACTGATCAGTTGGCCATTGTATGACATATGTTATGTATTGATAAGGATTACGGAAAGTAATGATATGAAAGTAATGTGCAGGTATCCCATCAGTTCTTTTAAGTGTGGTCTACTCATACTGTTTATTCACTGGTATCTGGGTTCTGTTGATCTTTTGTATCTCATGTTGATACTCCCTGCCTTACATACTCAGTACATATTTCCGTACTGACGTCCCTCACGGGGGACCTGCATTCATGCCTGCAGGAACAGGTACTTCAGGTCGTACACCTCCGCAGTAAGAGCCAGGACATTCTATTGTTAGTGGTGAGCTCCAGTTGTTTCGGGGCATCCCAAGTCGTCTCTATATGTACCTTTGGTATTTGTATAAAAGTCTTTTGTGGGCGGGAGTTCGTCCCGACCCCAACTCAGTTGTGTATCTATGTAGAGGCTTTTGTAGACATATTGTACAGCCATAGGAGTGTTTGGTTGATAGACGTGATGGCTCTGACGGCCAATTACTGTTCATATATATATTTATGCGTGTCTGCTGGGTTGATACAGGTAGTGTTTTCTTCTATTTACAACGAAGTGCTGCCCAAATTTCTAATTTTCATAAGTAATGTAAATGTGAAAGTATAGGTTATGAACGGGTTCTCCCGGGCCTCCTCGGCTACGGGTGCCAGTCCGCTCCAATGGGATTTGGGGTGTGACACCTACACACGATCTTGAGATGGCAGCAGTTATTTTTGCTTTAAAGATATGGCGCCACTACTTATATGCGGTTCATGTTGATATATATACTGACCATAAGAGCTTGCAATATATTTTTATTTAGAAGGATTTAAATTTAAGGCAGCGGAGATGGCTTGAACTATTAAAGGACTACGCTGTTGATATCTTGTACCATCCAAGGAAAGAAAATGTGGTAGCTAATGTGTTAAGTCATAAGGCTATGATGGCGCCTATAGAAAGGCAAGGGATAGTTAAAAATCTTCACCAGTTAGATAGTTTGGGAGTTCACCTTCTTGAAACTTCGGATAAAGAGCTTATCGTACATAATGCTGCGGAATCTTCATTAGTAGCTGAAGTGAAAGAGAAGCAATATGCAGATCCTATTTTATTACAGCTTAAGGAGAACGTTCAGAGTGGTGCGACCAAGGCATTTGAGCTTACGCGAGAAGGAGTACTTCAGTGCCAAAACCGATTGTGTGTGTTGGATGTAGACGGGCTAAGAAAGAAGATTATAACAGAGGCACATTGTTCAAGGTATTCCATTCATCCAGGATCAACCAAAATGTATCAAGATTTGAAAGATATGTATTGGTGGAATGACATGAAGAAGAGCATTGCAAAATTTGTAGCTGAATGTCCAAATTGTCAAAGAGTTAAAGTTGAGCACCAAAAACCTGGAGGTTATATGCAATGCATTGATCTTCCAAGCTGGAAGTGGGACATAATCAACATGGATTTCGTTATTGGTTTGCCTCATACATCCCGGAAGTTTGATTCTATATAGGTGATTTGATTCTATATGGGTGATTGTTGATAGGCTTACCAAATCCGCTTACATGGAGTGCCAATCTCTATTATATCAGATCGGGGAACCCAATTTACCACAAACTTTTGGAAGTCTTTTCAGAGGTATTTGGGAACACTAGTAAAGTTGAGTACAACTTTTCACCCTCAAACAGATGGACAAGCAGAACGTACCATCTAAACACTTGAAGATATGCTACGAGCTTGTGTAATAGATTTTAAGGGAAACTGGGATGATCATTTACCTCTTATTGAGTTTGCCTACAATAATAGCTATCATTCAAGTATCAAAATGGCACCATATGAAGCTTTATATAGAAGGAAGTGTAGATCACCAATAGGATGGTTCGAAGTGGGTGAAACTCTTTTGTTCGGACCGGATCTTGTTTATCAAGCCATAGGGAAGGGTAAAGTAATTCAGCAACGACTGAAAACAGCCCAAAGTCGACACAAGTCATAGGCGGATAGTAGAAAGAGAGGGATAGAGTTTTCTATAGGTGATTGGGTATTTTTGAAGGTATCACCAATGAAAGGGGTAATGAGATTTGTCAAAAAAGGGAAGTTGAGTCCGCGTTATAAAGGCTCGTATAAGATCACTCGAAGGTTTGGACAAGTTGCATATGAATTAGAGCTACCCCAAGAGCTCTCATCAGTACATTCGGTATTTCATGTGTCAATGCTTCAAAAGTGCATCGGAGATCCATCACATATCACTTCTACTGAGGATGTGCAAGTTGCGGAAGATCTTACCTATGAGGAAGTGCCTATTGCTATTCTAGATTGCCAAGTTAAGAAGATAAGAAATAAAGAGATAGCATCTGTGAAAGTACGTTGGAGAAATCGTCAAAGGGAAGAGATTACATGGGAAGCTGAGGAAGCAATGAAATCTAAGTACCCTCATTTGTTCAAAGATGAAGAGGAGGTTCAAGAAACCGAGTTAGAACATTAACAAGTAAGTTTTTTTTTATATATGCATAGTATTTATGTGATGATGAGAATATTAATGATGGACTTGAACTTGTTTCGGTTGAATAACTACGCTAACATTCGAGGACGAATGTCCTAAAGGGGGAAGGATGTAACACCCCGTATTCAAGTACGTGTATTGGCGTATTCAAGGACGTGTATTGGTTTTATTTATATGGAATTAATTATTTTATTTTATTTATACCGGAATTTGCCCGTTGATGGTTCCATGCGAAGGTTATTGAATAAGCTTTCCAACGATATAAATATTTCCAAAAACGGATAGGTTTCGGATATAATCGAGAACATTCAAAACTGTAAAACGGTGGCCGGGATATTTGGGAATAGTAAATGTGCAGGAAAATTTCCTGCACACAAACTACTGAGGCCAGCCGAATTTCTAGGTCAACTTCGAACGATCATAACTCCCTTAACATAATTAACTAGGAGAGCTTCGACCTATTAAAAGAAATATATTTGAGTCTTCTTTCCAATGCAACTGGTTTCATCGAAATCCAACGTCTGAGTAAGGAGTTATACTCGTTTTACTTCAGCCTATCAAAACAGATTTTTAGGGTCAAATTCAAACGATCATAACTCCTTGTACAGGAGGAACTGGGTGGCCTACTTTATATGAAATGAAAGCCCTCTTAATTATCCTTCCAACGATAATAATTTCACCCAAATCCGATATTGAAGCAGAGAGTTCTGGTTGATCTACTTTAGCTTATCAAAACAGTCCACCAAAGGACAGATTTGACATTATTTAAATTTTAAAGGCATTTTGGTCATTTCCTATTATATTATGGACGGGAATATGTGTATATATATATGTATCTGAGTTCAAAAACTCATTTTCATCATCAATCATCGAGAAAGAACAAACCCTAGCCAAATTTGACCTTTAAATTACTTTTGATTCAACCGTAGAAATTCTAAAGTAATTCGATAACTACGTTTGTCATATCGAGAGCTCCGAACGACACCTATTATTTGTGCAAATAGGATTGCATAATCAAGAGGTGAATTATAAGGTATGAATATTGTTTGCCTTTGTTCTTTTCCATATGTATATGTGTGATAGAGGATTATATGTATTGGTTGTTATTGAAAGGTGATGGAAATAGGGTTATGGATTATTTTGCATGGTTTGGTTGTATTGAATTGTGGAATGTGGATATGGTAATTGAGTTATGGAAGGTGGATATGGTGATATACTATTGAATCGATGATTATTTATGTCTATGGCTCAATTTGGTTTAATGGATTGGTTGGAAGGATAAATGAATCCAAACTTGATATTGGAGGATGTTGTATGAATATGCATGGCATGTGAATGTAATTAGAGTGTAAGAGGGTTAAAGTGACACCCTTTATGGTGTAATTAAGGCTTACTACTTAACCACTAGTTTGGTGAATTCAAATAATTGAATTGTAACATTTGGTTGCTAATACTTGATTGCTATATATGTTCATTGTAGATAAGTAATCCAAAAAGACGGGAAGTCCATTTGGGACTAGTATTGAAGGTTGACAGTGAGGTATGTAAAGCATACTCTATACCATATCTTTGGCATGAAAGTGAACAATTGTTCTATTAAGAAAGTATCCAAAGTTATTCAATAACATGTGATCCATAATGGTTTTGTATGATGTCCTACATTACCAATGAACTTGTTTCCACCTACAAGATGTCAAGACATTCCAATACTTACTTGTCTTCCAAATCTTATATGTTTATTGCACTAATGAATTTTAGAAGGTATCCGGTTACTCAAACAAGATCCATGTGCTATTAATGACTCCAAAACGTTTCATTGATATACCAATAAGTTCCTACTTCATTGTTATGGCATTGATGACTCCAAAATACTTCATTGATGTGCCAATGAGTTCTTACTTCATTGTTATTGCATTGATGGTCTATTTATATATCTCTTATTGATGTATCATTGTTTCAAAGTATCAAAAATACGGTGGCGACCGAAATAACAATCTCAAAGATTAATTGAACTAAGTGATGGAAGCTCTCTCTTATCAGGTGGTATCCCAGGGGCATAAGCCTATCATGGGTCGATCCCTATTTATGTGTTTATGGGTGGTATCCCATGGGCATAAGCCTATCATGGATCGATCCCAGTTGATATGTACTGGAGGCAGCCTAATGGTCACAGTACAGTACAGTAATGATTACAAAGATGATAAGAACGAAGGTAGAGTGATTGAATAAATACAATGTACAGGTTGTCACAAGTTCTAATAAGTGTAGTCCACTCCTATTACGATTTATTCACTTGTTTCTGATTTCTATTGAGCTCCTATACCATATGTGATTATCTACAGCTTTACATACTCAGTACATATTTCGTACTGACGTCCCCCACGGAGGACCTGCATTTCATGCTGCAGGCACAGGTACCTCAGCTCATACACTGCACAAGTAGGAGCCAGGATATCCAGTTGTTTTTGGTGAGCTCCAGTTTGCTTCGGGGCTTTCCATGTCATATCCAGTCACTTTTGGTATTGTATAAAAGTTAGTTATATGGCAGGGTGTGTCCCGACCTTAGTTGAACTCTGTGTATTGTCTAGAGGCTTTGTAGACCTAATGTACAGTCAAGGTGGTGTTTTGTTAATAGATGTGATGGCTCCAACGGCCAAGTATTATATATACATATATATGTGTGCTCGAGCTTATACAGGTGATTATTTCCTTTTATATGCGACATGATGTTGTCCGAATTTCGGGTTGTCATAGAGGTATACATGGGAAGTATAAGGTTATGAGCTGGTTCTCCCGCGCCTCCTCGGTTACGGGTGCCAGTCCGCCCCAATAGGATTTGAGGCGTGACAACCCCTTAGAGTACTAGTTTCGGCCAACAACAACAACACAAGTATCACTAGTTTGCAAGGTGTTTTAATATCAAGACGGCAACAATTCAATAAAAACAAGATGAACACATTGAACACAAGATTCGGATTCAATAAGAACAAATGATTACAAGATACAAACACTAACATAATTACAAGAAAGGTAAAGATAGATAGATAGTTGTACATAGATTATTAAAAAGATTAAGAACTAAAGAGTATATTAAACTCAAAAACACCTAATGAATGTATCAACAACAACACATTCTTACGGTGACCGCCAAGGGAATCAACTCACCTCAAGATCCACTGTTTCCAAGAAAAGAACAATATTGGCTTATCTAAACCCTAAACTATAATGGCTAATCCAAGCTTTAACTAAGAACTACACTAAGGTGGTCTACTCTCAATAGTGAGGATTTTCAACGTCTCATATTTTCATCATTAAACAAATAATATGAGAAGACCTAAAATATCTTATTTATAGTGTATTACAAAAGAAGACAAAATGACTACACCACCCTTAATGATAGGGGCGGCCATGGAGTGCATTTTCGGAAATGTGAAGTGACCAAAATGTCCTCAATGAATATAACTCTAAAACCGTGAGCCATTAAGGGTCCAAAGCCATGAGTCCTCACGCCTTCAATGCTCCAAGCAATCTTTCACTCTCGGCCTTGATGTATGGTATGCTCAATGGTAGGCTCAAAATGGGTCCTCCATGCATGATCTCGTATCCTCGAGGTGACCAAGTCTTGATCCTCTATGTGTTGGCCTCCAAAGATGTCATCAATATCTAAGATTGCCATTTGTCCCGTATTATCCTGCCCTTCTTGAAAAGGATTAGACCTCGAATCCAAACATTGCAAAATCGAAGAGAGGACAAACAAATACAAACTTCTCATATCATGAGGGTTAGGGTTAGCATAACAAATCATTTCAACATGCCAAGGTTGCACATATTTGCAATATAACCAAGGATCCTTTGAACGAAATATTAAAAACTCAAAGAAAGATGTACGAAGGATTTGGTTATGGGATTCACCAAGAGTTACACTTTGCTTGTCGTGTAGACCAAGCAACAAGTTGGGTGCACCAACATCACTATTTCTATATTTAGCACCGGGGTTAAACGGGAAGAGTGTCCATAGGCACGGGTCTCAACAACACTCTATTTTTCCGTGGTCTCCACCCAAACTAAACTATATACTCTCTACAATAGCATATCATCCAAAGCGAATAGAGAGTAGAGAAGGTATCACTCAAGTCGACTTCTACTAAGGTGTCCTCATATGTGTACTCACTACTAGTTTCCTAATCATCACTATGAGTACTCTCAACAATAAAGTCACACAAAGTAGAAGGAGAAGTAGTTTCCAAGACCACATATTCTTTGCCCTTAAGAGTACTCTCATCTTCCAAGAAGAGATTTCCATCTTTAGGAGGAATGTTGTAACACCATAGTGGGTTAGCATATAGGCTATAGCTTTCAAGGCAAGCTATACCATCATTTTCACCACTAGGTCTATTAGGAGTGTTTATATCATCTTCGACCAAGACATTATACCTAAAAAGAGCATGATTTATTTCACGGGTAGATTCAGAACAAACACGCCCATCACTCTCTAAAAGATAAATATCAAGTTTCAAAGTGATTTCAAGCAAAATATTATCCCAAGAATAGCTCTCGGGTTTACTCCCATTTTGTTGACCAAGATTTTTAAATACTTCACTCACTTGAGTTCTATTAATCATATCACATATAACCTCAAGTGACGGGCAAGTTTTACACATAAGTTGATCAACATCAAGTACACACGACGATGTACTTTCGTTCAACATATTGTCTTTAACACTAGGTCGATATAAATTGCCCTTACAATAAAAGTCAATTTCGTCATCAGTAGGATCAACTAGTGTATCCTCACTCACAACATGCACATCATCAACAAGTGGCAAAGAATTATTAGACTCACAAGTAAGCTACAACTCATACTCAAAGGTATACTAGCCATACAATTATCATTCACATGCGCCAAAGTGCAAGAGTTAGCTATTTTACCTTGAAGATCTTGAGAAGATTCCTCTTTGCCATGGTGTGAAGGTCCTCTATAAGCTTGGGCAGTAAATTTTCTTTGTTCTTGCTCTCCTTCACTTGCAATGTTGGTACCAACACAAATGTCCTTAGATATAGAAGGACAAATATCGTTAGCATAATTTTTAAGATGGGCCCGGGGGCTGGGTGTGATTTTGGCCCAAAATCGATCGGGCTACCCCAAAAAGACTAGGGAGCGGCCTAAGGTGGGCCTTTGTGATTTTTTGGGCAGTTTGGGTGGTCAAATGGGTGAAAATGCACAAAGGGTCATTTTTGGGCCAAATTGGTGTGCTATAGCCCTCAGTTTTCAAGGTGGGTTCGGGGTCGGGCGTAATTTTGGCTAACAATCAATCGGGCTGCCCTAAACAGGCTGGGGAGCGGCCTAGTGTGGGCCTTTATGTTTTTTGAGGTGGTTTGGGTGGTCAAACGAGCAAAACAGTGTGAATAGGCCATTTTTGGGCCAAATTGGTGCGCTATAGCCCACAGTTTTTGGGGTGGACTCGGGGGTCGGGCGTGATTTTTGTCAAAAATCAACCGGGCTGCCCCAAATAGGCCAGAAAGTGGCCTTATGTGGGCCTTTATGGGTTTTTGGGTGGTTTGGGTAGTCAAACGGTGAAACGGTGCTAGCAGGTCATTTTTCATGCCAAATCGGTGTGCTATAGCCCAAAAGTTTTGGGGTGGGCCGAGGGTCGGGCGTTATTTTGGCCAAAAATCGATCAGGCTACCCCAAATAGGCTAGGGAGCTCCTAGTGTGGGCCTTTGTAGTTTTTGGGGCGCTTTGGGTAGTCAAACGAGCAAAACGGTGTGAATGGGCCATTTTCTGGCCAAATTGTTGTGCTATAGCTCACGATTTTTGGGGTGGGCTCAGGGGTCGGGCTTGATTTGGGTCAAAAATCAATCGAGCTACTGCAAACAAGCTGAGGAACGGCCTAGTGCGGGTCTTTGTTATTTTTAGGGCGGATTGGGTGGTCAAACAAGAGAAACGGCGCTAACGGTCCTTCTTCGGGCCAAATCAGTGTGCTATAGCCCATAGTATTTGGGGTGGACCCGGTATCAGGCATGATTTAAGCTAAAAATTGATTGGGCAGCCCTAAATAGGCTGGGGTACAGCCTAGTGTGGGCCATTGTGTTTTTTTGGGCAGTTTGGGTGGTCAAACGGGAAAAATAGCATGAACGGATTATTTTCGAGCAAAATCGATGTGCTATAGCCCATGGTTTTTTGGGTGGGCCTGGGGGTCAAGCGTGATTTTTGCCAAAAATTGATAGGGCTTCCCCAAATAGGTTGGGGAGCGAACTAGTATGGGCCTTTGTGGTTTTTTAGGAGGTTTGAGTGGTCAAACAGGCAAAATGGTGCGAATGGGACTTTTACGGGACAAATCGGTGTGCTATGACCCACGTTTTTTGGTGTGGACCTCGGGGTTGGGTGTTATTTTGGCAAAAAATCAAGCGTGCTGCCCCAAACAGGCTAGGGAGCGGTCTAATGTGGGACTTTGTGGTTTTTTTGCTGGTTTAGGTGGTCAAACGGATGAAATGGTGTGAACGGGCCATTTTCGGGCCAAATTAGTGTGCTGTAGCCCACAGTTTTTGAGATGGGCCTGGGGGCCGGGCGTGATTTTTGCCAAAATTCGATTGGGCAGCCCTAAATTGACTGGGGAAAAGGCTAGTATGGGCCTTTGTGGTTTTTTGGATGGTCAAACGGGCAAAACTGACTGAACGGGATGAATCGGTGTGATAGCCCACATTATTTAGGGTGGGCCCGAGGATCGGGCATTATTTTGGCCAAAAATAGATCGGGCATCCCCAAATAGTCTGAGGAGCAGCCTAGTGTGGGCTTTTGTGTTTTTTTGAGCAATTTGGGTGGTCAAACGGGCAAAACGGCTTGAACAGGCCATTTTCGGTCTGAATCGGTGTGCTATAGCCCATGGTCTTTGGGGTGGGCCCAAGGGCGGGCATAATTTTGGCAAAAAATCGATCGGGCTGCCTCAAACAGGCTGGGGAGCGGCCTAGTATGGGCCTTTGTGATTTTTTGGATGATTTGGGTAGTCAAATGGGCAAAACGGCGCAAACGGAATGTTTTTGGGGCTATATCAATGTGTTATAGCCCACAATTTTCAGTATGGGCCCTGGTGTCGAGCGTGATTTTGGCCAAAAATCAATCGGGCTGCCCCAAATAGGCTGGGGAGCGGCCTAGTGTGGGCCTTTTATTGTTTTGGGCGGTTTGAGTGGTCAAACAGGCAAAACAGCAAGAACAGATCATTTTCGGGCCAAATTGGTGTGCTATAGCCCACGGTTTTTGGGGTCTGCCCCCAGATCAGGTGTGATTTTAGTCAAAAATCGATTGAGCTACCCCAAACAAGCTGGGGAGTGGCCTAGTGCAGGCCTTTGTGGTTTTTTGGGCGGTTCTGGTGGTCAAATGAGCAAAACAGCGCAAACGGGCCATTTTTGGGTCAAATTAGTGTGCTATAGCCCACGTTTTTGGGGTGGCTCGGGGGCCAATCATGATTTTGGCCAAAAATGGACCGTGCTTCCCCAAATAGGTAGAAAAACGGCCTAATGTAGGCCTTTGTGGTTTTTTGGGCAGTTTGGGTGGTCAAACTGGTAAAATGGGCGAACGGACCAAATCGTTGTGCTATAGTCCACGGTTTTTGGGGTGGGCCCAGGAGTCGGGCGTGATTTCTTTTAAAAATTATCTGGGCTGCCCTAAATAGGCTGAGGAGTGGCCTAGTATGGGCCTTTATTGATTTTTGGGCTGTTTGGGTGGTCAAACGTGCGAAACGACACGAACGGGTCATTTTTGGGCCAAATAGGCATGCTATATAGCCCACGTTTTTTTGGGAGAGCCCGTGGGCTGGGCGTGATTTTGGTCAAAAATCGATTGGGCTGCCCCAAACAGGCTAGGAAGCGGCCTAGTGTAGGCTTTTCAGGTTTTTTGTATGATTTGGGTGGTCAAAATGTTGAATCGGCGGGAACAGACTATTTTTGGGCCAAATCGATGTGCTATAGCCCACGGTTTTAGAGGTGGGCCTAGGGGCCGGCCAATACTTAAGCTAAACATTGATCGGGCTGCCCCAAACAAGCTGGGGAGCGGCCTAGTATGGGCCATTGTGGTTTTTTGACCGGTTTGTGTGACCAAATGGGCAAAACGGCGGAAACGGGCCATTTTTTATCCAAATCGATGTGCTATAGCCCAAGATTTTTGGGGTTGAACCAGGGACCGAACGTCATTTTGGCAAAAAATCGATCGGGCTTCCCCAAACAGGATGGGGAGTAATCTAGTGTGGGTCTTTCTGATTTTTTTTGGGCGGTTTGGGTGGTCAAACGGGCAAAACGGCGCGAACTGGGCATTTTTGGGCCAAACTAGTGTGCTATAGCCCACTGTTTTCATGGTGGGCCTAGGGACCGGGCATGATTTTGGCCAAAAATCGATCCAGCTGCCCCAAACAAGCTAGGGAGCATCCTAGTGTGGGCCTTTAGGGTTTTTTGGGCACTTTAGGTGGTCAAACGGGCAAAACGGCATGAACGGGCTATTTTTGGGCCAAATCGTTGTGCTATAGCCCACGATTTTTTTGGGGTTAGGCCCGGGGCCCGGGGCCCGGGCGTGATTATTGCCAAAAATTGACTGGGCTGCCCCAAACAGGCTGGGGAGTGGCCTAATGTAGGCCTTTGTAGTTTTTTGGGCGGTTTGAGTGATCAAATGGGCGAAACGGCGGGAATGGGCCATTTTTGGGCCTAATCGGTGTGATATGGCCAGCGGTATTTGGGGTTGGCCAGGGAGCCGAGCGTGATTTTGGTCAAAAATTGACCGGGCTATCCCAAACAGACTGTGGAGCAGCCTAGTGTGGGCCTTTGTATTTTTTTGGGCAGTTTGGGTGGCCAAACGGGCGAAACAACGCGGCGAAACAACGCGAACGGACCATTTTCGAGCTAAATTGGTGTGCTATAGCCCACGATTTTAGGGGTGGACCCAGAGGTCATGCGTGATTTAGACAAAAAATCGATCGGGCTGCCCCAAACAGGCTAGGGAGCGTCCTAGTGCGGGCCTTTGTAGTTTTTTGGGCGGTTTGGTTGGTCACACGGGTAAAACAGCGTGAATAAGCAATTTTCAAGCCAAATTAGTGTGCTATAGGCCACAATTTTTTGGGTGGGTCGGGGGTCGAGCGTGATTTTTGCCAAAAATTGACCGAGCTGCCCCAAACTGGCTGGGGAGCGGTATAGTGTGGGCTTTTGTGGTTTTGGGGCGGTTTGGGTGGTCAAACGTGCGAAACGGCGCAAATGGATCATTTTCGAGTCAAATTGGAGTGCTATAGCCCACAGTTTTTGGGGTGCGCTCGGGGGTCGAGCGTGATTTTGGCCAAAAATATATCGGGCTACCCCTAATTGGCTAGGGAGCGGCCTAGTGTGGGCCTTTGTGGGTTTTTGGGTGGTTTGGTTGGTCAAATGGGCGAAACGGCGCGAATAGGCTAATTTCAGGCAAAATCGATGTGTTATAGGCCACGATTTTCGGGGTGGGTCCGGGGCCGAGCGTGATTTTTACCAAAAATTAATTGGGCTGCCACAAACAGGCTGGGAAGTGGCCTAGTATGGGCCTTTATGGTTTTTTGGGCGGTTTAGGTGGTCAAAAGGGTGAAACGGTGCAAACTAGCCCTTTTTTAGCCAAATTTGTATGCTATAGCCCACGATTTTTGGGGTGGGCCCGACGGCCGAGCATGATTTTGGCTAAAAATTGATCGGGCTGCCCCAAACAGGTTGGGGAACGGCCTAGTAGAGGCCTTTGTGGTTTTTTGGGTGGCCAAACGGGCGAAACGACGCGAATATCCGTTCTTGGGCAAAATAGGGGTGCTGTAACCCGCGATTTTCGAGGTGGGCCCGGTGTCAGGCGTTATTTTTGTCAAAAATTGACCGGGCTGCCCTAAACAAGCTGGGGAGCGGCCTAATGTGCGCCTTTGTAGTTTTTTGGGCGGTTTGGGTTGTCAAATGGGCAAAACGGGGCGAACGAGCCATTTTCGAGCCAAATCGGTGAGCTATAGCCCATGGTTTTTGGGGTGGGTCCGGGGTCCGGGTGCGATTTTAGCCAAAAGTCGATCGAGTTTCCCCAAATAGGCTACGGAGAGGCCTAGTGTGGGCCTTTTTGGTTTTTTGGGTGGTCAAACGGGTGAAACGACGTGAACGAGCCGAATCGGTGTGCAATAGCCCACGGTCTTTAGGGTGGGCCCAGGAGCTGGGCGTTATTTTGGCCAAAAATCAATCGGGCTGCCCCAAACAGGCTGGGGGAGCGGCCTAGTATGGGCCTTTGTGGTTGTTTAGGCGATTTGGGTGGTCAAACGAGCGAAACGGAGTGAACAGGCCATTTTTGGGCAGAATCGGTATGCTATAGCCCATGGTCTTTGGGGTGGGCCCGAGGGCCGGGCTAGATTTTAGCCAAAAATCGATCAGGCTGTGGAGCGACCTAGTGTGGGCCTTTATGGTTTTTTGGACGATTTAGGTAGTCAACGGGCGAAACGACATGAACGGGCCATTTTTGGGCTAAATCGATGTGGGCTCGGGGTCGAGCATGATTTTAGCCAAAAATCGATCTGACTACTCCAAATAGGCTAGGAAGCGGCCTAGTGTGGGTCTTTATGGTTTTTTGGGCAGTTTTGAAGGTCCAACAGGCGAAACGGCACGAACAGGTTATTTTGGGGCCAAATCGGTGTGCTATAGCCCACGATTTTTTAGGTGTGCCCGAGGGTCAGGCGTGATTTTGGCCAAAAATCGATCGTGACGTCCTAAACAGTCTAGGGAGCGGCCTAGTGCGGGCCTTTGTGGCTTTTTGGGCGGTTTGGGTGGTCAAACGAGCGGAACAACGCGAACGGGACATTTTCGGGCCTAATTAGTGTGCTATAGCCCATGATTTTTGGGTTTGGCCTAAGGGTCGGACGTGATTTTGGCCAAAAATTGACAGGGCTTCTCCAAATAGGCTGGGGAACGGCCTAGTGTTGGCCTTTGTGGTTTTTTGGACGGTTTGGGTAGTCAAACGGGCAAAATGGGCGAACGGGTCAAATCGGTGTGATATAGCCCACGGTTTTTGGGGTGGACCTGGGGGTCGGGCGTGATTTTTTCCAAAAATCAACCGGACTGCCCTAAACAGGATAAGGAGTGGGCCTAGTGTGGGCCTTTGTGGTTGGGGATTTTTAGGCCAAACGGCGCAAATAGGCCATTTTTAGACCAAATCAGTGTGCTATAGCCCATGATTTCAAGGGTGGGCCCTGAGCGTAAGCATGTTTTGGGCCAAAAATCGATCGGGGCTCCCAGGCAGGCTGAGGAGCGGGGGAGGGTGGGTCGTCAGTGTTGGCGGGGTCATTTGGGTGTTCAAACGTGCGAACAACACGAACGGGCCATTTTCAGGCCATATATATGGGATGGTTAGCCCACGGTTGTCTGGGTGGGTCCGGGGTCCGGGCGCGGTTTGGGCTGAATATCGACCGGCAGCCCCCCAACCATGTGTGAAGCAGTTGAGGGTGGCCTGACAGGATCGACGGAGCCATTTGGGTGGTCAAACGTGCGAAACGGCGCCAACGGGCTATTTTCTTCAAGCCAAGCCAACCAACTGTGCAGTGTGGCTAAGATTTTTGCTCATTTACTCGGCCCTGATGTGCTGCCTTGGCATGTTGGCTTATTCAAGACAAAGCGGATACCACCACTTCCAAATTATCTTGTGGGAAGTAGCTGAAGAGAACACAAGTTGGCTTAAAACTGCAATAGCACAAAAGAGAGGTATAACACCTACTATGATTTTAACACTAAAAATGGCAATGGTGAGAGAGCAACCACCACAATGTAAGTTTTAACTAAATACTCAAATGGCAAGCCAATAAGAATCCTCTTTATCATAGTAGTTCATATAGAATTCAACACACAGGTGTTCTTGAAAGCATATTTCCCTTAGGTCTGCAAACTAATACATTACATCTTGAAACAGCTTGAGAGAGTGAGCACGATGGAGTCAACAATGAGAGCGTTAAAAGTGAATTTACTGTACAGGCTTCTGTACATACAAAAAAAACAAACAATCGAATGGACTAAATCCCTGGGAAACATACTGTCTAGGGTCGAAACCTAATTGCTCGGGCCTGCATCACCACGGCCTAATGAATAGTTATTCAAATGGTCGATGGTTAAGTCTAAATGCCCTACGTTTCCAAACCAGATTTTATTCATCATCCAGTTCCACAAGCTGTGCACGTCTCTCAGCTGCCTTCTTCCGCACAAAGAAACCCCACCTCATTGCAGCCTTAATTTTCAGCCAACCCACAACAGCTTTTCCTGGTCGTGCGCGGTCCTCATCATAACCAAAACTAGGAGATGGCGAAGGCATGAAAGATGGGAAACCATATCCATCTTCAGGCACATTGACGGAGGCATGGCCTCCCATGCTGAAAAGTCTCAGCAAATGTTGCATATCATCATTCTCGAGAATTTCATTGCTTCTCATTCGAATTTCCTCCTCAGACAAGAATTCATCAACTCCCTTGTCCCTGTTGTGCGACCAGTCGTCAAAAGGATTGAGATTGCTTTGTGGGAGAGAGGTAATTGTCTGAAATGAAGATGATTGTGGAGGACCAAGAGCCAGGCCAACATTGTTGTCATATCTCGTACTCTGGAGCTGATGACTGCTCGTTATTTGCTGCTGAGGCGCAAATGGAGTGCTCTCAAACTGTGAGCGGGAATTAGAATTCAACATAGGACTTTGGGAAGGCATCCTAGCAACCATGTTGTCATTATAACCTGAACCTGTTACACCAAAGTAAAAGACGGTGGCATTATGACAATTGTAGTGCAGAGGATAAGTTTGGAAAAAATGAGAGTGCTTAGCCACAAAAGATCTTCAAGAGTCAAATAAACCTAACTACAGACATGATAGGGCCACAATCCACAAATCATATCTCCCCCACCCCTCCTACTTTCCGTTTTGTCCTCCAAAATATTACCTAATCTTTCAGTTCCTTTTTTTAGTCTTCTGATTACAAATTATGGAACTCCATTTTTACTTCTTCGGCAAATTCTTCTACAAGTTTACTGACAATCCTACATATGCCAAAAGATATAAATAATAACATAACATCCTCCTTTTGGTAAAAAAGAGGGCAGCCAGTGCACCAAGCTCCCGCCATGCGCGAGGATCTGGGGAAGGGCCTCTTTTGCTTGTGAAGGTGCACAGTGTAATGTTATTCGCAGATGACATGGTACTGGTTGACAAGACGCGTGTTGGAGTTAATAATACGATGGAGTGTGGAGAGAGACCCAAGAGTCTAAAGGTTTCACATTAAGCAAGACTAAAACAGAGTTCATGGAATATAAGTTCAGTGACGTAACGCCTGAGGTAGAGAAGTGGAGATTGAAGAAGCTTCAAGTATATATTGGGTCCATAATCCAAGAAGATAGGGAGATTGATGATGACATCACACGTCATATTGGAGACAGGATGGGTGAAGTGGAGGCTCACATCCGGTGTAATGTGTGATAAAAATGTATCGTCAAGGCTTAAAATTAAGTTTTACACTGGTGATTAGACCAACACTGCTATATGGGGCAGAGTGCTGGCCAGTCATTAACGCCCACATTCAGAAAACGAAGCTAGCGGAGATGAGTCCGCTCAACTGGATGTGTGGGCATATTTGAAGAGTTACGATTATGAACTAAGTTATATGGGGCAAGGTGGGGGTGGCATTTCACTAATCTGAGATGGTTCAGGACTGTATATAGGAGGTGCGAGGACACGCCCACATGAAAGTGCGAGAGGTTGGCTGCAGCAGGAGGTAGGAGACGTTGCCTGCAGAATAACTGGAGGAGATGATTAGACACAACTTCATCTGACTAAGACATGACATTATATAGGAAGGTATGGAAGTCGAGGATTAGGATAAAAGATGAATAGGTAGTTGAGTCCTGAGTGTTTTCATTTTCTGTGGAAGGGGGAGTGGGCAAGTCCACTCGTCCTCTTAGCAGTATCATTATTCAGGTATCGCGTGGTTCCATATTCATTTGATGAGTATAACTCCTGCCAAAACTACCATATAAATTTCTAATCTATGACGAGACCTCACAACAATATTTCCTCATTTACATGTTCACAATCCATTAGACAATTTTTCTCGAGTCTATAATCCATTACCACAACTCCACAACCTTCCAAAGTCACCACACATTCTCAATTAACCATTTGCACAAATGCTATAGACAAAAGTAGCTTCTACGCAAAAACAAATGAAAATGAGGGGAGTAGTCAAAGTACAAAAGTCACTCATGGTATGCATAGCAGTCAAACTAGAGCCAAGCATACCATCAATGACTAATGGACTAGATAGACTAGCCAAATAAATTAAACAAACAGGAATTATTTGAAAGAAAAACAACAGCAACATACTCGGTATTCCCACACATTGGGGTGGGGTCCGGGAGGGTAGAGCCTACGCAGTCCGTACCACTACATTAGAGACGATGTAGAGAGGTGGTTTCCGATAGACCCTCAACTCAAGACATTTGAAAAACAAAAGAAAAAAGAGAAGAGGTAAAAAAAAAAAAAAAGAGAATCGTTCCTTGACTAGTGGTATAAAATTACCTCCAATTAGCAAGTTGGGATCCATAGAAGATTGCTCAGATTGAACTGGAACAGGATGTCGTGACTGCGGAAGTTGATTAACCAAGGTGTTGGGGTAATCCACTGGCCCAACAGGAAGCTCGTTCCTAGAAGAGCTTGGATTTTGATTTTGCTTAATGTTCAGAAATGACTTGCCGTCATATTCAACGACTTGATTCCAATTATCATACGCTTTCTTGACCAAAGAATCTACGTATACCTACAAGAACATTTGAAGTTCGTAAGAGCTGGCGTTCTTTATCAAAAGGTAAACACCACAACTATATAAATACACTTCAAATTCGACTGCAATTCGAGATTTTGAAAAAGTCAGTTGAAGGAACAGGCTTATTATAGCTTAGAGTTAACACGATATGCAAGAAACCCAGTACTATCAACCCCAAATAAAACTCAAAAAGCAAAGAGTCAGTGTAATATATAAAAATGAATAAAAAACCTTCTGGCTGTCTGAAAGTGAATCTGCCGAATAGTATTGTTCACCAGCTATAAGGCCATTCAGCTCATAAATATTGTTGAAAACAACACCCACATTTCTCGAATCATCAGAATAATAGACATAAAGCTTCCCACTCAAGACACAGGTCTTTGCATGCTCTATTAGAGCTTCCCACATCTTGTTTGACATACCGCTTCCAAGGATCTGCAGAAATACAAGTCATATTGAAGACAAAGTAAAACAAAATGTTAAAAGTTCAGAAACTTTTTTTTTTCATTTTCCTTTTGATATCCCACTATACACTCACATTTCTTAGTTTCTGCGGGTCTCTAACCACAAGCCTAAGGAAGTCTTCAACAGTAAATACACCAGCCTTATTTAGCCTCTTGTGGAAAGAACCATCCTTGCCAATCTTCTCCAATCTCCAGACATCATCATTTAGAGCTGGCGGATAATGTTTCTTGTACACTACAGAGTAAGAAATTCAGAAATAGTCAATAACTGTTGGAATAGAGAAAAGTAACAACAAAAAAGTTTAGACTAATCATCCTACATTCTCCACGGTGATCTTTAACAGTGAAAGCCTCAGTCTTTGCTTCACGTATGCGTACTCCTTCACAATACCCAGAAGCAACTTTCATGCCAAGTCTAAACTTCCTGCTCCTTATCCAACTAGAATTATCTGTAAATGTCAGATCCCCCAAAGTTCCAACACCTTCCTTAAGTGTAATTTGCAAGTCACCAGTTAAAAGAGGTCTCTTTCCTTCACGCTCTTTAACAACATGGCTGTCAAATTCTTCTTGTGTCCATCCTTCATCATCTTCATTGTTGAAATCACCTTCTAGCACAACAACATCCAGTTTTATACATGATTCGGGCCCAATAGTCACAAGATGGCCAGTATTTGCATCAAGTAAGACAACATGGATAGCAGCACCATGCTCCCCTTCTACTTTGCCTCCAGTGAACAGAGGCAAAGATAGCCTAGACCTAAACTGAAGCTGCAAGTTTCTTCCATCAGGCCCTTCAATTCTCTTAGGAGATGACCTGAAACCCGAAGATTTTAGGATGGCATCTACTAAAAGCTACATTGCATATTCAGTTAAACATAGATAAATCTAATTTTATACATACTTTTTTCTTAGGACAAGGTTGCTATACATTCTGTTTTAATAGCATATCAGAAATGCTTAAAATTTCTTAAATTTCCCTTGATACGCTTAAGATTCACCAAGCAACCTCGATCACATATAGTACATGGGGCTCCAGGGATAGGTTCAGATAGTAGTACAACTTAAGTTGCTCGACTCAGGTGCGGGTATCCGACGCGGATGCAAAACTGAGGTTCGGATTTGGCAAAATCTAAATTTTAAGATTGCGCGGAACGGATCCAATTATGGATACGGGTTCTGAGATTCAGCTAAAATTCTAAATTATGAAATAGAGCTATAAAGACATTCAAAATTTTGAAAGACCTTCTAGGTCGACTTCCTTAAGACCCCATTCTTCTTCTTTCAAGCTCTCCGGTTCTTCCCTCAAAAAAGAAAAAGAAAGTAATTCACGGCCTTTTACCAACTCTCCTTACAGATTAAAGCTACTGTCCATCAGAAGTCAGAACAAAATTCTTAGTTTATCCCAATTCAGCCTAAAATATGAAGCAACAAATATTGACCAAGACGAAAAGCTAAAAAGGAGACAACAGGATTATAATATCAAAGTTATGTGATTTCCCATGTCTTACATCTAATTTATCTTTTACTTTCAGAAATCAAAATCTCAATTTTCCCCCAACTTTGTCCACTATCTCTGGTCAAAGTATCCAATGTCGGTTGACCGAATCCCACTTGTATCCCGCACCTGCACCTATCTCGTGTGGACACAGGTGTGGCAGCAAAAATGAAGAGTCCATGCAACTTTAAGAGTACCACAACAACAACAACAACATACCCAGTGTATTCCCACAAAGTGGGGTCTGGGGAGGGTAGAGTGTACACAGTCCGTACCACTACCTCAGATGTGAGGTAGAGAGGTTGTTTCGGATAGATCCTCGGCTGGAAAAAGATGTAATAAAGCTACAATAGACAACAAGGAGTAACACATCAACCGATAACAACAGAAAAACACTATCACAAAATAACACTACCAACTATCTTACCCGAATCAACATATTGGAATCTAAGAGCAAGAAACTACAAGCGTACCCTACTACTGGAAAGGCCAACACTCCTACGTACCAGCACGTCCTCCTAACCCTCCCCCTTAATTTGCGTCTGTCACACCTTCCTATCCGCCAAACAGAAATAATTTGTTTAATGCCCTTCAAAATCCATGAAACATGCACAACTAGGAAAGAACACATAACTTATATATTATTGTAGCACATAGTTGGAATACTCTTCTTCTTTAAATTAGAAAATAAGCATCACTCCGCGTTCACGAAAAGAATCACAACATAGTGCATACTGCAGCTGAACTATGGCACAACATAGTGCACACTGCCGCTGAACTATTAAAGAAAAATGTACTACGCGATGGCCAAAGAGTGAACTAACTTATTTAGAGGTTGTTTGGGTTGGCTTATTTTTAAGTGCTTCTGGATTTTAAGCACTTTCTAAATTTTTGGAGGTGTTTGACAAAGACAAGAAGTGTTTTTAAGCACTTTACTTCAAGTTTAGAAGGTACAAAAAAAAAAAAAGCCAAAAGCAGGCTGATACCTACTTTTGGCTTTTGGCTTTTAGCTTTTAAGTCACTTAAAAAAAGTCCATCCAAACACCCCCTTGGGAACCTTGAAATTCTACAAGCACACATAATTCTTTTTGTTTTTGAAATTTTTTGATAAATCAATAACATGAACTAGATAGATCCTAGAAGGGTTTCTTTTAAACCAAAATTTCCCGATTCTTCGTCGATTTCTAATTCATCGACTAATCTTTTTTATGACCCGCAATTGATGAATTTGAACCAACAGTGAATCAGATTCAAGGATCTAACGATATTTTGGTTTCAATAAGTTGCTAGAGGTGGGTGATGTGTGGGGTTATGGTGGTGGAAGAGAGAAATGGGAATAGTTTAGAGGGGGGGAAGAAGATGAGGAACGAGAATGGGGGAATGGATTTGAGTTCTTACAAGAAAAATAATGGCCTGGCATATTATCTCATGCAGATAGCGATCGAGGACCACACAGGGTGGTCAAAAGGGTTTGAACACTAGTTCTGAACACGTAGTTGCCTTAAAAAAAAACCCGATGAAGCTGGTGGCCGGGAACACAATCTAGTGCAACTCCATAGTGTCTATTTGGCTATTCTAATTTTTTAAAAATTAAAAAGGTAAGTTCTCTCATCTAGAAGCATAAAAATGCAAAAACTTTTCCAAATAGTGTCCATAAGAAAACCATGACTTAGATACAAAACAAAATAGTTCATAGCCTAACCTTCCAGCAATTCTGGCAGGGCCTAATTTAGCCAATGCTCGTTCCACCTCTTCACTAACCTGTTCAGTTCAAATGGAGAAAATCCAATAAGAAGCCTAGACATCAAATAACTGAAATCACAAACGATAATTCTCACAGCATGTTAGATTATTGGATATTGTACAAATACATGTGTGTGTCTTTATGTAGTTATATGCGAAGGGCCATTCATCTTCTCACTCTAATAGCATAATCAACTATAAAACAGCAACATAAACAGTGTATTCCCACAAGTGGGGGTCTAAGGAGGGTAGAGTGTGCGCAGACCTTACCCCTACCTTGTGGAGATAGAGATTAGATGAGTTGCTATGTAAAGGCCCTCAGCTCAAGTAAAGCATAACAAAGCAGTTTGAAAAGGAGAATACAAATATTAGATAACACATGGCAACTAAGTCGTACCAAATAATAGAGAAAGCGTACATAACATAAAATAAAGAATACAACAGGTACAATTTCAAAAATAAAGGAGAGAACAAAGTTAGCTTTTTGAGTTCAAGGAAGATAACTCAACCAAAATATCTACAACCGGTCAAGGTGAATTCCCAAGTACAAGTTCCACATAAAAAGAAAAAGTGCAAAACATTAGGAGCTAACAAAAAAGCAGTGCAGACCTCCAAAACAGACTTGCTTTTACATAGATGATAAACTTACTGTGAAGACATCTTTTCTAGCAGGATCAACCAACTGAATATAATGAAAAGAATTACTACTACAACATTAAACATATTTCAGGAGAGAGAGATAACAGGAAAAAGCCCAAATCATAATGCCATATATCTTACAACTCTCCGAAGAATCGGTTCCAACGATGAGCAGAGCTTTTGAAGACTATCCACCTTGAGAGCTTCCACAATTACACTGCATAAAGTATCATTTCAGAGTTGATGACCAGGTAAAAATCTGTAAATATGATGACACACCACAAATAAATAATGACAACAAAGCCCCCCCTCCCCCCTCCCCCCACACACAAAAAAAAAAAATCAAAGAAGAAACCCCAAAAAGACAAGTAACACAGCAGAAAGACAACAACAACAACAACAAACCCAGTGTATTCCCACCTAATGGGGTATGGCGGGGGGTAAGATGTACGCAGTCCATACCTCTACCTCTAAAGAGGTAGAAAGGCTATTTCCGATAGACCTCCGGCTCAAGACACAAGACACCGCACAAATACATAGATACATAAATACATAGTAAAGCACAAAACAAGATTTCATTACATAAAAACGGCACCCATAAGTAATAAAAACAGAGAAAAGCACACAGGATCGTAATAAAACATGGAACTAGGTACCATAGCAAGAATAATACCCCCACCAAGTAATTCCCTACACTAGCGACCCAAACTGGCCCTAGCCTTCTGCCCTAATTCACGTCCTCCAGATCTTCCTATCTAGGGCCATGTCCTCGGTGAGCTGTAACTGCTCCATGTCCCGCCTAATCACCTCACCCCAGTACTTCTTCGGCCTACCCCTACCCCGCCTAAAGCCATCCAACGCTAGCCTCTCACACCTACGAACCGGGGCATCCATGCCCCTTCTCATCACATGTCCGAACCATCTCAATCGGACCTCCCGCATCTTATACTCCACTGGGGTCACACCAACCTTCTCCCTGATAATCTCATTCCGAACTCTATCCCCTCTAGTCAGCCCACACATCCAACGCAACATCCGCATTTCTGCCACCTTCATTTTTTGGATGTGGGAGTTCTTAACTGGCCAGCACTCCGCTCCATACAACATGGCCGGACGAACTACCGCCCTGTAGAATTTGCCTTTAAGCTTGGGCGGCACCTTCTTATCGCACAACACCCCCGACGCGAGCTTCCACTTCATCCATCCCGCCCCAATACGGTGCGAGACATCCTCGTCAATCTCGCCGTTACCCTGGATCACAGACCCGAGATACTTGAAACTATCCCTCTTACATACCTCCTGTGATTCCAACTTCACTACCACCTCATTCTCCAGCCTCACGTCATTAAACTTGCATTCCAAATACTCTGTCTTGCTTCTGCTCAACCTGAACCCTTTAGACTCAAGCGTTTCTCCACACCTCTAGTTTGTCATTCACACCCCCTCGCGTCTCATCAATCAAAACTACATCATCTGCAAAAAGCATACACCAAGGCACCTCCCCTTGAATATGCCGCGTCAACACATCCATCACCAAAGCAAACAAAAAGGGAAGGCACCTCCCCTTGAATATGTCGCGTCTAACACATCCATCACCAAAGCAAACAAAAAGGGACTAAGAGTAGATCCCTGATGCAATCCTGTCAAGATAGTGAAATGCTCTGAGTCCCCTCCCACCGTCCTCACCTGAGTCTTCGCTCCATCATACATGTCCTTAATTGCTCTGATATACGCCAGCGGGACTCCACTCACCTCCAAGCATCTCCAAAGCACCTCCCTGGGGACTTTGTCGTATGCCTTCTCCAGGTCGATAAACACCATGTGCAGATCCTTCTTCCTTTCCCTATACTGTTCCACCAGCCTTCGTACCAGGTGGATTGCCTCCGTCGTCGAGCGGCCAGGCATAAATCCAAACTGATTTTCCGAAATAGACACTATCCGTCTCATCCTCACCTCGACCACTCTCTCCCAAATCTTCATAGAGTGACTCAATAACTTAATCCCCCTATAGTTATTGCAACTCTGTATGTCACCCTTATTCTTATAGAGAGGGATCATGGTACTCCACCTCCAAGCCTCGGGCATTTTTGCCGTCTTGAAGATTTCGTTAAACAATCTAGTCAACCACCTTACACCAGCCTCTCCAGCGAACTTCCAAAACTCCACCGGAATCTCATCCGGCCCCGTCGCCCTACCCCCTCGCATCCTGCGAACAGACTCTCTAACCTCTTCTACCTTGAAATGTCTACAATAACTAAAATCCCGGCACTCCTCTGAGTGCTCCAGCTCCCCTAGCACAATAGCTCTATCCCCTTTGTCATTCAAGAGCCTATGAAAGTACGACTGCCATCTATTCCTAATGTGGCCGTCCTCCACCAGCACTGTACCTCGAGGTCGCGGCCCTTCCTCTCTCTAGCCTTGTTTAACCCTGCATACAAGCTCTCAAAAGCGGCCGTCTTAGCCTCCGTAACTGCTAACTTAGCCTCCTTCTTAGCTAGCCTGTACTCTTTCCTGTTCACCCGCTTCTCTACTTCGTCCTTACTCTCAACCAACTTATCTCAACCAACACAGCAGAAAGAGAATTGTTAAAATCTCGAGATACCCAATACATGTTGCCTGTTGGTATATCGTTTCCTAGATACTAACGGATGCACACTGAGCAAACTGTTTTTTAAGAAACTTATCACAAATATGACTCAACTGGCATAAATTTCAAACATGGACAAATCAAAGCTTTTAGAAGGAATTCAATAGATACGTAAAAAATTATACTAAATACATACAATGATATAGCCATCGGAATCCACAACTGTGGGATCAAGCAAATATGTCAAAAAAAGAATTCCACAATCTTACAACAACGAAAAGTTGGATTTCAAGAGAAGCAACTGCACTAATACTCTGACTAGCTTCTAACTTTTACTTCAACAGGATTAACCTTTCAGCAATTACAATGATAAATCAGCCAAACAGTAAAAATGACATTTCGTTTTCTGCATAAAATCCAAAGCAATAAATTTAGAAGCAATGGTATTACCACTGTTTCACACCACAGATTCACATTAAAGTGACTAAAAATGAACTTTTCAGCAGCCCCCAAACTCACCCTTCAGCAAAAACAACAAAAACATACAGAGTGTAATCCCACCAGTGCGATCTGAACAGGGTAGTGTGTACGCATACCTTACCCTTACACAGTAGAGAGGCTGTTTCTAATAGAACGCCAGCTCAATTAAAAACAATACAAAAAACTCACCCTTCATATACCAAAATTAACAAAAAAAATATCATTTAAAATTCAAGAAAATTACACAGCTTTACCTAGCTAAAGCAGGTCTTTTACGCTCAGGCTGCTGCTGGTCATCATCACCACCACCCTCCAAGCTCCTCTTCATAGATTTAGTCCTCTCCATATACCTAGTGTGCATTTAGGCAAATACCTTTTTTCCCACAAAAGAAACAACAATCAACAAAACAATCCACAGATCTTTAACTACCATTCATGAAAACTTCCCACAACACCCTACTTCACAAATATCAAGATCCCACACACCAAAATCCTAATTTATTTACTCAAGAACATTCACATATATACATAAAGAACATAACTTTACAAGTGGGATTTTCACTGTATGTATACAAAAGTCACCTGATTGATAATTCAAGAAAATTTCCTACAACACCCTAATACACAAAAATCAAGATCCACCCCTCACGCCACCCCCACCCCCACCACCACTAAAACTCTAATTTATTTACACAAAACATCAACATATACACATAAAGAACACAACTTTACAAGTTGGGTTTTCACTAAATTTATTTAAAAGTCACCTGATTGGTAATTCTTGAAACTTTAATAGAACCCTAATTTATTTGCACAAAAATATCAACATATATACATAAAGAACACAACTTTACAAGTGGGGTTTTCACTATAAGTATCTAAAAGTCACCTGATTTGGTAATTCTTGAAATTTTAGTTGAACCCCTCTTGAGATTTCACTGGTTTTCAAGAACTGAACAGAGTGTGTATTAGTTCTAACAGTTTGTGTTTTTGCCCTTTTGAGTTGCGTCGTGGGTGGGTGGGTGAAGTACCCTTAGGGGGATGAGGGGGTTGTAATAAGTGGGTCCCACTTAGAAGACTATTCAGAGTTTAAGGTCTTTTTGGTTTTTGCTTTATGGCTGGCTGCCTTTACTTTGGATAGAATGGTAAACAGACCAATTAGCTGAATCAGAATTGAGGAAATCTAGACCCTTCATTTTTTGTGATCTGATGTCAGCATAATTTTAGGTGATGTCATCTTTTGTCGTTTTCTGAAAGTTTTTTATTATATTTTTTCCTTTTTTTCATACCTATGGAAGGTTAAAAATGGGATAAGATTAGATTTATTTGGATGATAAGTAAGGTTTTTTTGTGTTCGAACTTTCAATATAATGTATTGTCACTTTTGGTAGAAAGTGTTTTACTGATTTCGAAGCAAATATGGTATCGAAATGGATAAAGTTGAAACAGCTAATCTAACGAATAGTTAAATCATTGACTTGAGACATATTAATCGAACTTACAAAGCGGATACAGATAAAAGAAGTGTTACAAGATGGATAGTGTAGGTTTTTAAGTGAAAACTTAATTAATTACTTATTTCTTTGAAATAAAAGTGTGTATTTGTGAAAGGTACTTTATTGCAATCTAATGTAGTAAAATTATGTTAGGTAAGAAACAAAGATTTTGACACTAAAATAACAGAGTGATAGATAATAAGTTTCCAGTAATTATAATTAACTATTCAATAGTTTTCTAACAACCATCACTTAATAACAAAATGACTTTGGGAACCATATGCATAAAAAAAAACAAAGGCATTCATTTTCACCTAACCTGTGCTTGCTTTTCTATGACTCCATGATGAAAAATAATATCAAAATCTCATCTAAACAAATATCATTTGACACATAATTACCAGTATATAATACAAGAACCAAGGGCTTTCCGGAAACAATCTCTCTACCTCCACGGGATAGAAATAAGATATGTGACTCTACTCTTCTCAGACTTACGGGATTACGCTCCATATGTTGTTGTGAACTCTCATTACGGTCATTTGTACAAACCAACATAGACCATGGTACAGTGTTAAATGGTCACAATAGTTTATAACAAAAAGATGTATTATGAGGAATAAATTCAATTAATTAGCTGAAATTTCATTCTATTCACATAGCTAAAAGAAGCAACCTAGAACCCAGAGGACTATGAGGAATAACCAAATAATTGCTAACATTTACATGACTAGAATGTTTTGCAGAAACTGCACATATATTTCACATGATTGAGATCCTACTCAATGATTAAGATACACCAACATTCTCTCCTCCACACCCCAATCGTCGTGTTTCCTTCCTTGAGCTGTTGAGCAAGAGCTAGAACAAAATGGTCGATACACAGCATCATCGGCTTACTAAAACCCATTATACAGATGGGATACAACCCCTTTAGCTGTGTCTTGTTTATCTGATACATGCGTAGGGGTGGCTGCAAATGACGCGACTCGAAGATCTATCCTCTACATTGCTGAACAATAGACACTAGATTGTGAGCGGCGAATGAAAGCTTGCTTGATGGTACTTAAATCCAACAGAGACGAGGGTTCGGATATGAAGTATCATCACTCAATGCCAGATTCAGCTTCAGCTAAGATGGAATCATTCTCTTCGAGCAAGTAGTCACAAATCTCTAGAAGCTGATCTGCAAGGGGAGGAATACCTGGGTTCCGCCCATCATTGTACAGATGTGCATTGATGGTGATCTGTGCCACATCATGCCTGAATTGCCCGCGGTTTTTATATTCCAGTTTCCTGGCTTTCTCTTTGATTGTAGATAGGTCCATAGGACGCTTTACATACTTGTGATAATCTGGAGCTTCCTTTCGTGTCACTGGCTTCAAGAAGAGGTACGATATATTCACATTTGACTTCAGTGTCTCAACAATTTCTTCCAAAATATTTGACAAACCAACCTTCAAACAAAATTCAACCACATCTCAATTAAAAGAAAAGACTACTGCAAAATCGCCCCAGGGTACTACAGAAGAAGCAAGCAACTCTTAGAAAAGCATGGATCAAATAAGATCAGAGGATTTCTTGCTAACATCTTGCTTTTCCAAATGCAGCTTATTGACCAACAATGACAGAATTATGCACATACAGAATGTGTCCTTGCTTAAGATGTGATAATCAGCCGTATGAGGAAAAACAAACCAGTATGTTATTGTAGGCCTTCATCATTTTCCCTTTCTATTCACATACAAGGAGCCCATGAGTCTCAGCATTTCAAAAACTAACCATAAACCTCCACCCACCATGATCGTAGTTAGAAGAGTATTCTCTTACCCAGTAATATTCATTTCTTATCGGAAAATTCTATGAACACCACCATGCAACCAAATTAGCCAACAAGAACATGAGAGAAAGGTCAGTTAGACCACTTGGACACAACACAAAATGCACTAAGGGTTAGATATGATCTAGATCTGTGGCCATAGTAAATCGACTATCACTATTACCTGCAGAGATAAGACATAAAAAAGCATAATAGATTTAGTTACCTCTCCCCCTCTCCGGCGCTTTTTTGGCGGTGCATGGTCTCTAGCATGCCTTCCGGACTCAAAAGTTTGCCTCCGCTTCACCGATCTGTCTCGATCTGGTATCTTTCTGTCATTTCTTCTGGGAAGAAAATCATCAAAGTAATCATCTCTTATTTCAGGCTTCTTCTTTTTCTTCTTCTTCTCCTTTAGACGTTCTTCTTCTTCCCTCTCTCTTCTTATGGCATCTTGATAGCTTTCAATCGCTGCTAATTTCTCCTGCTCCTCTAATGCCTTTTGTCGCTCATACATCTTGTTTCTTTCTTCTCTCTGCCTCACAGCCATTCTCCTCTCCTCCTCTTCCCATAATCGTTTGTCGTCCATTCTTTTCCTTCCTAAAGCCTCTTCATAGAAGTATTCCCTCTCTTGCTGCCCCAAGTACGACAATTCATTGATTTTCTTTGTCTTTCTGAACTCCATGCCACCGTTCCCATCCAGGAAGCCTTCATCCATACTTGAGGAGTCCTTAAGCTGCTTAATTACAATTTTCTTGCTGCGATGTGAGTCTGCACTCTCCGCTGGTGGCCTTACCACAATGGAAGACTTGTGAGCTTCATTGGAAACATCCTCAGCTCTCATCTTATTTGAGAACTTGATTTTATTAAATTTCATGGTGGGTGGTACAGTTCCAGTTTCAGCATCCGAAGTGACTGGTATCTCAGAATTAACTGAGGTAGCAGGAGTAGGTTTATCAGGAAGCTTGTCAGTTGAGCTACATTTGACCTTCAGAACTTTGGCCTTTGAACTGGAATTATCATCCTCGTGAGCATCGAGCATCACATTCTTTGTTCCACTTTTTTGGATGACTTTCTTTGAGAAGATCTGGGGCTGATCCAAGTGATCAGTAGAACTCAGAGATTTTCCTGTAGTCTTTTCCAGATCAGCAATTTCTGCTCGTGCCTCCACGTCTTCCCCATACTTGGGACAATTCTTATTAGTTCTCATGTGACCAAGCTGTACAATAGGACCAGTCAATTGATTAGCCTTCATAACTTTTTAGAAAGAATAAGTTGATAAATTCAAATATAACCACGAACCTGACCACAGGCTCCACAGACAAAGCTGTCTCTTGCTGACTTCTTCTCTTTCAGGGGCTGTGTCCAAGGAGAGTTTCACATCAGTTTCATGTCTTATAAGAATCAAGAAACACGAAGGATATAGACAACTATGTAAGGACATTTACCTTTATTCCATCCCCTAATATTTTAACTTTCTTATTAAACAATCCAGCGTCCATAACATCAAACTTTTTCTTGGGTTTCACCTTGCTAGGTGGAGTTCTTTTAATAGAAAAACCTTCAGCCTGCAGCTAAAAAGAAAATCAGTGAATTGCACCACCTGGTTGACATACTAAGGACATGCCTACAATGTCCTATTTGTGTAAGTAGAGCAGCATGGAATAAGTGAGGAAAAAAGGGCAACAACCTCCTTCTGATTTCCACCAAAATCCAATGCAAATGGCCCATCAGACTTGATGCTTGGCTTAGCAAATATCTGTGGTTTTTTACCCCGATCAATGCTTTCAGTAACAAAACTGTATCTTATATCTGGTATAAAACCAACTTGTTCCCCCATGGCTTTGTCCTTCTTTTTCTTCTTCCGATCAGCTTCATCGTCTGCAAGATAGTAGATATAATCAATACCAAATAAGAAACATGTTCTAAAATAGGCTGCACTTGCTGGCAGGCAACAAATAAAACTCTTTCTACCATGAAAAAAGATGCTGTGTAAAATTATTCTATTGAAGAAGAGGATTGCAATTCACCTTAAAGGAAAATTGTTGTCATATACCTATAAAAGGGAGCAGGCAGTGTTCTTATGGGCAATTTGGATATATCAACCTCAATTTGGTAATATTTCCTACGATCTTCTTAAACAAAGCTAATTCCGAGCTGGTAGGTCTTTCAAGGACAAGATGCAAATTAAACAACTTGTCAAGACTTCCGTAAAAACCTAAAAGTACTCTACTCTAGGCAAGGAGCAAATTGCTGCTTCATCGCGAACGTCACATGAAAAGAATTTTAGTATTGATCATGCCAAGACGTATCAACAAAGACAATCCTTGACAATACAAAAAGTCCCAAACCCATAGGCATGAAGATATACATCACTTACCAACCTAATATGCTCTTTTTTCTCCAAAATCCCTCACACTAAATCTCCATTTTCCAGGGGAAATAGAAAGTAACATTGAAGTGGCACCAACAGAGAAAGGTACACCTTAATTTTCTGAATCTTGCAGATTATAGCAGATTATATGCATGCACGCCAAGCTAAGAAGTTCAAGAGCTTTCATCAAGTCGCCATTTCAGAGGCTTAGAGGGATCTAGGAATGAAGGCTTGAAGCTCAAGAACATTGCTAAAAGAGAAGTACAAGACTGCACTTTGAAGACTACTTGGAGTAGGGAGGAAAGGGGTTACGCATGCAAAGAGGTTATTCTTAAACCCAAGCCCTCATGCCTCAGAAAACCCTTGTTTCATTAAGAATATTTTTGTATTTATCATTAGTCTAGTACAAATACTAGCTTATGTCATTTTATTAGATAGATTATTTTTGAGCTATTAAGAATGATGAGTGATAATCTTGAGTATTGGGGCTATGGTCTTTGTTGCTAAACAACGTAGATGGAATTGCTTGCTTGAGAATCATTCTTCTTGAGGATTATCTTTCTAGATCAGGTGTTCTTTGGATTTCCATTGATCGAGGGTTTTAGCTTTCTATAGCTATAGTTTTCATAACTTTAGGGTTTCAATTCCGCTATCAATATTACATCAAAGATGCCAACGATGGACTAGAAACAACATATAACAAATATATACATATATCCATGTTCCATACCATCCATGAGCATGCGGCATAATTCTGCAGCTTCAGCTGCCTCATCCTCGATTTCCTCTTCCACCTGAGCCTGAAAGGGGCGCCGTCTCATCTTGAGTCCTTTGACTCCATCTACATTATCACGTTTTGGCTCATGACTACCCTCCTCTCCATCCTCAAAATCCTCAGCGTCAAGAAGATTTTCCAAGTCACCGGCAAATGAGTCTAGGTCACTGTTTACTTCAGCGTCACTCTCATTTTCTTCACCATCAACTGCACTAAGATTTTGGACTTGTCGGTCCCAAATCTCCTGACACTTTTCTCTAGTTTGCTGCTGCAGCTGCAAAAAGGACATGCGCTGGCCACGAGCATATTTGCTTATTGTTGTTGGATCAACCTTAACACCTGATGCAGCTTGCTCGCTAGAAAGCTTGCGAATCATAGCAATTCGGTGCCACCTTGTTAGTTTAGCAATCTGCTCCTCTGGAACATTAAACTTGAGAAGAACCTAAAATGCAGGGGAATACACTATTATGTCGAATGAGAAACACGTACTTATGAATTGATAGGAAAACCCCCATTGTGCTATTCATCCATAAACCACATTCGACTAGCCACAAGATAAAAGAATTAGAAGGAGAAAAGGGGTTCAATAAGGACATGAGCACTTCATGCATAACAATCAACTACACAGGCACCCATCAACTAAGGGCTGTAAACTATAAAAACGTTTCCGATTAATCAGAATTAATTTTGTTTTGAATCAGCTTTCATAAGGGATATATTCATTTAGGTTCCAAATCTAAAAAGGGGGAATTTATTTTCCTCGCAATTTACCACATAAAATTGTAGAAATCAGTTGACATACATGTCAATGGAAACATTTTTTTTTTTTTGATAACTGTGGTGTCCGGATCAACTTGTGCACACCTCGACTAATTCCACGGGGTAACTGCCACCTCCCACCAGCAACAGCAGCAACAGGTACCAGGTAACTCTGTCCACCAAGGCTAGAACAGATGGAAAGAAAACACCTAGTGTTTTGTCTCTGTTGGGAAGTGAACTTGAGACCTCATTGTGCTCAACCCCACTTTATTGAATCACTAGGCCACACCCTTGGGTGCTATGTCAATGGGAACATATGTATTATTAAAAGCCAATTTAGTTTTAACTAATCACATTTTGTAAAATCCAATCCTAATACTATCCCAATCAACTCACCTCCCGTGCAGCTTCCATGCTCAGTCTTCGTAAGTCTGCATCAGTGCCTGTTACTGTTGACCCTTTGGCAACAACTGCTTTTTTCTTGGAGATTGCATTTGATATTGGTGCCTTAGTAGTGGTGCGGACATAACTGAACCCTAATCCCCGACCAGATGGATCACCAACACCAGTAATTTCTAGACGCTCAATATTTTCTCTATCCTGCAGAAAAGTATCAAGAAAGATCAAGTTTCAGGACTAGCTAAGATGCTACGGATAGAGAAAACAATGTTACATGTATTTCATAGCACTAACTTGATGAAACAGTAGACATTACAATATAAATAATTATTATACTTTCTTAATGATCAAAGGAACATTCCTTGTACTCTATCAAGGCAGCAGAAAGTTTTGAATTATTTAAACCCACCAAGGCTTCATGTCAACGCTTCTCGGATGACCAGATAAAAAATTAAGATAACAGAAGTGACCATACAGGAAAAAGAATGACCAAACATAGTAGCTGAGATATAGTACCATGTATACATTGAGATAGTTAACTGCCAATCACCAAGAAGGAAAGGATGGAGTTCCACATTTTATTTATTGTGTTTTTCCTAGGAATATGCAATCCAAAAAGAGACGACTTTTTGTCGAAGACTAGAATACAAAGATAAATGATGCAAGCATGATCTACCTGGTTTGTGCAGGCAACGAAATTGCTACTCAAGTTCCAAGGTGTGATTTGAAGTTCCCTTTCAATATGTGATGCAGCAGCTAAAGCAATTGCTTCATCTGGGAGCTGGTTCATTGCAGCTGATAGACCTGTAGGATGAGTAAGCCGCGTAATACCTAGGCGCTTAAGCCTATGGAGGCCAGCTTGCATGCTTTCATATGCACATACCTGCGCCAAAGGAAAATCATGAAACTAAGAATTTCTGATAAATGGTTGAAAACCCAATAACATAGTCAATGTGAAACAGTAGAGAAGAAGAGACTGCATTGGCGCAATAACAGTATAGCGGAAAACATTACAACATTCTCAGAAAATGGAATTTGAATCCTAGCCTGCACCGAGGTCAATGACTTTCAGAGTGAATTTTAAATTTCTTATTGCAACAGAGTCCAGCAATTTAAACTACTCACCAAGAAACACAAGTTATAGACCATCAACAATTTCTACTATTCTTGATGAATTATGTCCTAGGTCTCCAATAGGAGAGTGGGGACCAGCATGATTTAGGCCTCATTTGTTTTTATTAGGATTGAAGTGTCTGAATCTGAATGCACATTTAAAGATTAAGATGCACGTTAAGATTTAGCCTCCTGCCAATACCAAATGTGCTAAAGTTAAGAACTCCATTATAATCGAAAGATGAAGCTCTTCTCTTTTTAATAACTGGGAGAGAGGGGTCTTTTCGGGGGGGGGGGGGGGGGGGGGGGGGGGGGGGGGGGGGGGGGGCAGCAATTAGAGAGAAATTAGAAATAGGGATCTTTTGGCTCACACTTTCTGGCGAAACCATCCTCCTCAATTCCTCCTCAGATGGTATCCGAAAATTGAACCTCATAACCCATTGGAACTGTCCATTTGATCTTCTCTGCATCATGTCAGCACCCAATTACTTATGACAGACACATAAGGGGAAGGAACACGTGAAGTGCGACAAAGACGAGTTTCAATAAATTCTTTCCCTCTGATGTCTGTATTAAAGAATAGAAATGATGCTTCACAAAAGTACCTGCAAATCAGCGCAATGTTTGAGTCTTTTCCTAAGAAAGGCCTCTGACAAGCTAGGAAACTGTGCAGACAGCTCATCCGCACGGATGAAAGGACGTGAACCGCGTTTTTCAATAGCACGAAATTGACGATACATATATACCAATAGCCTGTTCATGATGTAGGTCTGAACACCTTTTGATCCAGGAGAGGTTACCTCCATGTGAGGCTCCTTCAAAGATAACACGAAAAGGTAGATTAAACAAGGAAATAGACCCACCAGGAAACATCAAGAGAACTTCTAATCGTTAGCACTAAAGCTCAGGTCACCAGATCAAGCAAAACAAGTTGAATGCTTCAAAGAATGGATGTGCACAATGAAAAATATGAGAAAATCAAAGGAATCCCCCCTTCACGGGAGCACCAACTTATATGCCTTCCGAATTTCAAAACTCAAGTTTATTATGCAACAGCTCATTGTTTGAGGTTCATACTGGCAAAACATAATAACATGAATCACAAATTTTTCATGATGCCATGGTTCAAAATAATGGCCTACTAAAACAATCTCTTAAAACAATCAATATTTCAGCAATAAGTTCATCAGAAAATGACAGAGAAAATTTTCATAGACTGTAGGGTCATGGACATGCTGTGGAAGATCTTCATTAGCATCAGAGGTATTGTTTGGACAATGCCAAGGAAGATTACTGAGGTCTTGCTTAGCTGGGAAGAGGCAGGTGTAGGATTGACACACAGAGATAGATGGAGGATTGTCCTCGCTTGCATTTGGTGGACAGTATGGAAAGAAAGAAATTCTAGATGTTTTGAAGATGTTAGCAGTTCAGTCTAGAGGATCAAGTTGAATTGTTTTAGACTTTTCTGTTTTTGGTCTAACCAGAGATATATAGAAGATATTGCTTCAATGATAGACACATAGGTTTTTGTTAAGGTTTCCGGAGGAAAGTTCTTCTATTTCACTTGTAAATATGGTTTCAGCACAACCTGAGTGCTTCTTTGATAAATATATACAAAATGTTACATTCTCAAAAAATAAAAAAATAAAAAAGAATTTTCATAGAGCGATCAAGAAAGTACTTAAATGAGACAAGTAAGGTTAGTAGATAACCTGTTGCCCTACGACATCAATCCTGTCTATCCGCCTTATGGACAGCTTACCCTTTGTTGAGCGAACCAACAAATAATCAGTTGATGAGACCTTCTGCTGAAATATTGGTGCCCTATACATATTTGTTTCGAGAGATGACTGGCTGCAACCAGGTTTTATATCCCCAAGGAAGGGGGATTTATCAGCAGGATCAAGTGTGAGCACACTCCCCAATCCAGTATTTCCGCTGCGCATCAAGGTGCCTTGCTGATCATTTGGAGATAATTTTTGGTAATAAGTACACAATCGTGCACCCATTCCAACATTTCCAAGGAGCAAAGGTCTCTCCTCACAGTATCTGCAAGTAGAAAAGCAGACAAAACTGTTGAGGCAGACAAAGGATGTACATCATAAAGTTGTGTATACATGAAAAGAAGTGATGAGAGATTTTCTTTAATCAAAAGATTTCTTTAGACACACAAGGTGGTGACAAAAATATGTACCATGTGATTGCATAGAGTGCATAGAGTGGCTTCGGTGGAGGACAAAATGCGGGAAGGAAGGCTGAGATGGTTTGGGCATGTGATGAGGAGGGGCGCGGACGCCCCAGTTCGTAGGTGTGAGAGGCTAGCTTTGGATGGCTTCAGGAGGGGTAGAGGTAGGCCGAAGAAATACTGGAGGGAGGTTATTAGACATGACATGGAGCAGCTTCGGCTGACTGAGGACATGACGCTAGATAGGAAGATGTGGAGGGCGCGGATAAGGGTAGAAGGCTAGTGTGAGTGTGTGGGTTGTAACATGCAGTTAGGAGAGATCGTGTAGTCGGGAAAGTAACCCTAGGACTGTGTACATAGGTGGCTGCCCTTTTTCTTATGTTTAAGTTCCTATTTGTCTTATTTCGTGTCGCCAGTATTTTCTACGATTACTATTTTTATCATTTCTTATTCCTGATTTTCTTTTATATCACCCATCCCCCCTATTTACTATTCTTTATCTTGAACCGGGGATCTATCGGAAACAACCTCTCTACTTCTTTGGAGGTAGCGGTATGGACTGCGTACATCTTACCCTCCCCAGACCCCACTTTGTGGGAATACACTGAGTTTGTTGTTGTTGTTGTTGTTGTTGTTATACGAAAAGGGATCTACTCCTAACACCAAAAATTCAGATGAAATAAGAAAGATCTTTAGGCATCAACAACACCAAGTTGGTCAAAAACATATGTAGGAATGTTGTATAGAGTATAGATGACAGGAAAAAGATCTTTTAGTGCTTCATATATCCACCTCTATACAAATAGCATTTAAGATAAATGCTATTTGCACAATTCACACCAAAAACAAATAGCTTCAGTTACATCTCAGAAATTAACATTCTTCAGTACCCTACTTGGATACTTTGAAATTCCATTACAACAAAACAAGAAAAAGCACTTCAAAAGATTCACAAAAATAAACTACTTATATGCAACACGAATATCCACTTAACCAATGCAAGAGATCTATTCAAATTGACAGAAATCACTTTTTTCTTTGAAGGCAAAGCAATAATTTTTTGATAGAAGTAAAAGTTTCATTAGGAAAGGGCAAAGGCTTGCCAGTATACAAGAACCTTACACGAGGACATGGTTTTCTACTAATAACACCCACTCATCTATATGGTATTTATCCATATTGAGCATGAAATAACCCAAAAAGAAATACCATCAGAATATCAATAGAAAATGCACAACTAAATCTTTGGGTTTACTTACTCCATTAGGAAAACATGGCCATCTTTCACGGAAAGATCAGATTTTTTCTTAAATGCCCCAGGAGGACGCAGAGACTTGTTCTCACCGGGAAGCCTTTGTGCCCTAGGCAACAAATGTATCCTTGTACGAACAAGATGCAGCACAGAGTTTGGTGGCACATTTTGTGCAGAAAGAGATTTATCATCTTCAAGCTCCTTCCCACAATAAATTATCTTCACTGACTCAGACAGTTTGAAATCTGTAAACAAATAGAATGATGAAAGTTAGTAATAGCTGGGATACAAGGGTACCAAATAGATGTAATATAAGTGATGGTTATGAACTAAAAGGATAGAAAAAATTACAAACCAAGCTTCTTGGACGCCTTTGACTTAAGGGAAGAAATTGTCTCCTCTGCTGCTACATGAAGTTTACTTCCTTTGCCACCCAAGCTCTTCAATATGATTTTCATTGGCCCTTGTGTAGGCAACTTTCTCTGTTCCTTAAGTACCACCTCATTGTCATGGGGATACCATAAAGCTCTTGGCCGATGAAAATTTGCTATGTCTTTACTGCAAAGAGGATTAAATCACATAAACGAACATTAAAACTGAAGCAATCAAGCAATACATATGATAAATCCAAGAGAACGCACTTCCAAAATCTTGTTAATAGAGGTGACTAGTAGTTCTAACATGGAAGTATGGCACTTATGATGCTAATCCCTACGTCCGTAGAAACTGATGCAAGGACAGACTTTTTCCGTGGGTTGCTCAAGTCAACCGATAAAAAAAATACAGTCCAAAGTTTACTGAACTGCAAAAGGAAAGACACTTCTGGTATTATAGCTCGGGCAGGACTATGTGAAATCCACCTCTGTACGCAAGTGTCAAACGAAAGATACCAGACAGAACAAATAGAGTGGAAAGTTCATTCGTGTAAGGCAAGGGCTAGTTGGAGAGAGAAGCTCTTCCATCTTTCTAGACTCTAATTCATCTAAACTATCTTTCACAGTACATCTAGGTATTCAAAAAGAAAAGAAAAAGACAGATTACGAAGGGAGTGAACGTACTTCCATACAGATGTAGTCATGCTTTTCATGTTTTTGTTCCCAATAAACGTTGAGTGCACCATGGGGTATAGATGATAGGGTCTTACTCACAGAGAACTATATTTTTCTATCAATTGTAAAACGGGAAACTTTCCCGCCACATGAATGAAGTAGTTACTTTATCCAAAAGAGAAATTAGAGAAGAATCAACATTTGTACAAGAGAATGTCAAATGAAACACACAGACTTACTTGCTTAGCTTAGCCTTCATTGTCTGCAGCTTAAGAGCAGGTATTGAATGCAGAACTTTAAGACCATGTGCAGTGCGTTTCTTTGAATGTGATTTTAGTTGCTGAGTTGACTTTCTGTTCAGATAGAATTTGTCATTGGCAATATTGAAACTCCCGGATAAATCACTAAGACCGTATAACTCAGCAGAATCACCATCATTGGGCTTTATTAAACCAGTTGTGGTCATTGCTCCAGCATGATGCAGAAGCTGTTGGCCATCCATGTTATCCAAAACTTCGAAAAGCATTTGTTCGTCTTGAAGATCATATATGAGCTTTGGCTTCGGAAAGGGTTGATCTGGTTCCCAAATAATGTTGTCCACCCAAGATTCCTCCAGTATATCTCTATTTTGTAATGTAAGCTTGCTAAATCGCCTTAAGGCATCGCTACTGAGGCTTTCATCAGTAGCTTCATCCTTTGGAGTATCTGTGCTCTTTTGCCTAACTGCATTCAAGCGAGACTCTAATCTCAAAATCTGAGGATGATATCTTCCTTCTGATAATGAACTATCCAGATGTCGTGAAGGTTGTTTTGAATCAAAAGGCTCCACAGAAACACTGCAAGAAAAAAAGGAGCTATGACTTTTCTCGTGGGGTTCGATTTCTTTTTCTGACTGAAAACTTTGAGACTCAGCCTCCACATCCAGTTGTTTATCAGTCAATGCTTCATAATCAGGTTCAGAAATCTCACAACTCTCAGCAGTATTATCACTCAATGGAGGAGAATTATCCCAAATAATTCTATCCTCCCAATCTTGCTGGTCAAGGGGATAGAACTCAGGACAATTAGGTGAGCTCCAATCAGTAGAAAGATCCATTGGTAGATTTTCTTTCATTGGTTCAGCACTACAACAAGAATCCTTTTTCTCAATTTTTGGCTTTAAGTCATCAGTCTCTTGAACTGTTCCTGGTTCATTATCCAGCAACATTAAAGAACTATCATGATGTACATGGGTCATTCTCAACCAAGGAAACTCTTCATAGGACCCTCTCAGTAATGTAACTTCATCTTCTTCAACACTATCCAGCGTGTCCATGGCCTTGTGTTTGTCTGTTGATACAAGAATGTGCTACAGAAAGGCTCAACCATACTAATACTACTAAATAGAGCTGGAGAGAGATTTTTCTTATTAGCAAAAGGTACCTTTAGGAACAGAGCAACGTCGCTCCCTCTTCTCTGCTTTCTTCCGAGGTTTATGGAGGGCAAAAATTTCAGAGAACTTCAGAATTGCCACCCCGTCTTCTACACAAAGAACAGGTAGAGGCATAGAGCTTTGACTATCAACTGGCTCTTCCAAAGCAAGAGGTTCATCCTGACAACCAGCATAAAATGCAGCACTATTTAGAAAACAAGAATTATTCTAAAGCAGACAACAAATCAGACAATTAGAGTCTCCATAAAGTCAACTTATCCGCAGTTGTTAGCTTATCCCAAGCATAGAGTAGTAGTACATAACAGACAACAACAACAACAACATACCCAGTGTATTCCCACATAGTAGTACATAACAGAGGAGAACAATATTTCAAAGACATTCCAGAACTACTTTCAAATAAATGCAGATTTCCCATGGAATAGATATGCAGAAAAGAAAAAAGAGAGTGCTTTAATATTTGTCGACTTCCCAATAGTTTTTAACTGTGAAGAAAAAAACTGAAAGTAAAACTGAAATTTTAATATATTACTAAGAGTGGTCCACCAGAAATTTATAGGATTTAAACTGACATAAAAATCCATATGTCCAGAATACTTCAGCCTATAAATACAATAACTGAAGGCACTTATAAAATGCATTAACTAGCCTCATCAATCTCCAAGCAATTTTTTTTAATCGTCGTAGAAAAATATGAATTATTCCAATAGCTATTTCAGGAAAATCTCAAGAAGCCGTTGAAAAGATCGCTCTTAAAAGAAAGTGACGCAAAAATATCCACTGTTTGATGACCTACTTCACAAGAAGAGAAAGAAAGAGATGGCATACACTTCATGCAACAAGTCAGAATCAAAGGAACACAAAAAATAAGTAGTTTTCCATTGTAATTTGTAGAGGACAAACCTCCTGAAGATCTTCACTAGATTCGGGAGCATCTGTGGATATAACTTCTTCTGGAACCTTCTCCCCATGCAAAAGCACTGAAGCATCATTGTTATACTCTCCTACGAAAAGAACATGACAAATAGGTTTAACGCGAAGATGCAAAGAGAAATATTTAACACTGATTTAAATGAAATCATGCAACTCCATGATTTATTCCTTTTCCTCCAACTGTGAACTCCCTATCCTAAATTAATTTCTCATATCTCAGCAGATCTTGGAAAGCAATCAAATTTTTCATATCTTTAACATCATTTTTTTCCTTCAGCGGAAGGCTACCATTCAGGAGTAGAATTCTTTAATAGTGTTACCCAGAAATCTTTGAGATGAAATGCAAAGCTAACTGATACTAATCCATTCCATGACATTAAGTGCTCTAAGGACTGAAATATGTCATGTAGCTGCTGAAATGATTCCATACTTCCGTAACATAACCCAAGGGGAACAAATAAGATACGAAGTAGCAATACAAAATAAAATTATTTTCCTCCCACTTTATTTATTTTTATGATATTATTATCTTCTCAAACAAATAGAGAGAAACAATATGTTTTCCCACTTTCTGATTTTGCTGACACTGAAATCTGCCTTGCAATTAGCTTCCTCACAAGATAATCATTTGAGACTTCCAAGAGAAGATGGAAGCTACAGTCACAATTACAAACCCCCCACAGAAGTCTTGACACTGTAGACTGATGATATCAAAAAGTGAAATGAGGACTTATCCACCGATAGCTGATTATAAAAGACGATACCATCAAAAGAGAAGCAAAATAATGGCACAAACTTCGAAATATTTTTTTGATCAAGTAAATATATTCTCATTAAACATGGACAAATTGGCCGTGTAGAAGAGGTATATCAAAAGGTAAAGGATCTACAAAGGATATGATTCTCCACAAACGCCACCCAATCACCTATACAACAAGGCACTTTCTGTGTGCATCAAAAGAAAATAAGGGAACAGGGACTATTCCTTAACTGAAAGAAACTCGACTCTACTCCTTCAAAACGTCTCCTATTTCTTTCTCTCCAAACAACTCACATTAACGCAAGTGACACCAACACCATAGTATCTTGCTTTCACAGTGCTGGTTTTATTTTCTGCTGCCCTCTTACAGATGGGACTATGGGTTATATTTTGCTTGAGTGTCTCCTGATTCACGAGTTTAAAATTCAGCTTCATTTGAGCTCCACATGTTTATGTTGGGATGTGAATGTTCCAAAGAGTCATGACCATTTAGCTATTGATGCTATTAGGTCGGCTTTCAATTTCATTTTAGGAGAACGGCAACTTTTTGTAATAGAACTGAGGTATGTAACAAACAAACATGATGAACAGCCCTATGAATCTAGTAGTGGTAGTCAATAAAAGAGATTAAAATATCAAAAGGTAAAGTTACACTCAAAAAATTGTAGAGTCATCAATAATTGAGAGTAACAATATAAAAACATTTACGAAACACCAGTGCCCAAGTAAACATTGCCCTTAAACTAACCTTTTCCGGGAGTAGATTGAGCTTCAGCAGTATTCTCTACCACCTCCTGTTCCTTCTCCTCGTCATTATCATCCTCATCATAGTTTTCATCATCAAAAACAGAAGCACGATTCTCCAAAGTAGTTAAAGAGACTTCTGTTGAAAAATAATCCTTCTTCGGCAATAATAGGTCCTCTTCGGTCACAGTTTGTACCTCAGGTCCTTCATATTGCTCATCAATATCCTCATAATCTACAGCATCCTCTGCCTTCTCATCATAATCTGTGTTTTCAATGAAGCGGGGGGGAGGAAGTAATGAGAAATGACTTCTAAAAGAAAAGATTGGTCGAAAAAAATCTAATGGTTTCAGAAGAGGATGAAAACCCAATGTAAGCTTTACGAAACACCGAACCATGTGCTGTGAATAATTGTAATAATAATAATTCAGAAAACAGAATAACGAACTATATGCCCGCTGGAGTTTTAACACACCAAGCTTCAGAATAGTAGCACAAAGAAATGAAGAAACATAAGAATATCAGGCACAAAACAACATATAGAATCTGTTAAACAAAAAAATGTCAGCTGCAGCTTAGTTTTGCTACAGAGCTCCATTTGGTGGAACCATTTCAAATATCAGCGTATAGCCTAACCATGAATATCAACCAGGGGCGGATCTATTAAGGCCCGTGAGGGTTCCACGCCACCCGTAAGCTTCAACGTAAACTCTATACATGTATAGGTATATATATAAAGAATGTAGATATATAATAGTAGTGCCACCCAGAATGCCAAAGTGTTCCATAGCACCATCGGCAAAGGAGCTTATATTCCGCTCAGAGGATGCAGGTTCGAATCCTGCTGGCATCAACACTTCTTTTTGGTTAATTATACTTAGTTTAATTCTATCAATTAAATCAATTGTATCCAACTATGCAGTCATGCAATTAGGACGTTAACTTAGGTATAATTAGAACTCATTATTTGACTTGTTCTTTCAACATAAATACGATTTAAATATTCAAATTAAGTTGATCTATAATAATAGCTCGATATTATAATTGAAAAATTTCTTTTTTTTCTTCTTCACTAGAGATGTTTTTAATTATTGTTGACTTATATTAACTAATTTATTTTTGACTGAAATAGCAAGTTTAGGGCGAAGAATGGAGAGGGTTTAAGTTCTTTATATGTTACTAAGCTTGCTAGTTTATTTTACTTTTAAAAAGAGACTAATTCCATTTTCACTTTAATGTCTGAGTTCTGACTCTATTTCAAAATACCAAATTGTAAACTTTGAATATATAATGAATTTTAGTTCTTAATTGTTATAATAAAAATTTGCACACAAAATTGAGGCCAAATTGCGAAAGTCATAATTTTTTAATATTTTTTTTAAAAATAAATAGATAAAATGCTGAAGCATTCCTTCTTTTAACCACTCCTGTTAAGAGATAGTGACGGAGCCAAAAATTTTATTAGAGAGGTTTAAAATCGAAAGAAAAAAATGCACGAACTATTCGAAGGAGTTTCAACATTTACTATATATCAAAGAAATTTTTTTAACTATATATAAATAATACAGTTTTCTGACGAAGGAGATTAAGATGAATACTTTGGCCACAAGTTGGTTCTGCCCTTGGAGGCGAATCCAGAATTTGGAGTCTCCAGTTAATTAAATCGATGAGTGTACTTGGCACCCTGAGACTCCGAATCTTGAATCCGCCTCTGATATCAACTTAATAATAATTGCCAGTATTTCCAAATTCACTTCAGTAATATGAATATCCAAATGTCAAACAAGTGAATTGTTTCTGGATCTTTCTATAATGCATTACAGGTTCAAATATGCTTACAATGTTGTTGTTTTTTTAATCAAGGTAACATTTTGTAATGAAGCCAGCACTTAGTACTGAAAAACCATATGTACAGCGGGATAGTTACAAAATTTACTAAAAGCGAACCAGACCTAAATGGTGCTTAATATGCTTACAATGTCTAATTAAGAATTCTTTTACTTGTGATAATGGCAAACTTTAATAGGACGAAAAGAAAAGGACAAAAGAATTGTCAATGTAAGCATCAAAGAACTAAATACCGATGAAAGAAAGAAGCTGCATGAGACACCATTCGTGGAAAAACATGTACCTTGTTCAGCAGCATCTGCAGATGCTTGTGGGGACTTCACCGACAACTGAACATCCAAGGGAAAGAGACATGGAAAAAATATTAGCACCAAAACTACTCAGGTAGAAATTGGGTAACAATCATTCATATTTATACCACCTGATCCGAAATATAATTCCAAGCAAATCATAGTGATAAAAGATTGGGTCTACACTTCTCAGAAGATATAATTCCAAATTATGGAGACAAAAGAGTTTTGATACATACATCTATCTCTGTCAGAGACGAACCAAGCTTGTCAGCTAAAGCAGCAAGATGCTCCTTGGCGTCCTGAAAAACATAATTTCCATTAGAGTTTGACCTCTTAATAAGTAAAGAAGACACCAGAAGAAGCTCAAATCACACAACATGCAAAATCTGAAAGAGAATTTGTGGAGCATGAAAATGAATGAACGACAATTCCACAAATAAGTTATAAACCCAGCTAGCATCCTCCCTTGGTGAGATTGCTGAGATATTGGCTACAGGAAACATCTGGCTCTTGTTGGAACTGTTCTTATCAAAAGAACCACTGCAACTAATAAGCAGAAGGGAGGCGAGCCAATAACTATGCCCCTCGCAAGCTGGAAAAATGACGATAAAGCAAGAGCACGATGGGAAGGTCTTACAGTGCATCACAGTGTTCAGGGAAGCGTTACGTGGAAAAAAGCGACAAGGCTCCCTATTACACATTATGCGAAGCGTGAAGCGACTCGAGCGCATCATTGAAGTGAAGCGCAATTTAAAAGAAAAAAGACTAAAAAGAGCATCCAAACAGTAAGACAGAACTGAGAAGACCACAACAGCTATATAATCAACAATAAAGACAATATATATAAGCCGAAGTTTAAAGTAAACACCAAAATCACAGGTTTGATCACTGAGACACCTTCTGCAAAACAGACCAGCAAAACAATTCAGCAAAATAGCAAAACAAACCAGAAAAAAAAAAGCAGTGGTAGTGGTAGTGGCAGCAATGAACTTCAAGGTTAGCCCTAGAAAATCGCAACAGTGGTAGTCACAGCAGTGGCAGTCACAGCAGTAGACTCCTTTTTTAAATTTAAAATTGAACCTAAATATAAAATCAACATGAAGCGACTTTTTTAAAAAAAAAAAAAAAAACTAATCATAAAAATAAAATCAACATGATGCACTCGCATTAGCTCGCTTCTCCCATCGGATCGCATCTCACATAACCCTGTGATACGCCCTCTTCTGTAAGGTTGGCTTGCATCGCTTCACATATCGCATTATGCGACGATGCGAGTGCATTCCTGAATCATCTTGAATGATGAAGCCTTAAAAGAGAGGAAAATCTCTTGAAGGGTTGATGAGCAAATATGGCTTTTGTAAAGAACATGAAAGACACAAAAATGCGACAAAAAAAACATATCTAGTGTAATCCCACAGGTGGGGTCCGGAAGGGTAGTGTGTATGCAGACCTTAACCTTACCTTGTGAAGGTAGAGGGGTTGTTCCCAATAGACCCTCAGCTCCCAAATTGAATAACGCAAAATATTTTAATCATAAAGGTAATGAGTTACAAAGTTGAGTATGGAAAAGGAGAAATAGAAGAGATTAAACAAACATGGACAGGCCCAAAAAAAAAAAAAAGAGCCCTAAGGCATAGCTATTGTTCGAATTGACGTATGGCACTTCCTAAACCAGGAGTGTGTGCTTTTAATTAGCAATAGTTTTTCCCTTGGGAAAAACAGGTTAACCTCCATGGTTCTCTCAAAACTCTGCATCACCAGATTCCATGCAAGTACTCCTTAGGTCGCTCCTTGCGACAACTAAATAAGTGAAAGGGAGCTTGAAAACTTCACCACCCTCAAGCAATGCCCAACCTCAAGCTGACCACTTTCCACATCAAATTACAAAACATGGTCCATGTAAAGGTACAAATTAGTTGCTTATGCAGAAATTCCAGTAAATAATTATCGCGTTAGGTTCAACTGCTACTTGGAGTTGGAGACACTTTAGTACACATACTAACATATTAATTTGGGATCTCACCCCATACTAAGTATTTGAGAGTCAAATTACATGGGGACAAAAGAATAAAGAGGAGCAAATCACCTCGTCAAGGTAGTCAACATCGAGATCACCAGAGTAATCAACATTTCCAAACATAAATCCCAAAAATCGGTTACCGCCACCAGCTTCCTCATATTCCTCATCATCATCTGCAAAAAACAGACATAGTTGTCAGTTGAATCACACTCAGATTGCCAGCTTCCTCATTTTGCAGAAACAGGTGTAGAAATAATGAGACGCTATAAAAGGAGAGAAGAACTCAACCAACAACAACATATCCAGTGTAATCCCACAAGTGGAGTCGAGGAGGGTAGAGAGTATGCAGACCTTACCACTACCTTGGGAGGTAGAGAGGTTGTTTCCAATAAACCCTCGGCTCAAGGAAAAGCAAATGAAAGCAGTTCAAAACAGAAAAGGAAGGAAGTGAAGAAGTAACAGAAAAATATTATAGAAAGCATGACAATTTTGAAAAAGGAACAGTAGCTACAAAAAAATAATATGATTATCGAAATAAAAGAAACAACAGATAGTAACCGAAATTAAGAGAAACTACCAGAGTAATACTACGACTACTAGTACGGACTATGCAGGGGTAGCGAATTATGCTCAACTATCTACTAACTTTTTTTTTGAAACTGGTAACTTAACGACCTAGTATCTACTAACTTTCTACACTAACCTGTATCCTATACAACCTCCTATCTATGGTCATGTCCTCGATAAGCTGAAACTGTGTCATATCTTGTTTAATCACCTCTTCAGTCTCCCCAATACTCTTTCAGGCTACCTCACCTCTCTCACCTCTCCTGAAACCGTTCATAGTCAACCTCTCATACTTCCGCACTGGGGCATTAGTGTCTCGCTTCTTCACATGCTCGAGTCATCTCAATCTTGCTTCCCGCATCTTATCTTCCACCAAAACCACTCCCACCTAGTCTCAGATGTCATCATTTCTGATACTGTCTCTTCTAGTACGCTCACGCAACTATAGCAGCATCCTTGTTTCCGCAACTTTCATCTTCTGAACATGAGAGCTATTGGTTGGACAACACTTCGCCCCATACAACATAGTTGGTCTAACCACAACACCATAGAATTTGTTTTTAAGTTTTGGTGGCACCTTCTTATCGCACAAGACTCCGAATGCGAGCTTCCTACACCTACAGTAATACAATGTGAGATATCATCGCCAATCGCCGCATTTCCTTGGATAATAGAACTAAAATACTTAAAACTTCCTCTCTTTTGGATGACCTAGGTATTAAACCTCCCTTCCATGCCAGCCTTATGCTTTACGTCATTGAACTCGCATTCCAAGTATTTTGTCTTGGTCCTACTCAACCTAAACCCAACAAACTCCAGGGTTTGTTTTCAAACCTCCAGCACAACTTTAATGCTTTAACTCTGGTACGGATATCGGCAATCAAAACTATGTTATACGCAAATAACATGCACTATGTCAACTCACCTTAGATTCACGACATCAATTCATCCATCACAAAGGCAAATTAAAATGGGCTAAGAGTCCCATCCCCCGGGGAAGTGCTCCAATATCCCCCACTATCCTTATCCATGCCTTGGCTCCATACGCCATAGGGTCTTGGTTCCAACATACATGTCCAGATCATTTTTTGTTGATAAATTTTGGTGTAAAAAGGAATGGATAGAGGATTCTGAACCCAATTACAATTCATGAAATCTTTTGTATACTAGCCAAGTTTTTCTCTTTACCTCTGGTCTCTTCTTCATTTTTGTTTGTAATCACAAGCACATACTTAGTGCTGATTTTTGACATCGATATACTTACCATTTCAAAAAAAAGGAAGAAAGAATGAGGTTGATTTGGTGGATGTACAAGGCTTCAGAAAGACCATATGTTGGTGTAAAGAAATTCAGCCGGAAGATTAAGAGTATGTTATTTCCAATCAATGAGGTCACCAATATGGGGAGTTAGCTAGGATTTTCGGTGGGAAAGTAGGTTCTTTGCTTACTACCTACTTGGGAATGCCTCTTGGGGCTAAATCCAAATCCACGAGCATTTGGAATTCAGTGATAGAAAAGTGTGAGGAAAAGCTAACATGGTGGAAAATCACATTATTTATCCCTAGGAGGTAGAGTCACTCTCATTAACTCTGTTTTTGATGTCATGCCAACCTACATGATGTCCAACTTTCCCATCTGCATCATATAGAAACTGGACAAGATGAGAAGGGATTTTCTATGGAAAGGGAACAAAGAAACTGATTTTACAGTCCTACACCTAGTCAAATGGAAGAAAGTGCTTATTAGAGCAAAGAAGCAGTGAGGTCTTGGCACTAGGAACTGAAGGTTCAAAGCAAGGCCCTCAAGTACTCTCAAGAACCTCAAGCATACTGGAGTAAAGTTATCAAAGCAAAATAAGACGAGGAAAGTAAGTGTAAGACAACGGATGACCTCTGTTGGAGAAGATAAACGGTTGGGACCAGCCAGTCTAAAGGGTTAGTTCCAAGAGATGCACGGGATGGCAGTACAACAGAATATGAGTTTATTTGATTCCTGGCAAGGGTGGAACATCCAATTTAGAAGGAACATTAATGACTGGGAAATAGAGACAGTGAATGAGTTCTTCATGGTTTTGGAGGTTTTTAAAGGCAAAAATGGAGAAGTAGACAGACTATGGTAGAACCTAGACAGTAAAGGCAATTTCAAAGTGAGTTCTGCTTATAAGTTTTTGAATCAGGGTAATCAACTGACACAACAAGTACCATATTTGGTATGTGAAGATTCCATTCAAAGTGGCATGTTTCACTTGGTTACTGGCAAAGAAGCCGTCTTGACTCAAGAAAATCTGAAGAAGAGGAAATTGTCCTTGTGTTCAAGATGTTACTTATGTGGTGAAGAGGATGAGACAGTTAGCCATCTATTTCTACAGTGCAGGATAACAACACAGTGGTGGAGTATTTTTGTTTATCTCAGGGGTATAGATTGGGTTATGCCTAACAAAATTACTCATCTACTCTACAGCTCAGAGGAGGCAAGAGCAGGAGCTTCAAACAGAGACAGATTGTCCCAGCCTATATCTGGTGGACAATTTAGAAAGGAAGGAATTCAAGATGTTTTTGAGAGCAAAAATTATGATCTACAGATAATCAAAAGAAACTGCATTAGGCTTTTTTGATGTAGACAGTTGTATTTAGAGAATACTATAGGTTCTTCACACAGTTTTCTTCATTTTGAAACTTCGCAAATATGTTTTTCAGTACAACCTATGTATTGTTTTAAAGAAAATACACAAATGTTACCCTTCTTAAAAAAATCCTAGCAACATGACAGCCTACCACTAAACCTCCATGCTACATAGTTTGACTTGAAAACTCATCAAGAAGTATTAAACTAGAAAGCCCACTTGTTTTCGATACAAGGCTTCACCCTATTTAATTACACATATACGAAAATAAGAATTTATACTATACACCTTTATTTTTGAAAAAAGTATTTTAGATCCACACAACCTACGCATTTTACCAAAGCTCCCAAGGGTGTGATCTAATCTATGTAGGTACAATTAAGACTGTGGGAGACCAAGATTTGAATTTGGAAAAAAATACTAGGTGATTTCTTTCAATCAGCCAAAGCCTTGATGGGAGAATGCAAGTACTTGGAGGAAAAATTTAGGTGCAAGTTGGATATCAGAAAAAAAGCTTAAAGCGATGAAGCAACATGTTCAGAGGGGTTATCACTTCAAGGGTCAAGCTATCGTGAAAAGCTTTTGAAACAGCTGGATTAGTATCGGCATCAGCAAATCTAAAAAACACTTTTGAGTCTCAACTTTGAAAGAGCTAGATTAGTATCGACATTGTTGTACACAGGATGCTGAAATTACTAATTTTAATTGCAATTCGTATATTCTAAATTCTGAGTTTTACTTCAAATAAGCTTGAGCTTCTGTCTAGACTTCATCTCACTAAAATGTTTAACATCAGTTTTCTGTTCTCACAAAATTACTGACTTCTTCATCCAGGAGATAATTCAACAACCACATACCCAGTGTAATCCCACAAGTGTGGACTTTCGAGAGGATGGTGTGTACATAACCTTACCACTACCTTGTGAAGGTAGCGAGTTTGTTTATGGTAGACCCTCAGCTCAAGTAAAGTATATCAAAAATCAAGCATGTAAAGTAAATAAGGTAACAAAGAAACCATGTAGAAAACAATTAAGAAGAGAACAAGTAGCAACAACAAATAATATGATAACTGAGATAACACTAAAATCAAGAACCAGCTTCCTAACTATCAAAACTGAATCCAAAAATACATATATATAATGTTACCTTCATCACGCCCATCACGGGATGTACCACCAGCTTCATAGCCCATCTTAGGTCAGCAACTCTGCAACAACAAACACTTCATTATTCTAACACTAGTAATGAACCATAAACAATAACAACAACATAGCCAGAGTAATCCCACAAGTAGAGGAAGGTGTGTACGCCGCCTTACCACTACCTTACGAAGGTATAGAGATTGTGTCTGATAGATCCTCAACTTGAATAAACATACCAAAATCCAAGTACATAAAGCAAATAACAAATTAGCAAAATGACCCGATAAAAGAACCTCCTTTCCTCACCAAAAATCATCATACTCAAATTAAATGCAAGAAACCCTCATACTCAAATTAAATGCAAGAAACGAAAAAGGTATCTCTAATTTCATTAAAAAAACAAAAAGGGGTTGTGTAATTAGACACAAATAGATAATTAAACACTTCACTATTCTGACACTAGTAATAAACCAACAACAAGCAGGGTCTAGGGAGAATGGTGTGTACACAGTCTTACCACTACCATACCAAAGTATGTCAGCTCGAATAAACACATCAAAAATCAACTACAAAAGCAAAGAGTACCCAATAAAAGAACCTCCTTTTACTCCCCTCAAATCATCATAGTCAAATTCAATGCAAGAAACGAAAAGGGTGTCTCTAATTTCATTTAAAAAATGAAAAGGGGTTGTTTAATTAGACACAAATAGATGATTAAACACTTCATTATTCTGACACTAGTAATGAACCAACAACTACAACATACCATGAGGTCTAGGGAGGATGGTGTGTACAGTGTACACAGCCTTACCACTACCATACCAAAGTACCTCGGCTCGAATAAACACATCAAAAATCAAGCACAGAATTAAAAACACCCAATAAAAGAAGCTCCTTTACTCACCCAAAATCATCATAGTCAAAATCAATGCAAGAAGTCAAAATCAATGCAAGAAACGAAAGGGGTTTTGTTATGTGCATATATTTAAGGCACTATATTAACTCTAAATTTAATAATGCAAGTTACCTTCATCATTATCGAGAACAATTATTTCAAACTAAAACCGGGTTTAAGTTAGCAAAGTGAGTCACACTTGATATATACTTTCTGCATAACTGCATAAGAACAAAACATAAGGGAGAGAACTATTTGTAGTTGTTATTGGTATAAACACAGTAAATGATTTCAATTAAAGCGAAGAATCGTTTCACAGGTCACGTCATGAGACTGTTGGAGGTGGAGGCGAAAGTAATGTCAACCCTCTCGTATATATAGGGGATGTGAGTGAGCGAAGGTGATGGTGGCACTGAGGCCGGTGATCCGGCTATTAGTTTTGAGTCTTCATCGATGGCTCTAGCTTTGATTCACATGTTGCATTTAAATAAAAAAAAATTAGTAGTGTTATGTATTCATGTGTTAAATCCACATAAAATTTTCTTATTCATAAAACATTTTTATTATTTGCATCTTTTGGTAATTAATAAGAGGAGGATTAGTATAGCTTGTGTCTAGGAAACCAAATGGGTAGGCTCTAAGGCGAGAGATGTGGACGGGTATCAGTTGTGGTACTCGGGTAGCGTGAGGCAAGAAAATGGGGTAGGTATCTTAGTAGATGAAGAGCTTAAGGCCAGGTGGTTAAGGCTAAGTGGGTTAATGAATAGGTTGATGTCTATTAAGTTTGTCATTGGAGGATCTACGTTGAATGTTATTAGTGCCTACACTACGCAAGCAGGATTGGACGAGGAGGAGAAGAGGACTTTTTGGAAGGTTTTGGATGAGGTGGTGAGGGGCATCCCGAGCACTGAAATGCTTATTGTTGGAAGGGATTTCAATGGACATGTTAAGTCTTTATCGAGAGGTTATGATGATGTGTATGATGATTTCGGTTTAGGGGAACGGAATGAAAAGGAGCTTCTCTTTTGGATTTTGCAAGGACTTTTGGGTTGTGGGTAGTGAATTCGAGCTTCCCAAAGAGGGAAAAGCACCTTATTACCTTTTGTAGTTTGGTGGCCAAGACTCAGATAGACTTTTTGCTCTTTAGGAAGGGGTAATAGAGCGTTGTATAAAAACTGTAAAGTCATACTTGAGAATCTTTCGACTCAACATAAGTTGTTGGTGATGTACTTGGTAACCAAAATAGGCATAAAAAAAGGGGTGTGAAGGATCGGCCTAGGATTAAGTGGGGTAGTTTGACTTTAGTTAGTGCATTGGAAAAAGGGAAGAAGCTGACGATGATGGGGGCTTGAGAGAGTAGAGGAGATATGGATAGTATGTGAGAGACAACTACCAGTTACATTAGAGAGATGATCTCTAAAGAGGAATTGGATATCTCTAGAGGCTGATCTGGAAAACGCCGGGGGAACTGGTGATAGAAAAAAAAGTTAAAAGAAAGATGGAGACTAAAAGGCGGCCTTTACTAAGTTTGTTGAGAGCAACGATGATAAGGAGAAGCAAACGAATAGGGAGGAGTATAAGTTAGCTAGAAGAGAGGCTAAGTTAGCGATTATGGCAGCTAAAACAACAATTTTTGAGAGCTTGTACGCAGCTTTAGAGGAGAAAGGCGAGGATAAGAAGTTGTATAGGCTTGCCAAGGCTAGAGAGCGGAAGTCTCATGACCTTGATCAAGTAAAGTGCATCAAGGCAAAAGATGGCATAGTGTTGGTTGAAGATGCCCTTATTAGGAAGAGGTGGCAGTCCTATTTTCATAGACTTTTGAACGACGGGAGGGACAAAGGTTTCGTGCTAGAGGACTTCGCGATTGTGGCTATTGCAGGTGTATCATGGATTATAAGGTCAAGGGGCTATTCGTAGGATGCATAAGGGTAGGGCAATCGGGCTAGACGAGATTCCTGTGGATTCTTGGAAGAGCACTAGTGGGGCAGGTTTGGAGTGGCTAACAAAGTTGTTTAACATCATTTTTAGGGCAGCGAAGATACCAGAAGCTTGGAGATAGAGCACAATGATTCCATTATATAAGAACAAGGAGGAAATTTATAATTGCAACAACTATAGGGGCATTAAGTTGTTGAGTCACTATGAAGGTTTGGGAAAGGGTGTTAGAGTTGAGGCTGAGAAGGATCGTGACTATTTCTGAGAATCAGTTTGGTTTTATGTTAGGTTGCTCAACTAATGAGGCTATTCACCTTGTGAGTGTCACACCCCTTTTTTCACTCCCCAAAAGAATTCGTTTTATGGTTCGAAAGGATTTTATTATTAAAGTGACAAAAGATGAAAATTGTTTCGAAAAGGATTTATTAGTTTCAAAACTCAGAGTCGCCACTTGGCATAAATCGGGCGTGCCAAGTCACCCATGGATATCCTTTTTTAAAACGGTTTTGACTCTATAAAACTGATCCGCGAACAGAGATTCCGACTAAGAAATTTTGTTGACCGAGGAAAGGTGTTAGGCACCCCTCGATCCCGTGGTTCGACCACGGTCGCTTGGTGGAGTGAATCGGCTAATTTGGTACTACGATGTACAAACCACACAAAAACACGTAAAACAATCAAACAAACAAACAAAACAAAATAATAATGTCCAGTCCAGTTATACAGACCAAAATGAAAGTGCGAAAATATAAATCCTATTCTAACCTACACTAATCCTAAGCTAAACTCCGTTGCTTTACCCGATGCCTTGGGCCTTCATCACAAACCTCCTTTGCGTACAAGATACCTCGGGGCATTCCCGCGAATAAGTACATAAGGCCTCGGGACATTCCCCGAGTTAATAGAACTTCAGTACGAGAAAACCAAACTATTCAATAGAACTTCAATCACTCAACAAAATTTCGAACATTCAACAAAACATTTAATCCTAACTTTGCCTACCCAACCCACGTTCTATCATGATACTATTGCATTTAGTAACATCTACGAATCAGAATCAACCCTAATTTAACAACATTAATATCCAATTCAAATCAAACAAACTAATTAATCAACCCGAGTTAATATTCACTTCTGTCGAGTTTCAATCCCACCCCAAACCAATAAATCTTCAACTACCAAATCAATTTTTTAACTTGGTATCAAACATTAACCAACACGCAAATCAAGTGATCGATTAACCAACTTCCGTGATTCAGACAACACCAAATCCAATAGAGAAAGATTCACACAATATCAATTCACCACACCACATATCAAAATTAAAAATTACTAAAAGGGATCAGAAATGGACCTTTTGATATCGACTTTCGTTGATAATAAAGAAAACCCGGAATTGAAATTTCAAATTTAACCTCAACAGCGACGAACTCCGACTTCGATACCCAAACTGATCTCAATAGATTGGTCAATACGAACGAAAACCAAATCCCAGAACCCGAAATGAGAATCAACAAACCTGAGCTAAATATCGTGAGAACCAGAGAAATCCGTACAGGATCCTAATGAGTTTCGAACGGAATCGAAAGCCAATCGAGATTCACTCGACTGCTTTACGACGCCGCGACTCCCGTAGCTTCAGTGATGACCGCAAACAAACAGAACGTACCAGTTGCGCCGTATTCTGATGGGTTTAAACGGATTTGTGACAGTCTTGATGCGTTTCCGGCGAGTTTATCGCCAGAACAATTACGAAATAACGATACTCCCTTAGCTCTCACGTTCCCTTCTGCTTCGTTCTCTCTCTCTATCGTTGTCAAATCTCTTCCTCTACCTAGTTTTCTCTCGATCTACTCTCAATCTCACTGGGTGTGCGATTTTATGTGTGTTTTTATGTGTTTTCTGGTGTGAACCGTGTGTGCGTGGTATATTGTGAAGGTGATGATGAGTGCCTGTTGATGGCGAGGTCTTTTTGTGAGGGTCATTAATGGTTGAGAGGCGTCTCCCCCTCTTTTTGGTCTTCTGTGAGAGTATATGTATATATGGATAAATATGAGTCCCTGAAAATGGAATCTTAAGTGGGTCCCTCTCGGCTCTCTTCTCTCTTCTCTATCTGCTCCCCTTTAAAAGGATGAGTGTGTATGTATATATGAAAAGAAAAAGAAGATGTCCTCCTTCACTGTGGGCCCTGTGAGTATAAATATGTATATCCTTCTCTCCATTCTGTTAGTGGTGAGAGAAAAGAAAATGTGTTAAGGTGGGGGTGGGGGTGGGGTCACGTGAGTAGTGTAGGGGTATAGGGTGGGATAGGTTATTAGGATGAGGTGTAAAGTTGGTTATGATAGAATTGTTATTATTATTTTTTGTATTTTTGTGGGATATAATTATACGGGTGAGAACACGTAGGATAAGGTAAAATTGATAAAAATGATATCGGGGAGGAACGAAATTAGGTGTTTACAGTGAGGATATTGATGGAACAGTTTAGGGAGAGGAAGAAAGACTTGCATCTGGCGTTCATTGATCTTGAAAAGACATATGACAAAGTCCCTAGGGAGATTTTGTAGAGGTACTTAGAGGTTAGAAGGGTGCCAGTGTCATACACTAGATCGATTTAGGACATATATGACAGAGCGAAGACTCGTATGAGGACGATAGAAGGTGATTCAGAGCCCTTTCCTGTTTTAACAGGGTTGCACCAAGGATCGACCCTTAGCTCATTTTTATTTGTCTTGGTGATGGATGTTTTGACGCGTCATATTCAATGAGAGGTGTCTTGGTGTTTGTTATTTTCTGATGATGTTGTACTGATTTATAAGACTCGAGGAGGAGGTAATGATAAGTTGGAGGTTTAGAGACAGACCCTTGAGTCTATAAGATTTAGCTTAAGCAGGACTAAGACTGAGAACTTGGAATGTAAGTTTTAGTGATGTGTTGCATGAGGCTGATGTGGTAGTGAAGTTAAATTTCCAGATTATTCAGAAGAGGGACAGTTTCAAGTATCTTGGTCTATGATTCAGGGGAATTGTTAAATTGACTAGAATGTCACGCACCGTATTGGTGCAGGGTAGTTGACATGGAGACTCGCTTCGAGGGTCTTGTGTGATAAGAAGTGCCTCCAAAGCTTAAAGAAAAGTTCTAAATAATGGCAGTTTGATCGACTATATTGTATAGAGCGGAGTGTTGGCCAGTTAAGAACTCCCACGTCCAAAAGCTAAAGGTGGCAGAGATGAGGATGCTGCAATGATGCATGGATTTACCAGGAGTGGTAGGGTTAGAAATGAAATTATTCGGGAGAAGGTAGGGGTGGCTTCGATAGAGGAGAAGATACGGGAAGTAAGGTTGTGATGGTTTAGGCATGTGATGAGGAGGGGCATAGATGCTCCATGTTGGAGGTGTGAGAGGCTGGCTATAAATGGTTTTAGGCGGGCTAGAGGTAGGGCGAAGAAATATTCGAGGGACGTGATTAGGCATGATATAGAGCAGTTATAATTTACAGAGGGCATGACCCTTGATAGGAAGATGTGGAGGACTCGGATTAGGGTAGAGGGTTAGTGGGTAGGAGTTCATCCGTTATAGTTGGGAAAAATTCTTTGTTTGTATCTGTGCCTAGAGTTTCTTGTTCATGGTATTTCGGTGATGTCTATAATTTAAGATAGATAGTCCATAGTAGTACCTTGTGGGTGTCTTATTTCCTTTATTATCTAGTGGTTTGTTATCTTATCTTGTTGTGTACTTCGATGTTATTTGTTTGGTATACTGTTATATGTCCTGAACCAGGAGTCTATCGAAAACTACCTCTCTACTTCATCTGAGGTAATGGTATGGACTGCATACACTTTACCCTTTTCAGACCCCACTTTGAGGAAATACACTGAGTATGTTGTTGTAGTAATATATTACTTAATGTACCAAAATGTCATCGATGCTATACTTGTATCTCCAAAGTGAGGTATTATCATAAAACTAAACCTGCAATTGCACTAGAATTAAACCACATGGTTCGACCACATCGATAGCAATAGGTCTGTAAGGCCATGTGCAAGGAATTCCAAATGGTTCATACAACTTGAGAAAATTCTCAAAAACAAAACAGTACGCTTTTTACACCAAGTTCAATTTATACAATAAGTTAAAGTAGCTAAGCCAAGATGGGGCTAGCTGCTTCGACTTATTCATTTGTTGTATTTAGCTGCTTCTATTGCTTCATTCGTGGCATCTCTTTTTCGTTTCTCCCCCTTTGCTCCCATCTTCGCTGCTGTTGTTTCCAAAACATTTAATACGTCCTTCATTGTTAGCCTATCGTCAGCTTTCATTTCGGTGCATCTGTATGTTATGCTTGTGATCCTAGATGCAGTTTCAGGATCAACTTCTTTGAAGCTTTCATCAACTATATTCTTTTTGTTGCGTTGTATTGGAAATAAAAATAATTCATCAACCTCCTTTTTGGTTATCAGCTCCACCAGTAACAGACCAAATACAAAAACATCAGATTTCGCCGTCATATTACCTGTATTTATACAGAAAATAACATAAGCTTATGTGAAAGGATATGCGTATAATACTAACAACAAATACGATGAAATTTACTCAAGTCAAAATTCTTAATACAGGTTTCTTTTCGTAAACGCTTCTCTGTTTCAGGCAGAACCATAACAATATGAGGTTATATTTTGTAAAGAGTGTTCAAGAATTATTATATATGTACTAAAAGTAATTTCTGACTTATATACTTCGTATCACATTTTACATATACAGTATAATTTTTCAACAGAGAATGTTCAACTTACCACCCTTTACTTTTTGGATATTGGCATAGTCAGCTGAGGATTAATGCACATTGCACAGTATATATAGGAACAAGGCATCACAAGGTATCGTCAGTAGAGATTGAAAGAAAACGTTTTCAGATCTGGGTACTTATTCGGATATAACAAACCTATGTTGCTCGGACTCTTCAAAAATGTCATCGGATGCATGTCGGACTTTTAGTATATGACTTGGAAAAGAACCAAGTAAGCTAATAAGATAGCAAGGTGCTTTAATTTCCAAGCAGAACCTTAAAGATTTGGACAATAAATACTTGTTCGAACCTCCCGAGCATCCACAACCCCAAATCCTCGATCCACCACTAACTAGAACCAACATCAATTGGTAACTTGTAAGAGAGACACAGATGCTAGGGATGAAATGATGGAGGCTTCAACATAATAGAAATCACCAATGCCCTGTGTCTGATCCTCCAAAAGTAGTGAATACGAAATTTGATCTTAAAGACATTAGACAATTGCTCCTCCAAGTAAGAAATATAGTTTCATGCTTACGTTTTGGATTAGGGTAGAGGGTTAGTGAGTAGGTGTGCATCCTTACTAGTAGGGAGGAGTGCTTTGGTTGGCGATTTCACCTGTAGTTCATAGTGTTGTGAATGTGTCTTGTAGTTTCTTATTCGTGGTGTTTTGGGGTTGTTTGTGATTTTGGATAGGTAGTTTATAGTATTACTCTGTGGGTGTCTTGATTCTTCCATTATCTAGTGGTGTGTTATCATATTTTGTTGTTTGTTTTTATATTCTCTGCTTGATATACTGTTATTTTTCATGAGCCGAGGGTCTATCCAAAACAGCCTCTCAACTTCATCTGAGGTAGTAGTATGGACTGCGTACATTTTACCCTCCCCATACCCCACTTTGTGGGAATACACTCTATATGTATGTTGTCGTTGTTGTTATGTTTTGGATAGCGATTTTAACGACTAGACCTAACCTGCAACTTCGGAGCCACACAAACCTAAACCTCAAACTACATGGTAGATGAGACGGCATTGCATATCATGCATTACACAGACAACTATAAGAAAGATTTTTGACCTATAGCCCACATGAAAACATCAAAAATGATGAAGCCTGAGCAAACATGACTTGATCTGGAGCTTCCCAGCCACTATGACACTTGCCAGGAACTTTAACACCCTTATGCATATGATCAGAGACGGAACCAAAATCAAGTACTTTTATATTCATATAGCTCGTCAACAGGTCAAGTGAATTGGGACATGGAAATGTACAAAGGATTATGTTATAAATCGGACAGAATAAAACAAACCTCAAGCAAAAAGAAAAGACAAGAACACAGAGATTTATGCGGAAACCCTTGCGGAAAAAAACACGGGCAGAGGTAGAGGAATTTCACTATAATGGATGGAGAATATAACGAGGAGTACAATGTGGAGCACGACGTCGTAATTTCTGAATGTCCCAAACCACCCACTAATTGCACTTATATAGTATAAAAAAGGGCAGCCCGGTGCACTAAAGCTACTGCTATGCGCGGTGTCCGAGGAAGGACCCCGCCACAAGGGTGTATCGTACGCAGCCTAATCTTGTATTTTTGCCAGAGACTGTTTCCAAGGCTTGTGCGTACAAATAGGTCCTAGGCCTAAAAACATAAAGGTCCGCTACCACCACAGACCCCATTGAAAATCACGAATGTAGACACATAATTTTATCCCTCCCCGAAAGCATTCTTACCATTTTACCCTCTTCTTGGTATGTGCCCTCACCCGTGTGATAACCCTTACACAAAAAGACAAAAAATAATACATCTAACTAATTTATCTTATCCTAACAACCTACCCAATCAAAATAAACAACCTCCCTACCCACTCACATTTTTATCCTCACAATAACAAACTAAAAGAAGGGGAACCCACGGGTACACCTAACAAAAGGACCCATTTTGTCATCATCTTAGGAGAAGAGGATCAAAAATTGAATAGAGTGGGGCCCACGGAAAAAGGTCCAGAAAAAGGACCTCACTTTTCTTTTTTGGGTTTGTATACATCCATAGACATAGAGGACAAAGGGCAGGGGACTCCATTTTTTTTGAGATTTTCTTTGGCTTAATTCACACAACAAAGACAACAACCATTCCTCTACTCCAATTTCCATCAACACAAGGAAAAAACACCATTCTCTCTGAGTCACGCTCATCATCACCAACATACACACACACTGATACACCAATATTCACACACACAGGACACTCAAGAGTGAGAGGGAAAGATCAAGAGAGAGCTGCGAGAGAGGGAGAGGTTGAGACAAGAGAGAGAACTGAGTGGAGCCGATCGAAAGAGCGAGAAAGGGGGAATTACATCGGAGTTGAGGTCTTTTCCGGCGAGTTCTTGCCGAAAACGTCACTTTTGTCTGCGTCTCTTTGTTCTTCGTCATTGTCGGAGCTCGCCGGAGTTCCGTCGCGATAGGAACCGCGACCCCAGCTCTAACCTGACCGGACTGGACCAATTTCAATCTGATTCCGGTGGTCTGTCGGTGAAAGATCAAAACGGAAACGAGCATATATTGAGTTCGCGATTGAGGTTCGATTTGAGGCTTTCGAACCCGTATCTATTTTCTAATCGCATTATTTGGCACAATAAAAGCTTCGATTGAGATCCATTTCTCATCCCTTTTCTCGAATAATTTTAAAAATCATATTTTTGATTTTGTGATGTTTGAATCATGAATGTTGGTTGGCGCTGAATTCGGATTATGAAGATTAAATTGATAGTCTAAAGATTAGTTAATCGTTTGATTGAGAATTAAAGTTGTTGTTTGGGGTCGGGATCAAAAAATCGATAAAAATGAATAAGATTAGTCTTGATTTATTGTTGTCGGTTTATTTTGAAATAAATATTGATGTTAAGTGTAATTGTATCATGTCTTAGGTCGGGCATTGATAGGCAAGTTCTAGGTTTTGGAGGGTAGGCAACTCGTAGGATTTTAATTATCGAATGTGTAAATATTTGTGTTGAGTGTTTTTCTTCATTTTCATCACATTTCATTAAATGTATTCATTTGGTCGGGGAATGCCCCGGAGATTGATGAATTTATTCACTGGGGAATGCCCCGACGTATCATGCTGGTGAAGGCGGATCGTGATCAAGGCCCGAGCATCGGGTAAAGTCAGGGAGCGTAGTTAGGATTAGTATAGGTTAGACAAGATTTATTTTCGCATTTTTATTTATTTTTCGGGTTGTAATAATTAGACTGGACACTATATTTTTGGATTGTTTTGTTTTATTTGTTGGTTTGATTGTTTTACGTGCTTTTGTGTGGTTTATACATTCATAGCATCAGATTAGTTGATACGATCCACCAAGCGATCGTGGTCGAACCACGGGATCGAGGAATGCCTAACACTTTCCCCTCGGTCAACGGAATTCCTTAGCCGAAATCTTTGTTCGCGGATCAGTTTTATAGAGTCAAAACCGTTTTGAAAATGGATATTCATGGGTGACTTGGCATATCCGATTTATGTCAAGTGGTGACTCTGAGTTTTGAAACTAATAAATCCTTTTCGAAACAATTTTCATCTTTTGTCACTTTAATAATAAAACCCTTTTGAAACTTAAAACTAATTCTTTCTTTTGGAGTACGAAAAAGGGGTGAGACAACGAACATGGGTCGCACCGCGAAACTTTCAAGGTTGGATCAACAAAATTCGGGCCACAACTCTAACAGATTATATTGATAGTACTCACTCACTCACTCTAGTCCAAAATAAATGAGTTTTTGAGCTACTATCAACGTCCAAAATAAGTGAATTGTTGTTTCTTCAAGACTTAATATAGGGTTACTACGATTCAAAGAAAGTAGAGTACAATTTATGTCCGCAAAAATTCATTAATATTTTGGACCAGAGGGAGTACTATGCAGAAGCTATATAAGATAGAAGAGAAACGAACAACACAGACCAATCGACTCCACAATATGCAAAATTCTAATTCGATCCCAAATAATTTCAACTAAATCAATAACAACAACAACAACATACCCAGTGTATTCTCACCTAGTGGGGTCTGGGGAGGGTAGAATGTACGCAGATCATACCACTACCTCAGGAGAAGTAGAGAAGTTGTTTCCGATAGACCCTTGGCTTAGGACCGAAACAGTATAACAAACCCAAAAGATAAGTGCATATAAATTAGTATGGTACGCAAAACAAACTAACGTTATAACAAACACAAAAGATAAGTGCATATAAATTAGTACGGCATGCAAAGTAAACTAACACCGCTAGCCACAACACCAGGAACAAGAAACTCCCGACACAAAGGAGCGCTCCGCTACTATTATCGAAGCACTCCCACTCCTAACCCTCTACCCTAATCCGCATCCTCCACACCTTCCTATCAAGGATCATATCCTCTGTAAGCTGTAACTGCTCCATATCATGTCTAATGACCTCCTCCAATATTTCTTCGGTCTACCTCTATCCCACCTTAAACCATCCATAGCCACAGTCTCACACCTCCGCACTGGAGCATCAGTGCCCCTTCTCATCACGTGCCCAAACCAACGTAGAATCACTTCTCGCATCTTATCCTCCACCGAGGCAACTCTCACCTTCTCCTGAATAATTTCATTCCTCACCCTATCTTTACTGTTATGTCCACACATCCATCACAACATTTTCATCTCCGCCACCTTCAATATGCAAAATCCTTTTATATTTCAACTAAATCAATCAGTCTTATTCACCACTCCCATATACCCTTATAACATGTATGGTATGATTGCATGAATTAGTTCGTTCGACAAAATAATACCAACCTTTTGTATTCCTCGACATCACGAAGAAACCTTTGTAGTGTTTCATCCAGAAAGTCTCCATAACAGTTACGAGGACGCCAATCAGGAGACTCATCCTTGTTGAATATTTGGTTACAATATGGTTCTAAACCCTATTCATAAATCTTCCTTCTCATCATCAAAATGCCATTCATCTCCTCCATGTGAAATGAAATGAGTAATAATATTCATGACTATTAGTTTGGTGTAACTAAGTGATGACCCGCATTAATTGCCTTTGAATATTACCCACCAGTAACCAACAGGAACAGGTTGTGGTGCAGTTCACCCTTAACCAGAACTCGAGCGATTCTACCCTCATACGGAGAAAACTCTATTGGGAGCGCTGTCACCTGCAACCACGATCCGAATTTGTAGCGGAAACACGATGGGAAACCAAAAAAAATTACCCACCAATAGTCATGACACTGAATTTAAAAAAAAAAAAATAAGATTTTTGAATTTTACTCTCTAGTTATTTTAGTTTTTGTAAGTCAATTTAACAAAGTTTTAAAGCTAAATTAGGGTAGATTTAATTTAATTTTTTAAAGGTAATTTAGATATTCAAAAACTACATAAAAACAATTTTACTATATCACCCTTAAAAATTTAATGCTTTAAAGAATTCATTCGAGGTTGAAAATGGATAAAATTGAATAAATTATTTGTTGATTTTTCAAACTACCATTGGACATCTACTTTTTCAAATTATATCTTTTGAATTATTTAAGGGGAAAAGAGTAATTTAAGGAAACTTATTAAAACCTAACAGAAGCAAAAGTGAAAAGAAGAGACTTAGAAAAAATAATTAATAGTATTACCAAAAATTCATTATAGCAAAAATAGAAAAATTATTATTGGAAAAAGAATTGTTACATTATGTGTAATCATGATAGAAGATTACGTTTGAAAATATGAAAAAAATAAAAATTTCTTGAATGATAATAAATTATGGTAATTAGAAGGAGGGATGAATATCTTTTTTAAGAAAAAAAAAACTTAGAAATGAAAGGTAGAAAGGGGGGTTTAAGGAAAAGTAATAAATGATAGTAACGGAAATTTAATACATAATTAATAGTATCACCAAAAAGAAAACTGTGATTGCTACCTAATTTAATGGAATTTAGTACATGATTAATTTCTTTAATTAAAAAATAGAAGAAAATAGATGAAAACTTCAAAAAAAAAATCACAAAAAGATAAATATCTTTTCTAATGAGTGAAGCATGATACATCAACAGGTTATTGATTCTCTTTATATATATATATATATATATATATATATATATATATATATATATATATATATATATATATATATATATATATATGAAGTTGGAGTTATTTTTTACCATCCTATTTTATCTTAAATGTTTGAATAAGTGAACACTCCATCCATTCAGAAATATTTGTCCATTTTGGGCTTGACACATACCTTAAGAAATAATAAATTGAAGCATGATTTTACTATATCGCATTTAAATAAAAAGGAATGGAGAGAGTAGTTAGGTAGACTAGTTACTATTCTCTCCCTCAAATAATACTTGTCACCTATTAATTTAACGCAGATGTTAAAAAAATAATAAATGATACTGATAATTTTATTATATCAACCTTGAATTTAATGCTTTAAAAATATATTTATGAAAACTATTATTTAATAGCAAGGTTAAAAAGGATAAAAATGGATAAATTATTCATTGATTTTTTAAACTATTGTTCGACATTTAGTTTTACAAATTATATATTTTGGAATTATTTTAACGTATAACGTATTATATATATATTTTTTATTTTCATTGAAATCTTGTAAACTACCTTTCGCCCAAAAAAAAAAATTAAAAATCTAACTTTTGTTCGGTAAAAAAATTAGAATTTGATAAAATTACGAAATGAAAGAAAAATGGAGAAGAATGAAGATATTGGATAGTAGTATAGATTAGTAAAATGTGATCTAATTACATATTTATTTTTGGTTTTTATCTAGACATTTAAATATTTATGAGGTGCGAATTTTTTAGAAAATTCAGATTTTTCTTACCAAAGTTGGTGAATCTTTTATTTATTCTTGAACTATGGTTAGTGACTTATTAAATTAATTTAATTCAAATCTTTAAATTTTAAATATGACAAATATTGCGACTATTCCAGTTAAAGAAAAAAAATTATTTCACCAGATTAAGATTTGAACTTTGGCAATTAGAAAATGTTTGATCAAAAAATAATGGCAAGTATAATCTTAATAGATAATTCTTATTATCTTTTTTCCACATTTAATAAATATATAATCAAATCTTTTGACCAAACTTGCAAAAATTTCACAACAAATGATCAATACTAAAACTCTAAAATTTCAATATGGAACGCCTGCTCCTCCTTATTGTTGTTCTTATTTCAATGGATCGTTTGAATTCGGTAGCTTTTTCGATTAATGGAAACTTATACTTCAAGATTAATAAGATACCATTGCCCAAACTAGAAAAACCTTCATGGATTTTGATACATGTAACCTTCAAGATCCTCTAATGCCCCCTAATTCTGTTAGTGTGTACCATCTCGACCTTCTTGAAAAGTCAAAATTCAAGGACTATGAATCGTTATTCACTCATCGTCTCACTCAGGATCAGGCTAGAGCGACATACCTAGTATCAGAGTTCAGACAATCCCGCGATAAAAAGGGGATCAATGACCAAATCCTAAAGGCAACACATGTTACCTACTATCAAGGTCATTATGTGGCATCGTTTATGATTGGTAGTGAAAGAATAAGAAACTTCTTGCTTATTGATACTGGAAGTTATCTGTCTTGGTGGCAATGCGCTCCGTGTCTTCCAAACAAGTGTTACAAGCAAGCGTTTAATGCGATTTACAACTATACAACATCAACCACGTTTAAACATATGGATTGTGTTGACGAAAGTGGATGCTTAAATTCAGTGTTTCGTTGCAATGTTGATAACAAATTATGTATGTACGCGCAAACTTATGACAATGGAGAGAAAACGAAAGGGTTTCTTGGGTCCGATATTATCACATTTGTAGGTGACAATACACAAGCAAGGATTATTTTTGGATGTGGTATTGATCAAAAGAGTGGTACTAGTGAATTTGGTAATACATATTCCGGGATTATTGCTCTTGGTAAAAGACTAAGTGCAAGAACCCCCGGTATATATTCTTTGCCATCACAACTAGGGACTAATTTATTCGCGCTATGTCTTCCCAGCGCTGAAGCTGCCACTGGATCTTTCATAACGTTTAATAAAGCTCCGTGGGTATATGGTACAGAGGCAAAACTTTTGAAAAATCGACAGCAGCCTCACTTATACTTCGTTAATCTTTACAAGATTTTTATCAATGATAGAGAAGTCCCCGTGGATCCTACATGGTGGAATGGTCAAAAAGAGGATCATGGTGTCATTGTAGACACGGGGCATTGATAACGCGATTTCCTTATGATTATTACATTATTTTTCGATATATATTCAGAGAACAAGTGCACTATCCATTGTATCCACATAGTATTGGTGGTGTATTTGATACTTGCTATGAAGAGGTAGAAGGGGAAGAAGAAATGCAATTCCCAACAATAAGGTTATTTTTTTGGAATGTCAGTGTTACACAAGAGTTGAAACTAGAACAAGATAGAGTTGTGAAAAATCTTAATGGTTATTATTGCTTAGCTATTTTACCATGGGATGATACACAAACCCTTATAGGAACTCATCAACTTCAAGGCACAGGATTAACTTTTGATTTGAAAAACAATGCTTTGACTTTTACTGTTGATGCTTGTGATTAATGATGTACACAAAATTATTAGTAATTTAGCTTATGCTAAATAATATATGGAGTACTATGTTTGTCTTTCTCTTCTTTTTAATTTGTCTCTCTTTACATTCTTCAGTTCTTTATAAAAGATATATTCATCTCCTGAGTTGATTACACAACTTGAATTCATGACCTATATAAGTCACATAGACATAACTTTAGTTTGTACCAAGGCTGCCCTTTTATATACCAATCAAATTTTAGGAAAAATATTTTTCATGTAAAATGTCAATGTCATACCAAACATACCACATGAAACATAAATCAAAATACTGGATTATAAATGAAAAAGAAAAATTTTTTTGACAATTGTGGAGTTATACTGCTAGACCCCAAAGGCCATAAGAAATAACTCAATAAATTTCAGGATCCTAAGATAAATATTGTTCACTTGATAAGACTAAAATAATTAGGTGTCTTGCTAGCAAAGCGGATCTCGAAAGATGGCAAATAAGAAGACAATCGAGAAATTTATCGAAAGAGACACATCAAGAGTAACTAATTCTTTTTTAATATTTAATTGTTATTTTTATTTAAATTTTATATTTGTTATGTTTAAAAATAAATAAATTATGAACATTTAGATTATTAAAAAAGAAATGGTTTTAATCGAGGGGTTGCTCAAAGGTAAGGCAAGTAAAACATTTATTTTAGGCCTCTAATATTTTGAGGCTCCAAAAAATAATAATATTAAAGATAGTAAAATATAAAAGGTACAATTTAAATTAAAAAGGGAAAGAAGTACTATCTACTTTTTGTTAAAAATACTTTAGAACTTTTTATCAAATCTTTATAGTAATAAATAAAATTTTCACAATAATATTCAAGGTAATACATTGCAAACAAATGACTAACATCTTATGAATTAAAATTAATCTTTAATTTTATAAATAATAATATTATTATGTGAAGTTAAATGCTTAAAATGTTTGATCAAGAGAAAAGATAACAATTAAAAAGAAATTGAGGATGTGTACATTAATTGAGATTTTTCTTAGCAAAGTTGGTGATTTTTTTCTCTTTATTCTTTAATTATGGTTAGTGGCTTGTTAAATTAATTTAATTTAGATCTTTAAATTTTAAATATGGCAAGTTTCGCTCATCTAAATTAATAGAAACCATAGATCTTTAAATTTTAAATATGGCAAGGTTCGCTCGTCTAAATTAATAGAAACCATTGAAACACAATTTCAGTTAAGGAACAAATTTATGCTACCAAATCAAGATTTGAACTTGGCAATTAGAAATGTTTGACCCAAAAATAATGGTAAGTATTATCTTAATTTTAATTCTTTTTGAATGTTAATAATAAATTCATAAACACCATTGAAAGACAATTTCAATTAAGGAAAAAAATTAACTCTATCTAATCAAGATTTTAACTTTGCCAAAAAGAAATTGTTTGACCAAAAAATAATGGTAAGTATAATCTTAATAAATGATAATTCTTATTCTTCTTGAAATATTAATAAATTTTTTCCAGATATATATATAAATATAAACTCCTTTTACCAAAGCCTATAATCTTCAAAAATAATTCTATTTCTTTTTGTAATGTTAATAATATTTTTACCACATTTAACACACCATCATATATAATAGTAATAATTTTTCCACATTTAACAGGCCATCATATATAATAATATTTTTTTCCACATCCAACACACCATCATATATAATAGTAATATTTTTTCCACATTTAACAAGCCATCATATATAATAATATTTTTTTCCACGTCCAACACACCATAATATATATAAATGATAGAATATTATCAACAAATGATCACAACTAAAACACTAAATCTCAATATGGAACACCTCCTCCTCTTTATTGTTCTTATGGAACACCTCCTCCTCTTTATTGTTCTTTTTATTCCAATGGTTTGATCGAATTCAACAGCTTTTCCCATTAATGAAAATTTATACTTCAAGGTTAATAAAACTGTCATTGCACAAACTAGAAAAGCGTTCATGGCTTTTGATACATCAAACCTTAAAGATCCTCCAATGCCCCCTAATTCTGTTAGTGTATACCATCTCAACTTTCTTGAAAAGTCAAAATTCAAGGACTATGACTCGTTATTCACTCATCGCCTCGCTCAGGATCAGGCTAGAGCAACATTCCTATCTCGAGGAAAATCTTCTGTGAGTAATTCAAGTGGCATCTATGACCAAATCCTAAAGGCAACACATGTTACCTACTATCAAGGTCATTATGTTGCTTTGTTTATGCTTGGTAGTGAAAGAGTAAGAAACTTCTTGCTAATTGATACTGGAAACTATCTCTCTTGGTGGCAATGTGAACCGTGTTCTCCAAATAAGTGTTACAAGCAAGCATTTAATGCAATTTACAAATATACAGAATCAAGTACGTACAAAAAATTGGATTGTGTTGCTGAAAGTGGATGCTTAAATTCAGTGTTTCAGTGCAATGTTGATTCGAGATTGTGTTTTTACACGCAAACTTATGACAATGGAGAGAAAACGATAGGGTTCCTTGCAACGGATATTATCACATTTGTAGGTGACAATACACAAGCCAGGATTACCTTTGGATGTGGCGTAAATCAAGTGAGTGGTACTGATCAATTTGCTAATACATATTCTGGGATTATTGCACTTGGCAAAAGACTAAGTTCAAGAAACCCCGGGATATATTCTTTGCCATCACAACTAGGGAGTAATTTGTTCGCGTTATGTCTCCCCACTGCTGAAGCTGCCACTGGATCTTTCTTGACGTTTAATAAAGCTCCATGGGTATATGGTACAGAGGCAAAAATTTTGAAAAATAGACAAGAGCCTCACTATTACTATGTTAATCTTTACAAGATTTTTATCAACGATAAGGAAATTCCCGTGGATCCTACATGGTGGAATGGTCAAAAAGAGGATCATGGTGCCTTTGTAGACACGGGTTCATTGATATCGCGATTTCCTCATGATTATTACATTATTTTTCGATATGCATTCAGAGCACAAGTGCATTATCCATTGTATCAACATAGTATTGATGGTGTATTTGATACTTGCTATAAAGAGATAGAAGGGGAAGAAGAAATGCAATTCCCAAGTGTAAGGTTATTTTTTTGGAATGTTAGTGTTACACAAGAGTTGAAGTTAGAACAAGATAGAGTTGTAAAAAATATTAATGGCTATTATTGCTTAGCTTTTTCGCCATGGGATTTAAAACTAACACTTATAGGGACTCAACAACTTCAAGGCACTGGATTAACTTTTGATATGAAAAACAATGTTTTGACATTCAGTGTTGATGCTTGTGATTAATGAGGTATACAGTGTTATTAGTAAATCCTAAGGTTGTAATTTAGCTATGCTAAATAATATATGGAGTACTATGTTTGTCTTCTCTTCTTTTTAATTTGTCTCTCTTTACATTCTCCAGTTCTTTATATAAGTATTCATTCAATTTTGGGTTGACAAATGCTTTCAAGCAACAATTTTCACTTAGATGTAGATAAGGATTGCACCCCAAGAGTTAACTTAGACAACATATCTGATTACATGGCTCGAATATGTGACCTACAAGTCACACAGAGATAAGTTTAGTTTGTACCAGGGGTCCAATGCTTCACTATCACGAACCGAATCGAGGTCCTAGCCGCGACGGTCATTCTAAACCACGAAGGCTCGAGAGACCCCTTAGCATACTATCATAAGCATAATTCATACATAAATCAAGGCACGGAAGAGATATGTAACATCCCGCATTTTGGGCTAGAACGAAAACCGTCATTTCTATGTGTAGATGGTCCAAAATCCATAAATCCTATGCAAATTTGATATGTTAATCAATTATGTATTGTGGGAACCTATTTGATCATGAATTAGGATCATAGAGGTCCCCTAACTCAAGGACGAGTTGAAAGCTTTCTTATCGAGTTTGAGTAAGCATCGAAACTTAGGTCAACTTCAATCGACTATAACTCTTTGTATATAACGAATTAGAAGGCCTACTATATATCAAATGCAATTTCTTTGGGTCATCTTTCCAACACCACTAGTTTCGCTTTAATCTGATATCGAAGCAGAAAGTTATGCTCATTTTACTTCGAAGTGTTTGCCAGCCAAAACGTGACGACGAGTCTGACGACTTATCAGCTGTGTGACGTCCCGCCAGACCTGGTCGTCAGCCTAAGGCATTGAATGGTGAAAACCAGCCCAAAAGTGACGACCTGGGTGACGACTTATCACCTGAGTGACGGCCCGTCAACCCTGGTCGTCAACTGATGCAATTATGCAATTTTTTTGGGTTCCTTAGGGGTATTTTGGTCTTTTCCCCACTCCAAAAACCTTTCACACGAATTAAATCACCTCTTAAGCATTATTAATCAATCATTATCAGTTTTACAACATCAAAAACTTCCTCTTCACTCTCAAAATATGATCAAATTAGGGTTTTCTCCAACAACAACAACAAACCCAATGTATATCCACATAGTGAGGTCTGGGGAGGGTAAGATGTACGCAGTCCATACCTCTACCTCTAAAGAAGTAGAAAGTTTATTTTCGATAGACCCTCGGCTCGAGACAAATTAGGGTTTTCTCCAAGAATAAGAAATTCAAGAAAATCAAACCTTAAGTTCAAGATCTCCAAGAAACCAATCAAGATCTGGGTTTCATCTATCGAGATTTAGGTTCCATCTTTCAGATTTTATAATTTAAGGTACGTGGGATTGTCCTAATTTTCATGGGCATGATTTGAAAAGAATTTTCACAAGACTTTAATCTTTATATATATGTATATATATATATATATATATATATATGTTATTACAAGTGGGGATTTCATTTTTATACCAATAACATGTGTTGTGTCATGATTTTGAAAGAATAATGAAACTTCATGGGGTTGTTTGCATGAATATGTTTCAATTATTGAATTGGGGTCATGTGGCTTGAATGCTAAGAATGAGAACATAAATTATGATTTTTTTAAAAATTCCCCATGATAAAGTTTTAGTGCCCCACATGATACTAGTCTTAAATTATCGAGAGCAGAAGTTTTTGCTATTTCTATGATACTACTCATAAATGATAAAACTTCTTGAATTATTTTATGTTGACAACCATTGTGTGTGTGTTTAGTGTGTGAAAGTCTTACATATGTGCATATTGTGAATGACATAAGAAGTTGGAGAATTGATGTGATACTGATGATTTGCACGTCGGGGTGTGACGATACCTCACAGAGTATGATATATGTTTTGTCTTGAATCAAGCATAAAGCTTAACTTTATGTGAGTTAGGTGGTTATCCGAAGAAAGCACGAGTCAAATGACTCTATACTAAAAACCGTGAATTGCCGTCACGGGGAACTTGGTACCATGCTATATGATCTTGTGTACCATGTATTGTGTCCTCCCTATTCGGGACTAATGGTTAGGATCCCTGATTTGTGATCTTGAGCCCAACCTTGACACGTGGACTTGATTAGGTTGGAGACACCCTGCTGTGTGATCTTATGTGTTCTTCTCCCCTCACTAATACTCCAATCTTGGCAGCAACTGAGATTTGGCGGTTGGTGAAGGATTGTAGGATGTACCACCTAGCTCAGTAGTGATACAGTGTTGTTGAAAAAAAATATTATTTTACTATGCTCATGTGTTTTCGATCTATTTTTCGATAAAGTGTTTTATAGTAGCTCTCATCTATGTTAAAATTTTATTTTTATTTTTGGATTACTCTCTGTACCAGTACATCTGTATTGACCCCTTCCCCTACCTCTTAGGTTCTGAGGCTCAATCTAGGGGTCCAGATAAGCAGTAGATAATTCAGACAATAGAACAGATTGTGCAGTGGTGAGCCTTTTCTATTCCAGAAGGCCTGTCCTTTTAGATTATGTCATCTATTACAACTTTGGTCTACTGGGGGCCTTGTCCCAGTTTTCAGATACTTGTTATTGATCATGTAGTAGAGATTTCACAGACGATTTTCCAGAGGTTGTTAGATGACTTTGGATTGTCATTTTCTATTATCGAATTTATATCAGATTTATGACCTTGATTTCCTTTCTCTATGTTTTTTGCATTTCATTATTTGTGTGTGAATGGTGTATATGATTACAAGTTAGAAGGGTGTCCGGGCCTTCACGGTTCGGGATGCTTGTCATGACCAGGGCCTCGGTCCGGGTTGTAACAATATAATAATGTTCAATTGAAACATATAAACCAAAGTGCGTCAATAAAGTTATGACAATACAATACTCAAAATTCCATCTATGAAGCCTCTACTGAATGCTAACTGTATGTGTCGGGACAAAGCCCCCGACTGGACCATAGAATAAAAGAAATCAACATATGAATACGTGCCTTCTGAAATATGGATGTCTCACCAACTCTGTCATATCTCAAATGTTCTACCAATGTGATGGACCATGGAATTTTTGCCATGATTTTCTTACCAAGTTTAAGTTTTACTTTTCTTGAAAGAAAAATAAAAGTAATAACATAATTACTTTTACTTTTCCTGAAAATAAAATATAAAACTTTTTCATATTTGGCTAACCTCTTTCTAAGAGAAACGGTTTTGGAACTCTATAAATAGAAGACTCTCCCTTCTCATACAATAACACAATAACATCCACAATATAGTCTTTAAAGAGTATTGTTTTGGGGGAGATATTCTCTAATTAGTTTTTATATTTTTGATTGTGGTTTTTAATATGTCGACATCATATCAATAATGTTTTAGTATGTTTGTTCTTGTCATCTTATTTATCATCTCAATAGTTTGTAACTATTAGCTTTTGCATGACGCCTTCTCGATTTTGAACCCAACAAAAACTATACCTCGGGACCTGTGATATGAGGGGGTCAGTACTTGGAGAGCATTAGTAAGTAAAATTAACCCAAAAAAAACTTATATTTCATGTAACATAATTGTGAGCATTTTGAAAATAATTTGGCATAATATATATATATAAAAACACATGGGCATAATTCAAAGGCTTCAAAAAATTCTTGTAAATCATGAACTAAACTCTTTACTTTACTTTTGAGTTAGATGGTACACCCTACATTTTTAAAGATCATGGGCTATATGGAATCTACCCTTGACTCAGCGGTCAAGCTCCCAATCCAAGTTTTTCGTAAGGATTGAAGTATCAGTAAGGGGGCACGCAGTGTCACAAAGCAGGTGTCACATTCCCCAATCAAGTCAACATGTCATGGTAGTGCACAAAATCATAAAGCAGGACTCCTAACTACAGTCCAAAATTGGGACAACATGAATCAAAAGTACACAAGATCACAAAACAGGGTACTATATCCTACATCGACAAAACACAATTTCCAGCAGTGAGACTTTAAACTCGTTCTTTTTTGGGTAACCATCTAAACTCTCTTTAAGCGCAATTTTAATCTCTTACAACCATGTGTCATTCTCAACATACTCATTTCTTTTATATTAATGACATTCCATAATAGGTGTCGTTATACCTAGACTTGCAAATCATATCAAATTATGTTCATAGCCCTTTTATTCAAAAGCATATTAATGACCACCAAAAGATTTGCATATCACATAAGAGTTCTTATTTCAAAAGCATATGAAAATTTATGCAAAACACTCTCTTTTTAAGACTTTAACACATGGTGGTCAATTCCTTTATTAATCACATGTGATTTATTCATTAGGACACAAGATCCTTTAGCATGATAAATACCCCTTTTGAAAACGTGCAAAACAACAATGCGTAATATTTATAAAGGCATTTAAAACACAAGAATTATCATCATTAGTAAAACATCCCCAACACTAGTCACACATAAATCTCATGATCGAAAAAGGGAACTTATAGTCCATGCTCTCAAACCCATTTCACAATTCATAACATATTAAGATCATAAATTTCATCATGCTCTCAAATCCACTTCAAAATTCATAGGTAATTGTAAGCATTTAAACTCAAGCTTTTAAATCATCTATTTGAACAACCCATAACATGTTAAGATAATAAATTTCATCATACAAGGGAGATTTCGTAAATCATGCTCTTAAATCACTTTTCAAAACTCATAGCATGTGAACATATGACTATAACTCAAGTTCATGAAAAACCCCTAATAACTTCATAATTTCATCAAACATAGGTCCATGATGCATGCTCTTCAAATGAATTTCAAAAACCCTTTGCATATACATAATTATATATATTTAAAACTTGTTAAAAAAATTAAACTTACGCCTATGAGAGTTAGAATAGTCCCACATACCTTGAAGTCGAAGAAAAAGTAAAGCAATTTGACCCTTAGAAATTAAAATCTTCAAACCCTAGTTGGTTTTTCCTCTCTTGATTATGGAGTGATATTTAGGAATTTACAGAGATGCTATAACATTTTTAGGACCCTTTATTCGTCCAAAAAACATTAGGTAACGATTTAGGAATGATAAAAAACCCTAATACCCTTAAAATAAATCAAAACGCAACAAAATTTAATGCCCCTATCGCGGACCACAAGGTCTGTGGCACGAACCAAAGGCGGAGGTGAAACTTTGCCTCACGACTCAAATGCAGACCCTGGACAGTGTCTTACTAAATTACTCATAACTTTTGACTTTGAATTCGTATTGACGAGCGGTAAGTTGAGTTGGAAAGACAAAGCGAAGAGATTTAATTTGATATATGATGGCCCACATAAATCCTCATATTCTAGGATTAATGTTCGCTGCAAGTTGATCCAAGAAAAATCATAATCCAAAATTCAATGGATAGAAAAGTTCTCAACTTAACTTTGAGTTAGATGATATTTAAGGCTTCAGTCCATCTACGAAGATGTTCTCATGCAAAGGAATTATTATTTGCACTTCTTTATAAGTAGAAACCATTGGTTTGATTCTATATACGTAGGAACGGCAGATCAAACTCTTATCGAAAATGCGGGGTGTTACATTATCTCTCCCTTGGGATCATTCGTCACAAAATGATGGGCAGGAAATTGTTGAAGTTCTAAAAGGATGGAATAAAGTATGTAACCTTACCTTAGGAATTTTCCTCAACGTAACTTACATAGGAATTCAAGAAGAGATTCATGACACCACCAAGTGAATCGTGTAAGCACGGAGCGTAAGATAATGAGAATTGATATAGATATGACCTTGCACATGAGTTCTATGGATCATAATTATCACAACATAAGGTATGTTTATTTGGTGGTCATGGGTCTTGATTTGAATTGGCATTAAACATGAGATAAGATTTTGCCGAATATAAGAATAGAGGTATCCTCCATCTTGCATCACACGAACCGAATCGAGTCCTTGTCCTAAATGGATAATCTCAAGTCCAACTGAGATCGTAGATCACCCCCAATACCCAGCCCAACCAACCAACATATACCCTGAGTCGGATGAACTCCGAACATATAACTAGTGTATTCCCAAAGTGGTGACTTGGGGATAAGCCTATATCCAAGGCCAACTCAACCAAGTCAATCCCAACAATAGCCAACCAAACCAAAACCAAGACAATAATTCAATGTATGTATGTTTATAACATAATCAATCCATACCCAAGTCCATTGTTGTCCATACAAAGCCTCTAAATCTACCAAAGATTAACTAGTCGGGACATGCCCCCGACCATAGTCAGAAACCAAAGTCAATGAAAGACAAAAGTACATAAAGTAATCCATGACATGAAATAAATGTCTTCCAAACTATGGAAGCTCACCACTTTAATCCAACATCGACTGTTCTCGGATTCGGTCAATGAGCCAGAGAATGAGTGTGGCCGGTACCTACATCGCATGGGGATACAGCCACCCAAATAATGGTTAGTGGGTGAATGTTAGTAAGTACCCAGGATAAAGATAAAATAATTTCAACCTTTAAAACCAAATAAACCAACCATATTCAGTCATAACCATACATACATACATACACACATATATATAACCATGACGGGAAAGGAAATTGAATTTAGTATGCATTTAAAATCATTAACTTGGGTGTGTGTAGCTTAATCATCTTTAACCACCGATGGGCTATATGGGTCCAATGTAACCCCTAAACAAGCCCCGATATATGTAGCCGCACGAACGAGAGATACCATAAGAGTAGGGAATTCTCGAGTATGCTTCGCTCTCCATGATACATATGTATAGTGTACTTAGAGGATTCCTATGGACCTCATAGTATCATATAAGTGGTTTCCATAACCGATCCTCATGTTGGAAACTATGAGCTTCCATTGTTCGTCCATTGGACTCCTACTTTCACGGTTAACTATCACACCCTTCATTTTTGGCCAATTAAAATCATTTCCACCCAACCAAACCACCAATTTCATTTATTATTAATCAAGGCTATTATAAGTGGTATAATCATACAGACTATAACTTGCAAGCAATGCCCTTAGCCAACCTTAGAGGATTCCCATGTACCCCATAGGTTACATTATTTAGTTTACTTGGGGGATTCCCATGTAACCCGCAAGTACATAATTATTAACCTTACTTTGGAGATTCTCGTGTACCCCAAAAGTATTTCATTAGAAAGCTTTGCTAGGGGGATTTCGCTTGTACACTGCAAGGTTTTCTTTCAAAATAATTTGATAGCCACCAAGGCCTTACTATTTAACCAATCCAAACCATGCATACTGTTCAAAACCATTTGAAACCATTCCAAACTTTTAAACCCATTATACTATTCAGTACTTTTAAATCAATGAGAAACCATCCGAATCCATTTAGGGTTCCATTACCAAACCATACCATGCAATAGTTTCAATACAAGTTCCATAATAGAGTAAGAGCATTCTCTTAAGCATTTCATCAAACATGTTGAAGGCATACCTTTACCAACACCAAAACCATAGCATAAACCATCAAGATTTGATTTACTCATGACCCATTTGTTAAAACATAACCAACAAGCACCCATATAAGCAAACCATCACCAAAAACATATAAAACATAGTTTATACCAATACCCAACAATATACACCAAGACCCTCAACATTGATTTCAAAACCACCATTTATGATTTATAATCCATGTTTAAAACACAATAAAACATGAATTTAGTTGGAACTAACAATGAGGAAAGAGTATCTTACGTTATACAAGAAGATTCCAGAGGAAAACTTGACTCTAAAGCCCTTTGAACAACACTTGAAGAAACCCTTACCTTCAATCTTCAAGAGAGAGTTTGAAAGAGACTTTGGAGTGTTTTAATCCTTTAACAAGTTTTATGATATACCACCAAGGGTTATATATCGTGGGTACATAAGGGTTTCCTGAGAAGGTACGACTCACCCCCCTTAGTCATACCCTAGGGTACGATGGTACCCTAACCGTACCCAAGTCTTTACCATTATCCCCTATACTAACCAACACACGAGAACATAAGTCCAACTCATACCTAAGGGTATGAGCGGTACCCTAAATCGTATCCCCAATCCGTATCTTGGACAGTTTTAACTAGGCCAACCTTTAAGCATCATACGACTAGGCATCATACATTCGTATTCCACTATACAACTCATATGATGTAGATTTGTATCTTGTACAGTGACCAAGACAAAACTACTACCTAAAATACGAGTCATCCATCCCCAACTGTATCCAAGGATACGATTGGTACCCTTGAGTCGTACCCCTCCCAGAATGTCCAACAAGAAATTTGGCAAGGGTCCAATTCCCTGGGTGTTTTAGTCTTCTTCACTAGGATCATTCATCCTCGAATGATAAGTAATGGCAAGAATAAGCATGAGAAAACACATTAATACCCATCAAACTTCCCTCCAACCAAATTTAGAGAACGAAGGTGTAACCTAAGATGAGAAGATCACCATATATCCTAGGCATGATTTACACCTCAACATCTCTATTCTGACCTCTAACTAAGTTAGAAAACCAAGATGCAAAAGAAACTATTCCCTTCCCCAACCATGTTAGAACTAAAAAGTGATGAAGAACACATACCTTATGCATGAATTTCCAAAACGAAAAAACAACTCGGACAATTGGACTCCATGTCCACTTCTGCATCCCAAGTGGCTTCATCGGACCTTTAGTTCCACCATGGAAGCTTTACAAAAGCCATGCCTTTTGTTCGCAACCGGCAAACTTGCCAACCCAAGATCCTTACCGGGACCTCCTTAAAGAACAAAGAGTTCGGGATACTAATACCAACCCAAGGAACCAACCATGGAAGGACCATCCACACCTTACCCTGACACAAATACATAGAATACCAGATGAATAGAGCACATGCTAAAGAGCAAGTCCAATTCAACTTAGAATTTATCGAGACACACCACTACAAGAGCTTGAGTCTAGATATACACCATTTCCATGTTCAAGCCTATCCAAAACTAAAAGGAGTTAACTTAGGCCATTGGGCTCTACTCCTTACATCCATCCCAAAACATAACTCTGCTTCCATCACCATTATAATATGACAACCATAAGTAAAATACATGTGAAATCCATAACCAAGCATTTAATACCAAAACCCCAACATATATTTGATAAACCCGAAACCATTCAACAATTATGCCATGAAAATAATTTATAAAACATGCCTTCCTAAGCCTCTTGAGTACCCAACACGACTATTACTACCAATCACAACATTCAAGCCTACTTCTTTTATACCCGAGGTATGATCTATCCTTCTAAATATCTAGTAACCTCTAGCATTTTCACAAGGATTTTCACAACCTATTCCTTTCCTAGCCATTTCTCATGACAACAACCTCACCTCACCCTCTAAAATCTTAGTTCTAGTAATTACCCTAGAATCTCCCCACTTAGGGCCCTCTACATTCCTTGTTTCAAAACATCACCATACTGCCCAAGCCATTACCATCCTAACACGAGAAGGGCCATTTAAGGAACCAAATTACTAGAGCTTCACATGCCACTCAAAGAGAGACCCCCAAAACAAAACATGACATCATAGGCACTAAGTACTTCATAGAAACCACCTAAGTCATAAATTAAGAACAATTCCGACCAAACCATACCATAACAGTAGTCCTTAGGATTAGATACCAAAAGAACCCCAACCGCATATACCATAGATAATGTAATGTCAAGATTCATATCCAGGGAACAAGATGAATGCAAGATGCGAAACTCAGGCATAAGCACTATATGAAAGCATGCAACACTAGTAGACTACTCTTTTAACCAAGATAGAAGAGATTTACTGAATATGCAACCCAACTTTCCTGAGAAATCCACCACTAGAGAAACTTTTAAGATTAACCAGAAACTTTTAAGATTAACCTTCAACCTTCCTATCATTACACCTATAAGCACAACACTCCGTTTTAATGGGTATCACCGAGGATGTATACTATGGACACTTGGTTCTATTATACTCAAAACCTCATCCATCCAAATGCCACCTAAAGTCTCACATAGTCATATAGACTTCATACTCTAATCCATCCAGTGACGTAACCCCCAGTCCACTAGTTTAACCCAAACTTCTAGCCTATACATAACAACTTTACCACTATTTTATTTCCCAAGCAATCAACCTTACCCCTTATGTATACCTTTTCCAACCTACCAATCTAGCTCCACAATTTTCACATTGTTATTCATGAGCTAACATCTTTCCTTTACCAAAATCAAACCTCTAGGTTCAAACCTAGTATCTATCAACCTCCATGCATTACTAAAAAAGCACCCTATATAGAACACACATACGTGGTCCATCCCACAAGGCGGACACCTTCAAATCCTTATTTACCCGCCGATAACCTATTCATTCCCAGAGAAAACCATCATTTTTATGCATGCAAGAACAAAAGCACCCCACAGAGGGCACTAGGACATATGAAATATTCACGTAAGAGATCCCTTAACTACCTTTAAACTCTTTTAACCCAACTGAAACCATTTTATAAACAATGAAATATGAATTTGAAATTTGTATGAAACCAGACCAATTCAACCAACCTCCTTATTAGAAAGACACTACGAGGGTCATCATAAAGACCTCAGGAAATTTATTCACCACCAAAACCGAATGTAAAGGACCCTCCGAGCTAGAATCTTTAACCTGAACCAGATAATAAAGACACCCCTTTGGAGATAAGACTCCAAGCTCAAAGATATAATATAACCTTTCTATTAATAGATAAGAAAACACCTCCCATTCCATAATCGACTCACCAGGGAGCCTGAAGATAACCTTATGGATCCGACAGTTTAATGATGCATAGCACGAATGCAACCAATCTATCCCCTGAATGAAATCGAAATCCACCATATCTGAGTCAAACAGATCCACCAAAGCCCCTTTACTACTAACAGATACCACGCACCCCTAATAAACTCTTTTAGTAACCATAGAGTCATCTACCGGGTAGAAATAAAAAAATTCAAAAAAGAGCCTGAAATAACCTTGGGACCAAAACCAAATACACAACTGCAAATGGGGTCATAAAAGAAAGGGGACCTTGAACCAAGTAAACCGTACACACTATGGAAATAGAGTTTTCAACATACCAGTGACAACATTAGGAGATGCCTCAGATTCTTGAGAGATAGTAAAGTCATGGTGATGATCCCGACCAGTGCTGAAGCTAGAAGCAATACCCCGTGGTGCAAGAGTTAGAGAAGTGGTAACCGATATCCTATTTGCCCCAGTGGCAACCCTCAAGGGACACTCCATCCGTATATAACCGACTGATACAAAAAAACATAGGTTCCTCCCCTTATAGAAATAACCGCGGTGCAATCGGCCGCAGAACCTACAAAAGGGATAGGGTAGGGCTGACTGAGCTCCATCAACGCAAAAATAATACCCATTAGAAGACTGAGGATAAGGGACACTTACAACTATATGGTAAATGCCTGGATTCCCTTGCTCAAACCGTTGTCCATCACCTCTACCACAAATTTTATGACTACTCGACCGATCTGAACATTAAGACTTCTTGCCCTGCCTCTTTCTCGACCTTTCCTTATTCTTTCTCAAACCACTAGGACCGGACTGGAGTGACAGATATGTCACTATCTGGGACAATATATAAATAGAACATCAAAACTCTGTATTGTAACATCTCATTGAGGTAACTGAGTATGAGTGCCACCTTTCAAAATGGGGTCAGTAGAGACCAATAGGACTTCACAGGAAAACCACAAGCTGCGACCCTTGATCAAATCTGTGCCCCATGAGTGAGACTAGATCTATCCATGTCGTCCTCGAGTGGGATAGGTGAGTTTCAATGAACTTTAGATCGTTGAGATGACATTATCTAAAAAGGTGAACGAAAGAAGATTTAGGGAAGAGTTCAAGAACTTAGACTCCATAGTCTGAACATAGAACAACAATAAAGTGAAATATTCCTAAAATACCTCATAGCCTCTTAATTATATGTGTGGTACACAACACACTCATAAGCAACACTCTACTCAACACGGCTTTGTGGATGCCCCATGACACTGAAACCTAGGCTCTAATACCAACTTGACACGATCCGAATCGGGGCCATGTTGTAAATGGGTAATACCAATTCCAACCGAGACCAGCCTTAATACCCAGCCCAACCAACCAGCATATACCTTGAGTCGTATGAACTCCAAACATATAACAAGATAGCGTATTCCTAAAATGATCACTTTGGGATAAGCCTATATCCAAGGCCAACCCAATAAAGTCAATCCCACTAATATCCAACCAATCAAACCAAACTAAAACCAAGACAATAATACAATGTATGTATGTATATAACATTATCAATCCATACCCAAGTTCAAAGTTGTCCATACAAAGCCATTAAACCAGACCAAAGGTTAACTAGTCGGGACATGCCCTCGACCATAGCCAGAAACCAATGTTTATGGAAGACAAAAGTATATAAAGTAATCCATGACATGAAATAAATGTCATTCAAACTATGAAATCTTACCACTTTAATTCAATATCGACTGTCCTCGAATCTGACCAATGAGAAGAAGGTGTAGTATGACCAGTACATGTATGCCATGGGGATACAGTCGCCCGAAGACAGGTTAGTGGGTGAACGCGATCAAGTACCCAGAATAAAGATAAAATAGTGCCAACCTTTAAAACCAAATAAACCAACCATATGCATTCACAACCATACATACATACATACATACATACATACATATATATATATGTAATACCCCGCATGTTTCTAAGCTAGGAAGTGAATAAGTATTCCTACGTATGAAATCTCCTATCCTGTGACTCATACTTGATTACATGACTTACAATGAATATCCGGATAGCTTATGATGCATTAAGCATGTTCATATGAGTCACTTAAGGTAATACAAGCTAAGGGTTTTTGAATCCATCAAGTTTTAGTGTTCAATTTTTCAAGGGTCATATTTTAATGAGTATAAATAGATTTTAATGTGGTATTTTGGATGATTTAGACCCACCAAATTGTAGAGAATTGAACTAGCTTTCCAACGATATCAATTTTACCTTAATCCAATACCCGAGCAAAAAGTTATGCCCATTTTTGTGAGAGACAGTAAGGATAGGCGATTAGTTAGGCGCCGCCCAACCAAACATAGGCGATTGGTTAGGTGTCGCCCAACCTAGCTTAGGAAATCACTTGGGCACCGCCTAAGTTAGTTCCATATGCCAAAAAGACTCCGTTTTGAGTTATTTTAAGGGTAATTAAGTCTTTTAACACTCCTTACACGTCCCTAAACTTAATCCTACGAAATATATAGCTTCTAAACATATTACAACCCTATTATCATCTCAAAGCTCATCATCCAATAGCACCTAAAATATAAAAACAACTAGGGTTGTGTAACTAAGCTTGAAGATCCGATTTCAAGGAAATTCCTCCGTCAATCATCAAGAATCTTCCCTTTAAGGTATGCATGAGTTGATTTATGGATCCCTTTCATCCATAAAGCTCAAAAACCCTCTTTTTCATTATAAAGTATGATTTCTATATTGTTGGGTGTTGATGATCATGTTGTTGATATTGGGTGATTCCCAAGATGGAATCTTTATATGTTTTTTTGAATTTCATAATATCATATGAGTTGGAAACATGTAAATTTGGTTGTTCATGATGTATAATTTGATGATTTCACCTATGCTTAAGATGTGCATGTAAGGTGTTTGATAAAATGCCTAAGAAACTAGAAATCATGCAATATAGCTAAATTATAACTAAGTGAAGGATTCATATATGCCCTTACGTTCCAATGACTTCTATGTTGTTAATGTGCCTTGTAAATGTTGTTGGAATACTCATGAACTATTTTTATGAGATTATGCTATGTTTACTTGCAAATCCTACTTATGAACAAGATGTATGATAACCCTGCAATCTACATGAAATTTCATGCTATTGGTATGTGTTGCCAATATGATTATGCAATGAACATGATATTAATATTGTGCAAGTACTTCCATGTGATATGAAATCCTTTCCATACAATACATTGTTGATAGCTATGCTTAGTATGAGATCCCTACTTATGATATTATAAATTATGGACTCTACTCTTATGATCAAGTCAGTCATGTGTGTCAGTTTCCTTCCATCGAGTCCTGGGGGTACTTGTACCCGAAAACTATAGTTGTGCTCCTAGATCAATGTCATGTTTCATGATATCCGAACTCAAGCTATGATTCCATAGACTTCAGTCAGTCATGTGACTCAGGAAAACCTCATGATCTTAGTCAGTTGTTAGATATCAGTAACATTTCGCCAGTCAACGGAATTCAGTAAGATTAAGTCATGCACAGTCAGTTATTCATGTTCAGTCCCTCCAGATGGGAGTAGAGGTTAGCACCAAGTGAACCCAAGGATGGGAACTCACCTGCCAGTTCAGGGTGTGATTCTTAGTAGTCATCCTTATGTTCCAGAACTACGTAGCCAGCGTAGATTGAGACATCTTAACCCATCATATTAGGGTTGATGAGGTGGATTAACCCGTCAGTTTAGGGTTTCCACCATTCTCATTGAGTACCTGCCAGATAAGGGTCACTCACAGGTTGTCCTTATCTGTGGCACAGTATTGACACCCCTCCAGTCGGGGTAGAGATTGGACCCCAGCTTAGCCATAACGGCATACATGGGGCATGTCGGTTAAACACTACTTCCCACAGTTTCAGTATGAGTCTCAATAAAAGAACTTAGGGCATTCTTCAGATTAGTATATACATGACTGTCAGATACAGTCGTCCATGTTATCAGTTTCAGTATCAATCATGACAATTATCAGTAAACCATGTATTAGCTTATAGGTCATGCTATCACTTATTCACGGTCCCAGTTTCTATATATGTGTGTTTGCACTCCCACGTTCATATTAGTCAGTCAGTGTTGTTTATGCATGAAACCCTTTATGTTTAGCCTACCTTCCTCGCATACTCAGTACTCTAGTTGTACTGATGCATTTGCGCTATGGTGCTTTCTTTTCATGTTACACCATAGGTTCCGAGACACGAGCTCCAGCCCAGCAGTAGCGGTAGCATTCCAGTCACAGAGACACAGTAAGTCCTCATTTATTCGAGGACAATATAATTTGATTTATTTATTTATTTCTTCAGTTCAGTTTTACGGAGTTAGTTGGAGACATGTTCCTTCAACTCCTTAGTCAGATAGTTTAGAGGCTTTCAGATTTATGTTCAGATTGAGTTGTTTTGGGTATTTTCACCCACATGGTTTTATTCAGTTGAACTTTATGGCCTTACAGTTCTATGTATTCCGCATTATTATATCATGATTTGCAGTATACAGGTACAGATATCAGTCATGGGTTAGCTTGTGGTTCAGCACCGTGTAGCATTCCGGTTCAACGAATCGGGGTGTTACAATATACAGACATACATATACACATATATATATAAAACACCATGCCGTAAAAGGGATCGGGTTTAGAAGGCATTTAAAATCATTAACCTGGATATGTGTAGCTTAACCGTCATTAACCATCTACAGGCTATATGGGTCCAGTGTAACCCCCTGAATGGGCCCTAATACGTGTAGCTGCATGAACCGGAGATACCATAAGAGTAGGAGATTCCCGAGTACCCTTCTCTCTCCAAGATACACATGTATAGTATACTTAGAGGATTCTCATGTACCTCATAGTATCATATAAGAGGTCGCCATGACCTATCCTCATGCCGGCAAACATGAGTTTCTAGTGTTCGTCCATTCAACTCCCACCTTCACGGTTAGCTATCACACCCCGCCATTTTTGCCCAATTAAAACCATTTCTGACAACCAAACCAACAATTTTATTTATTATTAATCAAAGCTATTATAAGTGGTATCGTCATACCGACTATAGCTTGCAAGCATTGTCCTTAGCCAACCATAGAGGATTCCCATGTACCCCATAGGTTACATTATTCAATTTACTTGGGAGATTCCCATGTACCCCTCAAGTACATTATTATTAACCTTACTTTGGGGATTCTCGTTTACCCCACAAGTATTTCATTAGAAAGCTTTGCTTGGGGATTCCTTTGTACCCTGCAAGGTTTTCTTTTGAATAATTTGGTAGCCACCAAGGCCTTACCATTTAACTAATCCAAATCATGCATATCATTCAAAACCTTTAAACCCTTTATACCATTAAAAACATTTAAATCAATGCAAAACCATCCAAAACCATTTAAGATTTCATTACCAAACTATACCATGCAATAATTTCAATACAATTTTCCTAACAAAGTAAAAATATTCTTTTAGGTATTTTATCAAACATGTTTAGGGCACCTTTACCAAGACCAAAACCATAGTATAAACGATCAAGATTTGGGCAACTCATGGCCCATTTGTTAAACCATAACCAATAAGCACCCATGTGCACCAAGACCCTCAACATTGATTTCAAAACCACGCCAGTTTGACAAATCAAAGAAATAATTGATTAAGAAATGCATATCACCATTATAAATATAATCTATCTATAAAAGTCTAATCCTTTATACACTTTAATAGTCAAATTCAAAAATGTAATATCACTTGAAGTATGAAAACTGTCACTATATATATATATATGTGTCTCTTTGACGACCGCGCTAAGTGTGGATACATTCCCTAGCATATTAGTAAAATGTAATCTCATTACACATTCATTTTTTGATTTTTATTTAGACCTTTAAATTTTTATGAGGAGCCAAATTAGTAGAAAATTGAAATTTTTCATACCAAAGTTGGTGAACTTTTTCTTTATTCTTTAACTATGGTCAGTGCCTTGTTAAATTAATTTAATTTAGATATTTAAATTTTAAATATGACAAACATCGCTAATTTAAATTCACAAAGACCATTGAAATACAATTTCAATTAAGGACAAAAATTACTCTACCAAATCAAAATTTAAAATTTGGCAAAAAGAAAATGTTTGACCAAAAAATAATGGTAAGTATAATCTTAATAGATGATCATTCTTATTCTTTTTCTAAATATTAATAAATTTTTTCCATATCTGATAAAAATACACACATATATATATATAAAACTCTTTTGACCAAAGCTCAAAAGATACTTAATTCTAATTCATTTTGGAATGTTAATAATATCTTTTCACATTTAACACACCATATATATATATATATATATATATATATATATATATATATATGATAGAATATTCTCCTTAAATTTCACAACAAGTGATCAATACTAAATCTCTAAATCTCATTATGGAACACCTCCTCTTCCTTATTGTTCTTCTTATTTCAATGGTTTGTTTGAATTCAATATCCTTTTCGATTAATGAAAACTTATACTTCAAGGTTAATAAAACTGCCATTGCACAAACTCGAAAAGCCTTCATGGATTTTGATATATCAAACCTTCAAGATCCTCCAATGCCTCCTAATTCTGTTAGTGTATACCCTATCGACCTTCTTGAAAAGTCAAAATTCAAGGACTATGACTCATTATTCACTCATCGCCTCGCTCAGGATCATGCTAGAGAAACATTCCTAGCATCACAGTTCAGACAATCCCGTGAACAAAAGAGAATCTACTCGCGAGGAAAATCTTCTGTGAGTAATTCGAGTGACATCTATGACCAAATCCTAAAGACAACACATGTTACCTACTATCAAGGTCATTATGTTGCTTTGTTTATGCTTGGTAGTGAAAGAGTAAGAAATTTCTTGCTAATTGATACTGGAAACTATCTCTCTTGGTGGCAATGTGAACCGTGTTCTCCAAAAAAGTGTTACAAGCAAGCGTTTAATGCAATTTACAATTATACAGAATCAAGTACGTACAAAAAATTGGATTGTGTTGCTGAAAGTGGATGCTTAAATTCAGTGTTTCAGTGCAATGTTGATTCGAGATTGTGTTTTTACTCGCAAAATTATGGTAATGGGGAGAAAACGATAGGGTTCCTTGCAACAGATATTATCACATTTGTAGGTGACAATACACAAGCCAAGATTATCTTTGGATGAGGAGTTGATCAAATGAGTGGTACTAGTCAATTTGCTAATACATATTCTGGGATTATTTCTCTTGGTAAAACACCGGAATATATTCTTTGCCATCACAACTAGGGAGTAATTTGTTCGCGCTATGTCTCCCAAGCGTAGAAGCAGCCACTGGATCCTTCTTGACGTTTAATAAAGTTTCGTGGGTATATGCCTATATGGTATAGAGGCAAAACTTTTGAAAAATCGACAGCAGCCTCACTTATACTATGTTAATCTTTACAAGATTTTTATCAACGATAGAGAAGTCCCTGTGGATCCTACATGGTGGAATGGTCAAAAAGAGGATCATGGTGCCTTTGTAGACACAGGCACATTGATATCGCGATTTCCTCATGATTATTACATTATTTTTCGATACACATTCAGAGAACAAGTGCACTATCCATTGTATCAACGTGGTGTATTTGATACTTGCTATAAAGAGATAGAAGGGGAAGAAGAAATGCAATTCCCAAGTGTAAGGTTATTTTTTGGGAATGTTAGTGTTACACAAGAGTTGAAGTTAGAACAAGATAGAGTTGTAAAAAATATTAATGGCTATTATTGCTTAGCTTTTTTGCCATGGGATTTAAAACTAACACTTATAGGGACTCATCAACTTCAAGGCACTGGATTAACTTTTGATATGAAAAACAATGTTTTGACATTCAGTGTTGATGCTTGTGATTAATGAGGAATACAATGTCATTCGTAAATCCTAAGGTTGTAATTTTGCGATGTTTTGTCTTCTCCTCGTTTTAATTTGTCTCTTTTACATTCTCCAGTACTATTCATTCCATTTTGGGTTGACAAATGTTCTCAAGTAACAATTTTCTCGTAGGTCTAGATAAGGATCGCACCCCAAGAGTAAACTTAGACAACATATCTGATTACACGGATCGAAAGTGTGACCTTCAAGTCACACAGAGATAAATTTAGTTTGCACCAAGGGTCCAATGCTTGACAGTCATGACCCGAGCCGAGGCCCTGACTGCAACGGACATGTCGAACCATGAAGGCCTTAGAGAACCCTTAGCAAACTAACATAAGCATAATTCATCCATATATCAAGGCACGGAAGATATAATAACAATTCAAACATATAAACCAAACTGCGTCAATAAAGTTATGAAAATACAATACTCAAAATTCCATCTACGAAGCCTCTACTGAATGCTAACTGTATGTGCCAGGACAAAGCCTCCGACTGGACCATGGACTAAAAGAAATAAACATATGAATACGTGCCTTCCGAAAGATCAATGTCTCACATGGCATATCCAAATGTTCTATTGATGTGATGGACCATGGAATTGTTAGGGTTTTTTTCCTGATTTTCTTTCCAAGTTTAAGTTTTACTTTTACTTTTCCTAAAAGGAAAATATAAAACTTTTTCATATTTGGCTAACCTCTTTCTAAGAGGAAAGATTTTGGAACTCTATAAATAGAAGACTATCTTTCTCATACAATAACACAATAGCATCCACAATGTAGTGTTTGAAGAGTATTATTTTGGCCTAACCTGTGGGAGAAGGAGCATGTTTTTTGCTCTGGGCACATGATAGCAGGCTACTAACGTATGCAGGTTGGCTCGTCGAATAGTAGTATCGCCACTGCCGGTCATCGTTACACCAGCAAGTGGAATACAACAAAAATTAGGTCCATTAACTTTAGGGAACTTCATCCCAGGCTCGTTTCAGCCAATCCGTGAGGAAACTGAGCTAGTGGAGGCGAGAGTGGTGAAACAAGACCCAGCTGGGAAGAGGATTACTAGGAGGCCGGAGGACTCACAATTTCCCCGGAGGTTGTAATTTTCTGATGTAGGTACCTCGTCTCAAGCTCCCCCAACTCAAGCTGTGGTGAAAATAGAGGAGGATAAGGAACAGGTGAAACCCCCAAATCGGAGTTCACAAATGGGGAAGGCACTTAATTATATTCCACCGATAATGAAGGGGGAGAAGGTGTTTGTGCAGCTTGAGGAAGATGATATACTTTTTCAGGCCAACCACTGGACCACTGCATTGATTGGATATGTATTGGGGGATTCTCTATTTTTCAAAACAATGAAGAATTACATAGCTCATGTGTGGAATTTTGTCACGAAACCAAAGGTACTATATCATGGCGATGGCTATTATATCTTTAAATTTGCTACGGTTGCAGATAGGGACCTAGTGATGCAATCAGGTGCTTACACATATAGGAACAGACCACCGATTCTAAAGGATTGGACAATCGATTTCGAGTTCAATCCTGAGTGCCTGAATAAGGTACCTTTGTGGGTCAAGTTCCCTAGCTTGCCGCTGGGCTTTTGGTAGACGGAATCACTGAGCAAACTGGCGAGTGTAGTAGGTAAACTGCTGTACACAAACAAGTATACGGCTAAGATGGAAAGAATATCATATGCGAGGGTATTAGTGGAGGCTGATATTAGTCACACATTACCTACCCAGGTGTAACTTACTTCTCCCATGTGGACCATACAACAATCTATTACATATGATTGGATTCCGAAGTCCTGTAGCGATTGTAATTGCTTTGGACACAAGGTTGATGAATTCCCACTCATGAAGGAACCTGAGAAAGAGGAATAGGACAAACCTCCCCCACAGCAAGGATAGACATGTTGTTGAAACTGCCTTAGATATTCTTGATACATCAAATGTTCCAAAAACATTTTGGTTTGAAGCAATTCAAACATCCATTTATCTTATAAATAGACAATAATCGTTTATTATAAAAAAAAATTGCCCTTATTTTGTCCTTTTCAAGAAATTTCCCAACTATTCGCACCTTAAAGTATTTGGTTGTGTATGTTTTGTTCTTCTTTCAGACCATGAACGTCATAAATTATCCTCAAAAGCTGGTAAATGTACTTTTTTGGGGTACAATGTTTTGTTTTACGATTCAACACGTCGTTTATTGAGAATATCTCGGCATGTTATCTTCATTGAAATTTTTTTTACTTATACTAGTAAAAACTCGCGATTGTCTACTATATCCTTTTTGGAACAATTCTCAACTCATGATTCTGCTTGCCATAACAACCTAGTCGTTGGTCCATAGCCAAATTTGTCCTCTGCCACAACAGGTAGGGGTGGGCGTTTGGTATTCGGTTCGGTATTATCATAATTCGAATTCGGTAATTCGATGATCGATAAATGAAAGTACATACCAAATACCATACCATTATACTTCGGTTTGGTAATTCGGTAATCGGTAAATTAAACTTCGGTATGGTATTTGGTAATACCATATTAAAGTTAAATTTGGTAGACTCTACTCTAGGCCAACGATAACAGTTTACTTTAGAACTTAATCAAACCATAAGATAAAGTTTCTGCCCTATGCCTTATGGAAACAACACTTTTTAACACTTCATTAGTGATGTTTTATAGACATTCATCATCTGCTGATTTAACATAATAACTGTTTAATGCAGAAATGGCTTCGAAAGATAATATCCATATCTGTTCCTCAAATATTTGCCTCGTAGTGACTAGTGAGTGAGTTTAAATAAAAGAATTCATTAACCCTTTCATCAAGAATAACTTATGAGATATTTAAAATCACACAACATAGTGTCAAACTTTTTTGATAACTTAGTTACTTAGATATGGAAGGAAATGAGTATCTCTACATCAACTCTCTCACTGGACATAACTAAGATATACCTACAAGTTGCATCAAGACTAGACAAGTTCAGGTTGTCTTGATAGATAGAACCAGAATGAAGAAAACGCGAGTAATATGAAACAATAACTTCATATTTGAACATGTTGTCCACTGCTGCTAACAATAAAGATTTTAAAAGTGATTTTCATTTTAAAATTTTAAAATGAATATAGTATTATAGACTTTTAGGTTCTGGGCTTTTTTTGATCTTTTGTAGAATATTAATTTGGACTCTGGCCTATGGAGTATAGACTATGGTCAGTTAACAATAATTTGGTATTCGGCAAATACCAAATACCAAATGGTAGTAATATCTTTTACCAATCCCGAACCCAAATACCATAATTTTAAAATTTTACTCCCAATTACCATACCAAATACCAAATTACCAAATACCGAATACCAAATTCTTCGGTTCTGTTCGGTAATTCGGTTTCTGAAATTTTATGCCCAACCCTAACAACAGGTACTACTTATGACTTAGATCCTTTTTTTATAATGATATTACTTCGATAAATACTAATTCTTTACCTGACCAACCTGACTCCCATAATGTTTCTTTAAATCGTAATAATCAATCTCTTTCTCCTCAAAATATCATTGACCCTGTTAGACGCTCATCTCTTCATGTATCCAAGTCGATATGGATTCCACAGGTGAATATGGTCAATCATATGCCTTACTAACAACCTTAAATTCTATTGTTGTGCCAAATACTTACATGCAGGCTAGTGGTCAGAAATGTTGGGAGGGTGAAATGAATGAAGAACTAGCTGCCCTTGAGGAGAATGATGCATAGGATATGGTGGATAGATCAACACATGTAACAATTATTGGAAGTAGATGGGTGTCCTTGGTTAAGATGAAAGTTAATGGATCCCTAGATCGATATAAGGCAATATTGGTAGCTCAAGGATACAAGCAAGAGTATGGAATAGACTACGAAAAAACTTTTGATCCAGTAGCCAAGATGACGATAGTACGGATATTGCTTGCTTTAGCATCAATAAGAATTTGGAAGTTACACCAACTGGATGTCAAGAATGCAATCCTACATGGGGACTTGCAATAAGTGATCTGCATGAATCCACCACTAGGTTACAAAGATTCTAGTCCAAATCAGGTGTGTCGTCTTAAGAAATCTCTCTATGGATTAAAGCAGGCTTCTCGCTCATTGTTTGAAAAATTTTGAACTACAATCCTTAGTGCTGGTTTTTCTCATAGTAGCTTAGATTATTCATTATTCCTACATCAATCTGACTCAGGTATTACTATTCTCCTTATTTATGTAGATGACATGATTATTACAGGGAATGGTGAGGTTGGAATCTCTCATTTAAAAAATCTATTACACTCCTCTTTCAATATGAAGGACCTTGGAAAGCTAACATATTTTTTGGGTTTGGAGGTAAGTTATGGAAAGGAAGGCATAAAATTAAGTCAACAAAAATATGCAGAAGATCTTGTTAAGTTAGTTAATCTAACAGATCATAAGAAGGTTCATACTCCGATGGAAGCGAATACTACATACAAAAAAAAGGAAGGAGAGCTTTTTGGAGATCAAACTTTGTATAGATGTCTAGTTGGATCACTTATATATCTTACTATGAGTCATCCTGATATCTCTTATGTAGTACATGTGTTAAGTTAATTCGGTACAAAGCCCTGCAAGATTCACTACTCAGCTTTTCTCAGGGTTATTAGATATATAAAAGGTACAGTAAATTGAAGTCTATTATTCCCATCATCTTCATCACTGGAAATAGTGGGATACGGTGATGCAGATTGGGCGGGATGCCCCAATTCAAGATGATCTACTGCAGGCTGGTGCATGATGCTTGGATCATGCATGATTTCTTGGAAGTGCAAGAAATAATATCGAACATCGAAGTCATCCACAGTATGTCAGCTGCTTGCTCTATAATCATTTGGCTGTGAAGGCTATTATCAAAACTTGTCATCAAAATGGAAGGATCAACCATATTGTATGGAGACAACACCAGTGTAATCAGAATAGCAACCAACTCAGTACATCATGAAAATATCAAGAACATAGATGTGGATTGTCACTACATCAGAGAATTGGTGGAAGATCGGAGCATTAATCTTAGATATATATCCTCTAAAGATCAATGGGTTGATTTGTTCACTAAGACCATGTCAAGAAGTTGACACAATTATCTTTTGTCCAAACTCATGCTTTGTGATACACAACATAAGTTTGAGGGCGGATATTGACATTACCTTATTTAGTGTCACAAAATTAGGTATTGATTATCACAAAATCATGGACTTAATCCCATTAAATATGGAATCCTTCAATCAATCAGGGATCTCCTCTGTCATTAGGCTAGTAATAAGGAGACAAGTAGGAATCCTTTTCTGTATAAATATAGTGTAAATCATTGGTATGTTTGCTGCAATATAGAATAATTATTTATTTGTATTGTTCTAATTTTTCTTTTTCTATTTAAATATATTTAGAGCTGAATTGAGAAAATATAGGTAGGCAATATGCGCCTTTGGAATTGTTTTACGAATTTTGTTAAGTTGTAAGTTATGTGATTAAAGGTATGATTCTAGTATCCTAAGAAGTTAAAGACAGAGCGGTATGTGTTAAGAATGTCCAGGACCATGATAATGTTAGTCATAAGTCGATGACTTTAGGGGTTGGAGAAAGTTAGGATTAGTGTCCCTAAAGGGGATGTCCTAGAAAGAATTTAGTGTCTTTTTATTAAAAAGTTTATTGAGGGGAATTTGTGTTCATGTGTATACTGATACCCCCTCTCCTTTGTGATAAGGAGTGTGGATACGTACGCTCATGAGAGTGGGAGTGGTGGAGTGATGGCTATAAAGGTTAGCGAAAGTTAAGAGTAGTATTTCCGAAAAGCAAGGCCTTCAGATTATAGTTTATCAGTGATAATTTAACATTTATGTGTATGATGATATTCCTTTTGTGTTGAGAGTTGTGACTATAAATTTTATGTGAGATTATGTCCGCAAGTCTAGGATTGTGACTTTGATCTAAGGGGGAGATGGTGAATTAAGGCAGTTTCTAAATTTTCTCAGTGTGGCAAGTTGCAGGGAGAAGTCATGATAAACCTATTCCTATTCAAGAATATTCCTCCTACTTCAATTTAAGAGGTCATTCTACCAATGTCTTATGTATTCAAGTCCTACCTATGTCTATAGTCTGAGTTCTCTATGTAACTCATGTCATGTTCCAACCTCCAAACTAAAAGCAATGATATCTCGGTAGATCTAGTCTGTTAGGTAATTAAGCTCTACTTTATGATGTTCATGATCCATAGGTATGTGTCCCCGAATCATGCTTGTCTCTAAGGAACCATGTTTTCATAAGTTACTAATTCATTTTATGTTAGATTAGCCAAAATGACAAGGTGTGCAAACTCATGACTATTTCATCTCTGAAAATGAGAAGCAATAGCTTTGAGTAGAAGTCCTTGTCTCAATCATTGACTCCATGAATTCCAAACTTGTGTTATACAACTCATGATGTAAGCGCTCATGTTTCTCACTATGGTCTATCCTAAGCACTCATGCGGTATTGTGTTTATGTCGAACGGCTCTCTACTTATGATCCAGACACTTGATATAGGAAATATTTCATGATTGTATAGTATCTTCACCTCATGTCCCACCTAGAGTAGATCAACAAATATGGGTTATAACTAAATAGTGTTTCTCCCATTTATGATGTTTGTGCTCGAGTCCCTTAATGACCCTCCATATGTTAGTATGATGCGGTTGTGGAAGCATAGTAATGTGTTAGGCAGGGGAGTAGATGTTCTTGAAGGTGAAAATTTTTAAGTGATTTCTTGAGCTAAGGCCATATTAGAAGGGGGAAGGAGGAGATGAACTTTCGTTACATGAAATAATTAGGAAGGAGATATGTGGCAAAAATCTTAATGAGAGTGATTAAATTTGCTGCTCTTAGTGAGGAGATCCATGAAGTGGGTGTAGTAATGATAGGCTTGAACGTTGTGATTGATTAAAATGCAAACCATTTTGTTATATGGGTGATATTCATTGATTTAAAACTCAAGTGTGTTTAATGGTAGTGATATGGTGAAGAAATTTTCTTAATGGAATGTAGAGTACAGGGTCCCATAGCTTAAGCTAGCACAGTTAGGCTGCAACAGAGAAACATTATGTAGTGGGACTCAAACTCTTGTGGTTAGAAGTGCTATGGGATAACTGTACGTTGGAAATAATGCAGTATGTTATTTGTTGTTTGGGGCATAGTTGAGTAGTGTCTCTAGGTTTTATGTCTATTCGTTGTATCTTTTAAGGTAGAGAATACTTCTATTTCTTATCCTCCGTGAAATCTCATTTCATGATTGTACCGATGTAAATCAGACCTAATAAACTCATGCCTTATGTTGTGACGATTATGATCCCTACAACTCATGTGCAAGATTTTCTCTATGTCAATTCTTATCCTCTCACACTTCGTGCTTACATGATTCACTTGGCGACATCATGAATGCTCTTCTTGAGTTCTATGTATGTTTCCTTCAGACAAATTCTTCGAGTAAGGTTACGTCCTTTATTCCATATTCTTGGAGCTTCAACAAGTCCCTACGCATCATTCGGGGACGAATGATCCCAAGGGGGAGATAATGTAAAACCCCCTAGTCATAACACTCTTTTGATACTTCTAAAATGATCTTTAGGACCCCTGTAGTGAAGGTAGATCATGTATTGATGTTGTGGGAGGTGCTGGAAGTGATTAAGGACCTCAAAATTAAGTAGGTGTCACAAAAATAGAGATTAGGCAATGGCTAGGCATCGCCTTACCATCGCCTACCTTCACTGGAAAGGTTTGGCCATAGCTTAGGTGCCGCAAACCTTAATGTTTTCCATGAGTTAGGTGCTGCAAACCTTAAAGTTTGACATGGGTTAGGTGCCGCAAACCTTAAATTAGGCACTGTAAACCTTATGATTTTCCATGGGTTAGGCACCGCAAACCTTAAGGTTAGCCATGGGTTAGGCACCGCCTACAATATGTTCTTGCGGTGTAGAAACTCCACTTTTGAGTTATTCCGAGGGAAACAAGGTCTTTTGACATTACATAACCATCTCTAAACATCTTAACACGAATTTAAGGCTCCCAAAAATGTTTTAAAACTATCAAAATCACTAAATCGTCTTCTGAAACACAAGAGGAGAAAACCAACCTAGGGTTTGCACATTCAAGCTTAAAGAGTCAAATTTCTTCGTGATTTCTTTGCAACTAAGGTACGTGGGGCTGTCCTAAAACTCTATGGGAATAAGTTATTGTTTTACTAAGCTTTTGAAAGTATACTATGATGTTTATAACAAGAGTTTGAACAATTATTTCGAATAATCAAATCATGAAACCCTATTATATATATATATATATATATATATATATATAATTTTGGTCTTGAGACCTCCCCTTAAACTTGAACTATGCTCGTTTAAGTATGTATATTTGTTTTTAGTTTTGAAATTTGAATTTAGAGAATAATAATTAAATTCCCTCTCTTGTTGTAACATCTCTTGATTTTACATGTTATGAGTTGATCAATTGCATATTGAGAAGCATGAGATGAATATTTTTGATTGTTTAAGGACTTGATATTGGTTATGATTTTAAGAGAGGGTGTTTTCTTGTTTATAAATGTTAAAGATGATGATTCAATGAATTGCATGGGTTACTAAAAGGTAATTGACCACCACATGTTAAGGATTTGAAATGAGAGAAGCTTTGCATAAGTTTTCACATATTTTGAAATACTAATTCTCTTGTATTGTTTAAATGATTTGGTGATCCAGTAATATGTTTTGAATGAAAAGACTGTAACTTGATATTGTATGGGTTATATGACTTACAAGTCTTGGTATGACGATACCAAATCAGACAAATGTCACAATAGACTCAGACCAGACTAGACCAAAGAACGTTTTCAGATATTAGACCACTTTTTCAGAAAGATGCATGTTTTAAGATAATAAATGGGCTTAAAAGAGTTAGATGGTTACCCAAAGAAAGTGTTTGAGTGTAAGGCATCACCACTGGAACCGAGTTTTTCTGATTCGGGTGATATGATTAGCTAAGGATAATGTATACTTTTTCTTGAGACAATGGTATACTAGTCTAGCATGTAGGACCCCTATCCTTGCGGCAAACTTGGATGTGGGGGATTGGCCGACGAGTTAATGGCAGACCCATATATCCCATGGGTACTAGACTTAAAAAGTGTACCATCTAGCTCAGAAGTAAGAAAAAGAGTGAGTCATAATTTCAAAGATTGCTTCAAAGTCTTTAGGTATGCCCATGTGTTTTCCTATATCGTATGTAAAATGCTTTATGAATTTCTCTCACTTATGTTGTATAAAAGTATGTTATTTTGCATTGCTCTTCGTATCAGTATATCGGAATTGACCCCCTATATTTTAGGTTCTAAGGCCTAGTCTAGCGGTCCTGCTAAACAGTAGATTGTTGTCAGACATTTAGAGTTGGTGAGCCCCTTACTTCGGAAGGCTTCTTATTCACTTATGTTGATCTCATTTGATTTTAGTTAATAGTCCGACCGAGGGCCTTGTCCTGGTTTCATACAGATATTGTTTTCAGTTTTAGTAGAGATTTCATAGACTTGTATTAGATGGTTCGAGTTTTTTTAAACTTATGTTCACATTGTTCAGTTGAATTAAAAGCATGACCATGTTTTCATTTTGTTATGTTTTCCGCATTCCCTTACTGTATATGAATGTGTATATGATTTCCAGTTAGAGAAGGGCTCTTGGGCCTTCATGGTTTGGGATGCTCATCGCAACCTAGGCCTTAGTTCAGGTGGTGACAAGTAATCCATGACATGAAATAGATGCCTTCCGAACTATGGAAGTTCACCACTTCAATCCAACACTGACTATTCTTGAATACGATTAATGAGCAGGAGTAGTAGTATAGATGGTACCTGTATCGTGTGGGGATACAACCATTCGAAGATGGGTTAGCGGGTGAACGCTAGACAGTACTCGGGATAAGGATAAAATAATGCCAACCTTTAAAACCAAATAAACCAACCATATGCATTCGCAACCATACATACATATATATATATAACCATGTCGAAAAATAGAATCGGGTTTAGAGTTCATTTAAAATCACTAACCTAGGTATGTGTCGCTTAATCATTTTAACTATCCACGGGCTATATGGGTCTAGTGTAGCCCCCTGAATGAGCCCCGATGCGTGTATCCGCACAAACCGGAGATACCATAACAGTAGAGGATTTCGGAGCACCCTTTGCTCTCCATGATACATATTTACAGTGTACTTAGACGATTCCCATGGACCTCATAATATCATATAAGAGGTCTCCATGACCTATACTCATGTCGGCAAACATGAGCTTCCAGTGTTCGTTCATTGGGCTCCCACATTCACGCTTAGCTATCACACCCCACCACTTTTACCCAATTAAAAGCATTTTCACATAACCAAACCACCAATTTCATTTATTATTAATCAAGAATATTATAAGTGGTATTATCATACTGACTATAGCTTGAAAGCAATGTCCTTAGCCATCCTTAGAGGATTCTCACGTACCCCATAGGTTACATTATTTAGTTTACTTGGGAGATTCCCATGTACCCCACAAATACATCATTATTAACCTTACTTTGGGTTTATCGTGTACCCTACAAGTATTTTATTAGAAAGCTTTGCATGGGAAATTCCCTTGTACCCTTCAAGGTTTTCCTTCAAAATAATTTCATAGCCACCAAGTCCTTACCATTTAACCAATCTAAACTATGCATACCGTTCAAACCATTTAAAATTATTCCAAACCTTTAAACCCTTTATACTTTTCAAAACATTTAAATTATACCACTCAAAACATTTAAATCAGTGCAAAACCTTCCAAATTAATTTAGGATTCCATTACCAAACCATACCATGCAATAGTTTCAATACTAGTTCCATAATAAAGTAAAAACATACTCTTAGGCATTTTATCAAACATGTTGAGGGCATACCTTTACCAAGACGAACACCATAGTATAAACCATCAATATTTGGATTACTCATGACCCATTTGTTAAACCATAACCAAAAAACACCCACATATGCAAACTATTATAAAAAACATATAAAAACATAGTTTAACCAATACCCAACAATATGCACCAAGACCCTCAACATTGATTTCAAAACCATCATTTATGATTTATAATTTGTGTTTAAAACACAATAAAACATGTCTTTAGTTTGAACTAACAATGAGGGAAGAGTATCTTTCCTTATACAAGAACACTTGAAGAAACCCTAGCCTTCAATCTTCAAGAGAGAATTCGAGAGAGACTTTAGAGTGTTTTAATCTTTAACAAAAGTTATGAGAGACCACCAAGGGTTATGTAACGTGGGTACATAAGGGTTTTATGGTGGGAAATGTCTGAAATGCCCACAACTTAAAAGCTGAAAACTAGCTCCTAGGAGGGTAAGACTCACCCCCTAGCCGTACCCGAGGGTACGAGTGGTACCCTAACTCGTAACAAACCCTTTATCATGGTCCCATATACTGAACAACATACGAGAATACAAGTCCAACTCATACCTAAGGGTATGAGTGATACCCTAAACCATACCCCCAATCCGTATCTTGGACAATTTCAACTAGGTCAACTTTTAAGCATCACACAACTAGGCATCATACACTCGCTTTTCACTATACAAATCATATGATGTTGAGTCGTACGTACAATAACCAATCCAAACCTACTGACCAACATATGAGTGATCCATCCTCAACCTATCCAATGGTACGATTGGTACCCTTGAGTCGTAACCCTCTCAGAATGTCAAAACCCAAGAAATTTTGAAAAGGTCCAATTCCCCGGGTGTTTCAGTCTCCCCGACTAGGATCATTCATCCTCGAATGATGGGTAATAGAGAGAATAAACTCGAGATAACACATTAATACCCACTAATTCCTTCTAACCAGATTTAGAGAATGGTGGCGTAACCTATGATGAGAAGATCACCACAAATCTCAAGCACGATTTACACCTCAACATCTCTATTCCGACCTCTAACTAAGTTAGAAAACCAAGATGCAAGACAAAATATTCCCTTTCCCAACCATGTTAAAACAAAAAAGTGAAGAAAAACACATACCTTACGCCCAAATTTCAGGAACGAAAAACAATGCGGACACTTGGACTCCATGTCCACTTCCGCATCCCAAATGGCTTCCTCGGATATTTAGTTCCAGCATAGAACCTTTACCAAAGCCACGTGTTTTGTTCACAATAGGCAAACTTGTCAACCCAAGATCCTTAACAGGACCTCCTTAAAGAACAAAGAGTCTAAGATACCAATACCAACCCAAGGAACCAACCACGGAAAGACCATCCACACCTTACCCTGATATAAATACATAGAATACCAGATCACATGCTAGAGAGCAAGTCCAATTTAACATAGAATATACCGAGACACAACACTACGAGAGCTTGAGTCTAAATATACACCACTTCCATGTACAAGCCTATCAAAAATTAAAAGGAGATAACTTAGGCCACCCGAGATCTACTCCTCACATCCATCCCAAAACATTACTCCACTTCCATCACCATTATAATGTGAAAAGCATAAGTAAAATACATGTGCAACCCATAACTAAGTATTTAATACCAAAACCCTGAAACCATTCAACAATTATACCATGAAACAATTCATAACATACCTTCCAAGCCTATTGGTACCCAACATGACTATTGGTACAACTACTAATCACAACACTCAAGCATACTTCTTTTATACCCGCGGTATCATCTATCTTTCTAAAGATCTAGTAACCTCTAGCATTTTCACAAGTATTTTCACCACCTATTCCTTGCCTAGCGATTTCTCATGACAACAACCTCACCTCACTCTCCAAAACCTTAGTTCTAGTAATCACCGTAGAATCTCCCCACTTAGGGCCCTCTATATTCCTTGTTTCAAAACATCACCATGCTCCTCAAGTAACTACCATCCTATCACGAGAAGGGTCATTTAAGGAACCAAATTACCGGAGCTTCACATACCACTCAAAGAGAGACCCCCGAAACAAAGGAAGGCAACATATGTACTAAGTACTTCATATCAACCACCTAGGTCATAAATGAAGAACTACCTCGACCGAACTATACCATAAAAGGAGTCCTTAGGATTAGACACCAAAAGAAACCCAACCGCATATACCATAGATAATGTAATTTCAAGGATCATATCCAGGGAATAAGGGGAATGCAAAATGAGAACCTCGGGCATAAGCACTATATGAATGAATGCAACGCTAGTAGAGTACTCTCTTAACCGAGATAGAAGAGAATTACAAGAATATGAAACCCAACCTTCCTAAGAAATCCACCACTAGAGGAACTTTTAAGATTAACCTTCAACCTTCATCTCATTACACCTATAAGCACAACACTCTGCTCTAATGGGTATCACCAAGGATGTACACTATGGACACTTGGTTATCCTATACTCAAAAGCTCATCCATCCAAATGCCACCTAGAGTCCCGCATAGTCATATAGATTTCATGCTATAACCCATCTAATGACTTAACCCCCAATCCGCAAGTTCAACCTGAACTTTTGGCATATACATCACAACTTTACCACTATTGTATTTCCCAAGCAATCAACCTTACCTCTTCCGTATACCTTATCCAACTTGCCAATCTAGCTCCACAATTTCCACATTATTATTCCAAAGCTAATATTTTTTCGATACCAAAATCAAACCTATAGTCTCAAACCTAGTATCTATCAACCACTATGCACCACTAACAAAGCACCCTATATAGAATACATATATTTGGTCCACCCTACAATGAGGACACCGTCAATTCCTTGTTTACCCGTCGACAACCTATTCATTCCCAGATGAAACCATCATCTTTATGCATGCAAGAATAAAAGCACCCCATGGAGGGCACTAGGACATATGAAATCTTCACCTAAGAGATCCCTTAACTCCCCCTAAACTTTTTTAACCCAACTGAAACCATTCTATAAAGAAAGAAAGAGAAATTCGACAGGTGTACGAAATAAGACCAATCCTAAACCAACCTCCCCATTAGAAAGACATCCCAAGGGTCATAAAAAAGACCTCAGGAAATTCATACACCACCAAAACCGAATGCAAAGGACCTTTCGAGTTAGAATCTTTAACTCGGACCAGATAATAAAGACACCTCTTTGGAGATAAAACTCTAAGCTCTAAGATATAATGTAACCTTTCCATTAATAGCTAGGGAAGCACCATTCCATTCCATAAATGACTCACCAAGTATCCTAAAGACAACCTTATGTATTCGATAGTCTAATGATGCATAGCATGAGTGCAACCAATTCATCCACCGAATAACATCGAAATCCACCATATCCGAGTCAAATAGATCTACCAAAGCCCCTTTACTACTAACAGATACCACACACCACCAATAAACTCTTTTAGTAACCACAAAGTCACGTACCGGGGTAGAAATAAAAAATAAAAGAAAAGAGTTTGAAATAACCTTGGGACCAAAATCAAATACACAACTTCAAATGGGTCCACAAAAAAAAGAGGAGACCCTGAACCAAGTAAACCGTACACACTATGGAAAAAGAGTTTTCAACATACTAGTGTCAGTATCAGAAGATGCCTCAAACACTTGAGCGATAGTGAAGTCATGGAGACAATCCCGACTAGTGCCAGAGCTAGAAATAATACCCCTTGGCGCAAGAGCTAGAGAAGCGGTAACTGGTATCCTATTTGCCACAGTGGCAACCCTCAAAGGACACTCCTGGCACATATGACCCGACTAAACACAACAAAAATACAGGTTCCTCCCCTCATAGAAATAATCGCAATGCAACCGACCACAAAACATATAGAAAGATAGGGTGGGGCTGACTGAGACCCATCGTCCTGAAAATAATACCCACCCAAAGACTGAGGATAAGGGACAATGACAACCAAATAGGAACTCCCAGAATTCCCTTGCTCAAATCGTTGTCCATCATCTCTACCATAAATTTTCTGACCCCTTCCCCGATTTGAACATTGAGACTTCTTGCCCTGCCTCTTTCCCAACCTTACACTATTCTTTCTCACACCATTAGGACTGGACTGAAGTGAAAGATATGTCATTATCTGGGCGAATAGATAAATAAAGCGTCGAAACTCAGCATTATAACCTCTCCTTAAGGTAACTGAGTATGATTGCTACCTTCTGAAATGGGTCAATGGAGACCGATGGGACTCCACGGGAAAAATCAGAAGCTGCGACCCTTGACCAGGTCTGTGCCCCATTAGTTAGACTAGATCCGTCAATGTCATTCTCCAGTAGTACAGGTGAGTTTCCACAAACTTTAAATTGTTGAAAGGACATTATCTGAAAAGGTAAACCAAAGAATATTTAGGGAAAAGTTCAAGACCTTAAACTCCACAGCCCGAACAGAGAACAACAAGAAAGTGAAATATTTCTAAACACCTCATAGCCTCCTGATTATAAGTGTGGTGCACAACACACGCATAAGCAAGACTCTACTCGACACGACTTTATGGACATCCCATGCACAGTAACCTATGCTCTGATACAAACATGACACAACCCGAATTAGGGCCTTGTTGTAAATGGGTAATCTCAAGTCTAACCAGGAATGGAGAGCACCCCCAACACCCAGCCCAACCAACTAGCATATAACCCAAGTCGGATGAACTCTGAACATATAACAAGATAGCATATTTGTAAAGTGGTGACTTTGGAATAAACCTATATCCGAGGCCAACCCAACCAAGTCAATCCCACCAATATCCAACCAATCCTTCCAAACCAAAACCAAGACAATAATCCTATGTATGTAAGTACATAACATAATCAATACATACCCAAGTCCACAATTGTCCATACAAATCCATTAAACCAGACCAAAGAGTAACTAGTCGGGAAATGCTCCTGACCATAGCCAGAAACCAAAGTCTATGAAAGACAAAAGTATATAAAGTAATACATGACATGAATTAGATGCCTTCCGAACTATGAAAGTTCACCACTTCAATCCAATATCGACCGTCCTCGAATTCGATCAATGAGTAGGAGAAGTAGTATGGCCGGTACCTACATCGCGTGGGGATATAGATATCCAAAAAATGGGTTAGAGGGTTAACGCTATCAAGCACCCAGAAAAAGTATGAAATAATGCTAACCTTTAAAACCAAATAAACCAACGATATGCATTCACAAATATATATATATATATATATATATAAACCATGTCATGAAAGGGACCGAGTTTAGCATTCATTTAAAATCACTAACCGTATTTAACTACCCACGGCTAATGGGTCAGTGGAACCCCCTGAACGGGCCCCGATGCATGTAGCTGCATGAATTGGGGATACCTTAAGAGTAAGGAATTCTTGAGTATCCTTCGCTCTCAATGATATATATTTTACAGTGTACTTAGAGGATTTCCCATGTACCTCATAGTATCATATAAGAGTTCTCCATGACCTATCCTCATGTCGGCAAATATGAGTTTTCAATGTTCGTCCATTGAACTATCACCTTCACGGTTAGCTATCGCACTCTAACACTTTTGCCCAATTAAAACCATTTCCACATAACCAAACTACCAATTTTATTTATTATTAATCAAGGATATTATAATTGGTATCGCCATACCGACTATAGCTTGCAAGCATTGTTCTTATCCATCCTTTGAGGATTCTCATGTACCCCATAGGTTACATTATTTAGTTTATTTGGGGATTTCCATGTACCCCGCAAGTACATCATTATTAACCTTACATTGGGGATTCCCGTGTACCCCACGATTATTTCATTATAAATCTTTCCTTTGGGGATTTTCTTTTGCCCCGCAAAGTTTTCTTTCAAAACAATTTGATAGCCACCAAGGCCTTTTAACTAGTCCAAACCATGCATACCATTCAAAACCATTTAAAACCATTCCAAACCTTTAAACCCTTTATACCATTCAAAACATTTAATTCAATGCAAAATCGTCAAAATTCATTTAGGGTTCAATTACCAAATCATACCATGCAATAGTTTCAATATAAGTTCCATAATAGACTAAAACATGCTCTTAGACATTTTATCAAACATGTTGAGGGCATACCTTTACCAAAACCAAAACCATAGTATAAACCATCAAGATTTGGGTTACTCATGGCCCATTTGTTAAACCATAACCAACAAGCACCCACATATGCAAACCATCACCGAAAACATATAAAAACATAGTTTAAACCAATAACCAACAATATGTACCAAGACTCTCAACATTGATTTCAAAACCACGCCAGCATGAGAAATCAAAGAAATAATTGATTAAGAAATGCATATCAACATTATAAATATAATCTATTTATAAAAGTTAAATCCTCTATAAACTTGAATTGGCAAATTCAAAAATGTAATATCACTTGAAGTATAAAAACTGTCACCATATATATATGTATGTATATACATATATGTAATTTATGTATATATATATATATATATACACACACACACATATATGTATACATATATATATTAAATGTCTTTGACGACCGCGGCATATTAGTAAAATGTAATCTCATTACACATTCATTTTTGGTTTTTATCTAGACCTTTAAATTTTTATGAGGAGAGGAGCCAAATTTGGAGAAAATTGAAATTTTTCTTACCAAAATTGGTGAAGTTTTTCTTTATTCTTTAACTGTGTTAGTGTCTTGTTAAATTAATTTAAGTTAGATATTTAAATTTTAAATATGACAAATATCGCTGATTTAAATTCACAAAGACCATTGAAATACAATTTCAATTAAGGGAAAAAATTTACTCTGCCAAATCAAGATTTGAACCTTGGCAAGAAGAAAATGTTTGACCAAAAAATAATGGTAAGTATAATCTTGATAGATGATAATTCTCATTCTTTTGAAATATTAATAAATTTTTTCCATATATGATAAATATAGAGATAGATAGATAGATAGATAGATAGATAGATAGATATAGATATAGATATAGATAATAGTGGCTATATACTGAATTCTAATTCTTTTTGAAATGTTAATAATATTTTTCCACATTTAACACACCATCATATATAATAATATCTTTTCCACATCTAACACACCATCATACATATATACATATATATATATATATATATATATATATATGATAGAATTTTCTCCATAAATTTCACAACAAGTGATGAATACAACTCTAAATTTCATTATGGAACACCACCTCTTCCTTATTGTTTTTCTTATTTCAATGGTTTGTTCGAATTCAATAGCTTTTTCGATTAATGAAAAATTATACTTCAAGGTTAATAAAACTGTCATAGCACAAATTCGAAAAGCCTTCATGGCTTTTGATATATCAAACCTTCAAGATCCTCCAATCCCACCAAATTCTGTTAGTGTATACCATCTCGACCTTCTGGAAAAGTCAAAATTCAAGGATTATGACTCATTATTCACTCAGCGCCTCGCTCACGATCAGGCTAGAGCAACATTCCTGGCATCAGCGTTCAGACTATCCCGTGACAAAAAGAGGATCTACTCGCAAGGAAAATCTTCTGTAAGTAATTCGAGTGACATCTATGACCAAATCCTAAAGGCAACACATGTTACATTATGTTGCTTTGTTTATGCTTGGTAGTGAAAGAGTAAGAAACTTCTTGCTAATTGATACTGAAAATTATCTCTCTTGGTGGCAATGTGAACCACGTTCTCCAAATAAGTGTTACAAGCAAGCGTTTAATGCAATTTACAATTATAGAGAATCAAGTACATTTAAAAAAATGGATTGTGTTGACGAAAGTGGATACTTAAATTCAGTGTTTCGTTGCAATGTTGATAACAGATTGTGTTTGTACATGCAAAGTTATGGCCATGGAGAGAAAACGATAGGGTTCCTTGGATCGGATATTATCACATTTGTAGGTGACAATACAAAAGCCAGGATTATCTTTGGATGCGGCGTTGATCAAACGAGTGGTACTAGTCAATTTGCTAATACATATTCTGGGATTATTTCTCCTGGTAAAAGACTAAGTGCAAGAACATCCGGGATATATTCTTTGCCATCACAACTAGGGAGTAATTTGTTCGCGCTATGTCTCCCAAGCGCAGAAGCAGCCACTGGATCCTTCTTGACATTTAATAAAGCTCCATGGGTATATGGTACAGAGGCAAAACTTTTGAAAAATCGACAGCAGCCTCACTTATACTATGTTAATCTTTACAAGATTTTTATCAACGATAGAGAAGTCCCTGTGGATCCTACATGGTGGAATGGTCAAAAAGAGGATCATGGCGCCTTTGTAGACACGGGGTCATTGATATCGCGATTTCCTCATGATTATTACATTATTTTTCGATACGCATTCAGTGCACAAGTGCATTATCCATTGTATTCACGTGGTGTATTTGATACTTGCTATAAAGAGATAGAAGGGGAAGAAGAAATGCAATTCCCAAGTGTAAGGTTATTTTTTGGGAATGTTAGTGTTACACAAGAGTTGAAGTTAGAACAAGATAGAGTTGTAAAAAATATTAATGGCTATTATTGCTTAGCTTTTTTGCCATGGGATTTAAAACAAACACTTACAGGGACTCATCAACTTCAAGGCACAGGATTAACTTTTGATTTGAAAAACAATGCTTTGACTTTCAGTGTTGATGCTTGTGATTAATGGTGTATACAAAATTATTTGTAATTTAGCTATGCTAAATAATATATGGAATACTATGTTTTTCCCTTCTTTTTTTTTTGGTTTGTCTCTCTTTACATTAATTTTCCAGTTCTTCATGAAAGATATATTCATTCCATTTTGGGTTGACAAATGTTTTCAAGTGACAATTTTCACGTATGTTCGAAGAAGGATCGCACCTCAAGGGTGAACTTAGACAACATATCTTAACTTTAATTTGCACCAAGGCTCCCCATCTCGCCCATACCAACCAAATTTTAGGGAAATCATTTTTCATGAAAAACGTCAGTGTCATACCAAACATACCACATGAAACATAAATCAAAATACTGGATTATAAATCAGGATTTCTAACATATATATTGTTCAGTTGTTAAGACTGAAAGATACGCCTTTGTGGTGGGGCCCTTCCCCGGACACCGCGCATAGCGGTAGCTTTATCGCACCGAGCTGTCCTTTTTTTGTTAAGACTGAAAGAAGACAAACGAGAAATATACCGAAAGAGACATAATAGTTTAACGTCGCTCATTCAATCGACTAACATCACAGAAGGAGATGACGAATCTGATTAAATTCAAAATCAAGAGTAACTAGAACTAAAACTCAAAGAACTAATAGAAGATGTTGTGGCATTCTTGTTTCTTTGAAGTAGCTATTTTCACAGATCCAGGGAAGGGCCGGACCCAAAACATGATATAGACAAAATGTCCAACGTACTGACTTGGCCCAAGTTGGGGAGTAAAAATGTGTTGGAAATATAGTTCATTTTTGCAAAAATCAACTAGTAAATTACACCACAATTGCCTAAGCAAATAATTCAATAAATTTATATGCTCCTTCTAATCAAGAGCAATGGATTCTAAACCCAAAAATTTCACTCACAAAATGTACAGCTTCAATATTCTTCACTTAGTACTACTATTTTTCGTTGTACTTTGTAACTCTTCTCTAAGATTCAACGCGGTCCAGAGTGACATCGATTGTTTGAAATCGATAAAAGAATTGTTGGAAGACCCTTTAGGTTCCTTGGCTTCTACGCGGATATTCAATAATCTAACAAAAGGTTTTTGTTGAAGCAGGTTGTTAAAGGTGTTCCAACTATGTCAAATTACTACTGCAATGACTCAGTGAAGTTAGTTATAACTAACCTCTAGCTCACCACTAACCAACCAACCAACCTACTAGTAGTCTTAGCTCTCTTACTAACTGCCTATATATGCACATGTATCATGTACTATTGCATAACAACTTGAATACAAAGAATTACGGTTTTGGCTAATGCTCTATAGTCATCTCTGTTCTCTCTTCTCCTCTCTTCTCTTTTACTTTCTTGCTTTCTTGCATAGTTGTTCATGGTGATTACCATTAAGATCACCTAAATCTTCATGGTATCAGAGCTTACACTAAGTTGAATCACTACGTGAGACTCGATCCTAATTCACAAGTGAAAACTACATTTGTTCTTGAAATCGAGAACTACAGAGAATCTAAGAGTTCATTCTTCTGCAAATCCTCTGTAATCAATTGCCATGGAGACCGGTGTTGATGGAATTGGTACTTCAATTATGCCTCCAATGAATAATGCAAATTCTTGTTTCAGTTTGCAACTACTACTCTGGATATCAATCACCTTCTGTATCCCTCAACTGCAGACATCTCAGGTACTTCACTTGTTTCATTTCAGTTACAAGGAAAGTGAAAACTATGTAGTATGGATAGGGGTGGCAAATGGGCGTAGGGCTGGCAATTTCAGTCCATATTTGTGAAAAGAGTCCATTTAACCCATATTTATTGAATTGGATCACTCATATTTCAAATGGATAAATATATACTTCAACTCATTTTAAAAGCTCATACAAATATGGACAAAATGGGTAAAATATGGGTACCCATTTAAACACAGAGATCACCCACTTATGCTTAAAATTTCAGTTTTTTTTCTCTTTTCTAGTTTCTTTTCTTCTTTTTTTTTTTGTTTTTTCTTTCTTTTTTCCTTTAATTTACTTTTTTGTTTTTTCATTTTTTTTCATTTTTTACTCGTTTTTTGTAATTTCTTTTTTTCTTTCTCATTTTTTCATCTATTTTTTTTTCTTTGTATTTTTTTCGTTTTCCTCTTTCTCATTCTTATTTCATCATTCATATTCGCTTGATTTTATATTTAACATTTAAATATTATTTTTATTTAAATTTTATATTTTTTATGTTTAAAAATAAATAAATTATGCACATTTAGATTCTTAAAAAAAACAAAACAGTTTTAGTCATTTATGTTCAGATTTTTAAACAGCATCTTAATCATTCAGATTCAATCGTGACATACTTGCTTCTTTAAGTAACTGTTTTCATGGATCCAAGGAAGAGACGCACTAAAGAAATAAGGGAAAAAACTCAAATATGTCGTCGAACTATTAGAATTGGCTCATTTATGTCATCTGCTAAAAGTTTGGCTCATCATTCTAATAATTCGATGACATATCATACCAACTTGACCCAATTTGTTAAGAAAAATGTGCTGGAAATATTGCGCCATGCTTGACCCAAGTATGCATTAATCTTGTTTTAAGTTGAACAAATAGACGCAACTATCCTTCATGTTGGAGTTTGTGACCCAAATTTTGTTGATCCGGCCTTGAAAAGTTCGCGGTGCGACCCCATGTTTGAGATTCTTTCCACCACAGACCCCGTTGGGGGTGCGGGGTCAAAACCCCCGCGGTATGGACCTGTATGTTTTTGGACTTAGAATTTATTCGTACGTACGTGTTATATAAGTGCGATTTAGTGGGTTATTTTTCGCGGTTTTAACACAAGTGACTTTCGTCTCCGCCTTGTACTCCTCATCATTATAGTGAATTTCCTCCTCCTCTGCCCGTGGTTCCACGTAAAATTTGTATGTTCTTCGTGTTTTCTTTTGCATGTGGTATTGAAATTAAAGACATCCTTTTCGTTTCTTGGATTGTATTTGAGTATAGTGATTTTAGGTGAGTAAAGGAGGTTCTTTTATTGGTACTCTTTGCTTTCGTACTTGATTTTTGATATGTTTATTTGAGCTGAGGTACCTTCTTAAGGTAGTGGTAAAGGCCGCGTACACACCAGTCACCACCCTCCCTAGAACCCACTTGTGGTATGTTGTTGTTGGTTCATTACTAGTGTCAGAATAATGAAATGTTTAATCACCTATAAGTATTACTTTTTTTTATAGTATAGTATTCTTGCAAGTTAGAACACATTAAACGTTCAACTTCACATAATAATATTATTGTTTATAAAAGTAAGGGCTAGTTTTAATTAATAAGATGTTAGTTATTTGTTTGCAATGCATTGCCTTAAATATTATAGTGAAAACTTTATTTATTAATATGAAGATTTGATAAAAAGTTCTAAAGTATTTTTAATAAAAAGTAGATAGTTCTTATTTCTTTTCTTAATTTAAATTTTGTACCTTTTATATTTTACAATCTTTAATAAGAAATTATAATTATAAAATTTATATTAAAATTTTTGGGGGCTTAAAACAAACACTTTACTAGCCTTATCTTTGTGTCACCCTAGATTAAAACTTTTTATTTTCAGATCTAAATGTGCATTATCTATTTATTTTTAAACATACCAAATATAGAATTCAAATAAAAATAATAATTAAAAATTTAAAAAGAATTAGTTACTCTTGATGTGTCTCTTTCGATATATTTTTAGCTCGTTTGTCTTCTTATTTGGCGTCTTTCGAGGTCTACTTTATTAACAAGACACCTAATTAGTTCAGTCTTAACAAGTGAACAATATTTGTTTTAGAATCCTGAAATTTATTGAGTTATTTCTTATGGCCTGGGGTCTTGCAGCATAACTCCACAATTGTCAACTTCTTTTCTTCTTTTTCATTTATAATCCAGTATTTTGATTTAGGCACAATACGTACACATGCCCTTCAACTTGTCCTCAAATCAAATCTTTGACCTTTAGCTTTGGGTGTGCATAAGTAGACACTTAAAATTATATAAAGTCAAACAAGTAGACACATATATATCCTATGTGGCCAATTCTTGTCCTGCATGGTGTCCTACGTGTATTATGCCACATAGGACATGTGTATCTACTTTTTCAACTTTATACAGGTTTTAGTGCCTACTTGTGCACACCCAAAGTTGTAGGTTATAGATATGATTTGAAGTCAAGTTAAAGGGCATGTTTGATTTATATTTCGTGTGGTATGTTTGGTATGAGTTAAGACTTTTTTCATGAAAAATGTTTTTCCTAAAATTTGGTTGGTATGGGCGAGAAGGGGAGCTTTGATGCAAACTAAAGTTATGTCTGTGTGACTTACAGGTCACACATTCGAGTTGTGTAATTAGGTCAGGGTATGTCATTGTCTAAGTTAATTCTTGGGACGCGGTCCTTGTCCGCAGTGATGGATGTACATGTATTTCAGGGATTCATCCGAATCCCCTTCGTCGGAAAATTATACTATTTTTACATGGTAAAATTTTTTTTATGTATAAATAATAGAGGCTGAACCCCCTTCGACTAGTCGGTATATATACTACTGAACCCCCTCACTGAAAATCCTGGATCCGGCCCTGCTTGTCCGGACCTACGTGAACTGTTACTTGAACATTAGCAAAATGTTCGACTTGGTCATTGCCAATAACCTCATATTAAGAATTTTGACTTGAGTAAAATTTCATTGCATTTGTTGTTAGTATTATACACATATTCTTTTACATAAATTTATCTTGTTTTCTGTATAAATACAGGTAAAATGTCGACGAAATCTCATGTTAAATGATTAAATTTAGGCATTATACATAATTGTGTTCTTTAATTTGACCTTCAGAAGATATCGATATCCTCCAACTTTAAGTTTTTACAAAACTATAAGTAGACACTTAAACTTGTATAAGTTGAACAAGTAGACGCACGTATCCTGCATGACAATACGTATGAGATTCACTCGAATTGATTTGTATTATGCTATGTAGGACGCATATTATTTGTATTTGAAAGACATAATACATAAATATGACCCTAAACTTGACATCAAATTATAACTTTAACCTTAAACTTTAATAGTGCACAAATAGGGCATTTAACTATTCAAAACATGAACAAATATGACCTCCAATTTTGCAACTTCCATGAATGAGTTTCACTCGCTCCTACGTGGAAAACTCATCCAATCACATGGTGCCACGTCGTTAAAAGGGCTGACTTGGAGGGAGGTCATTTTGTGCAGTTTTGAATAGTTAAAAGGTCATATTTGTGCACTGTCAAAGTTTTACTTTTTGTGTTAAAATGACGTTGTTTTTTTTTTTTAATTATTATTATTATTATTATTATTATTATTATTATTATTATTAAAAATTACACAAATATACAACTTATATTTCCAATATTACAAAAAATTTCAACTCCCTAAACATATTACAAAAATTCCAACATATACACAGAATGCTATGTATATGTCGGCTATATTATGTATATTAATAGGGAGAGAGAATAAAGTAATTAAAAAATGGGAGAGAGTGTAATTACTTAGAAAAGGTTTGGTATTATTATTATTATTATTATTATTATTATTATTATTATTATTTATTTATTTATTTATTTATTTTTATAGCAGCAGGGATTGAACCCGCGTAGTAGGCTGAAGGAAGCGCCCAAGAAGAACAAATAACACCATTGGGCTATCTAAGTGCCTTGTTTCATGTGGTTCAACATTAATAAACGTACCTAAATATGAATTTTCTACCTTATATATACAACGTAATCTTTTTACCGAGGGGGTTCGGGTGAACCCCATGATAACCACGTAGGTCCACCCCTACGTTAATTTAATAACGTTAATTTAATATACTACTACTACTATCCTTAATAACTTTAATTTAATAACGTTTTATTAAAACTATAATTTTTTTTATTATTAGTATAGTTTCATCTTTAATTTAATATTTAAATAAATTATATTGAGATATATTATATAACATAAATTCGCCCATTACTTTATAATATATATACATATCTGCACGATTTTTTCGTATGAGGCCGAGCCACCTAATTAATAAATCTTCAATATTGCTTTTTTTCCGCAATGACAAAAGAAATTAGATGCCATTTTCATCTTTGAGTCAAAAATAATGAAAAAATAATAGTGAAAAGTCATTTAAAGGTCATATTTGTGCATTGTCAAAGTTTAAGGTCAAAGTTATAAATTTGATGTCAAGTTTAGGGTCATATTTATATATTATGCCCTTAAATTTTAAGTTGGATGCGCCCAGTTTTGCGTGTTAAACACGCATTTTGCCACGCAGGATCGGAGGTCATATTTGTGCAGTTTTGAATAGTTAAATGTCATATTTGTGCACTGTCAAAGTTTAAGATCAAAGTTATAAGTTGGTGTCAAGTTTAGGGTCATATTTATATATTATGTCTATTTGAAATGTATATTTAATATATTAAAATATAAATAAATTATGTTACATTCAAATGCTTAAAAAAACAAACGGCCGCATCCAAAATATAATATAGACAACATACCCTACCAGCTTGACCCATAAGATGTTTGAGTAAAAAATGTACCTTGCTTGACCCCAAGTCAACTGCTGTCCATTTTTGCAAAAATCAATCAAGTAAGTTACACCACAATTGCCTAAGCAAATAACTCAATAAATTTACAGGGTAATGGATTCTAAAACCAAAAATTTCACTCACAAAATGTTCACCTTCAATATTCTTCACTTAGTACTGCTATTTTTCGTTGTACTTTGTAAATCTTCTCTAAGATGCAACGCGGTCGGGAGTGACATCGATAAAAGAATCGTTGGCAGACCCTTTAGGTAGCTTGGATTTTACGTGGAAATTCGATAATCTGACAGAAGGTTTCATATGCAAATTTGCAGGAATACGATGCTGGCATCCTGATGAGAGCAAGGTTTTAAGCATTAGTCTTCCAGACATGGGATTAATTGGTGAGTTTCCGCGAGGCATTCAAAATTGCTCTTCTTTAACTTCTCTTGATCTTTCAAACAACAAGCTATATGGAACCATCCCTTCGGATATATCAAATTTAATCGGATATGTTGTAACTCTTGATCTCTCGAGCAACGAATTCTCAGGCGAGATCCCAGTTACCCTTGCGAATTGCTCTTTTCTTAATAACCTCAAATTAGACCAGAATAAACTAGAAGGTTCAATCCCACCGGGAATTGGCTTGTTAGGTCAACTCAAGAAGTTTAATCTCTCCAACAACATGTAGACAGGGCCAGTGCCAAATTTTATCGATGTCTCTTTTCCACCAGAAAGTTATGCAAATAATCCAGGACTTTGCGGTGAACCTCTAGACCCATGTGGTGCAGTTGGGAACCATCGTGTCCTGTTTGTTTGTGGCTTTGTGACGGGTTGGTCGCTTTCAGCATTTGTTGGTATCTATCTTTTTTTCTTAGGCTTACCTGGTGTAAAAAATATTCTTCTATTGATCAAGAAGAGAACAAAGGTAATGGTGATTGATGGAAATGAATGGCCTCTAGAAGAAGTAAACAACCACCCAAAGGTAAACATTTTTCTTGCTCTCAACCGTCTTTTTTCAAATAAAGTTAAAAATATCAAGAATCGATGACTAAACGTCTACTTAAACTTCTCATTTTACTCTTAGTGACAAGCTTTTATAGCCAGACATGTGTTATGGAACGTTTAAGACCATAAGTTTCAAAAATTTCCTTTTTTTCTTCTTCTTAAAATTTTCTCTTAGCCAAACTACTTACTCAAACTGTTGTTGTAGAGGAAAAATAAAAAATGTACTAATGGTAGATATGTTCTGTTCATCAGATTTTACACCTGGAGACGATCGTTACAAGAATGAGTTTTATGGAACTATCAAAAGCGACTTCGAATTTCAGCCAAGAAAATGAAATCGGGAATGGTATGCTGGGAAAAATGTACAAAGCACTTGTCCCAAATGGATGGACAGTTGCTATAAAGAGGCTCCATGTTTCGGAGGATTTGGAGGAAGAGTTTGTTTCCGAGATCACGACTCTGGGTAGTCTGAGGCATCCGAATTTGGTGCCTCTAATTGGATTTTGTTCTGAGTGGAACGAGCGGCTTTTGGTATACACATACATGCCTAATGGAAACTTACATGAGTGGTTGCACTCAACCGACGACAAGGCAAGACTCTTGGACTTTCCTCTAAGGGTTAAAATTATTGTTGGCGTCGCGAAAGCCTTGGCTTGGCTTCATGACGGTGGAAATTTCCATGTTGTGCATAGTAACATAAGCTCACAATGTATCTTGCTCGATGAAAATTTCGATCCCAAGCTGTCCAATTTTTGGGAGGCAACACTTGCAAAAACAATTGACATAGATTCGAACTTGAGTCTACTTCCAATAGTCGAGTCTTTAGACTTTACAACATACAAGAAAGATGTCTATCAATTCGGGGTTGTGCTTCTCGAGCTTTTAACAAGGAAGGAATCTTACCAATTGAGCTTTTTAAGTAAAAATCTTTGTCGAAACTCTTTTGCAAGTCCTCTTGATGTGGATGAACTACTGTTAGGCCAGGGATTTGATGATATGATGATGATGCTACTTGAACTTGCAAGTAACTGCATGAAGTTCATTCCTGATCAAAGGCCAACAATGCAACAAGTGTATCTGACTGTTGTTGCGATTGCTCGAATCCACGACCAAACAAGGGACCCTGAAATACAGCTACACGTGGACTAGAAGCAAAGGCGTAGGCGCATAGCCATTGTTATAGGTACAGGTTTGTCAGAATTTAGTAGCTTTAGCTCATGCGCTGCATTTGTGTTTAATAATCTATCCATAACTCAGTAGGCAAAAAGGAAGCTTTAGCTCATGTGCTGCATTTGTGCTAAATAAATTATTTAATATGTGTAAATAATCTATCCAGAACTCAGTAGACAAAATGGATTGTCAGTTTCCGCAAATTGGATCAAGAATATATTAACCTTCATTGTGATTCATAACCCTCAACCACAGGCGGATCTACATGCAATCCAGGGGGTTCATCCGAACCTCCTTCGTTGGAAAATTACAACTTACACTATGTATATACGATGTACTGAACCCCTTGATACAAGGCTAAAGCTTGGGTCACTGGTGAAGGGGTGCAAAATTTCTCATTCAGCGTGCATTCGAGTCTGAACAACACCGTTTTTTTTCAATCTTTTATTGTAACACCCCGCATTTCGGGCTAGAACGAAAACAGTCATTTCTATGCGTAGATGATCCAAAAGCCATAAATCCTATACAAATTTGGCATGTTAATCAATTATGTAGTGTGGGAATCTATTTGAGCATGAATTGAGATCATAGAGGTCCCCTAACTCAAGGACGAGTTGAAAGCTTTCCTATCGTTCGAGTTTGAGTGAGCGTCGAAACTTGGGTCAACTTCAAACGACCATAAATCTTTGTATATATCGAATTAGAGGGCATACTATATGTCAAATGAAATCTCTTCGAATTATCTTTCCAACAATACCAATTTCGTCAAAATCTGATACCCGAGCGAAAATTTATGGCCATTTTCGTGACTGAGATAGTAGCATCACGCGATTAGCGTGTGACGCACGCTCTGTGGCACGCACCCAATTTCTAGGTTCTGTTTTCACGTTTTTAAGAGCAAAAGTGGTATTTTCCACCCCTCTATTCAGCCATAACACGGGATTAAATCCCTCAAACACCAAAATAAGGTCATTATCTCTCAAAATCACCAAGAACACTTCTTAGGGTTTCAACCCAAAGATCAAAATATCTTAAGATTTCACCGTGGGTTTTTAATAATTCTTCAAGATTCGGAATCCCCATTGTGAGGGCTACAAGAAGCACCCATCAATTGTTCGAATAGCATCCCTAAAGCACGAGTTCATTCAAAAGTCATAAATTAAGGTACGTGGGGTTTTCCTAAAAAATTATGGGCAAAGAAACCTTCTTTAATTCATGCTAAAGATTTAGAAATCATGATTTTATGGAAAGGGTTTGAATTTTACCATTACTAGCATGTTTTAGAAGCTTTAATTAATATTGTTTGGTCTTTAGGCCTTCCCCCGAAGTGATTCGAAATCCTATGTATATGTATGTATGTGTTTTAATGTGATGTTTGAATTGAGAGCATGAGTCACATGAAATCCCTCTTTTGATATGATTTATCCCATTTTTCATATGATATGTATTGTTTTGAAATGCATCTTGAAAAACATGATACGAAATGTATTGATTTATACTATGACATGAATATGATTTTTGAATCAAAAGAGAGGGTTGTTTGTATTGATAAATATTGAATATAAATATCTAATGGAAAGAGTTGCATGGTTTGACAAAGATTTCAGGACCACCATATTGTTATTGAAAGAATGATAATCCTTGCATAGTTTTGACTTGTGCTTTCGGAACATGAAATCTCTTATACTATTTGCTTGTTTGGGTGGTCTGAATTGAGTTTTTGATGAAAGAATCATGCATGATGCATTATGGCTCAGAAATAGAACTTGCAAGTCTTGGTGTGACGACACCAACACAAATAATGCCATGTTAATTCAGAACAGAATAGAATGCATGTTTGAAATCAGATTTTCAGATTTTGAAACTAGAATGATGCATATTTCAGAACAGGCTAAAATTGGGCATGAGTTCAGACAACTCATTACCCCAAAACCGTGATTTGCCGATCCAAGTATATTATTTTACGCTGGCCTAGTGCCCTGTGGCGTATCAGACTCAAACACTCCAATCCTTGCGGCACACTTGGGTTGGGGGATTCCCCGCCGAGTCAATGGCGGATTTCATACAGCCCGTGGAATATCAGATTTGTAGGGGAGTGTCACCTAACTCAGAAGTAACACAAAGAATAGAATTGCATTGATAGAAAGGTTTTATGTTTTCAAAAATGCCCATGTGTTTTGAAATTATATCTTTCATGATGTTTATGGCTAGCTCTCAACTATTTTATTTGTAGACAAGCTTGATTTTGGATTTCTTCGCGTACCAGTACATCTGTTGACCCCTCCCTTCCAGGTTCTAAGGCTCAATCTAGGGGTCCCGATAAGCAGTAGATTTTCTCCAGGCAGAAGTGCAGAATCCCATGGTGAGCCTTCTATGTTTCAGAAGACCTAGATACTTCAGTCATTTATCATTAGTATGTTTTGGTCTACTGGGGCCTTGTCCCAGTTTCCAGACAGTTGGATTTTTGCATGTAGTAGAGATTTTGCAGACTGAGTCATGTAGACACCTAATTTCGTCCCTCCCCGATATCGTTTTTACCCATTTTTACCTTATCCTACCGTGTACCCTCACTCATGTGATAATCCCTCCACAAAATGACAAAACTAACAATCCCCCAACTAATTTTATCTTATCCTAACAACCTACCAATCAAAATAAACCACATAACACCCTACCCCTACCCCTACCCCCACCTCACTACCCCACCTACCCTACCCTACAACCACACAATTCCATAGGCATATATACAACAAAAAAGGAAATAATTAGGGATCCATTTTTTTCCACATAATTCCATTTTTTTTCCTTTTCTTCACGATTCACACACACTCCTCACATCCTCATAAAAGATACTCACTAAAATTCCCCATTTGGACAATTAAGAACACACATACATACACACAGAATACGCATACACAACCATTAACACTTACTATTTCTCAATTGATCATATATACAAAAACCTCACCGAAAAAGGAGAGGGTCACCGGGAAATGCACTACACACGCTCAAGCACACACGCACATGGGAATGGGAGAAAAACAGTGAAAATAGCGAGAGAGAGAACAGAGAGAGAGAGAAGTCGATCTAAAATCAATCAAGACGGAGGGAACCTGAGGAGAGGCGAACAAAATTCGTCCGACCTCGAGTTTTTTGGCGACCGTTTCACCGGAATCAGTCACTGTTCATTGGATTAAGGTACCGTTGACCCATAATTCTTCCCTCTTGACGTCGAAAATCCAAACTAGCTACTAAGCTAGCTGAACTCTGTCTGTTTAAGTTGATTACGACGTCGTTCGAGGAGTACCGGCCACAGGTCCACCGAAAAAATGCACCAATGTCTCCCTTCTTCTTAAAATTCGATCCAAAATTCTGTTTGAATCCACATCTTATCTCAGATAGCTTAAAATTCTGGGTTTTTCTGCGTTTTGAATCGGACTCCGAGTTTGGATTTTGGTACCGAGTTGGTTCATCGTTGAGGTTCTCTGTTTGAGGATTTCAGTCCCGAATTTCTTTATCATCAACGAAAACAAATGCTATTGAGGTTCGACATTGAGGTTCCATTGGGCGCGGTTCTATTCAGAAAGATCAGTTAATCAATAAGGCATTGAGGTCCATTTCTCATCTCATTCTCTATTCTATTTTTGGAATTTTAGTTGTTTGTTATGGGTGTGAATAACTTGTTTGTTTAGCGTATTTGAGTCTTTGTTGTGTATATGTGGTTGATGTTGGATTTGATAGTCGAAGAATTGGCTAATTAGTTTGACAATGGAATTGGGGAAGACGGGAATTAAAAGTTGATAAAAATAAATATTTTTTTTATTCATTGTTGATATTGAACGTGATATGTCATCGAGCGGGTAGGCAAACAGAAGGATCGGGTAGGCAAATTTAGAATTGTTGGATTGTTGAATTGTTGGAATGCTTGGAATATTTATTGAATGTTTTGTTTATCGTATTTGAAAAATGTATTTATTTAACCGGGGAATGCCCCGAGGTCATTTGTATTTACTCACCGGGGAATGCCCCGAAGAATTTTGTATGCAAAGGATGCTCGTGATCAAGGCCCGAGGCATCGGGTAAAGCATAGTTTAGGACTAGTGTAGGTTATTTCAGTTTTTTTATTTCGGGACTGTATAACTCAGACTGGACACTATATTTCGGATCCCTTTTGTTTGTGTTTGTTTGTTTGATTGTTTTACTTGTTTTTGTGTGGTTTGTACGTTGTAGTGTCAATTTAGCCGATACGCTCTGCCAAGCGACCGTGGTCAAACCACGGGATCAAGGGGTGCCTTGGACCTTCCCCTCAGTGAACAGAATTCCTTAGCCGAAATCTCTATTCGCAAACCAGTATTAAAGAGTCAAAACTATTTTGAAAAAGGATATCCATGGGTGACTTGGCACACCCGATTTATGCCAAGTGGCGACTCTGAGTTTTGATTGTTAAAAATAATCCTTTTTCGAAATAAATTTTCATCTTTTGTCACTTTAATAATTAAAACCCTTTCGACCCTTAAAACATAATTCTTTTGGAGTATGAAAAAGGGTGTGACAGCTCTAGCGACTCTGCTGGGGACAAGCATTTCAGAATTCAAGCTTATTTTTAGAGTCGTATCGGCTTTGTTTGGTATTATGGGTGTATAAACATTGTTTGTGATTATTGTTTGCGTTATTGTTATCACTGTTGTGCATTTTCATGTTCTTTGTCTATAGTATTTATCCTATGTGTTACCGCTTTTATATCTGGCATCATGTGTCTACCCCCAGACCTTCTTTCTGCAATAAGTCCGTAGTACACGTGTTGTATACGACCTCTAGTTGAGTCACCTTTATTTTAGGGGGGCGGGGGATCCGTCGGTGTTATGGAGTAGGTGGAAAGCAAAGCAGCCACTATCGACCATACGCTCCCCCGAACAGCTTTGTTAGTGAACCACAACGTAGGTCAGCCTTTAGGTCATGCTTATGTGCATCATACCGAGACCTAGCAGGACCCACATGGCCCTTTGTAGGAGACTCACCTCTAAAGCATCTCTACGTACTAACTGTTGCGTCTTTAAGGGTAACGTGGTCATTTGACGAACTGATTTGAAAATAAAATAAAATTTAGGAGAAGGTGCGTGGGCAAAAACAAAAAAGAAAAAAAAGAAAAAAATATAGAAAAAAAGTGAGTCGAAAAGAATGAATCAAAAGGGGTGTCGTAGTTTATTTTAGAGTTCTTTATGACTTTTGTTCTTCACGATCCAAAACTCAAAAAGATTTTTTTTTTACGTTTTGCATTTATCTTCTCAAAGTACCAAAAATGATGGAAAAAAAAAGAGGGTTTTGTTCGCCTTTTCTACTTATTTGTCAAAAAAAAAAATACCAAAAAGATTTTTTCATAATTGGTGATGTCAGTCTTAGTTGAAATATCTAGTTGAAAATCCAAAATGTTTTTATTCATTTCTTTTTGGTTGTCTCTTAAGTTAGGGTCAATTTATTAGTTAATCGTTAAGTATCCGATCTAAATGAACTACGCATACCTGATTTCCTTCCCTCGGGTTGGGATACGTAGGAAACCCTCGGGGGATCCGGTAATCTTTGTGTTGGCCTTTGTCTTATTATTATCCTAGGTTTCTCGCCCCGTAATCTAGAGTTGTTAGCCAAGTAGACTGATCTCGCTCAGTACTTCTGTTCGGCAAATTGGAGTCATGAATATGGTCTGTCCCATCGACATATGCTTGCGTCAAAAATCCCAAGGGTTGGGAATCTTCTACTCATGTCGAATTTTTGAGATAACATCTTATGTGTTATTACAGGATGGATTTGTCCACCAAGTCTAGAGTGCTGATGGTTGTTAAGGTGCCCAAAAAGTTAATCAAGTGGTGGGAAATGTTTAACTATGTTGATCAACAGAAACTGATTAAAATATTAGGTGATCTTACAGAACTTCTGCATGTTACCCCTCATCCAGATTTAATAGAGGCTTTGTTGATCTTTTGGGATCCAAGTAGTTTGGTGTTCAGGTTTGGGGAATGTGAAATGACTCCTACTTTGGCAGAAATATCCGATTTTTTGCATTTGCCCTATATCGAGAAGGATATGATCCAAGCACGAAATCATACTGGCGTGAGATTTTTGCAGTCTTGTGGTTTAAAAAGTAAGGGTATGCGTTTGGGTTGTTTAAGTGATTCGTGGGTTTCCTTAGATTTTTTGTTCGCTAGATTGGGGCCCTCGGAAGGTTTTGATTGCTTTTGGGATGAATTTCATATGACTAAGGAGAAGTGGGAGAGAAAGCGTCTTGAAGTCTTCACTCTCGCTTTGTTAGGCATTTTAGTGTTTTCACTAGAAGAAAGACGTATTAATACCCGTTTGCAATCTGTGGTGATGGCACTATTTCATAAGGATCAAAACGATAAGGGCATTAATCAAAAGGGCAGGTTCACTCTCATACCCATGATCTTAACAGAAATATATAAGGCTTTAACCGAAGTGAAGGGGGGAATGAGATTTTTTTAGGGTAGTAACCTGATATTGCAGTTATGGATGATGGAGAATTTGCATGCGCCTTCTTTAGTGAGACCAGACGTGGTAGATCGTTGTATTCCCAATTGAGTGAAAGCTATGGACTCCAGGTTGCATTTGGATAAATTTTTGCTACCCGTGGGAGTCAATGCTTGGATTGAATTTCTTGAGTCAAGAACCGGGGATAACATTTTGTGGACTTATCTGTGGCTTCGACCAAAGATAATATTGGTGGGTTGTCAAACGCAGCTCCCTTTAGTTATGTTAGGGCTCAATTGCACTACACCATACAGTCCTTCTAGGGTAATGTGCTAGTTGGGTAGGCTGCAGGATGTGCCACCAGCAGTGGATCTTCTGAAGGATGTTGAGTACTTCAAGGACCAAGCCTTAGCTGAGAGCAAGTACGAGCAATTTTGGAAGCATGCAACAAAGCTAGGCGTGGACACACTCAAAGAAAGTTTGGATAATTCGGGGTACACTCAGGGATATGAGGTCTGGTTTCAATCTATCCCTCGGGGTATCAATCAACCCTTACCAGCGCAGCTTAGAGGGAGAATACAGGAAGAATACATAGTAGACGACCATCAGGATGAAAGTGCGGGGTCCAAAGCAGAAATACTGAGAGTTCAGTTAGCAGATTTGTTCAAGACGGTAGAAAGGTGTCAGAATAATCTTTCCAAGTGCACTCCTCATGAGGCAGGAATACGGGCCCAAAGCTTCTTCCCAAATATCATGGTGTCTTTATAGGATATGCTACAAAGTTTAAATAGGAGAAAGAGAAATTCACAGGCAGTTTCATCTCAGCCAGGGTCATCACGCAGAGCACCAGTCTGAAAGGGCATTTCTTATCTTTATTCAGTTTAAGTCTTTTATGTGTCTGTCATTGTAGGGTGGTGTCTGTTTTAAGTCAAAGTCAAGTTGGTTTTGGTATTAGGGTCTTTATTAGTAATTTCACGTATGTCGTCTTAAGGGTCTAGAATGTTGTTTCGTATTTGTTGTTTAGTTTTAGAGTGGTCCTAAATTCTTTGTATGTTTTGTTGTTTCTTTCGTCAAAATGTTATGATGTTACGTCTTTTCTTTGTTTGTTTAATTTCATTTTCGCAAAAAAAAAATATGTAATGTTTATGCATATGCTGCCCGAACTACGCAAGATCTGATTCATGTACAACATGATACGTAGGCAACCTACTTTTGGGTTCGATCTAATCATTTTGTTTCGTTGTTTTTCATTATTTTTCCTCTTTTAAAGAAAAACAAAAGCCATAAAGAATGATAAAATAAAGGTAGATAACGAGAGAAGGGAAAAGAACAGAGATGGATACAAATAATAATAATAATAATAATAATAATAATAATAAAATAAAATAATAATAATAATAATAATAATAAAATAATAATAATAAGTGTAGATAAAAATCGGGATGATGTCAAAATGACCTTGCTACCCTCAAAAGCTGGTAGAAATGAACATGAATTTAGGACAATTTTACCAATGTGATTCCCATGCTTGTTGTGTGCCTCAATCCTAATGGATGTCGTCTTTGATGAGCATGTTCTTTCAGATAACAGTGGTAGGTTTGCAGCACTCTGTCTAGTCACCCATACTTCACTAGATCCAAAGCAAAGCTCGCCATGGCTAGCAGGGAGATTAAAAATTCGCTCATTGACCCAGATCAAGATCACAGGGAAGAAAGTTCAGAACACAATGATGAGGTAGTAAGGCTTAGGCAACAATTGATAGACTTACACCGGGTATGGGTCAGCGAAATGCCTCCTCCTCCGCTCCCTTAAGGTCTTGGGAATATCTCTAATTACCCACCGCTCTCTCAGGCGCAATTCTCTGCTCCTACTGATTAACCTGAGCACGCGCTAGGATTCACTCCGCGACATTATTATCCTGGTAGTTCTGGTGTGCCCTTGGCAGCTCCCCAATCAAGACCCGCTGCTCAGCCAGCGCCACTGATCACACCGGTATTCGTGGATCCGCCACCACATGAAACTCCCATATATGTTGTGCGTCCCACAATGGGTCTTCCTAGGTCTGCCAGTGAGCCAGTAGTGAAGGTTCCAGATAGTCAGTATTGTGCCCCGGAGCCTACTTTGAAAATGAATGAACCGTATGGGTACACTCAGCCGCCTGCATTTCCATTTGATACGGAGAAACCTGTCGCAATAGAGGAACAGAAAATCATAGCCCAGAAGTTGAAAAGTTTAGAACATGCTATGAGGAATTTGCAGGGAATCGGAGATTATAGGAGTGTTTCCTATAAAGATCTTTGCATGTTCCCAGACATCAACCTTCCCCTCGGTTGTAAAATGCCCAAGTTCGAGAAGTATGCAGGACAAGGGGATCCCGTGGCACACTTAAGATGTTATTGCAACCAGTTAAGGGCTGCAGGAGGAAGGGAAGAGCTGCTCATGGCCTTCTTTGGCGAGAGTCTTTTTGATCTGGCTTTAGAATGGTTTATCGATCAAGATATCGACAAATGTAACAGCTGGGATGACTTAGCTTCTTAGTTTATTCAATATTTTTAGTATAACATCGACCTGATTCTAGACGAAAAATCCTTGGTCAACATGAAGAAAAAAGGCACTGAAGGTTTTAGGGAATACGCGATAAGGTGGCGTGAACAGGCCGCCAGGGTAAAGCCTCCAATGAAAGAAAGTAAGTTGGTAGAAGTTTTCATTCAGGCACAGGATGAGACCTATTTTCAACATTTACTTCCGGCAATGGGAAAATCTTTTATTGAAGTCCTTAAAATGGGGGAGATTATAGAGGACGGAATCAAGACCGGCCGAATAGTGAGTTTTGCCGCATTAAAAGCCACCACACAAGCGATTCAAGGTGGATCTGGTGCATTCAGAGGTAAAAAGAAGAAAGAGGACGTGGCGACTGTCGTAGCCGGAACCCATTCCTATCCCAAAAGACCACATCGCCCCTATCCCCAATCCCAAGCCCAAGTCTACGCCCAAGCTCCATATATTCCTCCCCATCATTACTACCCTCCACAAAACCCTTTCTATTCCATTCCACCACCCACGTACCCAGTATATAGCGCGCAACCATATGCCCAAACGCATTCTTACCCGCAGTGGCGCGCGCAAGTTCCATAAAATCGCCCATTCGCTCCACCAAATTACAAAAACCCCTCCAGACCCGGTTTTTAACCTAGGCTCGAGTATAAGAAAGAGAAGGCAGTCAAAAATCAATTCACACCTCTTAGGGAGTCATATGCTAGCTTGTTTGATAGGTTGAGAAAATTGAAGGTCTTAAGCCCAATTCAAGAAAGGCTTTCAAATCCACCGCCGAGGAATCTCGATTATTCTTTAAGGTGTGCATACTGTTCTGATATGCCAGGCCATGATATCGAGAAATGCTGGCATCTAAAGAGAGATATCCAAGATTTAATTGACACCAATCAGATGCTGGTCCAGGCCCCAGAGGGTCCAAACATTAACCAGAATTTGTTTCCAACCCATGCTGAAGCCAATATGTTAGAATTGATATATGATGGGAAAGAGTCTTCAAGGTGTTATAAGCCTATTGTCAAGATACAGACCATTGAGGAGAAATCGGTGAATGTAGCAGAGTCTTTAAAAACAATGTCATTGAACCGGGAAGGAATAAGAAAAGATAAAGCCCAAGAAAGCACAAAGAAACCCCTGATCACAGTACAAGGCACCAGAAGGTATGTTGATTTAAGTCAGGATAAACCTATGTTGATAGTGGTGAGAGCTCTGAGTCAGCCCATCTTGACGGTGAAAGGAGCACTGGCAGTGCCTATTGTCTTTAAACCGGTGACCCAACCTCCAATAGTTGATAAGAAAAGCGTTTCCTAGAATTATGGGTGGACTGTGATGACCTATCACGAGAAAGAAGTGGTGGAAGATGTAGATGAGGTAGGGGGTTTGACTAGGTCAGGAAGATGCTTCGTGCCTGAAAGCTTAAGAAAGGCCAAGCCAATGGTGAGTGGACTGTCATCTATCAAAAAGCCTATCACCAAAGATGAAGCTGAAGAATTTTTGAAAAAGATGAAATTGCCAGAGTATTCAATAATAGATCAGTTGAAGAAAACCCCTGCTCAAATTCCCCTCTTATCTTTGCTGTTGCACTCCAAGGAGCATCATGATGTTTTACTGAAGGTATTAAATGAAGCATATGTTCCTAGGGAGATTACAATAAACCAGCTTGAGAAAATGGTCGGAAAAATCTTTGAGGTCAATCGGATCAGCTTTTCTGACGATGAATTGCTTGTTGAAGGTACAAGGCATAATCGGGGCCTTCACATTACAGTGAAGTGTGAAGATTTCTACGTCACTCATTTTATGATTGATGGAGGTTCAGGTGCAAATATTTGCCTTACTTCTATTTGCAAAAGTTGAATATTGGTGCTGACAGGATCAGGCCCAACAATGTATGTGTCAGGGCTTTCGATGGTGCAAAATCAAACTCCATTGGCGAAATAGAACTAATGTTGACCATAGGGCCTGTTGAGTTCTCCATAGAAATTCAAGTATTGAATATAGAATCCTCTTACAATTTGTTATTGGTAAGGCCATGGATCCACAAGGCCAAGGCGGTTGCATCTACACTGCACCAAATGATTAAGTTTGAGCATGACAGGTAATAAGTGGTTATTCACAGTGAAGGAGATTTGTCCGCCTGCAAAGATTCTCCATTGTCTTTTATTGAAGCAAATAACGTAGAAAAGACATTCGTCTATCAAATTTTTGATATAGTGCCAGTGAATCATATCCTTGAATGGCAGGTTATACCGGGACCGCAATTGTCTTCCGTTTCTATCATGATGGTGAGTGAACTTTGGAAATATGGATTTGAGCCAGGAAAGGGTTTGGGAGCATCTCTGCACGGTATAGTTTGTCCCATATGTCCGAGTGAGAACGTTGGCACATTTGGTCTGGGATTTGAGCCTACGACTGAAGATCTAAAGAAAGCCAAAGGAAGGAAAAAGGAAACATAGTCACTCCCTCACCCAATACCACTACTCAGTGAATCATTTGTTAAGAGCGGTGTCACGAAGCATGTGGAATTTGAAGTTGAATTGGTTGATGACTACCAGAACCTTTTTATTGATGTTGATATGGTCGAAGAAGGAGAAGGTACCAGTATAGCAGACGTGCAATTCATAGGCCCAGTTGTCTGGCTCAATAATTGGGAAGTCACTCCTCTTCCCGTCAGGAGGGAGTTTTGGTAGTTTATTTTGTTTTTCTTGTTGTTTATCCGAGTTATTTCAGGGTTGTAATTTGGATTTTAGTTTGTTTATGTTATGATGGCATCTATGTTTAAACCCTTATATCTTTTTTATTTAATGAAATGCAATGTCCCTTTTGATTCTTGTCTAATATATTTTGTTTTTCTCTTTTTTATATACAGTTCTCTTTATGCTGATTCTAATGACATGACATGCATGTGGAATTTTCAGCCTGACCTTAAAATCCAAACTAATCAAGATGTAATGAAGCAGTATGGGGAATATGATGAAGAAGAAGCACTAGAAGAAATAAGCAAAGAGTTGGAACAGTTTGAAGACAAACCGAATCCTAATTTGAATGAGACTGAGCTAATAAATCTAGGGGATCAATAAGATGTTAGGGAAACTAGAATCAGTGTACATGTTTTGCCACAGCTAAAAGATAGAATGATTCAAGCATTAATTGATTATAAGGATGTTTTTGCATGGTCTTATGATGATATGCCTGGGTTAAGCACTGAATTAGTGGCTCACAAATTTCCAACTGATCCCGTGTTCCCTCCTGTCAAACAGAAGTTGAGGAAGTTTAAAACTGATGTAAGTATTAAAATTAAAGAGGAAATCATGAAACAACTTGAAGCCAAAGTAATTCGAGTGGCTCGCTATCCCATGTGGTTATCCAATGTTATTCCCGTACCAAAGAAAGATGGCAAAATTTAAGTGTGTGTTGATTACTGTAATTTCAACTAAGCAAGTCCGAAAGATGATTTTCCACTGCCCAACATCCACATTTTGTTAGACAACTGTGCTAAACACGAGGTTGCCTCTTTTGTGGATTGCTATGTCGGATATCACCAGATCATTATGGGTGATAAAGACGCAGAGAAGACGTCTTTTATCACACCATGGGGGACTTATTGTTATCAAGTGATGTCGTTTGGTTTGAAGAATGTTAGAGCAACACACATGAGAGCCATGACCACTATGTTTCATGATATGATGCATAAGGAGATTGAGGTCTACGTGGATGATGTGATTATTAAGTCAAAAAGTCAGGCCGACCATGCTAAATATTTAAGAAAGTTCTTTGAAAGACTTCGCAGGTATAATCTCAAGCTCAACCCGGCAAAATATGTATTTGGAGTTCTGTCTGGAAAGATGTTGGGGTTTGTAGTCAGCGGTCGGGGGATTGAATTGGATCTCTCAAAAATCAAAGCCATTCAGGATTTTCCCCCGCCTAAGAATAGGACGGAGGTGATGAGTTTGCTTGGTAGACTGAACTACATTAGCAAGTTTATTACTCAACTCACAACCACTTGTGAGCCCATATTCAAGTTGCTGAAAAAGAGTACTGTGGTAAAATGGACTGAAGAATGTCAGGAAGCGTTCGATCGAATCAAAAGATATTTGTCAAATCCGCCAGTGCTGGTACCCCCGGAGCCTGATAGGCCTTTGATCTTATATTTATCAGTCATGGACAATTCTTTTGGTTGTGTCCTGGGTCAACATGATGTCACAGGCAAAAAGGAGCAGGCTATTTATTATCTTAGCAAGAAGTTCACCGCATATGAGGTCAGGTATACTCTTCTTAAAAGGACGTGTTGTGCCCTAACTTGGGCAGCACAGATGTTGAAGCATTATCTTTCATCCTATACTACTTATCTCATCTCCCGCATGGATCCTTTGAAGTATATCTTTCAAAAGCCTATGCCAACGGGTCGATTGGCAAAGTGGCAAGTATTGCTTACTGAGTTCGACATTGTATATGTGACTCGAACCACCATGAAATCCCAAGCCTTGGCAGATCATCTTGCTGAGAATCCCATCGATGAAGAGTACGAGCCATTAAAGACATATTTTCTTGACGAAGAAATGTCGTGTGTCGATGAAGTCGTTATAGATGTTGATCCAGGTTGGAGGTTATTCTTCGATGGAGCTGTCAATATGAAAGAATTCGAAATAGGTGCGGTTCTTATCTCTGAATCGGGACAACATTTCCCGGTAACAACACAACTTCGATTCTACTGTACTAACAATATGGCAGAGTATGAAGCCTGCATTCTTGGTTTGAGGTTAGCTGTTGATATGGGAGTCCAAGAATTATTGGTGCTGGGAGATTCGGATTTGCTCGTCCATCAAATTCAAGGCGATTGGGAGACGCTAGATTTAAAGCTCATCCCGTATCGACAATGCTTGCAGGAGCTATGTCAACGGTTTGTGTTAGTAAAATTTAGGCATATTCCAAGGATTCATAATGAAATTCCTGATGCTTTAGCCACTCTGTCTTCAATGCTCCAACATCCTGATAAAGCCTACATCGATCCAGTGCATATACAGAGTCGTGATCAGCATGCTTACTGTAATGCGGTTGAAGAAGAGCTCGATGGAGAACCCTGGTTCTTGGATATCAAGCGGTACATTCAGTCATGAGAATACCCAGCATATGCTACCAACGATCAAAAGAGGACTATTAGGCGTTTGGCTAGTGGATTTTTCTTAAGTGGGGGAATCTTGTATAAGAGAACCCCAGATCTGGGACTTTTGAGGTGTGTAGATGCAAGAGAAGCCTCGGCAATCATGGTTGAAATACACTCTGGAATATGCGGGTCGCATATGAACGGTCATGTATTGTCAAAGAAGATTCTTCGAGCAGGTTATTACTGGCTTACTATGGAAAATGATTCTATTCAATTTGTTCGAAAGTTTTATCAATGTCAGGTACACGGTGATATGATACGTTCTCCTCCTGTTGAGTTGCATGCAATGACCGCTCCATGGCCGTTTGTGGCTTGGGGAATAGATGTGATTGGACCGATTGAGCCGAAGGCATCAAATGGACATAGATTCATTTTGATAGCCATTGACTACTTCACAAAGTGGGTAGAAGCAGTAACTTTCAAATTAGTGACAAAGAAGGCTGTGGTAGACTTTGTTCATGCCAATATCATTTGTAGATTTGGAATTCCTAAGATGATCATTACAGACAATGCTGCCAATCTCAATAGTCATTTGATGCAAAAAGTATGTTAACAGTTTAAGATCGCACATCGAAATTCTACTCCATATTGCCCAAAGGTCAATGGTGCTGTAGAATCCGCCAATAAGAATATAAAAAAGATATTGCAAAAAATGGTACAAGGGTCTAGACAGTGGCATAAAAAGTTGCCGTTTGCATTGCTAGGTTATCGCACCACTGTTTGCACTTCAACAGGGGCAACTCTATATTTATTGGTGTATGGGACAGAAGCAGTCATCCCTACAGAAGTTAAAATTTCCTCTCTTCAAGTCATTGTAGAAGCAGAGATTGATGATGAAGAATGGGTAAAAACCCAACTGGAATATTTGAGTTTGATTGAGGAAAAAAGGCTAACGTCTGTGTGTCATGGCTAGTTGTATCAGAGGAGGATGGCTCGAGCGTGTAACAAAAAGGTCCGTCCCAGAAATTTTGAAGTTGGTCAGTTGGTATTGAAACGTATCCTTCCTCACCAGGTTGAAGCGAAAGGCAAGTTCTCCCCTAACTAGCAAGGTCCCTTCGTTGTGAAGAAAGTGTTGCCCAATAGAGCCTTATATTTGACAGATATTGAAGGCAAAATGGCAGAAATGGCTATCAATGCTGATGTGGTCAAAATATATTATGTATGATATTTTATCCTTTGTTGATTTTATTGCATGTTTAGTACTTGCATTTTTTGTAAGATTGATATGATGAATGCATTTTATTCTTCTATCCGAACATTGTGTCATCTTTTGTTTACCCGTTTGAGCTTCATTTTAATTTTCGTTTATATCCCTCTTTTTGAATCAGAATAGAGTCAAAGATAAAAGTCAAGAAAATAAGAATAAAAGAAAGAGTTCGAAAATAAAAGAAAAAAAATCCAATCAAAACAAAGAACAAGATGATGAAACTACGTGCGACCTGATTCTCCTCTCTCGGGAGTGAGATACGTAGGCTGCCCTATTTCGGGCTTGGTCCAACCAAATAAAGATTTAAGATTCACCCTGTCAACAAAAATTGGGGCATGAGTTAATGTGTTGTTTGAGTCGATTCCAAAAGTTGTAAGTCCCACCCCCACTTCAAGTGTCGTTTGAACCCCTTGCCATCCTTTTCTAACCTTATCCAAAAGCCAAGTTACAACCAAAGAAAGTCCTTCAGATCAATTTTTGATAATGTTAAGGCTAAGCATGCAATGGATATGATGATACATTATGAGGTACCACTTGTCTCCCTCAGCATAAGAAATCAGGAAAGAAATACAAAAATGAGACAGTCTTATTGGTGAAAACCCCGTGGGAATCATAAGGCGATGGTGAGTTGACAAAAATGAAAATGAGAGAGTCTTATTGGTGAAAACTCTCGCAGGCACCATAAGGCGATGGTGAGTGGAGAGAAATAAAAATGAGAGAGTCTTATTGGTGAAAACCCTCACGGGCACCGTAAGGCGATGGCGAGTTCAAGAGAAAAGTGAAAAGTGAAAAGAAAGAGATTTGTTGGCGAAAGTCTTTTAAGATGTCGTCAATAGAATGTGATGTATGAGTCCAATGGATTTGAAGAAGCGGCTCAGCGGCAAAGGCACAAACTCAACAATAAATGGGGAGTTTGGATAGGAAGATTAGGCAGCTTAATCCAAAATGCATGTCATACTCATTGGAGTTGGTTGTCGTAATCAAATAAGTTTTCTTTTTGAATATGGGACATTGTCCTTTTCTTTCATATACATATTCATGCTTTTTGTCTTTTTATTGTCATTTATTAAAATAAAATTCACCATTGTTTCTTTATATTTTAAGTCAAGTCTATGTCAAAACAAGCGAGAAAGGATTTCAAAATTTACTACCAGTCTTTTCAATTATATGAGAAAAATCCAAGGAACAGCACAGGAAATAAATATGATCGTAATTCAACATGAAACAAAGGAAGTCTATCAACCGACAGGCTGTTGGATTCGTGGAAGCATTCAGATTTGGGAAAAGGGTGCACCTTAGAGGCATGGTAAAATAGAAACCCATTGTTCGAGTCAGAACTCGTTTCCCTCAATCTGGATCCAGGTCAATGATGCGGCAAGACAGGTCAAGTGCTAGTGATTTGGAACAAAGATGAAAGGAACGAGTGCTGGGGTAGATACCTGAGAAGCCAAGAGCTGCAAGCCACCACTAAGTTTTTAACTGACAAATTTTCTTTGTTGAAATAGGGGCAAATTCGCTTCACTTAATTCAGCTACCATTGGAAATCCACATTCGTGAGACTTTACTTTCTGCTCAGGACCCTCCTGAAAAAAATAGGATTTTACTTTATGTTCAGGACCCTCCTGAAAAATGGGAATTTACTTTCAATTCAAGACCCTCCTGAAAATGGGATTTTACTTTACATTCAGGACCCTCCTGAAGAATGGGAATTTACTTTATGTTCAGGACCCTCCTGAAAAATGAGAATTTACTTTATATTTAGGACCCTCCTGAAAAATGGGAATTCATTTTATGTTCAGGACCCTCCTGAAGAATGGGAATTTACTTTATGTTCAGGATCCTCTTGAAAAATGAGAATTTATTTTCTGCTCTGGACCCTCCTGAAAAATGGGATTTTACTTTATGTTCAGGACCCTCTTAAAAAATGGGAATTTACTTTCAATTCAGGACCCTCCTGAAAAATGGAATTTACTTTATGTTCAGGACCCTCCTGGAAAATGGAAATTTACTTTCAATTCAGGACCCTCCTGGAAAATGGGAATTTACTTTATGTTCAGGACCCTTCTGGAAAATGGGAATTTACTTTCAATTCAGGACCCTCCTGGAAAATGGGAATTTACCTTCAGTTCAGGACCCTCCTGAAAAATGGGACTTTAGTTTCTGTTCAGGACCCTCCTGGAAAATGGGACAACGCTTTCAAAAATGATATACTACTTTACTATAATTATTGTTTGGGATAATTTTTGTTCTAGTTTTAATTTTGGATTTCAAGAGCCTGCCTGAAGAACAGGGTGATGAAATAGCAAGTCAGGAGCCCGCCTGGAGAACAAAGTGAATAAATAAAAAGTCAAGCAACAAAGTGATGGAATAGCAAGTCAGGAGCCCGCCTGGAGAATAGGGTGAAGAAATAAAAAGTCAAGCAACAAAGCGAAGCAATTGAAAGCCAAGCAACAAGTTGGAAGAAATTGCAAGTCAGGAGCCCGCCTGAAGAATAGGGTGATAAAAGTCGAGTCAAGAGCCAACAGAAGCTGTATAGATAGGATTTTGTAATTTCATTTATGTTTTAACTTGTAATTTTCATTTTTTGATGTAATGACAGAGCCGCGGACCGGAACCTCGATGGAACCTCACTCGACTCTCCAACTCGGTATAGTCCACTTCTCTTCCAATCCTTTGAAATACCCGTGACTTGATTCTCTCATAACTTGGGTAGGTAGGATGTCTTAAGTCAAGACCCGGTTGTCCTTCTTCCTTCTGTTTCTTTCTTTGAATAATGGTCGGGTCAAAATTTGGTCTCGCTGTCTACTTCTTTGTCTGAAAACACTTCGTGTTTACATTCATAGGGGACATGATGTATACACCTAATTTCGTCCCTCCCCGATATCATTTTTACCCATTTTTACCTTATCCTACCGTGTACCCTCACCCTTGTGATAATCTCTCCACAAAATGACAAAAATAATAATCCCCCAACTAATTTTATCTTATCCTAACAACCTACCCAATCAAAATAAACCACATCACACCCTACCCCTACTCCTACCCCCACCTCACTACCCCACCTACCCTATCCTACAACCACACAATTCCATAGCATATATACAACAAAAAAGGAAATCATTAGGGATCCATTTTTTTCCCACAGAATTCCATCTTTTTTTCCTTTTCTTCTTCACGATTCACACACACTCCTCACATCCTCATAAAAGATACTCACTGAAATTCCCCATTTGGACAATTAAGAACACACACACATACACACAGAATACGCACACACAACCATTAACACTTACTATTTCTCAATTGATCATATATACAAAAACCTCACCAAAAAAGGAAAGGGTCACCGAAAAATGCACTACACACGCTCAAGCACACACACACACAGGAATGGGAGAAAAACAGTGAAAATAGCGAGAGAGAGAGAACAGAGAGAGAAGCCAATCTGAAATCAATCAAGACAGAGGGAACCTGAGGAGAGGCGAACAAAATTCGTCCGACCTCGAGTTTTTCGGTGACTGTTTCGCCTGAATCAGTCACTGTTCATTGGATTAAGGTACCGTTGACCCGTAATTCTTCCCTCTTGACGTCGAAAATCTAAAACTAGCTACTAAGCTAGCTGAACTCTGCCTGTTTAAGTTGATTACGGCGTCGTTTGAGGAGTACCAGCCACGGGTCCACCGGAAAAACGTGCCAATGTCTCCCTTCTTCTTAAATTTCAATCCAAAATTTTGTTTGAATCCACATCTTATCTCAGCTAGCTTGAAATTCTGGGTTTTTTTGCATTTTGAATCGGACTCCGAGTTTGGATTTTGGTACCGAGTTGGTTCATCGTCGAGGTTCTCAGTCCCGAATTTCTTTATTATCAACGAAAACAAGTGCTATTGAGGTTCGACATTGAGGTTCCGTTGGACGCGGTTCTATTCAGAAAGATCAGTTAATCAATAAGGCATTGAGGTCCATTTCTCATCTCATTCTCTATTCTATTTTTGGAATTTTAGTTGTTTGTTATGGGTGTGAATAACTTATTTGTTTAGCGTATTTGAATCTTTATTGTGTATATGTGGTTGATGTTGGATTTGATAGTCGAAGAATTGGCTAATTAGTTTGACAATGGAATTGGGGAAGACGGGAATTAAAAGTTGATAAAAATAAATTTTTTTTTTATTCATTTTTGATGTTGAACGTGATATGTCATCGAGCGGGTAGGCAAACAGTAGGCTCGGGTAGGCAAATTTAGAATTGTTGAATTGTTGGAATGCTTGGAATATTTGTTGAATGTTTTGTTTATCATATTTGAAAAGTGTATTTATTTAACCAGGGAATGCCCCGAGGTCATTTGTATTTACTCACCGGGGAATGCCCCGAAGAATTTTGTATGCAAAGGATGCTCGTGATCAAGGCCCGAGACATCGGGTAACGCATAGTTTAGGACTAGTGTAGGTTATTTCAGTATTTTTATTTCGGGACTGTATAACTCAGACTGGACACTGTATTTCGAATCCCTTTTGTTTTTGTTTGTTTGTTTGATTGTTTTACATGTTTTTGTGTGGTTTGTACGTCGTAGTGTCAACTTAGCCAATACGCTCTGCCAAGCGACCGTGGTCAAACCACGGGATCGAGGGGTGTCTAACACCTTCCCCTCGGTCAACAGAATTCCTTAGCCGGAATCTTTGTTCGCAAACCAGTATTAAAGAGTCAAAACTATTTTGAAAAGGGATATCCATGGGTGACTTGGCACACCTAATTTATGCCAAGTGGCAACTCTGAGTTTTGATTGTTAAAAATAATCATTTTTCGAAACAAATTTTTATCTTTTGTCACTTTAATAATTAAAACCCTTTCGACCCTTAAACCATAATTCTTTTGGAGTATGAAAAAGGGTGTGACAAGTCAGATATCGTTCGGATGTTTTTTTTTTGAATTGCAGTTTTCATTATGATTTGAATTGAGATTTAATGACCATGTTTCCGTTTCAGTATATATTTTCACATTATTTTTTTAACAGTGTATGTGATTACAAGTTAGAAGGGCATCCGGGCCTTCATGATTCGAGATGCTCATCACGGCTAGGACCCCAGTTTGGATCGTGACATTTATATTAGCTTTTGGATTAAATCCCTAGTTACTTACTTTCTTGCTCTCTTATGTTCTGTCCCCCTTTTGGTTTCTCTTCTCTCTCACTTTCATGGTTATTAATTTGATGGTTGACTTTTTTTTCTATTTTTTCACAAAATTATAGTATATATATACTTTTGTTTGTTGTTTATTTATTTTTACTGATTTAAAATATTTTACATCTTCTCTCCTTAAAATTAAGAAAAAATTAATATTAGTTTTATCATGTTAATGTACAAACAACTTAAACGTAAAGAACAATTCACATAACTTATTGTACTTTTTATGTAGTTTCTAAATATGTAAATTATTTTTAAAAAATTTTAAGATTGTACGTTTGAACGCACGATCAAAATAAAGAAGTTTAACTTCCTCCGTTTTGTTGTTCATGCTAAGGTAGACTTGAACTTTGTCTAGCTTGCTCAAATCAAATTCGACCCGCTTATATCTTATCCGACCCGCTTATTTTTTAGGTCCTGTTAACGTGTTTAGTTATTTTTTTGAACCCCCTTAATAGAAATCCTAGCTCCGCCACTTCCCTCAACCTACCGATTGATGGTGAAGGTGAGCAACCCTCAATTGTCAATCAACAGTAACAATCATAAAAAGAAATTTTATAGATACTCAATTACATGCATCTACGTCAAAAGACAGAGTATTTGCTGCAGTATCAAAAGTTAGTCCAATGCCTTGGAGTTGATTACTTCCTATAAGTGCGACGGTTTGGTCCCATGGCAAAAAAGCCAGACAGAAAACCCCATTAATGTACTGCATGACTCGTTGTTGTGTCAGTAACAACAAATAATTCGGGTTTTGGGAGCCAAAGTACAGCTTCACAACAGGGAAATGTGGATCCGGACCAGTCGTATTCACTTTGTAGCAAGTGTCATGAACTGATCCAGGTGGAACATCAATCATAGGAATACCACGTACTTGTAGTCTGAATGTGTAACTGAATACAGTATAAAAATCTTGAGGGAAACGGGTAATAAATGTTCCAGTGTCCACGATGCTACTACCCCTTGTGGTATAATTTCCAAAATTCCTGGATAATGATTGGAACATTGGGACCTCCCTATCATTAATAAAAACTTCATAAAGGTTGACAAAGTAAAATGAAGGGAATCTGAAATCTTGTAATAGAGTTGCTGATGTTGTTTTCTTAAATGGCGTTTTGTGGAAGCTAAGTGTTGATCCTTTTGTGGAGAGAGCTCCCGGTAGGCACATGGATATTATGTCTGCTTCAAATTGCGATGGTAAAGAATTGCCACCACCCATTACTCTACGTCCCATGCCAGCAATTCCAGAAAATTGAGCACTAAAAGGTTCTCCATGCATTTGATCTTTGCCACATCCAAAAACAATGCTTACTTGCTTTTGGTCTAAAACAAATGTAACCACATCGTGTGCAATCCAACCTCTTGTTCTTGGTCCACCCACGTATTTGTAATCATAGATACACGTATTACCATACGGACTACATTCATATACCTTGTTTGTGATTTCACAGTTTCTACTCTCTACAAGGCAATCGAGTTTTCAATATGTTTTCGAATTAGTTGAAACATATAAAGGATTATTTTTCTGTTTGTAACATCCATTTTTGTAACATGGTCCACATTGCCACCAAACTAAATCACTGCCAGTGTCTATTACCAAGTAACTTTTAACTTGTTCGGTGCCAATAGTAAAAGATGCAACGTATTGACCTATGAAATGTGTACTTGTTGTTACTGGAACCTTTTCGCGAGCCCCTTTACTCTCATGCTCGCCTTGTGGCCTTACCAAAGTTCCATTTGCACTAATCGCATTACCATTTTCAAGAATCGATGCCAAATGATTTGCTCTAGCTTGACAACTGGCGAGCCTACTTTCAAGTAACGAATCATAGTCCTTGAATTTTGACTTTTCGAATAAGTCGAGATTGTAAATGGTGAGTGTATAGGATGGCATCGGAGGATCAGGAAGCTTCATTGGATCAGTAGACATAAATCTTTTTCTAGCTTCCATAATATAAGTGGTGTTAAGGGATGAAAAAGAATATTCATTGCTTAAAATTACAATCAAAATTGAGAAAATAATTGAAATAAAAAGGTGAATATGGAGGAACTTCTCCATATTGGATGAAATTATTGCTTGATTTGGTTTGAGATGTCTGCTGCTTGCACTCATCTATCTATACTACTTTATAAGTTTATATATTTAGTAACCTATTCAATTTTATGTCAAAATAGGAAGAAACATAGGATTTGAATTACGTATATTCAATTTTCTTTAAGTCAATAGTTTGACAAACCTCTGAATGAAACTCAACATTCCCACTGTTTCAAAATATTGGTCCCAATTTAATATTCCACTATTCCAAAATACTAGTCTCAATTCCCTTTTATCAAAGTCAAACAATAAGAACTTTGACTTACATTTTAGGATATATTTTTAATATGAAAAAATTTACAATATATATTACTTTCCCTATTTATTTTGAATATATATATATTAGTTTAGGATACGTGCGTTGTACGTGTATTCATTGCTAAAAAAGAAAGTTGCATCTATTCAAATCAATGAGTAAACGACTTTAAAAGTATGTTTAAATACATTAAAACAATATATTTATATTAAAAATAAACATGAAAGAAAAAAATATAAACTCTTGAAAAATTTAATATATCTGAAGTTTTAAAATTAAAACTTTAATAATTGCACTTTTCTAATACCTTGATCCCGAGGAGCTCCCATCTTTTTGCTCATTTAGTTACTCGAAATAGTCATTTAATTATTTTTGTATAATTAGGGGTTTGATATGAAACAATCATACTATTTGGTTACATTTAGATTTAGGAGTATATTTGAGTTTTACTGAACTTTTAACATATAAATAGTCGTATGGGTCGAAACAAAGAAGATTGAGAGAAATTTGTCCATACACACAATTATAAATGAGAAATCATATTATATACAAAAAGTTTTCAAAAGTGACGAAGTCAAAATTTTCGTTAATGAGATTCAAGATATAAAGAATTAAACACGTGCAAGGTATTCAACATCAACTATATAAATGTAAAAATTAATTTTAACTTAAATATATAGTGTAATTTTTTATTCAAAGGAGTTAGGAAGAAAAATATGAACCTTGATACAGAGTTAATGACAAATTTGGAGAATAACTTCAGCAGGTCATTAAGCTTACGATTGTCAGAAGTGAAATTATCAACAAGCCAAGGACCATCTAGATATTCTTTCACACTCAACTATCCTGTTTCTAGGCTAATTGATATTCATCAAACGGAAATAGGAGATGAGGACAATAAAAAAGAGATAAGAGAATTTTAATTAGAGAAACAAAAGAAAGTTTTCATTAAGTGGCTTGTTGAACTAAACAAACCTGAGATTCCATATTTGTTACTTATCTTTGGCTGTAATCGTACATGATTTGAGTTTTCTATTATTTGGACTCTTACCTTTGACATCAAATTAAAATATTCTGTTATTCATCACATAAGCTGCAAAATGTATCAAGATTCTAGACACTCGTGTAGTTTGGTCTTGGTGTGATAACTTTGCTAGTTGTACATTTTCAGAACTATTTGTTCGGAGTTTCAGGGAAAAAATTAATCGAGAGGATTCGTTCGACATTTTAAAAAGTAGTTCATAAAGAAATGTGCAATGACATGGTTACCAAACTATACTCCTAATTACCCTTATTTCATCTCGCTTTGTAATATCATTAACACTAAATATAAATATATAGTTTTTGAGAAATTCTAACGGACTTTAGAGTTTGAAGATAGATATGCAATTCGTGAGATTAATAATTGGTCTTATTATGCACCAAAATCGAGTGATTGTATTTAAACAGAACTTCTATAAAAATAATTTTTCAAGAAGAAAACAAAAGAAGTGATTCCTATAAAATTTTGGATTTAAACTTTTTCATTTTATTCTTCTGTAGACAAAGGTTTTCAAGAAACCTCTACTCATATATTTTAAGGGGTAAATCTAATGAATTTTACATTTAAAAGGATTTTGTACCTAAAAAAAAGTAAAATTACTTAAATTACCTTTACACGAATTATGCTTTTAAAAGGATTGTGCATCTAAATACCTTCACACGAATTATATTTGTAAAAGAATTGTGCATCTAAAAGGATAATTAGCTTACATGTATTTTTATTTTTATTTTCCACATATTTAGGACTCAACAAAATTTTTCATAAATTAGGAATCTTTTTTTTAATTTTTTTTCGCCCATATTTATTATAGTCAATATTTATATTATAAAAATAATAATACTATAATTGAAGAAAAAGGTTAAAAAGACAATTTTATCTATTGCAAAGACTTTTAATGAAGGGTAAAAAATTCAAACAATATTTTTAAGGTTTTCACACTTTTAATATAGTAACTTTAATATATGTAAATACATTAAACAATATATTTAAATTAAAAATAAACATGAACAAAAAAGATTTAAGCTTTTGAACATTTAATTATTTATGTAATAATTAGAATTTTGATATGGAAAAATTATTGTTTAGTTCCATTAAAATTTAGGAGTATACTTGAGGTTTGCTGAATTTTAATCTGACTAAAACAATAATAGTATATAAAAAAAGCACAGAAAATAATGTTAGAATAGAAGTTACCTTTCATGTACATAAACCTCGACCACCTAAACCCACCTTATTTCATATTTGATGTACTTTTTTGTCCCAAAACAAATGCACCAAAGCTCATTTGTTGAGTTTTCAAAGGTAAAAATCTAAATGGTACAATTATGTATACTGTATGTGTATGTATATTATGTCAACTAAAAATTATATAGTTGAATTATGTAAAATAAAATGACACTAAATAGATGCAACTTTATTTATTTGAGGGAAAAAAACTTAATTATATTAGCTAGATTAATGAAGAAGAAGAAATTATGTCATTCAAAAATCCTCCTAAGTTATAATACAAGCATTACTAGAATAAAATCATAAAATAAAATCTTGCAAAGAATAAAAATCCAAACAACATATATTTTTAATTTCAATAGTAGTGATCAGCTCATAGCTTCTTCCCACGCATCTTCACAAAAGTGTTATAATCCAATACTAATATCTATATAGACCACTACTAATTAATCAAACTGTAAATAGACACGATTCTAGTTGAAATCTAAAAGTTCACTATGAATTAAATTTTGAACATTAATATAATTCATATAAGTATGAGTAATCTTAATTATTTTCTTCGTCTAATAATTATAGCAAATTTTTTAAAGACATTCTTTTATTAATTGTGTTCATAAAAAGAACTATTAAATCAAAGTTGTTCATTATTGATGTGCATGAAGGCTACATTAAAGAGTGGTAGTAAGATTTTTGTATCAAAAATATTATTCAGTCACATGTATAGGTAAGAGGGGGCATTAAGAAAATTATGGTGGTTTGAACTTGAGGGACATACTACTGACACAATGGCATTCATTTGTTGGGTTGTGAAATCATTCACCTTTAAAAACATGACCAATATGGCCTCCACGAGCTGCACAACCGTCTGGATTTGGCAGATAATCATGCAAATCAAGTGTTAGAAATGTTCGAAAAAGAAAAAATACTTGCACTCTGTAATTTTAGCAACTCTAGCATGAGAAATGAGGTCGATGGAGCACTCAGTTTCTAACATATTGAGGTTGGGAGTCTGAGTCATCAAAAGAGAAAATTGAAAAAGAGCTACGAAAAAAATGATCTATAAATAGTTAGAAAGTAAAAAGACACATACTGGTCTAGCTAGAATATATTGAGAATCTCATATTGCGATCTATGGCACCGGAAAGACCCGCATTAAAAGAAGGCCGATAGTAACCGATTATAAAATACAATCAGAATATACGATAATCGAGATATCAGTATTTACCCAAAAAATTCCTCAAATCCAGCCAATGACATTCATCTACCACCTGTAAATTACAACAAAATAATACGATAATAGAAATATCAAAAAAACACAATTAAAATGTAACCGTTATAAAAAAAAAATTCTCAAATCTGGATCAAACATTCATGTACTGATTGTCTTAAAAAACAACAACAAATACTCACATGAGGAAATAAGCATAAAACAACATTCGATAGAATCGTTGAACTCAAAGGTGGAAGAAATCGCGACACCATTCTCCCACAACACCTAATGCTTCATCATCATTATTAAATGTTCCTATTACTCATGCCTTTGCCCCAGCAACTATCATACTATCCTGCAGGAAGCAAAAGAAGACAAAGTTAGATAACTAATTAGTAGCATCAGTTTTTCAGATGTGGATTTGCAAGTGGAGAAAGATCAAAATCTATTTCATAATCTAGTTATCCGCACCCCCCTACAAATGGTATCAGAGCCCAGTTATTTAAAAACTACAGAAGTGAGATATAAGTTAGTTAGATGTTATAAAATTAGTTATTTATAAAATTAATTATGAGAAGACCATTTAAAAACAGAGAAGCTTTTAGAAAAATTAAAAAATCTTTAGTTAGTAATTATTCAGAATATATAAGTCTAAATAAAACAAAAGAAAATCCAGAAAGATTAGCTTACCTAATTACATTAATATCTAGTATTGAAGCAAAATTAATAATCCATTTAAAATCTAGAAGAATGAGACACATACCACCTAATTATGATAAAATTAGATTTAGATATCCACCAAGGTATTATAAATATAACTTAAATGAATAAAGAGCAAAAATACAAAGAATTAAAATAATTTATCTCTGAAAGACGTAAAGAATTAAAAATAAGAAAAGAAAGACTACATTATAATATATTTGTCGGAGTTAGTAAAAATTCAATAAATACACAAAAAGATGAAATATCAAAATTAGAATCACAAATAGATAGTTTAGAATATATATACCAACATGAACTATTCACAATAAAATGAATAAAGAGGAATTCATAATAGATGAAAAAATATATGAAAATCACGAAGGATCAAAAATAAAAATAGTATTTTCTAATCTAGGAAGAAGATATAAGAAAATAGGAGAACATTTATATCTAATGTTAGAAAAAGAAGAGTTAAAATTAGAAGATAAATTAACAGCAATGGTAAGAATAGAAAAAAAAATGAAGAAATAGATAGAAAAAAGGAAATAGAAAAAATTAAACAACAAACTACGGAAGAAATACGAAAAATAGAAGAAACTAAAAATAGTAGAATTGTTGAATTAGAAAAAGAACTACAAATGTTAAAAGATCTGTACGAACAAAGACAAAAAGAAAAAGAAGAAAAAGATAAAGAACAAAAATTAATAAACGAGATAAATCAATTTAAAGAAAAATTAGAAATAAATAATATAGAGGTTGAAGAGTCAGATAATTATGATTCAGAAGATAGTGAAACATATACAGAAATTTTAACAAATATAAAAAATTTAGACATTAACGAAAAACAAGAAATAATTAATGATGAAAACCTAGAAAATACCAACACAGAAATAAATACTCTTGATAAAAAAGAAGATGAAACCATAATATCTAAAACAACAGAAATAAGAAAACCTATATATTATAAAAATAAATTTAAAAAATATAATAAATATGACAAATGGACACCAAAACAAATAGTTAATAAAAATTATAACTTTTTAGACCTAGACTGTGTAATAGATACAGAAAAAACAATACAATTATGGATAGGATATATGACAAAACAATTATTAGATAATAATATAAACATAACAGATGCACCAGAATATATAGAAAGAACATTAATAGGATCAGTAAAACTATGGTTTTCAAACTTAACTGAAAATAGTAAGAAAGTATTAAGAGCTAATAAACCTATGGAAGGAACATCATCAACAACAACTAAACTAACACCTATAGAATTATTGAAAAAATGTGAAACAGCTATAAAAGATGAATTTGGTAGTATGACAACAATAGAAGAAGAACAAGATGAAGAAAAAGATACAAATAGGAATTTAATGTTAAAATTAACAATATGTAATATGTGTTATATAGACGAATATACTTGCGCATTTAAAGAATATTATTATAAAGGAGCATATAGTATAGAAGAAAGTAAAGAAATAAGAAAATTATATTTTAATAAATTACCCGAACCATTTAGTTCAAAGATAATAATAAAAAGTTGGGAAGAAGCAAAAATAGTAGATACGTTAGGAGCTAGAATAAAATTCTTACAACAATGGTATAGAAATTTATGTGAAAAATATAGAGAAGAAATAAAAATGGAAAAAACATTAATAAGAAATTTAGCATGTTGCAAAAATAAAATAGCACCCCAATTTGGATGCGAAGAAAGATATTATAAGAAAAGAAAAAGACATAAGAAATACAAGAAATATAAAAAATCAAAATATAAATATAAGAAACCAAGAAAAAGATATTATGTAAAAAATTATAAAAATAAAAAACCATATAGAAAGAAAAAGTCTATAAAAGAATGTACATGTTATAATTGTGGAAAGTTAGGATATTTAGCTAGAGATTGTAAATTACCTAAAAATCCAAAAAATAAACAAATATCCGAAATAAAAATAGAAAATACAGAATATATGCAAATAGATTATATAGATTATGAATTAGAAAGTGAAGATAGTATATATGAAATTTCAGAAAACGAAACAAATACTGAAATAGATCGTGAAATAGATGAATCAAATGACTGAAGAAGATATAAAAATAATAACAAAGGAAGAATATTTAAATGACGAAGGAACAGAACAAAAAATAATATTTGACAGTAATATATTTGATGAAATAAAAGGAAAAGAATTAGATTTAAGTGTAGAAAAAATATTTAAAATACCAACAATAAAAAATATTTTTACTAGGAAAAAAGATGAATATTATGTAGTATGCCAAAAAGAACATGTAACAGACTGTAGATATGCAAAAGGTAAAGCTAGTATACCACTAGTAACAAAAAGAATAATTAATAAAGAGATAAATGATATAAAAAGTAAAGGAGACCCAATAAAATATGTACACCTTGGAGGTACAGAAATATTAATAAAAGCATGTTTTAGAGAAGGAATAGATACACCAATAAAATTATATTTAGCAGATGATAGAATTATAAAACCTATAGAAAAAAGCATAATAACTGCCGTAAAAGGAAATTTAATATACCAAAAATTTAAATTTATAATAAGTGCAAATTATTCAGTAGCAGTAACAGATAGAAATATAGATAAATCACTAGTATTATATTGAAAAATATCAGGAATAGAATTAACCCCAGGAAGTAAAATATTTACAGCAAGATGTAAAAATTTATATGTATTAACAACAAAACATAAAATAACAGGAAAAAATAAAATTAACAAGATACAAATAGATAGCCCATTTGAACAAATTGTAAAAACAATAGATTATAATGATTATAGCTATAGAGACATAGATATAGAAGAAAATTTAGAAATAGTAAATGATAGAATAAGTACAACAAAAAGAATAGCTAATGAAAAACCAGAATCATCAAGCTCATAAAAAAGAACAAGTTATGAAACAAATTCAATAAGTAATCTAAATCAATATTACATAACAGGAAAAATAAATGAAAAAGAATATTTAATACTCTTAAATACAGGACAAGAAGAAAATTATATAGCAAAATATCTAGTAAAGGATGACGAAATAAAAATTGATAATGATATATGCCCAGATCTACCAAGAAGCTTAATAAATAGTAAAAATATAGCAGAAAAAGAAATAATAATCGGAGTTAGAAAAATAAAAATAGAATTTGAAGTAAAAGAAGAAATGCAAAAAGCAGATATAATATTAGGAATAAAATGGTTAGAACAAGTAAAACCATATAATATAGAACATACACAATTGACCATAACATATAATAGAGAGAAATTATTCTTAAAAAGAGCCTTAACATAAAATGAAAATATATGTATTAATGAAGATAGTAGTGGAAGGATATTACAGTAGATATTATACGCCTATGATAGATACAGGAGCAGAAGCTAATTTATGTAGATATAATTGCTTACCGAAAAGTAAATGGGATAAATTAAAAATACCAATAGTAGTTAAAGGATTTAATAATGAAGGAAGCTTAATTACTTATAAAGCTAGGAATGTAAAAGCACAAATATGGGATAAGATATTGACAATAGAAGAAATTTATAATTATGAACTAACGTCAAAGGATATACTTTTAGGAATGCCATTTTTAGATAAATTATAACCACACATAATAACTAGAAATGATTGGTGGTTTACAACACCATGTAAACAAAAAGTAAGAGCAAAAAGAGTTAATAATAAAATAAGAAAGAAAACTGATTGGATAAAAGGAAGTGAAAAAATTACACAAAAGTTAGAAAATATAAAAAACACTGAAGATACAATAGAATTAGTAGTATTTTCGATAAATAAAACAGAAATAACTATATTTTCAATAAATAAGATAGAAATAGTTAAGAAAAAATTAGAACAATTATATAGTGAAGATCCATTAAAAGGATGGGAAAAACATAAAACTACCATAAAAATTGAATTAATAGATAAAAATAGTATAATAACCCAAAAACCATTAACATATAATTTTGACGATTTAAAAGAATTTAAAATGCATATAGATGAATTATTAGAAAAACAATATATACAAAAAAGAAACAGTAAACATAATAGTCCAGCATTTATAGTAAATAAACATAGTGAACAAAAAAGAGGAAAAAGTAGAATGGTTATTGATTATAGAAATTTAAATGCAAAAACTATAACATACAATTATCCAATACCAAATAAGATATTAAAAATAAGACAAATACAAGGATATAATTATTTTAGCAAATCCGATTGTAAATCAGGATTTTACCATCTAAAGATAGACGAAGAATCTAAAGAACTAACTGCATTTACGGTACCACAAGAATTTTATGAGTGGAATGTATTACCATTTGGATATAAAAACGCACCAGGTAGATATCAACATTTTATGGATAATTATTTTAAACAATTACCTAATTGCATAGTATACATAGATGATATATTATTATATACAAAAACCAAAGAAGAACATATAAAATTATTGGAACAGTTTACAGATATAATAGAAAAATCAGGAATAAGTTTAAGTGAAAAGAAAGCCGAAATTATGAAAAACCAGATAGAACTTTTAGGAATACAAATAGATAAAAGTGGAGTAAAAATGCAACAGCATATAGTACAAAAAATAATAAATTCGAAAGAAGAATTAGATACAAAAAAGAAATTACAATCATTTTTAGGATTAGTAAACTAAGTAAGAGAATATATTCCAAAATTAGCAGAAAACTTAAAACCACTACAGAAAAAATTAAAAAAGGATATAGAATATAATTATAATGAAGAAGATAAAAAACAAGTTCAAAAAATAAAATTACTTTGTAAGGAATTACCAAAATTACAATTTCCAGATGAAAATAGAAAATTTACATATATAGTAGAAGCAGATGCCAGTGAATATAGTTACGGAGGAGTACTTAAATATAAATATGAAACAGAAAAAATAGAACACCATTGTAGATACTACTCAGGTACGTTCAACGAGACAGAAATAAAATGGGAAATAAATAGAAAAGAATTATGTTCATTATATAAATGTTTGTTAGCATTTGAAACACATATTGTATATAACAAATTTATTGTGAGAACAGCTAATACACAGGTACGCTGGTGGCTAACAAAGAAAATATAAAATTCAGTTACAACAAAAGAGATTCGGAGACTAGTTTTAAACATATTAAATTTCACATTTATAATAGAAGTAATCAGTACTAACAAGAATGTTATTGCAGATTACATATCAAGACAAAGCTACACAGACTGAAATGATAGAAGAAAATATACATGAAAAGATACTCAACGCCCTAACTACGCTTTCATTGAAAGTGGACAGTATGGATACTGAGATAGAGAAGCTAAAGCTAAAGACTAGTGAAGATAAACTGAAGTCTATAGCTATGAATCAGCTAACTCAGCAATGCGCAGAGCTATGTCGATCGGAAGACAATAAAATTCCAGAGCTAGAAGGAGATGTTGGGATACTCCATAAAACCCATAACATTTATCAATCTACTTCTGAAGGTACAAGCAGAGGAGTTAGAAAAAATATGAACCTAAACAAGCTATTTGATAAACCATATACACCAAATACATCAAAAGATCCCATGTTTATACCCCCACAAGTTACCACATACCGAGAAAGTCTAAACCAAGACAAAAAGACTTACAACTACACAGCCCGGACATACATAGAAAATATCTACAATGTACAAACCTTTTTAACTAGCAACCCCAAAGCTACAAACATCCAAGAACCAGATACAAACTATATAACCCAGAGATTGACCGGATATAATAAACTAATTGTTTTACCTAAAACCAAACCAAGCTTAGTTAAAACCTGCTATGAATATGGACTACTTAGTATTGTATATACCACGGACGGAAACGAGATATCCACTATACCAGAGATATATGACGCATTTATCACTTTTAAAAGAATAACCAAAGGTACCTTGTTTTTTATAAAAATTTACACGGCACCAACAGAGATATTATTTGATGAAGTCAAAAAACCTATACAAGTTGTAAAGATAGGAATTAAAACCTATATAGTTTACAAAAAGAATAATTTATTAAAACAAAATCTAAAAAATATCAATTAATTTATTTGGTTTGTTATTTTATCCTGTAGTAACTGCAGAGTTACAAATTTCTGTATAATAATTTATTCTATCTGTACTGTAGTATATATCTAATTCTAGATTTTCTATGTCATTTATTATCTTGTGTTGTTCTTCTCGTAGTGAGTTTTTTAAAGTATATAAACTATCACATGTATTTTTTTCTAGATCTTTTATGGTTTTTTCTATCCATATTAGCTTTTCTTTTAGATCTTCCATTATTTTCCTAATTCGATTTCTGTAATTAATTTCATTATTTAGATTATCTTGGTTTTCTATGGCAGATGATGTGATTACTTTTGTTTTAGACCATCAATCTGTTTTGGTAACATTTGGATGTGGTAAAGATCAAAGCTCTGGTCGAAGTAGTTTTAGTAATAGATATTCTGAACTTGTTGGCCTTGGACGTAGATTGAAAGTTGGCTCATATTCTTTACCATCGCAATTTGGGGCAGATTTAATGTCCATTTGCCTACCCTGGTTTTATTCAGGAAAAGGATCTTCTCTTAGTTTTCATATCACCCCGTGGCGAAGAACGACATCAGCAAAATTATTAATAAATCAAAAATTCCCTTTATTTTATTTTGTCAATCTTTATAAAATTTTTATTGGCGATAAGCTTCTTCCAGTCCATCCATCATGGTGGAAATTTACTAAAGGTGGCCGTAAAAGTGGGGTCACTGTGGATACTGGAACAACTATTACTAATTTTCCATTAGATTTGTACATTGTATTCCGCTATTTATTCAGAAGAGAAGTGGGAGATATTCCTGTGGTTAAAGGTCCACACAAATCTCTCGATACGTGTTATAAGGATGATCCAAAAGGTCGTCCATTGTACTTTCCGTATGTGAAGTTGTACTTTGGCGAAGTAAACCAGAAAAACATGTTGTTATTATCAAAAGAACGAGTTATGATACACTTTACTGGATATTACTGTTTAGCTTTTAAGGGTTGGAATAGATCTCACTCGGTATTAGGAGGTACTCAACTTCAAGGTATAGGATTAACTTTTGATACTTTCGAAAATACTGAGATATGTAAATTTCAAAATTTATAATTTAAAGTTTGTATGTTTTATTTTTTGTGAATTCGATATAAAATTTATGGTGATATTTTTTTTTTCTTATTCTCTTGTTCGAATCTTGTGTATGTAACAAAGAATATAGTTTAATTTACATTCACATGATTAATTTATGTGATCAAATGATAATAAATCTTAAAGTTTATTATTTAGTTAGATATAATCACCCTTTGAGTCCATATGTGATCAAAGGTTATTCAGGTTACTGTGTACCTGATGAATAGACTGCCATCACCCTTTATAAATGGTAAAAGTCCATATGAAGTACTGTTCTCTAAGGCTCCCTCACTTGCACATTTGAGGGTGTTGGGCTGCTTTTGTTATGCTTCAACATTGCCTAAGGCTGATAAGTTTTCTGAAAGATCTAGACCTGCAGTATTAATGGGATACTCCACTACTCAGAAGGGATATTTTGTTGCTGGATTTGAGTACCAACAATTTGTTTGTTAAAAGAGATGTTACATTCCAAGAAAATGTGCTTCCATTTGCCAAGATGAGCAGTCTGAATCATTCAAATGAGTTAATTCAACCATATACTGATAATTGGGATGATGCAAATTCACTAGTATCAGAAGATCATGATGATGACAATACTATGAGTGAAGAATCCTCTCAAGATGTATCAAAACTTGTTCCAAGATGATATTGATCAATCAAATGAACCAGAGTCTTCACATCCAAACAACACAGAGCCAATATCTTGTCCAACTAAGAGAACACCTAGAGTGGCAAAGCAACTTATTTGGATGAAGGATTAGGCAGTACTAGGAAAGAGAAGAGGCACCAGATATCTTATTGCTAACTATATATCTTACAAGAATACTACTCCTACATATCAAATCTATATAAGTAGCTTTTCCACCTTGATATGTAACGCCTCGCATTTTGGGCTACAATATAGACCATGATTTCGATGTGTTGATAAATTCCGAAGCCATAAAATCCTATGCTAATACGGCATGTTAATTATTTGTGTAGCATGTGAATCCATTCAAGCTTGAATTTAGACCATAGAGGTCCTTCACCTCATGGACGAGTTGAAACTATTTCAATCGACTAAGTTCTAGTGGACGTAAAGTGTGTCAGCTTCCATTGACCATCACTCTCTGTATATGTCTAATTAGGGAGCCTACTATGTGTCAAATGATAGGTCTTCGAGTTATCTTTCCAACGATACCAATTTTGCTAAAATCCGACACCGGAGCAAGAAGTTATGGCCTTTCAAAGTGATATGCGTCGCCTAACCAATCGCCCATGGCCACTGGAAAGCATAGGCAATAGACTAGGCGGAGCCTATGTAAACATAGGCGATAGCCTAGGCGGCGCCTATGTGAACATAGGCAATGGGATGGGCAGCGCCTATGTAAAGAATTCAAGTGACTTAAACACTCCGTTTTGGGGACAAAATGGTCCTTTTCCACCCTTACTTAGCCCTAAAACACGAAATTCAGTTCCAAGGACCCCAAAATACACCTGCATTCATCAAAAGTGCTCAAAGATTCTTCTTAGGGTTTCAAAATAAAAACCCAAGCAACTCGAGATTCAACCGGGGGTTTTAGGAACAAATTGCATATTTGGAATCCTCTCAACGTAGGCTTTGAGAAGTATATAATATTCGTAGTAATCGAGGTATGTGGGGTTATCCAAAAATCTTATGGGTGTAGTTTTTATGAACATGCATGCTTTTAAATGGGGGTTTTCAATCAAATGCTAATAACTTGCTTTCAATATGATTTCTAAGTCATTTTTCTTTATGTCATGGGAATTGTTTGCCTATATACTTCAATGGTTGAAACCATGCATATGTGATTTGAGATTTTCCATGGAAGTTTGATAAATATGAAAGATAAATTCCTTTCAAATTCCCATGAGAATGTCTTGATACCCCATATCATATTGTGACCAACAAAAGAGAGCATGAATTTGAAATAAATATTGTTCACCACTTATAAATGATGAAGCACCTTAGTTTTTACATGATAATGCATATGTGGAAGTGATATTGAGGACTTGCAAGTCGGGTATGATGACACCCTACAGAACATGATATGTGATTGAATCAGAGAAAATTTGAATGCATTAATTTTACATGAGAAAGGTTGATGCCCGAAGAAGGCGTTTGAGTGTAAGGGCTTATCGCTGGAAAACGTGTTTACCGACACAGAATTTTGGTACCAAGCTAAGTGATCTTGTGTACTAGACTTTGTGTCATTCCCAAATCGGGACTATAGGTAGGAGCCCGGGGTAAGTGATCTTGGGCACTACCAGTGGGTTGAGACACCATGCTTTGTGGTCTTGAGTGTCTCTTCCTCACTTATACTCTAATCTCGACGGAAACCGAGGTTAGACCGTTGGTGTAAATTATGTAGGGTATTCCACCTAGCTCAATTACATTTCATTGTTGTTGAGAAACTATTGCATTATGCCCATGTGTTTTCAAATGATTTGATACAAAATTGCTTTATAATGGCTCTCAACTATATTTTGTAAAAATATTATGTTTTGTTTTGATATCTCTGCGTGCCAGTACTTTTGTGCTAACCCCCTGTAATACCCCGAGAAATTTTTCGTTGAAATTTTGTGCGTAAATGTGTTAGGTTCTATCTTCTAGAATGAATTATAAATTTTTCCATGCAGAATGTCTTAGATTATAACCCACCATTGCGTATAGTATCGAATAATATTTCCAACGATATGTGGATCATCCAAAACGTACACCCAAGCGACGAGTTATGAACATTCCGATCTAACCGTGAATAGTAGTGAACAGTAAAACGTGCAGGAAAAAGTACTGAGGCCTGGCGTATTTTTTCTCCAACTTTAAATAATCATAACTCTTTGTACATAATGATCTGGGTGATCTACTATATATCAATGGAAATCTATGCGAGTCCTCTTTCCAATGAAATTGGTTTCATTCAATTTGTCTATCGGAGGAAAAAGTTATGGTCGATCTACTTCAGCCTATCAAAAGTAAATTTTTGTATCAACTTCAAACGATCATAAATCCTCATACATAATGATCTGGGTGAGATACTATATATCAACGAAAAGATATGAGAGTCCTCTTTCTAATGAAATTGGTTTCATCCAATTTGGATATCGGAGTAAAACATTATGGTTGATCTACTTCAGACTATCAAAACAGTCCACCAAAGGACATATTCGAGAATTATTTGATATTTAGGGGCGTTTTGGTCATTCCTCCTCACCCAAAATCCGTTCAAACCCTATATTAAAGCTTATTATAAGCATTATATGTTATATTTCATCAAATTCCCTAAAAAACAAAACCCAAAGCTCGTATATCCATCTTCAAGAACCTCCAAAGTTCACCATTAATTCTGCAAATTTATTCAAGATTTCAAGTTCCTAGTTCAAGAACTTCAAGAACCTCCAAAGTTCACCATTAATTCTGCAAATTTATTCCAGATTCTAAGTTCCTAGTTCAAGAACTCCAAGAACCATCATTCAAAGGCACGATTAACATCTCAAAAATGAGTATCAATCTAAAGTTCATCATTCAAGATATGTGGGGTTTTTCAACAAGAACTCTCTGTCGTTCTTGTGCCCAAAAGTAATTTTCTTTACAAAGGCATGGTTTTTATTTGATTTTTACAAATTTGAAGCATGAACCCATATCTTATGATGATTATTATGAAATCTTGATGTTTATAATTTTGAAAGATGAATTTACATGTGTGGAGATATAAAGCATGAATCTTGAACGATATTTATCATGATTTTGATATTTCGATCATGAATCCCCACTGGAAATTGTGTTTTTTTGAGAAAGTGTGTGTTATAAGCACGTTGATGTTGAATATTTGAGATATTTTGAATGATTTGACCTTTTGGTCTTAATGAAGTTGTTTTGAACTTGAGTGTGAAATAAATCCACAACGTGGTTGATTTTGATAGATGGGAAGCATGATGGCTCCCGATGTATATTTGTATATTACTGAAATTATTTTATTGTGGATTATCTTTGAATGATCTGAGCTAAGTCCAGGAGAAATCTTTAGCATCGAGTGGGAGGTATAAAGCGACCTTACTTCCTTAGAACTATGTGCCCCCATAGGAGTGAGCCTGAGGCTAATTTATATAGTGATCACTAGTTTGTATGGATTTGATATCGATAGTCCTACTCTGATGGCAAGGATAGGACGAATCTCCCCAACGTGGGTTGTACGTTGGAATCCATGTAGCTCACATGGTTTATGTCGGTTATAGGTCTCCCAGTGTGTGTGTGTGTTTCCTTGTGTCTATGGTGAATGGTGAAGTGATTTGAATGTGGAATTATGAAAGTTATTCTTTTGAAAGATTTAAATGATATTTACATTATGAGAAGTGATATTCTAATGAACTAAAAGTGATTGACAAATTATATAATGACTCATATGTGTTATTATACTTATTTCATCCTCTCATGATTATGCTAATTTTCTTCGGGCTATGTGAGTCTTTCATATATCCTGCATATTTCTTATAAATATTTATGATGATGATGTTTATACAATTGCATACACCCCCATATACTCGGTTTCTTTCCATGGTACTGACCCACATCTTTGGATGTGGGCTGTATTTTCTCAGAATGTAGGTTCAGGTGCTCAGTTCCAGGTTCGACAGTGATTCTTCGTGCACACTGTTCTACATCCTCTGTTGTGGTGAGTCCTCATGTTCCGAGGACGTGATGTCTGATGTTGGTTTCACAAAATTGCTTACATTTGATAACTGAGTATAAGTCAGTTGGGGCATGTCTCAATGGCTCACTAGTTTTATTGATTTTCTTAGAGGCTTGTTAGAATAATATAGATGTTGGGAGTTGACTAATAAGGCGTATTTTGTTATCTTTCTGAAATTCTTTTATTCTTGGATGATGATTAATCTATTGATATTGGAGGGTTATTTATGGAAACCCCATTGATTCGTGTTGAACTGAATAAAAATGGCTCAAAGGGTTACTCGTAGCCTCAAGCACCGTGTGATGCTCCGGGACCCATTTTTGGGGAGTTACACCCCCTCCTCTCTCCAACCTCTCAGGTTCAGAGGCCTAGTCTAGAGGTCAAGAGAATCAGTAGATCATTCAAACAGAGTTGTAGAGACAAGTGGTGAGCCTTCTATGTTTCAGAAGGTCTTATGTCCTGCAGTCTTTTTATCTTATAATTAGTTTTGGGGGTCTACTGGGGCCTTGTCCCAGTTTATATATAGTTACTTGACTCAGTCATTTGTTAGAGATTTTCGCAGACAGTTGTTTAGAGGTTGATTGATGTTGGGGGAACTTTATTTCCCCGTTATTGTTTTGTTTTCATATTTATGACCATGTTTTCGAATTATTGTGTTTCTTCCACATTACTTTGATCATATAAATTAGGTGCATGATTACTAGACAGATAGGGGTGTTTCGGGCCTTCATGGTTCGAAATGCTCATCACGGCCAGGCCCTGATTTGGGTCGTGACAAACTTAGTATCAGAGCACGGTTCATGGTCCCAGGGTGTCTGCAAAATCACATCGAGTAGAGTCCTGTTTATGGGTATGTAGCGCACCACACTTATAAGAAGGAGGATGCTAGGCGTTTAGGAAATATTTCCCTTCTTTGTGATTTAGTTCACGCTTCAGAGTCTGAACTGTCCCCTAATCAATGATCACTTGTGTTTCAGAAACACAGTTATACCTCCACGTCGTATCATCAATCAGAATGCTCAGGCAGATGAGGTCCGTCCCACCCATGGGATGCAAACCGTAACAGAGCTCACACTTCAGAATTTGTTCCTACTCCGGGAGCCCTTCTAGTACCGACCAGTCTACCTCGGGCTTCGCGGACTAATGTTAATCGTCCCCCAACTGCTCAAGGAGATATTTCAAATGCAGAATTCAGACGTTCTATTCATATATTGACACAGTTGGTAGCTAACCAGGCTCAATTATTTGAAGATGTTGGGTATGCATTTGTTACGTCTGAGTCTACTAGGGTCGAACATTTTATAAAGATGAACCCACCTAGTTCACTGGCACCAAGGTGGAGGAAGATCCACAGGTGTTCATGGATGAGATGGAAAAATCTTTAAGGTGATGCATGTGGATGAGGTTGAAGGGGTGGAACTAGCAACCTATCAGCTCAAGGAAGTTGTGAATCAGTGGTATGCCGACTGGCAAAATGCAAAAGGTGAGAGTGCTGAGCCCACAGTTTGGGGTGAATTTGTGGAAGTTTTCCTTAATTGATTCTTTCCTCTGGAGTTGAGGGAGACCAAAGCGGAAGAGTTTATGAATTTGAAGCAGGGAAGTATCAGTGTCCAGGAGTACACTTTGAAGTTTAATAAACTGGACCGTTATGCACCAGAGTTGACTACTAATATGAGAGCCCGGATGAGGAAATTTGCATTTGGCCTTGCTGATAACCTGGTACTTGAGTGCCAGGGGGCTATGTTGAATAAGGAGTTAGACTTTGCTCGACTGACCGTTCATATGCAGCAGGTGGAAGAAAAGAAGAAAAAGATTACTGAATCTAGAGAGAAAGACAGAAAGACTAAGAGAGCTAGATCTGTGGACCATCACCAGAGTCAGCTGCAGAGTGGTAACTGGGGTAATAAGTAGTCGAAGAAGAAGAAGTTTTGGAATAATGCATAGTCATCAGCCAGTGCCCCAGCACCCAGACTACCGACAGACAGACAAACTCAGAGTTTTTAGACTCCTCATGGATCCAAAGCTCTAGGTACACAGTCTTAGGTCAGTGTGGCCCAGCAGCGTCGTACTTATCCATGGTGCGAGGTTTGCGAAAGGAATCATCTAGGGAAGTGCTAGTTTGAGGGGAGAAACTGCTATACTTGTGGCAAAGTGGGTCACCTTCAGAGAGTTTGTCTTTCTGCTGGAGGAAATGCGTGGGGAAGGGGGGCTAAGTCCCAAGACGCCTTCACAGATCCTCTTCCTAAGGGTTCCCCTTCAGCTGCCGGGAGCAGTCGCAACTGGTTATATTTTTTGACTAATCGCCAGGAGGCGGAAGCTTCACCAGATGTTGTCACCGGTATGTTACGAATCTTCTCTTGTGATGTTTATGTATTGCTTGATCCCGGGTCTACTTTATCTTATGTGACCCCTTATGTGGCTGTTTATTTCGGGTTTGAGCCCGAAGTTATTGTAGAACCCTTCTCTGTCTCTACTCATGGAGGTGATTCTGTTGTTCCTAGAAGGGTGTATAGAAATTATGTCATGTCTATTCATAGTAGGAAAACTGTGGCAGACCTTATAGAACTTGATATGATAGATTTTGATGCCATCCTTGGGATGGACTGGCTCCATTCGTGTTATGCCACCCTTGATTGCAGAACCCGAAAGGTCACTTTTTATTTCCCTAATGAGACACCAATTGTATGGGTAGGGAGTTCTGTAGAACCTAGAGGTCACTTTATCTCTTATCTTAGAGCCCGAAAGCTTATCTCCAAAGGTTGTATGTACCACCTAATTCGAGTAAAAGATTCAAAAATTGAAAATCTTCCTCTGCAGTCAGTCCCTGTGGTGAATGAATTCCCAAAAATCTTTCCCGAAGATCTCCCAGGGATACCCCATGATAAGGAGATAGATTTTCGCATTGATGTGTTGCCAGACACACGTCCTATTTCTATTCCGCCATATAGAATGGCTCCCGCAGAACTAAAGGAGTTGAAGGAACAGCTTGCAGACCTCCTAGACAAAGGTTTTATTCGTCCTAGTGTTTCCCCATGGGGTGCACCCATGCTCTTCGTGCGAAAGAAGGATGGGTCCCTTCGTATGTGCATTGACTACCGCCAGTTGAATAATGTCACGATTAAAAATAAATATTCTCTTCCTAGGATTGACGACCTTTTTGACCAGCTTCAGGGTACCAAGTGTTTTTCAAAAATAGACCTTCATTCAGGTTATCATTAGTTGAAAGTTAGGGAGTCAGACGTTCCTAAGACAGCCTTCTGAACCCGATATGGTCACTATGAGTTTCTATCATGTCCTTCGAGTTGACTAACACCCCTGCAACCTTCATGGAGCTTATGAATAGAGTATTCCGTCAGTTTCTTGACTTGTTCGTCATTATGTTTATTGATGATATTCTGATCTATTCTGAGAGTAAAGAGGATCATGACAATCACCTCTGAATTATTCTTCAGACCCTTAAGGATCATCAGCTGTATGCCAAATTTTCTAAGTGTGAATTCTGGTTAGACGCTATTGCCTTCCTGGGGCATATTATGTCCAGTGACGGGATAAGAATGGATCCCCAGAAAGTTGAAGCAGTGAGAAAATGGCCTAGACCCACGACTCCAACCGATATTCAGAGCTTCTTGGGTTTGGCGGGGTATTACAGAAGGTTCATAGAGAGTTTTTCTCCATAGATGCTCCGCTTACTAAACTGACTCAAAAAAAATAAAGTACTGCTCCTGTTTTGACCCTTCCCGAGGGTGTAGATAATTTTATGGTTTATTATGATGCGTCCCATGTGGGACTTGGTTGTGTATTGATGCAGCGTGGTAAGGTGATAGCTTATGCATCTAGACAGTTAAAGGTGTATGAGCACAATTACCCCACTCATGACTTGAGTTAGCAGTCATGGTGTTTGTACTTAGAATCTAGAGGCACTATCTCTATGGAGTGCATGTTGATACTTATACTGACCATAAGAGTTTGCAGTATGTTTTCTCACAGAAAGAATTGAACCTCAGGCAGAGGCGTTGGATGAAGCTTTTAAAAGACTATGATATAAGTCTGCATTACCATCCAGGTAGGGCAAATGTTGTAGCCGACGCCCTCAGCAGGTTATCTATGGGCAACCTTTCTCATGTAGAAGAAGGAAAGAAAGAAATGGTGAAGGATATTCACCGCCTTGCAAATATGGAAGTGCAACTCTTAGATTCCAAAGATGGAGGGGTGATTGTTCATGAGTTAGCTAAGTCATCCCTTTGTGCTGAAGTTAAGGAGAAGCAGGTTGAAGATCCCATCTTGATGCAAATCAACAAAGATGTGGGTCAATAAAAGGTTATGTCGTTTGAAATTAGTGGTGATAGTATTCTAAGATTTCAGGGTAGGTTGTGCATTTCGAATATTGATGGGCAACGGGAAAGAATCCTTAATGAGGCACACATTTCGAGCTATGTCGTTTACCCAGGCTCTACTAAGATGTACCATGATCTAAAAACCTTGTATTTGTGAAATAACATGAAACGTGATATAGCTGATTTTGTGTCCAAGTGTTTGAACTGTCAACAAGTGAAGGTAGAGCACATGAGACCAGGTGGTACTTCCCAAGAGATAGCCCTGCCTTTATGGAAGTGGGAGATGATAAACATGGACTTCATTATAGGACTTCTGATATCCCAAAACCAGTATGATTCTATATGGGTGATTGTAGATCGGTTGACAAAGTCAGCCCACTTTTTGCCTGTGAGGACTAATTATTCGGGAGAGAATTATGCTAAGATTTACATTGACGATATTTTTCAATTGCATGGGGCACCAGTGTCCATTATATCCGATAGAGGTACACAGTTTTCATCTCAGTTCTGGAGATCTTTTCAGAAGGGTTTAGGTACACAAGTGAATTTGAACATAGCTTTCCACCCTCAGATGGATGGGTAAGCTAAGCGTACCATTCATACCCTCGAAGATATATTGAGGGAATGCATTATTGATTTCAAAGGTAGCTGGGTAGATCACCTGCCACTGGTTGAATTTGCTTACAATAATAGTTACCATGCCAGCATCAAGATGGCTCCTTTCGAGGCTTTGTATGGGAGGAGATGTAGGTCTCTGATAGGATGGATGAAATAGGTGAGACTCAGTTGTATGGGCCTAATCTTGTTCATCAAGAGATGGAGAAAGTGAAGATCATTAGAGAACGACTCAAGACTGCTCAGAGTTGTCAGAAGTCCTATGCTGATGTTCGGAGGAGAGAACTAGATTTTGAAGTTGGTGATTGGGTGTTTCTCAAGGTTTCTCCTATGAAAGGAGTTATGCAGTTTGGAAAAAGGGGTAAACCGAGCCCTCACTATGTAGGGCCATATCAGATTCTGAGAAAGATTGGTACAGTTTCTTATGAGCTAGAATTGCCTGCAAGTTTGGGTTCCATTCATCCGGTATTCCATGTATCCATGTTGAAGAAATGCATTAGAGATCATTCTCTAGTATTGCCAGTAGAGGGTATCAAAGTGACAGACTCTTTGTCTTACGAAGAAGAGCCCGTTGAAATTTTAGATCGCCAAGTTCAAAAGCTGAGGAGCAAAGAGATAGCCTCAGTAAAGTTACTGTGGAGGAATCAGAAAGTCGAAGAAGCAACTTGGGAGTCAGAGGATGACATGAGAATTAGATATCCCAATTTTTTTACTTTGATGGAGGATGAGAAAGAAGGTACTATTCCTATCTTATCTTTCCTAGTCCTTTATTATGCTTGAAATCATGTCCGTCTGTGTCCCGCATCATCATTCAGGGACGAATGATCCTAAGGGAGGGATAATGTAATGCCCCGCAGTTTGGGCTACAATATAGATCATGATTCCGATGTGTTGATAAATCCCAAAGCCATAAAATCCTATGACAATACGTCTTATTAATTATTTGTATTGCATGTGGATCCATTCAAGCTTGAATTTAGACCATAGAGGTCCTTCAACTCATGGACGAGTTCAAACTATTTTGATCGAATAAGTTTTAGTGGACATTGTAAAGTGTGTCATCTTCCATCAACCATAACTCTTTTTATATGTCAAATTAGGGAGCCTACTATGTGTCAAATGATAGGTCTTCGAGTTAGCTTTCCAACGATAGCAATTTAGCTAAAATCCGACACCCGAGCAAGAAGTTATGGCCTTTCAAAATGATATGCGTCGCCTAACCAATCGCCCCTGGCCACTGGAAAGCATAGGCAATAGCCTAGGTGGCGCCTATGTAAACATAGGCGATAACCCGGGCGGTGCCTATGTAAACATAGGCAATGGGATGGGCGGCTCCTATGTAAAGAATTCAAGTGACTAAACACTCCATTTTGGGGACAAAATGGTCCTTTTCCACCCTTACTTAGCCCTAAAACACGAAATTCAGTTCCAAGGACCCCAAAATACACCTTCATTCATCAAAAGTGCTCAAAGATTCTCCTTAGGGTTTCAAAATAAAAACCCAAGCAACTCGAGATTCAACCGGGGGTTTTAGGAACAAATTGCATATTTGGAATCCTCTCAACGTAGGCTTCGAGAAGTATATAATATTCGTAGTAATCGAGGTATGTGGGGTTATCCAAAATCTTATGGGTGTAGTTTTTATGAACATGTATGCTTTTAAATGGGGGTTTTCAATCAAATGCTAATAACTTGCTTTCAATATGATTTCTAGGTCATTTTTCTTTATGTCATGGGAATTTTTTGTCAATATACTTCAATGGTTGAAACCATGCATATGTGATTTGAGATTTTCCATGGAAGTTTGATAAATATGAAAGATAAATTGATTTCAAATTCCCATGAGAATGTCTTGATACCCCATATCATATTGTGACCAACAAAAGAGAGCATGAATTTAAAATAAATATTGTTCATCACTTGTAAATGATGAAGCACCTTGGTTTTTACATGATTATGCATATGTGGAAGTGATATTGAGGACTTTCAATTCGGGTATGACGATACCTTACAGAACATGATATGTGATTGAATCAGAGGAAATTTGAATGCATTAATTTTACATGAGAAAGGTGGATGCCCGAAGAAGACGTTTGAGTGTAAGGGGTCATCGCTGGAAAACGTGTTTGCCGACACGGAATTTTGGTACTAGGCTAAGTGATCTTGTGTACTTGACTTTATGTCATTCCTAAATTGGGACTATAGGTAGGAACCCGGGGTAAGTGATTTTGGGCACTACCAGTGGGTCAAGACACCATGCTTTGTGGTCTTGAGTGTCTCTCCCTCACTTATACTCTAATCTCGGCGGCAACCGAGGTTAGACCGTTGGTGTAAATTATGTAGGGTATTCCACCTAGCTCTGTTCCATTTCATTGTTGTTGAGAAACCATTGCATTATGCCCATGTGTTTTCAAATGATTTGATACGAAATTGCTTTATAATGGCTCTCAACTATATTTTGTAAAAATATTATGTTTTGTTTTGATATCTTTGCGTGCTAGTACTTTTGTACTGACCCCCTCCCCTCTCCAACCTCCCAGGTTCAGAGGCCAAGTCTAGAGGTCAAGAGAATCAGTAGATCATTCAGAAAGAGTTGCAGAGACAAGTGGTGAGCCTTCTATGTTTCGGAAGGTCTTATATCTTACAGTCTTTTTATCTTATAATTAGTTTTGGGGGTCTACTGGGGGCCTTGTCCCAGTTTATATACAGTTACTTGACTCAGTCATTTGTTAAAGATTTTCGCAGACAGTTGTTTAGAGGTTGATTGATGTTGGGGTAACTTTATCTCCTCGTTATTGTTTCTTTTCATATTTATGACCATGTTTCTGAATTATTGTGTTTCTTTCGCATTACTTTAATCATATAAATTAGGTGCATGATTACCAGATAGATAGGGGTGTTTCGGTCCTTCATGGTTCGAAATGCTCGTCACGGCCAGGCCATAGTTCGGGTCGTGGCATGATAGAACTATAGTTTTTCAGCCAAGCATCCAAGGATGATAGATGGATCCAGGCTATGAAAATGAAGATACAAGCACTGAAGGATAATAACACTTAGGAGATAGTTGATTTAACTCTTGGAAAGAGTGCCATTAGCTCAAAATGGGTGTATAAAATCAAGTACAAGGCAAATAGAGAGGTTGAGAGGTTCAAAAGGAGGTTGGCAGCAAAAAGGTACAGTCAACAAGAGAGACTAGATTACCATGATACTTTCTCACCTGTAGAAAAAGTGGTTACTGTTATATATGCAGTTGCTCTTGCCGTCTGAAAGGGTTGGTATCTGTACCAAATGCTGTCTATAATGCTTTTATACAGGGTGATTTAGAAGAAGTATACATGAAGATGATTGAAGGATTTCAGCATAATGGAACTCATAAAATTTGTAAGCTGCTTAAGTCTTTATATGGACTTAAACAAGCCTCTAGACAGTGGAAAGCTTATTACAACACTTATAACTACAAGATTTGCTCAAAATGCTCATGTCTGCTCCTTGTTTACCTTGAATAAACCAGAGGGAATGGTGATAGTGCTGTTTTATATGGATGATTTACTCATCACTGGTAACAATGAACCTATGATTTCTGAAGCAAAAGAGGTACTACATAGGCAATTCAAGCTCAAGGACTTGGGGAAGCTCAAATTTTTTCCAGGGATTAAAGTCTTAATTCTAAACAAGGGGTTATTCTAAACTAAAGGAAGTACATATTAGAGGTAATATCTGAAACTGGTCTTGCTGGTGCATAACCAGTGTTCACACCTATGAAGTCCATTGTCAAGTTGACATTAGTAGAATATGATAAGGCTACAGGTCGCACTGGAGATGTTATCATGAAGGATGCAATATCAGATATTGGTTGAAAAGCTTATGTATTACTATTAGCAAACCAGATATTAGTTATGTTGTTCTAACACTGAGCTAGTTTATACAACTGTATAAAAGATCTCATTGGGAAGCTACATACAAGGTGATAAGATATTTGAAAGGTTCAGTTGGTCAAGGAATGAGGTCTATTACTGGCTATGTAGTATAATTTGGTGGATCTTTAATATTCTGGAAGTCAAAGAAGCAACATACAATATCTAGAAGCTCAAATGAGGCTGAGTACAAAAGCATGGCCTCAGCTATTGCAGAACTAACATGGCTAGAAGGGTTGTTTCAAGAGTTCCCTATTTCTAAACCTAACAGCTTGTTTAATGACAACAATTCAACCATTCAATGGGAAACCAATCATATCTTTCATGAGAGGACTAAACATATATAGATTGACTACCACTTCATTAGGGACAAGATCAAAAGTGAACTGTTGGAAACTCTGTACATTCCTACACAACTTCAAGTTGCAGATATTGTAACTAAAAGTTTAGGACGTGTCCAACATTCAAATCTTTTAAGAAAGCTTGGTATCCTTAACATTTTGCACCCTTCACCTGAGGGGGAGTGTTGGAACATATTGATACTCAGATAGTTTAGTGTTTTAGTAAATAAATCAGTTAGTTAGTAGCAGCAATCGGTTAGTTACAAAATAGTGCAATGAGTTACTGTTTCATTGAGAATTAGTTAGTTGGTTAACTTGATGAGCTGGCTGAGCTGACAACTAATTGAGATGCTTAGGAAGCTTCTAGAAGTTAGCCATCTAACCTCTATAAATAGGTGCATAGAGCTTATCTGAAATCAGTTGTAACATAACATTTTCTGTATACAGTTTTTCTCTTCTTCTTCTACTCTGTTCATGGATGTTCATATCATAAGCTCATCATCCTCTGAACTTGATGAGTTTTGACAATCTAAAATGATTAGACGGCTCAATAATATATTTAAGAAACTATGTAAGACTGTAAACTTGAATTGTAGTGGCATAGTTGGGATCTCCCCACCCTTAATTAGAGTTTTTGAATCAAACTATTAGAAATGAATAAAATCTTATTCAGAGCATAATATACGAATGTTGATTTAGTCGGATTCCATATTGAATCCCTTCAATCATGTAAAGGACATTTTCTCTCCTAGATGCTCGGGTGTCAAGTGGGCTAGCCCGACCTGGCCCGGTAAGCCTTAGGGCTTTAGGGTTTCGGATCCAGGGCTGTTTATTTTTTCTAAAATAGGCCCCGCTAACCTGGCCCGGACCAAGCCCATAATCGGCCTGGCCCGGCCCGGATACCTTTTTTTTTTTTAAAAAAAAAAAGGATTTTGGGCCAAATTAGCCGTTGGCCCAACGGCTAAATAGCCGTTTTTGGGTCCAAACGGCTAGTTTGGGCCCATTTATTAAAAAAAAAAATTAACTTTAAAAAATATTTTTTAATCCCAAAAAAAATTTATAAATACCCTACAACTTCAAATTATTTTTCACAAAATTTTTCACTCTCTCAAATCTCATTCCCACTCAATTCTCAATTCTCAATTCTCAAGTATTCAATATATTTAATTTCTTAAAGTGTTCACTTTAATTTTTTAATTTTTCGTTTACAAAGTACGAGCGGAAGTTTCTAAAGTCGCAACCTTCGGATACTTTCAAAATTTGGTATTGTCGTTCCATCTCTTACGTTTAATTTTTATTTATTGTATTAATTGTTTAATATTTAATTTTATTATATTTGTGTATTTTGAATATTTTTAGTTTAATTTAATTTATATTATGGATAAATTAAGAAACCTCGCTACTAAAGGTGTTAAAATTTTTTGTCCCGGAAGCGGTAGTGGTAGTAAAAAGCGAATTACTAGCGGTAGAGGTAGTTCAAGTAATAGATATACCCGTGTGCCTTCGCCTCCGGTACCGCTTGGTACACCTTTTGAGGAAGAAATAGGTGTAGGTGCTCACGATATGGATTATGTAGAAGCTCAGGAAAATTACGGTATAGAAGAAGAAAATGAAGTAGATGTGGTTAATTTAGACGAAGATAGTGAAAATATTGTTGAGACACCCGCAGTAGGAGATGCTAACGTTAGATCTGAATCAGTTAATCTCCCTCCCCGTCCTCCAATTGCCCCAAGACCTCGTAAAAGAACTAGTGTTGCATGACAATTTTTTGAACGTATATCAGATATTGAGGTGCAATGCAATATTTGTCAACAAATATATAAGCATAGAAGTGGAGGCAAACAAGGGGGTACGGGTACGTTAATGAGACATATAGCTGAAGATCACAAAAGAGAGTTAAATATTACACAAGGTAGTGGGGATGTTGGTGGGCCAACACAAACTAGAATGGATCTAGCAACCGATCACGTAGCGAAGAAGTATAATAAATTGAGGGACCGGGAAGAAATAGCTAAAATGGTAGTTGTGGGTTGTTTGCCTTTTAGTTTTCCTTCTTCTGATGCCTTTATTCGTTATATACAAGCAATTTATAATCCTATGTTTAACGGTATTCCTAGAACTACTTGTCAGTCTGATACTTTTAGACTCCATTCACAATATTATTTTTATTTATCAACATTGTTAAAAAATATTCAATGTAGATTGTCCCTAACTTCTGATCTTGGTCGTGCTGTAAATAAAAATAATTATTTAACCGTTACTTGTCATTGGATGGATAGTAATTTCGTGATGCAAAAACGTATTCTTGCTTTTTTATATGATGAAGATCGTAAACATACTGGACAATTTATTACTGATTCTATTGTTAAAATTGCCGGATATTATGGTATCGAAAATAAAATTTTATTTATTGCTTTTGATAATGCTTCTAACAACAAGACTGCTATAACAAAAATAAAATCTATGCTATCTCCGTCCTTGCCTGAAATTTTTCATATTAAGTGTGCATGTCATATATATAATTTAATTGTAAAAGATGGTCTTGAATTTTTTGAGCTTTCTATTGAAAAAATTCATCTTGCCGTTGGTTTTATTCAAGGAAATAATCGTAGATCGAGAATTAGAGAATTTAAAGTTAAATGTCAAGAAAATGGACTTACACCGATTTTGATGCTTGAGGAAATTGATACTAGATGAAATTCTACGTATGAATTTTTAAAAACTTGTTATAAATATAGAATTCCTATTACACTAGCTTTTAACCAACATTGCGGTTCATTTGCTGATTCTGCTGATTGCATGTTACATAATTCTAATTGGGTTGTAATTAATGATCTTGTTAAATTTTTAGAAAAATTTTATGTAGCTACGGTTGAAATTTTTCGGTGCTTATTATCCTACTGTTTGTAATATTTTGGCATATATAGCCGATCTTTCTAGTTTGCTCAAAGAATATAAAAATAAAGAAGGTTATAAAGAAGCTGTTGGCGCTATGTTTACGAAATTTGAAAAATATTTTTTCCCGATTCCACCTATTTACTTGATTGGTGCTATGCTAAATTCGTGCATGAAATATAATAATATGTGCCACTTTAGTACTCTTATTTATACTAACTTAGAAATAATTATTAACAATGATTCTGAATAAGTACAACCTGATTTGTGGACGGCTACGGCTGATGCAAAGGATTACATAGAAAAATTATATAATCACTATGCTGATTTATTTGATTTAGCCGTACCTACAAATCACTCCAACTGTCGTTCCTCATCCTCTCGAGGAGCCATCATCTTCTAAAAGGCCAACACATAGTGGTTTTTCTGATTCGTTTTATGATTTAAATTGTTGGAATAGTGTTGATGAGAGAACTTACACATCAACTTATCGGGAAGAGCTGAAATATTATCTTCGGACGACACCAGAGGATAGCAGACGACGGATCAACACGTTGGATTGATGGAGGAGTAATGAAACACAATATCCTATGCTTTCAAGATTAGCTAGAGATATCTTGAATGTTCCAATGTCAACCGTTGCATCATAGAGCGCCTTTAGTCAGGGACGACAACAGCTTGGAGACAACCGACACTCATTGGGAAGCAATGCAATGAATATTCTAGTTTGCCTCAGAGATTGGATTAGAGCGGAAAGAAGAAACCAAGGAATGTAACCGGAGCCGAGTGATGAGCTAAAATTTGAAGAAATTATGACTTCACGGGAGAACTCAGCAGAATCAAGTACAATGCATGGTTTTGCTCCCGTTGACTTCGACTATCCTATGCAAGTTCCCGTTAATATTAACATGAATGAGTTGGAAAAAATGATGCATACTTTGTAGATTTTTTCATTCATGTAAATTATAAATTTTGGATCATTTTGCAATCAATAAAATTTCCCAAATTCATTCACTCCTTAGTCCTTTCTTTTTATATTTTTTCATTTAATGATTTAAAATTTTAAATTGACTTTCTAGTTTCTTCTTTAAATTAAAAACTTACTTCTAATATATTATTAATTTACTACCAAATATTATTAATTTATTATATTATGTAGCATATGTTTTGTATATTTGTGTATATATCTTCTATAGAAGTGTATATTTAACGTATACATGTGTATATGTTTTATAAATTAGTATATAAGTATATCTATAGATATTGTAATGTATATATAATGTAGTATATTTTATAAGTAGTAGTATATATACATTGAATGGTGCGTATACACGTGTATATATCTTCTATAGAAGTGTATATTTAATGTATACATGTGTATATGTTTTATAAATTAGTATATAAGTATATCTATATATATTGTAATGTATATATATTGTAGTATATTTTATAAGTAGTAGTATATATACATTGAATGGTGCGTATACACGTGTATATATCTTCTATAGAAGTGTATACTTAATGTATACATGTGTATATGTTTTATAAATTAGTATATAAGTATATCTATATATATATTGTAATGTATATATATTGTAGTATATTTCATAAGTAGTAGTATATATACAGTGAATGGTGCGTATACACGTGTATATATATTCTATAGAAGTGTATACTTAATGTATACATGTGTATATGTTTTATAAATTAGTATATAAGTATATCTATATATATATTGTAATGTATATATATTGTAGTATATTTCATAAGTAGTAGTATATATACAGTGAATAGTGCGTATACACATATATATATCTTCTATAGAAGTGTATATTTAACGTATACATGTGTATATGTTTTATAAATTAGTATATAACTAAATCTATATATATTGTAATGTATATATATTGTAGTATATTTTATAAGTAGTTGTATATATACATTGTATGGTGCATATACACGTGTATATATCTTGTATATTTAACGTATAATGTGTATATATTTTATGAATTAGTATATAAGTATATCTATATATATATATTGTAATGTATATATATTGTAGTATATTTTATAAGTAGTAGTATATATACATTGAATGGTGCGTATATATGAGTAATTGACTAATTTTGTATATGTGTATATATTTTTTAAATTCTAATGTAGTATATACTATATATATAGTGTATATATATTATTTAACGTATTTATAATGTATATAGGTGGGTATATGTAATGTATATTGAAAGAAAGTTTTTTTTTTTTTTTTATATTTTTGACCGGGTTTAACCAATTTTTTAACCAAGTATGACCGGGTTTTGGTGGGTTTGACTGGGTTGGATTAAGTGGGCCGGATTAGGGTGGGTTTTAATTTTTTTACTGTTTGATCCGGCCCGGCCCAGCCCGGCTAGCGCCAAAACCGGCCCTCAACCCGGTTAAAATAGAAGGGCCGATTCCGAGTTGGCCCGTCCCGTCCCGTTTGACACCCATAGCTCAATGCAATAGATTAATTAGTAATAAAGTTTCCAAATATTGCAGATTCCATACAAAATTAAATATTTTCTTTTATTTGATAAGAATAAGTAGGTGTCAAACGCTCTGATCCTCTTAATAATTATAGTAAATTAAAATGGAAAAAAGATTTAATATAGGCTTATTGAGAAATTATCTTGTTTCCTAGTTCGTTTACACTATGGCTAATCTCAAAGGATAATCAAATCTCTATAATTAACTTTGATATTTTTCCTAATTGGACATAAAATTAATTTTCTTATAATAAAATTAAACAACTATATAAATGATTATAGGAAATGGTGGAGTTAATACGCAATACCTTCCCTACTCTAATTTCTATTCAAAATGGTTTACTTGTTCCATTTTCACCTTTCCATGTCAATTTTTGTCTCAATTTTGTTTGTAGTTGGGGGCAATGAAAATTTATTTTCACCCCTTAACTCCACTTATATTCATCAAGCTAAAGAAATATTTATGTCTCTTGATCCATCTAGACTTCAAGATCCTCTAATGCCATCCTATACTTTTACTATTTACCATAGTGGCATATTTGAAAAATCAAAATTCAAGGACTACGATTCATTGCTTATAAATATGCTTGATCGATCAGAGGTTAGAGCAAGCTATTTAGCTTCAATATTTGAAGACGATAGAGACGTTAAAAAGGGAGAAAACACAACCCTAGCGCGGGAACAAGGTGCACGAGGAGGCAAAATCCGCAAAAAGGTTCAAAAACAACGAGTACACACTTTGAAGGTGGACCGTATGTCGCATCTTTCTTGCTAGGCAGTAACCAAGTAAAAAATTTAGTGCAAATAGATACCGGTAGTGATTTACTTTGGTGGCAATGTGGACCATGTGAGGAAAATAAGTGTTACAAGCAAGGTAGTCCTTTATATGACTCCACAAAATCGAAAACATTTCAAAAAATCGATTGCGTAAATAGTTCAAGTTGTTTTGATGATTTGGACACAACTTATACATGTAATATTTCTAATCATGAGAGACGATGTGATTACTTTTGTTTCAGACCATCAATCCGTTCAGGTGACATTTGGATGTGGTAAAGATCAAACCACTGGTCAAAGTAGTTTTGGTGGTACATATTCTGGAATTGCTGGCCTTGGACGTAGATTAAAATTTGGGTCATATTCTTTACCATCGCAATTTGGGGCAGATTTAATGTCCATTTGTCTACCCGGGTTTTATTCCGGAAAAACATCTTCTCTTAATTTTCATATCACCCCATGGCGAAGAACGACATCAGCAAAAATAATAAAAGATGACAGGTTCCCTTTATTTTATTTCGTCAACCTTTATAAAAATTTTATTGGCGATAAGCTTCTTCCGGTCCACCCATCATGGTGGAAATTTAATTTAAGAGGTCCTCAAAGTGGGGTCACTGTGGATACTGGAGCAACTATTACCCATTTTCCAACAGATTTGTATATCGTATTTCGTTATTTATTTAGAAGAGAAGTGGGAGATATTCCTTTGGTTGAAGGTCCGCACAAAACTCTCGATACGTTCTATAAGGATGATCCAAAAGGCCGTCCATTGTACTTTCCGGATGTGAAGTTGTACTTTGGCGAAGTAAACCCGAAGAACATGTTGTTATTATCAAACGAACGAGTTATGATACACTTTACTGGATATTACTGTTTAGCTTTTATGGGTTGGGATAGATCTCACACAGTAATAGGAAGTACTCAACTTCAAGGTATAGGATTAACTTTTCATACTTTTGAAAATACTTTGTCCTTTGATTTAGATGCATGTTCTTGAGATATAAAAAATTCAAAATTTATGATCTAAAATTTGTATTTTTTTTTTAAAAAAAAAATTATTTTTATGAATTCGATCATAAAATCTATGGTTATATTTTTTTTCTTATTTTTTTGTTCGAATCTTGTATGTGTAACTAAGAATATAGTTTTATTGACGATCACATGATTATTTGATGTGATCAGAGGTTATCATTCTTATGGTTAATTATAAACATCTCTCTAAGTCGTGTATTAGTTGTCAACATTACTATATATGTCCGTTCTAAAATATTTTTAATTGACAAAACCAAAATAGAATTAAGCAAAAGGAGAAAAAAGACAGGCCTAATCAACTCTTTTCGGTTTCCCTTACAATTTATTATTTTGGTATTAAAGTAAACAATATATGATCATATTGAAAAAAGTTAAGGTTAAATTAGTAGATTCGTAAAAAGTGTGTGAAAGGATAACGTGACAATTAATATGAGATGGAGAGTACAACGTGAATGGTCAAACTACCTAAATAAAGTTCCTAAATAGCATAGATTCAATGATATTTCATGAGATTCAGTACTATTTTAGAAATAATTTTATTAATTGCAAAATTAAATATTTTTCCTTTTTTTGACCAAAGTAATGAGATCAAAATCTGATCCTCTTAAAAAACATGGAAAAGGAAAAAAGACAAGAAAATTAATATTAGACATTTAAACCAGTATATAAATAATTGTAACCAATTAAGCAATTATAAATATATCTTCATATGCTAAAGTCCTATTATACCAATGGAGATTATGATTTATTTTCACCTTTTGATCTATTTTATTTTCTTAACTCTCTTTGTTGTGTCAAGCAATGCAAAATTTCCATCACCCCTTAATTCAACTTATATTATGCAAGCTAGAAAAAGATTTATGTCTATTGATCCAACTAAACTTTCCGATCCTCCGATGCCAACCTATAGTTTTTCTATTTACCATCGCGACGTATTTGAAAAGTCAAAGTTCAAGGACTATGACTCGTTACTTGACAACAGGATTGCTCGATGTAATGCCAGAACAAGTTATTTAGCATCAACTTTTGAAGATGATCATTGCAACGTTAAAGAAGGTGGCAATTCAACCCTCTTGATCACACGACAACAAGTTGCAGGAGGAGGTAAGATTCGCGAAATTGTCCCAAAATCAACCGAGGTAACTTGCATGAACAGTGAGTATCTTGCATCATTTCTGATAGGTAGCCAATTGGTAAAAAATTATTTGCTAATTGACACTGGAAGTACTTTACTTTGGTGGCAATGTGGACCATGTGAGGCGAATAAGTGTTACAAACAAGATCAACCTATATACGATTTAACTACATCGAGGACTTCTAGAAAAGTTGATTGCATTCGACGTAGTTCATATTGTATAACAGAGGACCGCGATTTTCATTGTGATCAATATAGTTCCGAATGTATCTACAGTAAGAGATATGTAGATGAATCGAGGACTAATGGTTTTATGGCCGATGATGTGATTTACTTCGTGTTAGGCATGAAGCCGATTAGGGTTACATTTGGATGTAGCAAACATCAATCTGGTGATTTTAGTAGTTCGAATTCTGGAATTCTTGGCCTCGGGCGCAAAGTATTCCCAACAGACAAAGGTGGATATTCTTTACCATCGCAATTTAGGTCGAACCTAATGTCCATGTGTCTACCAACTTTTTATTCCGGAAAAGGATCGGTTTTGAGTTTTCATACTAGCAAGTGGCCAGGTGCAACGAAAGCGAAGTTGTTACCAAATTATAAGTACCCTACACATTATTTCGTCAACCTTTATAAAGTTTTTGTTAATGATAAGGAGGTTCAAGTGAACCCCTCGTGGTGGAAGTTCAAAAGAGATATGAGTGGTGGGATCTTCGTGGATACAGGAACAACTTTTACCCGTTTCCCTTATGATTTTTACATCTTATTCCGCTACTTATTCAGAGCTCAAGTACGAGATATCCCTTTGGTTAATAGTACAGTTGGACCTTTTGACACTTGCTACGAAGGGGATCCGGGCGGTGATGATCTATTCTTCCCTGTTGTAAAGTTGTACTTTGGAAGCGTAAGCCCAACAACAATGTTGTTTTTGGATCATGAACGCGTTATGCTGAAATATCGCGGGTTCTACTGTTGGCTTTCGTTGGATGGAAGAATAACTACGGGATATTAGGTGTTTATCAACTCCAAGGTGTAGCATTAACTTTTGATACTTCAGAAAATACATTGGCCTTTGACATAGATGCCTGTGATTGATATATATATATAAAGGCTTGATTAATTTCAAAGAGATATTATATATGCATATTCAGATGTTGAAAAGCATACATACCCTCTTAATTGTTTAGTATTTATATTGAAGGATAATATACCTAGTCAGTTGATTCTTATAAAAATGTGAATATATAGTACATAAACCTCTTTATAACAACATTTGTCTGAAATGTTTTTGCTTGTTATAGCGATTGAATGCTATAGACCTCTTATCTAAAAGTCATAGACAAGAATTACGCTAAAATCTTTTTATTCTGTCACATTTTTGTAAGAGACTGTTTCCACAGCTTGAAAATAACTTCATCAGTTACTCTGAGGCTCCCCATCAGATAGCAGAAAAGTTTTATTCTAAATTAAGGAATTTGCAATTTGTTCATCCTAATCGGACCTAATTGCAACAACAACAACATTTGGGGAGGGTAGAGTGTACACTGACCTAGCCTCTACCTCAAAGGTAGTGCGACTGCATCCGATAAACCCCCGACTCAAGATAAAACAATCTAGAAAAAGAAGACTTTCCCTAGATGTCTCATGAAAATTGATCTTAGGAAAGCATATGACATGGTGAGTTGGTAGTTCCTTGAGGAAGCACTGGTGGGATATGGTTTTCCAAGAAGATTCATCCAGTGGATAATGACATGCGTCACATCTACTAAATTCACTATAAAAGTAAATGGAGAAGGATATGGTTATTTTGCAGGGAAGAGGGGTCTTAGACAAGGTGATCCAATGTCACCATTGCTTTTTGTTCTTGTGATGGAGTGAGTACCTATCAAGAGTGATGACATGCATGAGTTTATTGCCAGAATTTAAGTTCCACCCAATGTGTAAACCATTGCAGCTTACACGTCTTATATTTGCGGATGATCTCATGGTGTTTTGCAAAAGAGTAGCAGGTTCAATTACAAGAGTGAAAGAAGCTTTGGAGCATTTAATGGCTAATCTCAATGAGAAATCCAGTGTGTTTCTAGCTGGAATGAATGATCAAAAGAAAGTTGAACTGCTTGCTTTGACTGGGTTCTGTCAAAGATCATTCCCTATAAGATATCTAGGGCTACCTCTCTCACTTAAAAAATGGAGTAAGCTGGACTGTCATGCATTAGTGGAGAAGATTACTATGAGGATTACAACTACATATGCCAAAAAATTGTTCTATGCAGGACGGTAGATTACAGGTGGTGATTGCAATTCTGTTCTCAATTCATAATTTTTGGGGGTCAGTTTTTATCCTGCTTCAAGGAGTGGTGAAAAAGGTTGATCAAAAAATGCAGGGCATATTTGTGGGGCAGTAACACAGAAACCAGGAAGATAGCTCTTGTATCCTGGGAGAAGGTTTGTAATTCCAAAAGGAATGGTGGTCTAAATGTTAAAAGTTGCGGTAAATGGAACATAGCTTCTGTTGGGAAACTAGTATGGCACATAGAGATGAAAGAAGATACACTATGGGTTAAATGGATTCATGGAATTTACTTAAAGGGTGCTAACATCTGAACTTATCAGGCTCCAACAGACAGTAGCTGGTACTGGAGGAAGCTTAATTCTCTGAAAGAGTGTATGATCAACTGGTATTTGAATGATAGATTTATACTTACAATGACGGGGAAATATTCTATCACAAGAGGTTACATGGCTCTTGTTGACAATCAGGAGGAAATGAAAGCGGCAAAACTTGTATGGAACAATATTTCATTGCCAAAACATTGACTTATCATGTGTTTGGCAGTGCATCAGAGGTTACTTACTAAAGCAAGGCTTATACATATGAATGTTCTGGTGGAGAATAATACGTGTTGCTTATGTGAGTCACAGGAGATGGAAACAAGTCATCATTTATTTGTCACATGCAGTTGGTTTAGGAGAATCAGAGAGGAGCTGCTGAGTTGGGCAAATCTTCAGCTATCGCCTAGTGAATTGGCTCAAGGATTAGCAATGGTTTAGAGAAGACATTGGAAGAAGTTTAAGAAAGAAGTAGCAGCAGCAATATTAGTAAGTATGACATATCATATGTGGCGAGCAAGGAATTGGAAGCTTCACAAGAGGGGTCCAAGTGCAGCAATTAGAACTAATAGAGCAGATCAAGAGAGAAATAGTAATACAAATTGAATGTTTTCAGGATTCAAGAAAGGCACATAGGGGTAGGGGATATTGGCAACAGTTATGTACATAGTTACTTTGTAGTTCTGCTCTTTTGAGGCTTGGTGTTAACACATTAAGATGTTGACATCAAGTGCTCTTTGTTCGTATCTTTGCTTTGTTGGTTAATTGTATTCACAATGTTACCAAAAAAAAAAAAAGAAGTAATGAAAATAAAAGAAACAACAGACACTAATAAAACAACATATAGTAGCAGAACTGTACTACATAACAAAATAATACCATAATCAGCCTACACGAAAACTTAGATAACAATAGAATCAAATAACAAGAAACAAGAGTAATACTATGATGACTAGAATTGACATCAAGTCAATACGTTCATAGCTACTAACCTTCTATTTTAATCTGCGTCGTCCTCCACATCTTTCTATCTAAGACCATGTCCTCAAGCACATTTACCGAAATTGTTATTAGATCATAGGCACATTGGTTGACCTCTCTCCAGACGTGTTTGATGGAGGCGTTGTTGATACTTAACAAATATCAGCCGTCTTCAATCATATTTCCGCAGACTATTCACTTTTGATGTTGTTCCCCTGTCAGATTCTCTGAAAATAGTATATTTTTGGAGAATTTAACACATGCCCATTAACATTTTTGAAGTCCGAGCAACATAGGAAACACGTAGACAATCTGTTTTTACCTCTACTTATCGTAGATTTGACCTTACCTGAAGGTCTCTACAGCCACAAAGTAAATCGTTGGGCTCAATCAGCCCAAGATACTCTTACATGGTGTCATATTGTCTGCTTTTAGCCAAGCCTGTACGTTTTTTCTCAAAAGGCCTCCCACCATTAAGATATCTTAGACTTTTCTTCGCACACTCTACCTAAAATATTCAATATTCATGTAAGATACACATTTTCGTCGTATATAAAAATATGAATGAATCTTTTAATTTATCCATCAACTTTGAAATACTTTAGCTGTGATAAACACCATAATTTATTTATTTATTTATTTATTTATTTTGGCTAAAATGGGGAACTAAATTTAAAAAATATTCGTGGCGAAAATAAAAGAGTCCTTCACTTATGGGGCGACTGTTTAAAATTGCGACAAAAGCCCGTATTTTAGTGGGGGTTACCACTAGCACGCGATTTCTTATAGTCACTTATTTACACCAATTACGTCTTAATAGAAATTTACGAATAATGTCAAAAAATATCTTTACACTGTCAATGTATATAACTTCCAATAAATAAATTTCCAAAATAGCATATATACGTACCCTTGGGATTTGTTAATGCTCTATGTGGCATAATAACAATTTTGAGATTCAAACTTTTAATCTTTGACTGTGAATTCAGTTGTAGAAATTTTAAGTTTTTCACAATAAAATTATTTATTTTTGGAATCTACGTAAAAAAATACTACAACTCAGAATAATCAACAAGTTAATATATTTAAAAAGAATATAATTAATATACTTAAGGTGTCAAACTCTAATCTTCCTCTGAGGTTAATATTCAAAAAAGATGTCAAACTCTAGAAAAGGAAAAAAAATTAACATTTAATTGAGGACTTATCTTTTCCTATTTTGCAAAATTGAATAGGTTAATGATTAATTTTTATTCCTATTTTACAATAAAATGATTATAAAACTAGCTCAAGCAATTAGCAAAGTACCTTCATGTAGTAAAGTGCTATACCAATGGAAAAGTTCTTTTATTTTCACATTTTCACTTCTATTAATTTTTCAATTCTGCTACTTGTGTTGGTAAATGCATATTCTTTATCACCCCTCAACTCAACTTATATTATGGAAGCTAGAAAAAGATTTATGTCTCTCGATCCAATGAAGCTTCCCGATCCTCCATTGCCATCTTATACTTTTACTATTTACCATCGCGACATATTTGAAAAGTCAAATTTCAAGAACTACGATTCATTGCTTGAGAGTAGACTCGCTCGGTGTCATACTAGAGCACGTTATTTAGCGTTGGCCCATGAATCCAAAAATGGTTCACTAGGAGGTGACATGCTCGAACTTGTACCAAAATCAATCGATACCTACAACAATGGTGAGTATGTCGCATCTTTTTTGATAGGCAGTCAAATGATCAAAAATTACTTGTTAGTCGACACCGGAAGTGATTTACTTTGGTGGCAATGTGGACCATGTGAGGCGAATAAGTGTTATTATCAACACCAACCTTTATATAACTCTACTGCATCCAAAACATTTCGAAAAGTTGATTGTGATCAACATGGTTTTAAATGCAAGACAGATGATCCACACTTTTATTGTAATCTACAAAGTTTTGAATGTAAATATGACGTTGAATACACGGATGGATCAAGCGTAAAAGGTTTTATAGCAGATGATGTGATTACTTTTGTTTTAGACAATCGACCAATTAGGGTCATGTTTGGATGTAGTAAAGATCAAACCGGTCATTTCCTTGCTTCCTCTTCTGGTGTTGTTGTCATGTGGATATTCCTTACCATCGCAATTTGGGGGGAACTTAATGTCTATGTGTCTACCAAGTGTTCTTTCAGGAAAGGGATCTGTATTGAGTTTTCATACAAGTAAGTTTCCAAGGGCAACATCAGCAAAATTATTACCAAATCACGTATGGCCATCGCGCTATTATGTCAATCTTTATAAAAATTTTGTTAACAAAAAGGAAGTTTCAGTGGATCCCTCGTGGTGGAATTTTAAACCAGATATGACGGGTGGAGTCATCGTGGATACAGGAACAACTCTTACCCGTTTTCCTACTGATTTTTACATCATATTTCGCATCATATTTAGAAGTGAAGTACGAGATATTCCTATGTTTGAATGTCCAGCGGAGCCTTTTGACACTTGCTACGCGAATCCTGATAATATCGAGCTACATTTTCCTGTTGTGAAGTTATACTTTGGCAGTGTGGATTCGAGTCATGAGTTGGTTCTAGCACAAGAACGAGTCGTTCTGAAAATTCATGGGTTATACTGTTTGGCTTTTATTGGATGGAAACCAGCCTTCTCAATCTTAGGTATAAATAACTGCAAGGTGTAGGATTAACTTTTGATACTTCAGCAAACACTTTAGACTTTGACGTTGATGCATGTGATTGAGATGCATAAAAATTAAAAAATTTCTGTGTCTCGCAATCTAAAAATTACATTTTTTCATCCATTTTCTGTAAAAGAATCAGCTGTATACATGGAAATCAGGAGTTGATATACCTCTTTCTGCTTCTTCAAGATAATTGAATGTGTTGAGACATTATAAAACCAAAATGGAGCATTTTATAATGAGGATCCATAAAGCCGACCACATTTTTTTTTATTCTATTGGATACTGAATAAATTATTTATAGATACTAATTGATACCAATAAAAGTATAACAGATTTTTGTGGTTCTTCATCTATCAATAAAAGTATCTTCATTGTCACTGAACCTATATATTATAATCCCAACATAATGATACCAATACTGCTTGTTCACCAACCAAACGCGAAAAAGGACATCACTAATTATATCCCTTCATTATTTGATCTCGACATTACAATGTTGATATAACTTGTTCATCGATCCCAATGTGGGGAAACCAATCCTGGTTCTTTCTGGGGATAAGAAAGTATATAATGACAAACTCATCTTTTTTCAATTTTTTTTTTAAAACAATTTTTTACCACTAGACAGTGTCTACCGGCCTTTTATTAATAATATAAATCAAATTCTTCAATATAAGAATTCGTACAAGCAAGGGGCTTAGACTTTACCATCCTTTTTCAAATATTTTTCCATGAAGTCTCTTAAAGGAATCAAATTAAGTAAGATGTAAAATTAGGAAGCTTAACTAATACAATGTGAATAACAAAGCTACACAAATAAAGAATTGTAGTTTAAAAGGAAAACCTAAACCCTTCATTGACGGCGATGATTGCTAACCCCTCCGGTGGGCTAATCCCACCGGAAAACTTCCCACCATTACCTTCATTAAAGTTGTCACGATCCGAATAGAGGCCCTGACCGCGATGAGAATCCTAAACCACGAGGGCCCGAGCACCCCTTTCTATAAGGAAATGCCAAAAATATAAACAAATGAGAATCATGGTCATTTTTTGACTTCAACTGAACAATACGAAATTTAATTCATAAACATTTGAAACACATGCAAATCAGTCTACAAAATCTCTAACAATAGAAAACTAACATCTGTCTAACTACTGGGACAAGGCCCCCAGTCAGACCATAAACCAAAATGAAACAACAAAGTCTAATAACCACGCCTTCCGCAATAGAGAAGGCTCACAAACTGCATGTCTCAAACATACCAATCTACTGCTTAGTGGGACCCGGGACTGTGTCTCAAATCCTGAAATATAGGGGTCAATACAGATGTACTGATACGCAGAGCAATACAAAATAATCATGTGTTTTATATATGACATAAGTGAGAGCATTTCACAAAACTTTATGCATGGAGTAATTTAAAATACATAGGCAATTTCAAATAACTTTAAAACAATTATGTAGATGCAATTCCTTTCTTTGTCTTACTTCTGAGCTAGGTGGTACACCTTACAATTCTACAATCCACGGGCTATATGAAATCCGCCCTTAACTCGGTGGCCAAGCCCCCAACCCAAGTTTACCGCAAAGGTTGGAGTTTCTAATTCTGATATGCCACAGGGCACTAAGCCAACGTATAATCCCTCATTGGGACATAATAAACCTGTATCAGCAAAACACAGTTTTGGGCAATAAGTTCTTAGAACTCGTGCCTTCTTCGGGTAACCAACTAACTCTCTTTAAGACCATTTTTAACCTTTTCTAAACATGCATCATGCTAAACTCAAAATCTGAAACTCTAAATGAAAATCTGCAGTCTATTCTTTTTTGTGTTATCACGGCATTATCATGCTTTGGTATCATCATACCAAGACTTGCAAGTCAAACATCTCATCCATACATTATCATATTACAGTTCTTTTATTCAAAACAATGTTCAGACCACCAAAACATTCAAATAGTACAAGAGGATTCATATTTCAAAACATATGTCAAACTATGCAAAGACCCTCTTTCTTTTTAACATTTCAACAAATGGTGGTCAGTTTCTCAAAACAATCATGCAATTCCTTTGATTATCGCGTTTAACATTTAGAAACAAGAAAATATCCCTCTCTTCAACTCACAACCAACATAAATTTCATATAAGATAGTAAAGCTCTTGACTCATACCTTTTGACATGCAATTGAAGAACCCTTAACTTGTAAATCAAGAAGTAACACCATGAGAGAGGGAAAATTGTTTTTCATGCTCTCAATTCTTATTTCAAACTCCAAATGCATACACCCATATTTATGAACAAAAATTAAATTTAAGGAAAGGCTTCAAGACCAAAACACTATATCTTTGAAAAGGATTCATAATGCGTATTCTTTAAATTGCTCTCAAAACCCTTCATGAATTTATGATTCCATAGTTTTAAAACTTACTAAAACAATTTCAATATGCCCACAAAGTTTAGGACAACCCCAAGTACCTTAGATTACTTAGTTTGAAGGATGAAACCCAAAACTTTATTCGTTTCTTGAAAATCTTGAACTTAAAAGATAGAACTTTTGATCTTTGAGGGAGGGTTAGGGTTTTGTTTATGAGAAAAACTGACCACTTTTGAGACTATAATGCCCAATAAACGTCTTAATCTTCTGTTAACATGACTTGGGGTTATGGGAAAAAATCTAAACTGCCCTTCGGAGTTAAAACATTCAGTAGGATCCCGTTTTTTACTATCAACACATCGCATCGAGGGGACTAACGCGATAGCCATCATAACACTCCAATATTGCGCTGACATTTCGAAATCCAAAACGTCCCATCCCTCGTCTGAAAAATCTGAAACTATCCTAAGAAATCCCCATTTCACTCTTGAACATGAATCAACTTAAAAATATACGTTTGGAGGTTGGGAAGATCGATTTAGAAATTATTGAAGTTTAGGATCTTAAAATATGGCTAAGTTATTTCAACACTTAGAAAAATTTCAGGTTGTAAGCTACCTATGCATACTACTAAGGGTGATACTAAGTCAAGAATGTTATGGGGTATTACATCACCCCCCTCTTAGGACTATTCATCTCTGGATGATGGCTCGGAACACAGACAAGCATGAATACAAACACATTAAGGAAAAGTTAAGGAGAGTAGCAAATGATTTGTATCTTCTATGTAGTCATCCACGGTCTTAAAGAGGTTTGGGTATCTAGTTCGCATGTCATCTTTTGACTCCCAAGTACCTTTCTCCGCCTTTTGATTCTCCCACAACACCTTAATCGAAACTATGTCCTTACTCCTCAACTTTCGAACTTGGTGATCCAGGATGACAATGGGTTCTTCTTCGTATGACAAGGAGTCTTTTACAATGATCTCCTCTACCAGAAACACAAGAGAGTGATCTCCAATACACTTTTTCAGCATGGACACATGGAATACTAGATGTACCGAAGCTAGACTTACGGGAAAATCTAATTCAAAAGCAACCCCACCTATCCTTCTAACAATCTGATATGGTCCTATATAATGAGGACTAAGGTTTTCTATCTTCCCAAATCGCATGACACCCTTCATAGGGGAGACCTTTAGGAATACCTAATCATCGACTTTGAATTCTAAATCCCTTCTTATAACATTAGCATAAGACTTATGGCGACTCTAAGCTATCTTAAGTCACTCCCTAATGATCTTTACCTTCTTCATAGCTTGATGAACAAGGTCAGGGCCAAACAATCGGGTTTCACCTTCTTTATACCATCCAATTGGTGACCTATATCTCCTCTCATAAAATACTTTAAAAGGAGCCATCTGAATACTGGAATGATAGCTAATTTTGTAGGAGAGTTATATCAATGGAAAATGATCCATCTAACTACCTTTGAAATCAATCATGCAAGCCCTCAACATATCCTCAAGGGTCTGAATGGTGCGTTCCACTTGCCCATCAGTCTATGGGTGGAAGGCGATACTCAGGTTCACTTAGGTGCCTAGACCCCTTTGCAAAGACTGCCAAAATTGCAAAGAGAATTGTATACCTCGGTCGAATATAATAGATACAGGAGCACTATGCAAATGGACTATTTCTCGAATATACAACTTAATATAGTCATCCCCCGAGTAATTCGTTCGTTTTGGAAGTAAATGAGCAGACCTGGTCATTCGGTCCACTATTACCCAAATAAAGTCATATTGGTTTCAGGACTTCAGGAGCCCTGTAATGAAGTCCATCTTAATCATCTCCCACTGACATACAAGCAAAGCTATCTCTTGAGAAGTGCCACCTGGAATCCAGAAGTCAAACTCCCAAATTCGCAAGCTGATAAATATCTTTCACCATCTCCCTCCGCCCTTTCTCAACATAGGAAAGACTATCCATTGACAACCTGCTAAGGGCGTCGTCTATGGCATTAGCTTTGCTTGGATGATAGTGCAGGATGATGTTATAATCCTTTAACGGTTCCAACCAATGCCTCTGCCTGAGATTAAGTTCTTTCTGTATGAAAACATACTACAAACTTTTGTGGTCAGTGAATATATCTACATGCACCCTGTAAATATAATACCGCCAGATCTTAAGTGCAAACACTACAAGTTCTAACTATAAGTCATAGGTAGGATAATTCTTCTCGTGCACCTTTAACTTCCTAAATGCATAAGCTACCACCTTATCATGCTGCATAAGCACACACCCAAGTCCCATCCGAGATGCATCATACCATACAATAAAACCCTCTGTATCCCCGAAAAGGGTCAAAACTGATGCAGTAGTCAACTTGTCTTCTAGTTTCTCAAAGCTACTCTTGCAATAGTCAGGCAAAAAGAATTTCACCTTTTTCTGGGTCAATTTAGTACGCGGAGAAGCTATGGAGGAAAAGCTCTCTACAAACCTTCTGCAGTACACTGCTAAACTCAAGAAGCTTTGGATATCAGTTCGTGTCGTAGGTCTAGGCCATTTTCTCACTACCTCTATGTTTTGGGGATCAACCTTAATCCCTTCACTATAAATAATGTGCCTCAGAAAAGTAATAGTACTAAGCTAGAATTCACACTTGAAAAATTTTGCATACAACTCATGATCTTTGAGGGTCTGAAGGATGATCCAGAGGTGATTGGAATGATCCTCCTCATTCTTAGAATAAACCAAGATGTTGTCAATAAAGACTATGACAAAAAGATCTAGAAACTGATGAAACACCATTCATTAGGTCCATAAAAGTTGCAGGGGCATTAGTTAGCCCGAGGGACATAACTAAGAATTCATAGTGTCCATATCCAGTTCGAAAGGCTGTTTTGGCATTATCATGATTTGGTATCGTCATACCACGACTTGCAAGTCAAACATCTTACCCATACATTATCATATTACATTTATTTCATTCAAAACAATGTTCAGACCACCAAAACATTAAAATAATACAAGAAGATTCATATTTCAAAACATATGACAAACTATGCAAAGACTCTTTTTTTTTTCAACATTTCAATAAATGGTGGTCAGTTCCTCAAAACAATCATGCAATTTCTTTGATTATCATGTTTAGCATTTAAAAATAAGAAAATATCCCTCTCTTTAATTCACAACCAAAATAAAGTTCATATAAGATAGTAAAGCTCTTGACTCATACTTTAAGACATACAATTGAATAACCCTTAACTTGTAAATCAAGAAGTAACACAACAAGAGAAGGAAATTCATTTTTCATTCTCTTAATTCTTATCTCAAACTCCAAACACATACATAAATACATATGAACAAAAATAAAATTTAAGGGAAGGTCTCAAAGACCAAAATATTATATCATTGAAAAGGATTCATAATGCGTATTCTTTAAATTGTTATCAAAATACTTCATGAAAATATGACTCCTTAATTTTGAAACTTACTAAAACAATTTTAGTATGCCCACAAAGTTTAGGACAAACCACGTACTTTGGATTACTTATTTTGAAGGATGGAACCCGAATCTTGATTCGTTTCTTTGAAATCTGGAACTTAAAGATTGAACTTTTGATCTTTGGGGGATGGTTAGGATTTTGTTTATGAAAAAACTGATCACTTTTGAGACTATAATACCCTATAAACATCTCGATCTTCTGTAACACGACTTGGGATTACGGGAAAAAGTTTTTATTGTCCTTTGGAATTAAAAATTTTAGTAGAATCCCATTTTTGACCATCAACGCATCGCAACGCGCCAATATTGCGCTGACATTCTATTTTTGAAATCCAAACACATCCCATCCCTCATCCAAAAAATCCAAAACTCCTCCGAGACGTCTCCTTTTCACCCCTGAACATGAATCAACTTACAAATCTGCATCTCGAGGTTGGAAAGATTGATTTTAGAAATCTTTGAAGTTTAGGAGCTTAAAATGTGGCTAAGTCATTTCAACACTTAGAAAAATTTCAGGTTGTAAAGCTAACTATGCATGCTACTAAGGGTGGTACTAAGTCAAGAATGTTACAGGGTGTTACAAAATTCCTCTCAAGATATTGTGACTATATCACAATCCCATCCTCGGTCAAGAATGTTACAGGGTGTTACAAAATTCCTCTCAAGATACTGTGACTATATCACAATCCCATCCTCGAACAACCAATCCCCAGATCCAATTTTCTAGTTTATTTAAACACAAAGTTCCATAAAGTTCAGTCACTAGAGTTCCTAATAAACCGGTTGTTGTGCTTCATGGAGAACCCAACATTACTTGGAAATCCTCCAAGGTCAAATCTCTCATTGCTCAGGAAAACCTATAATATGCTATTGTAGGGAAATTCTTATATGGTATCCTTGCAGCTAACTGAATACTCCATAGAGTGTCCCATAGTAATACACTATCAATTCCATATAAAAAATGGAAAGGAAGAAAAGGAAACCCAACTTAAAATATTTTTAAGTGTGGGGGTGTCTAGCAGAAGTTCAAGTTCCCATGCCTAAAAGGTTAAAGATAGGGCCTAAGACTATGGACTGCGTGTTTATAGAATATGCTAAAATTACTAAAGCATGTCATTTTTGGATTCATTAATTTGAATATCTGGATATCAATGAAAATATCATAATTGAATCAGATAATGTTGAGCTCTTTAAAAATATTTATCCGTATAAAACTAGACATGAACAGTCTGGTGGTGGGTCTAGACAACCTCGAGTGAACCAAACGAGGATGTACATAATGCTGAGAATCCAAGACGTAGTACACATGAAATAACGTTAACTTTGTTTGGATCAAATTTTGTAATATTTCTCTTAGAAAATAAACCTCAACTGTCTTTAGACTCATCCTTTTGGAAAGAGGTAGTTAATAGTGAGATTGAATCAATCTCGAGCAACCATATTTAGGAGTTGGTTGATTTTCCCCCAGGAAATAAATCATTAGGTTCTAAATGGATCTTCAAAAGGAAAATGAAAGTGGATGGTACTATTGATAAATACTAGGCAAGACTTGTAGTAAAAGACTTAAAAAAAAAGGCCTTGATTATTTTGATACATACTAGCCTGTAACAAGGATAACGTCAATTCGGATGATAGGTTCTTTGGCGATGGTATATGGTCTTGAAATCCATCAAATGGATGTGAAAAATACATTCCTAAATGGAGAATTAGAGGAAGAAATTTATATGGAATAACCCGAGGGTTTTGTGGTTCCTGGTAAAGAAAAGAAGGTGTGCAAACTTGTTAATTCACTTTATGGACTAAAACAAGCACCCAAACAGTGGCATGCAAAGTTTGACCAAACCATGTTGGCAAACGGGTTTAAGATAAACGAATGTGATAAATGTGAAAGGAATGTGACACACGTGTTTACATTAAAGACACTCCAAATCACAAGGTCATTGTTTGTTTGTATGTGGATGATATGTTGGTCATCAGTAGAGATATTTCTGACATAAATGCTATGAAACAAATACTTGAGACCAAGTTTGATATGAAACACCTTGGAGTTGCAGATGTGATTTAAAGAATAAAAATCCATAAAACTCCACAGGGATTGGTGTTGTCACAATCTCATTACATTGAAAAGGTACTTGAAAAGTACAAGTATTTGGATTTTAGCATTGTCAAGACTCTATTAGATGTGAGCTTTGCACTTCAAAAGAATGAAGGTAAAAGTGACTCACAGTTGGATTATGTAAGAGTGTTGGGATGTTTAATGTATATCATGAACCATACAGGTCCAGAAATAAGAGAAAGGATTCAATTTGAATAGGCACCTATTCGGATTGAATGGTTATGACCTTTCCAATGGTTGTGATCATACTTGAATTTTTCCTCAGGTAAAGACAATTTTTTTTTTGAGTTGAAAACATTCTTCTTCTTCTTAAAAACTCTCTTGTGATCATCAAACTATTGAGTGTGTTCGAAGTTTCTGAAAGTTTGAGGTACCGCTACTTTCAGAAAGTGAACCATTTTATCCTGGGAGGAAAGATTCCATAACCTCGGGTACTTGATGGAAATAAATTCCTTAAGGACACACTGTGAAGTTGGTGGACTTGGTTCTTAAATTTATGCTTCACCTTCATTTCTCAATAGTTGATAAACACTTCATTTGATTGTTCTTCTGATTATTCAATTGAATATGTGTTTGAAGGTGTTGAGCTGCATTGTAGTTCTTGATAACTTACTCTTGAACATAGTTTGAAGTATGTTTAGAAATACCCACTGGAACAACACCACTTCCTAGGTTGAAGAGGGGCGAAGAACTTGAATAAAGAATAAGCTCAATACAAAAGAGTAATAGCCTTAAGAGAAAGACATAGCTTGCAGAGTAAAAATGGACAATTGTTTTATTCACTCTGTCGAAGGCGCTTTAATGGAATTGCAAATTACAGACTTATAATCCTACTAAACCACTAACAAATTGCACTAACCACACTCTCCTGAACTTTAGAAACAACTATCTGCCACTTCAAATGCTAGGAAAACAATAACAACCTAAAAATTAAAGCTAAAAGATAGCATTCGGCAGACTTGGTCAAATTTAAACAAGACTGATATTGTACAACTTTAACATTGCATGGAATCAACATGATGACATAACAAAAATTGACAAGGTGTATAAGCAGGTCATGTTTACTATCAGTACTATCAGTGACATGTACTTCTAATGTAAATGCTAAAAAAGAAAACGTGGCTTCCCATGATATGTATCATTGAATGCAATTGATATAAGTGGGGGTCACCAGGTTCACGTGAACCTATGCTTTCCTTCCTTGATCATATATACGTGGTGTTATAGTTTCCTAAAAACATTTAAATATAGATGTGTGAACCGACGTTCGAAGTATTTTCATAATAGTACACCAGTCTTTTTGAAATCCTGAATATGCCTCTGCATGCCACCAAGAATACGAGCGGTGGTTTCCGGACCTAGTCCAACTACACCTTATGATGTTGACTTTCGCGATGACATGTTCGATGAGGATGATATGTTGGACATGTTTTTATAAGGTGGACAAAGATGGGTTCTCTCACCTAGGCAACAAAGAAGTGGAAGCGACAAAACCAAAAAAAGACATATGGAGGGCAACATAGTCGGGATGGTAAGGTGACTGGAGAATTTGTTTCAAGGCAGCTATCAATGCTACTAGTAAAATGGAATCATATAAAATGTCAATAACTTCAACAAGAACCAATAAATTCAAATAAAATTGATGAATTATCGAGTGTTGTTGGACAGATTTGACGAAGAAGACAAGAGAAATAGAGACAACGAATTCAAATGTTGGGTTTGGACATATCTTTAAAGAAACAAAATTTTTAAGTGTTGTAGTGTATGTGAAACAAGTCTACTAAAATCAAACTGATGATTAGAAAGTACAAAATATTTACTATTATTTATGAAAAATTAATATCATATATACAAATAATTATAAGATTTATTTATACTATTTTTTATCTTTCTTTTTACAAAGAAATTTTTTTAATAAAAACCAAAACCAAATAAATAATATCATTTTTTAGTATTTAAAATCAAATCAAATGTTGATTTTTCAGTAGATTTGGTTTGGTTTGATTTTTCACCAAATCAAACACACACCTGCTCTAAATTTAGGATTTAATCTTGAAAAATAAATATTTTATTTATTTGACAAATAATAAATAGGTGTCAAATATTAATCCTTTTTTCAGTTAATCAGAAAATCTACCACACCAACTATTTCAAAATAGTTGCCATTTTTTACTTTTTGAGAGTCAAATGACTAATTTTTAAAGCAAATTAAATTAGATTATATTAATTCGATATCTTAAAATTAATATATATATATATATATATATATATATATATATATATATATATATATATATTCAAAATCAATCTGGAAAGTATTATATATTATAAACTTTTTTCATCTTTAAAATATATCCTAAAATGTTAGTCAAAGTTCATACTATTTGACTTTGAAAAAGAAAACATATATATATATATATTTAAAATCGATATGGAAAGTACTATATATTATAACCTTTTTTCATCTTAAAAGTATATCCTAAAATGTTTGTCAAAGTAAGGAAATTGAGACCACTATTTTGGAATAGTGGAAATATTGAATTGAGACCAATATTTTGGAAAAGTGGAAAAATTGACTTTCATTCAGTAATTGGTCAAACTATTGACTTAAAGATTAAAATTAAATATACATAATTCAAATCCTATGTTTCTTGCTATTTTGACATAAAATTGAATAGGGTACTAAATACATAAACTTATAAACTAGTGTATATTGATGAGTGCAAGCAGCAATAGACATAACTCAAACCCAATAATTTCTATCCAATATGGAGAAGTTCCTCCGTATTCACCTTTTGATTTCAATTATTTTCTCAATTTTTCTACTAGCTTTTGGCAATGAAAAATATTTGTTATCCCTCAACTCCAGTTAAATTATGGAAGCTAGAAAAAGATTTATGTCTATTGATCTAACTAAGCTTCTAGATCCTCCAAGACCATCCTATACTTTTACTCTTTTCAGTGGTGATTTATTTGAAAAGTCAAAGTACAAGGACTATAACTCTTTACTTGAAAGTAAGCTATCTCGTTTTCAAGCTAGAGTAAGTCATTTGGCATCAATATTTGGAAATGGTAATTCGATTGGTGCAAACGGAAATCTGACGAGTAAAAGCGCCGATGTCAAGGTTCCAGAAACAATAAGTACACATTACATAAATGGTGAGTATGTTGCATCTTTTACTATTGGCGGTGAACAAATTAAAAGTTACTTGCTAATAGACACTGGCAGTGATTTGATTTGGTGGCAATGTAAACCATGTACGGAAGGGGATGTTACGATCAAGATGATCCTATATATAATGAAGGTAAATCGGGAACACATGAAAAACTCGATTGCATTGCAAAAAGTGAAAGTTGTTTCACGTCCAATCATATTAAATGTAAGCAGAGTACTCGTACGTGTGTCTACGATGTGACATACGCGGATAAATCAAGAACAAGAGGTTGGATTGCGGAGGATGTGATTACTTTTGTTTTAGACCAAAATCAGGAAAGAATTCTTTTTGGTTGTGGAAAGGATCAAACGAGCGGAGACGCGTCTTTTAGCCACGAATATGCTGGAATTGCTGGCCTGGGGCGTAGAGTGTTGACTGGTGGATATTCATTACCATCGCAATTTCAAGAAGACATTATGTCCATGTGTCTACCGGGACTGTACTCTGGAAGTGCAACAATTAGCTTCCACACAACGCCATTTGATCAAAGAATATCAGCAGAGATATTGCCAAATCCCGCCTAGCCTTACTTATATTTCATCAACCTTTATAAACTTTTTATTAACAATAAGGAAATCCCTCTGAACCCATCAATCAGGAATTTTAGAAATGACATAGACGGTGGTCGCGTCGTGGATACGGGAACAATTCTTACGACTTTCCCTCGAGATCTTTATAATGTATTTCGTGATACATTCAGACAAGAAGTACAAGACTTTCCTTTGGTTGATGATCCAACAGGAGGTTCCGACACTTGCTATAAGGTGGATCCAGGTGTTTCACCACATTTTCCCAATGTTTTGATGTACTTCGACAACGAAGACCCGGATAATGTGCTGATACTGTCACAGCAGCGAGTCGTGTTTTTGGTTAGGGGGTTATTCTGTCTGGCTTTGGTGCGTGGGATGAACGCTTCACAATTGTAGGAAGTTATAACCTCGAAGGTATAGGATTAACTTTTGATACCGCAGAAAATACTTTGTCTTTTGACTTAGATGAATGTGATTGAGTATCTATAAAATTTCTATATATGTTGCAATCTAATTGTGTCTTTTGATCTTTAATTCTTTCTATACTTGTCTTTAAATAAGGCTAAACTTTTTGTGTACTGTATAAAATGGCATTTGCCCTGTCGACATGTTGTTTGCAACATAATTTTTCGAGTCGATCTAACGAGGCGATTTCAGGTGGGATTGGACCTTCTAGTTTATTGTTGGCTAATTTGAGGATATTAAGAAAAAGGAAATTTTGTAATGTCACTTGGGATCGTACCTTAGAATTCATTACTCCAGAGATCAAACTTATAGTAAATCCTATTAATTAGTTTCAATATATCGAAAGGGATGGGTTCCATATAGCTCGTTGTTTGTAAGATCTTGACAAGTTAAGGTAGAGGCATGATTGGAAGTATATTCCTACATAATTGTACTTATTATTAATATTCCTGTGAGGATTGTTTCCTACAAGGTTAAGACGATCACAACAAAAAATGATTTTTGTCCACGAGCAAGTGTCGTTGGTATTATTCAAACAAAACATGATACTGTATATTTAGGAGATTTTGTGATAATCATGATGATTCATGTTTAGTCAACCTCAACAACAATTCAGGAAGACATACATTTCTTGCTAAAAGGAGAAACCATAGTGTTAGGATCGGGCAGAAAATAAGCAAACCACAAGCAGAAGAAAAACAAGAAACAGAGATTTACGTGGAAACCCTTGCAGGGAAAACCATGGGTAGAGGCAGAGGAGTTTAAGGAGAGGAGTACAAAATAGGAGACGTAGTCTCAATGACGTCTTTTTATGTTACGTCCAAAACGACCCACTAAATGCACTTATAATATGTGCGTACAATCACAAATATGGGTCACACCGCAAAGTTTTCATGGCCGGATCAACAGAATTTGGGTCACAACTCTAACACATAGAAAACAGGATACGTCATATTGCTAATAGTTACAGTTAGGTTCCAAATTATACTTAGGTGATCTTTAGTTTTTTTGGACAATGATCCGGGGCAGAACTAGAAGGTTAGCTACGAGTTCGTCCAATATATATATATATTAAGAAATCCACTAAACAAGTATAAAATTTAAATTTAGAGACCAGTTACTAACATCTAATGTCCAACAATTTAGAACCTATAAAGTTCAAATCACGAATCCGCTATTGAGGACAGTAATTAATCCCAAAAAGTTGTTCCAAAACAAAGAAAATATGGCAGGAATATTTTTATTTATCTTAAAAGAGTAATACTTCCTCCGTTTTAATTTGTTTGACCTACTTTACTTTTCAGTCCATATATAAAAGAACGATCCTTTCCCTTTTTAGCAACTCTATCATTCCAACTTTTCAAATGACATATTTAAGCCGACAAGATTAAATGTCATTTTGGTAAGTTTAACGTATTTTAAATTTTCTGATTCAATTTTCTTTTGGTATTTCCTTAAAAACCGTATGGTTAAGTCAAAACATGTCAATCATTTTGAAACAGACGAGTGTGTAACTAAATGCAAAATTCCTATCCTTTTTGAAGTAATTGTATAGGGTAGATAATTTATTTTTCTGTTGTTAAAAGAGAATTGCATATACATAATTTAACTCTTAAGAAAATCTACTACTCTCTTCATTTCAATGTAGTTGTCAGGTGTCGCTTTTCAGAAGTCAAATTGACTAATTTTCATAGTTAAATTATATTGGAAGTATTCAAATTTAGAAAATTAAACATTGCATATGCAAAAACTATATAGAAGGTACTATAATTTGAAAATTTTCTTGTGCCAATATAATGAAAAAAATGCATCTGAAAATGTTGGTTAGGGTCTTTTTTTTTTTTTTTCCTTCACTAAATGAAATTTCAACCCCAGATTATTTAGCTTTGATGAAAGCATAATCTAACTCTTATATTTTGAGACCTGTTTCCAAGCTAACTCAAACAGCTAGAACGAGGAGAAAACTGAACAATAAAGTGTGTGGAAATAGTAAATAACCGACAAAATGATTAAACACGAAAACTCCTTGCTTAAGAGAGAAAAATCACGACCTGCCTTCAGGATTTCTAAAGCTTCACTATATCCCAACAATGTTGAATACAGATTCCAGACTTCAAGGATTAAACTCCTAATCCTTTACCTCCTAGTAATAACTCTATTACAAGAAGATACAAACTCTACTGCCTCAAGCTCCAACTAACTCTATCTGGACAAACAAGCTAACTCTAGCTTGGAAATCACCTAACTCTAGATGATTACAATGAAATGAGCTTTACACCGCAACACCAACTAATAATCATACAAGCAGCAGTAGGCAACGTCTAAGAACACAGTGTAAAGACTAAAATACAACAACAAAAAAAAAAAATACAACTTTATTGTTGGCTAATTAGAGGATATTAAGAAAAGTTCTTCGCCAATATGTATATTAAGAAATCCACTTAATGAGTATAAGATTTAATTGGAGACCATGCACTAGCATTTGATGTTGTTGTCCAACAATTTAGAACCCGTAAATTTCAAATTCCAGATTCGCTACTGAGGACAGTACTTAATCCCAAATAGTTCTTCCAAAACAAGGAAAATATGGTCGGAAAAAGCCTTCTTCAAATCATACTAGGCCAAACCCATATTGACGGCTCTACATTCCAACTTTAATTCTTGTTAAATGATCTCATCTCATGAGATTTCATGCTTCCAATTTAGGAACGGCTCTTGCAAAAGAATATTTTTATTTATCTTAAAAAAAGTAATACTTTCATTGTTTTAATTTGTTTGAACTACTTTACTTTTCAGTCAATTTAAAAAAGAATATCCTTTTCCCTTTTTAGCAGCTCTACAATTTCAACTTTCCAAATGACATGTTTAAAATGAAAAGATTCAATGTCATGTTGGTACATTTAATACATTTTAAATTTTCTGATTCACATTGATTTTGTATTTCCTTAAACACTGAATCGATTAAGTGAAAAGACGTCAATCATTTTGAAACGAAATGAGTAACTAAATGTAAAATTCTGATCCTTTTTGAAGTAATGGTATAGGGAACATAATTTATTATGCTACTCCAAATACTAGGAAAATAATACTGCAGACTTGATCAAATTTAAATAAGACCGATGTTGTACAACTTTAACAGGGGATCAACATGATGACATAACAAAAATTGACAAGGTGTATAACCAGGTCATGGTTATAAGTGGCAGGTACTTCTAGTGTAAATGCTAAAAAAGTAAACTTAGCTTGTAGAGACATTTCTCATGATATGGATCATTGAATGCTGATATAAGTGGGGGTCACCAGGTTCATGTGAACCTATGCTTCCCTCCCTAGATCATATATAAGTGGTGTTATATTTTTCTAAAAATATTTAAATATAGATATGCATGAACCCAGTTTGAAGTATTTTCATAATAGTGCACCTATCCTTTCGAAATCCTAGATATGCCTCTTCCACCAAGGATATGCGAGTGTTGACAAAGAGTCACGAGCCACGAGTTGTGGTTTCTGTACCTAGTCCAACTACACCTTATGATGTTGACTTGCGCGACGACATGTTCGATGAGGATGATATATTGGACGTGTCTTGATAAGGTGGCCAAAGATGGAGTTCTCTCACCTCGGCAACAAAGAAGTGGAAGCAACAAAATAAAAAATGAGAACAGATGGAAGGCAACATAGTCGGGATCGTAAGGTGACCGGAGAATTTATTTCAAGGCAGCTATCAATGCTACTAGCAAAGCGAAATCATATGACAATGTCAACAACTTCAACAAGAACCAATAAATTCAAATAAAAGTGATGAATTATCAAGTGTTGTTGGACAGATTTGACGAAGAAGACACGAGAAATAGAGACACCAACTTCAAATGTTGGTTTGGACATATCTTTTAAGAAATCTAATTTAAAAGTGTTGTAGTGTATGTGAAAGAAGTCTACTAAAATCAAATTGATAATTAAAAAGTACAAAATATTTATAGTTATTTATGAAAAACTAATATCATAGATAAAAATAGTTATAAGATTTATTTATATTATTTATCGATCAGGTTTATCTTTTTTAAAAATTTTTTTTTAGTAAAAATCAAACCCAAATAAAATATAATTATTTTTTAATATTTAAAATCAAATCAAATGTCGATTTTTCAATCGATTTGGTTTGGTTTGATTTTTCATCACATCATAAACACCCCTGCTCTAAATTTAGAATTTAATCTTGAAAAAGAAATATTTTATTTATTTGACAAAATAATAAATAGGTGTCAAATTCTAATCCTTTTCTTAGTTATGGTGAAAAATCTACCACTTCATTTGTTTCAAAATGGTTGTCATATTTCACTTTTTGAGAGTCAATGACTAATTTGTAAAACAAATTAAATTAGATTACATTAATTTGATATCTTAAAATTAACACACACACATATATATATATACACACACTACCTTAAATTAAAAGCACCAACTCAAAAAATTTAAAGTGAAATTACAAAATTACACCATATTAAAAGACCCAACTTTATATATTAAATAAAAATAAAATAAAAAAAAGACATACGTAACAAGTACAACCCAAAAAGTCTACAAGGGAAGCGTCACCTCCAACAATCACAAACTACAGGGGTGCCAAGATAAACCATAGCACGCAATTCGGACGGATGCAAAAAGGTATGCCCTGTTATTCCTCCTCCTTAACAAATCTTACTTTCGAATCAAAACATGTTCTTCACTGTTAATTTTGGCATTCTTTTTTTTTTTTTTTTGACGTCAAATCTCCAATATTTTCCGTAGCATCAAGTTGATGGGCGAAACAGATGTTTGCAGGCACTTACTGCCCAACCGGTAACGATCGTGTGTTAAACATTGAACATTCTGTCTATCTGATTTACTTTCAAAGCTGTACCTAAATACAGCATAATCAAAATTGTCTTTTAACATCAATTTCCATTCATCTGTGCATATGCAAAGGGTTAGCCCATCTGCTCTACTCTTGAAGTTGCCAATGTCATCTGTCATTATCATTGTTGATTCCCTTGCAACCCACAATTACAGATTTGATTTCTTCAAAATTATTCTCCACCTGTAGACGTGTTGTAAGTTTCTTTAATAAACAGAAACACCATGACAGTGCCCCAACAATCTTTCCTTTTCACTGCTAAACACAAAGGTATGTCATATAGCTTCTCAAACGCCAATCTTTCAAGGACTTGCTTCAGCTCTACTCTAAAAAATTTCTACCATTGTGATTTTTTATCCAGATTTCTTTCGTTGCCGCTATTCCTTCTGTCTAATTCCACTTTTAAAGCCAGGTCAGATATTAGCTGCGCAATCCTCCGTCCAGAAATTCACACGGTAAGTCCCTTTATATGAGATACATGTAGTGAAGTTCAAGTGTTTACATCCTTCCAACACTCATTGATTTACTTTGCTGACAGTCTATATTATGTGTTACTTATTTGATTTAGCTATATTTGAAAACATTTAATAATTTTACTTTAATACTCATGCGTTTACACTTGTTTGTTTTTCAATTTTTAGTTGAATTTTATTATTCTCCCTATTTGTTGAAATGTGCAGTTTAGTAATCTGTATATTTTTGCATATTCTACTTTATTTCTGTTGAAGTTTGTTTTGAAGAAAGAAAATCTCACATCAGAAATTTACTTTGGTTGGCAGGAGCTTCTGAGTTATAAATAAACTCAATCTCCTTCATTGTTTAACACACACAAAAATATTATTTTCCTTGTTTACTATTAAAGAGGTTTAGAGATAATTCTCTTGGAGATCTCAGTGAGAATAGTATTTTAGGAAGTGAGGGTGTGTGAGAAAAATATTGTGTATTGTATGGTGTAATAATTTCTATATAGTGAATATTTTTCTGGGAGACCCGTGGTTTTTCTCCAATTGGGGAGTTTTCCACGTTAAATCTTTGTGTTGTTATCTCTTTAATTTTTCTGTAATTTTCTGCTTGAAAGCGGTCCGGAAGGGGCGGAAAAAATAGTTGGTTTTTTCCAACAAGTGGTATCAGAGCCTTCGGTGTGAAATAATTCTTTTAAAATTTTAGTATGCTCTGTGGTTGCAGCTTTGTCTGATCTTCCACATCAGAAAAAATTTCTGAATTAGAATTATTGTTCTCAAACAGAAGTTTCGTTCCGGTGAAGTAGCAAGTGGAGTCTGATTCCGGTGGAGTTTTCTATTCTGGTGGAGTTACTTTGGGGTACTTGTATATTTGGTAATAGTGGGAATAAGTACAATCTAAAGAGGTTCTGGCTAAGGAAAGACTTGATACTTAAGTGTATCCTTTGTGATCCACCTCTCTTTCCTGATTACATTACTATTGTCTACTTATTAGTACTGATAAACAAGATGGGGACAAAATTTGAGATTGAGAAATTTGATGGGATAATTAATTTTGGCTTGTGGCAAGTGCAAGCCAAGGATGTGTTAATCCAATCTGGATTACACAAGGCATTGAAAGAGAGACTAACTAGCGGAAAAGGTGATAAGGATTCAGAAAAATCTGAAAGTAGTAAAGATTCAGAAAAATCCAAAATTAGTGATGAAGAATGGGAAGAGCTAGACATGAAAGCGGCAAGTCAAATTCGCTTGTGTTTAGCTAAAAATGTTCTTGCTAATGTGATTGGATTGTCTACAATAAAGGAGTTGTGGGAGAAACTTAAAGAATTGTACCAAACCAAAAGTATTTCAAATAGGTTATATTTGAAGGAGCAATTTCATAAATTGCAAATGGCTGAAAGTACAACTATTTCTGATCATCTGAGTGTCTTGAATGGGATTGTTTCTGAATTGAAATCTATTGGAGTGGAAATTGATGATGAAGACAAGGCACTTCGACTCATCTGGTCTCTTCCATCTTCCTACAAGCACATGCAACCCATTTTAATATATGGGAAGAAAACTGTGATTTTCTCAGAAGTGACAATCAAATTGATTTATGAGGAAAAAAGATTGAAGAATGGAGATGAAAAATCTCTAGAAGATTCAGCTCTTGTTGTTAAAGAAAAATGGAAGCAAAGCTCTAAGAAGAAGGTCATCTGCTGGAATTGTAAACAATCGGGACATGTTAAAAATATTTGTCCAAATAATGGGACTAGTTCGGCTGGAAGCTCCAAAGTAAATGCTGCCAATGTTGTCTTCCTAGAACAATGGGATGATATTTCTTTGTAAGAAAGATGAAAATCCTCATGGCATGAATGCTACCTTTAGAATTACCATGGAAGAGGATGTTTAATTGGTAGCTAGTCCACAAGTTTGCACATGGGCATTGGTTGATAGGTGATGCAAGGTGTGTGGTGGAAAGGATGTCGATGGCTAATGAACTCTCAAGAAATCAACAAGAGAGTTGCACCATAAGTTATTAGCAGTTTTTTCGACATGTGTCGAAAATGAAATTCTTGAAATTAGGAAGTGATTTCAAGTGAAAATTCTTGGCTTGTTTTTTCAATCTGAGTGGATGCACTCTTTATGGTGCGGCTATGATTATTCTTGAATTTAGAATTATGATTGTCAGTAGCAGACAATGTGGAAGTTGCAGTTACATATGATTGGCCGAGTTTAGAGTCAGGTGGAGAACTGATTTTGTTATGTGTAGCTGGACAACTATAAAGGGACAACGGATTGCATTTTCTTCTCTTCAAAAGGTGGAGATTTGTTGAAGTTTGTTTTGAAGAAAGAAAATCCACATTGGAAATTTACTTTGGTTAGGAGGAGGTTGGGAGTTATAAATAAACTCCACCCTCCTTCATTGTTTAACACACACAAAAATATTATTTTTCTTGTTTACTATTAAAGAGGTTTAGAGATAATTCAAAAACATTGTGTATTGTATGGTGTAATAATTTTCATATAGTGAATATTTTCTGGGAGGCCCGTGGTTTTTCTCCAATTGGGGAGTTTTTCACGTTAAATCTTTGTGTTGTTATTCTCTTTAATTTCTCTGTTATTTTCTGCTTAAAAGCGGTCCGAAAGGGGCGGAAAAAATAGTTGATTTTTCCCAACAATTTCTATATATTCCTCTCCTATGTATTGGTCATCTGGATTCTTATTATTGCATTTTGATTTATTTTTTTTTAATCTGGAAGTGAAATTAATTGTGGGAGTCATCTGTCTCTATTACCTTAAAAAATTGAATTACTAAAATACTCCCAAATAAAAAAGAGCCATTTAAAAATAATTAATTAAGTCAATTCCCAGCCTTTGAGGATGGTGGTATTAGTTTCTTAGCGAATAGACACACCTTCAACTCTCACAACTTGGATAGACACCAACCTCGAAAAGATTCAACTTTTTGCTTTACTCTACTTGAAAATGATAATCACACATTGCATTGTTTTCACAAATATCCAATTTTTTCATGAAACAAACAGGTATGCCCTATGATTCCTCCTTACCCAATCTTTTTGCTTGTCGAAACAAAACATCTTCTTCACTATGTTTCGTGTTTTGTTTCTATACGTATGCAGATAAATCGTTGAATGTCCTTAAAATGTAATCACCAATTTTGTCTGAGTTATGAAATCAATTGTTTCATCCCATGAATAAACATAGGATTGAGTTCTTTAGTGGCAAAAAAAGAAGAAGGGTGATCTTATTAAAGTTCGTTGGATTGCTTTTGAACTATTGCCACATCTTTATGCATCGTAGTATCCCCTGATTCTATGGCATTGTTACACTTCTCTATGTTTAACTCCTGCATTAACGTTTTCTGGTTCAGCCTCTTAGTATACGAAATACTTCATGTTCTTTAATTATTCTAGCCCATGTGGTTGATTGGCAGATTCCTCCCATGTAATCTTTTGGCTAAATCCTTGTCAGTATACACCTCCGTCAAAATTGACTTGTAAGTTCACATGTATTACTTAGCACAAAATCTCTTTATCTGTTAAAATTTCTTATGAGTTACTTCTTATTAGTTATCAATTGTGGTATTATTCCCAGTTTGAGTGTATTCCATCATTTTTTTAATTTGTATATGGATTTTGTGATGTGTGTTGTTTTGTTGGTCTATACAAAACATTCCAAAAAGGAGCAATATAAAATTTGAACTATGCTCTCTCCATTATACCTGGTAAAAGGTAGCAGTAAAATTTTTAAGTGCTATGCTGCCTCTACTATAATTGGTGTTGCACATTTTCCTTAGCTAGATGTAGTTGATTTGTTTAACAAATATTAACTTAATGTGGTCTGTTTCTTTTGTAAGTGGCCTTGTAATAGTTATAGTAAGTTGGGGCCAAATTGGATTTCTCATCACTAGATTGTTTATTCAGTAACCTCATAGTAAGTATACCTTTAAGGTAGACAAATATACTTATTACCTAGTATGAGGAGCGGAGAGGGGGAGGGAAAACCAACGGGAAAGCGAAAATGAATTAGCCATATTCAGGCCATTGTTTCTTGGTTGTAAGAAGGCAGGTTACTGGTTCTTTATGCAGAACAATAATAAGGTCCCTAATAATAATGAGACTCAAGCTCCTTAAGGCTAGCAGCTGCCTCCTCTACATTTCTAGATAACATGGATTATATTTTCTCAGTCGGTTCGGTGAATTCTCCTGTTCTTTGGTCCATGTGATCATTTAGTGATGCAAATCCTGAAAACCTAGCTATTTTCTTCAACTCCAACACCAACTTGAGCAGTGATTCACCTTCGTGAACCATCCGAAATGCGCGGATCTTCATCACAAATACTTCTTGCGAATTTCGGACAGGGGGATCATTGACCCATGCTGCATTAACGATGAAGCCATAATTTGCATCCAACCTCAACAGCAAGCTCTTATCCTTTTGAGATGCAGCCGCCTCGGCAGTTGAGTTTGTGATGCTTTGCATATGTGTAACCAAAGGAAGAAAATGTGTATTAGTATCTTATAACCCACCAAATGACACTGGTATCATAATCAAACATATCAGTAATCGTTAAAGATGAGGAACTAACCCCTACCTCATGGGGATAGAGAGGCTACTTCTGAAAGACCCTCAGCTCATGTAACCTGTCTTACAACAATAATAGAATCAAAACTAAGGGAAGCTCAACTAGGTCGAGTCTCTAGCATTAATTTAGTCCAACAACGCTTGTTGTTTTACGAAAGACATGAGTTCGTTCAATGTGCAAAAATTGTCCAAATATGCTCATTCAGTCCAATCATTTAGTAGGACATTAAACAACACTTAAAAGAAACACATTCTTTGCTACATCACGATCCCTTTGCCAATTTTTTTGCAGTCATGAGACTTTGCATCAGCTAGATTGTTGTCTACCTAGATGACATTCCATCATCCCCAAATAGTTTCAGCACACCAGCAAGCTCATCTATTTTTTCATGCTTAAGTAGTCATGCACAAACCTCCAAAAGTGACTCTTAAGCTTCAGCTGATTGGGAGTTTCGCAATCGTCTTGGTCCTCCTTACTATCTAATGTGACCAATGCCTTGAGCTGTGAAAATTTATCACCCAGTGCCTGTTTGGTGTCATAAACCATGGTTTCTTTCTATTATAGCTAGTCTTTATGCAGAAGTGAACCATCACTTGCATTTGACATGCAGTCAATAGCAACCTCTTTGCACTCACTGAAGTGTTTTCTTCATCAAAGGATCATGTTTTATTGTTGGATCTTTCATTAGATAATATCACTCTGCTAGTGTTTTCGAGATGCATTGCATTATATCTGCTTCCTCATTTTCCCATGGGAAGCTCAACACCTCAAGCTCTTGTATTGCTACTCTACCTATAAACCTCCTCAAATTGTCTAGCATGCTCCTCCGGAGAGGCATGCTCTTGTTCCTCGACCATATTTGTAGTAAAAGTAGTTAGTGGCCTCACTCATCTCTCCACTATTAGAATCCTCACTATCTTGAGGTATCCTAATTAAGCAGCTTGTTGGAAAAAGATCCTGTACTTTTCTCACATTCAGTTAGGCAAAATACACCATTATATGTTGACAATAACAAGCTGCCATCCCGCACAACAGATGGAAATTTTTTCTATGTATTCTAGTGTTGTTGGAAAGGAGTTGATCTGCGAGTGTGACTCAAGATTTGAAGTATGGGGAACAAAGAAAGGGTTATAATTTACCAGCCAGGGAAAAGAACTGCAGATCACCCGCCTATCTTGTCAATTACTTTGGTAGGTTAATATCTAATTCAGAACAGAAGAATGGTGATCTTTTGTGAACAAATACTGGAGTTCATTTTACAATGATGATATTGACATGCCTCTTGCTAGTCACTGGTTTGTGCCGGATGAAGAAAGTGATTCTACATTTCTAAGTGAGGTCAGTTGGGAAGTGGTTCTGATAGGATATGGTTGTGGATTTATTATTGGATTTTCCATGGCATACGTAATGCTTTCTTCTCGAAAATCAAATTGGCTTTCTAGGATAGCTGAAGATTTAGAATACAGAGTTAGTATGAGAAGTCGAAAGAAGCTGTGAGAATCTCATCTCATGTCTTGTACCAATCTTAATCAGGCCGAGGATTCTTATAAAAATCCATGTCTTACAGTGTTTTGATCATGTGCTATAACACACATGCCAAGATCATGTCAACATCAAGTTTCGTTATCTCATGTTTCGTGCTTACACGTATCCCTAGGGGTTATCATGAATTTTTTTGACTACCTTCGCATATTTTATTGAGGAAAAATTTTCAATGCGATGTTACGTTCTTTATTCTACACTTTTACAGCTTCAAAAGTCCCTACCCATCATTCGGGAACGAATGATCCCAAGGGGAGGATAATGTAACACCCCGTACTTTCGGGCTAGAATTTAGACCATCGTTCCTACACATATAGACCTGAACTAAATTATTCCTTGTTAATGTATGTGTGATGATCACTCCTATAGTGTGGGAAAACCTTTGAATACGAATTGAGGTCACAAGAATCCCCTAACTCTAAGACGAGTTGAAAACAATTTTATCGATTAAGTTTTAGTGGATACTTCAACTTAGGTCAAATTTCATCGACTATAATTTCTGATATATAATGAACTGAGTGTTATGCTATATATCAAATGAAAGGTCTTTGAGTCTTCTTTCCAACGCAACTGATTTCGTCCAAATCCAACATCGGAGTAAAAAGTTATGCCCAATTTACTTCAGCATGTCAGTCTGTCAACTGAGGGACTGCTGCGCCTTTTTTTGTTTCCTTAAGTGCATTTTAGTCATTTTCCCTCACCGTAATCTGTCTATAACATGTTATTTCCGCCCCTAGAAGCAGAAATTGCTCCTTTACTCAATTTTTCTCTCAAGAACAAGATCAATCTAAGTTCCCTCAAGATCAAGAATTCCAAGAAACGGATCAAGATCTGGGTTCCATCTTTCAAAACTAGATAATCTAAGGTGCGTGGGGTTTATACTAAAACTATATGGGCTTGTTGAAATACTCAAATATGATTTAAAGTTTATCAAGTATGAATTTATAAAGTGGCTTTGGGATTTTTACTATGCATCATGAATGTTTAGTGATATTGTTATTTTGGCCTTTAGGTCTTTCCCCCCTCAAATTGATTTATACGTATATGTATTTGTATGAAAAATTGAGATTGAAGATTACTTGAGAGCATAAATTATGAAATTCCTCTCGTGTGATGAATTAAAGTTTATGATCTTGTCGGGAAAGAGTTGAAATGCATGTTTTATGATTTGAAAGTAGTTTTCTCAATATCATAGTATTTGAACATGATTTAGAGATGATGAGATATAATTATGTACTTGCTTTAGAGAGAAAGAATTGCATGTGATTGAGACCTTTGATATGACCACCTTGTATTATTAAAATGTTGACAAAGAGAGTTTCTTGCATGTATTTACATGAATTTTAAGAAAGAGTTTTTTTGAATTGATTTATTAATATGGTGGTCCCAAACCTTATGTTTTGAAAACAGAGATCTTAATATGTTATTAATGGCTCAGAGATGCGACTTGCAAGTCAATGGTATGATGATACCATATAAATGTATGCCATAACAGAGCTAGAGTTTTTCAGAGTTTGATTTCAGAGAATGAAAGGTTTTAAAGAGTTAAAAATGGGCTTAAAGAGGGTTAAGTGGTTACCCGAAGAAGGCTTGAGTTCAAGTGACTCTTATCCTAAAACCGTATTTTATCGATACGGGTATATTATCATTGTACGCTGGCGACGGCCCTGTGGCGTAGTAGAGACAGAGACTCTGACCCTTGCGGCAAATTTGGGTTAGGGGCTTGGCTGCCAAGTTAATGGCAGATTCCATATAGCTCGTGGAATTTTAAAGTTGTATGGTATACCACCTAGCGCAGAAGTAAAAACAAAGAGTATGTCACAGAGTTCATAAATATATCATATGTTAAGAACCACATGGGCATATTTAAAAGACTCTATAAAATCATCTGAACTCTGTGACATACTCTTTGTTTTACTTCTGCGCTAGGTGGTATATCCTATAACTCTGAAATTCCACGGGCTATATGAAATCTGCCATTAACTTGACAGTCAAGCCCCCAATCCAAGTTTGCCGCAAGGGTCGGAGTCTTTGTCTCTATTACGCCACAGGACCATCGCCAGCAATAATAATATACCCGTATCGGCAAAATACGATTTTAGGCAATGAGTCGATTGACTCGTGCCTTCTTCGGTTAACCACTTAACCCTCTTTAAGCCCATTTTTAACTCTTTAAAACATGTATTCTCTGAAATCAAACTCTAAAAACTCTAACTTTGTTATGGCATACATCTATATGGTATCGTCATACCATTAACTTGCAAGTCATATCTCTGAGCCATTAATATCATATTAAAATCTCTGTTTTCAAAACATAAGGTTTGAGACCACCATATTCAATAAATCAATTCAAAGAACTCTTTCTTAAAACTCATGTAAACACATGCAAGAAACTCTCCTTTTCAACGTTTCAAATACACAAGGTGGTCATGTCAAAGTTCTCAATCACATGCAATTCTTTATCTTTAACACAAGAGCATAATTATATCAAGAAACTCCCTCTCATTATCTCTAAATCATGATCAGCTACGATGACGTTGAGAAAACTATTTTCAAACCATAAATCATGCATTTCAAATCATTCACAATAAGGTCATAAACTTAAATTCATCACAAGAGAGGGATTTCACAATTTGTGCTCTCAAAACAATCTTCAATCTCAATTTTCATACATATGCCTATACGTATAAATCAATTTAAGGGGAAAAGACCACAAGTCCAAAACAATAGTAACATTGAAACATTCGGAATACATAATCCAACACATAGATTCCAAAAACCCCTTTTTAAAATTCATGCTTGATAACTTCAAATCATATTCAAGAGATTCAACAAGTCCATGTAGTTTTTAGGATGAACCTCATGTACCTTAGACTATAAGAGTTTAAAGATGGAACCTAGATCTTGATAGATGGAACTCAGATCTTGACCCTTTTCTTGGAGTTTTGAACTTAAGATCTTGATTCTTGATCTCGAGGGAAATGACTTAGGGTTTTAATTTGAGAGAAAAAATTGAATTATGGAGTGTATTCTGCTTTTGGGGCGTGAATCTTATGTTATGGACGGACCTTGGGTGAGGTAAAGGTCCAAATTGCCCTTTAAAATGCGAAAACAGAACCTGAAAATTAGGTGCGTGCGATGGAGCATGCGTCGCATGCTAATCGCGCGCAACTACTGCCTCTCTCATGAAAATAGCTGTAACTTTTCGCTGGGGTATCGGATTTTAGCAAAATTGGTATAATTGGAAAGCTACTTCGAAGACCTCTCATTTTATATATAGTAGGCCCTCTAATTAAATATATACAAGGAGTTATGGTCGATGGAAGTTGACCCAAGTTTACACATCCACTAAAACTTAATCACTAGAAATGTTTTCAACTCGTCTTAGAGTTAGGGGATTTTTGGAGTTAATTCCTTATATTTTCATTGAACTATTGAAAATATCCCACAAAAGTCACTTTTGTTTTTTTAATGACAAAAATGTCACTAAACTATTACTTTATGTCTCATATTGTCATCCTAACATTTTAACCTAATAAACTCACTTAATTAAGTTTAAATTTAATGAAAATTCATTAGATTATACCACCCCAAGTACATAACAAAAAATGGGTCTAGTATAAAAAGCAATAAAATCCACCAAAATGAAATATACATTTTTAAATAAACAAAAATTGGACATATTGAGATGTTTTAAAAAAAAATAAAAAAATACTTGAAATTTTACAGGACCATTTAAAAGAAAAGTATACTCTCTCCATTTCATATTATTTATAGATTTTTCTCTTTACATGTTTCACTTATGGAATCAGAATTTAAAGTTTATGAATTCTGATTTTTTTATTAATATGTATGCATTCAATAAATTTTTAAAATAAATATAAAAAATTTAAAACATATACATTAAATTATCTTAATTTACATTTTGCTTTTGTTCACTTATTTAAGAACAAGGAGAGTATTAACTAATCTTTTTGTCCCATATATTTTAAGTTACTTATCGATTTATAGGACTAAAATTAAATTATTATTCATCGTTATATTAATTCATTTGAAAGTATAATATAATAAAGTTTCCAAAAAAAATCTTATATTATTAATTTTGGTATTTATGAAGACACTAATAGAATGTATTAAAAAATTACAAGGTAAATTAGTAAATTATCTTTCTTATTTATAATTTTTTATGGGACGTGTAGAGAAAGGTGAATAAATAATATGAAATGGAGAGAGTGACTCCTTAAAAATTTTTAAAAATGGGTGCTATAAAATCTCATATTTTTTTTAATTTTTAAAATTATTTTCACCGTGTATAATTTGTCTTTATTTAAAATCTATTTTATTTTGGTGAATTTTATTGTTTTTATAATAAAATTTGCTTATTGCCTTTATACTAAAATCATTTTTTGTTATATATTGAGTTGTATATTTCAATGAACGTGTCATTAAAATAGAATTTAAAATGTCACTTAAGAAAATTAAGTGAGTTTAGTAGCTTAATATGTTAGAATGATAATATGAGAGATAAAGTAATAGTTCAATGACATTATTGTCATAAAAAATACAAAAATGACTTTTGTGAGATATTATCAATAGTTCAATGACAATATGAGGAATTAACTCGGGATTTTTGTGACCTCAATTCATATTCAAGATATTCCCACACTATAGGATTGATAACCATACATATATTAACAAGGAATTATCTAGTTCGGGTCTATACGCGTAGGAACGACGGTCTAGATTCTAGTCCGAAAGTTCGGGGTGTTACATTTGATTTCATAACTGAGAAAAAAAAAGATGATTACATTTTAAGGACATTCAAAAAATTATGTGTATATGTATAGCAACAAAGCACCAAACATAGTGAAGAACATTTTTTGTTTCGACAGGTAGAAAGTTTGGGTAAGGAAGAGTCACAGGGCATACCTGTTTGTTTCACGCACAAGTTGGAGATTTGTGAAAACAGTGCCATATGTGATTGTCTTTTTCAAGTAGATTAAAGCAAAAAGTTGCATCTGTTTGAGGTTGGTGTCTGTCAAAGTTCTGAGAGTTGGAGGTGCGCCTATTCTCTAAGAATGTAATACCACGATGTTCCAAGGCTGGGAATTGGCTTACTTATTTTTTTTTTATTAGAGTTCATGCTTTTAAGATATAATAGATAGATGACTCCCACTATTCATTTCACTCCCATATTAACACAAAAGAAGTCAAAATGCAAGAATGAGAATATGAATGAACAATATAGAAAAGAGGAATATATACAAATAAATTAGCATATGCAGAAATATAAAGATGACTAAACTGCACAATTCAACAAATAGTCAGAATATTAATATTCAACTCAAAAATTAAAAAACAGAGAAGTGTAAAGGCATGAGTCTCAATTTTTAATTATTAAATGTTTTCAAATATGACGAAAACAAATAAGTAACACTTAATAAGACTATGTCAGTAAACTAACTCAACGAGGAGTGTTGGTAGGTTGTAAAGACCTGAACTTTACTAAATGAATCTCATATACAGAGACTTACGTTATGAATTCCTAGACAGAGGATTGCCCTAATATCTGTTTGAGCTTTAACAACGGAATTAGATAGATGGAATAGCGGCAGTGAAAGGAATCTGGATAAAAAATCACAATGGTAGAAACTGCTTAAAGTAGATGAGCTGTAGAAAGTCCTTGAAAGATTAGTGTTTGAGAAGATATACAGTAGACCTGTGTGTTTAACAGCGAAAAGGGATGATTGTTGGGGCATTGTCAAGGTGTTCCTGTTTTTTAAAGAAACAACTCGTCTATAGGGGGAGAATAATTTTGCTGAAATCAAATCTGTGAATGTTAGTTGAATGGGAATCAACACTAATAATGACAGATAAGACAGAAAGAAGGAAATTCAATAGATACGTTAATTTCAACTTACAATTCCCTACCAAGGTAGTTGTCATTGTGAATGGAGTCCTATTTACGGAGGCTGAGAGCATTGGCAGAATCGAAAGTATAATATATGGGCTAAGTGTTAGAATTAGTGACGTTGGATGAGAATCACAATTGGAAGGACTCTGAAAATCGAAGATGGTCATATCTCCACCCTTCCTCTTAAGCATATCCTTATACTTCACGATTCTAGGGCCCTCTGTAAACTGATGTCTAGTCTGCTTATCAAAATAATTTATGTTGAAAATCCCGCCTCAGCGGGCTTGTTAAGACCTTGGCAAACATGAAGTTTCTTTCATCAATATATACTATCACCTCCCCATTGTCAAATTGAATTAAAGACTCCAGATCAAGCCTGCGAACATCTGTTTCCCCATGAACATCATTCCAGCAGAACATGTTGGAGATTTGAATGACCCAAGTTGAAACTTGTATTGTATATGAACTGTATCAGTATTTGTAAATGGACTGTATCTGAACTAGGCCAAAATGACCCAAATTAAGAAATGACTATAAAATGAAAATAATATGCCCTAATGGACACTTTTTGACACAATCTCAAACTTTGGCTTTTTATTTTAAAAGGTGCTATACAGTTTCCTTTTCCCAGTGTTCAATTGAGATCACTATTTTGGAACAGTGGGAATATTGACTTTCATTCAGTAGTTGGCCAAACTATAGACTTGAAGAAAATTGAATATACATAATTCAAATCCTATGTTTCTTCCTATTTTGGCATTAAATTGAATATACATAATTCAAATCCTATGTTTCTTGGGGTTTTGGGCTATGGTGACAAAAAAGTTTTAAAATAAGGTGTAGGTGACACAAGTCTTAATAATTGAGTGGAGGTGACAATTACTTAATTATGGATTAAGAAAGTTTGAAAAAATTTAAAATAACCCACAACTTTTCAAATTTACACTTTGATCTGAATGTTAGTTAATATAATGGGAAACGAATGGAAAAAAGGCGTGCATTTCTCTCTCCTCATCCATTATTATTTTTTCTCTCTTCGCGCTATTTGTTGCTCATTGTTGTTGCTGTTTTATTTATCATCTTCTGATTCATTACCATCTTCATATTCTTCTTGTTAACCATTTTTGTTGTTGATACCGCAATTGCTGCTCTTTGAGAGGAGATTTTGGTAACATAAGAGCAATCAGTTTAAACAAATCCATCATCTGTGGCACCAGATAGATGTTCTGTTGCAACAGTAAACTCGTGTTGGATTCACGATTATGGTTCTAGGTGTCCGTAATATGAATCACATAGATGAGTATTCTGGTGCAACGGATTAATAATCTGTTGCACCAGATTAGTTGTCTGTTTTAACAGATTAATAATCTGTTGTACCAAATTACTAATCTATTGCAACAGATAAATAATTTGTTGCACCAGATTAGTTGTCTGTTGCAATAGACAAGTAATTCGTCTGTTGCAACAGATAATTATTCTGTTGCAATACATGAATAATCTGTTTCGAACAACAAAATACAGCTCCTGTCACAAAACCAACAAATAACTCATATGTTGATCTCTTGCTATTGATACTGGATTCAAATTATTGTTATTGATACTGGATTCAAATTATTCCTTAATTGTAGACATGCCATTTGTTGAGAAAAAGAAATAGACAGCATGAAAATTAAATAAGAATTAAAACGTCAAATGCATTGAACATAAAATTTTTATTAAACAAAAAAAATAAAAATAAATAGGTAAAAGAAAAGAAAATTCTTAATTATTATTATCATCATTATTATCTGTATGGCCATCCAGCTAATCTTCAACCGGCAGCAGCAACGCCCTCCCCAGCCCGCGGATCTCCCACAGCATCCTTACCCTGACGGCGGCCAACTCCCACTGCAGATCATGAACCTCCTTCTATAGTTCCCACATGGTGTCTCATAAAATAGCGACATTCCACACTGGATCAGCCATATCTAGAGAAAAAGCATAAGTTGACAAAACACACACGTAAAAATAAAAGTAAAGAAAAAAAGAATTTGAACGTAATACAACGTATATTTACACAAAAATTGTAATCTTTTTTTTTATTATAGTTCTATATTTGATTTTATATCATATATATCTCTCATTCTATATTTATTTCAAATTTTTTTAATGGAATGATTAGTTATAATTAATGAGACATTCCTCCGCTTTCAGGCGAAAGTGAAGATAAAAAATAAGAATCGATCGTTCAAGTATTTCAAATTGAATGGCAAAATGATAGGAAGAGGGACATAGAGAAAACTTACCAGAGACAGGAAAAAGCTATCAAGTCCTTGAAGAGAAAGTAGTTGAAGGTGTAACAAGAGCAAGGAATAAATAGAATGTAGTAAAATGAACGATTGAGTCAGGAGAATCTATTTATAGAGGATTGAACTTGAATGTGTTAGGTAAAAGGTCGCAACTATTCAACTTCATTTATTAATGATATTTCTTGCTTAATGTGAAAAGTTATGACTTGATTAAATTAAGCAATATTGTGATAAGTCATGACTTTTCAGCTTATTATTATTAATAACTAGTTCTTTCTAGGAACCATTTTTATATTGAGTTGTGACAACATATTATATATCTGTTGCATCAGATAACTCATCTGTGACAACAGATATTTGCAACAAATAGATAACCTGTTGCATCAGATAATATATTTATTGCAATATATAATCTATATATCTTTTTTTTTTAAATTATCATCATGACATTCAAATTTTCTAACTTTTTAATTAACTATTCACCTCCATTTATTAACGACATTCTTGATTACTGGAAAAAGTTATGACTTAATTAAATTAAGCAATATTGTGATAAGTCATGACTTTTCAGCTTATTATTAGTAATAATTAGTCCTTTCCAGAAATCGTTTTTATACTAAGTTGTGACAACAGATTATATATCTGTTGCATCAGATAATTCATCTGTGACAACAGATATATCATCCGTTGCAATAATAGATAACTTGTTGCATCAGATAATATATTTGTTGCAATATATAATCTATCTTGTTTTCAAAAAATAAAAATTATCATCATATCGTTAATCCAAATTTGCTGACCTTTTTATTATATAAATTAATAAAACATATTTAAAAATAAGAATATTTTTGATGAGATTTTTATAGTTTAAATTGTGTTTTATCATTTATTTCCTTATTGTTTTCTATGAAAAAAATGATTTAACTAAATCAAGATGATGAGTTTTTTATTATTGTGAAAAGTCATGACTTTTAAGACACTTGATTTTCAATAACCATTTCTTTAATAAAATAATAACCATCATTTTTATGGAGTTATGGCAACGGATTGGATATTTGTTGCATCAGATAGCTCATCTATTGCAACAAATCGACCATCTATTTTAGGAGTTTTTATGATTTCTTCAATAACTTATTCATCAGTCGCAACAGATGAGGAATTTGATGCATCAGCAGCGTTGTTTATTTTTGTTTGTTGAATGTGTTTAGACAAAAAGTCACAGTCACGACTATTCACCTTTTCCTTAACAATCATCATATAATCCAATGATGTGACTTCTTTTTAAATTAAATAATCTTTCTTTTACGGTTATAAATTATGTATATCATTTAGTTCCTTATTATTTATTAACGAATCATTTTTAGGAGTATCATGACTTTTCACCACCCACCCTCTATTGCCACGAGTGCTCAATCCCTACCTCCAACTATCAAAATATCGAGAATATGGAATAAATAGAATGATAATTAAATATTAAATAAGAATTAAAAATCCAGAGTCGACCAAACCAAACCAATACATATGCTAAAAGAAAGAAAAAACATAACCTAATTATTATTACTACTATTATTATTAGCATTACTTTATTATTATTATAACTATTATTATTGTCAACCGAACAATTTTTATCCGGCAGCAGCAGAGCCGCCCTCCTCAGCCTTGCTCCGAAGTCGGCCAAATCCCTCTGGAGGTCATCAAACTACCTTTGAAGTTCCCGCAAGGACTCCATATGAATCTTCTTGTATGAATCTGGATAAGTCATATTTGTACTGTAAGTGTAGTAGAATGAACGGGTGAGAGAGATAGAGAGAGAGAGAGTAAGGAAAGGAGGTCGGAGGGATCTATTTATAAATGATTGAATTGGAAGGGGTGACTAATAGTCAAACAAGAAGCCACGACTGTTCATATATCCCTTAATTAAATAAAACTGGTGACTTTTTGAATATATAAATAAAAAAACAGATCTAAATACAACATTTTATCCTTTTTATTGTATTTTGGAAAGAAAGGAAAATTGCTTTAAAATAAATCTAACAGATGGGTAATCTGTTGCAAAATTTAATCCATCTGTCAAATAACTTACAACATATTGACAATCTATTGCAACAGATGGATATATCAATTTGCTTTTTCAACAGATGTGGCATCTGTTGCAACTTGCTAGTCATCTATTTATTCAATTTAAGACATAGATGGGCTAGGAAGAATAAGGTGCATGCAGATGGATCCACTATCATGTGTATGAGTTAAGAAGTATTACTGATAAGGTCACCGGGACAACACACAAAGTACAATATTTTTATGAATGCAGTTTTTAACCTATTAAGGCACTGATCATTCAAACAAGATCCTGCATTGTAAAGTTTGATGGGTTTGAATTGACAAGGTTGACCGCCTCATGAAGATAGTGCAGATACCCTGTTACGAATTACTGATGGTTGTTGCACGTGTTTATGTATGTCAAGTTTTGAGAAGGGATCCATATTTGGTGTTATTGCAGAGAACCAATAACGATTGGACTTAACTTTAAGTGTGCATTAGACTCTGAGTGTTGACACCTAATTCTTGCCCTCTACGACTAAATTTAATCCTGAGTTTCTTCAGTTTTTAATGAACCAAAATAATTATTTCATCCAAATAAAAAAAAAAACTTAAAATATTTTTCGTACGTAATTTTGTCATTTTAAGTAGCAATTATATACTATCGTGTTCAGTTATACGAGATTATATAATTTGTTACTTAAATATTTATTTTACAAAATATCGGATTTAATTAAGGCTTATCTTGAAAATAAATTCAAATGATTAAAATCTTAATTTAAATATAATTTATTCTAAAAAATAATTTATTTGAATAAATATATATTCATTTTATTAAATCAAGAAGCTCGGGATAAAAAAAAAAGGTATTAATTCATATCGAATTTTAATTTAATTTAGTCAATCTATTAGATTTGATCATAATTGAAAATTGGTCATAATTGCAATGCAATTTGTCAATTAATTTTTAATTTGGTCAAAATAAATAAATTTATTTATCTTCCAACTTTGTCCTTTTCCAATTTTGAAATTCAAAGATTGTACTACATTGTACTATTTCCCCCCACATTATCTTCCACCTCACCTTATCTTTAATTTTTACATTCCAAAACCCCCCTAAATGTTTTTTCTCCCACATTGGTAGATGACAAGAAATAAATCTCTGTCCTTTTCTATAAATACTTTTCTCCCACATTGGTGGAAAAGGGAAAAAAATACCCTATTCTCTCCTATAAATACTACCACTACTTTAGTAGAGAGAGGAGGGGAGAAGGAAGAAAAAAAAAAGGCTAGAAAGGTGAAAAAAAAAAAATCCTTTTTAGCAAAAATAGTTATTTTTATTTAGTAAAAATTTTTTGTTTCATAAAGTTGATCGGCTACTCAAAATTTTTGAGTTACCGGCGATGTTTTTCGGTGGTGGTTGATTCCAATGAAACTCGTAGTCTCGTTTTGCTGCCCCCCAAAAGGTAAACACACCTTTTTTTTCTTTTTTTATTATTTTAGTTTTTATTATCATTTTTCTCTTCATATTTTTCTTCTTCGTAGTTCGTAGATATAATTTTATTTGTTGGGATTGTATGTTGTAGATGACCTTGAAAGCCCTAGGACGTTGTGGTGTCGATATTCAAATTATTTTCATATTCATGATATAAAAATGAGCTAGCAATAGTTGTATGTGTCTTTTTTGACTTCATTCTTTGATTATTTTGGATAAAGTTTCAATCTTTGCTTAAAAGATGTATTTATGTTTTTTTTTTTAACTCATTGTTGTTGGATACATTTGTTCTTAGTATGTAAAGTTATTTTCTTTATGTTTAGAAGAATAGTTAATGTTGAATATTTTGCCTTTTCACCTTATTCTTTGATTATTTAAATAAAGTTTAGATCTTTACTTGAAAAATGATACCCATGTCTTGTTTAAACTTATTGTTGTAGATATATTTGTTTTTAGCTTGTAAAGTTATTTCCTTTATGTTGAAAAGAATAGATAATATTGATTGTTTCTCTTTTCTTACTTTATTCTTTGATTATTTTGGATAAAGTTTAGATCTTTACTTGAAAAACAATACCCATGTCTTGTTTAAACTTATTGTTGATAGATATTTTTTTTTTAGCATGTAAAGTTGTTTATTTTATGTTGGAAGAATAGTTATTATTATTTGTTGCGCCTTAATAAAAATAGTAATTAGTTAAGTCAAGAATTTGTCATTTACTGACTAATTATTTTAATGGATTTCAAAACCCTTATATAAGATATGAAGTGCTAGCTTTATTTTTCATCTAAGATGTTTATTCTTATTTGTTCGCATGTTGTCTTTTCAAAATGATAAGAAAGTTCAAATTTTTGCGGCTAAATAAAATTATTTGGATATTTTTGACTCATGCATAGTATGATTGTGAAACTTTTGCTTTGCATTTTTTATTTGTTGACTCTCATTCTTGTGCAAGTGTGCTTATTCTTGTCATTCAAAAATTGGTTCTTGATAGTTTCTTTTACTTTGAAATATGTCACTTTTATGCCTTGAACATATATTAATTTCTTTATCTTTTCTTTCCATGCAAAAAAAAATATATATATCTCGAGTCCAAATGGACTTCTCTCCTCCTGCATTTCGTAATGGGTAAATGAGGCTCACCCCTTCGAGTCAAGTTCGAAGTTTAAACCCAAGGTCTATTACATGACGTGTGGGTGCTAGAAGATAGACAAAGAAGGAAAATGAGTCAAAACCCATTGATGAGGTCACTAAAAGACTTAAAAAGTCTCAACTTTTATTATTGTCTTCTTTTTATTTATTCATTTAGTCATTTATTTATTCATTCATTTCGGCCTCGAAGCCAAAGTTGTATTTAATACAGGTGGAGCAAGACTCGAGCCAAAGGCTCGAAAAATAGTTTAGAACAGGTGAAATGGGTTGGAAGCCCAACTAGACTAGGACAGGTCTCGCTGATTTGGGCCTAATGGCCTAAATCCTTTACTTTCTCCTCCCTTCCCCTTTTATGTGTTTATTTATTTATTAGTTTTGTTTAGACTTAGTTAAAATCCCTACTAAGTCGCCTAAATCTATTTTACACAAGTTTTTTTTTGAAAAAATCAAATCACTATTTCAACAAATTAATCTTTTCGAAGTTAATCAAAAGACGATTTTCAAACAGTCCGGATAACCGCAAGTTAGCAGACGTTTTAGGTGTCTAACACCCTCCTAAAACGTTAATAGGAACCTCTTATCTGGAATCTCTAACTTAAAACGATTTTCCTATTTTGAATCGTTTAAAATGTTTTATAAAGGTTTCTTAATTCCTTTTCAAAAATTAAGTGACGACTCTCTTCAAAAAGTCAAAATTTCTCCGTAAAACACTGAGAACACCTTCGAAGCCTCGCACTGCATCAAACAAGATTGGAAAACCAATAGAAATCCCCCTGGCCAAATTTATATGGAAGGGTTGATCGAGAAGATGATTATATGCCAGAAGGAGCCAAAGGAAAATGCCTGCGAGGGAAAGGAGAGTTGATGAAAGACTATATCATCTGAGAGATAATTGAAGAAGAGACATCGGGTAGAAAGTAAGACTTATACCGAATCTGGCCGATGAAATTATCTAAAAACAATATGAGAAATCTGAATCAAGTGCAAATATGAAAGTGTATCCGGTAATGTATATTCGTATGTTGTCTCTCTGAAAGAAAAATAATACAGATGGACACTTTTCTAGGGAGCTGTGACTAGGTAGCGTGGTCGGGATTATCACCTAGATAGAAAATAGTAGAAGTCCAAGAAAGCAGCCTTACAGGCATAGAGGGTAGAAATGATAAACAGTAAGTCTAGAAAACTTGCACCAACAGCAACTGCAGTTAAAGTAAGGAATCTAAGTGAAGGCGGTAATTTCTGAATTTTAAATTGCATCCCATGCCTTTTTGTTTGTGGTTACGATTAGGTCCACTGCTGTTGACCTAATGGGAACCACAAACGTGATTGAAAAGAAAATTGAGTATCATCATTTCCATAGAAATATAGTTATAATTGATTGTGTTTTATAGCCTTAGCGTGCTTTCAACATTTGTTGGAGAAGATCAGAGGCTTGCTCTAGTTTGTGAATTTTGATAATTTTCAAGATTGCATCCTTGCTAATTTTGTATTCAAGCTTGTCGTTGCCATCTTCGAAGTTGGTCAAGAGTTCCTCATATCTTGTAAGCTCGATCAGGAACACTACCTTCAAAGTTGGGGCATTGAAGAAGGCACTCAGAACACTTTATTCAGAAGCCTTAAAGGATACATGGAGGGTCGCTGTATTTTTTTTAGGTCAAAATATGTTGATGCACACTCAAGATGTGGTCCCAACAGTTGAACAACACACTTTTATCGAGCGTTGCTCAATGCAGCTTGCTCAACTAATTTGATAAATTAATAAGTGAGGAGTAGTAGCGTGTACGTAACTCATCACTTATTAATTTATCAAATTGGATGAGCAAGATGCATTGAGAAACACTCGATAAAAGTATGATGTTCAATAGTTGGAACCACATCTTGAGTGTGCATCAACACATTTTGACCTAAAACAAACACAGCGACCCTCCATGACTCCTTTAAGGCTTCTAAAGAAAGTGTTCTAAAGGCCTTCTAAAATGCCACAACTTTGAAGGTGGTGTTCCTGATCGAGCTCACAAGATACTAGGAATTCTTGACCAACTTCAAAGACGGCAATGACCATCTTGAATACAGAATCAGCAAGCTGGATGCAAGCTTGAAAAATATTTGTTCCAACAGTTGCTCCGTCTGTTGCAACATCAACAACAACATAAACTACAAAGAAACAACAAATAAAAAAAATATCAACAACAAAAATACAGCAACATTTATTTCAATATTATCAACAACAAAGAAGCAACATCCTTTATTCCAACACCATTAACAACTCCACACCATAACTTCCAACAACCCCAACCCCACCAATAACAACATAAACAATAAAGAAATAAACAAAATACATACCAAAAAAATGATACTGTCAACAAGACTTTTAAACTTCTCCCAACAGAATACCTTTTTCGCATATTGTAATAAAAATTTATGGTTCATTTATTCAAGACTTAAAAGTTCCTTCAAATTTTTTAAATAAATATCATATGGGTAAATGGTAATTAAATAAAAAAAATAGGTGTAAATAACTTGCAAAGAAGAAGACGAGAATGATAGAGCAATAGTGAACCATACTTTAGCATCAAAAGAGGATCAAAACAACAATTTCAGTTGAGGAAAGATATGGATCGGCTTAGATTTGAAAGGATATTTATGAGAAAAAAATGAAAAATGATAAGAGAGAGAAAAAGCTATGAAACCCTAAGCTAAAGAGGAGAGAAAGAAAAGGATGAGAATGAATAAAATAAATTTAGGACTAAATCTAAGGAGATGAGATAATTCTAGATGTATCGTGTACGTAGACATGGGTTTAAATATTTATTAATTAATATAATTAATATTCATTAATAATTTGAGGGGCACGAGGAAGACTTAGTTTAGTTACATTGAAAAGACAAGATAAGACTACTCAATGAACACATTTTTGAGCTATCCAAGAAAAAGAAACTCTTCATTTTTTACCGCATTTTGTAAGTAGTACTTCCTACTTTATCTACTTGGACAAAAGCTTGCTTTAAAATTGAAAGAAAAAAGGATTTTCAAAAAGATATGTCATCTATTGCAACAGGTAGCAATATCTATTTAAAATCCCACCAGCACAGTCATCTGTTACAACAGATACAAATATTTATTTAAAAAACACTCTTCATTTGATAATTAAATATGTCAACTATTACAACATATATCAATATCTGTTTAAATATCCCAATAGCTTAGTTATTTGTGATGACAGATGCAAATGTCCATTTGATAATTAAATATCTGCTGGTATCTGTTCTAACAGATGACTAGTGATATTGAAAAAATAATTCAAAACTACTCAATGAACACATTTTTGAGTTATCCAAGAAAAAAAACTCTTCATTTTTTACCAGATTTTTTAGTACTTACTCTTACTAGTAACTCTTACTCGGACAGAAGCTTACTTTAAAATTGAAAGAAAAAAATATTTTCAAACAGATATATCATCTGTTACAACAGATACCAATATCTGTTTGAAAATTTTCAACAACTCAGTCATCTGTCACAACGGATTCAAATGTCTATTTGATAATTAAATTAGATATGTCATCTGTTGCAACAAATGAGAATATCTGTTAGAAATTGCATTCATCCTGACCCGAGTCATCGATCGATCACTCTGAGTTGAAATGAGCTCTCATTAACTTAATGTTGGGATTAACATTACCTACATTAATTTAGGAGGAAGTAGGGATGAATGAATGAGCTCATAGGGTCAACTACAACTTCAACTGAGTCTTTGCAATTGGCGTTGGTAGTGCGTTCATCCCGACCCTGGTCGTCGATCACTCTTATTAACTTAATGTTGGGATTAACATTACCTATATTGATTTTGGTGGAAGTAAAGATGAATGAATGAGCTCATAGTGTTAACTATAACTTCAACTGAATCTTTGCAATTGGCATTAGTATTGTGTTCATGTTGACCAGGGTCATCGATTGATCTCATTAACTTAATGTTGGAATTAACATTACCTATATTGATTTAGGTGGAAGTAGGGATAAATGAATGAGCTCATAGGGTCAACTACAACTTCAACTGAGTCTTTGCAATTGGCGTTGGTATTGCATTTATCCTGACCTGGGTCATCGATCGATCTCATTAACTTAATATTGGGATTAACATTACCTACATTGATTTAGGTGGAAGTAGGGATGAATGAATGAGCTCATAGGTTCAACTACAACTTCAACTGAGTCTTTACAATTGGTGTTGGTATTGCGTCATCCTGACCCGGGTCGTCGATCGATCTCATTAACTTAATGTTGGGATTAACATTACCTACATTTATTTAGGTGGAAGTAGGGATGAATGAATGAGCTCATAGGTTCAACTACAACTTCAACTGAATCTTTGCAATTGGCGTTGGTATTGCATTCATCCCGACCCGATCGTCGATTGATCTCATTAACTTAATGTTGGGATTAACATTACCTACATTGATTTAGGTGGAAGTAAGGATGAATGAATGAGCTCATAGGGTCAACTACAACTTCAATTGAGTCTTTTCAATTGATGTTGGTATTGCGTTCATCCCGACCCGGGTCATCGATCGATCATATTGAGTTGAAAATCGCTCTCATTAACTTAATATTTTAAAAACTAGTACTCCCTCCATTTCATTTTAGTTGACCCTTTTTCTAAAAATATTTGTTTTAATTTAATTGTCCCTTTGATGAAATCCAGAGGATTTTATTATGTTCTTCCAAAATTACCCTCAACATTAAATGATTAAACAAAGTGTATTTACTGAAATGCATATTTTCAATGCATAATTAATAGGGTTATTTTATTAAAATAAGCCTCTATTAAATAATTTTTTAAGGGGTATGCCAAGTCAATAAGGGTCAGCTAAAATGGAACGGAGGGAGTATATATTTTGAAAATTTTAAAAATAATAAAGATCAATTCGAACCAAATTAACAATTTCAAAACTTGTCATTCTTTTCCAAAATTACAAATCAACCCATACAAATCATCCATTTGCAGGAAAAACTTTTCCTCATTTCAAATCTCAAGTTCTCGTTCCCCCCTCTCTCTCTCAACAGTACATACAACAACTACCAACACATTGCTCAACCCTTCAAAATAGAGAAATCAATTTTCCTCCCATTTCCGACCACATAGTTGTGATTTTCAACTTCATTCTCGCTTATATCCATCATTTTCTCTGCCTTCACAGGTAACAAAGTTCGAGAAGATTCCTACATTTGTTCTTTATTCTAAAAATTAGGGCTTTTTAGTTAACGATGAAAAAGAAGACTTTTAGTTGTATTATCTGCGAGAATGAGTTAATAATTTTGTGTTTTGATGCTAAAAAAGTAGGAAGCACCCGAGAAAACTCTAGGTTTTGTCTCTGTGTTTTGTTGACTATCGTGGTATTGTTGGATGGTGTTTGTGGTGTTGTTGGTGGATGTTGTTGTTGGTGTCGGTATTTGTGTTTATGGTGGTGGTGTCGGTGGTCTTAGTGGTGGTATTGGTGGTATTGGTGGTGGTCTTGGTGGCATTGGTTGTGGTGTTAGTGGTCCATCTGTTGCAACAGGTGAAATATATATTGGGAGATATTAAATAGATCTTCAAACAGATTCTCCATCTGTTCCAACTGATGGCTTATCCGTTGGAATATTTGTTTTTTGTAATGTGGCATAGAATAATTTTTTGAAATTTGTCTTAACTTTTAAAAAAATTATGTAGACATCAAATGTAATGTATTTTTTTTCAATTATTTGTAGTTAAAAGATGTCTCCCAAAAGAAAAGAAACTGAAAGTGGATCAACTTTTGACCACCTAACAAAAATGGCTAGAGTACAGATAGATTCGGAGGAACTTCCTGAACAATATCAATTGGGGAAAAATGAAGTCGAGGAAAGTGATAACTCCTCCTCACCAATGGAGCATAAAATAATATCGAAATCTTAGCATGATTTTGTCAAAACCATTAGTATCGACAGTTTTTGAGTTGCGATGCCGATGGATAGCCCTGACAAAGTAATTGGTGATCTTGTACTTAAATGTCAGTTGGGGAAATATTTTAATGAATTAAGGAGAATTATGAAGAATGAAAACATAAACAAACTTTTTAACAAAAGCTGCTTTGTATACTTTCTCGAGCTGCCTAAGGACCACACTCTCAATTTCCCAATGAGCGCTCTTCTCAAGCTTAGGATCAAATATGCGGGGGATGATAAAGATCCAAAGGAGGGCAAAAAATATGGATGAAATCTGGATCAACTACTGTGGCATGTCAGTTTGTTTTGGGTTAAAAGAGTTTTTCCTAGTGACAGGCTTGAGATGCGATCGTCCAGAAGAACCTCTCATCAAGAAAATACCCCACAAAGGGTCTAACAAATGCAATTGAAAAAAAATATGGGTTGTTGGGTTTTGTTGGACGTAGTATCTATAAAGTGGCGGTTTTGATGGCAGATCTTAAGGATAAAGACATACCAAAGCACTGCATGGAGAAATTATGCTTAGTTTGGTTTGTCCATTCTGTTTTATTTGCAAGAGACATCAGGAAAGTCATAAAAGATGATTTGTTGGCGCTTTCTGATGATTTTGAAAAATTCAATGACTATCCTTGAGGATATGACAACTACTACTTGACTGTCGAATATTTACTGACAAGCTATCCACAGGGACGATCATATTATACGGCTTTTCCTGGGCTTTCATGGTAAAATTGATCACTAATTTTACTTATCCATTAATTTATAATGACTATATATTTATTATGACTTTTTTTTACTTGCTTCATGTTTACATTTTTCAGGTTTGGGCATGTGAAGCCATTACTTCCCTCCGAAAGCAGTTTAAGGATTACCCGGATGAGGTTTCTCATCCAAGGATCCTTATGTGGTTGGCAGCCGAAATGGGATGCAAAAAAAATATTAAGGAGCAGGACGCTGATCTATTTAACCCTTCGGATGATGCAGTGTGTCTTTTCTCAACTAAAATAATTTGCCTCAAAGAGAGATATTGAAACGGATGTTCCATCTGTTGCGACGGTGGTTCATCTGTTGCAACAGATTACCCGTCAACTGCATCTAGTGCAATAGATGGGTAATCTGTTTCGACAAACGATCCATATTTCATAACAAAGTAACCATCTGTTGCTCTGGTTCTCTGAACCCAACTTAACGAATTACCCATCTGATGTAAATTATGCAACAAATGTATAATCTGATGCAACATATTGTCAATCTGTTGTGACATATAGATAAGTTGTTGCGACATCTAGATCATTTGTTGGATAAGTTGGCTGTGTTAACATCCATGTAACCCAACTGACTGCAAATTATTGTTATATGATTTAAATGTCTCCTGTCTTTTTTTATAGGTTGTGCATCCTTGGATTGTGCCTACCAATGATAAGCTGGGGATGACTTATTTTCTTACTCTGGTCTTGTTGATACAAAAGAAAAACCAACAGTGGATTCAATAAAGAAGAACTTGGTTGGAGAAACATTCATAAGAAGAGCAGTTAGGCAAGGTCTTCCTAATGTTGAAGCTTTTCACGACCAACCTCAAACTGCAATAGATCCGGGTGCTTCTTCTGGGGGTGTTGATGGTAGAGTTGTTTGTGATGGTGACAGCCATCGTGCTGTTGCTAGTCATGATTATAAGCATTCTCAGCAAAAAATAAATACTTTTGAAAACATCCCTTGCACAGGTCCCTCTCACCCCTACACCGGTCCCTTCCACCCTTACAGTGGTCCCTCTAACCCCTCCTCACCCTCATGTTCTCATTGCAAATACAAAGTGTGCAAGGATAGAGAGGATAAAATCCTTGAAAATCTAGAGGCCATTGTTGAAGTTGCCGAGGATTTGAAATCCAGGAGGAGTGCCATACCATCCAACGTGGTGAGGGAGTCATGCACTCCTACAATGGCGATTAGGAGAAAGAGAAAAAAAATTTGACAAATTCTCTCTGTTATGAAAACAATAAAAGCTGCAAATCCTCCCGCTCCAAGAGTCATTGATGTTCAAGGGCCGCTGAAGAAGGTGGACATATTTGTGGCACTTGGCAAGGAGAAGGGGGAGGCATTCATTTACCGACAAAGACTTCTAGAATATGGCAAATATATGTGTGTGGTACGAGGAAAATATAAATTTACTTTTTCTAACCTAGACTTTCAATCTAATCCACGAAGAAGAATCTATGAAGCAGATGTGTAATCTGCTGCAACAGCTTGGTATTCTTTTGCAACATAATACGTATCTGTTGCATGAGTTGCGTTGGTTGGGTAATCTGTGAACTGATTCAGAGAACCCTTTGCATCACATTATTTCCATTGTTTTTTTATTCTTTACAATTACTAAGATATTTAAATTAATTGGCTTCTTATACCACAGTATGTTGATGAAATTCTCTGCCTCATGAGGGGCAGACAATTAGCGTACCCGGATGCTTATGATGTTGCCGATAGGATAATGGACCTTAACTTCTATAATAATTTCAAGGATAGGTACACTGATCTTTATAAGAAAGCTGATTCTGGTGGCCCAGAACTTGATCAGTTAGTTTCTACGTTCCAATGGATGAACAAATGATTAAATATATTAGAGGGAAGAGGCTATATCCACACGGTAAGAGCTGGACCAAGGCAAACAGAATCGTTGCAGTCATGAACGTGGAATTCAAACACTTTCTCGCAATTGAGATACTACTCTACGAGGGAAATATTAAGGTTTATGACTGCAACTTAACTGTCTTCAGCGAGGACAAGTTTTTAGCCCACATGCAGCCACTCTTGAAGTTGTTGCCCAAGTTGTTGACGCAGAGTAAGATGATGGATCATTTGTTGGCTGAAGTCTTGGTGAAGGAATCCTGAGATTTTGAAGGTTGAAATAAGAACATCGAGCTCCAGAGAAATAGAACCGGTGCACCGTACTCGCTTGCATACATTGTGTATTTACTGACTGACGCAGAAATGACCGGTATGTGCGACACCATTGTGGGAAAGATGCAATGGGTCTGGGCTTATGGGGTACTATCTAAATGGTTGGATTCTGTGTATAAAGAAGAAAATGTACGAAGACGGAGACGAACACGATAATAATTTTTTAGTTCAAGCCACCTCACTGTACATGTAGTGGCAATAATTTTTATATCTGTGGACAGTTAAATTTTTATGATGCAACAGATAGTATATCTGTTGTAACATATATAATACCTGTTGTGACAGATTAATTATCTATTAGAGTAGATTGGTCATCTAGTGCATTAATAGATATTTTCCGGTCTGTCGCAACAGATATCCAATCTATTGCAACATATAATCTTTCTGTTGCAACTGATAGATAATTTGTTGCAATAAATCAAGAAAGTAGGAAGACCTGTTATATAATTTCCAGTGGATGACCTAAAAATGATTGGAGCTCGTGTATAAAGAAGAATATGTACAAATATGGAGACAAACACGATAACAATTTTTTATTTCAAGCCACCTCACTTTACATGTAGTGGCAATAATTTCTCCGTTCGGCGAAAGTTGCATTTTTATAATGCAACAGATTATATATCTATTGTAACAGATAGTACATTTGTTGTGTAATATATAGTACCTGTTGTGATAGATTGATTATCAGTTGGAATAGGTTGGTCATCTATTGAATTATGCAGATGTTCCGAGTCTACCTGTCGCAATAGATATACAATCTGTTGCAGCATATAATCTATCTGTTGAAACTGATCAGTAATCTATTTTGGAGAAAATCAAAAAAGTAGTAAGACCTGTGTAACGCCCCAAAAATGGGTCCCGAAGCGTCACACGGTGGTTGAGGCTACGAGTAGCCCCAAGCTAACCCTTTGAGCCATTTTTATTCAGTTCAACACGAATCAATGGGGTTTTCATAAATAACCCTCAAATATCAACAGAGTAATCATCATCTAAGAATAAAAGAACTTCAGAAAGATAATAAAATACGACTTATTAGTCAACTCCCAACATCTATACTAGTCTGAAAAGCCTCTAAGAAAATCAATAAAACCAGCGAGCCATTGAGACATGCCCCAACTGACTCATACTTAGTTATCAAATGTAAACAATTCCATAAAACCAACATCAGACATCACGACCTCGGAACACAAGGACTCACCACGACAGAGGATGTAGAACAGCGTGCTCGAAGAATTACTGTCGAACCTAGAACTGAGCACCTGAACCTACATTTCGAGAAAATGCAACCCATATTCGAAGATGTGGGTCAGTACCATTGAAAGGAACCGAGTATATAGGGGTGTATGCAGTTTTATAAACATCATCATCATAAATATTTATAAGAAATATGCAGGATGTATGAAAGACTTACATAACTCGAAGAAAATCATCATAATCATGAGATGATGAAATAAGTACAATAACACATGTGAGTCATCATATAATTTGTCAATCACTTTCAGTTCATAAAGAATATCAATTCTCATAATGTAAATATCATTTAAATCTGTTGAAAGAATAACTTTCACAATTCCACTTTCAAATCACTTCACTGTTCACCATAGACACAAGGAAACACACACACTGGGAGATCCTATAACCGACATAAGTCATGTGAGCTACATGGAGTCCAATGTACAACCCACGTTGGGGAGAGCCGTCCTATCCTTGCCATCGGAGTAGGACTATCGATATTAAATCCATACAAACTAGTGATCACTATATAAATCAGCCTCAGGCTCACTCCTACGAGGGCATGTAGTTCTAGGAAAGTAAGGTCGCTTTATACCTCCCACTCGGTGCTAAAGATTTCTCCCAGAATTAGCTCAGATCATTTCAAAGACAATCCACAACAGAATAATTTTAGTAATATATAAATATACATCGGGAGCAATCATGCTTCCCATCTATCAAAATCAACCATGTTGTGGATTTCTTTCACACTCAAGTTCAAAACAACTCCATTAAGATCAAAAGGTCAAATCATTCAAAATATCTCAAATATTCAACATCAACGTGCTTATAACACATACTTTCTCAAAAAAAAACACAAATTTCAATGGGGATTCACGACCCAAATATCAAAATCATGATAAATATCGTTCAAGATTCATGCTTTATATCTCCACACATGTAAATTCATCTTTCAAAATCATAAACATCAAGATTTCATAATAATCATCGTAAGATATGGGTTCATGCTTCAAATTCGAAAAAAATCAAATAAAAATCATTCATTTGTAAAGAAAATTACTTTTGGGCACAAGAACGAAAGAGAGTTCTTGTTGAAAAACCCCACATACCTTGAATGATGAACTTTAGATCGATACTCATTTTTGAGGTGTTAATCGTGCCTTTGAATGATGGTTCTTGGAGTTCTTGAACTAGGAACTTGGAATCTTGAATAAATTTACAGAATTAATGGTGAACTTTGGAGGTTCTTAAAGTTCTTGAACTAGGAACTTGGAATCTTGAATAAATTTGCAGAATTAATGGTGCACTTTGGAGGTTCTTGAAGTTGGATGTAGGAGCTCAAGGTTTTCTTTTTGAGGGAATTTGATGAAATATAACATATAATGCTTCTAATAGGCTTTAATATAGGGTTTGTATTGATTTTGGGTGAGAGGAATGACCAAAACGCCCCTAAAAATCAAATAATTCTCGAATTTGTCCTTTGGTGGACTGTTTTGATAGTCTGAAGTAGATCAACCATAATGTTCTACTCCGATACTCAAATTGGATGAAACTAATTTCGTTAGAAAGAGGACTCTCATATATTTTTGTTGATATATAGTATCTCAACCAGATCATTGTGTACGAGGAGTTATGATCGTTTGAAGTTGACCCAAAAATTCACTTTTGATAGGCTGAAGTAGATCGACCATAACTTTTTGCTCCGATAGACAAATTGGATGAAACCAATTTCATTGGAAAGAGGACTTGTAGAGGTTTCCGTTGATATATAGTATATCACCCAGATCATTATGTACAAGGAGTTATGATCATGTAAAATTGGAGCAAAAATACGTCAGGCCTCAGTACTTTTTCCTGCACGTTTTACTGTTCACTGCTATTCACGATTCGATCGAAATGATCATAACTCGTCGCTCGGGTGTTCGTTTTGGATGATCCACATATCATTAGAAATCTTATTCGATACTCTACGCAATGGTGGGTCATAATCTAAGACATTCCGCACAAAAAAATTTATAATTCATTCTAGAAGATAGAACCCAACACGTTTATGCACAAAATTTCAACAAAACAGTTCCCGGGGTATTACAACCTGTTATATAATTTCTTGTAGATGACCTACGTGTTGTATCTCATGTTGCAACATATGTCTAAATTTGTTTGATAAGATATGTCGTCTGTTGCAGCAGATGTATTATATATTATGATGTTTAAATCTAGTATTCCATTTCAATTATCATGTTCAAACCTAAGGATTAAATTATATTCATAGACAATATAAAATATATCCTTCGGAAATTACATGAAATAAATGAAATGCAAATAAAACATTATGGGCACAAATGATCTACTCTACAAATAAATCAACAAGTTAAACCAAGGAGGATAGGTTATTACATTGACGGACTCAAGCTATAAAGTTCTAATCAATATGGACAAGTTGTTCTTCATACGGTATTACAGAATTTGGCTTTGGTCGTCGTGGTTATTTAGTGTCGCTTACGTACGGCTTCTGAGCTTTTGCTTCTCCATATTTCCATAAAAGATCAGCATAGCTTTTACGGAGTAATCCGACATCAATTCCATCATTTTGTACTTGTAATCCATTGCTCTAATGCTCAGCATAAACAGCAACAAAAGGACCGCAATTCATGCATTTTAAAAAAATATATAATCTATATCTTGCAGTTCATGCAAGCATTGTGAAATTTATGAAATGAAACTAAATGATGACACTTATACTTACAGGCTACCAATGGTTTGTTGAGAAATTCCTTCAAAAGTATTGTACATGAAATGGATTACCCATTTTATCCCAGTATGCTTCAATCTTCGACCAAACAATACAAACCTTTTGGTTCAAAAAGCCACTTATATCAAGGTAAATAGACATTATTTTGGCCTGCTTTTTGTATCTCAGACGAAGGCCTAGAACATCTCCTTCACGACATTGAGTCATAAACTCGGATGCGCCTCTCTTTTAGAACGACAACAGCTAAAATCCAATGGAATTCATCACAACAATTGATTAGGATGTACACTTTGTTGACCAAATGCCAAGGTAATTCATCCAAAATGCTGAAACTTTTGATGATGTTGATTAAGCATTCCTCATTTCAAAAAACTTCTGGCTGTTGTTGACAATACCTATCGTAGGCATTATTGATATAAACTTTGTACAAATAATTGCTTGTCGTGTATCTGTATTGTTCTTGTGTTTGCAACTTGTCCTTCTTTTGGAGGTAGTAAAAAAAGACATCGATATGCTAGTCATATTATCAAACATTTCAGATTATCTGATGAAAAATTAATACGTAGATGTAATTAAATACAATATTAATTAATAGTAATGTGTATGGCATTTAAACCTTATCATTCCAGCAAGTTTGGGGCTGTGACATCAAATAGAACCAATTATTAGTTTCGGGATCTGTAACAATAAAGTTGAACATATCAAAACTAAGACTCGATTCGTTCACTTTGTGGCGTTCGTCATTTTATTTTCTACATGATGATTTATATGTGTTAATGTCATGTTCTTACAACAAGAATCGTATAAACCAATATCTTTTAAAATTGATTTATGTACTGGCGGCATGATGCTTTAACAAACCATTAGCAATCTATTTTGAATAGTCGTTGATCAACTACATTAGTTTTTTTGGAGCCACGTCCCAGATGTTGAACCCTTCAAACGAGTAATTCTTCTTTTCTCCCGAACTAACGGGCTCCACTTTTTCATCTTTTTTGGAAGCAGTTGATGGATTATAAACTGTGATATTATGTTCTTCAGCAGTGGCTTCTATTGTGACATCCACCTGGAAAGCCAGAATTGTCAATGCTAATTATAGATATACAACAGATTGTCCATCTGTAGCAACAGATGATTCTTATGTTGCAACAGATGGATCATCTATTAGGATAAATTCAAATAGGTAAATCAGAGAAGTACGATAATTTTAAATAGATGATCCATCTGTTGCAACATAAGACTCATCTATTACAACAGATAACGCACCTGATGTAATAGGTTAGACAACAGTTGCAATAGATGTATATATCTATTTGATAATTTTCAGTTGATGTATCATCTGTTTAAAACAGATAGGTTCCTATTTGTTTGTTGGAACAGGTGATGTACATTCACCTTCTTCAGCTAATGCTGCTCTCCTGTGGCCCTTGCACATTGAACATCAAAAAGACAGAGGTGTTGCAATTTTTCTTTTTTTGATGCTTGATGATGCCTTGGAAGTATCTTTCCTTCTCCTCTTAGCCGCCTTGATCTCGAGTGGAGTGTATGTATATGAAATCCTCTTTGATGGAATGACACCCTTCTTAGTTGTCATTTTCTTTACAAAAGCAGTTAGTGCATTAATAGCATTAATCACTCCATCGTGTTTTGCCTTACAGTCTTGACATTTGCATGTCGCTAGATGTGGCAAAATTTGTACAACTAGTATGATCATAATCATAATGACTTGTTGTTTAAAAAATGGTAAGAGAAGATCATTAGCTCCAACAGAAGAACCACTATCACTACCACTATGACTACCATCGTCAACAGCAACAAGCCCATCTCCAAAATTATTTTTCTTGTGATGGTTGTTGCTCCAAACCCTTTCATTTTTATTCCATCAACAAACTTAGGGTCTGGTAAAGTTTGCCAAGACCGTAAAGTAAGAAAAAATGGCATCTTCAACTCTCGGTTGGTCGGAACAAGCCATGGATGAACAATCTAAAATAAAGCACATATATTAGAATTATGATGAAATCATTTAAAATAATCATTAATTAAAACAAAAACTTGATTAGAATTGGACTCACTTCTTCCTTGGAGGGATTGAAAAAATCAAGAAATTTTGCATTTTTATCGGTTTTGGCCGACAACCATCTCAGAATTCCTGGAAAGAAAACTTCTTCCTGGTAGTTCACTTGTTGTCTCAAATATGGAATGACTTCAAATAACCAAGCCTATAACATAACTCCAATAAATCAAAAGCATTATTGAATAAAAACATGATTGAATCATATTATGATAAAAAAAAATATTTACCATGAAGGTCCATGGAAAGCCATATAAGTTGACTGACTTTGGCGTCAACGAAGTTAACAAATATTGGATAGTTATTTTGAAGCTTTCATAACCCCAAGGATAGTTTTTAAATGCCTCAAGATACTCAAAGTGATTTATTAAACTGGGGCTTATGTTGTTGTTAACGTCTCTCACTCAAAGAATATTATGTACAAATCAAACCAAGCACAATGATTGCTTGTGCTTCTTTTAGAGTCCTTTACCTTTCAACGCTTCTGTAAATTTTTTATTTTTAGAGCTTGAACTAGCAATGGACATCAGGTCCTCACGATCACTCAACTTGCCTTTGCTTTTTCTGGGTGTGCCGGGTGCTTTCTTTTGGGTCAGAGTTGTTGGGTACTATGTAGTTTTGATGATTGACAAACTGGGATATGAATGAAACATGTTACTTGAGCTGGTCCACTCATAGGAAAGTAGATTTCTAGTTTCACTAATAGATACAGACAAGATTGCTTAAAGACAAGAACAAACAAGCAAACCTAATTCTAATATACTCAAGCTACTGATCATATGGGGGAATATAACAAGTTGAATTTGATTCAAACTCTTAATGATAAGGGAAAGCAATTTGAGTTGAAAAAGGATTCCTACATGAAGAAGGAGTTTCACTTCTGAGTATATCTTGAAGAGTCCTGTGTGTGGGAAGGGAAAGATTCTGATAAATAAGCATGTACTGATTTAAAAGAGTTGGAGTTTTACTACAACACTAAGGAGACAAGAGTTGGAATTAAAGAAAGAGTCTCACTTGAAGTAAAACTCTATGTAATGAGAGTTTTGATTAAAGAAGGAGTTTAAAATAAAGAATGACTCTTTGGAGAGTTGTGCTTAACTAGAAGATGCAGCATTCAGAGTAATTTAGGCACTTAAAAAGAAGAAAAGCATAATCGACAGATTGAATTTATAAAGTGCTACTCAATCACTGAAGAAACACGTTGAAGAACCTGGACTCAGTACAGAATCTAGCTAAGAGTTTTAGCATTGATTTTTAGAGTTGCTCATTGTGTTTGAACTATTGATGTAATATTAGTTTCAGTGTGTTATAAACTGAACTAGGAGATAGTCTTCGAGTTGGGAAAACTCAGAGACTTTGGGAACGCATACCTTGGGAGGTGTGTGTAGTTAGGAATTAGAGTTTATAATTCCTAGTTATTGAGTTATAGGGATTAGAGTTTATAATCCTATTTGTTGGTTACAAGATTTTTGTAATCAGTCATTGTTGAGGCTTAGAGTTATTTACTAAAGTTGGGGTTAAATCCTGTAGAAGTGCAGGTCGTGGTTTTTTACACCTTTTGAGTCGGGTGATTTCCACGTAAAAATCCACTGTGTTCTTTACTTTCTGTTTTACTACTTCCGCGGAACACGTTAGGCAACCCGTTCCATAAATAGGCAATAGTTAGGCAAAAATAAGATAATAAGTAGGGCATGAATTCTTAACAAGTGGTATTAGAGAGAGATTGTCTTAAAAAGGGCTAGAACCTAAGACAAAGATCAATATGATGAATTTCGCACCACCTACTAGGCATAGTGAAGGTCAATCCACTATTAGACCTCCACTCTTTGATGGTTCTCACTTTATTTGGTGAAAATCTAGGATGGAAACATTCATTCAAGGTGAAAACTACGAGTTATGAGATAGAATCACTTATGGTACTACTCTTCACTCCTGATGACTTATTGGCATTAAAGAAAAATGCTAAGGCCAAAAGCATTTTGGTCTGTGGAGTAGGACCTGCTGAATACAACAGGGTAACAACATGCACCACTGCTAAGCAAATTTGGGATGCTCTAGTAAATGCTCATGAAGGCACATCTCAAGTAAGAAAATTTAGAATTTCTCTTCTCTTGACTGAGTATGAGGCATTTAAGATGAAGGAGAATGAACATGAGATGATGACAAGGCTTACCGCCTTAACAAATGAGCTGACCTCCTTAGGAAAAGTTATATCTAGAGAAGAACAAGTTGAGATGGTACTGAGGGTATTACCAAAATCAAAGTGGAATGTTAAGGTGACTGCAATCAGGGAAGCAAATAAGGATCTTGCAGGCATGACCCTGGATGAATTACTGGAGAATTTAAGAACTTATGAAATGGAAATTTATGGAACTAAAATGGTAGAAGCTTAGGGATTTGACTTAGATGATGATGAAGTTGATGAAGCAGCACTCATGGCTCTTGGAGATTTAGACTTGGAGGAAGAAGATGATGCTTCTGAGATAAGTATACTTGAACTTAAAGAAAAGTTGCATTTGTTTTCTAAAACAAAACTTATTTCCTTGATGAGTGCACTAATTGATGACTTACAAGAATCAACTTCTGATAGGGATGAGCTATTCAACAGTGTTGTAAGAATCACATTTGATTTTATTGATTTAGAAGCTTGCAAGAACACTGTTAAATTGAAAACTGCTCTCTCAAGAAATAGGTTGAGCAACTTGATTCTTCAAATAATGATCTTAAGTCTGAAGTTCTAAAATTGACACTTTCTGAAAAAGGAAAAACACCAGGAGTAAAGAACAAGAAAAAGTTAAACTTGAATTGGTCAAGTATAAAGAAGAGTGCAATAATGCAACAAAAATGGTGAACAAACTGAGTCAAGAAGTCTCTAAACTAAAACTTGACCTTGAAAGAGAAAACAGGTGGACAAATTCCTCAAGAATTGTTCAGAATTTGAGTGAAAGATATCACAGTGAAAAAGTTGGGTTGGGTTTTCACAAAAGTCTTGATGTTTATTAAGACTTGTGCTATATCTGTGGAAACCTTGGACATCCAACCACTGAATGTCCTGTTGCTGCCAAAAGTAGATCCAGCAGTCTAAATCTGGCAAATAAACTATCTCAGACCAAGGAAATGATAACTAAAACTGGTCGCATAGCCTGTTGCCTGCATGGGCTAGAAGAAATCTAATTCATCCATTTACTCATAAGAAAGGACCCAAGCTTGTCTGGGTACCTAAAGTTAACCCCTAATTTGTTTTGCAGGTGAGAGTGAAAGGAGGAAAGAAAAATTTGTGCATAAATAAAGCTTGATCAAGGCATAAGACTAGAAAAAAATAAAGTTTCTTTCACTCACCACATTTAAAGGGGGAATGGATCATTTGAAAGATGGTCATATTTGTAGTGCTCGTGTAAGGGGGAAGCAAGGGAGATTTAAAAAGAAAAAAATGAGAAAAAATGATGACTGTGAAACTGATGATCATGCATAGGAACATGTTGTACCACCTGGTTCAACTGTTGTACAGACTGAGGGCATATTGACAGGGGAACAACAAATAAAGAAATAGATGCATCAATAAAATCAACACAAGTTGCTGGTAATTTTGTTAGTAGTTCATAAAAATTGGTGTTGTCAAAAGAATCTTGAGATATCTCATGGGAATCAATGGCTTAAGACTATGGTATTCAAATGAAAGTAATTTCACTCTTGAGGGCTATAAAAATATTGACTATGTGGGTTACTTAATTAACTGGAGAAGCACCAAAGGCACTAAGTAGAGAGCATTTTGGAAAGAATAGGTTAGACTTAGGGATGATTAAAATTGCATGAACTCCCCTCAATGATTGACTAGAATAATTATTTTTCTTCTTAATCTTATTAGCTAAAAAGTTATTCTATTCAGTCTTGCACATTTAGTTGTGTGTACCAATTCCAGATTTTTGACTTTTCTAACCTAATTTTGTATTAGATTGTGCAGAAAAATAGGTACAAGCAAGCAATTGTGACCACAAAGTTCTTCTTATCAGGTATGTTCTACACTGACAAAAGCATAGGCTATCTAAGTTGAAACAGTTGAGCACACCTGTCCTATTCCACACATTTCATCCTCTCATTGTCTAATAAAGCTAATGAATTGGTTGACCAAACTTTCTTTGATTCTCTCCAAATGGGTGTGCACAAATGTGTTAATCCTATATCAGAAATTCCTTCTTCTTTCTCAACCAAAATATCAGTTGTGTCTCATGGATTTGCCAAGCTTGATCATCAATCACATACAGCATATGTTTCTGAAGAATGCAAAGGGACATGTTTTCCCTTTTAGTTCCTAATTGGTTATTTGTTTTAGGACTTCTCAGTCCTAAATTAGGTTTGACTTATAAAAAAAATAGACGTTCTTGAACAGATGAATCATGTTGCTCTACTTGTTTCAATAAGGAGCGCTAACACTCATTTGAAAAAAAAAATCTGAACTAGAAGCTGCATAAGACAGTCATAAAGTGGAATAAGAGATCCTTAAGGCTGGGATCATGATCTTGAAGCTTGACCCTGATTGATAGAGAGATGAAAATGTTGAAGTCATTCATCAATTGACACAGTTGATATCACCTGTTCCACCTTCCTCATCAGCTCCTCACTATTTGTATCCTTAGCCATGTCCCATTTTTATACCGTATTTTTTTAATGCTCAATTATTTTTCTTTGTTCAGTACTAGATTAGGTTTACTATGGAACATGCTCTCTCAGTTAAATGGAATGGTTATCTTTGCTAAATTGACTCATTTTCTCTCTTAATACATTACTATGCTGGCTAGAGTCTTTGCCTGATTGTTTTGGTGATAGCCCCAGTGGCCATGAATAGCATAACAATCACTTTGGCTAGTATATTATTACATTGAAATGGTTTTTCGATGATGCCAAAAGGAGGAAGATAAGAGGGTTGTGCAATATTTATAACCCATTGACTAACTTATTTCATTCTAGTGTTTTATACTTTAGTGCCTATAGGTGAAGATGGTTGAATGCACAAGACAAGAGGTTTGTCATCATCAAAAAGGGGGAATTTGTTGGGTACTATGTATTTTTGATGATTGACAAACTGACACATGAATGAAACATGTTACTTGAGCTGGTCCACGCATAGAAAAGCAGATTTCCAGTTTCACTGATAGATGCAGACAAGATTGCTTAAAGACAAGAACGAATAAACAAGCCTAATTCTGATATACTCAAGCTACTGATCATGTGGGGAATATAAAAAGTTGAATTTGATTCAAACACTTAATGATAAGGGAAACCAATTTGAGTTGAAAAAGAAGTCCTACTGAAGAAGGAGCTTCACTTCTGAGTATATCTTGAAGAGTCCTGTGTGTAGGAGGAGAAAGATTCTGATAAATAAGAATGTGTTGATTTAAAAGAGTTGGAGTTTTACTACAACACTAAGGAGACAAGAGTTGGAATTAAAGAAAGAGTCTCACTTGAAGTAGAACTCTATGTAATGAGAGTTTTGATTAAAGGAGGAGTTTAAAATAAAGAATGACTCTTTGAAGAGTTGTGCTTAAATAGAAGATGCATCATTTAGAGTAATTCACGCACTTAAAAAGTAGAAAAGCATAATCGACAGATTGACTTTACGAAGTGCTACTCAATCATTGAAGAAACACGTTGAAGAACCCGGTCCTTAGTACAAAATCTAGCTAAGATTTTTAGCGTTGATTTTTAGAGTTGTCCATTGTGTTTGAACTATTGATGTAATATTAGTTTCAGTGTGTTATAAACTGAACTAGGAGCTAGTCTTCGAGTTGGGAAAACTCAAAGACTTTGGGAACGCATACCTTGAGAGGTGTGTGTGTAGTTAGGAATTAGAGTTTATAATTCCTAGTTGTTGAGTTATAGGGATTAGAGTTTATAATTCCTATTTGTTGGTTACAAGAGTTTTGTAATCAGTCGTTGTTAAGGCTCAGAGTTATTTACTAAAGTTGGGGTTAAATCCTGTAGAGGTACAGGTCAAGATTTTTTACCTTTTGAGCCGGGTGTTTTCCACGTAAAAATTCACTGTGTTGTTTACTTTCTGTTTTACTGCTTTCGTGGAACACGTCAGGCAACCCGTTCCATCAATAGGCAATAGTTAGGCGAAAATAAGATAATCAGTAGGGCACGAATTCTTAACAAGAGTAGGTACAACTTGAGAAGGAGAAGGAGGATAACATTTTAGTCCGGTAACTATGGCAAACTCCTTCAACCAAAATAAAATAGGCATGCCACAGTAATTTATCCACACCTCATCTATCTTGTCTTTGTTTTCATACATAAACCTATGCTTGAGAAGATCGTATATTATTTTCATCTGGAAACGAGCATTGTTGTCCTCCGGCAAATCAAGATATTGCCCAAAACAACTTTCCCTGAAATAAGCATCTTATTTTTGTTCTCAGAGTATTTTTCTAAAAGTGTCGAAAGAATTTCCCATGGCTGACTTAACCACGAAATCACCCATTAAATCTATGTCACCATCGCACTGCATTCTCACGGGATAATGATCAATGCTGAATGTTTTGACCAGCTCTTCAACGGAAAGGCTATTAACATTTGGATCATCTATTTTGAGACATTCCTCCTCCCCGTATTCATTATCTTCTTATCCTGATTGAGATAACACTTGTAAAGCAAGATCATAGAGTGGTGGATGTAGCCGAGCTGCTGCACTTGTTCCTTTACTTGGACTTGATACGAATTCTTTTCTTTTTGGAGCCATATTATCTTAAATTAACAGGAACATAAAATAGATTATAATTGATTAATGCATCATTAAAAAGGATAACAGTAAATCTAACATGAACAACGATAAAAAAAATAGTTCCAATAGACAACACATCTGTTGCACCAGGTATATTGTCTATTGCAACATATAACCCACCTATTGTAACAAATGAGTAAACCATTGGAAATAATAAAAACAGATCTCTAATCTATCCGACCCAGATGCAACGAATGAGTAAACCATTGGAAACCATAAAACAAATCACTAATTTATTGCACCAGGTATTTTATCTGATGCAACATATAACCAACCTGTTGCAACGAATGAGTAATCCGTTGGAAATCATAAAAACATATCACTAATCTATTGCACCAGGTTTCTTATCTATTGCAACATATAAATGACCTATTATAACGGATGAGTAATTCATTGAAAACAATAAAAATAGATCATTGATCTATTGCACTAGGTATTTTATCTGTTGCAACATATAACTGACCTGTTGCAATGATGAGTAAACCTGGGAGAGAATAAAAACAGATCACTGAACTGTTGAAACATATCACTCATCTGTTGGAAAATTAGTTATCTGTTGGATCATTATTATTTAGATTTCTTCCAAATAGAAGAGTCGTTTGTCGCGACAGATGAATAATCTGTTAGATTATTCATCTATTGCATCAATTTTCATAGTTGCATCAGGTTTTAATCTGTTGCATCAAATATTAACATCTGCTACATCAGATGTCTTCATCTGTTGCATCAGATGTCCTCATCTATTGCATCATCTGTTTCATCTATTTCAATACCATTTTTCAAGACAAACAACAAATCAACCCAGCAACACCAACACATCACATACACACACTAAGAATATCAATTGTGAACAAAAATCACCAACAAATCCGAATCAACAGTATGACAACAAGAAGAAGAAATACCAGAAATTAGGGTTTTATTCAGTCCACATTTCAATACTAGAAGAGTAGTTGGCTCAAGTTCCTCTGTTTCCTCATAATTTTTTACCTGTGAAAAAGAAAATGGGACGACGAAGAACTCGAAGTTGTTGTCGCCGGAGAAGTCTTCACGTCGATTGATGGTTGAAAGTTAAAAGGTAACTCGCCCGACTATTTTTCGCCGAGATTGAAGGGAGAATTTTTTGAACTGTTGGTTGGGAGAGAGTTGAGAGAAGTTGTCTCGAGAGAGATGAGAGAGATTGGTTGATTTGGATTGAAGAGGGGTGTGAGTTGGGTTGATTTGTAATTTTAAAAAAATTAGAAAGTTTTGAAAATATTAATCAACTCCACAATTAACTTAATCAAGTTTCCAAATGATATTTGACCCTTTAAGTTGGTCAATTTCATCAATCCTTCGTTTATTTAAAAGACACCTTTCCTTCAATTTTCTCATGTTTCTTCCTATTTTGGCATAAAATTGAATATACATAATTCAAATCCTATGTTTCTTCTTATTTTGGCATAAAATTGAATATCCATATTTCAAATCCTATGTTTCTTCCTATTTTGGCATAAAATTGAACATACATAATTCAAATCCTATGTTTCTTCCAATTTTGGCATAAAATTGGATATACATAATTCAAATCTTATGTTTCTTCCAATTTTGGCATAAAATAGGATATACATAATTCAAATCCTATGTTTCTTCCAATTTTGGCATAAACATGAAAACTAGTATATATAGATGAGTGCAAGCAGCAGTAGACATATCTCAAACCAAATCAAGCAATAATTTCTATCCAATATGGAGAAGTTCCTTCAAATTCAGCTTTTGATTTCAATTATTTTCTCAATTTTTCTAGTAGCTTTTGGCAATGAAAAATCTTTGTTATCCCTTTAACTCCAGTTATATTATGGAAGCTAGAAAAAGATTTATGTCTATTGATCTAACTAAGCTTTCAGATCCTCCAATGCCATCCTATATGTTTACCCTTTTCAGTCGTGATTTATTTGAAAAGTCAAAGTTAAAGGACTATGACTCTTTACTTGAAAGTAAGGTATCTCGTTCTCAAGCTAGAGTAAGTCATTTGGCATCAATACTTGGAAATGGCAATTCAATTGGTGCAAACGGAAATCTGATGAGGCCACACATTAAGCATGAGAGTAAAACTGCCGATGTCAAGGTTCCGGAAACAACCAGTACATATTACGTAAATGGTGAGTATGTTGCATCTTTTACTATTGGCGGTGAACAAATTAAAAATTACTTTCTAATAGACACTGGCAGTGATTTGATATGGTGGCAATGTAAACCATGTACGGAAGGTGGCTGTTACAATCAAGCTGATCCTATATATGCTGCACCTAATTCGGGAACATATGAAAAACTTGATTGCGTTGCAAAAAGTGAAAGTTGTTTCACGTCCAATCTTATTAGATGTGACCAGCGTACTCGTGAGTGTATCTACGATGTGACATACGCGGACAAAAGAAGAACAAAAGGTTGGATTGCCGGGAAGGTGATTACTTTTGTTTTAGACCAAAATCAGGAAAGGATTCTTTTTGGATGTGGAAGGGATCAAACGAGCGGAGACGGGTCTTTTGGTCCTGAATATGCTGGAATTGCTGGCCTCGGGCGTAGAGTGTTGACAAGTGGATATTCATTACCATCGCAATTTGAAGCAGACATTATGTCCATGTGTCTACCAGGACTGCACTCTGAAAGTGCAACAATTAGCTTCCACACAACGCCATTTGATAACTCCATATCAGCAGAGCTATTACCAAATCCCGCCTATCCTAGCTTCTATTTCGTCAACCTTTATAAAGTTTTTATTAACGAAAGGGAAATCCCTCTGAACCCATCAATTTCCATAGAAAGTGGTTGCCTTGTGGATACTGGAACAGTAATTACCAATTTCCCTCAAGATATTTATAATGTATTTCGTGACACATTCAGAAAAGAAGTACAAGACTTGACTTTGGTTGATAATACAACTCCTGGAGCTTTCGACACTTGCTATAACGTGGATCCGGGTGTTGTACCAAATTTTCCCGTTGTGAGGATGTACTTCGGCGGTCAAAACCCGAATAATATGGTGTTACTGACACACCAACAAGTCGTGACGTATTTTCACGGGCTATACTGTCTGGCTTTTCGTGCATGGGACGAAGGCTTCACAATTTTAGGAAATTATCAACTCCAAGGTATAGGATTAACTTTTAATACCGCAGAAAATACTTTGTCTTTTCAGTTAAATGTCTGTGATTAAATATCTGTAAAATTTGTATATATTGCAATCTAATTGTGTCTTTTGATCTTTAATACTTTCTGTATTTCTCATCAATCATAAAATAAGGCTAAACTCTATGTGTATGTTATAAAATGGCACTTGCCCTGTCAACATGTTGTTGGCAACACAATTTTTTGAGTCGATCTAACGAGCCAATTTCAGGTGGGATTGAACGTTCAAGTTTATTGTTAGCTAATTTGAGGATATTAAGAAAAAAAAAATCGTAATGTCACTTGGGATCACACCTTAGAATTCATTACTCAAGAGATCAAACTTATAGAAAATCCTATTAATTAGTTTCAATATATAGAAAAGGATGGGTTCATATAGCTCGCTGTTTGTAAGATCTTGACAAGTTAAGGTAGAGGCACGTACAGTTGGAAGTATTTTCCTACAGAATTGTACTTCTTATTAATTGTCACGATCCAAATTTGGGATCGTGATGGCACCTATTCTACCCTCCATGATAGCTATGACAAGAACCCAATTTCGAAAACAACATCCCAAAGTTATAGAAGTGGAAGAAAATACGAACATAATCAATCCTGAATAATCTTATAAATAGATTAATAGGATAGTGAAATCAAAACATAGATAATTTCAGGTCTGGAAGTCACTAATACAAACCACTAAATACAAAAGCAAAGAAAGTTTAAGTATCTCAAAATGCGTGAAACAAGTAACACATATACAATAACTATAAGGTCAACAAATACACCTTAACCAATCTGAACCAAATGAATCAACGCAATGTGATGCAATGCATATGTTGTGCACACACACCTACTACCTACCGAACAATGGCTTCAAGGTCAAGACCCATTGGGGGACTCACAAGGTCCATATACTGTGCAGACGTACACTCCGATCTCAATAAATATATTGTACAGGTGTGCACTTCGATCCCAATAAATATATTACGCAGGCGTGTACTTCGATCCCAAATAATATATATTCTGCAGGCGTGCACTCCGATCCCAATAAATATATATATTGTGCAGGATTGCATTTCGATCCCAATAAATATATGCAATGCATGATTTGCAGGCATGCAACTTCCATCCCAAAACAATTCATTTACCAGAGTCAATCAGCCCATCGGGCTAGCAAATAGGGTGATCAGTTCAAAACATACAATTAACTTATTTCATCCCCTCAAGCAACATCGGTACACGCATAAATGCTTGTCACAATCACCTATATGGGACCCCCATTTTTCATTACTCTCATTACTCATAGCTAACAAATAAGAACTTTGAAAAAAAATCTAAGAAAAGTCTCAACTTGCCTCGAATCAATGCCCAAGTATCAATTTACAAATTTGCCCTTTTATAAAACTTTCGAATGATAAGAATCTGTTCAAAACATATAATCCCCATAAAAATATGTCCTAATTCATCAAATATCAACTAAAATGGATCATTATTTAATTCTCAAATTTATAAATTCTTACTCTAAAAATTCTAAATCTAAAAGAAAATTATTCTTTTTTTTTTTTTTTTGCGTAAACTACATTTGATAATTCCATATGATAAATCTGTAATTGCAGCCAAAGAAGGCAACTGCACAGCTAATGTTCAATACTAATATTACTGTACAATGTTAACAACCATCACGTTCTTTCTATTTAATAATGAAAATTTAAAACAACAAAAAGAATCAAAGTCACTTTGACACCACCGTTTCTTTTTCTCAATAAGGACAAACCCATCCTTCTTGATAAGGACAAATTAAACCACTGCTATCATTAGTCTACTATGCAATAATCACCTGCATACTTCAATTAACATTTCACACCATCAATTTAAGGAACAAAGGATGTTAATCTGAAAGCCGGTGAAAATTTTCCCTTCAAGTTACAACGAGATTTTAGCAAACAAAAATTGCAACTTTGTGCCTCTCTTCCAGCTAACTTCCTGATGATATTAATAAATATGGTAAACTCTTTCCACTAAAATTTGTTCTTATACATAGGTCTCAAGAGTTATCAAAAAAATATTAATTTATCTCATTATTATAAAATAATGTCTAAAAATTATGAGCTGGGTTAAAACGAGATAAATTTGTAAAATAAATTGTAGGGTCGTTATATCATCCACCACTTAAACAAACATTCATCCTCGAACATAAAGAGAAAGAAGGTACCTGGACTATCTACAGAAAGCCAACTAAGGTTTTGCACAACCTTAGTTTACCAACATCAACACATTTAGTCAATATGTCTGCTAGATTCTTTGCACCCTCTATCTTTTCCAAATACATATCACCTTCTTCCACTACCCTGCGAGTGAAATGGTACCGTCTTCTAATATGCTTCGTCTTCGAATGATAGATCGGGTTCTTCACCAACTGTATGGAACTCTGGCTATTTGTGTAAAGAATCTTCTTAAGCTGTTTCTTGCCCAGTTCTTCCAGATAATCTGCTAGCCATATCATCTTTTTTCCAACTTCAGCTATTGCCACATACTCAGCCTCAGTAGATGAAAGAGCAACGCACTCCTAAAGCCTGGACATCCAACTCACTGTTGTACCACCTACGGTGTAAATGTATCCGGTCCACATCCCTACTAAGATCAGCATCAACAAAATGTTGCAGAATCACTTCACCATTGCCAAAACAAAGTAAAGTACTGGATGTACCTTTCAGATATCTTAGAAGCCACTTCACAGCTTCCCAATGCTCTTTCCTAGGGTTTGCCATGTACCTGCTAACAACTCCCACTGCATGTGCTATGTCAGGTCTATTGCAAACCATAGCATACATCAGACTCCCAACTGCAGAAGCATACGGAACAAGTGCCATGTGTTCCCGCTCCTGAGATATCTTCGGTGACTACTCCTTTGACAATTTTATGTGATTTGCCAATGGAGTAGTCCTGGGTTTACCATCATTAACTCTGAATCTGGCCAGTACCTTCTCGACGTACTGCTCTTGGGATAGATTTAAAGTGCCAACAGATCTATCCCGAGAAATCCTCATTCCAAGAATCTACTTCGTTGCACCTAAATCTTTCATCTCAAACTCAGAAGACAGGCTTGCCTTCAGAGAGTTTATCTCCTTGATTTCCTTGTCCAAATCTCCATGTAAAAATGCAGTCTTTACATCCATTTGTTCAAGATGCAAATTCTCATATGTAACAATGCTCAATAAAATTCGGATAGTAGTTAATTTCACAACATGAGAAAATATTTTAGCATAATCAATACCTTTCCTTTGTGAATATCCTTTAACTACCAACCGAGCCTTGAACCTTCTTTTGCTATCTGGTTCTGTCTTGATTCTGAACACCCACTTGTTCAACAAGGCTCTCTTCCCTGCAGGTAACTAGTCAACATCCACGTGTTATTCTTCTCAAGTGAGCTCATCTCATCATTCATGGCTTTCTCCCACTTGATTGAATCCTCCACCTGCAGGGCCTCAGCAACAGACTCTGGTTCTCCTTCATCAGTCAGCAACAGATAATGTAATGATGGTGAATACCTATCCGGCACTCTAATGGTCCTAGATGATATCCTCTCAGCCTTTTCAGGTGTCACTTGTTCAACCTCTGGTTCCTCAACGATAGTCTTCAGAGTTTGTTGAGTATTTGCTGCAATATATTTGGGTGTACTCTTCGGCAAATCAAGCTCAACTCCCACTTGCTTTTTAGTTTCTTGAACCTTTTGCTCTCTGTTCTTGTACAAGACATTTTCATCAAATGTCACATCACAATGTCTTAGGATTTTCTTGTTCCTGTCATCCCAAAATATGTACCCGAACATGTCAGAACCATAATCTATAAAGTAGCACTTTATAGCTTTAGCATCAAGCTTATATCTCTTCTCTGGATCCACATGAACATAAGCAGTGCAACCAAAGTTTCTCAAGTGAGAATACTTGAGCTCCTTTCCTGTCCATTCTTCTTCAGGAATCTTGAACCCCAAAGGAACTGATGGTCCCCTGTTGATCAAGTATATAGTTGTGCTGACAACATCTGCCCAAAATATCTTAGGCAGCCCACAGTGTATCTTCATGCACCTTGCACACTCATTCAATTTTTTGTTCATCCTTTCAGCAACTCCATTCTGCCCTACCTTCCCAAGAACTATCCTCATCAATCTGATTCCCTCAGTTGCACAGAATTGTTTGAATTCTGACTTGTCAAATTCTCCTCTATTATCAGACCTCGGGCATTTGATTTTCAAGCCAGTCTGATTTTCAAATTCATCTTTCCACCTCTTGAAAGTAGCAAACACATCTGGCTTATGTTCCAAGAAGTAAACCCATACCTTCCTGCTGAAATCATCAATGAAGGTGACATAGAATCTGGATCCACCAAGTGATGAAACAGGAGATGGTCCCCAGCCATACTTGCTTCGGCTCTCTCGCAGTCTTTGTGAAGCTTACTCGCTTCTGTTTACCCATAACACAAATCTCACAAAGACCCATATCAATAAATTTTGGCCCCTCTAAAGCTCCTTTTGCAGCCAGCATCTTTATTCCTTTGGCACTCATATGTCCAAGTATGTTGCACCACAGACATGAATCGAAAGCACCCTCAGCAACAGCAACCATGTTTATACAGCCTGCAGTGGTGTACAAAGTTCCAAATTTTGTGCCACGTGCCACAACCATAGCACCCTTCACAATCTTCCATAAACCCTTCCCAAACTCTGTTGCATAGCCTGTGCTATCCAACTGACCAACAGAGATCAGATTCTTCTTGAGACCAGGAATATATCTGACATCCTCCAATGTCCACTGGTTTCCTACTGGAGTTTCTATGCAGACATTCCCCTTTCTTTCAATCGCCAATGGCTTGTTATCAGCAAGATACATGTAATGCCCCATAAAATGGGTCCCGGAGCATCACACGGTGCTTGAGGCTACGAGTAGCCCCAAGCTAACTCTTTGGATTCAGTTCAACACAAATCAATAGGGTTTTCATAAATAACCCTCAAATATTAATAGAGTAATCATCATCCAAGAATAAAAAAATTTAAGAAAGATAATAAAATACGACTTATTAGTCAAACCCCAACATCTATACTAGTCAAGTCTCTAAGAAAATCAATAAAACCAGCGATCCATTGAGACATGCCCCAACTGACTCATACTCAGTTATCAAAAGTAAGCAATTCCGTGAAACCAACATCAGACATCACGTCCTCGGAATATGAGGACACACCATAATAGAGGATATAGAATAGTGTGCTCGAAGAATCACTGTCGAACCTAGAACTAAGCACCTGAACCAACATTCTGAGAAAATGTAGCCCACATCCTAAGATGTGGGTCAGTACCATGGAAAGGAACTGAGTATATGGGGGTGTATGCAGTTGTATAAATGTAGGATGTATGAAAGACTCATAAAGCCCGAAAAAATCATCAAAATCATGAGAGGATGAAATAAGTACAATAACACATGTGAGTCATCATATAATTTGTCAATCACTTTCAGTTCACCAAGAATATCAATTCTCATAATGTAAATATCATTTAAATCTTTCGAAAGAATAACTTTCACAATTTCACTTTCAAATCACTTCACCATTCACCATAGACACTAGGAAACACACACACACTAGGAGATCCTATAACCGACATAAACCATTTGAGCTACATAGAGTCCAATGTACAACCCACATTGGGGAGAGCCATCCTATCCTTGCCATCAGAGTAGGACTATCGATATCAAATCCATACAAACTAGTGATCACTATATAAATTAACCTCAGGCTTACTCCTATGGGAGCACGTAGTTCTAGGGAAGTAAGGTCGCTTTATACCTCCCACTCGGTGATAAAGATTTCTCCCAGACTTATCTCAGATCATTTCAAAGACAATCCATAACAAAACAATTTCAGTAATATATAAATATACATCGGGAGCCATCATGCTTTCCATATATCAAAATCAACCACGTGGATTTCTTTCACACTCGAGTTCAAAACAACTCCATTAAGACCAAAAGGTCAAATCATTCAAAATATCTCAAATATTCAACATCAACGTGCTTATAACACACACTTTCTCAAAAAAAACAATTTCCAATGGGGATTCACGACCCAAATATCAAAATCATGATAAATATCGTTCAAGATTCATGCTTTATATCTCCACACATGTAAATTCATCTTTCAAAATCATAAATCAAGATTTCATAATAATCATCGTAAGATATGGGTTCATGCTTCAAATTCGAAAAAAATCAAATAAAAATCATTCATTTGTAAAGAAAATTACTTTTGGGCACAAGAACGAAAGAGAGTTCTTGTTGAAAAACCCCACATACCTTGAATGATGAACTTTAGATCGATACTCATTTTTGAGGTGTTAATCGTGCCTTTGAATGATGGTTCTTGGAGTTCTTGAACTAGGAACTTGGAATCTTGAATAAATTTACAGAATTAATGGTGAACTTTGGAGGTTCTTAAAGTTCTTGAACTAGGAACTTGGAATCTTGAATAAATTTGCAGAATTAATGGTGCACTTTGGAGGTTCTTGAAGTTGGATGTAGGAGCTTAAGGTTTTCTTTTTGAGGGAATTTGATGAAATATAACATATAATGCTTCTAATAGGCTTTAATATAGGGTTTGTATGGATTTTGGGTGAGAGGAATGACCAAAACGCCCCTAAAAATCAAATAATTCTCGAATTTGTCCTTTGGTGGACTGTTTTGATAGTCTGAAGTAGATCAACCATAATGTTCTACTCCGATACTCAAATTGGATGAAACTAATTTCGTTAGAAAGAGGACTCTCATATATTTTTGTTGATATATAGTATCTCAACCAGATCATTGTGTACGAGGAGTTATGATCGTTTGAAGTTGACCCAAAAATTCACTTTTGATAGGCTGAAGTAGATCGACCATAACTTTTTGCTCCGATAGACAAATTGGATGAAACCAATTTCATTGGAAAGAGGACTTGTAGAGGTTTCCGTTGATATATAGTATATTACCCAGATCATTATGTACAAGGAGTTATGATCATGTAAAATTGGAGCAAAAATACGTCAGGCCTCAGTACTTTTTCCTGCACGTTTTACTGTTCACTGCTATTCACGATTCGATCGAAATGATCATAACTCGTCGCTCGGGTGTTCGTTTTGGATGATCCACATATCATTAGAAATCTTATTCGATACTCTACGCAATGGTGGGTCATAATCTAAGACATTCCGCACAAAAAAATTTATAATTCATTCTAGAAGATAGAACCCAACACGTTTATGCACAAAATTTCAACGAAAAATTTTTCGGGGTATTACATCATCTCCCCCTTGGAAAAATTCGTCCTCGAATAATGTTATGCATGCCAAGATTAGATAGAGAACAGAGGATACATCTGAAAACATTCGTTAGACGCATCACCACATCGTTTTTCACACCGAATGCAACATAGAATGCATAAATTCAAGAAACTACAGCTGAACACATAATAAATGACAGCTGAACTGCTGCAACTTTTATCAAAAGTGCATGATTTAGGAAATAACGGTACCTTTGGCTTGATCGGAGTTCGCGTAAAATAGGTGTGGGTACTTGGATCGCATATCCGCCTCAGCTTCCCAAGTTGCACCCTCAACAGATTGGTTTCGCCACAACACCTTGACCAAGGGAACTTCTTTGTTCCTTAGTCTTCGAATACTGAAATCAAGAATCTCAACAGGAATCTCATCAAAAGAAAGATTTTCTTGAATGTCAGCACTCACAGAGGAATCCACTACCACAGCATCGCTAATATGCTTTCTAAGCATGGAGACATGGAATATTGGATGAACAGAGAAAACTCGGAAGGCAACTCGACCTCATAAGCAACCTTACCAACACGGCTAAGAATTTTTTAAGGACCAACATAACGGGGACTAAGCTTCCCCTTCTTTCCAAATCTCTTCACCCCCCTCATGGGTGAAATTTTCAGGTACACTAGGTCAGCAACTTCAAACTCAAGGTCTCTCCTTCTAACATCCGCATATGACTTCTGACGACTCTACGCAGTTTTCAACCTTTCCCAAATCAACTTAACTTTTTCCATAGCCTCAAATACCGAATCAGGACCACTCACAGTTGTTTCACCCACCTCGAACCAACCTATGGGTGATATACACTTCCTCCCATATAAGGCTTTAAATGGAGCCATGCCAATACAAGAGTGGAAACTGTTATTGTAAGCAAACTCTATCAACGGTAAGTGATCATCCCAACTTCCCTTAAAGTCAAGTGCACAAGCTCTCAACATATTCTCTAAGGTCTGGATGGTCCACTCAGCCTGACCATCGGTCTGCGGATGAAAAGCAGAACTCAAAAGCACTTGGGTACCAAGACCCTTCTGAAAAGCTTTCCGAAATTGCAAAGTGAACAGAGTACCCCTATCCAAAATGATAGACAAGGGAACTCCATGTAGTCTGACTAGTTCTCGGATATACAATCTAGTGTAATCCTCAGCAGTATATGAAGTATGAACAGGCAAGAAATGAGAAGAATTAGTCAACCTATCAACCACAACCCAAATGGAATCATGATGGCGTCAGGAAGGAGGTAAACCAATCATGAAGTCCATATTTATCTCTTCCCACTTCCAGGTGGGAATACTAAACAATTGCATCATACCACCAGGTTTTTGGTGTTCAAACTTAACCTGTTGGCATGTTGCACACTTAGCTACAAACGTTGCTATATCTTTCTTCATGCCACTCCACCAATAGATTTCCCGTAAGTTTCAGTACATCTTGGTGGCACAAGATGAATAGAATATCGCACCCTGTGCACTTCAGCTATAATCCTCTGTCTCAGATCATCAATATTCGGGACACACAATCTACCCTGAAATCTCAACACATAATCTCCCCCTTAGGAGAAAACCTCTACTTTTTGGTCCTTGACTGACTCCTTCAGTCTGACCAAACTAGCATCTAAGTATTGCTTTTCCTTCACTTCCAAAACCAAGGAGGATTCGGAACTACTCTGAACCCCTATACTACCTTCAGCAGAGTCAAATAACCTAACCCCCAATCTATCCAAACAATGTACATCACGAGCCAACTCTTTCTTACCTTCTACCATATATGAAACATCACCCATGGACACTCTACTTAGGGTATCCTCCATAACATTGGTCTTACCCAGATGGTACAACACACTCATATCATAGTCCTTTAACAATTCTAACCATCTTCTCTGCCTAACATTCAATTCTCTCTGGGTAAACACATACTGCAGACTCTTATGATCAGTGAAAACATCAACATGGACACCATACAAATAGTGTCTCCAGATTTTCAAAGCAAACACAACAGCAGCCAACTCAAGGTCATGGGTGGGGTAATTTTTCTTATGGGGTTTCAACTGTATAGAAGCATAAGCTATCACCTTACCCTTCTGTATCAATACGCAACCCAACCCAACTCTCGAAGCATCACAGTACACCACAAAACCATCAACACCATCAGGCAAAGTCAAAACAGGGGCTGAAGTGAGTCGAGTCTTCAACTCCTGAAAACTCTTCTCACAAGATTTGGACCACAAGAACTTCACTTTCTTTTGGGTCAACCGAGTCATAAGAGATACTATAGCAGAGAAAACCTCAACAAAACAGCGGTAATAGCCAGCTAAACCTAAGAAACTTTGGATATCAGTCAAAGAAATAGGTCTAGGCCAATTTCTAACATCTTCGGTCATTTGGAGATCAACTCTAATACCCTCGAAAGAAATGATATGACCCGTTAAAGCAACTGACCTTTGCCAAAACTCACACTTACTGAACTTGGCAAACAACCTGTGACCTCTAAGGGTTTGTAAGATAGTTCGGAGATGATCAGAATATTCATCCTCACTAAGGGATACACCAGTATATCATCGATGAACACTATGACAAACATATCCAGATATGGTCTGAACACTCGATTCATGAGATCTATGAAAGTTGTTGGGGCATTAGTTAACCCGAAAGACATAACAAGAAACTCAAAATAGCCATAACGAGTTTGGAAAGCGGTTTTCAGGATGTCACACTCCCTAACTTTGAGTTGATGATAGCCGAAACGAAGGTCAATCTTTGAGAAATAACTTACACCTTGCAATTGGTCAAACAAATCATCTATTCTCGAAAGTGGGTATAGGAGAGCACGAATCAATAGCAGAGAGAGACACTTTAAGCACGATAGACTTCTGAAAGAAAGAATCATACTTTTTCCTAAAATATCTTGTAGCCTCTTGCTCATAGATGTGGCACGCTACACACCGATGTCAAGACTCTACTAAACGCGGCTTGTCAGACTCGCAAGGACACCTTAAAACCTTAGGATCTGATACCAAGTTTGTAATGCCCCGAAAAATGGGTCCCAGAGCGTCACATGGTGCTTGAGTCTACAAGTATCCCCAAGCTAACCCCTTAAGCCATTTTCATTCAGTTCAACACAAATCAACAGGGTTTCCATAAATAACCCTCAAATATCAATAGAGTAATCATCATTTAAGAATAAAAGAATTTAAGAAAGATAACAAAATATGACTTATTAGACAACCCCCAACATCTATACTAGTCTGACAAGCCTCTAAGAAAATTAATAAAACCAGCGAGCCATTGAGACATGCCCCAACTGACTCATACTCAGTTATCAAATGTAAATAATTACGTGAAATCAACATCAGACATCACGTCCTCGGAACATGAGGACTCACCACGACAGAGGATGTAGAACAGCGTGCCCAAAGAATCACTGTCGAACCTGGAGCACCTGAACCTACATTCTGAGAAAATGCAGTCCATATCCGAAGATGTGGGTCAGTACCATGGAAAGGAATCGAGTACATAGGGGTGTATGCAGTTTTATAAACATCATCATCATAAATATTTATAAGAAATATGCAGGATGTATGAAAGACTCACATAGCCCGAAGAAAATCATCATAATCATGAGAGGATGAAATAAGTACAATAACACATGTGAGTCATCATATAATTTGTCAATCACTTTCAGTTCATCAAGAATATCAATTATCATAATGTAAAAATCATTTAAATCTTTTGAAAGAATAACTTTCACAATTTCACTTTCAAATCACTTCACCATTCACCATACACACAAGGAAACACACACACACTAGGAGATCCTATAACCGACATAAACCATTTGAGCTACATAGAGTCTAATGTACAATCCACGTTGGGGAGAGCCATCCTATCCTTGCCATCAGAGTAGGACTATCAATATCAAATCCACACAAACTAGTGATCACTATATAAATCAGCCTCAGGATCACTCCTACGGGAGCACGTAGTTCTAGGGAAGTAAGGTCGATTTATACCTCCCACTCAATGCTAAAGATTTATTCCGAACTTAGCTCAGATCATTTCAATGACAATCCATAACAAAACAATTTCAGTAATATATAAATATACATCGGAAGCCATCATGCTTCCTATCTATCAAAATTAACCACGTTGTGGATTTCTTTCACACTCGAGTTCAAAATAACTCCATTAAGATCAAAAGGTATCTCAAATATTCAACATCAACGTGCTTATAACACACACTTTCTAAAAAAACAATTTTCAATGGGGATTCACAACCCAAATATCAAAATCATGATAAATATCGTTCAAGATTCATGCTTTATATCTCCACACATGTAAATTCATCTTTCAAAATTATAAACATCAAGATTTCATAATAATCATCATAAGATATGGGTTCATGCTTCAAATTTGTAAAAAATCAATTAAAAATCATGCCTTTGTAAAGAATATTACTTTTGGGCTCAAGAACGAAAGAGAGTTCTTGTTGAAAAACCCCACATACCTTGAATGATGAACTTTAGATCGATACTCATTTTTGAGATGTTAATCGTGCCTTTGAATGATGGTTGTTGGAGTTCTTGAACTAGGAACTTGGAATCTTGAATAAATTTGTAGAATTAATGGTGAAATTTGGAGGTTCTTGAAGTTCTTGAACTAGGACCTTGGAATCTTGAATAAATTTGCAGAATTAATGGTGAACTTTGGAGGTTCTTGAAGTTGGATGTAGGAGCTTAGGGTTTTCTTTTTGAGGAAATTTGATCAAATATAACATATAATGCTTCTAATAGGCTTTAATATAGGGTTTGGATGGATTTTAGGTGAGGAGGAATGACCAAAACGCCCCTAAAAATCAAATAATTCTCGAATCTGTGCTTTGGTGGACTGTTTGATAGTCTAAAGTAGATCAACCATAATGTTTTACTCCGATATCCAAATTGGATGAAACCAATTTCATTAGAAAGAGGACTCTCATATATTTCCATTGATATATAGTATCTCACCCAAATCATTGTGTACGAGGAGTTATGATCATTTGAATTTAACCCAAAATTTTACTTTTGATAGGCTGATGTAGATCGACCATAACTTTTTGCTCCTATAGACAAATTGGATGAAACCAATTTCATTGGAAAGATGACTCGTTGATCTTTCCATTGATATATATAGATCGCCTAGATCATTATGTACAAGGAGTTATGATCATTTAAATTTAGAGCAAAAATACACCAGGCCTCGGTACTTTTTCCTGCACGTTTTACTGTTAACTACTATTCACGGTTCGATCGGAATGTTCATAACTCGTCGCTCGGGTGTCCGTTTTGGATGATCCACATATCATTGGAAATCTTATTCGATACTCTACGCAATGGTGGGCCATAATCTAAGATATTCTGCACGAAAAAATTTATAATTTATTTTAGAAGATAGAACCCAACATGTTTATGCACAAATTTCAACAAAAAATTTCTTGGGGTATTACAATACGCCTTTCTAAAATTTCTTGACTTGAAGTTTTCGAACAATTCCTTGATAGAAGATGAATGAAAAGATGAACCAGAATCCAATATTCAGGATTCAACCGAGCTGTCCACACTAAGGATTAGAGCATCCCTAATGTCTTCTGCTGAATTAAGAGAATCATTATCATCTCCAGATTTACGATTCTCCTTCTTCTTGGGTTTCTTGAACTCTGTCTGAAAGTGTCCATTCTCTCCACAATTCCAACATGTCACGTTGGATTTTTGTGGAGATTTTTCATGATTCTTCAATTTTGATCTATATGTGTATTCTGACCCCTCGATTGGTCTCTCCCCCTTCGATCAAACTGAGAGCACTACCAGATGATTCCCCAAATTCTCATTTGTGAATGCTTTCTCTAAGAACAACATCTCAGATTTTATCAAACTTCAGTTTCTCAGATCCACGGGAACTGCTAACCGCAGCAATAACATGTAACACCCCGCATTTTTGGGCTAGAATGTAAACCGTCATTTCTTCTCATAAAGGTTACAAAAGCCATAAATTCAATGTCAATTTAGTGTGTTGATCAATTAAGTAGTGTGGAAATCTATTTGAGCATGAATTAAGATCATAGAAGTCCCCTAACTCAAGGACGAGTTGAAAGATTTCCAATCGTTCGAGTTTGAGTAAGTATCGAAACTTGGGTCAACTTCAATCAACCATAATACATTGTATATGATGAACTGGGTGGCCTACTATATACCAAATTGTAGATAATTGAATTAGATTTCCAATGATATAAGATTTGTCAAAATTCGATAACCGAGTAAGGAGTTATGACTATTTTAAGTTTTAGCTGTAAAATGAATGCCATTTCAGTGCATGGCGCCTCGCGCCAAAGGCCAAAATGGTCTTTAGGCCTAATCCGAAGTGATTTGATATATTATGTATGTATATGCTTGTGATTCAAAAAGATGTTAACTTGAGAGCATGAATTATATGAAATTCCTCTCCTGATATGAAATTGTTATGAATTTTCATATGATGTGAATTGTTTAAAATCATGTTGACAAGCATGACATGACATATTTTGAAAGTGGATATGATTTTTGACTTGCAAGGAGAGGGTTGTTATGTTGAAATATGATGAATATAATGGTTGCATAAAAGAATGATGTGATATTGATGTCTTGCAAGTCGGGTATGACGGTACCCTACAGAATATGATATGTGATTGAATTAAATAGAGTTGAATGCATTGATTTTATACGAGATAGGTGGATGCTCTAACGAGTCATTTGAGTGTAAGGGATCATCGCTGGAAACCGTGTTTGCCGACATGGGAATTTGGTACCAGGCTAAGTGATCTTGTGTACCTGACTTTATGTCATTCCCAAATTAGGACTATGGTTAGGAGCCTTGCTTTGTGATCTTGTGCACTACCATACTTTATTGGGTCGAGACACCCTGCTGTGTGATCTTGTGTGTCTTCCCCTCAGTTATACTCTAATCTAGGCGGCAACCGAGGTTTGACAGTTGGTGTAAATGTTATATGTAGGGTTTTTCTCCTAGCTCAACTGCATTGCACTGTTGTTGGAAAATTATTACATTATGCCAATGTGCTTTTCAAATGATTTGATATGAAACTACTTTATAATGGCTCTCACTTATATTCTGTAAAAATGCTATATTTTGTTTTGGATTTCTTTGCATACCAGTACTTTTGCATTGACCCCCTTCCCTCCCAGGTTCGGAGGCACAGTCTAGAGGTCTAGATAATTAGTAGATTCTTCAGACAGATCTGCAGAGTTGGGTGGTGAGCCTTCTATCTTTCGGAATGCCTAATGTCTGGCAGATTAATTATTATTTAATAGTTTTGGGTCTACTGAGGGCCTTGTCCCAGTTTTCAGATAGTTGTTTATTTCTGTCATGTAGTAGATATTTCACACACGGGTGTTCAGATGTCGATAGATGTTGTGGGACATTATTTCTCCTTTGTTGATTTCATTTGATTTATGACCATGTTTTCGTAATATTATGAATCTTCCGCATATCCTATTATCAAATGAATGATGTGCATGATTACCAGATAGATAGGGGTGTTTCGGGCCTTCATGGTTCAGAATACTCATCACGGCCAAGGCCCCGGTTCGGGGCATGACATAACAGTATCCCAAGACTCGGGTAGAGATGACATCAAAATCAGTTCTTTAATTTCATCTTCAAAATTAATATCCATAGAACACAGTTGACTAACTATCATATTGAACTCTTTTATATGATTAGCAACAGATCCATTCTCAGACATCTGTAAATTGAACAATCTACGCATCAAATATATCCTGTTCATCGCAGATGGTTTTTCGTACATATTTGATAATGCCTTCAACAGATCGAATGTGGTTTTCTCCTTGACGATGTTGAACGCCACATTTCTCGACAAAGTCAACTGGATCATCCCTAGAGCCTGCCGATCCTTGAGCTTCTAGTCCTCCTCCTTCATGGACTCCGGCTTTACCTCGATCAAGGGTTCGTGAAGATCTTTCTGGTACAGATAGTCTTCGATCTGCATCTTTCAAAAACCAAAATCGGACCCATCAAACTTCTCAATTCCAAACTTTGATCCTTCCATCTTCAGTGATCGTGATGAATCTCCCAAGCTTTGATACCAGTTGTTAGGATCGATTAGCAGTTCACACACACTAAATCTGTGGAGAGGATGAAGAAAACTAGAGAGAGAGTTCTTTAGGACAGAGAGAGAGAATTAATTTTGTGGTAACACCCGTGGGTAACCTCTACGGTGAATAGGCTATTTATATTAATTACTTGGAGTTTGTACAATTACACAGAGAATGAGAATAAAAGGTACGCGTGAACATTAATATATAACAGTACGTCACATATTAATCAGTCTCCACAACCTAACAGACATCTGCTTCGCATGTCGGACTCAACCTTCCAAGTGGATTCACCTATAGAACAATGCATTCACCGCACCGTTATAGTGGCTATCTCCTTGGATCTCAACTTTCTAACCTGCCTATCCAAGATAGCAATAGGCTTCTTAAATGTCAAATTCAGATCCAAACTTACCGAGTCCCATTGAATCACATGTCAATCATTTAGATGGTATATTTTTAACTTAGAAACATGAAAAACTGGATGTACGACTGAAATACCTGGTCACAAAGCCAACTTATATGCAACTGGACCAACACACTGAAGAATCTCAAAAGGGCCAATAAACCTCGGACAGAGCTTTCTTGTCACGATCTGAACCGGGGCCCTAGCCGTGACGAGCATCCCAAACCATGAAGGCTCGAACGCCCTTCTAACTTGTAATTACATACTTTGTCTTCATATGAAAAAGATAATGCGGAAATACATAATGAAACGAAATCATGGTCATTAAATCTGAATTCCAATCTTAAAGAAAACTGCAATTCAAAACATCTGAGTTATATCTGACTCAGTCCGCGAAATATCTACTACATGCATAAACTCAACTGTCTGAAAACTTGGACAAGGCCCCCAGTAGACCAAAACATAATAATGATAAATGACTGAAGTAAACTAGGCCTTTTGTGATACAAGTGCGATCACGTAGATGAACTTATGAGGATGTGTATTGAATTCATCCATGTGTGTGTGCAAGAGAAGTGGAATTAAGGGCTTAAAACATATCAAAACAAACACTAATTCACACTAGAGGGGCACCTAATCTCTAAGGGGTATTTTGGACTTTTTGCCTTCTATTTATAATACACTATATAAGAAATATTTTAGGGTTACTTTACTTAGTTTTTTTATATTGAAGATTGTATAACACACTTGAAAAACACAAGTTCTCTCTTCCATAGAGACTTGGCAGAAACTAGGAAACAACTTAGGTGTGGAATCACTTTTGTTGTTTGTTTGCTTGGATTGTTGGGTGCTAGACGGATTGAGGACCTCTCTTGTGTCCACCACATAATGTAGGTATTTCTACTATCTTTGTCAAGGGTCTTTGTGCTTGAATACACTTAGGTTCTTGGTCTTTTTAGTAGTGTATGTCACACTTTCTATCATTTTCTTTATTGTAATCTTGTAGCCGTGTGGTGTATTACTTCTCTTGTAACCTGTGTGTTGTTCTTGTTCTTCATCTTGAATCTTGATGTTGTTAACATAGTTTGTTGTGGGCTGTTTTTAGGCGTTAAACACCATAATACATTGTGTTTTTGTTGAATCCGAGGTCATCAAAAGGGCCCACGGTTCTTTCAACTTGTGAACTGATTTTGGTGTTGTTTGTGTGTTCCTTGTTGATCTTGTATCATTCTGAAATATAAAAGGCTCACCACGAAACTCTGCACGTCTGTCTGGAGAAAATCTACTGCTTATCGGGACCCCTAGATTGAGCCTCAGAACCTGAAAGGAAAGGGGGTAAATACAGAAGTACTGGTACGCAGAGCAATCCAAAATATTGTATTTATATATAACATAAGTGAGAGCAATTCATAAAACATTTTACATATAATATATGAAAACACATGGGCACATTTTAAAGACTTTGAAATATTTCTTTGAAACCATGACTCACTCTTTGTCTTACTTCTGAGTTAGATGGTACACCCTACAAACTGTAATTCTACGGGCTATATGGAATCCGCCCTTGACTCGGCGGCCAATCCCCCAATCCAAGTTTGCCGCAAGATTTGGAGTATCTATAAGGAGGACACGCAAGATCACACAGCAGGGTGCCAAAATCCCCAATCAAATCAACATGTCATGGTAGTGCACAAGATCACAAAGCAGAGCTCCTAACCATAGTCCCAATTTGGGATGACATGAATCAAGGTACACAAGATCACAAAGCATGGTACCATAATCCCGTGTTGACAAATCACAGTTTCTAGCTTAGAGTCTTTCAACTCGTACTTTCTTTGGATAACCATCTAACTCTCTTTAAGCTCATTTTTAAACCTTTTCTAAACATGCATCTTTATGAATTCATAATCTGAAAATCTAATTTCAAACATGTGTTCTATTCTGTTCTGAATTACTATGGATTTAACTGAGTTGGTTTCATCACACCAAGACTTGCAAGTCCTATTTCTGAGCCACATTGTACCATGCATGATTCTTTCATTAAAACATAATTCAAACCACCCAAGCAAGCAAATAGTATAGGAAATTTCATGTTCCGAAAGCACAAGTCAAAACCATGCTAAGATTCTCATTCTTTCAATCACCATGTGGTGGTTATGTATTTTTGGCAAACATGCAATTCTTTCATTAAAAGTGTATTCAAAGTTTATCAGCATGTACAACCCTCTCTTTTGGATTCAAAATCATATTCAATTCATAGCAATAATCAAGACATTTCAAACACAATTCATATCATATAAAAGATGGAGAAAATCATAATAAGAGAGGGATTCTTTAGGATTCTTGCTCTCAATTGTATATTCATTCTTAAACACATGCATACATATCTATAGAGTTTCAAATCAATTTGGGGGAAGGCCTAAAGACTAACATAATACTGAGCAAGGCTTCTAAACCATATTAGTAATCGTAAATTCAAAATCCCTTTCTTAAAAATCATGATTTCTAAACCGTTAGCATGAAATAAAGATGGTTTCTTTGCCCATGAAATTTTAGAAAAACCCCACGTACCTTAATTTATGACTCTTGAATGAACTCATGCTTTAGAGATGTTATTCGAACAATTGATGGATGCTTCTTGTAGCCCTCGCAATGGAGATTCTGAATCTCGAAGAATTATTGAAAACCCACGGTGAAATCTTAAGATATTTTGATCTTTGGGTTGAAACCCTAAGAAGTATTCTTGGTGATTTTGAGAGAGAATGACCTTATTTTGGTGTTTGGGGGATTTAATCCCGTGTTATGGCTGAATAGGGGGTGGAAAATACCACTTTTACCCTTAAAAACGCGAAAACAGGATCTGGAAATTGGGTGCGTGCGACAGAGCGTGTGTCACATGCTAATCGTGCGATGCTACTATCTCAGTTATGAAAATTACCATAACATTTTGCTCGAGTATCAGATTTTGACAAAATTAGTATCTTTAGAAAGACAATTCGAAGATCTTTCATTTGATATATAGTAGGCCCTGTAATTCGTTATATACAAAGAGTTACGGTCAATTAAAATTGATCCAAATTTGGACGCTCACTCAAACTCGAACGATAGGAAAACTTTCAACTCGTCTTTGAGTTAAGGGACATCTATTATCTCAATTCATGCTCAAATAGGTTCCCATACTACATAATTGATTAACATGCCAAAATTGCATAGGATTTATGGCTTTTGGATCATCTACGCATAGAAATGACAGTTTTTGTTCTAGCCCAAAATGCGAGGTGCTAAATTTTTTTTCTTCCCAAACCTCATCATACCCTTTATGGATGTATGGAACAGCGCAAACAATGAGCTTCACCCACACTAGGAACACACATCTATCCCTTAATCCTCAGAATACCGTCCTGGTCCAAAATCGTCTCCTTAGCCTCACCTAAGGGTGTCAATTGGGCCGGGTTGACCCGGCCCTACCCGGCCCAAATCGGCCCACTTAATGAAACCGACAAGGTTTGACCCGACCCGATAAGCCCAAGTGCTTTAGGTTTACCGAGTACCGGGCCATTTTTTTTAATTTGGGCTCAGTTAACCCGGTCCGGACCCAACCCGGTTAGGTCCCGCCGATTAACCGGCCTAGTTTAATGTTTTTTAAAAAAAATGGATTTTGGGCCAAACTAGTTGTTGGCCCAACGGCTATATAGCCGTTTTTGGGTCCAAACGGCTAGTTTGGGCCCATATATTAGGAAAAAAAAATTACTTTTACAAATATTTTTTACTCCCAGAAAAAATTCTATAAATACCCTACACCTTCAATTCATTTTTCACACAATTTTTCACTCTCTCAAATCTTATTCTCTCTCAAATCTCAAATCTCAATTCTCAATTCTCAAATATTCAATATATTTAATTTCCTAAAGTGCTCACTTTAATTTTTTAATTTTGCGTTTACAAAGTACGAGTGGAAGTTTCTAATGTCGCAACTTTCGGATACTTCCAAAATTTGGTATTGGTGTTCCATCTCTTACGTTTAATTTTTATTTATTGTATTAATTGTTTAATAGTTAATTTTATTATATTGTGTATTTTGTATTTTTTTAGTTTAATTAAAATTATACTATGGATAAATTAAGAAACATCGCTACTAAAGGTGTTAAAAAATTTTGTCCCAAAAGCAGTAGTGGTAGTAAAAAGTGAATTACTAGCGGTAGAGGTACTTCAAGTAGTAGATATACCCGTGTGCCTTCGCCTCCGGTACCGCTTGGTACACCTTTTGAGGAAGAAATAGGTGTAGGTGCTCATGATATGGATTATGTAAAATGTTAGGAAAATTACGATATAGAAGAATAAAATGAAGTAGATGCGGTTAATTTAGACGAAGATGATGAAAATATTGGTGAGACACGCGCAGTAGGAAATGCTAACGTTAGATCTGAATCGGTTAATCTTTCTTCCCGTCCTCCCTGTGCCCCAAGACCTCGTAAAACAACTAGTATTGCATGGCAATTTTTTGAACGTATATCAGATACTGAGGTGCAATGCAATATTTGTCAACAAATATATAAGCATAAAAGAGGAGGAAAGCAAGGGGGTACGGGTACGTTAATGAGACATATAGATGATGCTCACGAAAGAGAGTTAAATATTGCACGAGGTGATGGGGATGTTGGTGGGCCAACGCGAACTAGAATGGACCCAACAACCGGTCAGGTAACGAAAAAGTATAATAAATAGAGGGACCGGGAAGAAATAGCTAAAATGATTGTTGTGGGTTGTTTTCCTTTTAGTTTTCCTTCTTCTGATGCCTTTATTCATTATATTCAAGCAATTTATAATCCTATGTTAATGGTTCTCCTAGAAGTACTTGTCGATTTGATATTTTTAGACTTCATTCACAATATTGTTTTTATTTATCGATATTGTTAAAAAATATTCAATATTGTAGATTGTCCCTAACTTCTGATCTTGGTCGTGCTGTAAATAAAAAAAATTATTTAGTCGTTACCTGTCACTGGATAGATAGTAATTTTGTGATGCAAAAACGTATTCTTGCTTTTTTATATGATGAAGATCGTAAACATACAGGAGATTTTATTGTTGATTCTATTGTTAAAGTTGTCAGATTTTATGGCATCGAAAATAAAATCTTATGTATTGCTTTTGATAATGCTTCTAACAACAAGACTGATATAAAAAAATTAAAATCTAAGTTATCTCCACCGTTGCCTGAAATTTTTCATATTAAGTGTGCATGTCATATATATAATTTAATTGTAAAAGATGGTCTTGATTTTTTTCAGCTTTATATTGAAAAAATTCGTTTTGCTGTTGGTTTTATTCAAGGAAATAATTGAAGAAAAAGAATTAGAGAATTTAAAATTAAATGTCAAGAAAATGGACTTGCACCGACATTGATGCCTGAGGAAATTGATATTAGATGAAATTCTACGTATGATTTCTTAAAAACTTGTTATAAATATAGAGTTCCTATTACACTAGCTTTTAACCAACATTGTGATTCATTTGTTGATTCTGCTGATTGCATGCTACATGATTCTGATTGGGTTGTAATTAATGATCTTGTTAAGTTTTTAGAAATTTTTTATGTAGCTACGGTTGAATTTTTCGGTGCTTATTATCCTACTGTTTGTAATATTTTGGCATATATAGCCGATATTTTTGGTTTGCTCAAAGAATATAAAAATAAAGAAGGTTATAAAGAAGTTGTTGGTGCCATGTTTACTAAATTTAAAAAACATTTTTTTTCGATTCCCCCTATTTACTTGGTTGGTGCTATGCTAAATCCGTGCATGAAATATAATACTATGTGCCACTTTAGTACTATTATTTATGCTAACTTAGAAATAAATACTAACAATGATTCTGAACAAGTATAACCGGATTTGTGGACGGCTATAGGTGATGCAAATGAATACATAGAAAAGTTATATAATCACTATGCTGATTTATTTGACTTAGCCGTACCTACAAATACCACTCCAAATGTCGCTCCTCATCCTTCCGAGGAGCCATCATCTTCTAAAAGGCCGGCACATAGTAGTTTTCTTGATTTCCTTTATGATTTACCTTGTTGAACAGTGTTGATGAGAGAACTTACACATCAAGTTATCGGGAAGAGCTGAAATATTATCTTCGGTCGCCGCAGAGGATCGCAGACGACGGATCAACACGTTGGATTGATGGAGGAGTAATGAAACACAATATCCTGTGCTTTCAAGATTAGCTAGAGATATCTTGAATGTTCCAATGTCAACCATTGCATCAGAGAGCGCCTTTAGTCAAGGACGACAGCAGCTTGGAGACAACCGACACTCATTGGGAAGCAATGCAATAAATGTTCTAGTTTGCCTCAGAGATCGGATTAGAGCGGAAAGAAGAAACCAAGGAATGGAACCGGAGCCGAATGACGAGGTAAAACTTGAAGAAATTAGGTCTTCACGGGAGAACTCAGCAGAATCAAGTTCAATGCATGATTATGCCCCCGTTGATTTTGACTATCCTATGCAATTTCCCATTAATATTAACATGAATGAGTTGAAAAAAATGATACATAATTTATAGATTTTTCATTCATGTAAATTATAAATTGTGGATCATTTCACAATCAATAAAATTCAACATTCATTCACTCCTTTTAATTTTTTCATTTAATGATTTTAATTGAATTTCTAGTTTAAATTAAAAATTTACTTTTAATATATTATTAATTTACTATAATATATTATTAATAATTTATTATATTAAGTAGCATATGTTTTGTATATTTGTGTATATATCTTCTATAGATGTGTATATTTAATGTATACATGTGTATATGTTTTATAAATTGTATATATATTGTAGTGTATATAATATATATATATATAGAGAGAGAGAGAGAGAGAGAAATGTGTGTGTGTATTATAGTGTATGTTTTACTTAAAGTACAATATATATATTGAATGGTGCGTATATATATGTATATATCTTCTATAGACGTGTATATTTAATGTATACATGTGTATATGTTTTATAAATTAGTATATAACTATATATACATAAATTGTAATGTATATATATTGTAGTATATTTTATTTAAAGTAGTACATATACATTGAATGGTGTGTATATGTGTGTATATATCTTCTATAGACGTGTATATTTAACATATACATGTGTATATGTTTTATAAATTAGTATATTACTATATATATATATATATATATATATATATATATATATATATATATATATATATATATTGTAATGTATATATATTTTAGTATATTTTATTTAAAGTAGAGTAGTACATATTCATTGAATGGTGCGTATATGTGTGTATATATCTTGTATAGACGTGTATATTTAATGTATACATGTGTATATGTTTTATAAATTAGTATATTACTATGTATATATATATATATATATATATATATATATATATATATATATATATACACACACACTGTAGTATATTTTATTTAAAGTAGAGTAATACATATACATTGAATGGTGCGTATATTTGTGTATGTATCTTCTATAGACGTGTATATTTAATGTACACATCTGTATATATTTTATAAATTAGTATATAACTATATATATTTTTTAGTATATGTTTTACTTAAAGTAGTACATATATATTGAATGGTGCGTATATTTGTGTACATATCTTCTATAGATGTGTATATTTAATGTATACATGTGTATATGTTTTATATATTAGTATATAACTCTATATATATACTTATATATATTGTATTATATATATGTTGTAGTATATGTTTTATTTAAAGTAATACATATAGTTGTATATATTGAATGGTGCGTATATATGTGTAATTGTGTATATATTTTTTAAATTCTAATGTAGTATATACTATATATAGTGTATATATATTGGTTAACGTATTTAAAATGTATATAGGTGGGTATATATTGCATATATTGAAAAGAAGTTTTTCTAAAAAAAAAAAATTTGACCGGATTTGATCAAATTTTAACCGGGTTGGGTTAAGTGGGTCGCGTTAGGGTTGTTTTTAAAATTTTTATTGTTGAGCCCGGACCGGCCCAGCCCACTTAACCCCAACCTGTACCCAGCCCGGTCCAAAACCCGATTAATTTTAACGGGCCGGTTTTGGGTTGGCACAGCTCGGCCCACTTGACAGCCATGGCCTCACCACACATCACCATAATCCCTGATAATACACAACTTTTCATCCTCAAACTGACAATATCGAATATGCTCTGTCAATAAGGACCTCGCCTCCACATATGCGAGAACTCTACCTGACCCAGAAATATCAAGACGCACGAAAATGTTAGCCAACCATTGAACCACCCTGGCAAATGGTCTCTCCTCCATATTCAACAATACAAGACATCTTCCATTATTGCTTTGACTATTCGTTTAAGTTAGGTGCCAAATTAGACTTGGGTGATCTTTTTATTTTTTTTGGACAATGGTCCGAGGCAGAATTACAAGGTTAGCTATGGGGTTTAGCCGGTATATATTTATATATATATATATATATATATATATATATATATATATATATATATATATATATATATATATATATATATATATATAATATATAAATCCACTAAATAAGTATAAAATTTAAATTTAGAGACCATTTACTAACATATGATGTTTTGTTGTCCAACAATTAGAACATGTAATGTTTAAATCCTGAATCTGTTACTGAGGACAGTAATTTAGTAATTAATCCCAAATAGTTGTTCCAAAACAAGGAAAATATGGCAGGAAAAATCCTTCTTCTAAATAGGCTCCGGTGCTTTTAGCTCCCTTCAAATTACGCTAGCCCAAACCCATGTTGACAGCTCTACATTCCAACTTTAATTCTTGTTAAATGATCTCATGAGATTTCATGCTTTCAATTTAGGAATGATTCTCGCGAAAGAATATTTTTATTTATCTTAAAAAAAGTAATACTCCTTTGTGTTTTAATTTGTTTAACTTATTTACTTTTGAGTTTATTCCAAAAAGAATGATTCTTTCATTTTTTAGCAACTCTACAAATGCAACTTTCCAAATGGCATGTTTAAAATGACAAGATTAAGTGTCCTTTTGGTACATTTACCATACTTTAAATTTAAGATCACCTGATTCAAAATCTTTCTTTAATTTTTTTTAAACTTCATATCAATTAAGTCAAAACACGTCAATTATTTTGAAACGAAAGAAGTAACTAATTGTCAAATTCTGGTCTTTTTTGAAGTAATGGTAAAAAATGTACAAATCTATAATATATCATTGGGAACATTATCTAGTTTGACGTTGTCCAAAGAGAATTGGATATACATAATTAATTCTTAGAAAAATCTTGTTCTCTGTCAATTCCGAAGTAGTTGTCAGGTTTCGCTTTTCGGAAGCCAAATTCAATAATTTTTCATATATTAATTAATTAGATTTATTCATAATTTGAAAATTAAACATTGGATATGCAAAACTATAATTTGTAATTTTTCTTGTACCAAAATAATGAAAAAATGCATCTCAAAATATTGGTTAAAGTCTTTTTTTTTTGCTTTGTTTAAAAAATTAATGTTCTTGTCAAAGTCTAGCTTTTATGAAAAAACAAGTTAGTCAAAAAAAAAATATATATATATAACACAATCTAAAGTACTTTGTAGTTTATATATAAAGTACTTTATACAGATGAGAGCAAGCATACTCAAACAAAATCAAGCAATTAGAACAATAACTTCTATACCAATAGAGAATTTTCTCCATTTTCACCTTTTTGATTTCAATTATTTTCTCAATTTAGAATTATCTTTTTACTTCCATAAACTTGTTGCTTTTCTAATGTAGATGACATATTGTTTTTATTTAACTTCACATAGTAATTATAAAATTAAAGATTAATTTTACTTAATAAGATGTTATTAATGTGTTTGGACTACATTACCTTGGATGTCGTTATAAAAACTTTATTTATTAATATGATGGTTTGAGTTACTTATAATTCAAAGTTCTAAAATATTTTGATAAAAGATAGATAATAGTTCTTTATATAAAATTCAAACTTTTTTTCTTTTACAATCTTTGATATTATTTTTAGTGAAAATAAATAATCTTTTGACACTTGCTAAGAAGAGAAGCAAAAAGGTCGTCAAGGTAAAGGAAGTACTCGTGGAGGCGGTGGTTGGAAGAACCAAAGTCATAGAAAAACGTTTAAAGGGAAGTGTTACAATTGCGAAAAGGGGCATAGGGCAAGAGATTGCAAGTCAAGGAAAAAGATTGTGGAAAGTAACGCTGCCACTTTTCGAGAAACTCAAAAACAAATTTCATCTTAGTCTGGATCTGGTTAAACCACTACCCAATGCATGGCAACGGATACTTGTACCCAATAGATACCCGCTTTAGTTACCAACAACTGATACATAGTAACATATGAGAAGAAGCATCCATGAAGTCATATTAGGCCGAATGAATCATGAACCATGAACCACATCATAGAAAGAATAGAGTACTCAAGTCAACATTGATAACAAGGTCAACCGACCTCACCTCACTAACAGTAAGGAAAACTAACCAACCAAGGTAGTCGTTTAAGCCAACTGACAAGAACCACAAGGAAGGGAACACTTAACTAGATAATGCTAGTCTAGCCATCTATTAAGTAAGAATCAATAATAATCAAAGTAATATTAGTAACCATGGTAACACAACAGGAGTGAAGAACTTAAAAGAAAGAATAAGTTCAATACAAAAAGTTATAGCCTTAAGAGAAAGATATACTTTGCAGAGAAAAAGATGGACAACTGTTTGATTCACTCTATTGATGGCCCTTTAAATAGCATTGCAAATTACATGGACTCATAATCCTACTACCACTAAAAAATTGCACTAAGAATATTCTACTAAACTTTAGAAACAACTATTCGCTACTCCAAATATTAGAAAAATAATAACAACCTAAAAACTAAAGCCAAAAGATATATTCTACTAAAAACTTGGTCCAATTTAAACAAGACTGATATTGTACAACTTTAACATTGGAGGGTATCAACACGATATAACAAAAATTGGCCTCCTAGAAGTAAGCTAAGTTCTCAAGCACACATATTTGTTCCTTGAAGGTAAATCCAACTATGGCTGTGACAGGTACTTCTAATCTAAATGCTAAAAAAATAAACAGGGGCCATATCTAGGTAGGAGTCAGCAGGTTTACGTGAATCTATGTTTGTCTTTCTAGATCATATATAAGTGGTGTTATATTTTTCTGAAAATATTTAAGAAATAAGTGGGTTTAATTTGGACATATCTTTTAAGAAATAGAATTTAGAAGTGTTGTCGTGTATGTAAAAGAAGTAGATTAATAATTAAAAAGTACAAAATATTTATAATTATTTATAAAAAACTAATATCATATATGTAAATAATTATAAGATTTATTTATATTATTTATCAATTAGGTTTACCTTCTTTTAAAAAAAAAAATAGTAAAAACCAAAACAAATAAAATGTTATCGTCCTTTAATATTTAAAATCAAATCAAATGTCTATATTTTAATCGATTTGGTTGGGTTTGATTTTTCACCAAATCATAAACACCCCTGCCCTAAATTTAGGATTTCATTTTGAAAAATAAATATTTTATTTATTTGAAAAAATAATAAATAGGTGTCAAATTCTGATCCTTTTCTCAATTATGGTAGAAAATCTACCACTCCATCTATTTCAAAATAATTGTCATATTTCACTTTTCGAGAGTCAATGACTAATTTTTAAAGAAAATTAAATTAGATTATATTAATTCAATATCTTAAAATTAATATATATATATATATATGTGTGTGTGTGTGTGTGTGTGTGTATATATATGTATGTATGTATGTATGTATATTCAATATCAATATGGAAAGTACTATAAATTACAAACTTTTCTCATCTTAATATGATGGAAAAATATATCCTAAAATGTTGGTCAAAATTCATATTATTTGACTTTGAAAAGAGAATTGAGACCAATATTTTGGAACAGTGGGAATATTGAATTGAGACCGATATTATATTTATTTGACAAAATAATAAATAGGTGTCAAATTTTGTTCCCTTTTTCAGTTATGGTAGAAAATCTACCACTCCATTTGTTTCAAAATAGTCGCATATTTCACTTTTCGAGAGTTAGTGACTAAATTTAAAGAAAATTAAATTAAATTATATTAATTTGATATCTTAAAATTAATATATATATATATATATATATATATATATATATATTCAAAATCAATGTGGAAAATACTATATATTATTAACTTTTCTCATCTTAATATGATGAAAAAATATATCGTAATATATTGGTCAAAATTCATATTGTTTGACTTTGAAAAAGGGAATTTAGACCAGTATTTTGGAACAGTGGAAATATTGAATTGGGACTAATATTTTATTTATTTGACAAAATAATAAATAGTTGTCAAATTTTGATCCATTTTTTTAGTTATGGTAGAAAATATACCACTCCATCTGTTTGAAAATAGTTTTCATATTTCACTTTTGACAAATTTTGAAGCAAATTAACTTAGATTATGTTAATTCGATTTCTCAAAATTAATATATATGTGTGTATATATATATATTCAAAATCAATATGTAAAGTACTATATATTATATGCCTAATTAAAATACTATGTTTCTTCCTGTTTTGGCATAAAATTGAATAGGTTACTAAACAAATAAACATATAAACTAGTATATATAGATGAGTTCAAGCAGTAGACAGATCGCAAACCAAATCAAGCAACAATTTCTATCCAATATGGAGAAGTTCCTCCAAATTCACCTTTTGATTTCAATTATTTTCTCAATTTTTCTAATAGTTTTTGGCCGTGAAAAATCTTTGTTATCCCTTAACTCCAGTTACATTATGGAAGCTAGAAAAAGATTTATGTCTATTAATCTAACTAAACTTCCAGATCCTCCAATGTCGTCCTATACTTTTACCCTTTTCAGTCACGATTTATTTGAAAAGCCAAAATTCAGGGACTATGACTTCTACTTGAAAGTAATCTATCTCGTTCTAAAGCTAGAGTAAGTCATTTGGCATCAATACTTGGAAATGGTAATTCGATTGGTGCAAACAAAAATCAGACGAGGCCACACATTGAGCATGAGAGTAAAAGTGCCGATGTCAAGGTTGCGGGAACAACAAGTACACATTACGTAGGTCCTGGTGAGTACGTTGCATCTTTTACTATTGGCACTCAGCAAATTCAATCTTACTTGGTAATAGACACCGGAAGTGATCTCGTTTGGTGGCAATGTGAACCATGTGTGGATGATGGCTGTTACAATCAACATGATCCTCTATATGATTCAACTACTTCGGGAACATATGAAAACTCGATTGCTTTGCAAAAAGTGAAAGTTGCTTCACAACCGATGAGGTTGTATGTTGGCATAGTACTCGTGAGTGTCTCTATGATGTGATATACGAGGAAGGATCAAGGACAAGAGGTTGGATTGCAGAGGATACGATTACTTTTGTTTTAGACCAAAATCAGGAAAAAATTCTTTTTAGATGTGGAAAGGATCAAATGGGTGGAGTCCAAAGTTTTGGTCCTGAATATTCTGGAATTGCTGGCATCGGGCGTAGAGAGTTGAGTGGTGGATATTCTTTACCATCGCAATTTGGAGTAGACATTATGGCCATGTGTCTATCGGGAATTGACTCTCAACGATCAACACTTTGTCACACCCCTTTTTTCTTCGCCCGAGAGCCGAGTCGAAGGGTTTTTCCAATTAAAGTGACGATATTGAATAGGGATTAAATTATTTATAGAGTGGCCACTTGGAATTGAGTTTTGGTGTTCCAAGTCACCTTTTTTGAATCCCTAATCAAAAGGAAATGACTCTTATTTGGTCTGCGAAAACAGAAAATGGGTAAGGAATTCTGTTGATCAAGGGGAAGGTGTGAGGCACCCCTCGAATCTCATGGTTCTAGCACAGTCGCTTTTATTGACTTAACTTAAATTATTTTAATAAATTATGTTAAGGCCTAAATCGCTCACTTTATATATCTAAAATCTCGTTTATTATTAAATAAATCAGTGACAAGTTGAAAAATATTTGTCAAGTAAATTTTTAGAAAAAATATTTACTAAGGTGTATTTTTTACATCCTTGAATTATTTTAAAATATCTCAGGAAGATGCGTGCGCCGCATTCTTATTGAGATGAATATTTTAAATATATGCTTAAAATTTACTTAGTGTTTAATTGCTATTTATGAATTCATAATAATTTTATCTATGAAAGATGCTATTTGTTCTTAATGGTAAATTAAATCAACATTTACTTAAAGAAATTAATTTAATAAATAAATAAGTAGTTATTAAATTCTATTAATAAAAAAAAAATTACCTGTATTATACTAAATTTAACAATCCATCAAATCTATTTTCCTTAAATTGATACGAAATCAAGTTGCATATACTGAGATAAATTGAACACGAAAATAACAAAGTCATAAAAATAAGTCCTTGAATCAATGATATATCAATCTAGATAAAGTTTAAATAATAAAAAAAAAAACTTTGACTAATGAGCTGACTTGAAATTCTTAACAAATCAGCAACCTAATTTCATTATTTATTTATTTTTTAACATCACGACACCATTGCTATATTTTACAAAAAAAAATAATTAAATAGTACCTCCTAAAACAATTAGCCAATCAACTTAATTGATAAACAAAATATATATATTAATAAAAGACAAAAACAACATTGTTGTTTATCTGTAGCAATTTGTTACCATTCACCGCAGTGGGTTATCAGCCATCCGGGAGTTAGATCCAGTGGCGGCAGAAAGGAAAGAGGGACGAAGAAGAGGTGGTTTTGACATGGATGTTTCTGGCTGAGATAAGGAAGAGAAGGGTCATCGATGCGGGGTCGGTTGGTCGCTGCTGTGGTGGTTCCGACCAGATTTGACTCCGACGAAAGGGAAGGGAACGACGGAATCTGGGGAGAGGAGCATGGGTGGCACCAGATCTAGTGTTTAGTAGCGTAAGAGGCGGCACCATATTTTTGGGGTTAGCGGTGGTGCTGCTGTTTCGCCGGCGTAATAAAAAAAAAATGAAAATGACGATGGCGGCGCTATGCTTTGCCAGCGTTAATGGTTTTGGGGAGGGGGAGTAGCACCGTTGGCTAACGGAAGCCAATTCCGGCGAAAGTTCACTAAAAAAAAAAAAAATAGCCAAATTTCCTCACAATTTTCCATAATGCTATGTGTATGATTTTATCACGAATAGAAATTGGGGAATAGTGATAATGTATAAATTACGTGAGGAAAGCATATATTGTCACTATTTTTGTTTTAATACAAGTATCTTTCGATAGGTGTGCATGAATCAGTTAAAACATATTCAGAGTCTTTCTACGTATTGTAAAAAATATCTGTATTATGAAATTTAAACTTTAAATCACTTCTAATTCACTATTCACATAACAATATATTTGAAAAAAATATATATATATAGTACAACTTATGATTGCAAATTCACATAAATAACAATTTTTATAGAACAATACATAAAATCATAAAAATTAATTTAATATGAAATAAAAAAAAACCTCTGTAGATGAATTGAATGATTATTGAAGCAGACACGATCTCACCGAAAACTTCAACGAAATTCGAATTCACTTATACTCTTTTCTCTTTCTTTTGATTGATGTCTTCTTTTTTTTTACTGATATTATTGATGTCAAAAGTCTGCTTTTTTTACTGTTTTTGATGGATGTCTTTCTGACTTTGTAGGAACGGTAAGGAGATAAAAATGTACGTCCTCTCCTTTTTTTTTTATGTGAGAGTGGGAGTCCTTTTATAGTGGGGTTCTTGGGGGAACAGTTAAAATCAGATAAGGAAAAAGGGGGAGAAATTTAAAATTTTAAAAAAATCTTTTCCCTCTTTTTTTTTTTATTAAGATAATAATATTAACAAAAATATTAAATAAATAAATAAGATAATAGTAAAAAACAAATAAAATAATAATAATAATTAATTAATTAATTTTATATTTAAGAAAATACAATAAAAATCTAAAAACAGCCAAACATAAACTATATAATTAAGATAGTACAAAAACTACTAACTTATTTATTTAAAAAGAACATATTTTTTTATTTTTTTTTATTTTTTTATTTTTGAATAAAACAAAAATAATATCCTAAAATTAACTTCATTTAATTATTTTAATAGTCAAAATAATATATGATTAAATATAAATATAAATATTTAATGTTGATAAACAAGTTAAAATTTAGGGAGGATCAAAAATCACGTGTCTACACACTTAGCTTCCACACGACGCCATTTGAGAAAACAGTATCAGCAGAGCTATTACCAGATCCCTCAAATCCTGAATTCTATTACGTTGACCTTTATAAAGTTTTTATTAACGATAAGGAAATCACTCTGAACCCATCAATTTGGAATTTTAGAAATGCCATAGACTATAGTTGCTTGGTGGATACTGGAACAGCTGCTACCTATTTCCCTCGAGATTTGTATAATATATTTCGCGACACATTCAGGCAAGAAGTACAAAACATTCGATTGGTTAATGGTCCAAGACCTGGAGGTTTCGACACTTGCTATAGGGTGGATCCGGGGGTAGTACCAAATTTTCCCGTTGTGAAGATGTACTTCGGCCACCAAGACCCAAATAATCTGCTGTTACTGACACACCAGCGAGTCATGGCACACATTAGGGGGATGTTCTGTCAGGCTTTTTTCGCATGGGACGAAGACTATGCAATTTTAGGAGTTAATCAACTCCAAGGTATAGGATTAACTTTTGATACTGCAGAAAATACTTTGTCATTTGAATTAGATGCATGTAATTGAGTATCTATAAAATTTCAATTTAATTGTGTCTTTTGATCTTTAATTATTTCTGTGCTTTCATAAATCATAAAATAAGGTTAAACTCGGTGTACATTATAAAATGGCACTTTCCTGTCGAGTCAATCTAGTGAGCCGATTTCAGGTGGGATTGGACTTTCTAGTTTATTGTTGGCTAATTAGAGGATATTAAGAATAGTTCTTCGCAAAAAATGTTTTTCCTAAAATTTGGTCTGGTAAGTGAGTGAAGGTGAGCCTTGGAGCAATGGTCCGAGGCAGAACTAGAAGGTTAGCTACGGGTTCGGCTAGTATGTATATTAAGAAATCCAAACCCTGTATGTATATTAAGACAATCCAATATAAGTATAAAATTTAAATTTAGAGACCATTTACTAACATTTGATGTTGTTGTCCAACAATTAAGAACTCGTAAATTTCAAATCCTTAATCTGCTACTGAGGATAGTATTTAATCACAATTTTTTGTTCCAAAACAAAGAAAATATTGCCGTAAAAGCCTTTTTCTAAATAGGCCTCAATGATTTTAGCTCCCTTCAAATCACGCTATGCCAAACCCATATTGAGAGCTCTACATTCCAGCTGTAATTCTTGTTAAATGATCTCATGAGATTTCATGCTTCCAATTTAGGAATGGTTCTTGCAAAAGAATATTTTTATTTCTCTTAAAAAAAGTAGTATACTTCCTTTGTTTTAGTTTGTTTGAACTACTTTACTTTTCAATTCATTTGAAAAAGAATGACCTTTTCCCTTATCAGCAACTCTACAATTCCATTTTTCAAAATGACATGTTTAAAACGACAAGATTAAATGTACTGTTGGTACATTTAACATATTTTAAATTTTCTGATTCAATTTTTTTTTTTGTATTTCCATAAATTCCGTATTGATTAAGTCAAAACACGTCAATCATTTTGAAACGAAGGGAGTAACTAGATGTAAAATTCTGGTCCTTTTTGAAGTAATGGTATAGCCTAGGGAACATAATTTGTTTTGCTACTCAAAATACTTGGAAAACAATAACAACCTAAAAACTAAAGCTAAAAGATAGCCTACTGCAGACTTGATCAAATTTAAACAAGACCGATATTGTATAACTTTAAGGGATCAACATTATGACATTACAAAAATTGACAAGGTGTATAAGCAGGTCATGGTTACTATCAGTGACATATACTTCTTGTGTAAAAGCTAAAAAAGTAAACTTGGCTTGTAGAGACATTCTCATGATATGGATCATTCAATACAATTGGTATAAGTGGGGTTACCAGGTTCACGAGAACCTATGCTTTCCTCTCTGGATCATATATAAGTGGTGTTATATTTTTTAAAAAATATTTAAATATAGATGTGTGAACCATGAAGTATTTTTGTAATAGTGTACCTATACTTTCGAAATCATGGACATGCCTCTGCCACCAAGGATATGAGAGTGTTGACAAAGAGTCACGAGCCATGACCTGTGGTTTTTGAACCTAGTCCAACTACACCTTATGATGTTGACTTGCGCGACGACATGTTCGATGAGGATGATATGTTGGACATGTTTGATAAGGTGGCCAACGATGGGGTTCTCTCACCTAGGCAACAAAGAAGTGGAAGCAACAAAACCAAAAAAGAGAACATATGGAGGGCAACATAGTCAGAATTTGTTTCAAGGCTATCAATGCTACTAGCAAAACGGAATCATATGACAATATTAACAACTTCAACTAGAACCAATAAATACAAATAAAAGTGATGAATTATCAAATGTTGTTGGACAGATTTGATGAAGAAGACAAGAGAAATAGAGACGACGACTTCAAGTGTTGGACTTGAATATATCTTTTAAGAAATAGAATTTAAAATTGTTGTAGTATATGTGAAAGAAGTTGACTAAAATAAAATTGATGATTAAAAAGTACAAAATATTTATAATTATTTATGAAAAACTAATATCATATATGCAAATAATTATAAGATTTATTTATATTATTTATCAATTAGACTTATCTTCTTTTTTAAAAAAAATTATTTTACTAAAAACCAAAACCAAATAAAATGTTATCATTTTTTAATATTTAAAATTAAATCAAATGTCGGTTTTTCAATCGATTTGGTTTGGTTTGATTTTTCACCAAATCATAAACACCCCTGATCTAAGTTTAGGATTTAATCTAGAAAAAGAAATATTTTATTTATTTGACAAAATAATAAATAGTTGTCAAATTCTGATCCTTTTTTTAGCTATGGTATCGAAATAGTTGTCATATTTCACTTTTCGAGAGTCAATGACAAATTTTTAAAGCAAATTAAATTAGATTATATTAATTCAATATCTTAAAATTAATATATGTGTGTGCGTGTGTTTGGACTCGTTTTGAATCAAAACTATAACTATGAGTTTAGGTTTTGCTTGTAAATTTTCTAGGGATTATATATATATATTCAAAATCAATATGGAAAGTACTATATATTATAGACTTTTTTCATCTTAAAAATATATCCTAAAATATTAGTTAAAGTTCATATTGTTTGACTTTGAAAAGGGGAATCGAAACCAATATTTTGAAACAGTGGAAATGTTACTTTCATTCAGTAGTTGGTCAAACTATTGACTTAATTCAATTCCTATGTTTGTTCCTATTTTGGCATAATCCTATTTTGGCATAAAATTGAACGGGTTACTAAATATAAACATACAAATTACTATCTATAGATGAGTGCAAGCAGCTATAGACATATCTCAAACAAAATCAAGCAATAATTTCTATCAATTACAATGCAAGACCTGAAAGTCGTTTCACGTCCAATCGTATTAAATGTAGGCAGGATAGTGGTGCGTGTGTCTACGATGTGGTATACGAGGATGGATTAGAAACAAAAGGTTGGATTGCAGAGGATGCGATTACTTTTGTTTTAGATCAAAATCAGCAAAGAATTCTTTTTGAATGTGGAAAGAATCAAATGAGTGGAGAGCGGTCTTTTAATCCTGAATATTCTGGAATTGCTGGCATTGGGCTTAGAGCGTTGACTGGTGGATATTCATTACCATCGCAATTTGAAGCAGACATTATGGCCATGTGTCTACCGGGAATTGACTCTGACGGATCAACAATTAGCTTCCACGCAACGCCATTTAAGAAAACAATATCAGCAGAGCCTATATTCTATTTAGTCAACCTTTATAAAGTTTTTATCAACGATAAGGAAATCCCATTGAACCCATCATTTTGGAATTTCAGAAATGAGAAATTCGGTGGTTGCATGGTTGATACCGGAACAATTGTTACCCGTTTCCCTCGAGATTTTTATAATGTATTCCGTGACACGTTCAGACAAGAAGTAGTAGAGATTCCTTTATTTAATGCTCCAGTTGGAAATAGAGGATCCGGGTTTTGTACCATCGAGACCCGAATAATTTGTTGTTACTAAAACAACAGCGAGTCGTTGTGCATGCTCTGTCTGGCTTTTGTTCCATGGTACCATGGCCTCGCACTTATAGGAAGTAATCAACTCCAAGTATAGGATTAAATTTTGATATGGCAGCAAATAAGCTGTCTTTCAAGTCTTGTCCTTTTACTATTCCATTTTATTTTGAGCCGGGGATCTTTCGGAAACAACCTCTCTATCTCACATCACATCTGAGGTAGTGTTATGGACTACATACACTTACCCTCTCCAAACCCCACTTAGTGGGAATATACTGGGTATATTTATGTTGTTGTTGTTGTCGTCGTACAATCTAAGAGTTAATATCTCAAAAGGTCAGTCAACTGAACAAAATCATTAAACTAATATTTGAATCAATAAAATCACTTGACTTAAAGTTGTTATCTTCTAAAATAAATCAACTAAATTCATCATTAAAACAAAATTTTACATGAAAAAATTAGTGATTTTTTGTGCCATATAAACCTGAATTCCAGCAATAAAGAAAATTTATTGTACCGCTCCTTTTAGTGCATGCATCTATTGAATATTTATTCTCATTCAAGAAAACATATTTATTCCACGTGAAAAAAACATAGAAAACAGGGTCAATCTAGATGGATTATTTATACATATGAAATGGTTCCTTTAACACAAATACATGGTTTGAGCCAAAGCTACTCGTATTTAAGATGGTTTCTCGCCCCTGCTTCTAGTCCACGTGCAACTGTATCTCAGGGCTCCCTGTAAGGTCGTGGACTCGAGCAAGTGCAGCAACTGTCAGATACACTTGTAGCATTGTTGGCCTTTGATCAGGAATGAATTTCATACAGTTACTTGCGAGTTCAAGTAGCTGCCTTACCATGTCATCAAATCCTTGGCCTAACAGTAGTTTATCCACGTCAAGAGGACCGGCGAAAGAGCTGCTGGACAAATTTAGACTTGAGCAGCTCAATTCGTAAGATTGTTTCCGCGTTAAAAGCTCGAGAAGCACAACCCCAAATCGATAGACATCTTTCTTGTATGTTGTAAAGTCGAAAGACTCGACTATTGGCAATAGACTCAAGTTTGAATCTCTGTCATTTGTTTTTGCAAGGGTTGCCTCCCAAAAATTGGACAGCTTGGGATCAAAATTTTCATCGAGCAAGATACATTGTGAGCTTATGTTACCATGCACAACATGAAAATTTCCACCATCATGAAGCCAAGCCAGGGCTTTCGCGACGCCAGCAATAATTTTAACCCTTAGAGGAAAGTCCAAGAGTCTTGCATTGTCATCGGTTGAGTGCAACCACTCATATAAGTTTCCATTACTCATGTACTTGTAAACCAGAAGGCGCTCGTTCCTCTCAGAACAAAATCCAATTAGAGGCAGCAAATTCGGATGCCTCAGACTACCCAGAGTCTTGATCTCGGAAACAAACTCTTCCTCCAAATCTTCCGAAACATGGAGCCTCTTTATAGCAACTGTCCATCCATTTGGGACCAGTGCTTTGTACACTTTTCCCAGCATTCCGTTCCCGATTTCATTATCTTGGCCAAAATTCGAAGTCGCTTTTGATAGTTCAACAAAACTCATTCTTGTAACAAACATCTCCAGATTTAAATTCTGCGGAAAAGAACATATCTACCATTAGTACATTTTTTACTTTTCCTCTACAACAACAGTTTGAGTAAGTAGTTTGGCTAGGAGCAAATTTTAAGAAGAAAAAAAGAAGGAAATTTTTGAAACTTGTCTGGCTATAAAAGCTTGTCACTAAGAGTAAAATGAGAAGTTTAAGTAGACGTTTACTCATAGATTCTAGATATGTTTCACTTTATTTGGAAAAAGATGGTTGAGAGCAAGAAAAATATTTACCTTTGGGTGGTTGTTTACTTCTTCTAGAGGCCATTCATTTCCATCAATCACCATTACCTTTGTTCTGTTCTTGATCAATAGAAGAATATTTTTTACACCAGGTAAGCCTAAGAAAAAAAGATAGATACCAACTAATGCTGAAAGCGACCAACCCGTCACAAAGCCACAAACAAACAGGACACGATGGTTCCCAACTGCACCACATGGGTCTAGAGGTTCACCGCAAAGTCCTGGATTATTTGCATAACTTTCTGGTGGAAAAGAGACATCGATAAAATTTGGCACTGGCCCTGTCTACATGTTGTTGGAGAGATTAAACTTCTTGAGTTGACCTAACAAGCCAATTCCCGGTGGGATTGAACCTTCTAGTTTATTCTGGTCTAATTTGAGGTTATTAAGAAAAGAGCAATTCGCAAGGGTAACTGGGATCTCGCCTGAGAATTCGTTGCTCGAGAGATCAAGAGTTACAACATATCCGATTAAATTTGATATATCCGAAGGGATGGTTCCATATAGCTTGTTGTTTGAAAGATCAAGAGAAGTTAAAGAAGAGCAATTTTGAATGCCTCGCGGAAACTCACCAATTAATCCCATGTCTGGAAGACTAATGCTTAAAACCTTGCTCTCATCAGGATGCCAGCATCGTATTCCTACAAATTTGCATATGAAACCTTCTGTCAGATTATCGAATTTCCACGTAAAATCCAAGCTACCTAAAGGGTCTTCCAACGATTCTTTTATCGATCTCAAACAATCGATGTCACTCCCGACCGCGTTGCATCTTAGAGAAGATTTACAAAGTACAACGAAAAATAGCAGTACTAAGTGAAGAATATTGAAGGTGAACATTTTGTGAGTGAAATTTTTGGTTTTAGAATCCATTACCCTGTAAATTTATTGAGTTATTTGCTTAGGCAATTGTGGTGTAACTTACTTGATTGATTTTTGCAAAAATGAACAGCAGTTGACTTGGGGTCAAGCAAGGTACAATATTTCCAACACATTTTTTATACTCAAAACATCTTATTTCCACAACTTTGGTCAAGTTGGTAGGGTATGTTGTCTATATTATTAGTTTCAGTTTAGTTGAATCTGAATAAGCAATACCACAATCAAAAGAAAACACGAAGAACATACAAATTTTACGTGAAATCACGGGCAGAGGAAGAGAAAATTCACTATAATGAAGAGGAGTATAAGGCGGAGACGAAAGTCTCAATGACTTGTGTTAAAACCGCAAAAAATAACCCACTAAATCACACTTATATAACACGTGCGTACGAATAAATCCTAAGCCCAAAACATACAGGTCCATACCGTAGGGGCTTTGACCCCGCACCCACAACGGGGTCTATGGTGGAAAGAATCTCAAATATGGGTCGCACGGCGAACTTGGTAAAATTGGTGTTTTCTTATTTATTTAGCAAACAATTTTCTTTATTTTTAGAATTTTTTTTTCTATAAAAAAAATCTTTTAATCAATTAAATATGAAAAAATAAATATTTCCATATTAAATACATACTAATTCAATTCAACTGATTTGATAGGTTGTTTGAAAAAAATTCCACACCTATGGTTATTATTCTTTTCACTTTTTTATTCCCTCTTTTTTTTTTTTTTTGGTGCAAAAATAGACACATGTAAAGTTCCAACCAAATTCTTTATGTTCTTAGCTAACTTTACATTACAACTCATGCACTATTACATATTATTATTACTGTAAAATAAATATTCATTTTTAGTCTTGAAAGTTCTACACATAATCTGATAAAGACATCATTAACGCAATTTTAATTAAATTACTCTTGTTCAAATTTTAATAACAAGTGTTTATGTTACATGTGTATGTCAATAAAAACGGTGGAATAATTTTATTTGTGTATATAAATATATGGATATGATCAAGAATTTTTCATTTTATATTTTTCTTGTTAATATATTGTAAGGTGCTGGGAACTTTGAAGAAATAACTAGAGTAACAGTACAACTCTTACCATGGGAAGAAGTAAAGTTTTTTAAACTCAATTCACTTTGTTGTGTAATTTTTTTTTTTATATATTTATTTGTTGTGTTCGAATCAGTTTGTGTATATATCGATTAATTTATATCGCACTTAAGTTATACTTGATATTAGGAATTCTTGCAGTGTTTCGTACTATATTCCTAGTGTTTGAGTCAGTTGATATGCACCTCGATTAATTTTGAGGCACGTGTTATATCATACCAGCATATGTATAGGATAACTTTGTAAACCTTATATTAGGAATTCTTGCAGTGTTCTTTTCTGTATTCGTAGTGTTCGAGTTAGTTTGTATGCACCTTGATTAATTTTGAGACACGTATTATTTTATACCAGCACATACCTAATAGTAGGAATCTTGTAGTCTTTTTTTTTTTATATATATTTAGTGTGTAGTTTGTGCATATCTTGATTAATTTTGAGGCACGTGTTATCTCATATCAACACATGTATAGGAGAATTTTTTTCGTGTTTTTTTATATATTCATAGTGTCAGTTTGTGCGTACCTTGATTAATTTTGAGGCACGTGTTATCTCATACCTGCATATGTATAGGATAACTTTGTACACGTGATATTAGGAATTATTGTAGTGTTCTTTTCTATAATTATAGTGTTTGAGTCAGTTTGTGCACATTTCGATTAATTTTGAGGCACGTATTACCTCACACTAGCACATGTATAGGATAACTTTGTACACATGATATTAGGAATTCTTGCAGTGTTTTTTATATATTCATAGTTTCAGTTTGTGCGTAACTTGATTAATTTTGAGGCACGTGTTATCTTGTACCAGCACATGTATACTCCTAGTGTTTGAGTCAGTCAACCTCGATTAATTTTGAGATACCAGCATATGCATAGGATAACTTTGTAGACCTGATATTAGGAATTCTTGCACTGTTTCTTTTTATATTCCTAGTGTTTGAGTCAGTTTATAGATTAATTTTGAGGCACGTGTTATGTCATACCAGCACATGTATAGGATAACTTTGTAGACCTGATATTAAGAATTCTTGCAGTGTTCTTTTCTATATTCATAGTGGTTTGAGTCAATTTGCACACATCGATTAATTTTGAGGCATGTGTTATCTCGTATCAGCACATATATGGGACAATTTTGTCCACTTAGATGAGGGACTTATGCAGTTTTTTTTGTTCTGATATGATATTATATAGTTGCCAAGTTGGGATTTTTTTGAAGTTTGGAAAAGGTGTTAACATGGAAAATTCTTATGAATTTATTTTTTGTGGTGAGGGGGTTTGCATAATCTTGGATTACCATAGGATAAATTGTGTTTATATTTAAAGAAAAAAAATATATATTTTGGTATTTACATCAATCAAGATTGATTTCGGTCTATGTGGCTCTGTCACTCTGGCTATCTATGTTGCTCGGACTCTTTGAAAATGTGGATGGATGCAGGTCGTATCCTCCAAAAGTAGTGGCCTTTCGGAGGATTTGACAAGGGTGCGGCAAGGTTAGATTTTTGGAGATTCCGAGTAACATAGCTGGCTGTATGCTATGTATTCTGTTAAGAGGACTTTTAGCAAGAGCTGCAAAAGTAGGTTGGTCATTGGAATTGTTTTTGTGGTTGTAGGACCTGCTAGGTGCTATCGTCAAATAAAGGGGAAGCCCTATCCAAAATCGCGATTTAATCGCGGTGTGCCTGATCCTAAGATTAGGATTTACGATGTTGGGATGAAGAAGAGAGGGGTCGATGAGCTGCCGTGCTGCGTGCATTTGGTTAGTTGGGAGAAAGAGAATGTGTCAAGTGAGGCGTTAGAAGCTGCACGTATCGCGTGCAACAAGTACATGGCGAAGAATGCAGGAAAGGATGCTTTTCATCTGAGGGTCAGAGCTCATCCATTCCACGTTTTGCGCATAAACAAAATGTTGTCCTGTGCTGGAGCCGATAGGCTCCAGACGGGCATGAGGGGAGCATTCGGCAAGCCTCTTGGGACTTGTGCACGTATTGCGATTGGCCAAGTGCTGCTGTCTGTTAGATGCAGGGATTCAAACTCTCGTCATGCCCAAGAAGCTCTTCGTCGTGCAAAGTTCAAGTTTCCTGGTCGCCAGAAAGTCATCGTTAGCAGTAAATGGTATTGCTTTATACTCGCTTTCGACATTCAGCGTTTAATGAATGGGTCCCAAATGGGTCCTGAGCCGTGAGCCGAGGGCCTACCGGAAACAAAAACACAGGACGCTCTTCAGCTATGTAGGTGTAGCATGTTGTAAGATGTTCTTATACCTGCATTCTCTTGCATTTCAGGGGGTTCACACCTTACAAACGTACCGATTACCTGAAATGGAGAGCCGAGAAGAGGATCGTGCCAGATGGCGTCAATGCTAAGGTTCGACATTCATTTCTCTTCCCCGAATGGAACTTTTTTAATAACGCAGACATCCCCAACTGTTAGTTTAGAGAAGCACACCTACTCCTATAGAAAAGCGAGACATTACTAAACAAACAAGAAAACCAATATTGTTCTTTTCTCATCTTTTCTTGTTTGGCTTGCAGCTTCTTGGCTGTCATGGACCTTTAGCTGCAAGGGAACCCGGACGTGCATTTTTACCTGGAACTGTTTGAATCTGACCATGATTCATGTTATCGTTGAGATGAGGGCGCTATGCATATCATGTGTTATTTTAGCAGCTAGTGTAGTTTCTTAGTCTCTGTAGGAAATATAATACATCGAAATAAAGGAATTTGCTCGGGCTGTCCAAAAAAGTTGCTCGCCGATTGCAGATCTTCTGAAAATACACTTTCTGAGGATCAGACACGACCGCGTAGCCATTTTTGAAGAGCACGAGCTACATAAAGTTCTAGGTGAGTCTTCGCTTGTATCATGTGTTTACTGGCATTCTCTGTCATGTCTGTATTCGCGTTATCTATACAGCTATCATTAGTATATTGTCTCTGTTATAATTATAGTTGCTTCTTCCAAGTAGTAAATATTTATTTTGTTGCACCAAAAGTTCATAGAACTAAATTCGCTATCCGATCCAACAAAACTCGAAGTCTTTAACCTACAATCGAATATCCAGAAAGTTTTAGATTTCGAGTTGGCCCAAACTATGCCCCTCTTGTCCATAGATTCACAGCTCCTCAAGTCTTGTATACACTTTGTTTAGTAAGTTGGTGCAGCTCTGAGGTGATGTGCAAGGTCCACACATGAGATAAATGACATTGCCAAGAGGCCTCATATAGATTCCGTCTTCGCGGAGTTTCTGGAGGAGAGATCTAGCATACAGAGAAGCATACCTGCATGGTTTTGACACAAAATGAAGCTTCACAAGTATAGTACAAGCAACATAAAACCAGAACAGTACTGACTATATGCTGTAATTTGTTAATCAAATGCTGGCGCTACGACGAACAGATGCACAAACACTGATGAGTAGCAGATAATGAACAAGATAACAAGAGTCCTCTATAAGGTAACTGAGTTTTTTTGTTGATATAACATAAGGAAGTGACTTTTATGGCATACTTGCTAATCAAATGCCTGCACTACAACAATCAGATGTATAAACTGACTTTGATGGTGTTCTTTCTTATCAAATGTAACAATATCAGAGGTACAAACATTGCTGAGCAAAAGTATACTAGTTTTCCCTATGTAGCAAAATATTCCCTATGCAGTCCAATATGGACTTTTTTTTTAACAACTGTGGTGTTTGGCCAGCTTGAGCGCACTTCAACTAATTCCAAGAATACACACACACCCCACCCCCACAAAAGCAAACATGTACCAGGTAACCCACCGAGGCTAGGGTAGATGGGAAGAGATCACATAGTGTTTTTGTCTCCGTTGAGATTTGAACATGAGACCTCCTGGTTCTCACCCACTTCATTGACACTAGGCCACACCCTTCTGTAGCACAATTTGCATGTTCCAGCTTTCACCATAAGCTATAACTAGACTTTAACTTAATGATTGAGCCATATTCTAGTCTTTTCAACTTCGACCAGAACTTGTCCAAACAAGGCTCTCCTTTGAGGAGCAAATAAGTCCCAGGTGTAAATTTAGCATGCAACCAACGAAATATACATGTCAAAAAGCAGTTTCTAGCTAGTCAAATATGACTTAAACAAGCTTCTAAATGATTCTTAATATGAGCTCTATGTCACAGCTTACATAGTTGCACCACTTTAATATGGTATTTAAGGTAAGCATAAGAATTTCCATGGGTAAACAATCACTGCATAAAACTCCTAATTTACAAGAAATAGCATAGACTACATACCCAGCATTAGACCCTTCTGCTTGAAGTTCCAATGCACATAGAGTCCCCAACACAACCACTCTATGCACTGCTGGAAGTAAGGAAATTTGTCTCACCAAGTCTGGATCCCACAGCTGCAAACATCCAAGAATTGATGAAGTGAGAAACACTTGTAACATGTTAAAAACAAGATGTTGGGGATTCATCTTTTATAACAAACCCGCTTGTAACATGTTAAAAACAAGATGTTGGGGATTCATCTTTTATAACAAACCCGCGTTACAAGTTTTTTACAGGGTTGACCTCGCGTTACTGCAGTCAGTAGATAATTGTAGAAATTTGGATCAATTTAATGGAGGACCCATATAACATAGCAAAAACTATACGGCGATTTACTGACTTTAAAGTCGATCAAAATCATGCCTTGGTGCTCTATAGTACGCTTCTAATATTTTGGCGTACGATACTAATATGCTTGCCCAGCTTCGACAGATTCCAAATTTATGGGCTCCAATTGTTGTGCAAAGAGATTTTTAATCAAGGAAATTGCAGATTGTGTATATATCACCCAGACTCCCCTTTGTGGGATTACACTGGGTATGTTGTGGCATATTATGTACATTGATTAGCAGATGTAAATATTTTTGGCCGAGCGGCCAAATGTGAATTCCCATTTTAATTATCCTAAGAACATTGTGCTGAATAGTCTGAAACAATGACATTTATATGTTTCCACCAAAACAGTCTAGGAGACGAGAAAGCAGAGAACTGTTTTTTTTTAAATCTAGAGAGAAAACAGAAAACTGTTATTAGAAAACTTTCATAAAAATGAAGAGTACACTGTTTCCGGGAACAGAAAGAGAATGCAACTTTTAGTAAGCTTCGTATTTATAAATGTGCAACAACATTTATGAGCCAACTGCATTTTTTTTCACATACCTCCCTGAGCAGCATAGCTTCAGATATCAGATTATGATTTGTTTTGGAGTCCTTAAACCATTTGATTGACTTTACAGCAGCTGTACAACCCAGTGCATGTGCAGTGTAGGAGTGACCATGCAAGAGTGCCTGGAGCTGAAGCAAAGGAATGAGGTTACACCACCAATCATATGATATTGTACTTAAATTGGGCAAAACTATCAATGAGAAGCAAAAAGTGCATTTTAGCTGATCCAACAAAGCTTTGGCTGAATCAAGTTTTTCGCTCACCGAAGCAAATACTTGACAAGCAGATGGTAAACACTGATGAATATACCTTTGAGTCTCCAACAAATGCTTCAAATACAGCTTCTGATGCTAAAGTGACAGCCAAGGGCACAATGCCACCAGTCATCAACTTGGCAAAGCAGGCTATATCTGGCTTACAGCGAATAAACTCCGTAGCAGACTGAAAAAGCAAAAGACACAAATTGAAATTCCTAAAACCAGAGAAGTGATACCTCAAGTGATGTGGCTAGGAACCCGGAAACTCATATATCAAGTATTCTAGCAAACAAACCTCTGCTCCCAGACGCCAGAATCCCGTAAAAACCTCATCGAAAATAACAGGAATTTTTTGATTTCGGCATTCTTTCACAAGTACTCTCTGAAATAGTGGATCAACCATTTCCATTCCTCCAGCGCCATGTATCACTGCAAATAATTGCAAGTAAACCGCATTGTTATAGAAAGTTGAATCATTACGAATAGCGTGAAATATTCTTAATTAACTTCATAGGAGACATTAAAGAAAATCACTAAGAACATGTTACACAATATTACTCGATTGTTTAATAAGTAGCAATTAAAAGTTCCATGACTTAGGAAAAATTCTTTTATCTCATATAGCCAAAAACTCCTATATGGAAAGCCATTGTGCATGTTGTTCACCAAAACAATTTCAAAAAGAAAAGTAAACCATATACGATACGGAGTATGGAAGATAAAGATCCAAAAAAAGTAAATGCATCTAGAGTTAAGTACGCACCAAGAAGGAAAAGATGGAGGGGAGGAGACCCAAAAAAAATGTGTCAAAGTCTTACCTGGTTCTATAATCAATGCTCCAGTTCGAGTAGACCCGCTTGAGTCAATAATTAGATGTAACGTTTTCCATATATAAGAGTGATATATATCAGCAAGATTTGAAGTGTCGCGGCTTTCCTTGAATATGTTCTCGCGCAAACTGAAAGCTGAAAAAGAAACTAATACTTATAGTACTGAAAATTGAAATAAGAATATCACCAGAAGTTGTGCTTCACTTACTCAAATCTTCAAGACTGGGATTTTGAGTTTCAATCTCTTGCGGAAGGCTAAGTTTCCAAACACCATGACACATGGCAACTGTTGGTGGATCTAAAAAATGACCTCTTCCCTTATACCTGCAGATTTACAATAGGTACAATACTTCAGATATTACAAAAGGACAAAAGAAAAAAGGAAATACTTTCAAAAATATTAAGGTCATACCATGGTTGCTGGTAAAAACCAGTATAAGGTGACGGCGCCTGTGCTTCCATAGCACCCAAAGTGTCACCGTGGTAAGATCCTCTGAGGGCTAAAACCTGGTTCATGAGACAGAAACCTCCATCCATAAACTAGCAGCATGTATATAATAAATACTACTTATTGCTCTGCTCTCAAATTCGTGAAAGGGAAGAAACTTGAGTACTAGGCCACCTAGCATTTTCCAGCAGCATCTGACCTTACAACTAATGGAAAGTAAAGCCGAAAGTGAAATGGCTTAATACGGTAAAGAAAATTAAAAGAATTGATTTAAAAAGCTACTTAGCTTTTGCTCAAACTTGACATTGATTGAAATGTCAGATCTTTACAAGCACCCAACTAGAGTGGTGCATTGATCATTCCTTGTTCTCCAAATACATTAAGTAAATGAAGTGGCACTTTTCAATAGTGAAACCGAAACTTTGTGATACATTTAGCCAATCAATATTATAAACTCAGTGAGTAAAACAAAGTGTAACTACTTGGAAGAAAATAAGTAGACCAACCTTTAAATCAACATGACTTTCAGAATTCTCAGCCACCAAATCGTCAGAGACAATCTTGTGATCAAACAAGAACTTCCGTAGTGCCATTTTGAGAGCTATTTCAATTGCTGTAGAGCCATTATCTGAAAAGTATACTCTCGAAGCCCACCCTATAAAAACAATGTTCTTAGAAAACTAATCTTATAGCAGTCTGGCTATATTTAACATTATTTAGGTGTACAACCAAACATGAAAAACATGGAGAAATACAAAGAGTTCCAAAGATAAGAGTCCTGATTAGGCTCATCACTCCAGCTCGCTAATTTCCCTAAGAAATGACAAGGCAAGCACAGACAGGGTTTAAAAGACAAACCTTTCCCAACGCCTTCAAGCAAAAGTTCAGCACATTCCAAAGCCGGCTCGTAAACATTTTCAGGGAACATTACATGCCCATATCTAGCAGTAGCATAACCCATATCTCTTGCAAGCTCAATCTGAAACCACCTAAAGACAAACAGAGGAAATCGAGCTACAGTCTTATATAATGCTGGCAATTAAATAACAGGGTAAAGTCTTAAAGAAAGTAAAGCAAACTGGGAAACAGCATTTGTGAACAAATATAGTGTTTTTGCTCCTGGAGATGTCCCTTTAACTGTAAGACAATTTACCAAATAAAGCTTCATTTTCTTTTTCTTTTTTTTTTTCGGTTATTTTATTTTTGTGGTTTGTCTGTTGTTTTGTCAAGAAAGAATCACTTTCATTCAGTAGCATATATGGAAAAAGTGTCACCATTTTCATTTTTCAGGAATTTTGGTTTCTCCATTTCAGGGAATAGGACAAAATTATTAGCAATGTAAGGGCTCTACATGGTCTAAATTATGTCTAGGCTCATGATTTCTGCACTCTTGAGCTATCAGGAAAATCGGCCTCATTAATTAGCACATTTAAGGCTCATCAGAGGTGATTGCATCTATGATTGATAAGTTGGTGATAAAGGGGATAATTGTTTAAAAAAAATTGCAATTATTATTCAATCATATGCATCTCCATGCCCCTTGTCACTATTCGAACATAAACATGCACATACCAAAGACAAGTTCCTGGTTATAGTGATTTGTTATAAGACAATCATTGAGGTTGGATAAATTGCTATTAGCAAGGACATATCTACAGACTAACCTGTAAAGTAGCATCAGGTCCCTGCGTCCACCAACTTGCACATGCATCAAATTGTTGAGTGATTAAATCAACATTATTATTAACCTACAGCAGAAGCAGAAAATGAAACCAGCATGTGAGTGGAAGGTTAACACACAGCACAAGAAAGGCATAAATAGTATCTCTCCTGATAGAAATAGCAGATAGATGGAAGCAGTTATAACATCAAAAAAAAAAAAAAAAAAGAGGATGAAAAAAGAGATAGAGGAAACAAGAAGAATATCAGCAATAACAATATCAATAATATGTAGATAATACGCAGCAGTCGACAAGTTTTAGAACAATTATTTCTAGTACCGACTGCTGAGCATGTATTTCCAAAAGTACTGTCAGAAATGAACTAGATCAATGACTAAAAACAATAGCTATTTCATAACTTGGGGTAACATTCACAACCTTGTGCACAGCAAAGTTTTCTCCACACCGTGAATCTATCACTGTCACATTTTCTTCCGGTACAAGTTTGTGTTGAGTAAAGGGCCACCAGAAAAAATCATGTGCCTTCCTTGGCATGTCGTGTAATCTAGATGTTCTCTCCACAAAAGCTGACTGCATTATTTCTTCAAGAGAATGAAAAGTAGACAGCGCTTCTTGGAACCACTCCATCAGGTTATTTGACATCTCCTTTGGTATAGGTGGAAGAACAAGCACAGGGACCCTGTCAGCCAGGAAATGAACCTTCAGCCCTTTTGTTTAGTAATGAAAATACATGGAAACAAGATTGGGTGGTACATCCATCTATTTTTTTAGGGTCTAACCTGAAGCAGTAGAAGATAACACTGATAACGCCCAAGTAATGGCGTTAAACTATATTTTCCTCTTCAAACCAAAAATTCAAGTCAATAGAAAAACAGCTATACGTTTACCTTCTTCGTAAGTAAGATGATAAAGGACCCTCATTAACTAGGCCATGGTCTTCAATTACTACAGCAACAACATCATAACCTCGAAGTTTTAAACTTTCATAGGCTGAAATAGTTGCTGAAATACCCCCTAGCCTTCCATCACCAACGAGAATAGCTGGGAAGCGGAAAGGTCTGTAAAAGCAGAAAGCAAATCAGAAATTGGCTGTTGAGCCATAACAAGTAAAAGTGTGAATCTGCCAAAAGAGGAAATGAAAAGATGCTGTACATTTGAAACTAAAATGCAGCAGTCTCTAAGTATTTACTTACAGGAGAAACAGATATTAATATTGCTTTCTTTTAAATGCATCTAATCTTGTACAAATTGCCCAAGCAATTCAATTAAACATGATTTGATAACAATAAAGTAAGATCTTCCTTCAAGTATTATAAGTTTGAGCGTCCACCTCTGCCATTCTTATTCATCTTAGTTTTGAACGATGAACAGTGCGAGTAGCATGTACCCTAAAGCTGAGCACATATTTCTACTGTTTGTCTTGAGTTTTCCAATGATCCCCTTCTTGGAAGGTGGAGTAGTTTAGCAAACTTTGACTCTTTGCAACGTTCTCAACAAAATGTTCAGGTTGAAACTGCTGAACTACGAGTCATTCAACATGATTATAATCTTTCTTGCTTAGCACCTCTAGCGGTCTTGTAATCATGGATTGCTACTTTAGGGGTTCAAAACAAGAGAGGATAGCTAGAAAACATGATAGTATGCCAGAAGTACTGACAAACGCATCACCTCGTCTATAATTTTTCCTTTCAAGTAATTCCATTTGCCAACTAATTCATCAAATAGTAGTCACTAACATAGCTAACTTACTGCAAAAGTTGCCTACTTTTAAAGGGCATCTCACTAACGTGGTCACCACGAAAATCTCTTTGAGGAATAGTGCTAAATGGTCACATGACTGTCAGGAAAGTAAGCTGAGCTTTTGACCTAGGTAACTGAGTAGATTCATTTTTGATAGCCAACTGACTAAATTATTCGTTTGTGTTTTTGCTTACAGATGTACAAGCAACTATAACATTGTTCTGTAGACTTGATATTACAGCACTGTTACGATTAAACTCATTATACTTCCATGGTTCCATCAAGTCAAAGCTTGACCGAATATATGTTTTCTTTTTCAAGATGAGAACAAAAGCATGTAAACTTTATTTTGGACTACCAGTAAGACTAAAATTCTGGATATATCTTCCCTAGTATATTTTCATTTACAAAACTAATAGTGTATATAAGTACCTCATATCTGCAGTAAATCCTCTTGGTATATCGAAAGTTTTAAAAAATCCACGCACCTATACAAGTCGCATTGAAGTGAACCAGATGGTCCTGGACTGGCAACACCACCAGCAGTCTCGATCACACAAAAAGCTCCACCTTTTTCACTTTCCAGTTCAATCCCTAAGCAACCCTTCAACATCCCCAACAACTCATCATCCTCCACTCTAGCATTTTCCCTCTCCGCAACTAAATGTGGCGATAACGCCTCTTTCCACCCATACATTGTCTTACAAACCAACTTCGAATAACCTTTCATTTCCCAATTCTCAGTCCCTTGCAATCTCCTCTCCTCATACAACCCCAGATTCACAACCCCATTTCCAAAACTCACATTTCCATCCCTTTCCACTCCAAACCCACCTCTCGCTAACCCCTCTGAACCTAAAACCGATCCTTTCAGCTCACGGTTTGCGTCAAAAACGGATAATTCAGCTCGATTCGAGTCGAAAAACTCACTCTTTTTCACAGCCCCATTTCCACAACTCACATTATCATCCCTTTCTACTCCAAACCCACCTCTCACTAATCCCTCTGAACCCAAAACTGATCCTTTCATCTCACTATTCGAGAGGAAAAATTCAGACTTTTTCACAACTCCATTCCCACAGCTCACATTTTCATCCCTTTCTACGTCAGACCCACCTCTAAACACATCCTTCGAAGCCAAACCCGACGCTTTCAGCACGTGATTCGACGCGAAAACGGAGAACTCAGGTCGATTTCTAGCGAAAAAATCTCCGAATTTACTATAAACGAAGAGGGAATCGGAGTCAATAGGGAACCCAGTCTGTAAAGGCTTCAAGTAGAGGAATTTACGGTGTGGTGAAGAGAGGTAAGAAGTGGAAAGTCCAGCTGAGACTAAGGTTTTTCCGAGGGAAGTATTGGCTGCCCAAATGGTGTAAATTGGGTGGCTCAGTGGCAGTGAATAGGTGGAAATGAAACGCCGGAGGCGGCGGAGGTGGTGGTGGTTCCGGTGGTGGTGACGGCGGAGGACGGAGGCGAAGAGGGTGGAGGTGGGTGGTGACATGGCGGAGAAGGGAGGAACCCTAGAGAGCGTAAAGTGAAGTGAAGTGAGGGCAACGGATAGCAGTTATAGAAAATGGCGGGAGTGGGACCCAGTTAATTTTTTTTTATTTTTTGAATTTCTGTAATTTTATTATTGTTGAAAATTAAAAATGTAAGAGCGCAAAACATTACTGTCTCGAACTCCTCAAAAATGTTCGACCGGTGCATGTTAGGTCCTTCAAAAGTAGCGGTACTGTGGAATACGGGTGACGTAATAGTTTTGGACCTTGTTAATGCGGCATGCTTTGCATCTTTCATTGCTAAAGTGTGAGTTTGAATTTGAAGGGTCCAATCAACGTAGACGAGAAACAAAGTTTAGTTCGTAAAATTGTTTTTTGTCGAGTTATAAATCTGCTCATCGTGCTCTTTTTCTCAAAGTCGACAATTCAAAACATGTCCATTTCTTTTTTTTTTTCTAATAATGGTGGTGTATGGTAGCATGCTCCTGCACTATTCCACCTGATACCTACAATACCTCTTTGACTTTGAGGAAGCAATCTTGGACATTTCATTTTTATGTCGAGTTATAAATCTGTTCATCGAGCTCTTTTTCTCAAAGTCGCTAACTCAAAATATATTGATTTCTTTTTTTCTCTAATAACGGTGGTGTAAGGTAGTACGCCCCTGCACTATTCCACCCGATACCTACTGCCACCTCCCACCAGAAGAACTTATTGCAAGATCTTGAACAATATTCCACCAAACAAAATGTCACCTAAATATAAGATTTTGGAGTAACCGATAAAGTTGCTACCATGTGACCAGGAGGTCACTGGGTTCAAGCCTTAGAAACAGCCTCTGGCAGAAATGCAATGTAAGATTGCGTACAATACACCCTTATGGTGGGCCCTTCCCCGAACACCGCGCATAAAGTCTTCTGTTTGTACATTTGGAAACTGAGATATGTTTTCCAACTGAATATTGGCATCAATGTCTAGTCGAAAAAGTAAAAGTTTCTGTTTATGTATGCTTATTCTCCTATATTTTCCACTTCAGTAAGCTTTCTGTCACATCTAAAAACCTGTATTTGCATCAAACCATTAGCTCTAGCCAGTGGCGGAGCCACAGTAACACCCTTCGTCGGAAATTTTTTTCGAGTATATAGGTTAAATATAGATATTTATGGTTAGATACATGTTGTTGCATACCCTTGACAAGCTAGAGAAGCATAGTCCAGTGGTCAAGAGTGTGCATTTCTGCATCAACAACCTGGGTTCAAACCTAGGAAAAATATGACTTAACCAAAAGTCTGGCTCTAGCAGGAGTTGTTCTTGACTGGCATTTGTCGCGACAGTGTTTAGAATACTATACTGTAAAGCAGATATTTTGTGTATTGACCACGAGAGCAATTTTGATATATTGCAGCAGTTCAGTCTATCAACTGAAGCCCCTGCCTGGCCGTAGCAACTACAGTGACATGTTTATATTTTTGGTGCAACTTGATTGTACATAACATAAGATACTAGAGTTTTAGACTCACTATATGATAAAAAGTATCTCTATGTGACTGTCCATTTTCCTTGTACACAGATTTAATGATCAACGAAATTTACCTTATCAGTATATAAACTAAAGTCCTCCATGAAGTAGGGGTAAAGGTCTGCGCCCCACTTGTGGGATTACGCCGAACATGTTACTGTTGTTGTTGTACTATGGCGATTTTACTTTCATTCGTACTGGTTCATCGGTTTCTTTACCAACTGCTCCTGCTCGAATTTCTTGTTGAAGTATCTGGCTTTTTTCCTGGAAGATAGCCAGGTTACTGAATCAATTGATGACTTCATTTGTCTATTGGATCGCGTTTAATCCTAAGTTGTTCGGATCCTTCAAAAATGATGTTGCACCTGTATTGGATCCAAATTCGTAGCTTTTGGAGTATCCGATACACACCTGTCGAAGAACTGACATCAATTTGGCTTAAAATATTTGTATATACCACCATTGACTTTGAAAAAAATAAAATACAGAAAAGCAACAGCTGCCATATGATGCAGATGATGAGGTAAGGTTACATTTTATAAAAATCATATCTTAAAGTCTGACAAAGTTCAGCTTTTTTTAATCCTGTTCTTTAGACTCCATGTAACCTAGAGGTCACGGGTTCAACTCGTTGAAATAGCCTCTTGCAGAAATGTAAGATAACGCCGCGTATAATAGACCCTTACGGTCCGTCCGGCCCTTTCCCTGACCCTGAGCATATCGGGAACTTTAGTGCACCGGGCTGCCCTTTATTTTTCTATATAACAAGATTCTTACTTGATCCAGATCTACACAAGACAGACCAGTGAACTTGACCAAAAAACATCATCAATGGCATCTGATCAACACAAAGATAGCCACAACAAGAACAGTTTAGAACCTGTTGTTGTATTTGTAGTGCCATTTCCAGCACAAGGCCATCTAAACCAGCTGCTACAATTTTCATGTCTGATATCTTCATATGGACTTCCAGTTCATATTGTTGGCTTCAAAACTCACATCCATCAAGCTAAATCAAGAAACTTTCAAGATTTGAATAAAATCCATTTTCATGAATTCCCAACTCCACATTTCGATTCACCTCCTCCGATAATTCCAACTTCCATCACGAAATTCCCAACACATCTCCAACCATCTTTCGAAGCCTCTAAGAAACTACGCGAACCGTTCACCAATCTCCTACATGAATTCTCCAACAAAGTTAGGAGACTTGTGGTTATACATGATCCTCTAATGTCTTCTGTTGTGCAAGATTTTTCTACCATTCCAAATGCAGAATCCTATGCCTTCAACTGCATCTCACCTTTCACTCAATTCTTTACCTTTTGGGATGCTATTGGTAGACCTTTTCAAGTAGAGGGAATGCCAAAAGTTATACCATCCATGGAAGGGTGCTTGTCTTTTGAAATCATGAACTTTATGGCTTATCAGTATGAGTTAATGCACAACAGAACAGGTGATCTATTCAACTCATGCAGATTGATTGAAGGAACTTACGTCGATTTGCTAAACAAGTTAGAGATGAATGCAAACAATAAGCAATGGTCTATTGGACCTATACTGCCAGACTTAACAACACTCCCAAGAGCTTCAACCAGCAGGCACAAAAGTTTGGAGTGGCTAGACAAACAAGGTCCAAAATCTGTTCTTTATATCTCTTTTGGATCGTCAACTACACTGACCGATGAACAAATTCAAGAATTGGCCATGGGGCTAGAAAACAGCAAGAAAAAGTTCTTGTGGGTGTTGAGAGATGCAGATAAAGGTAATGTTTTCGACAGCGAAACAAGAAAGGCAAGATTACCAGAAGGGTATCAAGAAAGAACTGAAGGGAAAGGTATTGTGTTGACAGATTGGGCACCACAGTTAGAAATTCTGGGACACAGTTCAGTTGGCGGATTTATGAGTCATTGCGGATGGAATTCATGCATGGAAAGTATTACAATGGGAGTTCCTATATTAGCTTGGCCAATGCATTCTGAACAACCATGGAATGCTACATTAATAACTGATATTTTAGAAATTGGCATTCAAGTGACAGAACAAGCACACCAAATGGAACTTGTTGATTCATCTACTATTGAGAAAGCTGTGAACAGATTAATGGTGTCTAAAGAAGGGGAGGAGAAGAGAAGCAGGGCTGAAAAGTTGGGTAAACAAGTTTGGCAATCAAGAGATGGAGGAGGTGTTTCTCAACTAGAGCTCAATTCTTTCATTGCTCACCTTAGAAGATAGGTGGTTCTAATCTATGTTGCTCGGACGCTTAAAAATGTCAACGCCGCACTGTCTAATGTAATGCATTTTTAGAAGATCTGACACAGGGGCTGCAATATCATTTGGAGAATCGAGTATAACGGTTTTTTAGGATCAAGCGCTTATTATTATGTTAAAAGCTATAATTGATTGCAATGGACAAGTTTATTTCTTAATCAAGGCCAACAACCAATAACTTGTAGACTCTCTTCAACATAGTAAATAGGGAATTAACAGCCACGTGCACTGAAACTCTCGCTATACATGTGGTCCGGAGAAGTGCAGACCACAAGCAGCTATTTTACGCAGCCCTGCTCTGCATGCAATGGCTAGACATATGTTAACCAAGAAGATGATCATGCATTCGAGTAAAAGCTTCATGTTGAAGCATCTCAAAATTATAAGAGATTAGTGAATCTTATTGGAAGAAAAATGAATTTACAGAAAGTATACCATCTATTACAGACAGATAATCAACTCAATGATCTCGAGCAAAAAATCCGGAGTTTACACTCTGCGCGAACGAAAAGCCTAAATCAATGGTACATTAGCCTTGCAGCCTCATTTATTACCAAGTTGTTCAGCCACTTTCCCTAATAAAGATGCTTATATCAAACAATAAGATCAGGCTATGGCACGTAAAATCCCAATTTATCATACATCCAAGTACATCCATTTGTTGACGAAAATGTGAAGATTTCAAAGGATCGGCCAAAAAAAAGGGGAAGTATCAATCTACAGTAACATGGACTCTGGATTCTCTATGTAGCCTTTGAATGCTTTGAGCCATTCTGCACCAATTGCGCCTAGACAAAACGGAAATTATTAAAGGTTAACCGAGAATTGTTTTTTCAAAGAGGTGGATATGAAGAACCAACTATCTAGATAAGCCGGTCAAGTCATGGTCACTCACCATCAATAACCCGATGATCACAGCTCAATGTTACAGACATCATACTGGAAAACTTGTACAGGTCTTGGCCCGATCCTGGAACCACCCTTCTCTCGGCTGTTTAAGAAGAGGCAATGATGAGCACAAAATATCACCGCAGAAACAAAGCGTTTCAATATGAGATGCAAACTTACCAGATCCAACTGCTAGGATGGCTGATTGTGGAGGGTTAATGATGGCACAGAACTGTTTAATGCCAAAAGGCCCTCCCAAATTGCTGACGGTGAATGTCCCACCCTGTGAAATAAGAAACGAATGAACTGAATAAAAAATATGTTTGTCCAACTTTGAAAAGGAAGATGTTTAACTGCAATGCACACCTCATAATCCTGTGGTTTTAAGCTGTTATCTTTTGCTTTCTGGGCCAAGTTCTTCACTTCCTCGGCAATAGTGGATAAACCTTTCTTATCAGCATCCTGCCAACATGAATTTTCCAAAATGAATTATAACTGGTAGTAAGAATCAAGAAACATCCATTTATTATAAGCATTAGACTGGAATGAGAACAAACCTTGACGACGGGAACATAAAGTCCCTTGTCAGTTTGCACAGCCACACCGATATTTACATTGTGATACCTATATTTGCAAGAAAGAAGACGGTATTAATTTACATAGCAAATTCAACCACAGAAGTCGGCTCGCTTTATATATTCCACTTACTGACGAATGTAGTCATTGGTCCATGAACTGTTGCACTGAGGAACTTTCCGAAGAGCCAAAGCAGCAGCCTGAAATGAAGTTACCAGGTCACCGCTCACCACTAAAAAAAACATCTCTTATGCACCCTGTATATTATGTACATCCCTCATTCCGAAAAAAAAAAGATGTTGAAACAGTGGTCAAAAGACCTAAGCGTCAGTATCATTCAGACATTGATTTCTTCAGGAGGCACAGTAAATCTTAATAGAGTATTTCATACCTTTATTACAAGATCATTAACAGATAACTTCTTTCCTCCTGAAGCCTCTTGCAACGAATTGAGCTTGCTCCTCAATCTGCAGACCAAGCAGCGGGGAAGATAAATAACAGGAATAAATAAAATTCGGCCGTCGGACAATGAAAATAATACTCACTCCATGAGTTTGTCGACGCATGTATCAACAGTCAAATAGTAATGGGGAATGGTTTGCTTTGACAACAGCAACCTAGAAGCTGTCACCTGCACATATTACACCAAAACTGATATAACTAGGCCAACCTAGTGCTTGCAAAAGAAGTGGGTAACAAAAAGTATACCTAACACTTAATACAAGGGATGAATTGGAGAAACAAGGACAAGTATCTAAAATTGACTAATTCTGGAAACATGAGGATGCATCCCCTAGAGGCGTAAATAGTACCTTTCTTATCTGTGCAACAGGAATATCTGCGTAATCTATAGATGTGTCAGCCTTGGGAGCTGCTGCAGGGGCTTCCTTTCCACGTGAAGCTACATTATGGGGAAAAAAGAGAGATTATTGATTCTTCTACGACCAAATAACAACACTTTAGGAAAACGTTTCCTTCCGTTAGAGAAAAAAGGAAATAAGGTCAGTGATGGAAAACCAATAGTAAAATCTACTAGCATATAATGATATATGCAGACAAGGAAGAAGGTTACCAAGATAATCATCAATATCAGCTTTCACAATACGTCCCTCAGGACCTGTTCCTTTGATGTTTGAGAGAGGTATCTGCTCATGTTCATACAAATGCAGAATTAACCTCAAGGCTAAAACATGTAACCTGAATCATATTTTCAAGACAAATTTAACTGAAGAAAATAAGTACATTATGATCTTCCGCAATTTTCCTAGCCAGCGGACTAGCAAAAATGCGATCTGCCGGAGGCGCACTGGGTTTAGAAACTTTTGGCTCTGATGGGGTGACAGGTTTCTCGGCAACCTCTTCTTTGGGAGGAGGAGGTGGAGAAGCAGGAGCTTTTGGTGAAGGCGTAGCATCTGATGTAGAAGGCTGGTAATCTTTAAATTTTGCAATGTCATCTTCCTCTTCAACGGTTATAGCGATCACCTACAGAATTTCCAGTATTCATCAATATACTTATAATTAATTCTCACAATGATGTAGCTTTTGTTGGCATGTAGCTCAAGGCACATTGAAATTCACAAAGGAAGGAAATTTCTGCTAGGACAGTTATATGAGATTAGGAGCCTATTGTGACTGAACTGATGCAAATAGGGGAACTGTCAGCTTCATTATTCAGCTATTAGCAAAAATAAATATCAAAGGTTCAGCAAAGCACCAGATTAGAAACAATGTACCAACTAGAATATAAGTCAAATGCAGGAACTAGAAGAACCAAGCATTAGAACGTGCAGTGATGCATCAAATATAAAGATAACCGATCTATACAAGTGTGTAGAGATGTTACATCCACACCGTGAAAGTCCTGAACCAACAAGTGCAAAATTCAACAATACAGAGAATGGTGAGTCCCTCAATAAAACAGATAACAGTGAGTCCCTTGTACCACATGGACTGAAGTCTAATAATCTAACACCAAGATACAACACTCGCAATAGGTACTCTCAATCGAAAGGTTTAAGCATCAATACCTCTCCAACTTTGATACCGTTTGCTCCGTCTCCGCGAAGAATCTTAGCTAGATATCCCTCTTCCATGCACTCCATCTCCACTGTTGCTTTATCCTACGGGGGTTGAATGAGTAGCATAAATACCAGACCAGAAGCTAAGACACAAAAGGGAGCACACTCCCTCAACATCATGATAACAGCAGCAAACAAATCAATCCTACTGTTTCCACTTCACAGAGCACTTCACCAGGAGAAACTTTTTCACCCTCTTTCTTTAACCATCTGGCAATATTTCCCTGCATCACAAGAATGGAACCGCTAAGACGCATAGACAAACATAAGTGAAAGGAAATAATGATGCTCATAGGAGCTTTAGTGAGAGATCATGTATACCTCTGTCATTGTAGGTGAAAGAGAGGGCATGCCAATCTCTTGGTGTGGAGGAAGATCTGACACAGAGAAGACTCCAGATTAATTTGACTCCAAAATCAAGGGCTCTCCCTCTTTGGTTCCATGTTTCCAAATTAAATCAAGGATAAGAAGGATCTTTCTAGCAATTTCTTCATAAGGTAAGGTATTATATTCGAGATTGAATCAAGGAAGTACTGCAAAACTATAGCAAAAAAGACGTACAATGACTCCACTAGAGTCTTTTCACCAAGGAGTTCAACGCCTAGAAGCTCTGCTAAATTTCTAACATGTTCTTCTTACACTATATACATACAAATTATGCAAACATCTTTACTTCATGAAAGATGGGTGCTATTTTTTCCTCTTCAAAACATCTATAACTCCTTTCTAGCGATTTGGTCCATATGATGCACAATGGAGATGTTCCAGATCTGTTTCTTCTTGCAATCAATAATATGTCCCTGCCACCATTGTATAAGACTCTTCACATCCTTAGGCAACACCCAATGCACTCCAAAAACTCCCATGATTCCATGAATGGTGCCCAAATCTGCCATGTCCGGTCACAGTGTAGAAGTAAATGATTTAGTAGCCTCCACTGATCTTTCACAGAAGAAATTGCTGCATATTATCATTCCTCTTCTCTGAAGAGTATCCTGTGCTATGCATACATTCTTGGCTGGAATCCACCCGAAACAAGTAACCCTAGGACGTAATCTTGTTCTCCAGATTAATTTCCGAGGCCAATCAGTTCCCCAACCTCCACGTTTCTTTTGCACCAACATATATGCACTCGTAACAGTACAAGTTCCTTTTTACTTGCCATCCAAATCTGTGAATCCCTCTTTGCAACATCCAGGGTAATTGGTTCCAGCAGACCCAATAATCTACTGATATCATCTACTTCCCAATCATTAAACTTTCTTCTAAATTGTAACTGCTACCCAGTGTTATTCAAACAATAAGTCACCATGCAAGTTACTCAAGCTAAACTATACAAGATTGGAAATTCATCCTTCAAACTCCCCATACCCGATCAGTTACCAATTCAAAGCTTAACTTCCCATTTCCAATCAGCTTCACAGATTTCTGGAATTCATCCCATAATATATATGTTTCTAGATTGCAGTCTTAAATGGTAATTTCACCTGGCTTGGCTTCCAGTGGTCCAACTTCCCATATTTAATAATAATAACTTCCTTCCATATTTCCTCCCTGCTATCATTTAACCTCCAAAGTCATTTGTAAGGAAGATTCTTTTTTTGTAGCTTGAGGTTCTTAATGGCCATTCCTCCCCCTTCTTATCTTTCAAAACCTCTTTCCACTTTTATAAATGAATATGTTTCCTTTCTGAGCTACCTTCCATAGGATTTTGTTTCTTATGGCATTTATTATTTTTCCTACAATTGTCGGGATGGCGATGGTGACATAAATATGTGGGAATACCATCCAAGACACCATTCACCAAATCCAAAATTCCTTCCAAAGGACAGGTATTGTTTCTTCCAAGGAGCCAGTTTCTTCCCAAATTTTTCAATAATCCCCTTCCAAATCTCTAAATTATTTTTTTAGCTCCCAGGGAAAGACCTAAATATACAGCTGGCAAGCTATCAACTTTACATCCGAAAATTTCAGCCAGATCTTCGATGTAGCTATGAGCATTTATAGAGTACAGCTGAGGTAGAAGATGGGGGAAATTTCAATGCACATGACTGACTCAGTGCTCATCGACATGAAGTTGACTGATGAACCTTAATCGATTTAATAAGAACTGAAGTTGCAGTGACTACATAAATGCTCACTAAAATAAAGAATGGTTTATAACTTCGAATTTTCAATTAAGTAGCCAAAGTGACACTAAACAAGTACCTGAAGCAGAGGAGAAACCCCTCCTTGAAAGCACTTGTGATCTGACACAAGAAGACAAACAAGATGCTTCAAGAGAATGATCAAACACTATTTTTAGAAATATTTGGAAGCAGTAGTAAGCCACAAAACAAACCCTGACGAGCTTCTCATGAAATGCATGCTAGCGGTGGAGGGGCATGGAGCAATTGCAGTTCCCGGAGCATTTACAAATGACACCTACAGACATTAAGATAACTTGATGTTAACATTACTGCTCAAATTCAACAGGAATCAAGCTATAAAAGGAGGGTAACAAAGAGATACAGATTTAGTCACAACCGTGGGAGATACAGCTCTACAACTGTTGTTGGAGACCGCTGAACTTGATTTGCATCTATTGAAGGACTCCGAAATGTTGCGTCTCTCCCTCGTGCCATTACTGAACCAGCGGACAAGACTAGAAGAATCATGCCGTATTAAGTTTGAAGAACTCCTGATCTGCAAAAAAATTGAAAACAGGGGAAACAGAAGAAAATGAGATGAATATGTTCTGGAATAGTCCATCATACACTTTGATGTTCCAAGGGAAGGACCAGATAAATGACTTAGATTAAGCGATGGCATTTGAAATAAATGACCTGAATTAGCTGCACCCTAAGTATATAATTTAAAGTATATCCCTTTCTTTTCTCCTTTTTTAACATCGAAACGAAAGAAGATGGAATACTTATTACCTAGAAAGGGAAGACGAGAAACTGGAAAAAACAACTAAATACAGAAAGCAAGTATGTGTGACATTTTATTTACAGAACTGAAACGGTTTGGCCGATTGCTTTAAATTCATGCTGATTTCATCAAATCACTAATAAGTAATCCTAAAATCCATTTTCCAAAGATCTTTGCCATCTATTCAGGATCGAACATCAATTGCAACAATTTGATAGACAGCTCATTGAAATATTAAATAGCAAACAAACCATATGCCAAGTGTCTATAAGACAAAAGCTGCTATCGACAAAATAAAAAATTCTCTTTTTTCGCACCCAGTTGCGTAGCCTAGTGGACAATGAAGTGGGAAAAGAACCATGAGGTCTCAAATTTAAATAAATACTAGTCGATCTAGCCTTGGAGGAAGATAACAGGTACCTGGTGGAATAATCGAGGAACACAAACTGACCTACACACCACCATCATATTAAAAAATGCAATTTTTCATCTAGGTATGAGCACTTAAACCAGCTTCTGACTATCAAATTAAATGTGTCTCATTCAAACTAACATAGATATGAATCGCACCAACTCCAAATTCGTTGGAATATCAAAGAGCAACCATACGCCAAGTGTCTAAAGACTAATACCGCTATCAAACAAAACAAAAAGTTCTTCTTCTTTTTTTTGCATCCGCATGTGTAGCCTAGTGGCCAATAAAGTAGAATAAGAACCATAAGATCTCAAATTCAAATAAATACTAGTCAATTTCCTCCAATCTACCTAACCCTTCGAGGAATAATTGAGGGACATAAGCTGGCCTAAACACCACAATCATTTAAAAAATGCAACTTTTCATCTAGATGTGAGCTCTTAACCCGTTTCTAACAATCAAACTAAATGAGTCTCATTCAACCTAATATCAATACAAGTTGAACAAACTCCAAATTCATAAAAATCAACCCTTACACTCCTAACCTAAGTTGCCCGGACCCTCCAAAAATGTTGCCGCACCCGTGTCGGATCCTTCAAAAATACACTATTTTTGGAGGATCCGACACGCACCCATAGACATATTTGAAGAGTCCGAGCAACTTAGCTCCTAACTAATTCATAGCGCAACTAAAAGGGACGACCCGGTTCATACCTACTCCGTAGGTGTCGGGGAGGGGGGACCACTCCGGGCCTGACCTATGCGCCCTCACCCCAGCTTTGCTGGAGGGGCGTTTCGAACCCCCGACCCTGGCACACCACGGTAAGCAAGCTTACCGCTGAGCCAAGGCCATCCCTCAATTCATAGCGCAACTACAAACACAAAATTTCAGCTCCGATAAACTAATTCATTTTAAAAAATTCTATTCCGATTAAGAAAAAAAGTCGACTTCAAAATCATTTTTTCCAATAACCTTGGCGGCGGGCCCAACCCCGACTAATTCCATGGAATATTGACATGAGTCTCATTCAACCTAAAATCAATACAAATCACACCAGCTCCAAATTCAATAAAATCAACCTCTACAATCATAAACTAATTCATAGCTCAACTAAAAACACAAAAATTTAAGCTCCGGTTCCGAAATCTCATACAAAACAAACTACTTCATTTTATTCTAAAAAAAAAACGATGAAAGAAAAAATGTTGACTTCAAAATACAGCACAGCAAAACAGAGTAACACGGATCATACAAATTGTAGAGTTTAAGGATTCAAAACACAAAAATTCAGCTCCTATTTAAAAATTGCAAATTTCATCAATACAAATCGCACTTAACCGCTTCTCACAATCAAATTAAATGCATCTCATTCAACCTAACATCAATACGAATCGCCATAAAACAATTCACAGCTCAACTACAAACAAAAAAAATCAGCTCCGATTTCCAAATCTCATACAAAATCAAACTAATTCATTTAAAAAAACAAAAAAACAATTCCAATTAAGACAAATTATTGACTTCAAAATGCGGCACAAATACGGATCACGTAGATCATACAAATTGTTGATTTTAGGTTTCCAAAATTACATATAAAAAAATTTGAAAAAAGGAAATGGGAAATTAGCACCTTATTGGAGTGACGAAGAAGGTGAATAGCGTAAGTCATGATGATGATGATTCTTCTAGAAGATTCTTCTTCTTCTCCGATGAATTGGAAAAAGCGGCGGCGGAAGGTGGCGGTGCTGGCGGCTTTTCGATTACCAATTTGGACACACAATATATATTTTATGCTATAAAAATGGAGCACCTATTTACTTTTTTTTATTCTTTTTTATTCTCTGTCCTAATTTTCGTGACAATAATTAATTTTAATGTAATTTTTAAATATATAAATTTTATTTTAAAATTTTAACGTAATAATCAAAATTAAAAATATTAACTCGTAAAATTTGACATCTCATTTGAAAAAAAAAAAAAAAAAAAGAGGATAGTATGGTATATTAACGTTTACGCTATGTGAGAGGTGACTTGGAAAAGAATCGATATTGACGTTTACACTATGTGCGAGGTGGTTTGGAGAAATATCGAACAACAAAAGTTTATGATATGTAATTTTATCTGTATTTCTATAAGAGTTTATTTTCGCGATTTGAACGAACGACCTCCTGATCAGATGATAACTATTTTACTAGTTACTAGTTTCTTATTTTATATTATGATCTTTTTGGATATAATATTCCCCACTTATTTTGAATTACAAAACGAAATTGGCTTTTGCTTTGTAAAAACATTTTATTGCTTTATTTTTTTATTTTAGTTTTTTATTCGGTGTCCGGTAACCGCATTGAAACCCGATTAATTCGAATTCGTGCCAGGCAGGGCCCCATTCGGGGGTAGCGCCTCCTATCACGCCTCAAATCCTATTGGGGCGGACTGGCACCCGTAACCGAAGAGGCCCGGGAGAACCAGCTCATAACCTTATACTTCCCATGCATACCTCTATGACAACCCGAAATCCAGACAGCATCATGTCACATATAAAAGGAAATAATCACCTGTATAAGCTCGAGCACACATATATATGTATATACAATACTTGGCTGTTGGAGCCATCACGTCTATTAACAAAACACCACCTTGACTGTACATTTGGTCTACAAAGCCTCTAGACAATACACAGAGTTTAACTAAGGTTAGGACACACCTCGCCTTATAACTAACTTCTATACAATACCAAAAGTGACTAGATGTGACACGGAAAGCCCCGAAGCAAACTGGTACTCACCAAAAACAGCTGGATATCCTGGCTCCTACTTGTGCGGTGTATGGGCTGAGGTATCTGTGCCTGCAGCATGAAATGCAGGTCCCCCGTGGGGGACGTCAGTACCAAATATGTTGTAACACCCCGTATTTAAGTACGTGTATTAGCGTATTCAAGTACGTGTAATGGTCTTATTTATATAGAATTAATTTTATTTTATTTTATTTATACCGGAATTTGCCCTTCGATGGTTCCATACGAATGTTATTGAATAAGCTTTCCAACGATATAAAGATTTTCAAAAACGGATAGGTTTCGGATATAATCGAGCACGTTCAAAACTATAAAACGGTGGCCGGGATATTTGGAATAGTAAATGTGCAGGAAAATTTCCTTCACACAAACTACTGAGGCCAGTCAATTTTTTGGGTCAACTTTGAACGATCATAAATCCCTTAATATAATGAACTGGGAGAGCTGCGACTTATGAAAAGAAAGATCTTTGAGTTTTCTTTCCAATGCAATTAGTTTCATCCAAATCCAACGTCTGAGTAAGGAGTTATACTTGTTTTACTTCAGCCTCTCAAAACAGATTTTTAGGGTCAACTTCAAACGATCATAACTCCTTATACAGGACGAAATGGGTAGCCTACTTTATATGAAATGAAAGCCCTTTGAATTATCCTTCCAACGATACCAATTTCACCCAAATCCGATATCGGAGCAAAGAGTTATGGTCGATCTACTTTAGCTTATCAAAACAGTCCATCAAAGGACAGATTTGACATTATTTAAATTTTAAAGGCACTTTGGTCATTCCCTATGATATTATGGACGGGAATATGTGTATATATACATGTATATGAGTTCAAAAACTCATTTTCATCATCAATCATTGAGAAAGAACAAACCCTAGCCAAATTTGACCTTTAAATTACTTTTGATTCAACCGTAGAAATTCCAAAGTAATTCGATAACTGCGTTTGTCATCTCGAGAGCTTCGAACGGCACCTATTATTTGTGCAAACAGGATTGCATAATCAAGAGGTGAGTTCTAAGGTATGAATATTGTTTGCCTTTGTTCTCTTCCATATGTATATGTGTGATAGAAGATTATATGTATTGGTTGTTATTGAAAGGTGATGAAAATAGGGTTATGGAATATTTTACATGGTTTGGTTGTATTGAATTGTGGAAGGTGGATATGGTAATTGAGTTATGGAAGGTGGATATGGTGATATACTATTGAATTGATGATTATTTATGTCTATGACTCAATTTTGTTTAATGGATTGATTGGAAGGATAAATGAATCTAAACTTGATATTGGAGGATGTTGTATGAATATGTATGGCATGTGAATATAATTGGAGTATAAGAAGGTTAAAGTGACACCCTTTATGGTGTAATTAAGGCTTAATACTTAACCACTAGTTTAAGTGATTAATTGAACTAAGTGATGAAAGTTCTCTCTTATCGGGTGGTATCCCAGGGGCATAAGTCTAGCATGGGTCGATCTCTATTTATGTGTTTATGGGTGGTATCCCAGGGGCATAAGCCTATCATGGGTCGATCCCAGTTGATATGTACTGGAGGCAGCCTAATGGTCACATTACAGTACAGTAATGATTACAAAGATGATAAGAACGAAGGTAAAGTGATTGAATAAATACAATGTACAGGTTGTCATAAGTTCTAGTAAGTGTGGTCCACTCCTATTATGATTTATTCACTTGTTTCTGATTTCTATTGAGCTCCTATATCATATGTGATTATCTACAGCTTTACATACCTAGTACATATTTCGTACTGACGTCCCCCATGGGGGACCTGCATTTCATGTTGCAGGCACAGGTACCTCAGCTCATACACCGCACAAGTAGGAGCCAGGATACCCAGCTGCTTTTGGTGAGCTCCAGTTTACTTCGGGGCTTTCCGTGTCATATCCATTCACTTTTGGTATTGTATAGAAGTTAGTTATATGGCAGGGTGTGTCCCGACCTTAGTTAAACTCTATGTACTGCCTAGAGGCTTTGTAGACCTAATGTACAGTCAAGGTGGCATTTTGTTAATAGACGTGATGGCTCCAACGGCCAAGTATTGTATATACATATATATGTGTGCTCGATCTTATACAGGTGATTATTTCCTTTTATATGCGACATGATGTTGTTCGAATTTCGAGTTGTCATAGAGGTATGCATGGGAAGTATAAGGTCATGAGCTGGTTCTCCCGGGCCTCCTCGATTACGGGTGTCAGTCTGCCCCAATAGGATTTAAGGCGTGACAAAAGTAGTATCAGAGAGGTTCATCCTAGTGAGTCTACAAAGCCGTGTCTATGTAGAGTCTTGTTTATCGGTGTGTCGTGTACCACATCTATAAATAGGAGGCTATGTACATTTAAGAATTGTTTCTTTTCTTCATGTCTTAGATCGTGCGATAGAGCCTATATTGTATATGAAGTCATAGTTGACCACTGAATCCGTTTGTTTCTCTTATTATAGTAATGATGCCGGTTACCAGAAGCAAGAATACCGGTAAGCAAGTAAATGTAGCTGCTGGAGAGGGGACTAGTAAGTCACCCACTATACCAGCTAATCAAAGTGAGGCTCCAGCTGAGCATGCATCAGAAACTTCCTCTAGTCCAGAAGAAATAAGGGGGAGGAGAACTATATCCGCAGAGCCACCTATTAATGTTGTTGATCAAGATCTTAGAAATGCAGTGCAACTTTTGACTCGTATAGTTGCTGGGCAAGCTCAAGGGCAAGCGATTCCTACCACGGGTCCTAGTGGTACAGATAGGGCGGCTAGCCTTCAAACACAGGATTTTCTTAAGATGGATCCTCCCACTTTTACTGGATCAGATCTTAACGAGGACCCACAGGACTTTATTGATCAAATTCAAAGGGCCTTAGATGTTATGCATGTAACGGGTAGAGAGACAGTGGAGTTAGCGGCGTATAGATTTAAAGAGGAGGCTATATATTGGTGTGAAGACTGGAAATGATCTAGGGGTATTGATGCACCCACAGCTACTTGGAAAGAGTTCAAAGAGGCATTTCTTGATCATTATCTTCCATTTAAGATTCGTTAGGTCCGTGCAGATCAGTTTTTAAATCTTCGTCAGGGGAATATGAGCGTGAGGGAGTACAGTCTCCGATTTAATTCCTTGTCGAGATATGCTCCTAATATTGTAGCTACTATGGATGACAGAGTTCATCAATATGTGGATAGGCTAGATCCATATCTGGTTAGAGATTGTACTATTGTCGCTTTGAACAAAGATATGGATATAGCGAGGATCCAAGCTTTTGCACAGAAAATGGAAGATCAGAGGCAGAGGAGAAGAACACAGGAATTAGAAAGAGTATATTCCAACAGGGCCAGATCTACAGGGCAGTTCATGGCATCCCAAGAAGGGTTCAGACCACAGTTTTCTGCTAGACCACCTAGGTCATTATCTTCTTATTCTGCAGCTAGTGCCTCACCACAGTTCCAAGGGTCCAGAGAAAATCAATTTGGGCACAGAAGTGAGAGTCAGAGTTCGCGGACAGTGGGGTACCAAGGGCAAGGGAATATGAGCCAATCGAGACCTACTCGAGAGCCATGCAATAAATGTGGAAGGTATCATTTGGGCGTATGTCGGCTGGTGACCAATGTTTGCTTTTGGTGCAGTATGTCAGGGCATATGATGAGGGAATGCCCACGAAGGGATATAGGGGGTATGGCACGACCTACGGGGTCATTTGTTGCATCATCATCATCGATGCCTTATTAGAGGTGATAGAGGAGCCACGAGTTCTAGCGGGGCTCAAAATCGTATGTATGCTTTAGCGGATCGACAGAATTTAGAGGCTTCCCCAGATGTTGTTACGGGTACGTTGTCTATCTTTTCATTTAATTTATATGCCTTAATTGATACCGGTTCTACATTATCTTATGTTACTCCATTGGTTGCTGGAAAGTATGAAAGAATACCCGAACTGTTAGTTAAGCCATTTGAAGTGTCCACACCGGTTGGGGAATCTATTATAGCTAGAAAGGTTTATCGAAACTGCATAGTAACTGTTTGTGGTCATGATACGATGGTTGATCTTGTGGAGTTAGAAATGGTAGATTTTGATGTTATAATGGGTATGTACTGGTTGGCGTCTCGTTATGCCACAATTGATTGTTGCACAAAAAAGGTATATTTCCATTTTCCAAATGAATCAGTCCTTGAATGGAAACGTGAAATTAGCGCGCCAAGAGGTAGATTTATTTTTTATTTTAAGGCGAGAAGAATGATTTCCAAGGGATACATATATCATTTAGTTAGAGCAAGGGATACAGAAGCGGAGCCACCAACTCTTCACGTTGTTTCGGTGGTAAATGAATTTTGTAATGTATTTCCTGAAGATCTTCCAGGTTTGCCTCCTGAACGAGAAGTAGAGTTTGGTATTGATGTAATACTAGGCACCCAACCAATCTCCATTCCTCCGTATAGAATGACCCCAGCAGAATTACGAGAATTGAAAGAGCAATTGAAAGATTTGCTAGAGAAGGGATTCATAAGGCCTAATATGTCCCCCCTGGGGAGCACCAGTGTTATTTGTGCGCAAAAAGGATGGCTCGCTGAGGATGTGTATTGATTATCAGCAATTGAATAAGGTGACTATTAAGAATAAATATCCTCTCCCAAGAATTGATGATTTATTTGATCAGTTACAGGGCGCCAAGTGCTTTTCTAAGATTGATTTGAGATCAGGTTACCACCAAGTGAGGGTCAAAGAGAAGGATATACCCAAGACAGCTTTCCAAACACGGTATGGTCATTATGAGTTTCTAGTTATGTCATTTGGGCTAACAAATGCACCCGCAGCTTTTATGGATTTGATGAATAGGGTGTTTAAGCCATTCCTGGATGTATTTGTGATAGTTTTTATAGATGATATTCTAGTTTATTCTAGATCAGAAGAGGACCATGTCAATCACTTACGACAGGCATTGCAGACTCTTCGTGATTGTAAGCTTTATGCAAAGTTCTCTAAATGTGAGTTTTGGTTAAAGTCGGTGGCATTTTTAGGTCATATTGTATCTAGTGAAGGGATAAAGGTTGATGCTCAAAAGATAGAAGCTGTGAAGAACTGGCCAAGGCCCACAACGCCTACGGAGATTCGTAGTTTTCTCGGGTTGGCCGGTTATTATAGAAGGTTTGTTAAAGGCTTCTCTTCCATTTCAGCACCCTTAACCAAGCTAACCTATAAAGCATCCAAATTCCAATGGAATGATGCCTGTGAGAAAAGTTTTCAAGAATTAAAGAACAAGTTGATTTCTACACCCGTGTTGGTACTTCCAGAAGGCACCGAAGGGTATACAGTGTATTGTGATGCTTCCAAAATTGGTTTAGGATGTGTATTGATGCAGCATGGTAAGGTAATAGCATATGCTTCCAGACAATTGCGGTCATATGAGAAAAATTATCCTACACACGATATTGAGCTGGAAGCAGTTATTTTTGCTTTAAAGATATGGCGCCACTACTTATATGGGGTTCATGTTGATATATATATTGACCATAATAGCTTGCAATATATTTTTAATCAGAAGGATCTAAATTTAAGGCAGCGGAGATGGCTTGAACTATTAAAGGACTACGATGTTGATATCTTGTACCATCCAGGGAAAGCAAATGTGGTAGCTGATGCGTTAAGTTGTAAGGCTATGATGGCGCCTATAGAAAGGCAAGGGATGGTTAAAGATCTTCACCAGTTAGCTAGTTTGGGAGTTCGCCTTCTTGAAACTCCGAATAAAGAGCTTATCGTACATAATGCTGCGGAATCTCATTAGTAGCTGAAGTGAAAGAGAAGCAATATGCAGATCCTATTTTATTACAGCTTAAGGAGAACGTTCAGAGTGGTGCGACCAAGGCATTTAATCTTACGCGAGAAGGAGTACTTTAGTGCCAAAACCGATTGTGTGTGTCGGATGTAGACGGGCTAAGAAAGAAGATTATGACAGAGGCACATTTTTCAAGGTATTTCATTCGTCCAGGATCAACCAAAATGTATCAAGATTTGAAAGATATGTATTGATGGAATGACATGAAGAAGAGCATTGCAGAATTTGTAGCTGAATGTCTAAATTGTCAAAGAGTTAAAGTTGAGCACCAAAAACCTGGAGGTTATATGCAATGCATTGATCTTCCAAGCTGGAAGTGGGACATGATAAACATGGATTTTGTTATTGGTTTACCTCGTACATCCCAGAAGTTTGATTCTATATGGGTGATTGTTGATAGGCTTACCAAATTCGCACATCTCCTACCAGTTAGGACCACTTACATAGTTGAAGAGTATGCGAAGCTGTACATCAAAGAGATAGTCTGATTATATAGAGTGCCAATCTCTATTATATCAGATCGAGGAACCCAATTTAACGCAAACTTTTGGAAGTCTTTTCAGAGGTGTTTGGGAACAAAAATGAAGTTGAGTACAACTTTTCACCCTCAAACAGATGGACAAGCAGAACGTACCATCCAAACACTTGAAGATATGCTACGAGCTTGTGTAATAGATTTTAAGGGCAACTGGGATGATCATTTACCTCTTATTGAGTTTGCCTACAATAATAGCTATCATTCAAGTATCAAAATGGCACCATATGAAGCTTTATATGGAAGAAAGTGTAGATCACCAATAGGATGGTTCAAAGTGGGTGAAACTCTTTTGTTCGGACCGGATCTTGTTTATCAACCCATAGAGAAGGTTAAAGTAATTCAGCAACGATCGAAAACAGCCCAAAGTCGACATAAGTCATATGCGGATAGTAGAAGGAGAGGGCTAGAGTTTTCTATAGGTGATTGGGTATTTTTGAAGGTATCACCAATAAAAGGGGTAATGAGATTTGGCAAGAAAGGGAAGTTGAGTCCACGTTATATAGGCCCGTATAAGATCACTCGAAGGTTTGGACAAGTTGCATATGAATTAGAGCTACCCCAAGAGCTCTCATTAGTATATCCGGTATTTCATGTGTCAATGCTTTGAAAGTGCATCGGAGATCCATCGCATATCACTTCTATTGAGGATGTGCAAATTACGGAAGATCTTACCTATGAGGAAGTGCCTATTGCTATTCTAGATCGCCAAGTTTAGAAGATGAGAAATAAAGAGATAGCATCGGTGAAAGTAGGTTGGAGAAATCGTCAAAGGAAAGAGATTACATGGGAAGCTGAGGAAGCAATGAAATCTAAGTACCCTCATTTGTTCAAAGATGAAGAGGAAGTTCAAGAAACGGAGTTAGAACATTAACAAGTAAGTTTTTTTTTTTATATATGCATAGTATTTATGTGATGATGCGAATGTTAATGATGGACTTGACTTGTTTTTGTTGAATAACTACGCTAACATTCGAGGACGAATGTCCTAAAGGGGGGAAGGATGTAACACCCCGTATTCAAGTACGTGTATTGGCGTATTCAAGTACGTGTATTGGTCTTATTTATATTGAATTTATTTTATTTTATTTTATTTATACCGGAATTTGTCCGTCGATGGTTCCATACGAATGTTATTGAATAAGCTTTCCAACGATATAAAGATTTCCAAAAATGGATAGGTTTCGGATATAATCGAGCACATTCGAAACTAGAAAATGGTGGCTGGGATATTTGGAATAGTAAATGTGCAGGAAAATTTCCTGCACACAAACTACTGAGGCCAGCCAATTTTTTGGGTCAACTTTGAACGATCATAAATCCCTTAATATAATGAACTGGAAGAGTTGCGACCTATGAAACGAAAGATCTTTGAGTTTTCTTTCCAATGCAAATGGTTTCATCCAAATCCTAAGTCTGATCAAGGAGTTATACTCGTTTTACTTCAGCCTCTCAAAACAGATTTTTAGGGTCAACTTCAAACGATCATAACTCCTTGTACAAGATGAAATGGGTAGTCTACTTTATATGAAATAAAAGCCCTTTGAATTATATTTCCAACGATACCAATTTCACCCAAATACGATATCGGAGCAAAAAGTTATGGTCGATCTACTTTAGCTTATCAAAACAGTCCATCAAAGGACAAATTTGACATTATTTAAATTTTAAAGGCACTTTGGTCATTCCCTATGGTATTATGGACGGGAATATGTGTATATATACATGTATATGAGTTCAAAAACTCATTTTCATCATCAATCATTGAGAAAGAATAAACCCTAGCCAAATTTGACCTTAAAATTACTTTTGATTCAACCGTAGAAATTCCAAAGTAATTCGATAACTGCGTTTGTCATCTCGAGAGCTTCGAACGGCACCAATTATTTGTGCAAACAGGATTGCATAATCAAGAGGTGAGTTCTAAGGTATGAATATTGTTTGCCTTTGTTCTCTTCCATATGTATATGTGTGATAGAAGATTATATGTATTGGTTGTTATTGAAAGGTGATGAAAATAGGGTTATGGAATATTTTGCATGGTTTGGTTGTATTGAATTGTTGAAGTTGGATATGGTAATTGAGTTATGGAAGGTGGATATGGTGATATACTATTGAATTGATGATTATTTATGTCTATGGCTCAATTTGGTTTAATGGATTGATTGGAAGGATAAATGAATTCAAACTTGATATTGGAGGATGTTGTATGAATATGTATGGCATGTGAATATAATTGGAGTATAAGAGGGTTAAAGTGACACCCTTTATGGTGTAATTAAGGCTTACTACTTAACCACTAGTTTGGTGAATTCAAATAATGGAATTGACATTTGGTCGCTAATACTAGATTGTTATATATGTTCATTGTAGATAAGTAATCCGAAAAGACGAGAAGTCCATTTGGGACTAGTATTGAAGGTTGACAGTCAGGTATATAAAGCATACTCTATACCATATCTTTGGCAAAAAAGTGAACAATTGTTCTATTAAGAAAGTTTCCAAAGTTATTCAGTAACGTATGATCCATAATGATTTTGTATGATGTCCTACGTTACCATTAAACTTGTTTCCACCCTACAAGATGTCAAGACATTCCAATACTTACTTTTTTTCCAAATCTTACATGTTTATTGCACTAATGAATGTCAGAAGGTATCCGGTTACTCGAACAAGATCCATGTGCTATTAATGACTCCAAAACGTTTCATTGATATACCAATAAGTTCCTACTTCATTGTTATGGCATTGATGACTCCAAAACACTTTATTGATGTGCCAATGAGTTCTTACTTCATTGTTATTGTATTGATGGTCTATTTATATGTCTCTTATTAATGTATCATTGTTTCAAAGTATCAAAAATGCGGTGGCGACCAAAATAACAATCTCAAAGATTAATTGAACTAAGTGATGGAAGTTCTCTCTTATCGGGTGATATCCCAGGGGCATAAGCCTAGCATGGGTCGATCCCTATTTATGTGTTTATGGGTGGTATCCCAGGGGCATAAGCCTATCATAGGTCGATCCCAGTTGATATGTACTGGAGGCAGCCTAATGGTCACAGTACAGTATAGTAATGATTACAAAGATGATAAGAACGAAGGTAAAGTGATTGAATAAATACAATGTACAGGTTGTCACAAGTTCTAGTAAGTGTGGTCCACTCCTATTACTATTTATTCACTTGTTTCTGATTTCTACTGAGCTCCTATATCATATGTGATTATCTATAGCTTTACATACTCAATACATATTTCGTACTGACGTCCCCCACGGGGGACCTGCATTTCATATTGCAGGCACAGATACCTCAGCTCATACACCGCACAAGTAGGAGCCAGGATACCCACCTGCTTTTGGTGAGCTCCAGTTTGCTTCGGGTCTTTCCGTGTCATAACCAGTGACTTTTGGTATTGTATAGAAGTTAGTTATATGGCGGGGTGTGTCCGAAACTTAGTTAAACTCTATGTATTGTCTAGAGGCTTTGTAGACCTAATGTACAGTCAAGGTGGTATTTTGTTAATAGACGTGATGGCTCCAACGGCCAAGTATTGTATATACATATATATGTGTGCTCGATCTTATACAGGTGATTATTTCCTTTTATATGCAACATGATGTTGTTCGAATTTTGAGTTGTCATAGAGGTATGCATGGGAAGTATAAGGTTATGAGCTGGTTCTCCCGGGCCTCCTCAGTTACGGGTGCCAGTCCGCCCCAATAGGATTTGAGGCGTGACATATGTACTGAGTATGTAAAGCTGTAGATAATCACATAAGATATAGAGCTCAATAGAAATCAGAAACAAGTGAATAAATCGTAATAGGAGTGTACCACACTTATTAGAACTTGTGACACCTGTACATTGTATTTATTTAATCACTTTACCTTCGTTCTTATCATCTTTGTAATCATTACTGTACTGTACTGTGACCATTAGGCTACCTCCAGTACATATCAACTGGGATCGACCCATGATAGGCTTATGCCCCTGGGATACCACCCGTAAACACATAAATAGGGATCGACCCATGATAGGCTTATGCCCGTGGGATACCACCCGATAAGAGAAAACTTCCATCACTTAGTTCAATTAATCTTTGAGATTGTTATTTCGGTCGCCACCATATTTTTGATACTTTGAAACAATGATACATCAATAAGAGACATATAAATAGACCATCAATGCAATAACAATGAAGTAAGAACTCATTGGCACATCAATGAAGTATTTTGGAGTCATCAATGCCATAACAATGAAGTAGGAACTTATTGGTATACCAATGAAACATTTTGGAGTCATTAATAGAACATGGATCTTGTTTGAGTAATCGGATACCTTCTGACATTTATTAGTGCAATAAACATGTAAGATTTGGAAAAAAAGTAAGTATTTAAATGTCTTGACATCTTGTAGGGTGGAAACATGTTTATTGGTAACGTAGGACATCATACAAAACCATTATGGATCACATGTTATTGAATAACTTTGGAAACTTTCTTAATAGAACAATTGTTCACTTTCATGCCAAAGATATTGTATAGAGTATGCTTTACATACCTGACTGTCAACCTTCAATACTAGTCCCAAATGGACTTCCCCGTCTTTTCGGATTACTTATCTACAATGAACATATATAGCAATCTAATATTAGCAACCAAACGTCACAATTCAATTATTTGAATTCACCAAACTAATGGTTAAGTAGTAAGCCTTAATTACACCATAAAGGGTGTCACTTTAACCCTCTTATACTCCAATTATATTCACATGCCATATATATTCATACAACATCCTCCAATATCAAGTTTGAATTCATTTATTCTTCCAACCAATCCATTAAACCAAATTGAGCCATAGACATAAATAATCATCAATTCAATAGTATATCACCATATCCACCTTTCATAACTCAATTACCATATCCACCTTCCATAACTCAATTATCATATCCACCTTCCACAATTCAATACAACCAAACAATGCAAAATAGTCCATAACTCTATTTCCATCACCTTTCAATAACAACCAATACATGCAATCCTCTATCACACATATGCATATGGAAAAGAACAAAGGCAAACAATATTCATACCTTAGAATTCACCTCTTGATTATGCAATCCTGTTTGCACAAATAATAGGTGCCGTTCGAAGCTCTCGAGATGACAAACGCAGTTATCGAATTACTTTGGAATTTTTACGGTTGAATCAAAAGTAATTTAAAGGTCAAATTTGGTTAGGGTTTGTTTTTTCTCAATGATTGATGATGAAAATGAGTTTTTGAACTCATATACATGTATATATACACATATTCCCATTCATAATATCATAGGGAATGACCAAAATGCCTTTAAAATTTAAATAATGTCAAATCTGTCCTTTGGTGGACTATTTTGATAAGCTAAAGTAGATCGACCATAACTCTTTGCTCCGATATCGTATTTGGGTGAAATTGGTATCGTTGGAAGGATAATTCAAAGGGCTTTCATTTCATATAAAGTAGGCCACCCATTTCATCCTGTACAAGGAGTTATGGTCGTTTGAAGTTGACCCTAAGAATCTGTTTTGATAGGCTGAAGTAAAACGAGTATAACTCCTTACTCAGACGTTGTATTTGGATGAAACCAGTTGCATTGGAAAGAAGACTCAAATATCTTTCTTTTCATAGGTTGCAGATCTCCCAGTTCATTATATTAAGGGAGTTATGATCATTCGAAGTTGACCTAAAAATTCGGTTGGCCTCAGTAGTTTGTGTGCAGGAAATTTTTCTACACATTTACTATTCCCAAATATCCCGACCACCGTTTTATAGTTTCGAACGTGCTCGATTATATCCGAAATCTATCCGTTTTTGGAAATCTTTATATCGTTGGAAAGCTTATTCAATAACCTGCGCATGGAACCATCGACGGGAAAATTCCGGTATAAATAAAATAAAAAAATTAATATCATATAAATAAGACCAATACACGTATTTGAATACGCCAATACACGTACTTGAATACGGGGTGTTACAGCTCCCAACAGAGTTTTCTCTATGCCCAGGGTCGAACCCTTTACCTCTGATTAAGGGTGGAGCAACCTCATTCGTTGCACCACAACCCATATTGGTTTTATTACTTTATTTTAGCACTGATTTGTATTAATTTGAAGAGAGCTTTAAAGTAATTGTAAAGTTGCATATATATATATATATATATATATATATATATGATCAATTAGTTATGTATTTGAGTCATGAAAATATAAAGATAGGTTGTTTATACCACATTTCTTATGATACAGCCTTCATCGGATTCTAGATATATGCACAACGCTTTGTACACCTTTATTCTCTCTCTTTTTTTTCCGTTAAGGATGAATAGTTCTTGTTGTTTAGGTACGTCAAGAGGAGAAGTATGATTGATGTTTAATGAGTAGCTGTGAGAGGCTAGCAATAACAGGCACCGAGGGATGTAGAAGCATGTTGAAGAAGTATCAGGGAGGTGATTATACATGAATGACATATCTTGAGTTTACCAAGTACATGACCTTAGATGGTTGAGTTTGGACGTTGGAGATTAGAATAGAAGGTTGGTTGGGTACGTAGCTGAACATTCTCTCTCGCTTTTAAGTGGAGATGATCATACTTGGACCTTCTTTCTTATTACTGGTATTATAACACTACCCTCGTAGTTTTTTGTTCTTCGATTTCGATTATCACCTGTGCATGGTGTGCGTGTGTGTGTGTGCGAGTGTTTTTTCAATTTTTAATATTTTTTTGTCAGTAGTGTTGTTGTATATTGCTCGTGATTTCACGTTATTTCGTTGTTTTTATTACTCTCATTTTCGCGTTTTCTTTTCCTGATTGCTTAGCTTGAATCTACTTTATTTCAAGCCGAGAGTCTATCAAAAATAATACTATTTTTTATCTCTACAAAATAAGAGTAAGGTTTGTGTACACTATGCCCTCATATATCTCACTTATAGAATTACACTGAATTTGATAACAAAATTATCTTTTTAAAAAAAAATCATATAAATTGTAAGGGTGAAAATTATCCAAAATATACTTTTTAGATTATTAATTACAAGTTATAGCACAACTTTTCGTTAATTACTAAACTTAAGAAATAATTACAAGTTATAGCAACTTTTGAGAAAAATATATTTTGATTAAATTTTTGAAAATCAATTTTGTAATATTTATTATTTGTATTATTTTCTTATATTTAGCATTTAACATCTATCACTATTAATTAAAGATTTTAGATAATTATGGCAAGTTAAGATATCAATATTTTTTTTATAATAATTAAATATCAAAGTTTATCCACAATTTAAGGAGATATATATGGTAAATGTATTTTTTAAACTTAAGATCTGATTTTATAACTTTTTATTAACTTGAATAATTAACTTGATTATACTCTTTTTCATATTTTTTAGTCTTTAATTATCAATAGAAATCTTATCTCTTTACCTTTTTTAATTACTAATAGGAGTCTTTATCTCTTTAATTTTCATTCATTAAATTTCTTCTAAATAGTGACTCTTCCATTTATTACCTTTTTTAATTACTAATAATCTTCTCGATCATTAAATAGTGACTCTTCTAAATAGTGATTCTTCTAAATTGGACAATTGTTTAGATCAATTTTATATTAAATTAAGAACAAATAATAAATGTTAACATTTGAATTATTGTTGCTTTTAGTTTGTTTTTATGCTTAGGTAGTGCTTAATTATTAATAGTTATTTCATTCTAAAAAAATTAACTACTTTCAAAAAAATAAATCCTTTTACAGTCAAAAGATAGTCTTGCCAATTTAATTTTGTCAAATCATTAAGTGATGATAACATATATATAGTTCTATTTTGGATTTTAATTGGTCATCGTTTCTCTACGTCCATATAATGCATACCATAATTAACTTTTAATATCATTGCTACTGTAGTATATATGTAAAACTGAAATCAAAATACACACCAACACAATTTTGATTTCACATGTATACCTTGAAAAAAAAAAACTTGTTCTTACACTCATCCAAAACTTCAAACTCGTGTTTCGCTCGTTGCTAACATCTGAAAGATAGTTAGCCAGAGCACATTTCATTGTTTTACCTGTAATGTCCATATACTCGAGGAAGATAAATGAACAAGAAGACATTCACTTTTAAGATATATTAGCCAAACAAGGATGCCTTTTATTGAGTTTTTTTTCGTGTGAGACCTTTAGTAGATGTATTGATTAATCTGCAAGATTTTTGTACCATCAGTTTATCGATCGAGGGATGGTTCCAATTAGTGTAATGATGTTAATTGCCAATTAGTGTAATGATGTTAACTAAGTTTTGATGAACACATTTTCCTAGGATAATTTCACTTTTAATACGTTGAAATCAATTTATATACTCATTTCATACTTTTGAGTTCTCAATATATTAAATTGATATCGATGAAGTTTCGCATATATCACATTTGTATTGAATGTGCTTTATGAATGTGACAATCGATGAGAAAAATTATGTTTTATGTTACATATTCTTTTTAGTGTATGAATGAATATATATGAAAAACTATCAACGTAAATGTTGAAAATAAATTAATTGATAGTTGTTTGATGTCAAATAATTTTTCGTTGTAATAAAAAAATAATCAATATTAATCAAGATTGATATTTTTGTTTGCTTTCTAGCAAGATGAAGAACATTATATAAATACTATGTTAAATATCAAAACTAAACTTTATTCATACCAACAATCTTATACAAAGAGTAATGAGCACCAATAAAAATAAGATTCAATATTCATGTCAAATGTTACTAATTGCAGAATCGAAAAATGTATAATTTGATGTAGTTGATATCAAATTTAATACCATCTGATGCGACTTAGTTCATACCAATTTCATTCAACAATGTAAAATACGAAACAAACGTTAGAGTAGCATAACATTATATAAATACTACATAAATATAAAAAATAAACTTTTTCATACCCACAATCTTATAAAAACAAACAGTAATAATCGAGCATCAAAAAGTTAATTCAAATTATTAACTATATTAGAAAAACAAACAGTGAATAGAAAAAATGATTCAATATCAATTGTATACCAATTTAATACAGAAAAAAATCAAATATTTGCAAGTTTGTATGTATTGCTATAGCCCATGAATACAACTTTGTTACTACCACATCATGTACATGCTTACTAGAAAAAATAAAAAGAAATAAAAATCGGGGATGATAGACATGATCACCAAGTGAGAAAATAACATATAAATGGCCAATCATTTGGCAACAAGTACTAAGAATTCATTGATATGCATGTTGATATGTGAATTTATCAGAAGAAGCTACTTAAATGGTGTACAAAAATTTGATGAACTAAAAGTCTGTATGCTTTTTCTGTAAGATGAAAGCTATCCCCAAAAACATAATCGGAATCATCGGAATACACCGATGTGCATAACTCTGCAACTTCTATCTATCCTGTCCAACAACATCTGTTTTCTGCAACTTTAAATCCTGCACGGTCATATAAAGAAAGAAACGGAGATCTTGTCGATATTCAGAAAAAAGACAATCATATTTGTATCATATTTCTGAGGGTTGTTGATGACATCAAGTGGAAGATTATATATATCTACATACACCAATCTTGAATTAGTTGCTTTGTTTTCCAGAGAACTTAATCATCTGCCAACTTGCTGGTGAACAATTGTACTGCTTGGTTCAAATAATCAACACGTTCCCTTTCTCCTCCTCCTCTCAGTGTTCTTTGTGATGGCATGCATCCGATTGGTGGTATGCCAATAAATATTTAAATTCGTTTAGAAGGCATAAAAAAATTAACAAAACTGAAGAATCTCATCTCCCTCCATGACGGATCATGATCGAATGCAAATTAACAGAATTCATATTTTTTATCTAAAGAAATACTTGTTTTTTGCTTTTCTATCAAATTCTAATAAACATAGAATGCGTTTTTTGTTTGATGGTAGAGAGAAATCGTGTAAAAAGTGGCAACTAGTGTATGAAGATGGAAATTCTTAATGCAAACATTAAAATAGGAAGATAAATAACGGTTTGAGAGATTTTGGGGTGGATAAATATCAGTAATTAAGGTTAACTACTTTTAAGGAAGGTAATTTGTATATTAATTGTATTAAATATTAATTTTTCTTTTTCAGTAATTGCTTTTCTGTATTTTCAATAAAAGAAAAAAAACCTTTTTACATATTCTTTTAAGATGAAAGTTGTTATAACTTGAAAACTTAAAATTTTTGCTATAAGTTGTAATAACTAATCTAATAAGTTTATATAGTTAATTTTCCTATCGTGAGGGAAAGGGTTAATGCGTGATTTTCTTAGTTTAATGTATTTATCCTTTTTAGATATAACAAACTTAATGATACAATTAATAAGAAATGTATCAATTTATTCCATCACGACATAACATAGGTTATTACAAGGTTTCATGTTTGATGGGATGTAGACATGGCACTCAGTTATTCCACTCGTCTTGGTACCTTGTGAGAATGAGAAAAAAAAAACATATTAAGAACGAGAAAATCAAATGATTGAAATATACGAAATTAACTAGATGCCTTTTACAATACTTATTAAAAAATTATAATTCTTTTGTTGAACTCTAATCGTACAAATATCAAATTAATTTTCTAATTTTTTAAAGTGCCTACAAGATTTTTATTAATTAAATAAATTACACAAATAAATATATAAGTTATTGAGAATACTACAGAGGACAAATATGAAGAAGGCTATGCTTGAGAAGTACTTCATGGTTCAATACTCAAATTATATCAATGAAATTTGCAATGTTAAAATTAGTTGTTGTAAGCACTATATATATAAGAAAAAGAAAGAAAGAAAATCTTACTTAAAAAATTACATAACCAACATTAACTATCCAAAACTATTAATATTTTAAACAGAAAAAGTAACTAAAAGAAAATGATATAGGAAAAACATTAACGCTAGATCAAATGATAATCAACTTCCCAAAATTATTAACATAGATAAATAAATTGCAAGATTTTTAATTATTTTTTCCACCTAAATTAGAGATATACAATTAATGATTATCTAAAATGACTTAAGTAAAATTAACTTTTATATGAAAATAAAATTTTGGTGAGTAGACAACTTAAGTCATCTTACAATAGAAAATAATTTAGTTTTAAAAATAAGAGAATGAAATAACTAATGTATACCTTTTAAATAGGATAATCAAATAAATAAATTTCAGGCTATTTAAATGATCATACTGACATTAACTCATATAAGGTTGCCTTTATGCTTTTTTTTTTTTTTTTTTTTTTAAATGGCTTTTGCTTTGTAAAAACATTTTATTGCTTAATTTCCCTTTTGAGTGTTTCCTTATGTGTACCTAGTACTCCTTAGACGTAAAGTGGTGTTCCTCAGTCTATTCTGACATCTTGATATGATATTTTTACTTCAGGGTACAACTATCATCTATGACATTCCTGTTATATTTTCCACAATATGGTCGGGTATGTAGAATCTGTATATTGCAACAACTTTAACTCGAGTTCATGTATAAATAAGAATACAATGAAGTATTAAATATCCTCAACACAAGATCAATATGACCTTTCAAAGAGGTGTATTTATTTTTCAGAAAAATAAAATGAAGTAGAAATGAATAAGGCCAAGTCGTCCGAATTCACGGAGTTTCCTTAAGGAAATAATTTTCCTCACTGTACCCAAGGTTGTGGAATTTTTCCTCCCAGGATAAAATGGCCTTCAATCCGACTATAGCGGTACTTCAAATAGGCGGATTCTACGAACGCACTGAACGATTTAATGATCACACAGAATAGTTTTTTCAAGAGAAGAAGAAGATTTTATAATCTGAAATTTCTGTTATTTCTATCTCAAACCTGTGGATGAAAACCAGGTTATTTATAACCACAAGATGCCTCTTCAGAAAGGTGGCATTGGTTCAATTAAAGGTGTGTGTCTTTTCCTGAAAATGCATGTCTGTTTACTTAAACCATTGCAGTAATTTTCTGAAACAGTGCATCACTTCATTGAAGAGTTGCATCTTTTTGAATCAATGTATCAGTTCAGGAAATATAGTTTCGAAAATCTGCAGTAGTTTAGTTGAAACAGAAATAGTGTAGTGAATAAATGCATCAGTTTGAAACAATGCAACTTTTCTGAAGAATCAGTTCAGAAACATTGTATCTGTTACTGCATGCATGTATATATATCAAATACTGTTTCGAATTCTGTCAAATAAAATTTGTCCAAAAAGATAGATCTCATTCGATCATTTTTCAAATCCAAATCCAAATCCAAAGCCGAAGCCGAGTGAGCGACGACGACGACAGCGCGAGACATCATTTATTTCTTGCCTCACTTGCCCTGTGGAGTAAGTGTTTCTCAATATAAACACTCTCAGGTTCTCATCTTCCACTAATGTGGGAGAAAGAGTAAACTTGCCAATTTTGAGTACACTTTCCATTTTGGTGTAAACTCAATTTTTCTCCTTCACTTGATTTCTCCATTTTCCATTCAACACACATATAGAATCCAACAATCCCCCACATAAATGGGGAATGGTTATTTTTCGTAAAAAATTTTACGGACAAGTATGTGATCATCAAGCAAAGACTGATTGCATCTGGATAAAGTGAGTTTCCCTTTGAACTTTCCGTAGTGAACATGCATCGGATGCACCCGGTCAATCGGTAGATTTGATATCTTTGAACCGCCGAGCTTTAATGTACACCTAGACAACACATGTCACACAACCAACCTTTTACCGTTTATGGCTCTAACGATTTTGTTCTTTTCAGCCATGAACACGTCCCGGTTTTCATGAGAGCTTAGAGAATAGGCCTTTACTAACATTCTCTTTGAAGTGGCTTTCACTTCACCCTCGCATAGGTGATTTCTAAATATTCAATCCTGTAGATTAAACTATTTGGTCAAATCTGTCAAATTTAGATAATCATTAAAAGACTTTTCACCTTAAGTCTTATCCTTGTTTACTATACATTGTCTACATCATGAGAATGGGTTGGGTAATTGACAATGTTGAACCTGTCAGACACAACTTTGTTTGATATCCTTGAACCTAGCTCTTGCGATCTCCAATCTGCTAGGTAGAGTTACCGTCATGCTGACTCGTCCTAGGCCTTAAACCCATTTTCTTGGATGTTCTTTCCACTCCTTCTCTAGATAGGCCTTTTGTAAGTGGATCCTACACATTATCCTTTGACTTTACATAGTCAATAGTGATAACTCCACTAGAGAGAAGTTCCTTAACGGTATTATATCTCCGTCGTATGTAACGAGATTTACCATTATACATCATACTCCCTATCCTACCTATTGCCGCTTGGCTATCACAATGTATACATACTGGTGCCACTAGCTTGGGCCAGTACAGAATATCTTCTAAGAAATTTCGGAGCCATTTTGCTTTTTCACCGGCTTTATTTAATGCGATAAATTCAGATTCCATTGTAGAGCGAGCGATACAAGTCTGTTTGGATGATTTCTAAGAAACTGCTCCTCCACCGATAGTAAATACATATTCACTTGTGGATTTTACTTCTTTCGATCCGGTGATCCAATTTGCATCATTATATCCTTCAAGTACCGCAGGATATCTATTATAATGCAAAACATAATTTTGAGTGTATTTAAGATACCCCAAAACTCTTTTCATTGCCAACCAGTGAGTTTTATTGGGATTACTCGTGTATCGACTCAATTTACTAATTGTACATGCTATGTCTGATCGTGTACAGTTCATTATATACATTAAACATCCCAATACTCTTGCGTACTCCAATTGCGAGTCACTTTCACCTTCATTCTTTCAAAGTGCAAAGCTCGCATCCAATGGAGTCTTGGCAATACCGAATTCCATATACTTGAACTTGTAAAGTACCTTTTTGATATAATGAGACCGTGACAATGCCAATTCTTGTGGAATTCAATGGATTCTTATACCTAAGGTCCTATCTGCAACTCCAAGGTCCTTCATATCAAACTTGCTCTCGAGCATTCGTTTTGTTGCATTTATGTCAGAAATGTCTCTACTGATGATCAGCATATCATCCACATATAAACATACAATGACTTGGTGATTTGGAGTGTCTCTAATATAAACACATTTATCACATTCATTTATTTTGAATCTGTTTGCCAACTTGGTTTGGTCAAACTTCTCATGCCATTGCTTAGGTGCTTATTTTAGTCCATAAAGTGACTTAACAAGTTTACACACTTTATTTTCTTTTCCTGGAACCATAAAACCCTCAGGTTGTTCTATGTATATTTCTTCCTCCAAATCTCCATTTAGGAATGCGGATTTCACATCCATTTGATGGATTTGAAGATCATATACCGCCGCCAAGGCAATTAACATTCGAATCGAGGTTATCCTTGTTACTGGTGAGTATGTATCAAAGTAATCAAGGCCTTTCTTCTGTTTGAAGCCTTTTACTACATGTCTTGCCTTGTATTTGTCAACAGTACCATCCGTCTTCATTTTCCTTTTAAAGATCCATTTAGAACCTCAAGGTTTATTTCTGGGAGGAAGGTCAACCAATTCCCATGTATGGTTGCTTAAGATTGAATCTATCTCACTATTGACTGCCTCTTTCCAAAAGGATAAGTCCGGCGAAGACATCGCTTCTTTAAATGTTTGAGGCTCATTTTCTAAGAGAAATGTTACAAAATCCGATCCAAATGAAGTTGACGTTCTTTGACGTGTACTACGTCTTGGATTTTCTTCATTATGAACATTCTCACTTAGTTCATCTCGAGGTCGTTCAGATCCTCCACTAGACTGTTCATGTCTAATTTTATACGGGTAAATGTTTTCAAAGAATTCAGCATTGTCTGGTTCAATTATCGTATTTTTACTAATATCCGGATGTTCGAATTTATGAACCAAAAATCGACATGCTTTACTACTTTTAGCATATCTTATGAATACGCAGTCCATCGTTTTAGGTCCCATCTTAACCCTTTTAGGTATAAGAACTTGAACCTTCGCTAGACACCCCCACACTTTGAAATATTTCAAGTTAGATTTCCTTCCTTTTCATTTTTCATAAGGAATTGATTGTGTCTTACTATGGAAAACTCTGTTGAGTATACGATTGGACGTAAGGATAGCCTTCCCCCATAAGTTTTGCGGTAAACCAGAACTTACAAGTAAAACATTCATCATTTCCTTCAAAGTTCGTTTTTTTCTTTCCGCAGTTCCATTAAATTGAGGTGAATACGTGGCCATAGTTTGATGGATTATTCTATTCTCTACACATATTTGCGCAAAGGGAGATTCATATTCTTCGCCCCTATCACTTCTTATCATTTTGATCTTTTTGTCTAACTGATTTTCAACTTCGGTTTTATATTGCCTAAACGCATCTATTGCTTCATCCTTACTACTTAGTAAGTAGACATAACAGTATATAGTACAATCGTCAATAAAAGTTATGAAATACTTTTTCCTACCACGAGATGGTGTTGACTTCATATCACAAATGTCAGTATGTATTAAGTCTAAGGGATTGGAATTCCTTTCAACGGACTTATAAGGATGCTTTGCATACTTTGATTCCACACACGTTTGACACTTTGATTTATTGCACTCAAAGTTTGGCAAAACTTCTAAGTTAATCAGTTTTCGTAACGTCTTGTAATTAACATGGCCTAAACGTTCATGCCATAAATTATAAGACTCAAGCAAGTAAGAAGAATTTGAATTTTTATTCATTTCAACTATCATTACATTCATCTTATAAAGGCCTTCGGTCAGATAACCTTTTTCTACATACATTTCTCCTTTGCTAATTACAATTTTTCTAGAAACGGTTACACATTTAAATCCGTTCTTATCTAGGAGTGAAACAGAAATTAAATTTCTACGTAACTCCAGAACTTATAACACATTGTTCAGTGTCAAGACCCTGCCGAAAGTCATCTTTAAGCAAATTTTTCCTGTTTCCTCCACCTTAGCAGTAACGGAGTTGGCCATGTAGAGCATTTCTTCTACTTGAGCCAGAGCAAATGACGAAAACAACTCTCTGTTGACACAAACATGACGGGTGGCACCAAAATCCATCCACCATTCGCGAGGATTTCCCGTCAAGTTGCATTCTGTGAACATAGCACACAAATCATCGCATTCTTTGCTGGATTTAATCATATTTGCTTGATCCTTTTTCTTGCCTTTCTTCGGGGCTCGACAATCTGTGGACTTGTGGCCAATTTTGCCCCAATTGAAGCACTTTCCCTTGAACTTTTTCTTGGGTTGATTGCTTCCATGTTCAACTTTCTTTCTTTTCTTCGAATTGTTTTGGTCAACTTCTACAATATGTGCTCCATTTATTGTAGAATTTCTCTTTGACCTTCTTTCGGAAACTTTATTATCCTCTTCAATACGAAGTCGGACAATAAGATCTTCAACGATCATCTCCTTGCGTTTATGCTTTAAGTAGTTTTTGAAGTCTTTCCACAAAGGTGGTAGCTTCTCAACTATCGCTGCTACTTGGAAAATATCATTCACAATTAAGAATATTTTTAATTTGTTCAACTAAGGTATTTTTCAAAGATATACCTTCCGCTAGGAGATCATGTATGATGACTTGCAACTCTTGTACTTGAGAGACAACAGATTTGCTATCAATCATTTTGAAGTTCAGGAACCGTGCAACAAGGAATTTCTTAATTCCCGCATCCTCCGTTTTATATTTCCGTTCAAGTGCCCCCCACAGTTCCTTTGATGTCTTGGTTCCACTATAGACATTATAGAGGTCGTCTTGGAGACCACTCAGAATATAGTTCCTGCAAATGAAATCCAAATGTTTCCAAGCTTCTACAATAACGAAGCGGTCTTTGTCCGAGGTTTCCTCGGGCACCTCAGGAGCGTCTTCGCTAGTGAACCGTTGTAGACATAAAGTGGTGAGATAAAAGAACATCTTTTGTTGCCACCATTTGAAGTCAATGCCCAAAAATCTTTTGGGCTTCTCCGCCGGTGCCATCGTTGGCGGAGCATTTGTGCGACTTGATGTGGCAATGTTATTTGCCCCCACAGACGTTGTCGCATCCATCATTTGACTTCCAGTTGTCATTTTTCCTGTCACCACAAGACAGAAAACTTAGTATTTTTCAGAATACTATTTATAAAGTTTAATAACTTGAAACTCTTCTTCTTGTTTCTAGTTAACGATTAAGTTTTTATTACTTCGAATCGTCAACCGAGTGAACCTTAACTTGTGATGAAGATTTTATGTCTTCTAATCACTAGTTAAATTCAAGCGGAGTAGAAAGCCTAAACTTTAATCTCCAAAAACAAGCAATACAGATTCTGTAATAGAGTTATTTCCTTAAGATTGTTATATTTTCCACAATATGATCGGGTATGCAGAATCTGTATATTGCAACAACTTCAACTCGAGTTCATGTATAAACAAGAATACAATGAAGTATTAAATACCCTCAACACAAAATCAATATGACCTTTCAAAGAGGTGTATTTATTTTTCAGAAAAATAAGATGAAGTAGAAATGAATAAGGCCAAGTCGTCCGAATTCACGGAGTTTCCTTAAGGAAATAATTTTCCTCACTGTACCCAAGGTTGTGGAATTTTTCCTCCCAGGATAAAATGACCTTCAATCCGACTATAGCGGTACCTCAAATAGGCGGATTCTACGAACAGACTGAACGATTTAATGATCACACAGAATAGTTTTTTCAAGAGAAGAAGAAGATTTTATAATCTGAATTTTCTGTTATTTCTATCTCAAACCTGTGGATGAAAATCAGGTTATTTATAGCCACAAGATGCCTCTTCAGAAAGGTGGCATTGGTTCAATTCAAAGGTGTGTGTCTTTTCCTGAAAATGCATGTCTGTTTACTTAAACCATTGCAGTAATTTTCTGAAACAGTACACCATTTCGTGAAATAGTGCATCAGTTCAAAACAGTGCATCACTTCGTTGAAGAGTTGCATCTGTTTGAACCAATGTATCAGTTCAGGAAATATAGTTTCAAAAATCTGCAATAGTTTAGTTGAAACAAAAACAGTGCAGTGAATAAATGTATCAGTATAAAATTTGTCAAAAAAGATATATCTCATCGATCGATCATTTTTCAAATCCAAAGCCGAACCGAGCGAGCGAGCGACGACGACGGCACGAGGCATCATTTATTTCTTGCTTTACTTACCATGTGGAGTAAGTGTTTGTCAATATAAACATTCTCAAGTCCTCTTCTTCCACCAATGTGGGAGAAAGAGTAAACTTGCCAATTTTGAGTACACTTTCCATTTTGGTGTAAACTCATTTTTTCTCTTCCACTTGATTTCTCCATTTTTCCATTGAACACACATATAGAACCCAACAATCCCCACATATGGATTGTGTGCCTATTAGACACGTTATTCTTCCAGTCGCTATGGGTCATTCGATCTTTTCTGATGATCAAAAGAGGTTTGAGATGTTACTTTATTTGGTTCCTCCCAAGTTTTAGTAGAGCGATTAGAAAGGATACCTATGAATTTCTGATTGACTGCCAAAAGAAGTTGCGTTGAGTCTCATGAAGTTGCTTATACTAACATATTAGCTGACCAATGTAGCTAGAGATTGGTGGAGGTCTTTATCCAGTTACAGACATTTAGGTTTGCCTACTATGACTTGGACCCGATTTTATGAGGCCTTCTTGGAGAGGTTTGTGTCGTATAGCTTGAATGATTAGATGCAAAATGAGTTTGATCGCTTGAAACAGGTCTTCATGTCTATTTTTGAGTATAAAGCATGTTTCCATGTTCTATCTAATATTCAGTTGCCATCATTTCCACTAAGTCAGAGAGGAGTTGTAAGTTTGTAAAGGGGTTAGATGATTCTTATTAGTTGGATACTCTGCCCAAATGGTTGTTTCAGGGTTTTTTTTTTTATCATAGTATTATTGGGCATGCCATGTTGACCAAGTCTATTATCTAGTTTACCTAGTGATACGGGACACGATACTAAACACAAGCCAGCCATGAATAACAAGAGAAAATCAAGATCAAGATACTAAACAAGTACGGGCAGCAACACAAAGAATTATAGAATAAGAAGATAAAACACAAACACACAAATGCAATAAGATAAAGAGATAGATAAGATGACATAAGAAGTTACGAAGAAAGAAGAATCAAATCGTGTATTAAACGATAAGACCCTTAAACTCGCAGCAACACCAATCTTCTTGCGGTGATCGCTAAGAGAATCAACTCACCTCATGAACTACCGTTTCTAAGCAAGAGAATAGTATTGGCTTTTCCAAGCCCTACAATAACTACTTGGCTTTTCCAAGCCCCACTCTAAAGGTGTTACACTCTCAAAGAGAGAAGAAAGTCTTTCACATGTTAATCATCCAAAAACTAAAGAGAGAACACCTAAAAAGTCCTACTTCTAGTATATTACAAAAGAAGACAAAAAAACCACTTTGCCCTTAATGAGAGGGGCGGCCATGGTGTGTAAATACACCATGTGCAATGTCCCAAATACCCTTAATGAAGGGGCGGCCAAGGTGTGTTGGGCTTGATATAATTTATGTTTATTAAAATATTGTATCAATCATCATATATGTCCTTTTTATCTAGCGAATTTAATAACATTTGGAAAAGAATAAAGACGAAATGTATCAATTTATTCCATTGCAACATATGAGATAATTCATAAGAAGAGATCAACATAGACCGTCACAGCAAAAAGAACATGTACAATTAAAATATTTCAGACTATTCAAATGATCATATTGACATTAACTCATATAAGTTTGTCTTTATGCTATTTTTTAATTTCCGAAAAAGGCATATTCACCAAATATAATTGTTCAAAATCCTTATTAATTTATAGTATTTTTATCTCACGTATGTCCTTTTTGCACCTTTTGCTATGTATCACCATATTTTACTATGAATTCTTAGAAAATCCAGATGAAATTTCAAAGATAAACCTCCGAATCAACATTTGTAAATACATTATAGAAGTATAAAAACTTAAACAATTTTTTTAAAGTGAAAAAGTGAATTAAAGAATTATGAATTTTTTTCAAAATAATTGTATTATATTATTGTAATGAATTGAGCGTTTAAAATAGATTGTATCATTTTTTGTTATTATATAATCTAACACATTAATAATTTGAAGGATAAAAGACACTATAAAAGATTACATAAAATTATTAAATAATAAGTAAAGAAAAAATGAAAAAAAATTATACAATAACAACGCAACACAAGTAAATTACTGATTACATAAAATGAATCTCTTCACGATTATATCAACCATATTTCAAAATAACAATCAAAACAAAAATAATATTCAATTTTATATATTACTATTTAATTTATCATTTTTAATTTATAAATATACAAAATCTATATATTCATTATTGATTCTCCATTAATTATTATGCTATATCAAAACAAGCACCAAAAAACAAAAATAATAATAATAATAATAATAATACTAAATTAATCATCATCTCCATCATCTTCACATCATCATATAAAAAAAAAGCCAGTTATTTCTTCCAGATCTTTATAAATCAAGATCAACAATAATCGTACTGACAGTACAAAAATTAACCAAAAAAGAAAAAGAGAAAAAAGGGGTGAAAAAGGACAAAAAATGGATTATAAAGAAAAAAGAGAAAAGAAATTAGATTCAAGAAAATCTATGACAGATACAACACCACTTCTTGACAACACATATCAAGAAAATAATAGAAATAATAATAATAATAATTTTTATTATCGTTTTAATTCATTTCCAGTTTCTAATTCTGCTGTTGTGGAAATGACAACTAGTAGTGTTAATAGTAAGCAGCTTCGTTCAGTGTTTCTTGGTGTTGATGTTGGTACTGGTAGTGCTCGTGCAGGTGGGGTTCTTTTATTTTCAATGAATTCTTGAAAGTATTGTTGGTATTAATTAGTTGTGTTGAATTTATTTTTTTAATGGATGTTTGAGGTTGGTTGTGCTGAAAAGATTTTTTTTTTTCTTTTTAATGATGTTGACTTAATGTTGGTTCTAGCTGTGCTCCTGCAGGTGTGTGTGTTGGTGGTGGTGGTGGTGGAGTGTGTGTGTGTGTGTGGGGGGGGGGGGGGGTGAATGAATTCTTGCAGTATTGTGGATAGCTATTTTTGAATGAATTCTTGCAAGTGTTGTGAGTTTGGTGGTTCTTGGTATGAAATTTAACTGTAAAAAGTTGGTATTTTTATGGAGTTTTGAGGTTGTTTATTGTGAAAATATGTGCTTATTGGTATGAATTCATTGTAAAAAGTTGTTTTTTCCTTGAGTTTTGATGGGGTTCCTTTCTTTTGAATGAATTCTTGAAAGTATTGTGAGTTTGGTGCTTTCTTGGTATGAATTGATTGTAAAAAGTTGGTATTTTTATGGAGTTTTGAGGTTGTTTATTGTGAAAATACGGTGCTTGTTGGTATGAATTAGTTGTAAAGTTGTTTTTTTATGGAGTTTTGAGGTTGGTTATAGTGAAAAGTTCATGCCTTTTTTTTTAATGTTGACTTAATGGTGTGGATATTGGTACTGGCAGTGCTAATGCAGGTGGGGTTCTTTTCTTTTCAATGGATTCTTGAAAGTATTGTGAGTGTGGTGCTTTCTTGGTATGTTGTTGTTGTTGTTATGTTGACTTAATGTTGGTACTAGCTGTGCTCCTGCAGGTGTGTGTGAGGGGGGTGGGTGGGTTGAATGAATTCTTGCAGTATTGTGAATATGGTGCTTGTTGGTATTAATTAATTGTGAAATTAGTTTTTTTGAATGAATTCTTGCAAGTGTTGTGAGTTTGGTGCTTGTTGGTATGAATTATTGAGTTTTTTTTTATGGAGTTTTGAGGTTGGTTATGGTGAAAAAATGACGGTTTTCTTTTTTAAGAATAAGAATACTCATATCAGAAGTTCATATTACCAAACTAGTTAGTAGTTGGTAACTACTAAAAATTCGGGTGAAGATTGAATCCCCTCCTTTTACATTGTCGGATAGCGTCTTACTTATGATGGAGAACTCCAAGGTGGTTTGGAATTGAGTGGGTGGTTTCGGGCATTGGGAAAGAAACTATGTTTAGTTGGGCCTTCAGAAGGAGAAAGAGAAGACTCAAGGAATGGGATGTTGCTTCCCTAGTACTCATGTGGATTGTTTGGAGGGATGTGTAGAGAATGATCTTGTACATCTGAGGAGCAGCTTCTTTTCCCTTATTTATGTTGGTGCCCTCACAAAGTTCCTTTATGTATAGAAGATTAGGTGTCTTTCGTAGAAAATCATGTATGGTTTTCTACCTTTTGGTATACATACTCCTTGTATACATGCATGTTTTTTTCCCTTCTGTTAGTCGGATATTTCAGTTTATCCAAACAAAAGGAATACTATTCAAAATCAGCTGATTTTGGCAGCTTGGCCGAACTACTATACCAATTAACTAAAACACTTTTATTGATGAATCGTAACAAATAGCACTTCTCAAATGTTAAGTTTCTGTTTCTGTTTACTGCGTTGATTGGTTATATGTAATTAATGTTAAGATCACAATCTTGTGCAGGTCTCTTTAATGAGGATGGGAAGCTTTTAGGTTCTGCGAGTAGTCCAATACAGATATGGAAAGATGGTGACTGCGTTGAGGTCAGATGTTGTAACTATTTCGGAATGGACATTTCTTGTTCTTGCTTTTTGTTGTTTGGACTTTGGATGGTTCATTTTCCTCAACTTTTGTTGCTCACGTCATGTTACTTCATAGTAATATGTTATTAAAAGGTAGAAATGAGAAAATCGTACTCTGTTTGGCTGAGGTAGTGCTTGATTTCTTCCTTTTAGTTCTTTATGCTTCTGATTTCATTTATGTGGTTTGTCGAATCCAGCAATCATCAACTGATATTTGGTTAGCGATCTGCACTGCTGTAAAAGCGGCATGTGCCCTTGGAAATGTTTCCAAGGAAGAAGTTAAGGGGTTGGGCTTCGCTGCTACTTGTTCTCTTGGTATGTAGTTACTGACTTATTCAGTTCATCTTAATGGATCTTTCCAGTGTGTTGATTAAGCTATATATGCAAAATTACAGTAGTAAATAACATGGATGAATTGCTTTGTCTATGCAGTTGCTGTTGATTCTGAGGGTGAGCCTGTCACGGTTTCATGGAGTGGTGATACTAGAAGAAACATCATAGTATGGATGGACCATAGAGCTGTAAAACAGGCTGAGAGGATCAATGCTTCTAATTCACCCGTATTACAGTATTGTGGAGGAGGCGTATCCCCTGAGATGGAGCCACCAAAGGTACAAATACTAGTAGGAAGGACTGCTGTTTGTGCCTTGGATCCTTCTCCTGAATGAGATTCATGATCTTTTAAATACATGTCTTGGTTCGTTTAGCTGACTCCTTATGGAAATAATGTTAGTGTCGTAGTGATAAGTTAGTCAAATATTAATTAGTCCCACACTGAAGAGATATACTAAGTAAATAGGCATTCCACTCCTCTCGTATTACTTCATGGAGTATCTATTCATCCCAAGAATCTCTTCTCTTGTTTTCACATTATATTAGAGCCTCTAATTCACGCTGTTCACCCAAGTAGAATTTTCATTCTGTTTCTTAGTTTTATATTCTAGGTTCTTGCTGGACCGTTCCGGGGGGATCATGAGTTTTTGAGTGACTGCTCCATTTGCAAGGTATATTCCCAAATGGCAATTCTCCTGGCTAGTTTGGTGATTGTCATTATACCAGTGTTGTTCAAAATTATCAAACTTAAGTTTTACCACCTTGAGTATCGAATATTTTAAAATTTAGTGTTATGTCAGTCCAAAAATTTTAAAAATATTCCCTCTCCTTTGAAGCATCTCAGATTTCTTTCCCTCCAAACAGTCCACCATATGCAAACCTGGTATCGTCTTCCATCTGCCTTCTCCCCCCCCCCCCCCCCCCCCCCCCCCCCCCCCCCCCCCCCCCCAGAATTTCAACAATTCTAAGGAGCTTTTTGGCATTGCGATGTTCCATATTTGCTTAGTTACTTCACAATGTAGAAATAGAAGGGGAGCCTTGGAGTAACTGGTAAATATCAGCAATAGCACCTGCACTTTACTTCCGAATCTGATACTCAAATAAGTATGTGTTGTTTGTATGCTTGCTCGTGGCATCTTCATGCTTCTTGCTTTCTAATGTAGGAAGTCAAAAAGGAAAAGTTTGAAGTTTCTTCCTTGATATCATATCTTGATATGCTTTATCTACTGCTTGTTAATACGAATTTTTTTTTACAGCTCTTGTGGGTGAAGGAAAATCTCCAAGAATCCTGGTCGATGGCATTTAGGTGGATGGATCTAAGTGATTGGTTAACATACAAGTAAGAAATAGCTTATAAACTATAACTCTTGATGTTTTAACAGGAAGAAGTGATGCTATCTATTCTGTTAACTTATTAGAGCAACAGGAGATGACACGAGGAGTCTATGCACCACTGTATGCAAATGGACATATCTAGGCCATGCACACATGCAGCAGATAAATGAGAAAGATTCCCGTGATATGGAAGCTTGTGGATGGGATGATGGATTCTGGGAGGAGATTGGTTTAGGTGATCTCGTTGATGGGCATCATGCTAAGATCGGTATTTTTGAAGCTTCACTTAAATTACCAAAATGTCTGACTTGAAAAAAATTTCACGAAACTAACTCTGTCGTAAACTTGTCAATCTCTACTCGTCATCTTTTTTGAAGTCATGCTACAATGTGCGGCTGTTGAAAGAGTTGTGAACTGTTTAGGCACATTGTCTCAAAGGGTCGATATTTATTTATGTTGTTCGTACATGAGATTATCTTTTAGTCGTAAGATCTGCTTAAGATCTGCTTAGTTGTTCTTATTCATGATTTTATAATAAAATTGCGCAGGACGAAGTGTAGCATTCCCTGGTCATGCATTGGGTTTGGGTTTAACACTGAGTGCTGCAAAGGTGAAGAATTTATAAGAATCACATTGTATCTTGACTGTTAGCAAAAGGAAAAAGAAGCACAGAATCATTCCCAATGATGCAAGCATTTGTGGTTTTGACGGTTATAAGTCCCGTTACTCTCTTCAGGCTTTTGAGTTACCTTACTAAGGTGCTGCTTTATGTTTCAGGAATTGGGTTTGATGGCAGGGACACCAGTAGGTACTGCATTGATAGATGCTCATGCCGGCGGTGTTGGTGTAATGGAAAGTGTGCCTGCATCAGATTCTGAATCTATAGGTTGTTACTATTGAGTAATCTTCTGGATTATGTTGATTGATCAAAATATCTTCGCTTATATTATCGACTAGATTTACTTATTGACGGATTTTTACTGCATGTTTGAAAGTTGATGAGGATGCTATAAGTAGGCGTATGGTGCTCGTATGTGGTACTTCCACGTGCCACATGGCTGTATCGAGGCCAAAATTATTCATACCTGGAGTCTGGGGACCTTTCTGGTCAGGTACACCTCCACTTGCAACGTACGGTTGTTCTTTCAAACTATTTTTATTCAAATGATGTCGATGATAAATATAAAGATTTAAGGGTCTCTCATGATATGGGTAGTTGAATTGACATTGTAATGCTGAAAAGCTGTAAAAGAAATGCTTACGTTAGAGGTAGAGGTATGGACTCGGAGGGGGAGGAGAAGAGGCGGTTCTGGGAGGCTTTGGAGGAGGTGGTGAGAGGCGTGCCTAGCTCGGAGAAGATTGTTGTAGCAGGAGATTTCAACGGGCACATCGGGGCGTTACCGGGAGGCTTTGGTGATGTGCATGGTGGTTTTGGTTTTGGGGAGAGAAATGAAGAGGGGGCTACTCTATTGGAGTTTGCGAGGTCCTTTGGGCTGGTGGTGGTGAACTCGGGCTTCCCGAAGAAGGACGATCACCTGATCACCTTTCGAAGCGCGGTAGCCAGGACCCAAATTGACTTTTTGTTGCTTAGGAAAGGGGATAGGGTGTTGTGTAAGGACTGTAAGGTCATTCCGAGTGAAAATCTCTCGACCCAGCATAGGCTCTTGGTTATGGATTTGGGTATAAAGAAGAATACAAAGAGGAGTAAGGAGTGTAGACCTAGAATTAAGTGGGGCGGCTTGACGCCAGTGAAGGCGTGGGAGATAGGGGAGAAGTTGGCGGGAATGGGGGTACGGGAGTGTAGGGGGGACGTGGATAGTATGTGGGATAGGGCGGCTAGGTGCATCAGGGAGAATGCAAGGGAGGTGTTGGGAGTCTCTAGGGGCCGGGCCGGGCATCATCGAGGGGATTGGTGGTGGAACGACGAGGTGGAGAAGAAAGTGGGGACCAAGAAAGGGGCGTATGCTAAGTTGGTTGAGAGTAAGGACGAAGAAGAGAAACGGGTAAACAGGAAAGAGTACAAGCTAGCTAGGAAGGAGGCTAAGTCAGCAGTCACGGCGGCTAAGACGACCGCTTTTGAGAGCTTGTATGCAGGGTTACAGGAGAAAGGAGGGGAGAAAAAGTTGTTTAGACTCGCTAAGGTTAGGGAGAGGAAGGGTCGTGACCTCGACCAGGTGAGGTGCATTAAGGGGGAGGACGGTAGAGTGTTGGTGGAGGACGGCCACATTAAGAATAGATGGAAGTCGTACTTTCGTAGGCTCTTGAATGAAGAAGGGGATAGAGCTATTGTGTTAGGGGAACTGGAGCACTCAGAGAAGTGTCGGGACTTTAGTTATTGTAGACGTTTTAAGGTAGAAGAGGTTAGAGAGGCTGTTCGCAGGATGCGGAGGGGTAGGGCGACGGGGCCGGATGAGATACTGGTGGAGTTTTGAAAGTTCGTTGGAGAGGCCTGTGTAAGGTGGCTGACTGGATTGTTTAACAAAATCTTCAAGACGGCGAAGATGCCGGAGGCATGGAGGTGGAGTACCATGATCCCTCTCTATAAGAATAAGGGTGACATTTAGAGTTGCAATAACTATAGGGGATTAAGTTATTGAGTCACTCTATGAAGATTTGGGAGAGAGTGGTCGAGGTGAGGCTGAGACGGATAGTGTCTATTTCGGAAAACCAATTTGGATTTATGCCTGGCCGCTCGACGATGGAGGCAATTCACCTGGTACGGAGGCTGGTGGAACAGTATAGGGAAAGGAAGAAGGACCTGCACATGGTGTTTATTGACCTGGAGAAGGCATACGACAAAGTTCCCAGGGAGGTGCTATGGAGATGCTTGGAGGTGAGTGGAGTCCCACTGGCATATATCAGAGCAATTAAGGATATGTATGATGGAGCGAAAACTCAGGTGAGGACGGCGGGAGGAGACTCCGAGCATTTCACTGTCTTGACAGGATTGCATCAGGGATCTACTCTTAGTCCCTTTTTGTTTGCTTTGGTGATGGATGTGTTGACGCGGCGTATCCAAGGGGAGGTGCCGTGGTGTATGCTTTTTGCAGACGATGTAGTTCTGATTGATGAGACTTGAAGGGGAGTGACTGACAAATTAGAGGTATGGAGACAAACTCTTGAGTCTAAAGGGTTCAGGTTGAGCAGAAGCAAGACGGAGTATTTGGAATGCAAGTTTAATGATGTGAGGCTGGAGAATGAGGTGGTAGTGAAGCTGGAATCACAGGAGGTATGCAAGAGGGACAGTTTCAAGTATCTCGGGTCTATGATTCAGGGTAACGGTGAGATTGACGAGGATGTCTCGCACCGCATTGGGGCGGGTTGGATGAAGTGGAAGCTCGCGCCGGGGGTGTTGTGTGATAAGAAGGTGCCGCCCAAGCTTAAAGGCCAATTCTACAGGGTGGTAGTCCGCCCGGCCATGTTGTATGGAGCGGAGTGTTGGCCAGTTAAGAACTCCCACATCCAAAAAATGAAGGTGGCGGAAATGCGGATGTTGCGCTGGATGTGTGGGCTGACTAGAGGGGATAGAGTTCGGGATGAGACTATCAGGGAGAAGGTTGGTGTGACTCCAGTGGAGTGCAAGATGTGGGAAGTCCGATTGAGATGGTTCGGACACGTGAAGAGGAGGGGCATGGATGTCCCGGTTCGTAGGTGTGAGAGGCTAGCGTTGGATGGTTTTAGGCGGGGTAGGGGTAGGCCGAAGAAGTACTGGGGAGAGGTGATTAGGCGGGACATGGAGCAGTTACAGCTCACCGAGGACATGACCCTAGATAGGAAGGTCTGGAGGACGCGAATTAGGGCAGAAGACTAGGGCCAGTTTGGGTCGTTAGGGTAGGGAATTACTTGGTGGGGGTATTATTCTTGTTATGATCCCGTGCTCCATGTTTTATTACGAATCTGGGTGCTCTCCTCTGTTTTCTATGACTTATGGGTGCAGTATTTATGTTATGAAATCTTGTGCTGTGCTTTACTATGTATTTGTGTGGTGTCTCCTGTCCTGAGCCGGGGGTCTATCGGAAACAACCTTTCTACTTCTTTAGAGGTAGAGGTATGGACTGCGTACATCTTACCCCCCAGACCCCACTAGGTGGGAATACACTGGGTTTGTTGTTGTTGTTGTAGAGGTAGAGGTATGGACTGCGTACATCTTACCCCCCCAGACCCCACTAGGTGGGAATACACTGGGTTTGTTGTTGTTGTTGTTGATTTAGTTGAAAAATTCTTGAAGGGTTCCCATATTTTATCTGCTTATGCTATTGCTTTTGTTACAATCAAATGATGCTCCATCACTTGGGTCTTCGCAATATTTTCAGCGATGGTGCCGGAGTACTGGCTTACAGAAGGAGGACAGAGTGCTACTGGTGCATTGCTAGACTATATAATTGAGAATCACGTTGCATCTCCTCATCTTGCAAATCGTGCTGCATCTCGAAGTAAGATGACCTTAATGTAGCATTTATGGAAATATGTCTGGTGCTCCTTGTCAAAGTTTTCTCGACTTCCTTGCAATTTGCTTTTTAACTCTCCTTTTTTCCGGTGGTCTCCTGCTTAAAAGTTAAAGTTTAATCTTCTGCTAGGAATCTCAATCTTTGACTTGTTGAATGAGATATTGGAATCAATGAAGCAAGATGAGGGGTCACCGTTTGTAACTGCATTGACTAACGATATTCATATTCTCCCAGATTTTCATGGTAACAGGTATAGTGTTTTTTAGAATGGTTAACACGTTTTTTTACCTTGATTTCCTAACTATCTGCTATAAATTACATGCGAAATTTCCGATAGGTCCCCTATTGCAGACCCAAAATCAAAAGGTATGATTTCGGGTTTAACACTCGACGCTAGTGAAAAGCAGCTGGCACTTCTCTACCTGGCCACAGTACAGGGCATTGCATATGGAACCCGCCATATAGTAGAGCACTGCAATGCTAATGGACACAAGGTGACGACTCATTTCCTGATACTAGTTTGTATCTGTTATTTATTGAATCGCTATTGCTCTCTTACTTGGAAACTCTTACGTTCTGTACTCTGATAGCTCATGTAGAATCTGATATAAAAGCAGTTGCAAACGCTAAATTTCCAGTTTACCGCATTGCTTGAAATGATCTTCTTCCTTATATTGCTTCTTTATGTCCAGATTGACACACTACTTGCCTGTGGTGGACTTACGAAGAATCGACTATTTGTTCAAGAGCATGCGGATATTATTGGTCTCTCTCACTCCCTCATTCCCTTTTTACGCTGTTTATCAATGAGTTACTCTCTACATAGATACATTGCAAGAGGTTAATGAGGCAAAAAAAGGGCAGTCCGGTGCACGAAAGCTCCCGCTATGTGCAGGGTCCGGGGAAGGGCCGGACCACAAGGATCTATTGTACGCAGCCTTACCTTACATTTCTGAGAGAGGCTGTTTCCACGGCTTGAACCCGTGACCTCCTGGTAACATGCTAAAGAGGTTAATGAGAGAACTAAAATTTGCTAAAATAGTTTCCCGAGGTATTATAGAATGAAATTATGATCTGATTCTAGTGAGACACTTGAAAGAAATAGATTAATTAATAGATTTTGTTTCGCTCAGCATTCCCAATCAGTTAGTCAGTTGACACCAGCAAAAGTAAACAAAGCTTGCTTACTATCCTCTTTGTTGATATCAACACAAAATATCAAAGCTTGCATGATATCCTTGCTGGATCTCCTCTAGAACAGTACAACAACGACTACGCCTCAGTCCCAGTCAAGTTGTGTCGGCTAAAGGAAACTCGCTGTTGCCGATGGTTGAACCCAGTTCAACCCCATGACAGGCGGGAGTACTCACCCATTATTACCAAAACTTGATTACCTCCTCTAGAACAAAGAAAAAAAAAGAGAAAAGGGCAGTCCGGTGCCCTCAGCTCCCGCTATGCGCGGGGGTTTGAGGAAGGGTTGTACGCAGCCTTACCTTGCATTTGTGCAAGAGGCTGTTTTTACAGTTCGAACCCGTGACCTGGCAGCAACTGTACCCGTTACCCCAAGGCTTGCCTTTCTCGTCTAGAACAGTAAACAATGAAATAGAAGAAAATAACCTGAAACAAGTTAGGAAGTGCTAGATTTGTATGGAATATGGATGGTAGTGAATCTTAAGCTTCCCCTTGAGCTTCCCAATTGCTGAAAGGGGTGTGTTATATATTTCAATATAGTATCTTTCTGTATCTGCGTGAAGCCTTCGGCATACTGAATAATCTTAAATTTCTGTGTTTGGATATATTAATCAATTCCTAGCTGTATGACACCTTGTGCAGGTTACCCTATCATTCTTCCTCGCGAAAATGAATCTGTGTTATTGGGGTCTGCTATTCTAGGTGCTGTTGCTTCAAAAAAATATCCTACTGTTCGTGAGGCGATGAAGGCAATGAATGCAGCTGGTCAGGTGCGCAACTGTTCACACTATCTACTTTTCTCACTAAAAGAGGAACCTTTAGCGACAGAAGTCTAGCTGTTGCCTGCCTTGTTATTTTTTCGTTTTCTTTTGTGGAACGGGTGACTTTGTATATGTTCATAACTGATTCATAATTAAATAGTACTCAGGGTGCACTAGTCCCTATTTACAGCAAAAGAAACACTACGAGCTATTCTAAACACCTAGACGGAGTCTAGTATATCCAGAATTTCTACAGAATTGCCAAAGTTGATGCAATGTTGTCTGTTAAAAATACACCTGAAGTGTCACGTTTTTATGAGTTTCCTACCTGAACTATCATATGTTCACTTTTCCTACCTGAACTGTCACCTACTATTCCGTTGTTCTCTTTTCGTACCTAAACGGTGGTGAAAGAAAGTTAAATTTCTTTTGTTTTTATCTTATGGGACAACAGATTAAATGTTCCGCAGAATCTTTTACTGCATTGTCATGTTACTTGCTTAGAGAGACTGTCTTCGTTCTTGCGTCATCTTCTTCCCAATAATATAATGGAAGACACCCCGTCTTCTCTCTTCCACCGCCACCAATTGCGCCATACACCTTGCCAACCAGATTCTAGTGATTTCATCTTTATCTTTGGCTGCTACGTCTTTGAAAAGCGTCTTTCCCCTTCTCTCCGTTTAGATTCATTATGCTTTATCGTTCTTATGGTTTTTGATGGCAGGTTGTCCATCCGTCTAAAGACGTGAAAGTAAAGAAGTACCATGATGCCAAATACAGCATCTTCCGCGACCTTTATGAGCAGCAACAGAAGCATCGTTCACTTATGACCGAGGCTTTATCATGAGTTTTTTTCTTCACCGTTGTCGCACTTTTTGGTATCCGATTTGTTACAAACCACGTCATCGAGGAACGATGGAAAAATGCAACACCAGTTCCCGGTCTCCCCTCCTCTCCCTCCTGCATTTCCTTGAACCATTATGTGAAAATGTATCAAATGTACAGTTAAAATTCTAGTTGACCTGTTCATGTCATATGATTTTATTTCCCTATGGGGATCTTCCAGTTCTAGTGTAGAGATTCTTTACGTTTGACGGTCTATATAACTTAAACTCTTTTCGAAGTTACACTAAGTGTGTTCATGGTGTATACATCTTACCTATAAATGCGCGTGCGATGTCATACGTATTACCTACTTCTGATTTTGATCCTTGTGATATATGCCTACAGCCAACTTGATAAACTACGCACTTCTGATCCTTCTTAGGATCCGTGGAAGAATCGAACCACAATCAACCTTAGAATATATCAGTAGCCAGTAGATTGAAGGGTACCAAAAATACTAGGTGACTTTTCTCATCTGTCTTAGCATCGGTGAACAGAGTTGCCTGATAATTTGTTACCTGTTGCTGGTAGGAGGTGACAGGTATCTCATGGATTTACTCGAGGTGCACGAATGCTAGCTAGGTGATTTTTTCCATCTGTCCTAATGTTGGTGAATAGAGTTGCCTAATACCTGTTATCTCTTGCTGGAGGGAGGTGACAGGTATCTTGTGGATTTACTCGACGTGCGTGAAAGTTGGTTCAAACACACAACAACAACAACAAACTTAGTATATTCCCCATACTGGGGTTTGGGAAGGGTAAAATATATGTAGTTCATACCACTATATTCGGAGAAGTAAAAAACTGTTCCGATAGACTATTAATCATCTCAAATTTGTCAACCAACCTATGAAATCCTTTGACTTCTTAGTACATTTGATCTCATTTATTTTGTTTTGTTGACAAACTAATATTAATGTCAATATGTCATGTCATTGTCAATGTCATGTCTGTTGGAAGTTGCCATATAGTATTAAATTAGGAAGACTATTCTTCACCATTTTGAGCCATTGATTAAAGATATGACCATATATCTAACTTTGGGAACTTAGAGCTACCTATTTATTACGTAAAATCAATAATTCGAACCAAATAGAGGTTACTTACGACACCTAACTTTTTCTGACGAGCTTTCTATCGTAAAACTAAGAAGTCAAAGTTACACAACTGATAAATGAGAAAAAAAATAGTAATGTACACACTTTTTTTAAAGAGTCAAAAATTGGAATGTTACACCATAAATACCATCTTTAATTTTGACATATTTTCTTGGTTCATGCATTTGACTATTAATATTCATTCACACTTAGATAAGATTTTAAACCTTTTTCATTATACATAGTTGTGTGTTTGAAATCATTTATAATCAAGTTCCTAGCTAATACAAAGTCATTTCTTTTTCAGTTTTCCACCTTTACGTCCGGTATTCATATTAGGATCTGAATAATTCCAAATCGAGACATCTGATTATGGATGGAGTGATTCTATCCTTCCCACCACATACCAGTGGCGGAGCTACACTTGGGATAGGGGTTCATCCAAATCCACTTCGATGGAAAAATATACTATATATACATGACTAAAATTATTTTATAGTAGACGTCGAACCCCTTCGGTTAGTTCGTATGTTTACTTGTGAACCCCTCTGGTGAAAATTCTGACTCCGCCACGGCCACATGCTACAAACTTATAATCTTTGGTCAAACATTACTATCTCACAAAATTTTCTACATTCCCATGAGGATAACATGACACAAGTACATAGCAATTCTTGCAAATTGTCAATAAATAGCTTAGATTATCATACAAATTGAATAATCTACTTTCATAGAGATGGAGAAAAGCTATATTCTTATCCTTCTACTATTGACATTTCAAGATTCTATGGTTGCAACTTCCACAAATGAAACAGACATAGAAGCTTTGTTATCTTTTAAACATCTTATTACATCCAATACTTCTTTCTTGTCCAAGAATTGGACAACAAATACTTCATTTTGTTCTTGGTTTGGTGTCACATGTAGTCCACATAATAACCAAACTGTCATAGCCTTAAATCTCCCTAACATGAATCTTCAAGGCAAAATCTCACCATCGATAGCCAACTTATCATTTCTCACTATGCTTAATCTTAGCAACAACTTTTTTCACGGAGTTCTCCCTTATGAACTCGGAAATTTACCTCATTTGGAAGTCCTTGATGTTCACAACAATCAGCTAGAAGGGACTGTTCATACTTCTGTCGGTAACATCACGAGGTTGAAGAGATTGAGGTTCGATGGAAATAGTTTCAGCGGTAAAATACCAGCTGAGATTGGCAATCTAACCCAACTTGTTGAGTTAGACATGTCACATAATCAGCTTTCAGGTTCTATTCCTGCATCAGTCTTCAGCATATCCTCGTTACGCGTTGTGTATCTGGTAAACAATAGTCTTTCTGGTTCATTCTTGGTTAATGAAGCAAAGGGTGTGATGAATCTTGAAGTTATAGACCTTAGTCGTAATATTTGTTGTAATTTGGTGGGCTCATTTTGTATTTGTATTTGTTGAGCCCAAATTGTTAAATAGAAGCCCAATCATAAATTAGCCCAAACCCAATTAAAAGGGGGTAGGTGGGGGGTTGGTGAAAAGGGTTGGTGAGGGTAGCTTAGGACCGTCGGATTAGAATCGATCCACACCGTCCATTGGAAAACTTGAGGCCTATAAATACCCTCACCTCTCATTTGTAATTACACACCAAAAACACAATTCTTCTCTTCTTCCTTAGCTTCTCTCCATTTGTAATATTTCCTTAGTGAAATATAAATATAATAGTGTCCGAGGACGTAGGCACAATTTGCCGAACCTCATTAAATTCTGGTGTTCTTCTTATTGTCTTGTCTAACTGTTTTCAGTTAATATTTGTCGGGTATAGTTGTTGTGATCTATTTGTGCTACTAAATTACTAGTGATAATTCTGTCAAGGCTAGACTGGTATTTAAGTGGTCCGCTTGTGACCCTCCACTCTTACCTGGGAATTTATCTGGTGTGATTTTCTAGTACAAATAATTTACACGCTATTTGAAATATCCCGAGCTTCCGCAACAATTGGTATCAGAGCCCAAGGTTTTATCTGAGTATGCTCTGTGGTTGCAGCACAGTCTGATCTTCCACATCAGAAAAGAATTACTTTGGTAATCTGGTTGTTAACTGAAAATAATATTTGTATTAAAAATGGAAGACAAGACTATTGAAACAGCCGCGTCGAGTGTCAACAATACGTCATCATTGGCATCTTCGCTTATGACAAGAATTGTGTCAAATGCGAAATTTGCAGTTGAAATTTTTGACGGATCAGGACATTTCGGGATGTGGCAAGGTGAAGTTCTTGATGTTCTTTTTCAGCAAGGGCTAGATATTGCAATAGAAGAAAAGAAACCAGACGGAATTGGAGAAGACGATTGGAAGGTTATCAATCGTGTTGCTTGTGGTACCATTAGATCCTACCTTGCAAGAGAGCAGAAGTATCCATACACAAAGGAAACTTCTGCAAACAAATTGTGGAATGCGTTGGAGGATAAATTCTTGAAGAAAAACAGTCAAAATAAACTATACATGAAGAAGAGACTGTTACGCTTCACATATGTTCCTGGTACCACAATGAATGATCATATCACCAGCTTTAACAAGTTGGCGACAGATTTGCAGAACATGGACGTGACCTTCAGCGATGGAGACATGGCCTTGATGTTGTTGAGTTCACTTCCCGATGAATACGAGCACCTTGAAACTACTCTACTTCATGGGAATGATGAAATTTCTCTAAAAGAAGTTTGCTCCGCATTGTATAGTTACGAGCAAAGAAAGAGAGAAAAACAAAAGGTCAACGATGGAGAAGCATTGTTCGTGAGAGGTCGTTCTCAAAACAATATGAGAACGAAGAAAGGAAGATCCAAGTCAAAATCCAGACCCAGCAAAGATGAATGTGCATTTTGCCGAGAAAAAGGACACTGGAAGAAAGATTGTCCAAAGTTAAAGGGAAAGGCCAAACCTAACAATGGTAAGGCTGTCATGGATTCAAATGTAGCTGACTGTGATGACTCTGATTTCTCACTAGTTATATCGGAGTCATCCACATCATCTGATGTATGGTTGATGGACTCAGCTTGTAGTTATCACATGACTTCTAATCGAGAATGGTTCATCAATCTGCAAGAAGAAAAATGTGGAACTGTTCACACTGCGGATAATAGCTCTCTTACCGCCCATGGTATTGGTTCAATTCGACTAAGAAACCATGACGGATTGAGCAGAACATTGACAGATGTTCGATATGTGCCAGATTTGAAGAAAAATCTCATTTCTGTGGGAGCCCTAGAATCAAAAGGGTTCAAAGTTCGTGCAGATAATGGGGTGATGAAAATATGCTCTGGCGCATTGGTGGTGATGAAGGCAATTCGGAAAAACAATAACATGTACCACTATCAAGGTAGTACAGTTATTGGGACAGCGGCAGTGACATCCACTAATAAGGAAGCAGAAATGACCAAGTTGTGGCACATGCGCTTGGGACATGCTGGAAGAAAATTCTTGAAAGCTTTATCAGATCAAGGATTGCTAAAAGGTGTAAAAATATGCGACTTGGAGTTTTGTGAGCATTGTGTCAAGGGAAAGCAAACAAGGGTTAAGTTTGGAACAGCTATCCATAATACTAAAAATATTTTGGATTATGTTCACTCTGATGTTTGGGGTCCTTCCAAAACACCTTCATTGGGTGGGAAGCACTATTTTGTAACCTTTGTTGATGACTTTTCCCGGAGAGTATGGGTGTATATGATGAAATCAAAAGATGAAGTGCTAGGAATATTTCTCAAATGGAAGTCAATGATTGAAACACAAACTGGCCGAAAGATCAAATGTCTTCGCACGGACAATGGCGGAGAGTACAAAAATGATTTTTTTCAGAAAGTTTGTGAGGAAAATGGTATTGTTAGACACTTCACTGTCAGACATACACCACAACAGAATGGAGTGGCAGAACGCATGAATCGAACTTTGCTGGAGAAGGTTCGATGTATGTTGTCCAATGCTGGCTTGGGCAAAGAATTTTGGGCTGAGGCTATAACATATGCGTGCCATCTCATTAATCGTCTACCATCTGCCGCTATTGATGGCAAAACACCATTGAAAAAATGGTATGGAAAGCCTGCTGAAGACTACAGTTCTTTGCATGTATTTGGCTCAATTGCATATTATCATGTAAGAGAGTCAAAGTTGGATCCGAGGGCAAAGAAAGCTGTATTTATGGGGATTACTTCTGGAGTCAAAGGATACCGCTTATGGTGTCCAGAGACTAGAAAAATTATATTCAGCAGAGATGTTACCTTCGATGAATCCTCCTTGACGAACAAGGTAGCAGTTGAGATTGCCAAACAAATTGAAGGTACTTCGAAGCAGGTGGAGTTTGAGGGAAAAATAATTTTTCCCTCACAAAGATCAAATGAGGAAACAACAGAAAATGTTCCTCTGGAAGAAGAGCCAGTTGAAGAGGAGATTCCGTCCCACGAATCTCAACAACAACTTGAATCAATTGCAACGAGCAAGCCAAAAAGAACCATAAGGAAACCTGCTCGACTTATGGATACGGTGGCTTGTGCAGACTCAATTGTAGCTGATGGTATTCCTACCACTTATAAAGATGCAATCAAAAGTTCGAAAGAAGATAAGTGGAGGATTGCCATGAATGAAGAAATGCAATCTCTTCATCAGAATAACACATGGAGATTGGCCAATCTCCCAGAAGGCAAGAAGGCAATTGGGTGCAAATGGGTATTTGCAAGGAAAGAAGGATTTCCTAACCAAGAAGAAGTACGCTACAAAGCAAGATTGGTGGCTAAAGGATATGCTCAAAAGGAGGGAATTGATTATAATGAAGTGTTTTCTCCAGTCGTAAAACACTCCTCCATTAGAGTTTTGTTGGCTTTGGTAGCAAAGTTGAATTTGGAACTAGTTCAGTTGGATGTAAAAACAGCGTTTTTACATGGAGACTTGGAAGAGGAAATCTACATGACTCAGCCAGAAGGATTCAAAGTTGCTGGAAAAGAAAATATGGTGTGCAAACTTGAAAAATCGTTGTATGGATTGAAGCAATCTTCTAGACAATGGTACAAACGATTTGACGAGTTTATGTTGGGACAAAATTACAGAAGAAGCAAATACGATAATTGTGTGTATTTGCGTGAGCTTGAAGATGGATCCTTTATATATCTTCTCCTGTATGTTGATGATATGTTGATAGCTTCGAAAAGTAAAGAAGAAATAGGGAAGTTAAAATCTCAACTCAAAGGGGAGTTCGAAATGAAGGATCTGGGTGAGGCAAAGAAAATTCTTGGCATGGAGATAAAAAGAGATAGACATTCAAAGAAGCTCTACTTATCTCAGGCAGAATACATGAAGAAGGTGCTAGATCGTTTTGGAATGAACGAAAAAACAAAGTCGGTTAGCACCCCACTCGCCCCTCACTTTAAGCTAAGTGATTCTTTGTCACCAAAAAATGATGTTGATCGAGAGTATATGTCAAGAGTACCATATGCGAATGCTGTTGGTAGCTTGATGTATGCAATGGTTTGCACAAGACCCGATATCTCACATGCTGTGGGAGTTGTGAGCAGATATATGCACAATCCTGGAAAGGAGCATTGGCAGGCTGTGAAATGGATTCTACGGTATATTTGCAATACTGTAGATATTGGTTTAGTCTTTGAAGATAGTCAATATCTGGTCGGATATTGTGACTCAGATTATGCTGGAGATTTGGACAAACGAAGATCAACTACTGGTTATGTTTTCACTCTTGCAAATGCACCAGTTAGTTGGAAGTCGACTTTACAGTCAACAATTGCCTTGTCTACCACTGAAGCAGAGTACATGGCTGTTACAGAGGCTGTGAAGGAGGCAATTTGGCTTCAAGGATTTCTAAGAGAGCTTGGTATAAAACAAGAAGGCGTCACAATATTTTGTGATAGTCAAAGTGCTATTCATTTAGCGAAGAACCAAGTTTATCATGCAAGGACGAAGCACATTGATGTCCGATATCATTTTGTCCGAGAGATTATAGAAGAAGGTGGAGTCAAAGTACAGAAAATTCGAACGACAGATAATCCTGCTGATATGTTGACAAAGGTGGTAACGTCGATCAAGTTTCAACACTGTTTGAACTTGATTAATGTTATCAAAGATTGAAGATAGCATTTGGGGACACTACTATGTTCATGAGAGAATTGAAGAAAAAAAAAAAAATATCGCCCAAGGTGGAGATTTGTTGTAATTTGGTGGGCTCATTTTGTATTTGTATTTGTTGAGCCCAAATTGTTAAATAGAAGCCCAATCATAAATTAGCCCAAACCCAATTAAAAGGGGGTAGGTGGGGGGTTGGTGAAAAGGGTTGGTGAGGGTAGCTTAGGACCGTCGGATTAGAATCGATCCACACCGTCCATTGGAAAACTTGAGGCCTATAAATACCCTCACCTCTCATTTGTAATTACACACCAAAAACACAATTCTTCTCTTCTTCCTTAGCTTCTCTCCATTTGTAATATTTCCTTAGTGAAATATAAATATAATAGTGTCCGAGGACGTAGGCACAATTTGCCGAACCTCATTAAATTCTGGTGTTCTTCTTATTGTCTTGTCTAACTGTTTTCAGTTAATATTTGTCGGGTATAGTTGTTGTGATCTATTTGTGCTACTAAATTACTAGTGATAATTCTGTCAAGGCTAGACTGGTATTTAAGTGGTCCGCTTGTGACCCTCCACTCTTACCTGGGAATTTATCTGGTGTGATTTTCTAGTACAAATAATTTACACGCTATTTGAAATATCCCGAGCTTCCGCAACAATTGTTGCGGAAGCTCGGGATATTTCAAATAGCGTGTAAATTATTTGTACTAGAAAATCACACCAGATAAATTCCCAGGTAAGAGTGGAGGGTCACAAGCGGACCACTTAAATACCAGTCTAGCCTTGACAGAATTATCACTAGTAATTTAGTAGCACAAATAGATCACAACAACTATACCCGACAAATATTAACTGAAAACAGTTAGACAAGACAATAAGAAGAACACCAGAATTTAATGAGGTTCGGCAAATTGTGCCTACGTCCTCGGACACTATTATATTTATATTTCACTAAGGAAATATTACAAATGGAGAGAAGCTAAGGAAGAAGAGAAGAATTGTGTTTTTTTGTGTGTCATTACAAATGAGAGGTGAGGGTATTTATAGGCCTCAAGTTTTCCAATGGACGGTGTGGATCGATTCTAATCCGACGGTCCTAAGCTACCCTCACCAACCCTTTTCACCAACCCCTCACCTACCCCCTTTTAATTGGGTTTGGGCTAATTTATGATTGGGCTTCTATTTAACAATTTGGGCTCAACAAATACAAATACAAAATGAGCCCACCAAATTACAACAAATCTCCACCTTGGGCGATATTTTTTTTTTTTTTTTTTTTTTTCTTCAATTCTCTCATGAACATAGTAGTGTCCCCAAATGCTATCTTCAATCTTTGATAACATTAATCAAGTTCAAACAGTGTTGAAACTTGATCGACGTTACCACCTTTGTCAACATATCAGCAGGATTATCTGTCGTTCGAATTTTCTGTACTTTGACTCCACCTTCTTCTATAATCTCTCGGACAAAATGATATCGGACATCAATGTGCTTCGTCCTTGCATGATAAACTTGGTTCTTCGCTAAATGAATAGCACTTTGACTATCACAAAATATTGTGACGCCTTCTTGTTTTATACCAAGCTCTCTTAGCAATCCTTGAAGCCAAATTGCCTCCTTCATAGCCTCTGTAACAGCCATGTACTCTGCTTCAGTGGTAGACAAGGCAATTGTTGACTGTAAAGTCGACTTCCAACTAACTGGTGCATTTGCAAGAGTGAAAACATAACCAGTAGTTGATCTTCGTTTGTCCAAATCTCCAGCATAATCTGAGTCACAATATCCGACCAGATATTGACTATCTTCAAAGACTAAACCAATATCTACAGTATTGCAAATATACCGTAGAATCCATTTCACAGCCTGCCAATGCTCCTTTCCAGGATTGTGCATATATCTGCTCACAACTCCCACAGCATGTGAGATATCGGGTCTTGTGCAAACCATTGCATACATCAAGCTACCAACAGCATTCGCATATGGTACTCTTGACATATACTCTCGATCAACATCATTTTTTGGTGACAAAGAATCACTTAGCTTAAAGTGAGGGGCGAGTGGGGTGCTAACCGACTTTGTTTTTTCGTTCATTCCAAAACGATCTAGCACCTTCTTCATGTATTCTGCCTGAGATAAGTAGAGCTTCTTTGAATGTCTATCTCTTTTTATCTCCATGCCAAGAATTTTCTTTGCCTCACCCAGATCCTTCATTTCGAACTCCCCTTTGAGTTGAGATTTTAACTTCCCTATTTCTTCTTTACTTTTCGAAGCTATCAACATATCATCAACATACAGGAGAAGATATATAAAGGATCCATCTTCAAGCTCACGCAAATACACACAATTATCGTATTTGCTTCTTCTGTAATTTTGTCCCAACATAAACTCGTCAAATCGTTTGTACCATTGTCTAGAAGATTGCTTCAATCCATACAACGATTTTTCAAGTTTGCACACCATATTTTCTTTTCCAGCAACTTTGAATCCTTCTGGCTGAGTCATGTAGATTTCCTCTTCCAAGTCTCCATGTAAAAACGCTATTTTTACATCCAACTGAACTAGTTCCAAATTCAACTTTGCTACCAAAGCCAACAAAACTCTAATGGAGGAGTGTTTTACGACTGGAGAAAACACTTCATTATAATCAATTCCCTCCTTTTGAGCATATCCTTTAGCCACCAATCTTGCTTTGTAGCGTACTTCTTCTTGGTTAGGAAATCCTTCTTTCCTTGCAAATACCCATTTGCACCCAATTGCCTTCTTGCCTTCTGGGAGATTGGCCAATCTCCATGTGTTATTCTGATGAAGAGATTGCATTTCTTCATTCATGGCAATCCTCCACTTATCTTCTTTCGAACTTTTGATTGCATCTTTATAAGTGGTAGGAATACCATCAGCTACAATTGAGTCTGCACAAGCCACCGTATCCATAAGTCGAGCAGGTTTCCTTATGGTTCTTTTTGGCTTGCTCGTTGCAATTGATTCAAGTTGTTGTTGAGATTCGTGGGACGGAATCTCCTCTTCAACTGGCTCTTCTTCCAGAGGAACATTTTCTGTTGTTTCCTCATTTGATCTTTGTGAGGGAAAAATTATTTTTCCCTCAAACTCCACCTGCTTCGAAGTACCTTCAATTTGTTTGGCAATCTCAACTGCTACCTTGTTTGTCAAGGAGGATTCATCGAAGGTAACATCTCTGCTGAATATAATTTTTCTAGTCTCTGGACACCATAAGCGGTATCCTTTGACTCCAGAAGTAATCCCCATAAATACAGCTTTCTTTGCCCTCGGATCCAACTTTGACTCTCTTACATGATAATATGCAATTGAGCCAAATACATGCAAAGAACTGTAGTCTTCAGCAGGCTTTCCATACCATTTTTTCAATGGTGTTTTGCCATCAATAGCGGCAGATGGTAGACGATTAATGAGATGGCACGCATATGTTATAGCCTCAGCCCAAAATTCTTTGCCCAAGCCAGCATTGGACAACATACATCGAACCTTCTCCAGCAAAGTTCGATTCATGCGTTCTGCCACTCCATTCTGTTGTGGTGTATGTCTGACAGTGAAGTGTCTAACAATACCATTTTCCTCACAAACTTTCTGAAAAAAATCATTTTTGTACTCTCCGCCATTGTCCGTGCGAAGACATTTGATCTTTCGGCCAGTTTGTGTTTCAATCATTGACTTCCATTTGAGAAATATTCCTAGCACTTCATCTTTTGATTTCATCATATACACCCATACTCTCCGGGAAAAGTCATCAACAAAGGTTACAAAATAGTGCTTCCCACCCAATGAAGGTGTTTTGGAAGGACCCCAAACATCAGAGTGAACATAATCCAAAATATTTTTAGTATTATGGATAGCTGTTCCAAACTTAACCCTTGTCTGCTTTCCCTTGACACAATGCTCACAAAACTCCAAGTCGCATATTTTTACACCTTTTAGCAATCCTTGATCTGATAAAGCTTTCAAGGATTTTCCTCCAGCATGTCCCAAGCGCATGTGCCACAACTTGGTCATTTCTGCTTCCTTATTAGTGGATGTCACTGCCGCTGTCCCAATAACTGTACTACCTTGATAGTGGTACATGTTATTGTTTTTCCGAATTGCCTTCATCACCACCAATGCGCCAGAGCATATTTTCATCACCCCATTATCTGCACGAACTTTGAACCCTTTTGATTCTAGGGCTCCCACAGAAATGAGATTTTTCTTCAAATCTGGCACATATCGAACATTTGTCAATGTTCTGCTCAATCCGTCATGGTTTCTTAGTCGAATTGAACCAATACCATGGGCGGTAAGAGAGCTATTATCCGCAGTGTGAACAGTTCCACATTTTTCTTCTTGCAGATTGATGAACCATTCTCGATTAGAAGTCATGTCATAACTACAAGCTGAGTCCATCAACCATACATCAGATGATGTGGATGACTCCGATATAACTAGTGAGAAATCAGAGTCATCACAGTCAGCTACATTTGAATCCATGACAGCCTTACCATTGTTAGGTTTGGCCTTTCCCTTTAACTTTGGACAATCTTTCTTCCAGTGTCCTTTTTCTCGGCAAAATGCACATTCATCTTTGCTGGGTCTGGATTTTGACTTGGATCTTCCTTTCTTCGTTCTCATATTGTTTTGAGAACGACCTCTCACGAACAATGCTTCTCCATCGTTGACCTTTTGTTTTTCTCTCTTTCTTTGCTCGTAACTATACAATGCGGAGCAAACTTCTTTTAGAGAAATTTCATCATTCCCATGAAGTAGAGTAGTTTCAAGGTGCTCGTATTCATCGGGAAGTGAACTCAACAACATCAAGGCCATGTCTCCATCGCTGAAGGTCACGTCCATGTTCTGCAAATCTGTCGCCAACTTGTTAAAGCTGGTGATATGATCATTCATTGTGGTACCAGGAACATATGTGAAGCGTAACAGTCTCTTCTTCATGTATAGTTTATTTTGACTGTTTTTCTTCAAGAATTTATCCTCCAACGCATTCCACAATTTGTTTGCAGAAGTTTTCTTTGTGTATGGATACTTCTGCTCTCTTGCAAGGTAGGATCTAATGGTACCACAAGCAACACGATTGATAACCTTCCAATCGTCTTCTCCAATTCCGTCTGGTTTCTTTTCTTCTATTGTAATATCTAGCCCTTGCTGAAAAAGAACATCAAGAACTTCACCTTGCCACATCCCGAAATGTCCTGATCCGTCAAAAATTTCAACTGCAAATTTCGCATTTGACACAATTCTTGTCATAAGCGAAGATGCCAATGATGACGTATTGTTGACACTCGACGCGGCTGTTTCAATAGTCTTGTCTTCCATTTTTAATACAAATATTATTTTCAGTTAACAACCAGATTACCAAAGTAATTCTTTTCTGATGTGGAAGATCAGACTGTGCTGCAACCACAGAGCATACTCAGATAAAACCTTGGGCTCTGATACCAATTGTTGCGGAAGCTCGGGATATTTCAAATAGCGTGTAAATTATTTGTACTAGAAAATCACACCAGATAAATTCCCAGGTAAGAGTGGAGGGTCACAAGCGGACCACTTAAATACCAGTCTAGCCTTGACAGAATTATCACTAGTAATTTAGTAGCACAAATAGATCACAACAACTATACCCGACAAATATTAACTGAAAACAGTTAGACAAGACAATAAGAAGAACACCAGAATTTAATGAGGTTCGGCAAATTGTGCCTACGTCCTCGGACACTATTATATTTATATTTCACTAAGGAAATATTACAAATGGAGAGAAGCTAAGGAAGAAGAGAAGAATTGTGTTTTTTTGTGTGTCATTACAAATGAGAGGTGAGGGTATTTATAGGCCTCAAGTTTTCCAATGGACGGTGTGGATCGATTCTAATCCGACGGTCCTAAGCTACCCTCACCAACCCTTTTCACCAACCCCTCACCTACCCCCTTTTAATTGGGTTTGGGCTAATTTATGATTGGGCTTCTATTTAACAATTTGGGCTCAACAAATACAAATACAAAATGAGCCCACCAAATTACAACAAGTCGTAATCGAATCATCGGTGAGATACCTTCAAGGCTATGTCAATTCAGTGAGTTAAGGAGTCTTGTTCTGTCTTACAACAATTTAACAGGTCAAATTCCTGGAAATATTGGTTGTTTAACTAGGCTTGAAAGTTTTTATGTCACTCAGAATGCAATAAGTGGTACAATTCCAGTGTCATTGACTAATATTTCCAGTTTGGAATATCTTGGTTGTGTGAACAACCATATAGGTGGTAGAATTCCTCATGAATTAAGGAATTTATCGAATTTGAAGATGTTGGGGTTTGATTTCAATAATCTAACCGGTGAAATACCAGAATCTGTATTCAACATGTCTTCTTTGGAGTACATTGCTTTTAGTGATAACGATCTGTCGGGGCGAATTCCAACTACTCTTGGGTTACATCTTCCAAACCTTAAAGGAATTTTCTTGCCGGATAATCGGCTTGAAGGTGAAATCCCGATGTACATTGCAAATGCTTCTAAGCTTATCGAGCTGGAGCTGGCGTATAACTTTTTCACAGGCGAAGTGCCGAGTAACTTGGGAGATCTCCGTGAGCTCGAGTTCTTGAATCTTGGTGGCAATCAGCTTACGAATGAGCGAGGACAGCAAGAGCTTGGGTTCTTGAATTCTTTGGTGGATTGTAAGAAGCTGCAGTTTCTGATACTGGCTAACAATCCCTTGAACGGCGTGTTGCCTGATTCGGTTAACAATCTTTCGTCCACTATAGAAATGTTCAACGTAGAGAACAGTCGAATCAATGGACGAATTCCAAGAGGAGTTGGCAATATGAGTAGCCTGTTATCGCTAGTCTTGAGCGGTAACCAGTTGACAGGAACCATTCCGACAGAGATTGGCGAGCTGAAGCAACTTCAGAGGCTTTATCTAAGCAGAAACAAGCTACGAGGGCCAATTCCGGAGGAAGTATGTGACTTGGTATATCTAGGAGATGCGATTCTACATGAAAACGAGCTCTCTGGGACTATACCGAGCTGCATTGGAAATCTCAGTAGGCTGCAACGGCTTTCATTTGGCTTCAATAAGTTCACGTCAAGCCTGCCTACAAGTCTGTGGGATATCGATAGCCTGATTTTTCTGAATGTGACAGAAAATTCAATACAAGGCGAACTTCCAATCGACATTGGAAAATTGAAAGCTATTGAAGGTATCGATCTTTCAAGTAACCAACTCTCCGGTGTGATACCAAGCACATTCGGAGACCTCATAAGCCTGCGTTATCTTTCACTGTCAAACAACTCGTTTCGCAGTGCAATTCCATCATCGCTTGGCAGTTTGTTAAGCTTGGAGTTCTTGGATTTGTCTTCAAATGAGTTATCAGGTAACATCCCAACGTCCTTAGAAAAACTCCGGTTCCTTAAAGAAATCAATCTCTCCTATAATCATTTCGAAGGTGAAATACCTACTCGTGGTGTGTTTTCAACATCTTCGCCTCAATCTTTCGTTGGAAACAAAGATTTATGTGGAAAACCTATATCAGAAGTTTCTCAATGTGCTACGAGTACTGCAGAAAAACGATCAAAGTCTAGGAAACACGTGCTTGCAATTGTCATTCCTGTGGTTGTCTCAGTTTTCCTCGTATCAGTTGTTCTGTTCCTCAAGAGAAGATCAAGAAGAACGGAACTTCAAGACCACGAAGAGCTAACAGAAATCACAACACACCAGTTGATCTCATACCGCGAACTTCAACAAGCAACAGATAGTTTCAGTGGCTCTAACATGATTGGTTCAGGAGGTTCAGGTTCTGTTTACAAAGGCATATTAGCTAATGGAACTACAGTCGCGATAAAGGTACTAAATCTGCAAAACGCGGAAGGATGCAAGAGGTTTGATACCGAATGCCAAGTGATGAGAAGCGTTAAGCACAGAAATCTCGTCAAGGTGATCACTACATGTTCCAATGAGTACACGAGAGCGATCGTTCTCGAGTACATGCCAAATGGAAGCCTTGAAAATTGGTTATATGGTGAGGAACATCAAGTCTTGGACATGTTTCAAAGAGTTAACATAATGCTTGATGTGGCTATGGCATTGGAATATCTTCATTATGGTTATGATTCACCTATAGTCCATTGTGACATGAAACCTGAAAATGTCTTGTTAGATTATAACATGGTGGCACATGTTAGTGATTTTGGCATCTCAAAGATTTTAGCTCACAACAAGTCCATGGCACAAACTAACACATTGGGCACTTTTGGCTACATTGCACCAGGTAAACAATTTCTTTGTCATAGATTTCAACCACTTGGAAACAGCCTCTGGTAGAAATGCAAGGTAAGGGTGCGTACGATACACCTCTGTGGTTGGGGCCTTTTCTCGGATCCTGCGCATAGCGGGAGCTTTGGTGCACCAGGCTTTCCTTTTTCTATATTTCAACCACTTGGAAACAGCCTCTGACAGAAATGCAAGGTAAGGCTGCGTACAATACACCTTTGTCGTGACGCCCTTCCCGGACCCTGCACATAGCGGGAGCTTTGGTGCACCAGGCTTCCTTTTTTCTATAGTTCTACTACTTGGAAACAGCCTCTGGTAGAAATGCAAGGTAAGACTGCGTACAATACACCTTTGTCGTGATGCCCTTCCCGGACCCTGCGCATAGCGGGAGCTTTAGTGCACTACATTACCCTTTTTATATATTTCAACCACTTGGAAACAACCTCTGGTAGAAATGTAAGGTAAGACTGCATACAATACACCCTTGCGGTGGGGGGCATAGCAGGAGCTTTAGTGCAACGGGCTGCCCTTTTTCTATATTTCAACCACTTGGAAACAACCTTTGGTAGAAATGCAAGGTAAGACTGCGTACGATACACCTCTATGGTAAGGCCCTGGACCGTGCGCATAGGGGGAGTTTTAGTGCACCCGTCCGCCCTTTTAATATATTTCAACCACCTACCTATATTGGTCATTTAAGGTGACTTTGGTACTATGAGAATCTAGCTTCACTGACGCTCAGCTAAGTCTTGAACCTTTGCGCTGACCGTTTGCTTTCTCAGTAGCAAAAGCGCTTCTCTTTGCTCCTTAACCTTACATAGAAAGACAAGAAAGACTTCGGTTGTATCAACAAAACTGTCCTTCCATATAGATCGTCGTGGAATGAACTTTGTCAGTAGCAAACCTATCCTGCATGTGTTATCAGATACTTTGACCAAAATAAGTCATTTTTTAAAATCAATTCACCAAAATAGTAACCGATAAAGTTGTTGTCATATGATCAGGAGCTCACAGGTTCAAACCTTGGAAACAGCCTCTTGCAAAAATGCAAGGTAAGGTTGCCTACAATACACCCTTGTGGTAGGGGCCCTTCCCCGGCCTTGCGCATAGTGGGAGTTTTAATGCACCGGGCTGTCCCTTTAATTCACCAAAGTAATATATTTTTTGAGAATCTTACAAAACTAGTATAAACGTTGTTGGCAATAACGTATTAAGTTTTTTTTTTTTATAATAACACATCAAAACGACGTCAAAGTAGGCATCGTTACTGACAGTAACGTTTTTGGCTTAAAAAGTTACCAATGGTAGCGAAACTCTGCAACTCTGCCACATAGCAGAGTTGATTTGGCAGAGTGGCAGAGTCTCGTTAATGTTGGTAACATTAGCCAAAATTGTTACTATCAGTAATGATTCCTACTTTAACACCATCTACTGTTCATCTTGGTCCGTTATTTTTTTTCTAAATCTAATACGTTAGTGCCAACAATGTTTATACTAATTTTGTAAAGTTTTCAAAAAAGCATATTACTTTGGTGAACTGATTTTAAAAAATGACTTATTTTGGTCAAAAGGACTCCACTCAAAAGATCACTTGAACTAAGAAAACATTCACCCCTTATAGAGTAGAGTTAAATGAATTTAACTTATATATACTGATCGTATAGAATCTTTCTACACTATCTTTATATTTAACACATTATAACATATTATTATTTTTTTTGTTTTAGAATATGGCTCAGAGGGAATAGTGTCCACTAGTGGTGATGTTTATAGTTATGGCATAATGTTGATAGAGATATTGACAAGAAGAAGGCCAACAAATGATTTTTTCAATGAAAACATGAACATGAGACAATGGGCAAATGAGTCATTTCCAAGTGATTTGAAGACAATTATTGATGCAAATATTTTCTTTGAAGAAAATGAAATTTGCATATTTTCTATGATGAATTTGGCTTTGGAATGTACAAAAAAGAGACAAGAAGAGAGAATAGATATGAAAAATGTAGTAAATAGACTTGGCAAAATTAAAGATAGTTTCTTATTGGATACAAAGAAGCAGGGGTTACCATAGCATGGTATATACTGAATTATCAAATCAAATCGAAATTTTTGATATCGTGATTTTGATATTATGGTATTTGATATGATATACATGATATACATTTTAATTTTTTTTAGTATATGATAAGGTATTCAATATTTATAAATAACCAACCGAAATACCGAATACCCTATTAAAGTATATAATTACATAAATACCCCCCTCTCTCTCTATATATATATACTACTTAGTATTAGCATAAATTAAAAGTGTTTAGATATAAAAGTGTAATTGACTAATAAAAGGAGTTGTTTGTACTTCTATTTAAATATTTCTACTTGTGTAATGTGTATTTATGATACAATTGAGAGTTGAGACGTGCTTTTGAAAAGTCGAAGTAGTAATACTCTAGTATACGAGTATATATTGTTGAAGTTGAACAAATTATGGTTATCGATTACCATACCGCAAAATATCGAAATCGACCATTTAAATACTGAACTATATCGAATTAATATGGTATGACAATGGTATAATGCTTTTAAAAATCGAATACCAAAATTATCCTACCGAATTTTCAAATATCGTATTATACCATACCCCTACAAAGAAGATAAAACCTTAAGAGTCGAATTTGTTAAATTTAGTAGTAATATATTACTCAATGTACCGAAATGTCGTTAATCTTCTGATCTTAAACATATTATGTTGTATTAATAGTCAAACTGAGTGTAACGAATAGCGACCCTACTAGTCGTTTTGTAAAGGGACTCTTTGTTAAATACACCTTTTAAATCTATTTTTTAATTAAATGGACCATGAGTTTTTTTATTTAGGGAGATGACCTATTTTTAAGACAGATCTATTATCTATCCGACAAATATATAAGACTGATTGATTATCAATCCGTACGACAGATATATAAGACTGATTGATTATCAATCCGACAAATCTATTATCTGTACGACAGATATATAGACAGATCAATTATCAATTCGACAGATCTATTATCTATCCGACATATATATAGACAAATCTGTTATCTGTCCGACAAATGAAAAAATAAAAATAGACCATTTTGCTAATTAAAAACTTGAAGAAACTTAATAGCCAAATTTTCTCTTATAAATTTAAATTTTATATGTTAAAAATGATGGAACAACGAAATGAACATCTATTTAAATACTGATTCAAGAAAAGCATATATTATAAAAATATGGCAAACAATGACATTTATTAGGGATTCATTTACAACATTAATCAATGATATTACATTAATTAATATTATAATTTTTTTTTCTAAGCTTTTTTGCAGTAATCTCCAAAACAATCCTTCATGCAACCATTCCATTGTTTGTCATCTGTACAAAAAAAAAAAAAATAATAATAATAAAATACACAAAATAAATATGATAGTGAAATAGGAGAAAAAAATAATAATAAGAAATTAAAATTACAATTAACCTAGATGAAAATATGATATCTTATGAGTTATGACAAATTACTAGTTGAATAGATGAAAAATGATTCATTTATAAATAGAAAGATTTAAAATTTGAAATTTATGAATTTTTATAATAATTTTAATTTTAAAAATTGATTTACGCAATCTCCCAACTTTGCTCATATATATTTGATCTTGCTTACAAAAAAAATAAATAAATAGTCTCATTGTTTTTTGTAATAATATAATTTACAAATTCGAAATTACGATCTACCACCTATCATAAGATTTTCAATTTGCTCAAAAGAAATCTTTAAACTATTATCTAGACAATCAATAAATTACAAAAAAAAAATAAAAAAAAAAAATCACTAATTGATGTAAATTCCACCCATCTAATATATAATAACTAGACCAACACACCAAATTTCAAAATTCTTATAAAAAAATTCAAACAAAAAATTATCGAGTTCATGTAAATTCATACCGAGAACTATAAATACACCCCTCATATAACCAAAAAAAAATATACAATTACTCATAAAAATAAATATACCAATAACATTTTACCCGTCGTCCTAAGGAGAAAATGATCGTCTATAACCAGTTACGATTTAATTAAATAAAAATAACCAAATAAAAATCTCATAATACCTTGGATTAAACTTGAACATTTGTCAATTGAACAACCAAGATTACAATAATTTGTTGGTGATAAAAAATTATTTAAAGAAGAAGTTTCACATTCTCTTGCACATGAAATATAACATCCAGGACTTTGAAAACATACTTTAATACAATCCCTAAAACATTGTTGATCTAATTTTCAATATACTAATTGTAAATTAGTGATCATAATTATCATCACCATAAATTTCATAAAAGAAAAAATATTTGCCATTTTATTTTTTTTAACTTATAAACTTGTTTGTTCTCACTTTATGTGACTTATATATATAGTTGGTGTACTATGTGTTAATGAATTAAAAGCAAAAAATATTTTATATATCAATTAGGTATGTATGGATTTATTTTTTGGTAAATATAGATATGTATGAAAATTATTAAAGGATATATATTTAAACAGTTGGCATATTTTTAAGGGCAATAAATATATATTTGTATAAATATTAAATGTAGTTTGATTGAAATGATTTGATTTGATTTTTTTTACTAATTAAAGAGAAGATTAGTCATAAATTGGAGTAAATGTTTTACCTTATTTGGAGATTTCGAGTTTTGAATATAAAAAAAAGGTCTAAATTCAGATATCGGATATTACGTTTGAATCTTTTTTTTTCTCCTTTGACAACGAAAGAAACTTCATATGTATTCGTGTATTTTCGTATATGATTTATTTTTATTGAAAAATTAGCCGAACTAGTGAACTCCGCCCACTTTATAGTGATATTTTGAAAAATGCATAACATAACGAGATTATGAAACTTTATAGCGTTTATGCATTTATATTTACATGTATATGTGTATCTAAAAATCCTAACCGTCATTGTCCACATGTACATACGCACAATCGGCCACACAAACATATACAGTTAACAACATATACATACACATATAGTTATAATCAGATATTGTATCCGTGCGATTTTAGAATAAACTATTTTATGCGCTTGAGTACATCTAAACTCTCACTATTTGTATTTTTTTTTCCTATAGTTTTAATAAGTTAACATTATAAATAATCAAGGTTTAATAAACATTTTCATTTATAATATTTTCTAATTGCAAAATGCCACTTAAACTTTTCTTAATTTTTTTCTTTTTGTAAAAGGAAATTAAATCCTGAATATTAATCCAAATATAGAATCAAGGAAAAAAAAACATCTATTATTAAAACTTTGACAATAATTTCATAGATTAGATTTGGTTTTACAAAATTAAAATCATTAAACAAAGCTCTAATTTTTGCAATAATTGTTGGAACAATTATTCATGCAACCTTTCCATTGTTTGTCATCTGCATGAAACAAATAATTAAATATGTTAGTAGTAAATCGAAGAATAATTAAATAAATAACAATAAAAAAAGATACAATTATAAGTCGGAAATGATCTCATATGATCAGTAACAAATTAAATAAAAAACATTAATATCATATAAAAAAACATACTCCGATCCAAAGTTTTATTTACCTATCTCTTGATTTTTTTTTTTCTACCGATCTCCTGCGAAAACATCATATACGCAACTCAAAGCGCATTTATATACAACAACAACAGCAACAAACCCAGTGAATTCCCTCCAGGGTCTGGGGAGGGTAAAATGTACGCAGTCTATAACGCTACTTCCGAAAAAGTAGAGAGGTTGTTTCTGATAGACCCCCAACTAAAAGCGCATTTATATATTAGACCAAAAATTGATGTACCTCATATATTAAAAATTCTTTAAGATTTATTCAAACATTTATAACGGGTCATAAAGTCGATCTTCCAGCCCCAGATATGTGGCGTGAAAAGAACCACATAACTCGAATAACATTTATAATCAATCATAAAATCGATCTCAACCTCTCAGAACCCTAAAAGAACAACATATAATTAGTATAATCTCACAAGGCGGAGTACCTTACCTTTATTTTTGTAAGACGAAGAGACTATTTCCGACTAAAAAAAATGTAATTAAAAGCCTAAAAAACTCTAAAAGAAGGTATAATAGGTCATAAGTCAATCTCCCAGTCCCAGATATCGCGTTTAATTTATTCTTAATCGATATTGTGGCATGAAAAACACCACATAACTCGAATAACATTTATAATCAACCCTAAAATTGATCTCGATCTCTCAGAACCCTACAAGAAAAATATAACCACTGCAATTAATTTCACAAAGAGAAATACCTTACCTTCATTTTTCTGAGACGAAGAGACCATTTCTGACACATCATCGACTAAAAAAAATGTAATTAAACCCTAAAAATCCCTAAAAAAAAATATACCTTTAATTAAACTTCCACATTTGTTAATTGCACAATTAAGATTGCAATAATCCATTGGATAATCATCATTACATACTTTATAACAAAGTATATCACAATCAGGTTTTTGACCTTTGCATCCTCTAACACATTCCAAAAAACATTTCTCCTCCAATATAGAATACACTAATTTTGAATGAGAAATCAAAATTAGCATCGCCATAATTGTCATTAATGGAATAATTTCAATATTTTTAGCCATATTTATTTTTTGACTAATTTATTAATTGTTTTGTGTTTTGATGGTCTTATGTGCTTCATATATATATACACATTGAATTTTGTAGATATGTGTTGTACTTTGTGTTTTAATATTTGTACTTTGCTTTAGTAATATTAAATTTAATCTATTTCATTAACAGTATAGTTGACTTATTTAGATTTACATAATCAGATTTGCTTGTTAAGAGGAAGATTGCATTTAATATTTTTTTCCTACTTATAATTTGGCTAATTTCAGTATTGCATAATTTTTCATTAAAAAAGTGAGGATACAGTATGTAGTCGCGATGCATGATTAGTCGCGGATACATTATAAACAATGCAAGTAACTTTCTAGATACATGCAGATAACATGTTAAAACGTCGAGATACATGGTTAAGATGTCCGGATACATGATTCAGTCACAGATATATCGCATGCATCTCATGCACAGTGGCAGAGCCAGAAATTTCATTAAAGGGGTTCAAAATTGAAAAATGTAGGCATACGAACTAGCCGAAGGGGGTTCGACATCAATTATATATACATAAAAATAATTTTAACCATATATAAATAGTAAAATTTTTCATCGAAGGGGGTTCAAATCTCCCTTATGATAAGGTGGCTCCGTCACTGCTCATGCATGTATTCGGGTTTAGTCGCATGTATTTCATGTATCTGAAGGTTACGTCATGTATCTGCATGATTACAACATGTATCTGAGGATTACCACATGTCTCTGAGTGTTACAACATGTATACGCGTAACTGAAATTATTATGGGATATTATGTAATAAATTTAAAGTAATGGGTGAAATGCTTGAGATTTATGTAAAATTAATATGAATTAACTTTTATTTGGTAAAACTAACATTGTGGAATAATTAAAGCTTTGAAAATTATATGTCCTCTAAGCTCTAATTTTTGCAATAATTGTTGGAGCAGTCATTCAAGCAACCTTTCCATTTTTTGTCATCTGCAAAAAAAACAAATAAAATTCATAAAATTAGTAATTATAATTTGAATAGAAGGAAATAACTCTATGATTTCTATAACAATATTGAGTTAATATAAAATAATAATCGAATCAATAAAATGAATTTCGAGCTAGAAGTATTTATACATTTATAAATTTTTTAATAAAACAGATCGAAATTGATCAAAAACAACAACACACTTAACGTAATTCATATGTAGGGTTTAGGAATGATTGGTGTAGTTTTCGTTTGTATTGGTACTGAATGAACATATCAAACAAAAGCGAACAGTATAAGCCCTTTTTCGGCCTGGGAAAAGCAGCGAACTCTAGAAGTTAGGCAAGGGGCGGACCTACATTTATTTTTGGGATGCTCTGGCACTCATTGAACTCGACACGGAATATGTATAATTACATAGGAAATATACGAAAATAGGTATAACTTATATAAAAGCACCCTCTAAAATAGAAAGTTGGTTGGGTGCACTGGTATTTAGGTTGATCTTTAAGGTTCTCCATTGGCTGTGGTGCCTCGGGTTTGAACCGAGTTGAGGCAATTTTTTTATTCTTTCAGTACTTACCACCCATGATCCTTAAATTCTAGGTCCGCCACTGGCTAAACCTTTGTTCACCTTTGAACAGGAACACTATTCCGTTCTCCGTGAAAATCCGCTTTAGAAATTGAACGGCAATAGAATAAGTCAACATTCAATCCTTTGTAGGCATTGAGAAATTATTTCCGTTCTCATCAAAAACTCGCCTTAGAGATTGAACGGTGTCACACCCCCGGTTTTTCACCGCATCCGACTTCGCTAGGGAGTTGGTTTTAGAGAAAACGGTTTTTTTCGATTAAAGTGATGTTTTGAAAAAGGATTACTTTATTTACAGAGTCGCCACTTGGAATTGAGTTTGGGTGTTCCAAGTCACCTTATTGAATCCCTATTCAACAGAAAATGACTCTTCAATTTTTATTTTTATTTTTGGTCTGCGAACTAGAAATCCGGATAAGGAATTCTTTTGACCGAGAGGAAGGTGTTAGGCACCCCTCGAGTCCCGTAGTTCTAGCACGGTCGCTTTAATGACTTACGTCTGGCTTAATTTTTTTATTTTTTGTTTTGGATTTATAATATTTGTTAAGCTAAAAGTTGTTTGCCTCCCGCTTTTAATTTATTTTGAAATTATTTATTATATTGACGTGTGGCTTACCGATAGTAGTACTTTTCGGCCTCACCGCAAATTTTGGCACGTTTCTCGCGCCTTTATGACATTTATGAGTCGTCCCCATTTTTCTAATCTAGATAAGCACCTAATGGGTTTAAAACCTACCCAACCCAATTCAATCGGCTTCAAATGGTAAATTAATTTAATTATAACGAATGGTCAGTAGCAGGGCTTTCCAACTTCATCGTTAATTTTCACTTGTATATTTAAACTTAATTTTCTAAAGATCAAGAACCTAAATCTTTCTTTTCGAATTCTCTCCCTCGCAAATGCGTTTTTCCTCTCTTTTATTACGGCAGAGTTTAAGGTGAACATGTACCCCATATCACTCTTACCGTACTTTGTAAATCAACTCGAATCTCGAACGTCTTAAAACTTACTGTCATAACCTTGAAGAAATTTATTTAGAATTAGCCGTCAGCATAATGCTTAATTTACTTGATTCACACCGGCCATTAACAATTTGTACTCACTAAATAATTATCAAATACTCGATTTCAAGCTTAACGAAAGTACAAACTAACATCATTAAGTTCTAACCGTTTAACTCCAATCAAATCCACGAATTTTCTTAAATGTAACAATAACCCATGGAAAAAAAATAAAAATAAAAAAAATAAAAAATCTGCATTAACATCACATGGACATCATGCATACAAATATAATACTATGTACACATAGGCTTAAGTTAAACCTTGCATGCTACCGTTTTCACTATCTATACATGGACAGTTTTAATTTCCTTCAAATCCAAACATTATAAATAGCATTAATAGATTTCTACATTGCTAAAGACACCGTTTACTAATATTCAAAACTAAAGAAGTCGTATTAACCCTTTTTAAAAAAAATTATTTCATCTTCTCAGACGAATATAACTAGTGACCATTTAAAATTTTAGAAAAAGAAGAAAAAATATATCAATATATACATATAGCTGAAGTCCATACATTCCTAAGCTATCCATATCTTGAAATCACCCGTCACATACACATACATACAAATTTTTGAGCAAACTAGATACGATACACAAACTCTACGCATAAAGTAATGGAGTGGGGTTGAATAAGAACCTGAATAATCAAATGTAGAAACAAAAACGATATCACCGGAATCTCGATTTAGAGTCCTAAACTCGTCTCCTTTTTTGTTGTGTTTTCTTTTTCCGCTCTTCCTTTCTGTTTTCTTGTTTTGCTCCTTTTTTTTTTTTTTGCTTCTTGTCCGTCTTTTTTTTTTTTTCTTAGTGCATCTCCCCCTTTTTTTGTGTGTGTGTGTGTTATGCGTGTGTTGTATATATAGGATTAGTGTATGTGTGTTATGGGAAAATGGGGGAGAGGTTTTGTGAGAGTGGGACTTGTGGGGTGGTTTGGGTAGTTTAGTTTTTTTTTTTTTTTTTTTTTAAATTAATATTTTAGAAAAAAAAAGATAAAAATAATAAAATCTACTAAAAAATACAAAATAAGTTAATTAATTAGTCTTAGGAATATGACTAAGAAATATTAATATCACATTCTTTATTAAAGTTGAAAGAAGAAAACAAATATAATTTAGAAAAAAAAATTCTTTTTTTTTCTAAAAATAAATAAACGATAAAATAAAAACTTATTTAAAAATGTGACTCTATTTTTGTAGTTTTCAAAAATTTTAACGAACCTCAAAAATAAGATAAATTTAAAATGCCTAAAAATAAAAAATAAAATAAAATAAAATAGATTAATTAAAAATGGTATAAAAATATTAGGTTTGGTTCAAAAATTAGGTGTTTACAAACAACTTTGTTCACCTTCAGACACAAACACTATTCCACTCTAAACGAAAACTCCCCTTAGAGATTGAACGGCTTTGTTCACCTTCAGACACAAACACTATTCCATTCTCAACGAAAACTCCCCTTAGAGATTAAACAATAATAAAATAAGTCAGAAAAATTATTTTCGAAAGATCCCTGATTTAAAATTACTCAATATAACTAAAATAGCATTTATAAAAAGTCATAAAAAAAAAAAAAATTTACCTTTGATTAAACTTGCACATTTGTGAATTGAACATCCAAGATTACAATAATAATCCCTTGAAAAAGAATTATTTAGACAAGGATCATGTGTACAACTTGACATACAAGGAGCGTTACAAATTGGTTTTTGTCCACATAAATCAAGACAACTAAAATAACATTCTTTATCCAATACACAATTTATTAATTCATTGTATTATAAATCAACATTACCATCACCATTAATTTCATAAATGAAATCATATTTGCCATATTTTTTTTTTTTTACTACTAACTTGTTTGTTCTCAATTTTATAATTTTGGGTATGGGACTTATATAGTTGGTTCTAAATTCTAATCTTTGGATTAATTGTATTTTCATTATCTTATGATATGAATATTAAAGGATATTAATTATACATATATTTTATATATTTAATGTATATAGATTGACATGATCAAAAACAGTTGACATATTTGTAAAAAAGCAAATCTGCTATATATCAGATATGTATGGAAATTAAAAGATATAATATTTAAATTGTTGACAAATTTATAATAGCAATAAATTTGTTATATATACTAAGTATATATTTGTATAAAAATTAAATATGGTTAGATTGAAATGATTTGATTTGTTACTAATTAAAGATAAGATTTAGTCATAAATTGGAGATGATTTACCTTATGTGGATATTTTGAGTTTTGAATATGAAATGTATATATAATAATAAAGGAGATATTGAAGGCTGCTGTGACACCTTTCATTGGTCTCCATTTCTATTTTTCTTTTTTCTTGTTTTTTTTTTATAACTCACACTTCTTTGTCATCATAAATTATCCCCTTAATTAGTATTAATATATTCATAACTTCAAATCCTTTTATATTCATAACCCCCAATAATTTATTTTTACATTAAAACTCCAAAAAAGCAAGTAAAATACTGATCCATTCTACCACCTTCAATATGTTGTTAAAATACTGGTCCATTCTTCCACCTTCAATATATTGTTATTGTTGAATTTATCTATTATTGGAGATCAATTTTACATGAAAGTGTAAATCTTATTTGTTCATGAAATTGAAAACAATAAGTGAACGTAACAAAAGAAAAAAAAAAGAATCTAATAGATGTTCTCAAGTTTTTTCGATTTTCATTTCTCCATTCATATTTATCTTTAATTTTTTCCTCATTTTTTTCCTTCGTTCTTTGTATTAATTGATTAAACTAATAATTTTAAAAAATATATCATAAAAATAACAATAACAATAATAATACTATATAAGGCACAATATCACAATTATTCTTCCATATAAAAGTAAAAACAATTTCACCCAGAAAATTAAAAGAAAGATATTTTTTTGATTTGGTTAATGTTATACCAATAGGTTTATACCATTAGATAGTAGTAATAAAAAATAAAGGGCAGCCCAGTGCATTAGATAATAGTATTGATATATGAACATCGGAAAAACTTGAGAACATCAATTTGGCATATCATAAACAAGTTTTTTATGAATTGAAATGTATTTTGAATCTTAACTCATTTTTTATATTTAAATATTTAAAAAATTCACATATTTACTAAGATATTTTACAACCGCGCGAAGCGCGGCCTATTTCACTAGTAATGTCTAAATTCAGATATCGAATACAATTATTTTTTATAGTGAGATTTTGAAAAATGCATAATATAGTGAGATTATGGAATTTTATAATATCTATACACTTATACATGTATATGTGTATCTAAAATTCTAGTTGTCATTGTCCATACGTACATACATACAATTGGCCCAAAACATATACATTTGACAATACATACATACACATATAGTTATAATCAAATATTGTATCTGTGTGATTTTAGAATAAATTATTTTATGCGCTTGAATACATGTAGTTTGCTACATTTTAAAATACATCAAGCTCTCGCTATTTATATTCTCTCTATTTTTAATGATTTAACATTATAAAGAATCACGATTTAATTAAAATCTCCACTTATAATATTTTCCAACTGGAAAATGCCACTACTCTTAATTTCTTTTAGAATAAATAAATAAATTGTGAATATTAAGCTAAATAGAGAATCAAGAAAACATTTACAATTGAAATGCTGGTAATTATTTCATAGATTAGTTTTTATTTTATAAAGTTAAAGTCCTAAAACAAAGTTTTAAAGGCTAAGCTCTAATTTTTTACAATAATTGTTGTAACAATCATTCATGCAAGCTTTCCATTGTTTGTCATCTGCACAAAACAAATAAATATGTAAAATAAATATGTTAGTAGTAAATATGAAAAATTAAATAAAAAAGAAAAAGATAGGACGGTACGGAAATGATCTCATACGACCAGTTACGAGTTAAATAAATGATATCATCCTATAAATGTTTCTGCTCGATCAAGTGATAAATATTAAATATTCCTTCATTTTTAACTAGAGATCTCAGACTCGACTCATCTTTGGTGAGAAATATTTTTCCTTCAAAATGAGACTTTTTCGACATAAATTCAAATTAATCAGACCCTACAATAACAATAACATGACTCAAATGACATTTATAATAAGCCATAAAACTAATCCCTCAAAACCCTACGATAACAATAACATAACAAATGTAATTACGCAAGTAGGGTTTAGAGACGGTATAACGTAGACAGACCAGTGGCAAATTCAGAATTTAAGGGTCGTGGGTATTCGGATGGTTCAAACACGCATATCAACACAAAAAGCTTTAAGATTTCATCGGAAAATCAAAGCACCCAAAGCTTTCATGAGTATTTTTTTCCATCTTATATCAGTTTTTATACATTTCTTATATAATTATACCTATTTTGCGTGGGATTTATTGGGTGCCGGGCCACAGTGACGGAGCCGGAATTTTCACTTAGGGGGTTTCATAAGTTAACATATGAACTAACCAAAGGAGGTTCAACATCTACTATATATATAAATAAAATATAATTTTAACCATGTATATATAGTATAATTTTCTGTCGCAGGGGGTTTAAATGAACCCTCTATCCCAAACGTAGCTCTGCCCTTGCAGTGGCGGAACTAGGATTTTCACCAAGGGGGTTCACAAGTGAACGTACGAACTAACTGAAGGGGGTTCGACATCTACAATATATACATAAAAAATAATTTCAACCATGTATATATAGTATAATTTTTCATCGAAGGGAGTTTCAGATGAACCCCCTATCCCAAGTGTAGCTCTGCCCCTGCGTTTAGGAATGATATAATGCAGTCAGACCTTATATATTTCTGCCCCTGCGTTTAGGAATGATATAATGCGGACAGACCTTATTTCTATCATTACGGGATAACAAGCTTGTTTCTGATAGACTTTCGATTCGAAAAATATATAATCAAAGTAGAAAAAACCTTACAAGAAATTAGAAAAAAGAATTTACCTTGGATTAAACTTGCACATTTGTTAACTGAACAACCAAGATTAGAATAATTAATTAGACCAGGATCTTCACATACTTTTGCACAAACTAAATCACACTGAGGTTTTTGATCTTTGCATGCTCTAACACACTCCCTAAAACATTTTTCATCCAATATAGAATACACTAATTTTGAATGAGAAATCAAAATTAGCATCACCATAATTGTCATTAATGGAATAATTTCAATCTTTTTAGCCATAATTTTTTTTTGACTAATTTATTAATTGTTTTGTGGTTTGATGATTTTGTGCTTGTTATGGATATACATATATAGAGAATAGATTATTGATATTGCAAATGTAATTTTTAAGTTTGACTTATCTAGATTTACATAATCAGATTTGCTTGTTAAAGAGAAGATTGCATTTAATATTTTTTTCCTAATAGCATCGATTATCTACTTCTAGTTTGACTAATTTGAAAATATACCAATCAGGGTCGTTTGGTAGGAGGGATAAGAATAATTAATCATGGGATTAATTTAGAAGAGGAGTTTATCTCATATTTGGTTGAGACAAAATGCATGAGATAATCATCCCGGGATTGTAGAGCTAAGTGGGGTCCAACCTATAACCCTAGTTGGAAGGGTTTCAGTACCGTGCCACGGGTACTAACAATGGTTGTATGGATCCACTAAACTAATGTCCCGAGTAACTAATGAGTCACCCTCATCTGTCAGGTGCTCTAATGAGATATGTGTTACGCTCAACTGGCAGGTAAACACTTTATCAACCCTCAACTGGCAGGTTGATATCTCTAACCTACCAAGGGACTGCTACTAAAGGTCGCACCCTCCTTCAACTGATTAGAGAAAAGTTGAAAATAGCTCAGAGTCGTCAAATGTCCTATACAGATATGAGAAAAAGAGAACTTGAATTTCCAATTGACGATTTAGTTTGTGTTTTTCTTATTCCTCCTTGAGGGTGGGATAATTAATTTCGAGATAGCTAATTTCGAAATTATTTATTTTTCAACCAAACGACCCCTTAGTTCTACTATGAAAGGTAAAGTGTTAGAAGGAGGATTCAAGATTTATTAATTGCCGATAGTGTCAGAGTTGTCCCTGTAGGGGAGCGCCTTGGAGTAACCGGTAAAGCTGCTTCCATATGACCACGAGGTCATAGGTTCAAGCCTCGGAAATAGCCTCTGGCAGAAATGCAAGGTAAGACTGCGTATAACACACCCTAGTGGTGGGGCCCTTCCCCGAACCCTGCGCATAGCGGGAACTTTAGTGCACCAGACTTCCCTTTTTTTTACGCCTCCTCCCATGCATAAGTTTTCAATATTACATAATTTTTCATTAAAAAGGCAAGGATACATTTTATAGCCGCGTATACATTTTAGAAGAGTAGCCCTTTAGATACACACTAATACGTGTTAAGGCGTTCAGATACTTTTTAAAGATGTCCAAATACATGATAGCGTCAGAATTGTCCCTCCATGAGAAAAAATTTAGGGGCCTAGAGCGTTAGCTTTAGTGGCTTTAGGTCAAAGTCGATCATGCACACATAAATATGTCAGCTGTTTAAATATATATCCTATTATTATTTATACATACCCTAAGCTCAATTTTTTGCAACGAATGCACGATACACAAAGTAAATACCTTAGGAGGAAATGATCTCATATGACGAATAATAACAAGTTGACTAGAAAGTACTATCATATAAAGAATAAAATTTATTAATTTTTTTTATCGACCACCTACACGATGGATTGAACTTAGAATTCATATGACTCTTTCTTCTCATATGTTCGATTTAGTCTCGATAAATAAAATTATCTGATATCTATTTAGGTACGTGCAAACTGTCCGAACACCATACTTATATTAAAAAATAAATAAATTATGATTCATGACCAACAAGAGGAATCATATAATTCTAATATGCTAGGCACAAAAGCACAAAATACACATCATAAAGTATCAAAATTATGCATCAAATTGCACCACTTTTGACAAACATATCACATAAAAGTTGAAGTATGGCATTTGGCACTTACATAATATTATGCATAAAAAATTTCATTATTATTGAATTTATGTCTAAGTTTGTACAAATTTATCTTTTAAATAATATCACATCGTCACTCAAAAGCACACGTAAAATGTGAGCTTTTCACATTCTTCTCTCAGTTCAACGTGAGATTCGCCTAAGATATCATACGTAACCTATTTTTAGAAACTTATCGATTAAAAAAGCCTGACAATCTTGCTTGAGCTGTCTTTATCAATCAGTTTTTTATCATATGCATCATAATATATGCATAACCAAATTAAAAATTATAAGGATCAAAATTTAAATTTTATTAATATTTAAAGGAATAATTTAAAAGTGCAAATATCTCCAAAAAGAAGAAAGCTAAATGTTTTTTTTTGGAGCACTTTTTGCTTTTTCAAAAATAAAAAATAAAAAAAATCTCGATTGGAAACAACTCTTGATTGTACTTTCTTAAAAAAAAATATTCTCCAACAAAAAAGTAAAAAATATTCATCAAATTTAATTTGGACCATCCATGGGGCCTACATAAGTTTATTCCTTTTCTTTAGTTTGCATCAGATACGGATCTAAGATTTTAAAGGTTAAAAATTGCTATTTAATAGTATATCGTATAATTGAATAATCGGATTTTTAATTTATATATATATATATATATATATATATATATATATATATATATATATATATATATTTAATACATATGAAAAATATAAATAAAACTAGTAAGTTTACGTGAATTCGTAGTTTTCATTTTATGCATTTATTTTTACTTTGTATTCAATATTCATATTGAAGTCTCGATTTCTTATTTAACATTCGTCTACGTTTGATATTCATATTAAAACCTTAACTAATTTAGTTATTTGCGTAATAAGACCATTAAAGAAAAAAGGTATTCTCAATAAGGAAAAAATTTATGCTAAAAGCTCGAGCCAGATATTCATTTGATATTCAGTATTTATATTGGAGTCTCAGTTTCTTGTTTAACATTCATTTCATATTCGATAGTTATATTAAAGTTTCGATTAATCTATTCATTCACCTATAAGACCGTTTAAAGTAAAAAAAAGGTGGTCCGTAATAGAAAAAAGTTTCACGTTCAAATCTCGAATCTCGAAATTTTTACCGCCATAACTATAGTTGATCATGTACGTCATCTCATGCAATATTCACATCGAAGCTCCGACTAATCTAATCATTCACCCATAAGACCATTTAAAGTAAGAAAAAAATAGTTGGTTCTTAATAAGAAAAAATTTCACGTTCAAAGATCGAATCCCGAAATTTCTTGCTGCCATAGCCATAGTTGATCATGTTTATTCGTCATCACATCGAAGCTTTGATTAATCTAATCATTCACCTATAAGATCATTTAAAGTTTTTTTTAAAAAAAGATGGTCCTTAATAAGAAAAAAATTTACGTTCAAAACTCGAATCCCGAAATTCTCTCCACCATAACCATAACTGGTAATGTTTATTCCTTATCTCACACAGTATTCACATAGAAGCTTCAACTAATCTAATTATTCACCTGTACGAACATTTGAGATATAAAAAAGGTCATTGGTAAGAAAAATTTCACGTTCAAAGCTCGAACCCAAAACTTCTCCCCACCATTACCGTAGTTAGTCATATTTATCCTCATCTCATATAGTATTCACATCGAAGCTTCGACTAATCTAATCATTCACCCGTAAAACCATTTAAGATATAAAAAGGTAGTGACCGATAAGAAAAAATTTTCGTTCAAAAGCTCAAATTCAAAACTTCTTGCCGCCATAACCATAGCTGGTCATGTTTATTCCTCGTCTCATATAGTATTCATATCGAAGCTCTGGTTATCTAATCGTTCTCGTAAGACCATTTAAAGTAAAAAAAAAAAGTTGGTCCTTAATAAGAAAAGATTTCACGTTCAAAGCTCGAATCAGAAACTTCTCACCGTCATTATCGTAGTTGGTCATGTTTATCCTCATCTCATACAGTATTCACATCTCGAAGCTTCGACTAATCTAATCATTCACCTATAAGACCATTTAAAGTGTATAAAAAAAGAATGGTCCTTAATTAGAAAAAAATTCACGTTCAAAGCTCGAATCCCGAAATTCTCGCTGCCATAACCATAGCTGGTAATGTTTAATCCTTATCTCATACAGTATTCACATCGAAGCTTCGACTAATTTAATTATTCCTCCATACGACCATTTAAGATATAAAAAATAGTCATCGGAAAGAAAAGTGCATGTTCAAAAGGTCGAATCCGAAACTTCTCGCCACCATTACCGTAGTTAGTCATGTTTATCCTCATCTCATACATTAATTACATCAAAGCTTCGATTAATCTAATTATTCACCCGTACGACCATTTAAGCTATAAAAAAGCAGTCATCGATAAGAAAAAGTGCACGTTCAAAAGCTCAAATCCAAAACTTCTCGCCGCCATAATCATAGTCGGTCATATTTATTCCTCATCTCATACAATATTTACATCGAAGCTTCGTCTAATCTAATTATTCACCCATAAAACCGTTTAAGATACAAAAAAGCAGTCATCAATAAGAAAAAGTGCATGTTCAAAAGCTCAAATCCAAAACTTCTCGCCTCCATAATCATAGTCGGTCATATTTATTCCTCATCTCATACAATACTCACATCGAAGCTTCGACTAATCTAATATTCATCCGTAAGACCATTTACGATATAAAAGTTAGTCATCGATAAGAAAAGTTTTCCGTTCAAAGCTCGAACCCGAAACTACTCGCCACCATAATCATAGCTGGTCATATTTATCCCTCATCTCATACAGTACTCACATCAAAACTTCGACTAATCTAATTATTCACCCGTAAGACCATTTAAGATATAAAATTTCACGTTCAAAGCTCGAATCCGACACTTCTCGTCTCCGTCGCCATAACCATAGTCGGACATGTTTATTCCTTATCTCATATAGTACTTACATCGAAGTTTCAACTAATCTAATTACTCACTCATAAAACCATTCAAGATACTAAAAAAATACAATCATCGATAAGAAAGATTTTACGTTGAGAGCTCGAATCCGAGATCTATGGTGAGTACAACTATGGTTGGTGTATGTTTATTCCTCATCACATACAAATTACAATAATATGAGATATCCCCAAGAATATTTCATCACATAAATTTGATGCCTTGATTCCATTTAACCATATATTGCCAAGTGTCCCCTCTACCTGGCATCACCCCACCCCCCATACAAACACCCCACCCCCACGCCTACCCCACCCCCACCAATCATCTCAGCCATGGCACCTTCATCTTCTCTCATATTCCTCTAATTAAATTTCACACACAAAGCCTTTTTTTTTAATTTGACACAACTTTTTATGGTGACAAATAACTAGTTTTCTTTTTTTATTTGTTATTATTTTTTTTTTTTGGAATTTGGGTATTTAGAGATTTTAAAGATTTTATTTTTAGAGGTTTTTTTTGGGAGATTTAATACAAGAAAGCTTGAATCTTGGTGTTTTTTTTTTTTTTTTGGTTTTCAAGAATTGGGAAATTCTTGGAAAGGTGGAGGCTTTGGTTGAAATCAGAATTCAAGAAGGGCATTTTGTTTATAAGGTAATTTTACTTAATTTTGGGTTATTTGAATTATTTAGTTAATTGGGTGTGAGAATATTGAATTGTTTGTTCAAATATATGGAGCTTTCTTGGTTTGTTTGAGCTGAAAGATTGGATTTTTATGGGTTTTGAGAATGAATTTTTTGAGTTATGTAGGGAGTATTTTGTGACATTTTTTTTGGGTTGTGGTAATTTTTGTTGTATTGGTGAATAGGGTTTGTAGATTTTTGATTTGTTGGCGTAGTATTTGATATGTTGTTGGATTAACTTGAGCTGAAAATTGGTGTGATTTTAGCTGTTGAATTATGTTACTGTTATTTTATGAGTGAAGGGTTAAAAACACACGTAAACTATATCGGTTTTTTGCTTTTCATATCTGAACTATCAGGTGTATGAGGTACGAGTTTACTATCTGAACTCATCACCAAATGTGCTCTTTTCCTACTTGAACTATGGTGATATTTTAGATAGGAAAAGGGAACAATGGATGGTTGAGGTGTGTTTCGATAAACATTTGGTAATAGTTCAGGTAGGAAACTCGCACACTCGCGCAACTGATAGTTCAGATATGAATGCAAAAAATCGAGATACTTTAGTTGTGTTTTTGAACATTAAGATTCTTGAATTTAAAGTATTTGGTGAATATTTCTAGGCCATTGATGATTCTTGGTGGATACCGTTGTCAACGTTCTTGAATGTTCAAGTTGCTGAATTTGGAGTTGGAAAGGATTTGGGAGTTTTGAGGTGTTATTTTTGGAGTATTATGAGCTGTGATACTAACGCAAAACGTTCAGATTCTGACTGCTAGGTGAGAGAGTAGCAAGATTTGCAACACTCTATGGATAGCCCGACAATGACCAACCCTGGCTCGGTTTCTAGTTCTAACGATGACACTCCACGTGTTAAGTTCTTGTGTAGTTTCTCAGGAAGTATATTGCCCAGGCCACAGGATGGCAAGCTTCGGCATGTGGGTGGTGAGACAAGGATAGTGTGTGTTCCACGTGATATTTCTTATGAGGAACTCATGGCCAAAATGAGGGAGATATTTGAGGGCGCAACGGTATTGAAGTATCAGCAGCCTGATGAGGATCTTGATGCTCTAGTCTCAGTAGTGAATGACGATGATGTGGTAAATATGATGGAGGAATATGATAAGTTGGGTTCTGGTGATGGATTTACTAGGCTTAGAATCTTCCTGTTTTCGCATGCTGATCAAGATGGATCCTTGCTTTTTGTTGATGGGGATGAGAGGGATAATGAGAGAAGGTACGTGGATGCTTTGAATAGCCTTAATGAATCCCCAGAATACAGAACGGGACAACATAATGAATTTCAGGTTACGGGTCCATTAGATGATCTCCACGTTGCAGAACAGTGCTTTAGTCAGATGACGCTTGATGGTAGTCTCCATAGTTTGAGGAGTAACGAAGTGCCTATACCTCAGATGAACTTGCGTCACCTTACAATACCGCATTTGGGTATAGCTCAGCCCCATCAATCAGTTAATCAGAGGTATAATGAAATGGAGGCCCCATGGAGTCCAGCATACTATTCTCCTAGACAGCCAGGACACCTCGATCCACGTCCATTGTCAGAGTTTCCAAATTCTCCTTCTTCGTCACGGTACTATTCACCATACCCTGAGTTCCAAGAGAGAAATTTTGATAGAATGCATGAAGAGTACGGTCGTCTTCCGGTTAATCATCCAACTGTATATGATCACCAGCCTCAATATACAGATAACATATTACTATTACCGAATACACCTATATTAGACAAGGCTGGCTTCCCAGGAAACATCCTTCAGGGCGCTAATGCATTTGAGGGAAACAGTATATGTGAGCATTGCCGAATGACTTTCCAGCGCAATCAGCCTCATCCTGATTCCTCTTGGAAGCCTGGAGAACATTCCCTATTTGATTTGGGAAATGGATTCCACCAGGCTGCAAACCCTTGTGCGGAGTGCCCACCGAGAAGAGAGATATTCCCAGTGCCTGCAGATGCCAGTTTGCACCACTCATATTACCCTGTGGAACAAAATGATCCACGCTGCCGTCAGAGTGAGACTCATAGTCATGAAAGAGGATGGAGCTTGCAGCATCAAACAAATACTCGAGTTGAGGAGCCTCAAATCCTTGCATCTGGAGCTGGCAGCAATTTGATTGATGGCCATCAGGTCCTGGGACAAGGTCTTAATTATGATGACCTTCGCCGCATTCGAACTGGACGGGATCTTGGTAGTCAAGTATATCATGATCAGGTGGTAGGCACGGGATCTCAGATTCATCTTCCCTCTATGGAAGATCGTGCAGTTCGCTATGGAAATCCATCTTATGCTTACGGACCAGATACATCATACCAGGTTCCTCAAGCAAATATGCCTGCTCATCCTTTGTGGAGGAATGTTCAAAGCCCAAGTCATGGAGGTCTTTCTTACGAGGTTGCTAATCCACCACAGCTGGTCAATGGTTCTGCTGGTCCTGGGTTTGTCAGGGGTATAGTGGAAAATAGTCCTAGGTTGCAATCTGGGATGGAGAACCAAAATTCTTGGCTTGATTCTTCACAGAAAAAGATGGGCTTTGATGGTTTTTCCATGACCGAATATTCTCTTGCGCCATCCCAGAACTCGATCTCAAATGCTCACAACCAGGGAAATCAGTCCATGCATACTGCAGAAGCTATTCAGGCCCCAGGTGGCATGCAGACTTTTGCAACTCTGGAGGATCCGGTGTTGAAATCTGATTCAGGACCGTTCTTTGGTGACAGGCCAGCTTCATTGGGTAGGTCTGGAACAAGATCAACTGCTGATAGATGCGAGAAGGAGAGTCCTTTTCACCAGGAAGGGGAACAGCTATGTTCTTCAGGCTTGGTGGAAGGCTCTAATATAGGCAACGGCAGTCCGACCGAAGCATTAGTGGACAAAGTTCGACTCAACCTTGTATCTCCTGTGTCCATTTCCCTGGAAAATGCTGTAAAAGAAGGTGTTCCTGCAGATACTGAGACTATTGATGTTTGTGTAACTCATAAGAACGAGAAGCCGCAAAAGGATCAACTGACATCCTTATCTAATGAGATTCCTCCTGCAGAAAAGGTAGCATTACAAAGTGTTAAGGATGTAAAAGTTGATGTCCAAGAAAACACTGATTCTGCTCATGAGCATGACTCTATTAAAGTGGCGAACGAGAATGATGCAGAGTTAGCTGTGAGTATTATTAGTTTGCATCATTTATGTTTTAAAAAGGTGTTATTCTATATGTAGTACAATCTGTTGATTTACAGGATGGCCAAGGGGGCGTGGAATTTGATTCAGACAATGACAATGTTAATAATTCCAAGATTGAGCCTACAAAGGCCGAGGAAGAAGCTATCGAGAAGGGATTGCAGGTTCTTAAAATCACTTCGTTTTGTCTCCCCTTCCCCCACTGGTCTAGAACACTTTAATTCACATTCCAACTGTGATTCTTCTATGCGGATTATGAGGAAAACTTTTTCTAGATAAATCATGTGTCGTGTTAGTTGCTTCTTTTCTTTCTTCTTCTTAGATTTTTCTGGGGAGCTTGTTGGGAAAACCTTCTGCATTTATTTGTTTTATGTTCTGTTTATTTTTAATGAATATTTTGTTTGTTTCATACTTCTTATTAGAATAAAACTATATGCATGTTGCTTTGGTACAGACAATAAAGAATGAAGATCTCGAGGAGATTCGGGAGTTGGGTTCTGGAACATATGGATCAGTTTTTCATGGAAAGTGGAAGGGGTCAGATGTTGCTATAAAGAGAATCAAAGCCAGCTGCTTTGCTGGTAGGCCATCTGATAGGGAACGTCTGGTATGTCGTTAATATACACATTTTTTCTCTCAAAACTCTTGGTCTGTAATTCTGTAAGCATGGTGGGTACCGGCGCATCTCTCTGTTTGGTTTGTGAAGAAAATTTTCAGTGTGATACCTTTTCAATATCCAATTCTTAAAGTCAGATCAACTTGATGGAACTTTTCAATTAAATATCTGCTTGATAAATATCTCTAAGGAGATTCTAGATGTAACCATAATGAATTTTAATATCCAGTTCATTCGTCAGCACCTCTCATTTGGAAGGCAAAAGTATGTCCTTTTGCTACAGTTTAGGACCTTACAAGGAATTTCCTCTTGTTTCTGATATTGTTTCCTCTTCTGCCTTCAGATCATGCAATTGTTACTATGAAATCTAACACAAGATGTCTCTTATTTCGAGATATTCTGTCTGCGAGTTTTATTAACACATAGAAAGTGGTCTTCGTAAGAATTAAAGAATCTCAACCATCATAATATGGTTACATTGTACCAAGGCTAACGAACAATCATGCTTAACTTGCCTGTTCATGATATTACATGTGTGGAATACAGTTGTTGCACTCGATATTGCACTTGTTTCCGGATGGCACTGCCAGAAAGAGCTGTAGGATTCTCAGAAGCTACCAAGTAGTCGTAATATTTAGATCGCTCTTTCATATTATATTTATTTTGGATGTCTACAAAAAACATAAAGATCCATCTTTATCCTAAATAAAGATGAGGAAGAATAAGCCGTTTTAGTAATTGTTAACCGGAAAGTAGGCCTTTCGTGTCAGATGCCTTTGCACTCATCTTACTTTCTCGCTGTTCTTAGTGTATCTTAGTACTAGGTAGATATCGTCAGTAAGCCAGTTTTCATCTGTACACGTTCTAATTAGAAGTTTTGAAACACTACTATAGGCATTTCCTATCCAAATTAGGAAGAAAGTAAGAGGATGAATTTGAAAAGAGGGACACAAATGACATTGTCCAAGTGTTGCTCAAACATTTGTATTGCCACTTCTACTTATAACCTGAGTTCTAGTGGTGAAAATTAATTTGAAGCCACACCTTGCTTATAGCACCTCGTTGTTTCATTGTCTTTATTCTCCAGAATTTGTCTATATTTTGGAGATGATCTTAATGTCCTCTTCTGTTCATTAGATTGCAGATTTCTGGAGGGAAGCTCTAACATTGAGTTCACTGCACCATCCAAATGTTGTTTCTTTTTACGGTGTAGTTCGTGATGGCCCAGATGGATCTTTAGCAACTGTTACAGAATTCATGGTCAATGGATCATTGAAACAGTTTTTACAGAAAAAGGACAGGTACATTTTGCTTTTCAGATATCTAGAATGTATCTGTCCGAGTTGGATTTCACTGTTTTCCTAGTTCTGTTATTTTAAAGAACATTATCAGTATTTCTATATTTTGTCCAAATCCCAAACAGATCTTTGATAAAATATATATTGAACAGGACTATTGATCGTCGTAAAAGGCTTATTATTGCCATGGATACTGCTTTTGGTATGGAGTATCTACATGGGAAAAACATTGTTCACTTTGATCTAAAATGTGAAAATCTGTTGGTAAATATGCGGGATCCACATCGACCCGTCTGCAAGGTATGATGAATGCTCTTGTTTCTTGGATACATACTTTCATTTGATAGGCAATATTCTCGAGCGCCACAGCCTGGTTGTTTAGATATTTCAGTATCATCTGAAGCTAAAAAGGTATTTAGATGTGAGCTCAGAAAAGCTGTAGCTCTCATACTATATTGGGTATCTGTAGTGACTGACGCTATATTGCCTTACCTTTAGATTGGTGATCTTGGTTTATCAAAGGTGAAACAACACACCTTAGTCTCAGGAGGTGTTCGTGGCACTTTACCCTGGATGGCACCAGAGCTCCTAAGTGGAAAAACTAAAGTGACGGAGAAGGTAATGTCTTCACTTTAGAAGTGGAACTTATCTTTTCGCATGCGCTCTTTTATGAACTGATGTTTATATTTTCTTTCATGCAGATTGATGTATATTCTTTTGGAATTGTTATGTGGGAGTTGCTCACCGGTGATGAACCATATTCAGATATGCATTGTGCTTCAATAATAGGTACGTGCCCATTCGTAGTACATGTTTTCTTTCACTTTGTTTGCCAGAAAAATCAATCTCCTCTACTTGCTTGTATCAGCTTGAGATTTCCCGTAAAACACACTTTCGGAGAACCACCATAAAGAAACTAACAAAGAATTAGACAACAACAACATGCTCCGTTAATCCCACAAATAGGGTCTGGGGAGGGTAGTGTGTATGCAAACGGCAAACCTTATCCCTACCTTGGGAGGTAGAGATGACTGTTTCCTGTAGACCCTTGGCTCTCAAGTAAAAGCATTACAAAGCTGTTCGAAAATTGAAAACAGCAAGAGTAAAGAAAGCCTAGACAAAGCATACTAAAACAGGAACAGTCGCAACAAAAAGATATGATAATCGAAGTGCAAGAAACATTAAATAGTAACAAAAATGGAATAACAAGAAACTCCCTGAGTAATACTACGACTACCAGTATGGAAGTACAAGCGAGAATTAAACAGTTCAGAAGTATAGCAGGTTGTTTTATGCTAAGTTACTCGGACTCTTCAAATATGTCTATGGGTGCGTGTCGGATCCTCCAAAACTAGTGTATTTTTGAAGGATCCGACACGGGTGCGGCAACATTTTTGGAGAGTCCGAGCAACTTAGGTTTTATGAGTATGCTCAAACTGCTTGATTGATTGATGCCTGAATCCTACTTGCACGTTTTGTGGCTGCTTGCTTAGTTTCTATTTCTATTTGCTTCTTTCAGTAAAAGATAGTTAGCATTACTTTCTAAATCTGCGAGATGGAGAAAATGACTAATGTTATGGGTGAGTTTTAACATGTTGGCTAGATTTTTACTGGCCCCACATATTAATATTGCAACATTAATCATTAAAAACTTAATTCATGTTTGCACCCAAGGGCGTGGCCTAGTGGTCAATGAAGTGGGTCAGAACCATGAGGTCTCAGGTCTGAATCTTAGCGGAGACCAAAAACACTAGGTGATGTCTTTCCATCTATCCTAGCATCCTGATACTTGTTGCTGGTGAGAGGTGACAGGTATCTCGTGGAATTAGTCGAGGTGCGCTCAAGCTGGCCTAGACACCACAATTATCAAAAAAAAAAAAAAAAAAACTTTCTCGCGTTTATGTGGTCATGCATGAGCAGACTGCAATATAATTAACTCAAGTACCATTAAATAATAAATAACTCAAATGCCTATTGCCACTAGCTGTGAAAGGTTGGTCTGGTGCAATTTCTTCGTTGCAGTCTAGTTCGCCCGCCAAATGGGAGTACTCACCTGCTCAGACGTCTAATATAAGCCAACATCACCGTCAAGGTACCACATGGAATCACCACCACCACCACCAACATACCCAATGTAATCCCATAAGTGGGGTCTGGGGAGGCTAGAGTGTACGCAAATCTTACCCCTACCTTGGGAGGTAGAGAGACTGTTTCAGATAGACCCTCGGCTCAAGGTAAAACATATCAAAGCAGATACTAAGGAGAGCATGATAAATCATTTTGACAAAAAGGAGCAATAACTACAACAAAATAGTGCGGTAATTGAATTACTATATATAGTAGATATTAACAGAAATAGAAGGATAAGAAACTAATACTACGACTACAAGGAAGGAAGGCAAGACGACACTATCATAATGTTACGCTACTGTCCCAAAAGGCAGCTGGATAGTCGTTATATGATCTTTGGTTCCTCCCCTCATGAGCTAATTTTGGGGTGAGCTCATTTTTTTAAATCACATGGGTTGACCTACTATATATTGGTTGTATCAGTTACGTAAAGGAATCAGCTCAATCAATCTGAACACGTGTAAATCGTCCATACTACTTGAGGCCGGATGATTACTCATGTTTTTTTATGATATATAGGAGGAATTGTTAACAATACGCTGCGTCCTCAAATTCCAACATGGTGTGATCCCGAATGGAAAGCGCTGATGGAGAGTTGTTGGGGCCCTGATCCTGCAGATAGACCATCATTCTCCGAAATCTCTCAGAGACTGAGAACTATGGCAGCGGCAATGAATGTCAAATGACGCTGTTTCAGGAGTTAACCATACTCGCTCCTCCCAAGACAGCTGTTTTCATGTTGACCGATAATGATGAAAAATAAATGGTAGCCCATGTTTCACTTCCAAGTTGTTATATCATTCCCCTCCCAAGATGCATGCATGGCGCCAACTATAATAAACATTCTTATATATATGTTTTCTCGTCCATCGACTTCATATGCCTATTAATATTATGAAGTCATTGTAACTGGACGTTACTGTGATCTTGAAGCCGAATTTTATGCATCTTCGTCAACCAGGAAGTCATCGGGTTTGGCAGGCGTTTCAACTTTCTGAAGGTCGGTATATGTTAACGCTATGCTGCTGCTGCTATTGCAGTTCGTTCAGGTGCCGATTTTTCGTGTTACAGATATCTGTTGGAACTGGTAAAAAGCCAGTGTAAATAGATCAATGACAAATATCTGTATGACATTAACATCTGGTAAATTAACCACTTTCCAGTGAAGGAAGCACAAAACTTAGTTGTATTACACAAATTTTCATATACTTTCCATCAGTAAAATTAACATGATATAGTAACATGTTATATGTTATGGTTATATAATTATATGTTACTATGTTGGTGCATTGAAGTGAATATCTTTTGTATATCATGCTTCGTATTTGTAGCGCCGTAAATCTGAAGGATCTAACATGCACCCGATTCTGTGATAATTTATGGGGCCATACAATATTTCTTGGGCGGGTTGGATCAAATTTGGACGGATTAAAACGGGTCAAGATAACGAACAAGTCGAGATTCAGCTCGACCCAGATTTGTTTGTGTCAAAATTGGTTCTGACTCGATCTGTTCAATTCTTACTAAGTTTTAATTGCTTTATTTGTTCTTTTATAAATACTTAGTATCGAATAAAATTATTTTTTCTTTATTATGATTTTATATAACATATCAAATTTACGATGTTGCATTGAAGCGAATCTCTTTCGTATATCATGCTTTGAATTTGTCGCGCGCGCAATAAATCTGAAGGATCGGATGCGCACCCGATGCTATGATAACTTAGGGAGCCATAGGAAAATGCATTGAAGTGAATCTCTTTCGTATATTATGCTTTGTATTTGTTGCGTTATAAATCCGAAGGATCAGACATGCACCCGATGCTATGTTAATTTATAAAGCCATACGGTATTTTTTTGCTTAATTGGGTGGGTTGGGTTAAATTTGGGCGGGTTAAAACGGGTCAAGATAAAAAGCGAGTCGAGACCCGATCCGACCCAAATTTGTTTGGATCAAAATGGGTTAGATAGCGGGGTGTAACTCAATCTGTCTAATTCTTACTAAGTTTTAATTGTGTTACTTGTTCTTTTAAAATTTTTTAATACTGAATAAAATTATTTTTTCTTTATTATGATTTTATATAACATCAAATTTACGATGTTGGATTGAAGTGAATCTCTTTTGTATATCATGCTTTGTATTTGTCGCGTGATAAATCTGAAGGATCAGATACACACCCGATGCTATGATAACTTAGGCCTTAGGGAGCCATATAAAAACGCATTGAAGCGAATCTCTTTTGTATATTATACCTTTGTTATACCTTTGATCTTTGACTTTTAACTTTTGACTTTTGATTTATCGAAAATCTCTCTTCTTTAGTATCACATGATTTGAACCTTGATGAATAATGGATCTGCCTCTATTCTTCTTCATCCAAATACCAAACTTTCGGATATGATACATCCGAACATATCACATGTTGCGCTCTTACTAAAATCGGACACTAATAATATATTCTTTTATACTATCTTTTTTTCTTTTTTTTCTCCTGTTGTTTAGCTGTTTAAGGATATATAATCCCTTTATCTAACCTAAAAATAGATGCATGAAACTAAACATAAAGTTTTTAACACACTTAATTTGTACAAACTTCATGATATTTTATAAAAAAATATACACAAAAAAAATCAATATATTCTTGTCTCAATCTACCAAACCAACCTAATTAGACAAGTTAGTGTTTGTATAAACACCTAGTTGACTTAATTCTCTTTTTCTTTCCCCTTTTTCCTATAAAATTTTATTTGACTTATTTCTTGACATTTTAATCGTTCGAAATATATCTAAATTTTGGCGAAATTTATTGTAATACGTCTCAATTTTACGGGGATTTTCTGACCCTCCAAGATAATTTTTTACTATATATCTGTGGCATATATTTGTCAGCTGGACCACTACGTGAATACACACACGCTGAGCGCGTGAGGGTCTGAAGTGGTCCAGCTAAGCAAATATATGCCACAAAAATACGGTAACAAATGGTCTAGGAGGTCATAGGATCCCCGCAAAATTGAGACGTATTACAACAAATTTTGCCAAAATTTAGGTATATTTCAGACTTTTTTCCCTTTGTTTATCATGTTTACGTGATTTTTTCACGTTCGTTATTTTTTTTTCCCGATCTTCTATGAAATGTTTTTTCTTGAACAAAGGATTTATTCGAAACACTCTTTCTATTTCCTTGAGATAGTAATAAGGTTTGCGTACTTAGTATCCTTTTCAAATTTCACGTGTGAGATTACACTGTGTATGTGTATGTTAATGTTGCCATAGTTTCCTGATATTTTGTTCATGTTTTTTTTTTTATAATTTTATCAATGATTTTCCACTTTTGTTATTTTTTTTCCCAATTACTTTGAAATATTTTTTTTTTCTTAAATCGATCGAGAGTTTAAATAAATCATTTTCGTCTATCTCTGAAATATAGTCATAGTGCACATACACACTCTCTTCGTTTTAAAAAAAAAATGATCTACTTTCGTTTCGAAAAGAATGACCCTTTCTTTTGTTGACAAAAATTTAAATTTCAACTTTTTATGTGGCATATTTAAAATCAGAAGATTAAACGACATTCGGTATATTTTTCATAACTTTAATTTGAGATCACAAATTTCAATAGTCTTTTTTATTTTTTTATTAAATTCCGTACAAAATCAAAATAGGTCATCCTTTTTAAAACGAACGGAGTATTATTCTTTTCAGGTTTCACATATGACTGTGTATATCATTATTTTATTTTTTTTGGTTTTTCATCCGGTATCCGGTACCCGCATTGGAGCCTGACCAATCCGGATTCGCACCGAATAGGATTCGTTCTGGGGTAGCACTCTCAAATCGGAGATTTCTGATTAAGAAATGAGCAACCCCATTCTATCCGCAACGGTGGTGTGTATATTATTATTATTATTATTATTATTATTATTATTATTATTATTATATGTAGTTTCTTGATATTTTGCATTGTAGTTTCTTGATATTTTGCATGGGACCTTTAGTTAGTTAAACAAAAAAAAAATTGTAGTAAATAGTTAAAAACAAAGGTCAAATTCCCTTACATCATCATCAAATGCTATTTATGATCTTTCTAGAAAATATAAATTAAACTACAAATTATATATATATTAATTTTGTACCTAATACACGGCATTGTACTTTTTCAATAAAAAGTCAAATTCTTTGTAAGTACCATTTTGACTTGCCAAATGTCAAGTAAAAAAAAAAATATTTAGAGTAAAATAGTTTTTTTTTTTTAAAAAGAACAAATGGAGTTGGGAAACTAGTTAAAGGGGTCATTTACTTAGAAATAATTTTTTCGCAAGCCATAAATTTATATTTTTATATCATAATATTCAACAAGTTAACAAATATCTCTTCAGTTTTTAAAGAACTTATGTCTCACCGGAGAATTTTAATTGTTAAAGAGTAAAAATTAAAGATCAACTCATTGAAAGGACGAAAACGTAACATTTATGTTTTCCTTAAATGTGTTATACACGACTCAAATTTGAATTAATTAAGTCAGTAAATTTCAAATACTAAATAGTTAAAAAAAATAATAATAATGCAAGTGCATGGTAACTTAATTGTAAAGTCATCAAAGAGATAAGGCCAAGTCAATTTTCTTGGATGCCACATTTTGTGATATAATTCATTATGGGTTTGTTAAAATGAGGGGTTGACAATGGTACATATAAGTTTAAAAAATTTAGGGATTAGGAATTCTCAAATTATGTTGAGCTAAAAAAAAATAAAATTGTTTAATACATTAAAATTTTCACTATATGCAGAGTCTGGAAAAGAATCGAACTACTAGGGTTTAGTATAAGCGGCCTGAACTTGCATTTCTATCGTCGGAGACTGTGTTCATGACTTGAACCGATGACCTTCAGATCACGCGGCAACAATTTTACTGATTAGAATATGCAAAGCTATTTTTCGTTATGTGCAGAGTCCGAAAAAGGATCGAACCACTAGCTAGGATTTAGTATAAGCGACCTGAACTTGCATTTCTGTTGTAGAAGACTGTTTCCATGACTTGAACCAATGACCCTCAGATCACGTGACAACAATTTTACCGATTAGAATATGCAAAACTATTGTTTATATTTGTCAAATTCTATTATTATAGTATTATCCTACAAAAAGTGCATGAGGTGATAACAACCCTTGTATTAATTTATGTGTGAAGATTAATTATTGTTGAAGAAAAACAAAAGTCATTAAAGGTCTCCTTCAATGAATATTTGGTTATAGATTGTATAGAAAATTAAATTATTTTAAAATTTTATATGTATCAAGAGTCCATATATTAGGACATATTTGTCAACCCTATTGTAATTAGAGAGGTCATATAAATTTCTTTTTTTTGTTCCTAGGTCATATAATACCTTATAATAGTTATATAAATTAATTTCCCTTAAATTCCCTAATGTCTTTTTCATTAATTCTTTGTCTAGGTGGATCATAGTACCATAATTTAGTTATATATATAACTTGAAATAATAGTCATAATATACTTTATAATATGAACATTAAGTGGTTAAGAATATAAGACTTACTAATAACGCTAGCTACACTAAGATTCTGCAAAATTCAATAACTTTGTCTGGATTTTGTATAATTGTCTAGAGAATTTGTTTAACGTGTTTAAATTAACCAACTAATTTTAAAATATTAACTTTTGAATCATAATTTTATATCCTGAATTCGCCTACGATCAACAAAAAATACTCCTTGTTGGTTTGAATCATTTTACATAGACGTTTAGAGTGTAATAAGTTACCTAAAATACTAAGGGGTCGTTTGGTGTGAGATATAAGCTATAATAATCCTGAGATAAAATATAATATTATTTTATCCTTAATTTGATTGGAGGTATTAGGTGTCCCAGGATTATTTATCCCATCATTTATACCATATTGATGGAATAAATTATCCATATACATGATGTAATAACTTATTCCCGAATAATTAATCCAGAATAACTTGTTCCCAACCAAACAACCCCTAAAGTTGAAAATTAATTATTTTGAACTCACTATCTAGTTTACCACATCCAAAAATACATCAAAAGATTTTTTTTTAAATTAAAAAAATGGTTTTCTACTAACCCTCTTATTCTACACTATTTGTAGATTCATATTAAGATTTTTTTTTTTCCAATTTTCTTTCACAAAATTAATAAAAACTATATCTTTTAGGCCTATATAACTTATGATAATTGAGATTCCATAAGTCAAAAGACACATACTTAGCTTTAAAAAACTAATCTATCTCATCACTTGTACTATATGAGAAATTAATTAGGAACAAAAAAAAAATATTATGGGGTTGTTTTGGTAGGCCAAAAAGGTATTAATTTAGGTTGCATAAAGTAAAGTCAATTTAAGTTAACATCAATAATACAACATTATTATTTTTGGTGTTTAGAACCATACACTTATCTTCTTATATTATCAATAATACCAAGCTATATTGATAATATAATATTTTTTTCTTCATTTCTTTTGTATTGTACACCTTAGCTTATCATATTTACATAAATTTCCATCCTTATAAAGTAATTACAAAAATTTAAACTAATTATGTATCTTCGTTGGGCGTATCGGGAGCTAATTATATATCTCGATAGACCCAAAATAAAAAAAAATGTATCGAAAGCTGTATCTTTACAAAGGAAAAAATTGTATCTTCATTGAATGTATCGGGAGCTCATTATGTATCTTGACAGATCAAAAATTAATTTTTATAGTAATTATGTAAAATATCAGAATTTTCTGTAATTAAGCTCCAAACTGTCGGGATTTATGCCCACTACCAAGCTCTAAAAAAAAACATTTATGTTAATACTTTTTTGATGAACTGTACAATGCACTAAAACTTTCACTATGCATAGGATCCAAGAAAGGACCGGGACCCAAAAAAAAAAATCATTCCATACTTCTTTGTTTAGAAAAAAATAACTTTGAACTTTCATTTTACTCTTACTGAACTGTCACAAAAAATATTTATGACTAGTTTTAAATCACAAAACTTTGAAAGTTTTTTTTTCTTCTTAAACTCAATGCTCAATCAAACATATCACTATATAAATTGGGACAAAAATAGCAATAAAAATTTGAACAATTAACCTAAATAGTCGACCATCCAATCACAAATTAAAAATAGTCGGAGGATGTATAATCAATGTAAATTAGTGTACAATATACGTATAATCTTGTATAATAATCTATATATAATTACTAGAAAAAGTAAACAGTGAATCCGACCGATTCTTTATTATTTATTATTTATACAAATATCCTAATTAATTTAGGTACATAAAGTAAAGTTCAATTAAGCTAGCACCAATGGTACAACATTATACTAATTTGGTGTATATATATATTTAGCCAACAGAGAACCATACTTATCTTGTCATAAATATAATTTTTTAAAATAATATATTTTATAAGCCAAGTGTACTAATGATGAATTATGAAAATTAATTAATGTTTAGTGTCAATGGAGAGAGAGAGAGATATTCTTATTTATAGAGAAAGACAAACAGAAACATGTTTTCTTCTTCCTAAAGATCTGACTCAATTTGCTTATTAATTAATTAATTAATTAATTAATACACCTTTTGAATTTTGTTAGTTTTCTTCTTGTTATTTACATGCAAGTGAGGTTCTTTGGACCTCTTTGTCCTTTTAATAATCTTTTTTTAATAAACAAAACAAATGTTTTTATGACATACTAATATAATATACATAGTAGAGGGACCAAGGTCAATGAATACTTTTATTTTCTTTTAAATATTTTTCATTTGTTTGTTTTCTTACGTTTGTGTTTTAAGAGTTAAAGTTTTATGCATCGACGATATAAAAAATTTATACGTACAATTAATATTAAAAATACGCGAATTTTTGATGGATATTTTTGAGTAAAGCATCTAGTACCTCTTGAATTATGATCAAATTTGTTACGACACACTCTAACTTTACGGGGTTTTATTACTCCTGAACTAAATTTTAGCGTATTTTGTCAACCTTTTTAGCTGACATAAGACCTTTGACAAGGGCTCCATTTTATGTAATAAAGGTGTCACGTCAGCGCAAAAGGGTGACCAAAATATGCTAAAATTGAGTTCGAGGGGGGTGGATGGGTGGGTAATAGGACCCCTGTGAAGTTGGGGTGTGTCGTAGAAACTTTGCTCATAGATCGAGAGGTACTGGATGCTTATCTCGATATTTTTCGAGGAAGTATATCGAAAATAGGAGATTGTTATGGAAATTTTCCAAAGGAGGTATGTCGGAAATATGTTATAACAGGTTAAATTACACCAATAGATAAAAAAATATTTTATTATATATTATCATGTACATATAACTTTTAATATATTTATAAGAGAGTTGATCTTAATTGAAACCCTAGCCAAGTTGTTTCAAATACGGTGTCTAAAAGCAACTAATTATTTATGTAAATTATACTTAATGCCGTAATCAACGACTTAATTAGTTGATAAATATAATAAGATGTTATTAATTTATTGAATTAGAGAAGACTTTAAGGTGCGTTTATGACGGGGCTAAATAGAAAAGGATTTTTTTTTTTAACTTCATCAAAATTCATAATCGCTATTCTTTGCACTAGGTAAATTCGCTTCTGCGTAATAGTTAGTAAATCAAATCAAAGATGAAACCGCGCTAGGCAAATTTAGTGCGATGTACCCAACGCAGAGGGAATCGATTTCTAACCTAGTGGGATACCACCTGCTGCATCAAATCTGGTGGTGGACCCAGGATTTAGAGGTTGTGGGTGCTCGGGAGGTTCGAAGACACATATTGACGTCAAAGCTTTAAAGTTCCACTTGAAACCTGAAGCACCCATTTATCCTCATGGTTTACTGGGTGTTTTTTTTTTTAAGTCTTATATTAATTTTTATACAATTATACCTAATCTTTGTTAAAATTAACGGGTGCCATAGTACCCCGAGATTGTTCTTAGGTCCGCCGCCCTGGCATCAACTCGATCATTCTTACAGGTAAAAATGACTTTTTTTTTTTTACCAAATATGATTTAATTATGTATAGTTTCATCTCGTAATGCAGTTATTCCAGCTAGTTATTATTTCGGTTAACATATTATTTGTTATTGCTTTTAATCTTTTTTTTCCTCATTATTTTCAATATGACTTCTTTAGACTCTTCCCACCCGGCCATGTGGAATTACACTGCAGAGGATAGAACATACACTTTTCCTTCTACCTTTGCGGGGTCGGGAACTGTTTTTGATAGACGATCCTCGATTCAACAAAAAAGAAAAGAATTCGAAGCGCAATAACAAGAAAATATGATTAAAAAATAGCAAAATACAAGGCAAACGAAGTAATAATAGATAGTAATTAGTTCATCGCGTGACCCTAAATATTTTTTACTGATGGATATTAACTATTAATATATTTTCCATTCTTTTTATTTTTTTTTTAAAAAAGTTTGCTTAGAACTTAATCTGGTTCCACTAAAATGAACTACTATGAATAAATTGTCAATATATGCAAGTTGGCTGACATAAAATGCCTATCAAGTTGGAGGCCAAATAGTTTACCCACATAAATATGTCTCTTTGAATATTCATTTACAAAAAAAACACATAAATATGTCTCAATTTATTTCACTTTTTTATTTATTGTGTATGTAATTTTTTTTATCACTTTCTAAAAATTAAAATTCTTTTACTCAAAAATTGAACCATGAGCTTATCGATTTATTATAGGGTTTTATAATTAATATCCAATATCGTTTCACTCATAGTCTTAAGGTTTCAGGTTGAATGCTCAGATTCTTTCGCACGATATTAAACTTTGTTACACCTCATTTTATCCTTTGGACTTCTCTTTATTCTTATAACATATGATCGCGTTCTTGACTTCTTACATCTCTCAATTCAGTTCATCGAACCACTATCTTAAAGAATAGTACGCTTATCCCTCATTAAAAAGTTATGCTCTTCAGCAATGTTATTGTTCATGCTCTTCAACAATGCTCGTATCGGATCCTCAATAAAAAGTCATTACTTTTGATGGATCTGACAGTACGCCAAACAATATTATTCAAGGTTCGAAATATATCTAAACTTTGGCGAAATTTGCTGTAACGTGCCTATACTTTGCAGGGGTCCTATATGACCCTCCCTCAGCTATTTATTAACGTATTTCTGTAGCATATGTTTGCCCAACTGGACCACTGCGTAAATACACGAACACTGAGCGCGTAAGGGTCTGAAATGCTACAAAAATACGGTAATAAATAATCAAGATGAGTCATAGAACCTCTGCAAAGACGTGTTACAGTAAATTTCCTCAAAGTTTAAATATATTTCTCAATCTTTTCCTGATAATTTAAATTATAAAAATGTTAGGGCAACGTTGGGGACAAACTAAGAGGATGGAGCCTTCTTTCTTGATTTTAGTTGTAGAATTTCATCCACATAATAAAATAACATATAATCAAAAAAGCTATACACAATTTTAATATTATAATTTGCTAGAAGTTTGCAATAGTACTTTGTCATGTTATTAATAAAAAAATTATTTAGTAGTTGCTAATCCAAAAATGACAGATAAAACCCTAGAGAAATGAGAAGACTTTTTTGGTTTTTCAAAAGTATCATGACATCATCCACTCTTTTTTCTACCTATAAAACTAAGTCTTCTCTTCCCAAAAAATTTCAAACCAAAAATAATCACAAGTACTTCAAGAGTTAACCAAAAAAAAAAAAAAGTATTTTGGAAGAAAATTTAAAAAAAAAAAAAATTTAAAAAAATGGGTAGAGCTCCATGTTGTGACAAAGCAAATGTGAAAAAAGGACCATGGTCACCAGAAGAAGATGCAAAACTCAAGGCATATATTGAAGAAAATGGCACTGGTAACAATTGGATTGCTCTTCCCCAAAAAATAGGTATCAAATTCTTCTATTTGTCTCTATGTAATTTTTTTAATAACCGTCGTGTCCGGACCAACTTTCATGCACCTCGACTAAATCTACGGGATACCTGTCACTTCCCACCAGCAATAAGTATCATGTAACTCTGTCTACCAAGACTAGAACAGATAGGGTAGAAATCACCTAGTGTTTGACTTTGTTGGAAATTGAACCCGAGACCTCCACTTTATTGAACCATTAGGCGACAACGGATGCATTTGTCTCTATGTATCGATTGTTTTGATCGAAAAATACCTTTTAAAATATTTACTTAGGGCTTCAAAATGACCTATAAGTTCTCGAAAACTTGTCTTGATACTAAGACGTAGTTATCTCTATTGTTGTTGTAGGGCTTAATATAAGAGATGTTTAAAATTTATTAGAATAAAAACATACCTCCAATATTTTGAGTGTTTTGTTTTCAAGATAATTAATATATGATTGATGATGTTTTAAAATATTATATTAGGGCTTAAGAAAAACCTAACAATCCTTAGGAAACTTGTTTTGAGATTGAGACGTAGTTGTTATTGTCGTCATAGGGTTTCATGACTCATTTGATTGATGATGTTTAAAAAAATTATTTTTTTAGGGTTTTAGAAAAACCTAAAAATCGTCGAAAACTTGTTTGTGACTGAGACGTTGTTGTTATTGTTGTTGTTGTTGTAGGGCTTAAGAGATGTGGAAAGAGTTGCAGGTTAAGATGGTTGAATTACTTAAGACCTAATATTAAACATGGTGGATTTACTGAAGAAGAAGACAATATCATTTGCAGTCTCTATATTAGTATTGGAAGCAGGTAAATATATATATATTCATCTATCTTTAATTCTAACATAGATAAACACAAAATAATAACAACAAAAAGTAATGGAAATCCAACTAATAAATTACTTTGTCCTTTAGTCCTTGTTGTTAACAGATCATTTGTTATGAATTTCTCTCATCTCTATGAAGTTCTTAAGACCTCTTTTCTTGTTTAAGTCTCTGATCATCATCTCATCTGAAAGCTAAGCACGATTAGCTGGTAGAGAGAACAGATTTTCATTTACTTAATTATATTATATGTTTTAGAACAATAATCTAATTATTTTTAAAACCGTTCCTTTGTTTATATTTGTAATTATCTCATCTAAAAGTCTAGGTTGTTAGCGAGAGAACATATTTTTAGTTGTCATATACCTTTTCGTCATCTCATCTGAAAGCGTGATTAAGCCGTCTAGTGCATACTTTTGATTACTTAATTATATTATATGTCAAAATAATATAATTAAGGGTAGAGGGTTAGGGGGTGGGAGTGCATCGGTAATAGTAGGGGAGCGTTCTTTTGTGTCTGGATTTTCTTGTTCGTGGTGTTGTGGCTGTAGTATTATCTTGTGGCTTGTGGTGTTAGTTTATTGTGCATACCGTACTAGTTTATATGCACTTATCTTTCATGTTATGGGTCCTAAGCCGTAGGTCTGTCGGAAACAACCTCTCTACTTCACCTGAGGTAGTGGTATGGTCTGCGTACACTCTACCCTTCCCAGACCCCACTATGTGGGAATACACTGGGTATGTTGTTGCTGTTGTTGTTGTGTTATGTCTAGAAATATACTTAATCTGATTGTGTTAAAACCCTTTTTTCGCGAAACTTTAGGTGGTCGATAATAGCTGCACAGCTTCCTGGAAGAACAGATAACGATATCAAGAATTACTGGAATACCAGACTGAAGAAGAAGCTTCTTGGAAAAAGAAAACAATCTCAAATGAATAGATTATTGCTTGCTAATGGTGGCCAAGATCTTAAAGAACTAAATGGATTAGAAGAAAATCCATTATTACAAAACCTAAGTAACTCAGCTCTTGAAAGACTTCAACTTCATATGCAACTTCAAACCCTAACAAACCCTCTTTCTTTTTATAATAATCCATCACTTTGGCCTAAGTTAACCCCTCTTCAACAGAAAATGATCCAAACCCTACAAGTTAATGGCATAAATGAGGATCAACCACCTCTTTACGCGCCAATAAACCCTAGTGAAAACCATGCTCAAGAACTAGGGCAAAAAGTTGGGATGAATGAATTTGCTAGTACTAACTTCAAGGTGAATGATCAAGTGGGAAAAAGTAGTCCAATTGATGTTCTTGACACGAACGTAGGTCAAGAAAACACGAGAGATCAGATCCAGATTCAGGGCGTTCAGGGTTTTACTCAGCTGGAGATCGATGACCTAATTCTCAGCAACAAGGGATCGATAGGCATGAATATGAACTCCGAATTCGATTTGGCATGGTGGTCTAATGAATTTGATACAAATAGAGCTTCAGCATCAAATTCTTGGGGTTCATCTTCAAATATTCTTCAAAATACTCATGATGAAATGTATCAAGATTATGCACTAGGGTATAGTTTGCAATAATGTATAATTATGTAGAGGGGGAATAGGGAAAGCTTGTGGGTAAATTAATGGTTGTTGTAAATTTTTTTTGTGTGTGAATAATGCTTTCTCTTTGTCATCTTGCTAAATAACGTGTATGACTTGACTGTCAATTAATTTTTTTTTTTTTTGTAATCTTTTAAGATAAACCATATAGTAATATTATGTATCTAAAGTCCATTTTAGAGTTACCTTAAATAAGTGTACGTGAATCATATAATTATCACAAATTATTTATGTTGAGACATTCGGTTCACGAATCGAAAACTTATCTCCACAACGAGCTCGAGTTTGAATGTGTATATGTTGTTAATTGTGGAGTATTTCTAAGTATTTGCTTCAAGGCTTCAAGCTAAGGTTCGTTCTTGTACATCTCCTTACTTTATAGTAGCCGTTAATGTTCTGGTTAGTAACGAAGCTGGAAAGTTCATTAAAAGTGTTCAAGCTAAGATTTGATATATATATATATGTATAGAAGTAATATAACCTATACAAATCGTATAATGCTCTATATATACATTTATTATTTTTCATCGAAGGGTGTTCAACAGACCACTCTTACGCCTATGTGATCAGTGGTGGATGCAAAATTTTCATTCAGGAGGTTCGAAAAAAAGTAAGCATATTTATAGTGTTGGCAAATTAGCGGGTCGAATTTTATATGAATGGGTCAGACCATATATGAGCAAGCTAAGATTCAATAATTTTAATCTAAATTGAATAATTTTTATAGAAAAGTTTATTAGCTATATAATATTAATTATTTTGAAATCAATTTATTATTAATTGAATTATTACTATATATTAATTTAACATTTTATAGAAATCCATAAATTAGTAGGCGATGTCAAACAAGATAAATAAATTCATCCACCAAGATTTAATCTTGGGTCTTTAAGGAAATTTGACCCCCCTTAACCATTGCACTGCTCACTGTTGTTATGTTGAGAAAGTTCAATATTTAATATATATATATATATAAACTGCAAATTTAACCCTATGTACACAATATAATTTTTGAGTGAAAGGGGTTCAGGTGAACCCCTCGAGCCCATGTGGGTCTGCACTGTATGTGACACTACCATAATAGTTGGGTTCTCGGAAACAATGAAACATTATCTATATTTGGTACAACTCATGAAAGGGAGCCTTGAAGTAACTGGTAAAGTTGGTGTCAAGTGACCAGGCCCTTGCGGAAATAATGTAGGTGAGATTGCGTAAAATACATCCTTATCGTCAGATCCTTCCTCGAATCCTGCACATAACGAGGGCTTAATGCACGTAGAACAATTAAATAATCTTCCTTCCTGATTTTTTCTCTTCCATTAATGCTTAAATCGTCTTCCTTCCTGATTTTTTCTCCTCCATGAATGCATGCAACTTTTTTTTTTCCTCTCCTAAAATCTCTTCCATATTTTTTTAAAAAATCTATTGATGCATATATAAATTTATTTAGTTATTCATACATGTTTATTCTTTTAATGGTGATTCATATGAATGATAAATATGATATCATTATATGGGTATTATGGTGATTCATACGATAGATACATTTTGTATGATTTTAACGGGTGATACATATGATATTAATGGGTGATACATATTGTATTATGGTGATTCATACGGTAGATACAATTATTTATTTCAATTATTGGCTGATTCATATGATATTAATGGGTGATATATATTATATTATGGTGATTCATATGGTAGATACAATTATTTATTTCAATTATTTTCAACGGAATCCATCGGAATTTGGTTCTTCAATAAGTAATAGAACAAAACTGGCCCAAGTCCAGAACTGTGTATATACATGTAGATATTAGTTTCTTACCCAAAACCGAATTTTAAGATTTTAAAAAGGAAAAAATATATAAAGTAGCATACTTAAGTATTAAATTACAAAAAATAACAATACTTTTATCAAATTACATGTTGTAGCATATATATTTGTATGTATTTGTATTTTTGTAGCATATATATTTGTATGTATTTGAATTTTTGTAGCAACAGTTTGCAAAAATACAAAATACATATTGATCATAAGGACAGTAAAAATCATATGTATTTGTATTTTTGTAGCAACAGTTTGCAAAAATACAAAATACAACTTGCTATATTATGTAATTATGAAACTATTGCTATGAAACTCATAATTAAGGGAATAAGTATGCTATTTCTGAATTTTGCCCTTTTAAAAACGTTAGATAACAGTCTAATGTTTTATCAATTATAAGGGTTATATTTGCACAATATTTAAAAATAGGAACAAAACTTAAATGATAGTTTTAAAAGGAATATTTACATAAATTGGTAGAAATTTCGCTCATTCGTCACTTTTCAATCGTATCGTTGAAATGTAATCAATGTTAAGACGTTTTAAATTTCACAATTGAACCTCCATGATAATATTATCCTGAAGTTTTACGTGTGAAATTGAAAAAGTCTCTCTATCCAAAAGGACAAAATAATATTTATCAACATTCTATTCTTTTCAAACTTCACTTATAAGCTATAACGGATATATTATTGTTGTTATAAATTTTTTTAAATGAGATTACAACAATAACCATAAAATTCTCAAAAATGTTATTCCATATACCAAACTTGTTGATGAACATTAATGTGTAACAGCTAGTATCCTATTCAACATTTCTTCTTTAAATTAAAAAAAAAATTATCTAACTAGTTGGACAATTTTTCATTTCATCATTGCAAAACTATCAAGATTCACGGTTTTTTTCCTTTATATATATTTATTTTTTCAGACCAAAATTCACATACCAATATTTAATTTTTTTTATCACACTAAAAATCTCCCACTTGAAAATTTATTCCTCATGTTTCATTATCCTTCTTTAAGCTATGGGAAAAAATTATGGCTAATTATTGTGTCTTTGCTTCTCTTCCCCTTCACAACTTCATGTATGTAATTCTTCACTTTTATCTCTATATTTCTCTTGTTTTAATAAATTAATTAAATTAGGTGTTTTGGGATATCTGTATTAAATTTTGATTAATCTGAATTTATATCGCGTAAGGCTCATTAAAAGGGAAACACTCCCTACCTACTCTCACTCAGAACTTGTTTTGATTATTGTAGAAAAGAATCTCGTTAGAGAGTGTTTAATTTCTCCCTTAAATGAATGTTACGTGAATCCAGATTTATCGAGACCCCACATAAAAGTGAAAATTACCTTTTCTTTGTTATTCATTTATTTTACATTTTCATGTATGTAATTCTTCACTTTATCTATGTATTTCTCTTGTTTTAATTAATAAATTAAATTGTGTGTTTTGCAATTTTTCTTCTTGTTGTTTTGAGTTTTTTTTTTCCCTCACCTAGAGTTCGATATCTGTATTGAATTTTGATCAATTTAAATTTATATCGCGTAAGATTCATTAAAAGAGAAACGCTTCTTACCTGTTCTCACTTAGAGCTTGTTTTGAATATAGAAAAGAATCGCATTAGCGAGTGTTTCTTCCTTAAATAAATGTTACATGAATTCAGATTTATTGAGACCTCAGTAAAAAGTGACAATTACCTTTTCTTGTTCTTCATTTATTTTACCTTTTCATGTATGTAATTCTTCACTTTTATCTCTATATTTCTCTTATTTTAATTAATTAATTAATTAAATTGTGTGTTTTGCAATTTTTCTTCTTGTTGTTTTGAGTTTTTTTTTTTTTGGTTCCTTCACCTAGCATTCGATATCTGTATTGAATTTTGATTAATTCAAATTTGTACCGCGTAAGGTTCATTAAAAGAGAAGCACTCCCTACCTCTCTCACTTAGAGCTTGTTTTGAATGTAAAAAAGAATAAACTTACATGAATCCAGATTTATCGAGACCCCATTAATTAATTCGAATTTATATCGCGTAAGGTTCATTAAAAGAGAAACGCTCCCTACCTCCTCTCACTTCGAGCTTGTTTTAAATGAACAAAAGAATGAACGTTACATGAATTCAGATTTATCGAGACCCCAGTAAAAAGTGAAAAATTACCTTTTCTTGTTATTCATTTATTTTACATGATTTTTTTTTTATTTTTTTTTGTAGGTTGGCTTGACTATACAAGAAAATGTTGTCCATCAGATATACAAATATACCAAGGTCCATCAGGTTATAATGGTCAACATATACCCCAATATACAGTTCAAATTGTGAATGAAGCTTCATCTATTCATGGAGTATTTGATGTTCAAATACATTGTGGTGAATTTGCTTCAACAAATCTTATTAAACCATCAATTTTTAGAAGAATTGGTGATTGTGGAATATGTCTTTTGAAAAATGGCAATAGGATTTTACCAGGAGAAGTTATTTCTTTTAAGTATTCTAATATTCTTCCTTATGATTTACATGTTATTCAAGTTAAGTGTTAGATTAGCAGAGACAGTTTCAAGATTTTAAATTTATGAGTTCTGATTAGACTTACATGTTATTTATATGTTGTTCATTAAGTGTTAGATTAGCAGAGACAAATTCAAAATTTTAAATTTATGAGTTCTGATTGTATGTACATGTTATTTATATGTTGTTTAAGTTAAGTGTAAGATCAGCAAAGACAAATTCAAGATTTTAAATTTATGAGTTCTGATTGTATTTACATGTTATTCAAATTAAGTGTTAGATCAGCAGAGACAGATTCAAGATTTTAAATTTATGAGTTCTGATTGTACTTACATGTTATTCAAATTAAGTGTTAGATTAGCCGAGACGGATTCAAGATTTTAAATTTATGAGTTCTGATTGGACTTACATGTGTTCAAGTTAAGTGTTAGATCAGCAGAAACAGATTCAAGATTTTAAATTTATGAGTTCTGCTTGTACTTACATGTTATTCAAATTAAGTGTTAGATTAGCCGAGACGGATTCAAGATTTTAAATTTATGAGTTCTGATTGGACTTACATGTTATTTACATGTGTTCAAGTTAAGTGTTAGATCAGCAGCGACAGATTCAAGATTTAAAATTTATGAGTTCTGATTGAACTTACATGTTATTCAAATTAAGTGTTAGATTAGCCGAGACGGATTCAAGATTTAAAATTTATGAGTTCTGATTGGACTTACATGTTATTTACATGTGTTCAAGTTAAGTGTTAGATCAGTAGAGACAGATTCAAGATTTTAAATTTATGAGTTCTGCTTGTACTTACATGTTATTCAAATTAAGTGTTAGATTAGCCGAGACGGATTCAAGATTTTAAATTTATGAGTTCTGATTGGACTTACATGTTATTTACATGTGTTCAAGTTAAGTGTTAGATCAGCAGAGACAAATTCAAGATTTTAAATTTATGAGTTCTGATTGTACTTACATGTTATTCAAATTAAGTGTTAGATTAGCCGAGACGGATTCAAGATTTTAAATTTATGAGTTCTGATTGGACTTACATGTTGTTCAAGTTAAGTGTTAGATCAGCAGAGACAGATTCAAGATTTTAAATTTATGAGTTCCGATTGGACTTACATGTTATTCAAATTAAGTGTTACATTAGCAGAGACGGATTCAAGATGTTAAATTTATGAGTTTTGATTGGACTTTTCAAATTAAGTGTTAGATTAGCATAGGCGAATTTAAGATTTTAAATTTATGAGTTCTGATTGAGCAAAAGAAACTGTATTTTAAAATATATATATATGCGTTTTTTGTCTAGTTTCCTACACGATGTCCGATGCCTATTCTGTATTCGCACCGATAAGTCCATTTTGGAGGGTTAAAATACTCCAACTACCAGCGACTTTATTTCATGACTTGAAACTGAAACCTATAGTTAACTATAGAAACATACATTTATGTCTACACCTCATTTAAAATATATTGCCAAAAGTGAAAAAAGATGCAATATTGGAAAATATCCAAACCATCATAAAATTAAAGCCATAGTGAAATCAAACTACATAAATTAATGAGATATAATACCCAGTTACCCTCTAAACTATACCCAAAAAGGTTATGACACACCTCGATTTAAAGGGGGTCTTATTACTCCTGAACTAATTAAAAATGTAATTTTGACACCCTTAGTGCCTATGTGACACAACACACTGAAGTGTCCACGTAGGCACACGTGTGTGCCACGTATATGCCATGTAGGCACCACGTAAGCACTAAGGGTGTCAAAATTACACTTTTAATTAGTTAAGGGGGTAATAGAACCCCCTTTAAGTTGAGGTGTGTCATAACCTTTTTGGGTATAATTCAGGGGGGTAATTTGGTATTTTCTCTAAATTAATTCATGAAAGTACCAAAGTGATCATTATATTACTTCAACAATTTATAGAAATTTTTAAATTTATCTATCCAAATGATGACCACAAGATTAAATGTCATTTTGGTGCATTTGATATATCTTTAATTTAACACCACAAGATTCAAAAGTTCTTTATATTCATCAAACAAATTAAAACGGAAAAGGTATTTCATATCCAATAGATTAATTTCATTTTCATTCACAAAGAGTGTTGGGATGGAAATCGAGAGAGCGTCATGCAGAAACTTTTAGTTTGTAAACCATGGAGCCGATAATTCAGACGACAAAGAAAATTATAATAAAAATACATATTATTTAATATGATTGACCATAAAGCTACATATTGAAAACTAGATCAAAAAACTTAAAATTTATGCCCTATACAAGAATCTTTGATGAAGCCAAATACGAAAAAAAAAATATTTTACTTTCGGGAAAAAAAGTAATTATTGTATTACTTTTATTTTACTTTTACCTAAACTTAGTAAGAAAATTAGGGTAAAAAATCCTAACAAAGAGCAATGATAACGTTGAATTATTGAAGATTTCGTGGAATATACAAACAACTCCAACTAGCGTCAACTTTATTAATCCGAGATCTCTAATTAAATATAAATAAGTATTTATTATTTTATCACAATTTTTGATGGTTTAATTGACACTTGTACTTGACACTTTCTCCGATACTCAATTGTAAGAAGACTTATAAACACTTTTCTCAAATCACTTTGCTATATCATAGAGCTCTTCGCATTTTTGTAGTATTGAAAGAAAATAACAAACTTCTCTTAATTTCATAAATTAAACAAGTAAAATAAAACAAAAAGAACAATCATACTCTTGAAAATACCATAGTGACCATTCCAATAACTTGAAACCAACAATAACATAAAAACATTCACCAAAAACCCCTAGTCCACTTTCAACACCCCACCCCCACCCCCACCCCAACAATTACATAGAGAAATTAAAATAACTTAATACTTATACTGGTGAAAGATAACAGATACCATAACATGATCAACAAAGATCATTAATTAACCCTAATAATAATTAGACTTATTATAGTTGTTAAATTTGCTAGGATTTTCATAAGTAGTAGTAGTCTTTCTCTTAACACCATGAGCTTTGTCATTTACTTTATAAGTCGATTTATAATTAGCTTCCTCTCTATAACCTTCGCGCCCACTACGCCTATCTACAAATTCACCGGCCTTATGACTCTGGGTCACCCTGCTAGACGAACCGCCACCATAGTCATTGTAACTTGTCTTAGTACTCTTTGATACTTCACCAGAATTGTAACCTTTTGTACTGCTTCAACAACTCCTATGTAACCAATACGTACAACATTTTCATTGTTTTTTCCAGACATTTTTTGAAACGAACTAAAAAGAAAATGTGAAAGGGAGAAGAAATTAAAATTATGGTGATTTATTTTGATTGGTATTTTTGGCTTGGTATTTATAGGGGAAATTGTATTAGACTATAAAATCAAATCTTTCTATCATTATCTTTTTCCATACATATCCTCCCGATTATTCTCCCGAACTATACCCGAAAGAGCTGTGACACACCTCAATTTCAAGAGGTCCTATTACCCTGAACTAATTAAAAGTGAAATTTTCATCCCCTTAGTGCCTATGTGGCACATACGTGGCGTTTACGTGGCACAACACACTGAAGTGTCCACGTAGGCACACGTGTGTGCCACGTATGCGCCACATAGGCACTAAAGAGGTGAAAATTTCACTTTTAATTAGTTCAGGGGTAATAGGACCCCCTTGAAGTTGAGGTGTGTCACAGCTCTTTCGGGTATAGTTCGAGGGGGTAATTGGGTATTTTCTCTAACTAAAATAACATTCCTAATAGACTACAAAATCAAATATTTTTCTCTTTTATATTTTTCCATATATATCCTAACAACTAAAATAACATTCCTATTAGACTACAAATCAAATCTTTTTTTCTTTATCTCTAACCATATATATCCTAAGTATATGCACATCAAAGAACCTTAGAATTAAATGGTCAATATCCTTTTGTTACCCCTTATATATAGAAAGCCAAAAACCAAACAAAATCACCAAAACTACATACAAAGTGACTCACAAGGCTCATGGTGTTACCATTGGCGGAGCCAGAAATTTAACGAAGAATGTGTAAATTTTTTTCTCGGTTGCGTTAAGACTTAAGAGTGTGTAAAACTAAATACATACTCATAATAGCTAACATTTAGCCTATATACACAAAATAATTTTTCGACAAAGGATATTAATAGACTACATATATAATTATTAAATACATCTGGGTTATTCTGTAATTAGTTATTCTTCAGTTCTCTATATATACAGCTGTAACCCCTTCAATATCAATAAGATCAATTATTATTAAATTATATCATGGTATCAAAGCTAGGGTTTCTTCTTCCGCCCAAACCCTAATCTCTCCTCTTTTCCGACGTGTGTGCGCCGCCGCCACCGTCTACACCACGCCGCACGGCCTCCCTCCTCCGCCGTAGGTCGGCGCCATGGACAAGGTTGTTGATCCTCTGTCAAATTTACCGTCTGGAGTAAAATTACTGCTCAGGAATCTCCACAATCTCATCCCCGAAAAATTATATCAGATATGCACCTAACCACCCTTTGATATAGGTGGCTCCGTCATGGGTGTTACTACTGATTATAAAACTAGTGTCAAGTGCAAGAAAACTAATATTTATGAAAATATCCTAACAAGTCCAAAAACTACAATAGGGCTGATTATTATTAATGTCTGAATCAGTTCGCATGCACCTTGAATAATATTTTCTATGTTTTTGTTGGTGTTATTGAAAGTAGACTAGGAATATGCTAGTAATGGTTTAATTTTCTTGTTATTGAAGATGTTATTGTTGGGTGGGTTTTATGTTTAATGTTGGTTTCAAGTTGTTGGAATCATGATCATTTTGGTATTTGTCATGATTTATTCAATGTACTTCCTTAGTTCAACAATATTTAATTCATTGTTCACTTGCAATAAATATTAGAAAACAAGAAATTATTGGAGTAATTTTGCTATATTAATTTTTTAACATAGTAAATTTAATATCTTAAAAATATATGTGACGAAAGTATTTAATATCAAAAGTATAATGGACAAAAAATAAGTAATTATTCATTGATTTTTTAAATTAAATAAACATGAATATTTCTTTTTAATATTTTTAATATAATCGATAAGTACTGTTGGAAAAAAAAGTAGTATGAAAAAGACTACTATTTTTAATATTTTCGTGATTTATTGTATGTATTCCTTCCCTGGAATAACACTTTGTCCAATTTTATAATATTTGACCACTATTAATTTGACACATATATATTAAAAAATAAGAAATTATAGAAGTAATTTTACTATGTCACTCTTGAATATAATAAATTTTAATTTCTATAGAGCCGGAGCTAGCCTCCTTTAGGGTTCGGTCGAATCCCTTCAACGGAAAAATATATTATTTATATATGATTAAAATTATTTTTTATATGGTTATAGTAAGTGTTGAATCCTTTTCGATTGAGTTTTCTTTAAATATTGACCCCCCTCAGTTGAAATCCTAACTCCTTTAGAACCATGTGTAACCATTCTATAAAGACACGTATTATATAATTGATACACTATTTTTAGTTGTTGGAGTGATGATTAATTTGTATTTTCATGAGCTATTCTTTGTAGCTTGATTTCACCATGGTTAATGTGTTTCTTATATAATGTTTTTTCCTTTCAGGGTTTGGTATATTGAAATTCGATTAAATTTGAATTTGAGTCGGGAAATAAAAGACTTGTTATTATTGTTAGCATGGAAGCAAAAATAATGGTCATTTTTTCAAAAAGCTATATCTTTTGGCCAAGCTAAAAATGAGAAAACAGGATTTTTTATCTTAGCTATTGGTTCTCACTTTTGTCCATTGTCAATTTTTTTCATAAACTCATGAAGTTCTCGAAGAATGTCCGAGTCGAAGGCACGGCTGCGTTGATAAAACTAGTAAAATTTTCGCTTTAGGCCTCAAAATTTTTAATAGTAAACACTATAATTTCAACTTCACTTGAAATAATAATTAAAATTGTGAAATACATTTTAAAAAAATATCTAAGAAATAATAATAATAATAAGAAAGAGAAAAAGTTACCTCATTTTTACAAGAAATATTTTAAAATTTTGAACTAAACAACTAAAACTTTATATTAATAAATAAAATTTTAACAACATCCAAGTTACTGCATTGCAAACAAATGGCTAACATCTTATTAACAAGAATTAATTCCTACTTTTATTATTAATAATCATATTAATATTATGTGAAGTTAAAAGTTAGGTGTCTTTTAAAAATACTACATCGAAACAACTACGAACAAATAAGACGTTGTGTATTTTTTTTTATGTTTGTTTATATATGTAAGAGCTCCTGTTAAAAGGGTTTAGACCACTAATTTTATTGAGAATCCTCTGGTTCACGGATACGCAGTAATATCAATATCTCCAGAGATTCTGTTTGCTTATCAAGTTGCTGCAGTTCTTCCCTTAGTTGTTCCTTGAATAATTTGGACAGTTTTTTACCTTGTTTGTCGACATCAGTCAGAGTTCTACATTTCTTGATATGATATTTGGTTAATCTTTCAACAACCTCCAGGCTGCTACCTCCTTCCTAGTTTTCAATAACTTAGTTCTACATTCTTCTTGATATTTGGTTAATCTTTCAACAACCTCCAGGCTGTTACCTCCTTTGTTTTCAGTAACTCCTCCCAGTTGCTGTAGAGCTGTCCTATAAGCAAATGTCGTGTGCATAACTTGCCTCTGGCAAAAGTAACCACGTAAAATTGGTTATCAACACATAAAAAACATATACTTGATGTTTAATTAAGAGTCGTGGAAAATCTTCAAGCTATAAAATAAGAACATCTTGAGGTAGGAGTATATATCGTTTTTGTTTGAGAAATCTTACAGAAAAGCGCAAATACAAGTTGATCCAGTCTCTGAACCACGTAAACGGCATATGCGATGCCTCTTAAAATCTTTTTGATCTGTTCTCAGTTCAGATCTGTATAAAAGAGAGAAAATTGTGTAAGATAATTAAGAAACCTTTGCAACATATTGTATGTTAGTTTTTCCTCTCCAAGCTATAGTAGAAGAAAGAATTCTGCTCTTAGGAGGAATTTTTTTATGAAATGGAGAATGATGATTCCATTTAGTCAATTGAAAGACACTAATTACTAATTTTGTCAAAGAGACAAGGTGGGCTAGACATTAGAAATTTAAGAATTCAGAATATAGAAGCTTAGCTTACTGATGACGGGTTCTATGGGTTAGAGTGATTCAAGCCAAATATGAGTAGAGAAGATATACACTTAGAAAACCGAAGAAGTGACCTCTGTCTATGGCATCGGCTTGTGGAGATCAATCAAAAATCTTTGGCATAGCTTCTTTGAAAGAACTAGCTACAATGTAAATAATAGAAGGTAGATCTTCTTTTGGGATGATGATGACCGGTTAGGAAATGGCAGCCTCAAACAACTTTTTCCAGACACATCTACTTCTTGAACTAACAATAGAAGAGCACTTTGCAATAAGTGTGGTCTACTCATGGATGAAATTTAAATACAGGAGGCTTTTACAAGACTTGGAAGTGGATAAACTGGCTGAATTCTATGGTATCCTAGACCAATTTGCAAGAGGGAGAAGATACTTTCAAGTGGAATTCACACAGCAAAGGCATTTTCACAGACAGCTCAGCTTACAAGAATTTAAATCAGATGGGGACTCACATCAGTCTTTTGCCTTGGAAACTTATATGGAAGTTAAATCTCCATACAATGTGGCAGTATTTATTGGTTGCTAGTGGAAGATGCAGCATTAACCCAGGAGAATACATGTGTCCAAGATGTTTTTTTGAGCAACATACCGAGTAGTTAGGCAATTTTGAAACTTATTTATTAGTTTTAGGGGCATAAGGTGGACCATGCCTGAATACAAAAGAATTCTTTCTTTATTTCAGATCTCCGTCGGGTAACTAGAAACTTCCTCTTCCTGTTTGAGATTAATCCTTCGCCCCAACCTACTAATTCAATCACATTTTTGTATGCAAATGATTGCAAAGCATCCATTTCACTGTGCAATTATGTTTGTGGTTAGATTAATATAAAAACAACTGAATTGTATAAAAAAAATAGTTATTACTGTATTAGCTTATTCCAGTGTGGTTCTATAGACAATTTGAAGGCATATTCTCCTGACTGCAATCTCCATTCATTTTGTGGTGATGGTTGGACTTTGTAAACTTTCCAATATCCTCGAGAAGCTTGAGGTTCTTTTGAATGACATTCATCTAAGAGATTTGGATACTCATGTAGTGCAGTACTAAACTCTGCGACTGAACAAACGTGCAAAATAGTTATTATAATGACTTCAGTCTCAAAAGGACTTGCTTGAATAAATTTAGGTTGTCATTCTAGTTTGGCTTCTTTCCCGCAATATGCATGTAAAATAAAAAAGTATTCCTGTCAAATAATTTTGTATGTGTGGTTTCTGAAAGCGTGGTAAATTACCTCTATTAAATATCCTTTTGAAACCGGAAAACTAATGCTCCTACAAACATGATTGCTAAGAATTACAATACTTACCGATTAACTCGGAACAGGAATGCATGAGTCCATAATTGGATATATTTTTTCAGTCATTCTTCAACATATATTCTCCAAAAAGAATTTTCTTTTAGGCAAATTTTGACAATACTTGCTTGACCTTGTGCAGCGAGCTGGGAGATCAGCCTTATTTTATAGATGATTTGTTAGTTAACTAACTATTACTCCATAATTTCTTCCTTTTCAACTTAAGTCTTTTGTTTCCTATTTACAATGTTCATTTCGCTACTCGTCATGATTTTTGTAGGAGGAAAAACATCGTTGAAAGTAATGCGTAAGTCAACTTCTACGTTTTTGTTGAAGGTTAAAGTGTAACCTCTCCTTTTCTTTTTATAGTTGACTTTCTTTTTCCTTCTTTTTACCAGGTCAAAATTGTCCATTTTGGACGCCAAAAGTGCTGCTAGTACACTACTCCTTATGAGTTAGGCCATCATACATGTGCGTCTACATATAGATATATAGGTAATATCTGTGTCAAATTCAAAAATATATCCAATTATGGACTCATGCAAACATCATGCATTCATGTTCCTATAAGGAGTTAATTGGTACGTACCGTAATTCTTAGCAATCCTATATTTGCAGGAGCATCTAGTTTTTCGATTCGAAAAGAATATTTAACAGAGATAATTTATTCCGCTTTCAGAAACCACACAAAAAAAAATATTAATGGAAATACTTTTTTGTTTTACATGCATATTGTGGGAAAGAACGCCAAACTAGAATGACAACCTAAATTTATTCAAGCAAGTTTAGACTGTAAAGTCATTATAATAACTATTTTACATGCTTGTTCAGTCACAGAGAGCATCCAAATCTTAGATGAACTTCATTCAAAAGAACCTCAAACTTGTGGAGAATATGGCAAAGTTTACAAAGTCCAACCATCACCAGAAAATGAATGGCGACGGCAGCCAGGAGAATATGCCTTCAAATTGTCTATAGAACCATGCTGGAATACGCCAACTACGGTAATAACTAATTTTTTTTAATACAATTCAGTTGTTTTATATCAATTCAACCGCAAATATACTTGCAGCGTGAAATAGATGTTTTGCCATCATTTCCATACAAAAATGTGATTGAATTAGTAGGCTGGGGCGAAGGATTAGTCTCAAACAGGAAGAGGAAGTTTCTAGTCACTAAGTGGCTACCCGACGGAGATCTGGAATCAAAAAGGAAAGGTGCATGCTTACACAATTCTTTTGTATTCAGGCATGGTCCACCTAATGCGCCTAAAGCTAATAAACAAGTTCCAAAGTTGCCTACCTACAGGGAAGAAATAGACGATTGATTGTACTTGCCTGTGTTGCTCAATACAAACATCTCTTCTCCCCCATTGCTCCCCATCTTCGCTGCTGCTGCTTCCAGAACATTTAATACTTCCTTCATAGTTGGCCAATCATTTGCAGGATCAACTTCTTTGAAGCTTTCTTCAACCACATGTAGGGAAAATGAATCATCAAACTCCATTTTGGTTATCAGCTCCACCAGTAACAGACCAAATACAAAAACATCAGATTTCACGGTCATATTACCCTGTATTTATACAGAAAAAATAACATAAAACTGCTTTTACTACAGAAAACAAGATTAACGTATGTAAAAGAATAAGCATATATTACTAACAACAAATACGATGAAATTTACTCAAGTCAAAATTCTTAATGCAGGCTTATTTTCATTAGCGTTTCTCTGTTTCAGCCAGAATCATAACACTATGAGGTTACTGGCAAATAACCAAGTCAGAAATTTCGCTAAGGGTGTTCAAGAATTATTATGTACGTACTAAAAGCAATTTGTCACTTATATACTTCGTATAATTTTTTTACATATACAATATAATTTTTCGACAGAGAGTGTTCAACTTACCATCCTTCACTTTCTGGATATTGGCATAGTCAACTGAGGATTAATGCACATTGCACAGTATATACAGGAACAAGGCATCACAAGATATCTTCAGTAAATACAGAGAAAACGTTTTCAGAACGTGTATTCCTACAAAGTGAGGTCTGGGGAGGGTAAAATGTATGCAGTCCATACCACTACCTCCGAAGAAGGAGAAAGGTTGTTTCTAATAGACCCCCGGCTCAGCTGGAAAGTATATGGATCTCTAAATAAAGATATTTTCCTTTTTTATCTTCTTTTGCATCTTAAGAAAAAACCATTACATGGAATGTGAGGCAGTTCACCTTTAAAATCCCCTAAATCTATGAACAAGAAACAAAAAGCATTCAACATTTTTTCTTTTACCTTTCTACTTTTAGCTAAAATATTTTAAATATCTAAAAACCTCATAGCTTTTAGTACTCAACACCCTTGTAAAGCTAACTAACAGAAGAAAACACCACAAAAGAGTGCTTAACAACCAAAAATGAAATAATACTACATTTTAGTAAAGGGAGATGGAACAAAACTAAAGAAAAACTTACTCAACGGCTTGCTTGTAAAGCTAAACAAAAATGAACGCTAGGGTTTGGTTTGGTTTGTTTTCCCCTTTTTTGGGGGGTAAAATTTTGTCTAACTCTTTTGGACAAAGAAAGAGTAGTAGAGTAGACCTTTTAAGTATATTTTTTAATTAAATGGATCAAAAGTAAATTTTATTTAGGGAGATGATTTATTATCTGTCCGTACGAGAGATATATAGACAGATCGATTATTAATCCGACAGATTTATTATCTGTCCGATAATAAGGTAAAGCAGCTAAGCCAAGATGGGTCTAGCTGCTTCTACTTCCTTCTTCATTTGCAGTAGCTGCTTCTATTGCTTCATTCGTTTTTGCTGCTTCCAACTTCTGTTTCGCTTCTCCCCCTTTGCTCCCATCTTCGCTGCTGCTGCTTCGACTTCTTCTTCGCTTCTCCCCCTTTGCTCTCATCTTCGCTGCTGCTTCCAGAACATTTAATACTTCATAGTTGGCCTATCATTTGCTTCCATTTCAGTGCATCTGTATGTCATGCTTGTGATCTTAGATGCAGTTTCAGCATCAACTTCTTTGAAGCTTTCATCAACTATATTCTTTATGTCGCGTTGGCTTGGAAATAAAAATAAATCATCAAACTATATTATAATCTTTCGCCGTCATATTACCTTTATTTATACAGAAAAAAAATAACATAAAACTGCTTTTACTACAGAAAACAAGATTAACGTATGTAAAAGAATATATGTGTATATTACTAACATCAAATACGATCAAATTTACTCTCAAGTCAAAATTCTTAATACAGGCTTCTTTTCATGACCGCTTCACTGTTTCAGACAGAAGCATAACAATATGGGGTTACTGGCAATGACCAAGTCAGAAATTTTGCCAAGGGTGTTCAAGAATTATTATGTACGTACTAAAAGTAATTTGTGACTTATATACTTGGTATAATTTTTTACATATACAATATAGTTTTTCGACAGTGTGTGTTCAACTTACCACCCTTCACTTTCTTGATATTGGCAGAGTCAACTGAAGATTAACGCACATTGCACAGTATATACACAGGAACAAGGCATCACAAGATATCGGCAGTAAATACAGAAAGAAAAAATGTTTTCACAGAACTTCGTACTTATTCGGATATAACAAACCTACATTGCTCGGACTCTTCAAAAATGTCATTGGCTGCGTGTTGGATCCTTCAAAAGTAGTGCATTTTTGGAGGATCCGACGCGAGCGCGGCAACATTTTTAGAGAATCCGAGCAACTTAGTAACAAACTACAACCAGGGGCAGACCTATGACCATCTTTTAGGCGCTCCACCAACCGTTAAATTCGAGGCAGACTAAGTTGGTATAAAAGTTGAAAAATGAAAAATGCATAAAAGTTGGTATAAGACTTAGAAAAGAACCAAGTAAACTAATAAGATTGCTGGGTGCTTTAATTTCCAAGCAGAACCTTAAAGCTTTGGACAATAATATGCGTGGTCGAACCTCCCGAGCATCCACGACCCCAAAACCCTAGATCCACCACTGACTACAACCAACATCAATTGGTAACTTGTAAGAGAGACACAGATGCTAGGGATGAAATGATGGAGGCTTCAATATAATAGAAATCACCAAAGAAGAACTATGTTGATTGGTCTGTGCGTCTGTGTCTAATCCTCCAAAAGTAGCGAATACGAAATCAGATCTTAAGGACATTAGACAATGGCTACTCCATGACTCCAAGTAAGAATATATTTTCTTGCTTATGTTTTGGACAGCGGTTTTAACAACTAGACCTAACCTGCACAATAATAAGCTAAGTAGTTCAGGCTGTTCACTTTCGGAGCCAGACAAACCTAGACCTCAAACTACACGGCAGACGAGGCATTGCATATCATGCATTACACAGACAAATATAGGAAAGATCTTTGACCTATAGTACGCATGAAAACATCAAAGATGATGAAGCATGAGCAAACATACCTCTTTCTGGAGCTTCCCAGCCACTATGATACTTGCCAGGAACTTTAACACCCTTATGCATATGATCAGAGACGGAACCAAAGTCAAATACTTTTATATCCATTTCCTGCAACCAAACCAATACAATAACTCGTTAAAAATGTTGAATTATATGTACATATTTTTAAGAGAAATGGAAAGTTCAGAAGACGACCAAGGGCTCAAACTCAACCTTATCTTCTATCAGAATGCATGATGCAGTAATACTGCCCATTATAATACCCTTTTCATGCAAAACCATGCTAAGAGTTGTGCAAGTTGAATCGCCACTTTTATCCTGTCGTCCCACCCAAAGTAATCTACCGAACAAGTAAAACAATATAAAGTGTGTTAAAAGAAGAGTGGAAAGTCTGTCCTTCGACGTAATACTTGAGCTGACTAAATTACCTTCCAGAATCACATCAGACAACAATCTGGTAATATTGTCATCAAACTCTACATCATAGACAGCTGCAAGCCTTGTGTCGCAACAGAACGTACACAACTTGGCCAATTTTGGATGCGTATTTGCATTTTCGTTCGTGAAGAACTCAATCTGGTCCTACAAAAGCATCCTCGACATGATTCAGCACGAAAGAAAAGAAAAGAAATCAAATTCGGGCATATCTATCCCGTAATCAAACATACACAAAAATCATATGCAAGGTCATAGTATCCTGCTTTGAAAGGAAGGTGAAAATCCCATGTCTTGACAATTACTGTTCGTTGTTCAGATCCTTGACCAATCGTTCCATGGAACGAATCTTCCCGAAAGAGTGTTCCCTATCAAGCTCTCATATCTGAAATCCGTTATCTGTTGCAACTCGGAGTAGCTGCAAAGCTTCACCCCACCAACTACATCTGTCCCAATTGAGAAGTCGAAGCTGCATTTTGGCAACAAGACAAGACCATACAGCTCATGTTATATTGATAGTACTCACTCGCTCTAGTCCAAAATAAATGAATTTTTGAGTCCAAGATAAGTGAATTGTTGTTTCTTAGAGACTTCATTAAATTTCAAGAGTAGTTTGATGATAAAATCTACAACAACAACAAACCACTACTTCTGCGTAGAGTGTACGCAGTCCATACCACTACCTCTGACGAGGTGGAGAGGCTGTTTCTGATTCCTTCAGATAGTCGTCTCCAAGATAGTAACGAGGACGCCAATCATAAGGCTCATTCTTGTTGAACATTTGGCTACAATATGGATCTAAATCCCATTCCTCCATCTTCTTTCTCAGCATCAAAATACCGCTGCCGCCATTCATCTCTCCCATGGAAATTCTTCCTTCAGATAGAAAGGTGAAGTGGCTAACACAAATTACGTTACTATCATTAATAATGTAATTAGAGCACATAATTATAACAAAAACCAATGAAACGTTTTTTTCTTCTCCATTTCCGTGTCATAGTAATACAATTCATTTCCTGTGTATTCGTAATACAAAAACTTTTAACAGATACATTAACTTATTAAATAACCTTAATATCCCTCAATTTTCATCTCAAAATATAATGTTTCACAATTTCGTTTCCCGCTATTTTAATTTTCAACAGTAAATTTTCTCAAAACATTTCACAATTTCTTTTCCCGTCATTTTAATTTACAATAATGAATAGTTGATTTAAATAACCGCAACATATTTTTGCTTTGCTTCGAGGGTATTTAAAAAGATTAAAAAAATTCTTGAGACTATTCGTTAATTTTACTTCCTGTATTTTATTTTTATTTTAATTATGTTAATCCGTCGGCGTATTATTTCATGCACAAAGACGATGGTCTTGCAATTAATCCTAAATCTCTATATAATAGGTCAACAATACTAACTATGTTTGAGATGACAAAGGAACTTTGTTGCAAAAAAAAGTGTACAAAGTCAAAGAAAGGATATTTTTGTAAACAAACACTTCTTTATGTAAACGAAAAAAGATCAGAAATACCCTTGAACTACTAGAATTGGCTCTAAAATACTCTTCATCTATCTTTGGGCTCTAAAATGCCCTTCCATCCACCTATATAGCCCACAAATACCCTTCTAATTAATAGACATCTGATTAGGCTTTGACTTTAACACATGACACCTCGTCATTGGTTTGAAATTTAATTAAGTAAAATCTAATTATTTTCAAAACCCAATCTAATTTTCACCTAAGTATCCACCCAATCTAATTTCCAGCAACCCAACCCAAACATAACAAGTAAAGGGGAGAAATTATTCAGAATAACAGTTCATCTTCTTAAAAATGAATCGCGATTTAAGGATTTTGAGAGCAAAAGACCTAATGTCACAACCAAACTACTGAACGCGATCTTGATAACACAAGTTTTGACGAAAGTTGCAGTGAAGAAGTCCAAACTCAACTCCGATTTACCTTCTACGCTCATCAATCTATATCATTCAAGTAAGTTATGTAGTATCCATGTAATGTTAGGGTTTAGTGTATTTTGAAATCCTACCTGATCTAATGAATATGAACACGTTTTATAAGTTTTTGTTGTTTTTTATGTTTGTTTGTACAACTAATTAGTTTTGGATTTCATTGTACTATCAAGTAAAGGTTTTTATAATTTTGGTGACGGTGAAATTCTACGATTTTCTCTTTATTGTTATACTTTTTATATTCTGATTTTAGACTTTTTATGAAGTCGTCGTGTCTTGATTAAGATAAACATGGAATTGAGATGTTAGTTTTTTACGATTTGGTATCCATTTGTTGTATTATTTTAAAGGTTTTTTATTTATTTCAGATTCTTGTGCAACTGTTGTCTCAATTTTTTGCATTTGAAAGAAATGTTATGAATTTTCTATTTTTTGTAGATGAGGGCGCTTCAACTATTTGCTGTAGATGAGGGTGAAGCTAGTGTTGCAGCTCCAAACATCTTTATTGTTAATCAACCTAGTTTGAATGAAGAGGAGGTAGGAATAGGAACTGATGCTGAATTAGAGGAAGAGGATAATAATGAGCCTTCTTAGTGATTATGATAGTGAAGAGTTGGAATTTTTTAGAAAGGAAAAGCATAGAGAAGTCAATGACCACCTGGACATGTTCTTAGAGTTGGAAAAAGGTACGTGCTTTTAAAAATCTTAAAGAAGTTGAGAGAGTTGTGAGTTTTTACTCTATTGCTAATAAGAAAGGCCTTCAAGTTGATAAAAGTGACACTACCAGATTGAGATATGTGTATGATGTTAGATGTCCCTTTGGGTGTTTGATATCTGAAGATAAGAAAAGCCAGGGATTCAAAATTACGACTTTGAATACAAATCACACTTGTTTGTCAGCTTTTCAGAATAGAAGAGCTACCCAAGATGCTTTAGCACACTACTTTAAGAAGAAGATTTAGAATAATCCAAAGTACAAGGTGACAGACATGAGAAAATATTTGAATGATATGTTTAAACTGAATGTTAGTTATTCTACAATGAAAAGGGTTAAGAGGCTTATATTAGAGAAATTGGAGGGTAGCTACATTGATGAATTTAATAAGTTAGAGGCTTATGCCCAAGAATTGAGGGAGAGCAATCCTGGTACGGATGTGATCATAAATATATCTAAAGAGACTTTGAATTAGGGGAAAAGAAGGTTCTTAAGAATGTATGTGTGCTTTCAAGCTTTGAAAAATGGTTGGAAAGCAGGTTTGAGGCCTTTTATAGGGCTAGATGGAACATTTTTAAAAGGAAAATTCAAGGGAATTTTATTAGTTGCACTCGGCCAAGATTCAATGAAACACTTCTATCCCCTTGCTTGGGCAGTGGTGGACAAAGAGACAAGTAGAACCTGGAAATGGTTTGCTAAGTTGCTCCAAAGTTCATTAGATTTAGTCGATGGTGAAGGATTGACATTTATGTCTGATATGCAGAAGGTAATTGCTTGAGACTTTTATTTATGCTTTTCTGTTGAATTTTTATGCAACTAGCACATTAATTATTTTCATGTTTATTGTTATAGGGGTTGTTGAATGGTATTAGTCAAGTCTATCCCAAATAACATCATAGAGAGTGTGCAAGACACGTAGAAGCAAACTGGAGCAAGACTTGGAGAAGTGTACAAATGAAGAAATTACTGTGGTGGTCTGCTTAGAGCACATATGAAGAAGAATTTCATGATCAATTAAAGGACATGGGAGCTTTGTCTGAACAAGCTATCAAGGATTTGGTGTGGTATCCTGCACAACATTGGTGTAGGGCTTATTTTGACACAGTCTGCAAGACTTTTGCATGTGAAAATAACTTTACAGAATCATTCAACAAATGAATTCTAAATGCAAGAGGAAAACCTATAATCAAGATGTTGGAAGAAATTAGAACCAAGGTAATCCACTCTTTATTTTTTCATTATTTGAATTTCTGATTTTTTTATTTTTTTTTCAGAATTTATTTTCACTATTTTTAATTTAGCAAGACTTTATCAATTAAGTTTGTTGTCTTACTATTTTTCAGTTAAGCTTATTGTCTCACCGTTTGTATAAATAGGTCATGATAAGGTTGAAAGAACTTGAAGAGAAGGGGAGAAATTGAAAAAGAAAGTTCAGTCCATATGTCATGGAGTTGTATACTGATTATAATATGATTGCACATTGTTGTGAAGTAAAATCTAATGGAGACCAGGGGTATGAGGTGGTTGAGGTCGAAGATACGCATGTTGTACATCTTGGTAGGAAGAAGTGCACGTGTAGGACATGGGACTTGACAGGCATACCATGTCCTCATGCCATTAAAGCTTACATTCATGACAAACAAGAACCAGAAGATCATGTGAATTGGTGGTATTCAAAAGAAGCTTACATGTTGGTGTACATGCATAAGATACAACCTGTTAGAGGTTCTAAATTCTGGAAAGTTGATGCTACTCATGCTATGGAGCCACCTGAAATACAAAAAATGGTTAGTAGACCAAAGGTTAAGAGGACAAGGAAAAAGGCCGAATCTAGAAAGAGAGAGGGGGTATAGTCAGTTTCAAGAAAAGGACTGAAAATGGCATGTGGTCATTGTGGTGCACCAGGACATAATCAAAGGAAATGTCCTTTGGTAAGTAATTTTTCTGTACTTGGTTAATATTAGCATTACTTAATAAATTATTTAACTACTTTGCCAATTTTTGTAGCTTAATAAATCAAAAGAACCAGTTTAAGATATACTAGTGTAACACTAGTACCCCGAGATAGCCAAGAATCTGGTGTCTTCATGCCTACTCCTGGATGTGTTGCTTCTTCAAGTCAACAGACCAAATCTGTTGGACCTGAGCTACATGTTGCGCCTTTAAGTGTTGCAGTTGTTGATACAGATGGAGATGAATCTGAAGAGGATGAGCAATCAACTATGCAACCTAAGAGAATCTCCGAAGCTAAAACTAGGCTTGAAGCTAAAAAGGTTCTGCATCGACCAACTGGTACAAGGAAGATTGACTTCAAGGGAGATGAAAATGGTGTGAGTATACCTAAAAATTTTTCGTATTCACCAAAAAAGTTGTCTTACAAAGGCAACGCAACCATGACTTCAAATCAGTTGAATGTTGAAAAGGAAAAAAGAATAGAAAAACTAAAGACAATGAGGGGTGGAAAAAATAGGAGAGAAGTTATTTTGAGTTCAAGGATGAAAAAATGAATCAACTATACTTCATATTTTGTTACCTTTTTGCTGCTAATTAGAATTTTTAGTAGTTGTATTTAGGAACAAGTTGTTTAAGATGGGATGCTATTTTACTGCAGACTTATATGTATATGCAGTTGATATGTGGATGTTGTTTCTGATATATTGCTGAAAGTTGTCTTTTTGTCTGTCATTCTCAAAGTTGACTGGTGTCCTGTTGCTAAACATCAACAACATACCCATTGAAATCCACAAATGACGTCTGCAGGGAATTCTTTTTTCCTATATCCTTGTTCGTGGGTTGTAAAAATTGCATGTGAAGAAATTAGAAAGCTTGTTCTTCAGTCCATGTCATTACCTTTGTTTTTCTTCCTGCATGTGATATGAGTTTTTTTTTTCGTTTTGTCGTATAGTGTGTCTCTAATTATTTAGTTCTTCATTTTCTTAAGGTGATTTTTGGTGCACTTGTGCTAGGTGGTAACCTCAGCTGTCTTACTCAATTTTTTTGCTGCAAAATGAGAGTCTGCTTATATAATTGTTTGCCAGTGATACCATGATTTGTTAAATCAAAATTCAGGTTCTATGTGATGGCTGGGCTTTAATTACTCCCTCAATCCTAATAAGTGAGAAGTCATTTCGATAGCATGGACTTTAAAATGTTGTGTTGATCACATATTTTGTTCCAGTTAAACTGAATCATATTTAACTAATTATAGCATTTTACATGATAACTCATTGGAATCTAGAGTTAGTTCCCACAAAAATAACTGAAGAAGAAAAACTGTAATCAAAGGAGACTAAATGAACTCAGAACCTTCTAAGAAGGGCCCGGGTCATTTTACATCAGGAATTATAGAACGACTAATAGGGAAAATTATCGAGTTTCTCTAGTATGCTCCCTATAATATATAATTGCAAAATGATCTTTTTGAATCTAACAGTGCATCCTTAGCCACCTGGGTAGATTTGTGACTGTTTCTTTCAATCCAAACATGGTATACCACAGCAGCAAAAATGAATCCCACGATCACAGTCGCAGCTCTTGCGCTTCTTAGGGAAGATAGCCGTTGTACCTCAGAGTTCCAGTTAGTAATCTGTCTATTTATGCCCATACAAGTAAGTAGTGTCTGCCACAAATACCTACAATAGGAGCAGTTAAAGAACAAGTGTGAACTACATTGCAAACTCAAACTAGATCAATTTTCTGTTTCTTTAAACATACAATAAGATGTAGAAATATTAGCCAAAAAAAATAAACGGAAGCAGTCAATAAATTATTTCATGGTGCCTCAAGAATTCCAACATTGTTCAAACAGTAAATAATGTGCCAATTACCTACTAATTCTAAATTTCTTCTACTCCACCAGATTCTAAACAAAGTGTCATACAGTAAACATTGAATTAGCATCTTATCATATATTCTTTTGACAATAATGATTTCCATTTATTGACTAGAGTTATATTAACATTATGTTCAAGTGACGAGTACTCACTGCAGATAATAACTCAGTTATTAGTAAACGCTATCGATATCACCAATTCATCACTAAAATTGAAAAGAACTAGAACTAAACCAAACGAGAAACTAAAACTAGCACTGTGTACATCAATTTAAAGAATCGTCTAGTGATCAATGAAGTGAACCAAGGTTCAACTCTGAACAAAGAGCAAAAATATCAATTTAAAGTACATTAATTTTTGGGGTTCAACTACAGATTTTTCAGCACCAAGAATGTTTTTAGGAGATAAAAAAAGAGTTACCTTTAGGGTCCTCAGCTGAATCATTGCATTTTCATCAGCTTTAACATACTTTGATTCATCGGAATTCAAATTGATTGAGTTCTATGATGAAATCGGCCCTGACATTCATAAGGGATACATTTATTGAGACATTTTGAACCATATCTACTGACCAATTTTGATTTACAGTCGCCGGAGCGCCACCACCGTGAAATTGAGGTTTTGAAACCCTAATTTCAAAATTGGACACGTTCTGTGAGGAAATCGAAGGGGCTTTTGTGAAATTTGTGTTCCTGACCTCATTTGAATTCGATTGGCGTTGAAATTATTGGATTTGGAGCTCCGCCTCCGAAAATCACAAAAAAATTGGCGTCGATTGATGTCGTATTTTTTGGATCTTCTTGCTGGGGTTTGGTCGCCTAAAGGAGGCGCCCCGTTTGGTGTTGAGTTTTCCCCGTTTGACGGTGAGCTGCGGCGGCGCCGCCACCGCCGAAAATCGCAAACGGTGGCACTGCGTTCAAATGCAAATTTTCGGCGTTTGAGGCATTATTTTTTGGGGATTTTTGTTGGGTTAGGTTCGCAGAGGCTTGACGCACGTTTTGGCACTAGTCCGCCACTATCAAGGTCGCCGGAATACAAACTCGACCTGTTCTCTATGATATTTGCACAAACCCTAAAATTGGATTGATTTTTTGAGAAGATAATATCTAGTTTTCCTTTAGTTGTTATGTTTGGGTCAGGTCATTGGGTTGGGCAGATGAGTGGGTAGTTTAAGTGGGAATTAAGTTGGGTTTTAAAAATAATTAGATTTTACTTAAATTTCAAACCAATCACGAGCTGTCATGTGTTAAATTAAAGCCAAATCAGATATCTGTTAATTGGAAGGGTATTTGTGAGCCATATAGGTGGATGGAAGGGTATTTTAGAGCCCAAAGATAGATGGAGGATATTTTAGAGCCATTTCTAGTAGTTGGAGGGTATTTCTGACCCTTTTCCGTTATATAAATTATGTAAGATATATTATTTCTTATACATCAAACCAAATAATGTGTAAGAAATAATGCATGCATAACTAATACAAGCATAACTAATACAAATATTACTAATGCAAGCATTACTAATACACTATATTTTGCATTATTCTTGTACACTCTATCAAACGACCCCTTAGTATGGAACATTTTCTTTTCCAAGTGAAATTTCCTAGCATATGAAAGAGTGAAAAAGTGCTTTCATTATTGTGGAATAAGAAGCCTTCGTAGCTTAATGAACGTATTTAATTTATTCGGAGCTATTAAAGCGGGATCCACTTTGACTTGACACAAAGCCTTAAATTAAAGTTGTGTCAAATGTATCAAAATGTAATTTAATCTTGTGGTCCTAAATTAAAATTATGTTAAATGTACCAAAATGTCCTTTAATCTTGTGGTCCTAAACATGTCACGTAGAAAGTTGAAATTAAAAGTATTATCAAAAAAGAATAATTCTTTTTTAAACAGACTAAAAGGGAAAGTAGGTCACTATTTTTTGAACGGAGGAAATAGCAATCTTTTATCTCTTGTACACATGCATCTTATTTTTAGTCCTTTATTTTTCAGAATTATTTCATGTATTTTGTTGAGAAATTTTATGGTATTTATCTCCATGCATCAAGTATAATTTTTTCGTAATTCTAAAGTAAGCGTCATGTAAAATGAGGTAATCTGTTAAGATTACATAATATGACTTTTACATTTTTATTAAATTTTTGAAGTTCTACTTATTCTCCGTCTTCTTTAATTTCAAGTACATATGTAATAGAACATAATTTTAGTAGTTTATTTTCTCATACTTATTGACTTTGGTTGCTCTCGCAAGTCACAAGTGAAAACAAATCTTCAGGGGCAATTTCTTGTGCTTGTACAATTGGCCAAGCACGGATTTTTTTTTTGGTTTCCTAAGGTATCTCCACAACCAACAGTCGTGAGAATAATCCTTAGTTCCTACTGTCAGCGTACTAAACGATAGGGAACTGGCCACAGAGTTTTTTTCATTCACCAAAGGTGGGAATCGAACCCTCAACTTCTTGCTTAAGGGGTGAGGTGTTGAACCACCACACCAACCCTTTGTGGTTGAGGCACGGATTTATTCGCTAGTGCCTAATAGCAAACAAATTCGTGGTTTTATCCTACACGCTTCAACGTGCTATGTCCCATGTTAAATGAAATGAAATACTCCCTCATTCCCATTATGTGTTACCATTTGATCGGACATGGAGTTTAAGAAATGAGTGATGACTTTGTAAAGTTTACAAAATTAACCTCTTAAAGTTTACTTTTGAGTTGTCTTTTTTTTATTAAATTGGATCCAGTAAGGATAAAATGGGGATGTCGTCATTAAATAGTTACCAATAAGTAAAGATGACATTCTTTTTAGAAGACGACACATAAAATGGGACAGACGCAATACTACTTACCATCCGTTTGTAGATAGTACCCGAGTGCTCGACCCACATTTGTTGCCTTGAATATTATTACCCACCAATAATCATGACAACTAAGTTAAAAATATATGTAACAAGATTTTTGAATTCTATTCCCTCCATTTTTTTTAATTTTTATTCTGGTTCTTCGGAAATCAATTTAACTAAGTTTCAAAGCTAATTACAATATATTAATTTAATTTTTTAAATTGTAATTTAAAAACTACATAAAAAAGTACTATAAAATACAGAAGAAATGGAGTTTGCTGGGGCAAAAAATTACAGCTTTTTACATGTCTAACAAAATTAGTTCCTAATATGTCCACCCATACTGCTTCAGTTGCGCACATAGGAGGAATTACAGAATGGTGCTATTTTCCAGTCGTTGTGTTTTTGCACCTTCCTTGGGTAGTCCATCCACCGCCCTGGTTTATTTTCTGTAGCTATGTTCCACAACTGGATGGTCCAGTTCCGCCAAACAGTGACCTACATTCTCCAATTATAGCATCATACAAAAGGTTTTCATTAATGAGCATTGAAATGATTTCTTTAGAGTCAACATTGATATGAATAGGAGTAAGATTGTTGTTATAGCCCGTGATTCCAGAGGTGTGCCCGGGGTTCGAGTGTAAAATGGACCGAAAATTGACTAGGGACTCCCGGGCAAGCTGATGAGTTGGGGAGCGTGGGCCATTAGGATGGGCGTGGATGTTTTGGTTGTCAAACGGGCGAAACAGCACGAATGGGTCATTTTGGGGCCAAATCGATGTGCTATTGCCCACGGTTCTGGAGGAGTGTCCAAGGTTCGGGCATGATGGACCAAAAATTGACTTAGGGCTCTCAAGTTGTCTGAAAAGATGGATGGTGTGGGCCTTTAGGGTAGGCGGAGCCGTTTGGATGGTCGAATAGGCGAAACGATGCAAACGAGCAATTTTTGGGCCAAATCGGTGTGCTATAGCCCACGGTTTTGAGGGTGTGCCTGGGTCCCCGGCCTGAAATGGGCTGAAAATTAACTTAGGGCTCCCAAACTGGCTGAGGACCTGGGGAGGGTTGGCCTTTGGGGTGGGCGGGATCGTTTGAATGGTCAAACGGGCAAAACAGCGCGAACAGGCCAATTTTGAGTCAAATCAATGTACTATAGCCCACAGTTCCATGGGTGTGCCCGAGATCCAAGCATGAAATGGACTGAAAACTGACCTGTGCTCCCAAGCTAGCTAAGGAGCTGGGGAGTGTGGGCCTTTGGGGTAATCGGGGTCGTTTGGGTGGTCAAACGGGGGAAACAGCGCGAATGGGCCATTTTTGGGCTAAATCAGTGTGATATAGCCCATGGTACCGGGGGTGTGCCTGGGACCCGGGCGCGAAATAGGCCAAAAATCAACCTGGGGCTTCCAGGCAGGCTAAGGAGCTGGGAAATGTGGGCCTTTGGGGTAGGAAGGACCATTTGGGTGGTCAAATGGGTGAAACAGCGCAAACGAGTCATATTCGGGCCAAATCGATATCCTATAGCCCATGGTTCGGTGAGTTACCCTGGGTCCAAGTATGAAATGGACCGAAAATCGATCGGGGGATCCCAAGAAGGCTAATGAGCTGGAAGTGTAGGCCTATGGGGTGGGCAGTTTTGTTTCGGTGGTCAAACGGGCGAAAAGGCGCAAACGAGCCATTTTTAGGATAAATCGATGTGCTATTGCCCACAATTCCAGGGGTGTGCCCAAGTTTCGGGTGTGAAATAGGCCAAAAATCAACCTGGGGTTCCCAGGCAGACTGAGGAGCTAGGAAGTACGAGCCTTTAGGGTGGGAGGGGTCATTTGATGGTCAAACAGGAAAAATGATGTGAACGAGCTATTTTGGGACTAAATTGATATGCTATAGCCCACGATTTTGGGTGTTTGGCGGGATCTCGAGCGTGAAATGGGTCAAAAATTGACCTGGGGTTTTTGGGCAAGCTGAAGAGCTGGGAGTGTAGGCTTTTAGGGTGGGCGGGGCCATTTGGGAGGTTAAATGGGTGAAATAATTCAAACGGGCCATTTTCGGGCAAAATCGATGCGCTACAGCCCACGGTTTCGGGGGTGTGCCAAGGGTCCGGGCTGGTAATGGGCTAAAAATCAACCTGAGGCTCCCAAGCAAGGTGAAGAGTTGGGAAGTGTGGACCTTTAAGGTAGGCGGGGCCGTTACGGTGGTCAAACTGGCAAAACGACATAAATGGGCCATTTTTAGGCCAAAAATTGACCTGGGTTCCCAGGCAAACCGATTGGTCCCTTTAGGTGGGCGGGCCGTTTGGGTGGTCAAACAGGTAAAACGATGAGAACTGATCATTTTTAGGCCAAATCAATGTGTTATAGCCCACGGTTTTCGGGGTGTGCCCTAAGTTCGGGCGTAAAATATGTCGAAAGCCGACCTAGGGCTCCCAGAGCAGGCTGAAGCACTAAGAAGTATGGGACTTTGGGGTAGGCGAGGACGTTTAGGTGATCAACCATGCAAAACAGCGCGAACGGGATATTTTTGGGCTAAATCGGTGTGCTATAGCCCACAGTTCCAGGGGTGTGCTAGGGGTTCGGACGTGAAATGGGACAAAAATTGACCTGGGGCTCTCAGGCAGGATGAGGAGCTCTAGAGTGTGGTCCATTGGGGTAGGCGGGACCTTTTGGGTGGTCAAACGGGCAAAATAGTGCGAACGGTCTATTTTCGAGCCAAATTAATGTGTTATAGCCCACGGTTCCAAGGTCTGGGCATGAAATGTGCTTAATCGACTTGGGGCTCCCAAACAAGCTGGGAAGCTTGGGGAGTATGGGCCTTTGGGGTGGGCGGAGCCTTTTGGGTAGTCAAATGGGTGACACGGTATGAAGGGGATATTTTCGGGCTAAAATGGTGTGCTAAAGCCCACGATTTAGGCGGTGTACCCAGGGTTCGAGCGTAAAATAGGATGAAAATTGATCTGGGGCTCCCATGCAGGCTGAGGAGCTAGGGAGTATAGACCTGTGGGGTGAGCAGGTCCATTTTGATGGTCAAATAAGCAATACAGCACGAACGGGCAATTTTTGGGCCTAATCGATGTGTTATAGCCCACTGTTTTGGGGGTGTGCCCGGGGTCCGAGTGTTAAATAGGATAAAAATATAATTGGGGCTCCCAGTTAGGCTGTGGAGATGGAGACTATGGCCCAGTGGGGTAGATGGGGCCATTTAAGTGGTCAAACAAGCAAAACGGGCGTGAACGAATCGTTTTCAAGCCAAATCGGTGTGCTATATCTCACGATTTTGGGGGTGTACTCGGGTTCTGAGCGTGAAATTGGCTAAAAACTGACCTTGGGCTCCCAAGCAGGCTGAGGAGTTGGGAAGTGTAGTCCTTAGGAATGGGCGAGGTCATTTGGATGGTCAAACAGGCGAAATGACGCGAACGGGCCATTTTTAGGCCAAATTGGTGTGCTATAGCCCACTGTTCTGGGGATGTGCCTGGGGTTCGGGCGTGAAATGGGTCAAAAATTAACCTTGGGATCCCAGATGGGCTGAATAGCTAGGGAGTGTGGGCCTTTGAACTGGGTGAAGCATTTGGGTTGTCAAACGGGCGAAACAGCACGAACGGACCATTTTTGGGCCAAATTGGTGTGTTATAGCCCATGATTCCGGAGATGTGCTCGGGTTCAGACGTGAAATAGGCTAAAAATCGACCTAGAGCTCCCAATCAGGCTGAGTGGCTGGGGAATATGGGACTTTCGGGTGGGCGAAGATATTTGGGTGGTCAAACGAGCGAAACGGCATGATCGGGCTATTTTTTGGCCAAATCGGTGTGCTATAGCATGCAGTTTTGAGAGTGGGCCCAGGGTCCGAGCGTATTGAGGGACGAAATTCAACCTGGGCATGCCAGAAGGCCGGTGAGCACCTAGGATGGGTCGTTGGGGTCGGCAGGGCTATTTAGGTGGTCAAACGGGCAAAACAGCGTGAACAAAATATTTTTGGGCCAAATCGGTGTGCTATAGCGCACAGTTCCGGGGATGTGCACGGGGTCTAGGTATGAAATAGGCTGAAAATTGAACTAGGTCTCCCAAGAAGGCTGAAGAGCTGGGGATTGTGGTCTTTTTGGGTGGGAGGGGACATTTGGGTGGTCAAATGAGCAAAATGGCATGAACGAGCTATTTTCGAGCCAAATCACTGTGCTATAACCCAGGATTTTAGGGTTGTGCCCAGGAGTTCGGTTGTGAAATAGGCCAAAAATTGACCTGGGCTCTTATGCAGGCTAGGGAGCTGAAGAGTGTGGGCTTTCAAGGTAGGCGGGGCCGTTTGGGTGATCAAACGGGCAAAACAGCGCAAATATGCCATTTTCAAGCCAAATCGATGGTTTATAGCCCACGATTTCGGGTTTGTGCCTCGGGTTTGGGTATGAAATGGGTTAAAAATTGACTTGAGGCTCCTAAACAGGCTGAAGAGTTGGAGAGTGTGGGCTTTTGGGATGGCAGGGGTTGTTTGGGTGGTCAAACAGATAAAATAACGCGAACGGGCTATATTCGGGCCAAATTGATGTGTTATAGCCCACAGTTTTAGGGGTGTGCCCGGGGGTATGGGCCTAAAATGGGTCAAAAAATGACTTGGGCTCCTAGGTAGGCTAAGTAGCTGGGAAGTGTAGGACTTTGGGGTGGCAGGGTTGTTTGGGTAGTCAAATCAGTGAAACGGTGCGAATGGGCCATTTTCAAGTCAAATCGGTGTGCTATAGCCTATCGTTTCGACGGTGTTCCAGGGGTCAGGGCGTGAAATGGGTCCAAAATCAACCTGGGGTTCCCAGATAGATTGAGGATATAGGCAGTGTAGGCCTTTAGGGTGGACGAGGCTATTTGTATGGTTAAACGGGTGAAACGACACGAATAAGCTATTTTTTAGTTAAATCAGTGTGCTATAGCCCACGATTCTGGAGGTGTGTCCGTGGTCCAGGAGTGAAATGGGCCAAAAATTTACCTGGGGCTTAAGGCAGGCTGAGGAGATTGGGAGTGTGGTCCATTGGGGTAGGAGGGGTTGTTTGGGTGGTCAAACGGGTGAAACAACGTGAACGGACTATTTTGAAAGAAATCGGTATGCTATAGCCACAGTTTAGGGGTATGCTCGTGGTCCGATAAGCGAAACGATGCGAATAAGCTATTTTCGAGCAATATCGATGGGCCAAAAATCTATTTGGGGCTCCAAGAATAGCTGAATAGTATGGGCCATTGGAGTTGACGGGTCCATTTTGGTGGTAAAATGAGAAAAACAACTTAACAGACCATTTTCGGCCTAATCAGTGTGTTTTAGCCCACGATTTCGGGGGTGTGCTCAGTGTAAAGGTGTAAAATGGGCCAAAAATTTACCTAGGGCTCCTAGGCGGGCTTAAGAGCTGAAAAGTGTGAGTCTTTGGGGTGGGAGAGGCTATTTAGGTGTTCAAACAGTTGAAACAACACGAAAGGGCTACTTACGGGCCAAATTGGTGTGCTATTACCGAAGGTTTTGTGGGTATGCCCAGGGTATGGGCATGAAATGGGCCAAAAATTGACCTGGGGCTCTAAGGCAAATAGAGGAGCTGAAAACTGTAGGTCTTTGGGTGGGCGAGGCTGTTTGGGTGAAATAGTGTGAACAGGCCTTTTCTACACCAAATTGGTGTGCTATAGCCCATGGTTTTAGGGTTGTGCCTGGGGTTTGAGTGAAAAATTGACCTGGAGCTCTTAGATAGGCTGAGAAGCTGGGAAGTATGGGCATTTGGGATGGGCGGGGCTGTTTGGGTGGTCAAACGATCGAAACAGCGCGAACGGGCCAATTTCGTGCTAAATCGGTATGCTATAGCCCACGGTTCCAGGGGTGTGACCAAGGTTAGGGCATGAAATAGGCCTAATATCGACCTGGGGATCCCAGGCAGGCTGGAGAGTGTGGGCCTTTGGAGTGGGCGGGGTCGTTTAGGTGGTCAAACAGGCGAAACGACGAAATGGGTCATTTTTAGGCCTATATGGTATGGTACAACCCACATTTTTCTAGATGTTTTGGGGTCTGAGCATGAAATGGGCCAAAAATCTACCTAGGCTCCCAGGAAAGCTGAGGAGTCGGTGATTATAGGCCTTTGGGGTAGGCGGGACCGTTTGAGTGGTCAAACTAGAAAATGGGCCAAAAATTATCCTGGTCTCCTAGTAAGCTGAGCAGCTATGGAATATCGGCCTTTGGGATGGGCAGGGCCGTTTGGGTGGTCAAAAGGGCAAAACAGCACAAATGGGCTATTTTTGGGCTAAATCGGTGTGCTATAGCCCACGATTTCAGAGTGTGCCTGGGATTTGGCCGTGGAAAGGGCCAAAAATCAACCTAGGTCTCCCAGGCAAGCTGAGTAGCTGGGGAGTGTGATCCTTTTGGATGGACAAGGTTGTTTGGGCGGTCAAATGAGCCACCTAAATCGGTGCGCTATAGTGTGGCCTTTGGGGTGGGCTAGGCCGTTTGGCTGGTCAAACAGGCCAAACAACGTAAATGGGCCATTTTCGGACCAAATTGGTGTGCTATAGACCACGGTTCTGGGGGTGTGCCCAGGGTCTGGGCATAAAATGGGCCAAAAATTGACATGGGGCTCTAAGGCTGGCTGAGGTGCTGGAAAGGGTGGGCCTTTGGGGTGGACTGGGTTATTTGGGTGGTCAAATGGACAAAACTGTCGAATGGGCCATTTTCTAGCCAAATTGGTGTGCTATAGCCTACGATTTCGGGATTATGCCAGGGGTCCTGGTGTGAAATAGGCCAAAAATTAATTTGGGCTCTTATCAAAGCTTAGAAGCTGGAGACTGTGGGCATTTGGGGTGGGCGGGGCCATTTGGGTGTTCAAACGGCCGAAACAGCACGAATGGGTTGCTTTTAGGCCAAATCAGTGTGTTATAGCTCACGGTTCTGAGGTAATGCAAAAATTGACCTGGGGCTCTCAGGCAAGCTAACGAGCTGGAGACTGTGGTCCTTTGGAGTGGGAACGGCTATTTATATGGTCAAACGGGCGAAACATGCGAACGGCCCTTTTATAGGCCAAATCGGTGTGCTATAGCCCACGATTCCAAAGGTGTGCCCGGGGTTTGGTGTGAAATAGGTGAAAAATCAACCTGGGACTCCCAGACAGGCTGAGGAGCTGGGGAGTATGGTCCTTTGGGGTGGGTAGGGGCCGTTTAGGTGGTCCAATGGATGAAACGACGTGAAAAGGTCATTTTCAGGCCAAATCGATATGTTATAGCCCACGTTTTTAGGGGTGTGCTCGAGTTTCTAGCATGAAATGGGCTAAATATCAACCTGAGAATCCTTGACTGGCTGGGGAGTGTGGGTCTTTAGGGTGGGCAGGGTCGTTTAGGTGGTTAAACAGGAAAAACGACATAAATTGGCTATTTTAAAGCCAAATTGGTGTGCTATAGCCCACGATTCCATGGGTGTGATCGGGGTCCAAGCGTTAAATGGGCCCAAAATTAACCTAGGGATCCAAGGCAGGCTGGGGAGTTAGGTATTATATGCCTTTGGGGTAGGCAGGACTTCTTGGGTGGTCAAACAGGAAAAACGACACAAATGGGCTATTTTAGGGCTAAATTGGTGTACTATAGCCTGCGATTTTGAAAGTGTGCCCGGGTTTTGGGCGTGAAGAGGTCCAAAAATTGATCTGGGTCTCCTAGACAGGCTGAGGAGTTAGAGAATATAGTCCTTTGGGGTGGGCGGGGCAAAACTACATGAAAAAGCCATTTTCGAGCAAAATTAGTGTGTTATAACCCACGGTTCTAGGGGTGTGATCGTGGTCCAGGTGTGAAATGGGTCGAAAATTGACCTGGGGCTCCCAGGCAGGCTGAAGATCTGGAAAGTGTGGGCCATTTAGGTAGACAAGGCCGTTTGAGTAGTTAAATAAGTAGGACAGCGCGAACGACATTTTTTTAAGCCAAATCAATGCGCTATAGCCCACGATTGTGGGGGGGTGGTCGGGGTTCGGGTATGAAATAGGCCAAAATTGACCTGGGGCTACTAGATAGGCTGAGAAGCTGGGGAATGTGGCCTTTTAGAGTGGGCAGGGCCGTTTGTATGGTCAAACAGGTGAAACAACGCGAACGGGATATTTTTGGGCTAAATTAATGTGTTATAGCCCATGGTTCCGAGGGTGTGCCCAGGTTTCAAGTATGAAAGGGGCCGAAAATCGATGTAGGACTCCAAGACAGGATGAGAGACTGAAGAATGTGGGCCTTTGGGGGTGGGCGGGGCCTTTTGGGTGGTCAAACGAACAAAACGGCATGAACGAGCCAATTTCAGGCTAAATCGGTGTGCTATAGCCCATGGTTCTCGGGGTATGACTGGGGGTAAGGGCGTCAAATGGGCCAAAAAGTTACTTGGGTATCCCAGGCAGGATGAGGGGATGAGGAGTGTGGGCCTTCAAGGTAGGGGGAGGAGCGTAGTTTGCCGGTCAAATAGGCGAAATAGATCAAACGAGCCTTTTATTGGCCAAATTGGTTAATTATAGCCCACTGTTCCAGGGGTGTGCCCAATGTACGGAAGTAAAATAGGCCAAAAATTGACCTGGGGTTCTTAGGCAAGTTGAGGAGCTGGGGAATGTTAGCCTTTAGGGTGATCTGGGCTATTTGGGTGGTCAAATAGGCTAAACGATGTGAACGGGCCATTTTTGAGCTAAATTAGTGTGCTATAGCCCACGAATCCAGGGGTGTGCGCGGGGTTCGGGTGTGAAATGGGCTGAAAATTAACCTGGGACTCCCAGGCAGGTTGAGGAGTTGGGTAGTGTGGGCCTTTTGGGTGAGCGAAATTGTTTAGGTGGCCAAATGGGTGAAACGATGTGAACGGGTTATTTTTGAGCCAAATTGGTGAGCTCTAGCCCACGGTTTTGGGGGTGTGCCAGGGGTATGGGCATGAAATGGGCCAAAAATTAACTTGGGGCTCCTCGGCAGGATGAGGAGTTGAGGAGTGTGGGCCTTTGGGGTGGGCAAAGTCATTTGGGTGGTCAAACGGGTGAAATGGCACAAATGAACCATTTTTGGGCCAAATCAGGGTGCTACATCCTACCGTTCCTGGAGTGCGCCCGAGGTCTGAGAATGAAATGGGTTGAAAATTGACCTAGGGATCCTATAAAGGCTGAGAAGGTAGGGAGTTGTCACGCCTCAAATCCTATTGGGGCGGACTGACACCCGTAACTGAGGAGGCCCAAGAGAATCAACTCATAACCTTATACTTCCCATGCATACCTCTATGACAACCCAAAATTCGAACAGCATCATGTCGCATATAAAAGGAAATAATCACCTGTATAAGCTCGAGCACACATATATATGTATATACAATACTTGGCCGTTGGAGCCATCACGTCTACTGACAAAACACCACCTTGACTGTACATTAGGTCTACAAAGCCTCTAAACAATACACAGAGTTTAACTAAGGTCGGGACACACCCCGCCATATAACTAACTTCTATACAATACCAAAAGTGACTGGATATGACACGAAAAGCCCCAAAGCAAACTGGAGCTCACAAAAAGCAGCTGGATATCCTGGCTCCTACTTGTACGGTGTATGAGCTGAGGTACCTGTTCCTGCAGCATGAAATGTAGGTCCCCCGTGGGGGACATCAGTACGAAATATGTACTGAGTATGTAAAGTTGTAGATAATCACATATGATATAGGAGCTCAATAGAAATCAGAAACAAGTGAATAAATCGTAATAGGAGTGGACCACACTTACTAGAACTTGTGACAACCTGTACATTGTATTTATTCAATCACTTTACCTTCGTTCTTATCATCTTTGTAATCATTACTGTACTGTACTGTGACCATTAGGCTGCCTCCAGTACATATCAACTGGGATCGACCCATGATAGGATTATGCCCCTGGGATACCACCCATAAACACATAAATAGGGATCGACCCATGATAAGCTTATTTCCCTGGGATACCACTCGATAAGAGAGAACTTCCATCACTTAGTTCAATTAATCTTTGAGATTGTTATTTCGGTCGCCACCGCATTTTTGATACTTTGAAATAATGATACATCAATAAGGTACATATAAATAGACCATCAATGTAATAACAATGAAGTAAGAACTCATTGTCACATCAATGAAGTGTTTTGGAGTCATCAATGCCATAACAATGAAGTAGGAACTTATTAGTATATTAATGAAACGTTTTGGAGTCATTAATAGCACATGGATCTTGTTTGAGTAACCGGATACCTTCTGACATTCATTAGTGCAATAAACATGTAAGATTTGGAAAACAAGTAAGTATTGGAATGTCTTGACATCTTGTAGGGTGGAAACAAGTTCATTGGTAACGTAGGACATCATACAAAATCATTATGGATCATATGTTACTGAATAACTTTGGAAACTTTCTTAATAGAACAATTGTTCACTTTCATGCCAAAGTTATGGTATAGAGTATGCTTTACATACCTAACTGTCAACCTTCAATACTAGTCCCAAATGGACTTCTCGTCTTTTCAGATTACTTATCTACAATGAACATATATAGCAATCTAGTATTAGCGACCAAACGTCACAATTCAATTATTTGAATTCACCAAACTAGTGGTTAAGTAGTATGCCTTAATTACACTATAAAGGGTGTCACTTTAACCCTCTTATACTCCAATTACATTCACATGTCATGCATATTCATACAACATCCTCCAATATCAAGTTTGGATTCATTTATCCTTCCAACCAATCCATTAAACCAAATTGAGCCATAGACATAAATAATCATCAATTCAATAGTATATCACCATATCCACCTTCCATAACTCAATTAACATATCCACCTTCCACAATTCAATACAACCAAACCATGCAAAATAGTCCATAACCCTATTTTTATCACCTTTCAATAACAACCAATACATATAATCCTCTATCACACATATACATATGGAAGAGAACAAAGGCAAACAATATTCATACCTTAGAATTCACCTCTTGATTATACAATCCTGTTTGCACAAATAATAGGTGTCGTTCAAAGCTCTCGAGATTACAAACACAGTTATCGAATTACTTTGGAATTTCTACGGTTGAATCAAAAGTAATTTAAAGGTCAAATTTGGCTAGGGTTTGTTCTTTCTCAATGATTGATGATGAAAATGAGTTTTTGAACTCATATACATGTATATATACACATATTCCCATCCATAATATAATAGGGAATGACCAAAATGCCTTTAAAATTTAAATAATGTCAAATCTGTCCTTTGGTGGACTGTTTTGATAAGCTAAAGTAGATCGACCATAACTCTTTGCTTCGATATCGGATTTGGGTGAAATTGGTATAGTTGGAAATATAATTCAAAGAGCTTTCATTTCATATAAAGTAGGCCACCCAGTTTGTCCTGTACAAGGAGTTATGGTCGTTTGAAGTTGACCCTAAAAATCTGTTTTGATAGGCTGAAGTAAAACGAGTATAACTCCTTACTCAGACGTTGGCTTTGGATGAAACCAATTGCATTGGAAATAAGACTCAAAGATCTTTTTTTTCATAGGTCACAGCTCTCCCAGTTCATTATATTAAGGTAGTTATGATCATTCGAAGTTGACCCAAAAATTTAGCTGGCCTCAGTAGTTTGTGTGCAAGAAATTTTCCTGCACATTTACTATTACCAAATATCCCGGCCAACGTTTTATAGTTTTGAACATGCTCGATTATATCCGAACCCTATCCGTTTTTGGAAATCTTTATATCATTGGAAAGCTTATTCAATAAGCTTCGCATGGAACCATCGACGGGCAAATTCTGGTATAAATAAAATAAAAAAATTAATTCCTTATAAATAAGACCAATACACGTACTTGAATACGCCAATACATGTACTTGAATATGGGGTGTTACAGGAGTGTAGGCCTTTTGGGTGGTTAAACGAGTGAAATTGTGCAAACACTTAGTTTTTCAGGCAAAATCGGTGTGCTATAACCCATGGTTTCGGGTGTTTGCCCGGGGTTCTAGCGTGAAATAGGCTAAAAATTGATCTGAGGCTCCCAGACAGGTAGAAGAGCTGGGGATTATAGGTACTTGGGGTGAGCTAGGCTATTTGGGTGATCAAACGGGCAAAATAGCGGGAACGGAATATTTTTGGGCCAAATCAGTGTGCTATAGCCCACGGTTTCGGGTGTGTGCCCGGGATAAGGGCGTCAAATGGGCTAAAAATCAACCTAGGAAGTATGTTCCTTTGGGGTGGTTGAGGCCATTTGGATGGTCAAACAGATTAAACGGGGTGAACGGGCCATTTTCGAGCCAAATTTGTGTGCTATAGTCCACGGTTCTGAGGATGTGCTTGGTGTTCGAGCGTGAAATGGGAGAAAATTAACCGAGCCTCCCAGAAAGGCCAAAAGTTGAGAAGTATGGGTCTTGGGGTAGGCGGGGTCGTTTGGGTGGTTGAACGGGCAAAATAGTGCGAACGGCCCATTTTTGAGCCAAAACGGTGTATTATAGCCTACTGTTTCGGGGTGTCCTCGGGGTACGAGTGTGAAATGGCTAAAAATTGACTTGGGGCTCCCAGGCAGTCTGAGTAGCTGCGGAGTGTGGGCCTTTGGGGTGGGAGGGTTCATTTGGGTGGTCAAAGGAGCAAAACGGCATGAATGGACCATTTTTTAGCTAAATCGGTGTGCTATAGCCCATGATTCCATGGGCATGCTCGGGGTTCGGGTGTGAAGTGGGATGAATATCAACTTGGGGCTCCCATACAGGTTGAGGAGATGGAGAGTGTGTGCCAGTCCATTTGGGTGGTCAAACGGGAGAAATAGTTCAAATGGGCCATTTTCGAGCCAAATCGGTGTGCTATAGCCCACGGTTCCAGGGATATGACCGGATTTCGAGCGTGAAATAGGCTGAAAATCAACTTGTGGCTACCAGGAAGGATAAAGAGATAGGAAGTGTAGGCCTTTGGGGTGGGCGAAGCCGTTTGGGTTGTCAAACGGGCAAAACAGAGCGAATGGGCTATTTTTGGGCCAAATCAGTTTGCTATAGCCACGGTTCTAAGGGTGTGCTCGGGTTGCAGGTGTGAAGGTGGTTAAAAATTAACTTGGGGCCCCCAAGCAGGCGGAAGAGCTAGCATGTGTGGGCCTTTAGGATGGGTGGGGGCATTTGGGTAGTCTAAATAGCATAAATGGGCCATTTCAGACCAAATCAGTGTGTTATAGTCTACGGTTCTAGGGTGTGCCCGGTATCCGGGCATGAAATAGATAAAAAATTGACTTGGGGCTCGAAGTCAGACTGAGGAGCTAGGTAGTGTGGGCCTTTGGGATGGGTGAGGCCTTTTGGGTAGTCAAACGGGTGAAAGGGTGCGAGCGGGCCATTTTTGGACCAACTCAGTGTGCTATAACACACAATTCCGGTGGTGTGCCCAGGGGTTCAATAGTGAAATGGGCCAAAAATTGACCTAGGGATTCCAGGCTTGCTGAGGAGATGGAAAATGTGGGCCTTTGGGGTGGGATGGGTCATTTGGGTGGTCACATGGGTGAAACAACGCGAATGGACTATTTTCAGGCCAAATCATCGTGCTATAGCCCACGGTTCCAAGGATGTGCCCGGGGTTAGAGTGTGAAATGGACCAAAATTGACCTGGTGCTCTTAGGCAGGCTGAAAAGCTGGGGAATATGGGCCTTTGGGATAGGAGAGGCCGTTTGGGTGGTCAAACGGGCGAAACGGCACTAACAAGCCATTTTTTAGCTAAATCAATGTGCTATTGCCCATGGCTTGGGGTGTGTCCGGTTCCGAGGGTGAAATGGATCGAAAATCAACTTGGGGCTCCTAGGCAGGCTGAAGAACTGGGAGTGTGGGCCTTTAGGTTGGGTGGGATCGTTTGGGTGATCAAACAGGCGAAACAATGCGAACGGGCAATTTTCGAGCCAAATTGGTGTGCTATAACCCATGATTCTGGGGTTGTGTCCGGCGTCCAAGCGTGAAATGGGTCAAAAATCGATCTGGGGCTCCCAAACAGGTTGAGGAGCTGGGGAGTATGGTCCTTTAGGGTAGGCGGGATCGTTTGGGTGGTAAAACAGCGGGAAAGAGTTATTTTTGGGCTAAATCGGTGTGCTATAGCCCACGATTTCGAGGTGTGCCTCAGGTTCGGGCATAAAATAGGGTGAAAATGACCTGGGCTACCAGATAGGCTGAGGAGTTGGGGAGTGTAGGCCTTTGGGTGGGCGGGACCGTTTAGGTGGTCAAACAGGCGAAGCGATGCAAATAGGCTATTATTGGGTCAAAACGATATGATATAGCTCACAGTTCTGGGGGTGTGCTCGGGGTCTGGGCATGAAATAGGCCAAAAATTGACCTGGGGCTCTCAGGCAGGCTGAGGAGCTGGAAGTGTGGGTCTTTGGGATGTGCGGGGTCATTTGGGTGGTCAAACGGTCAAAACAGCGCAAACATGCCATTTTTGGGCTAAATCGGTGTGCTATAGTCCATGGTTCCGGGGGGCTGATCGGGGTCTGGGCATGAAATGAGCCAAAAATCTACCTAAGATCCTAGGAAGACTGAGGATCTGGGTAGTGTGGGCCTTTGGGGTGGGCGGGCGATGTCATTTGGTGTTCAAACGGGCGAAACGGCTCGAACGAGCCATTTTTGGGGTAAATCGGTGGGCTATAGCCCACGATTCCGGGGGTGTGCTTAGGGTCCGAGCGTGAAATGGGCCAAAAATTGACTTGGGCTCCCAAGCAGGTTAAGGAGCTGGAGAGTGTGGACCATTGGGTTGGGCGGGGCTGTTTGGGTGGTCAAACAGCAAAACAGCGCGAACGGGCCATTTTAGGCTAAATCGGTGTGTTATAGTCCACGGTTCCGGGGGTGTTTCGGGGGTTTGAGCGCAAAATAGTTCGAAAATCTACCTTCGGCTTCCAAGCAGGCTGAGGAGCCCACAGTTGGGGGTTTGTAGGCCTTTTAGTAGGTGTTAGGCTGCAGTTCGGGGGGAGGACTCAGGCTCTGTAAAAAACTTTTTGGGTCCACTCGTGACGACCTTAAATGAATTGTATTTCTTTGGCGAGGCAGACAGAGCTTTGTTTAAAACTTATGTGTGAAATAGCAGACTTTAAAGTTTTTTTTACGTTTTTTGTGTGTATTAGCCTATTAATCAATAAGGAATATGGGTGTCTGAATGAGTTTTGGTCAAAACTTCTTGAGTCCAACCATACATATTAAATGCACTTTTCGCGTGTGTTTTAAATGAGAAATCATTCCCGTGCCTTGAAAGTTTGAAACTGTTCTAATTTATTTTGATTAGAAATTCAAACAAAAAGTTAATATTAAATAATCAAGTTTTAGTTTCAAAAATCTCTCATTTTTAATGTGTGCATATTCATGTGACACGTGTTGTGAGTGTGTAACAAGTTGTTTTGGAATGGATAACATTGAATCATGACTAGTGGGCAATATGATCAACTATTTTTTTTTCCTTTTTTTCTTTTATCCTTTTAATTAAAATTTTATGAAAATACACCGAGTATACAAATAAAAGACGAAAAATCCAATAAATGCAATTTCTCCAAATAAAAAGAGGAATAAACAAGTAAATGCAATCTCCCCAAATAATAATATTTATAATTTATAAATAACTTGTTTAAAATAATTATAATTTTATAAATTAAAATATAATTAATTATTAATTCTTACATTAATCTTTTACCCAATAAATGTGGCGAGAGATTAATTATATGTTGAAAAAAGAGAACAGTATTGAACAGAAATAAAAATATAGAAAGGATAATTCAGTAGAATTATCCTTTTAATTAATATTTCTAAGAGATGCATGAAAGGAAAATATTTTTACTAGTTCATTATACTAAAAATAAAATTTTATTTTTATTTATCCGCTTTAGCGTATCAAGATAAAAATAACGTATATTTTTTTACTAAGCACGATAACTAAAATGAATCAAAGGAGAACATTTGGATTATTGACACTTATATCCTTATTTTGTGATGATCTTTAATTTATATCCCTAATGATCTAAATTAAAAATTTAAGAGATATAATTATATATTTTTGAATTATAATGTTGACCATGTTATCTAAAGGAAAATTAATGCAGTTTCAACAATGCATTTTACAACTATAAATAGTCCAAGAACAAAGTCCAATATTATTAATTCTAACTGTTACTTCTCCTCTACCTCAGTTGGTTGCTCACTTCCCCAAAAAATAAAATAAAAAGACAAATATCAATTTGGGTATTTTCTTTTTATCTCTGAGCTTTTTGATCAGTTTTATATTATATATATACATATACACATGTTTTTTTTTTCTTTTAATTTGTTTAAGAAAACGATGAAGTGCTTGGTAGAACATATTTAATTTTTATCTAACAATAATTCTTTTCATAGATACATTCTGAGCATTACTAATTTGTGTTCTCTGAGCATTACTAATTTGTGTTCTTTGAGCATTTGTGCAATTTTTAATATTTAATTCTTCTTTTTTGAAGATTGAAATTTGATTTTCTACACTCTTCTCATAGCAAAAAAAATGATTGCCATTTAATTATTTCTTTTTTAGTTCTCTACTGTTTTTAGTTTTTTCTGTTTATTGATATTGCTTTGAAAAAAAAATTACCTTAAAAAAAGTTGAAAAAATTGATATTTGGAGGTTAATATAAGTTTAAATATTTTAAATTGTTATTTTTGACAAGATCGATCTCTGTAGGTTGATTTTCTTAGCGTCGGATGTAACGTGCAAATCACCATCCTCATATCTAGAGTCATGTTCTTGGCAAACTATACGTATATCGTGTCTCGTCTGATCACCTCCCCCGTGCATCTTCAGCTACCTCTATCTCTCTTCAAATCTCTCGTTGTCGGCCTCTCGTGCCTCCTCACTAGGACATTCCTGCTCCTCCGATCATCACATATCTGAAACATCTCAGTCTCGCCTCAATCTTCTTGTCAAGACATTTCATTTTATCTCGAATATCTTTGCTCCTAATCATATCTCTCTTAGTAAGATCCTCATTTGTGTTACTTGTATCTTCTGAATGTACGAGTTCCTGGTTGATCAACACGCTTCCCCATGCAACATAGCTGGTCTGAGAACCACTTAATAAAACTCACCTTTACGTCTCGATGACAGATTAATTTATATCACACAAACGTAAGATGTGAGCCTTTTTTTCATCCACTCTGTTTCAATACATCATATAAGATTATAGTCATTCTCCTATTTCGTAAATTATTAACCCAAGATACTTAAAATTGTCTAACTGTATTTCTTAGAGATGACTTGTATATTAATTAACAACTATCTCAAAAAGGTTTCCAAAGGAATAACCATGCAAGAAGTTCTAGCCCAATGGGCCAGTTTAATCTTATAATGAGGCCCAAAAGTATGAAGACTGAGCCCCAAAAAACAAAGGATTCTACGGATTCATCCGAACACAATAATTTTAGCTCAAACTATATATACAGTATTTAAAATTTACCAAACAAGTACAAATAATTTTATCTCGAATCATTAATTCAAATAAGTCGTGGTAGAATCCCGAGTTCAAACTTGTAAAATATTAATATTCAAATTCTAAATCCGTCTCTACTTGCATCTCCCTAAATGATTGTAACCATGAAATACTTCACTTTTCTTAGTACTAAGTTTTCTTTTCTCTCCATAAAATTCAACATGAACTTATATATATATATATATATATATATATATATATATATATATATATTCTTTTTTTTTTTCAAAAATTTACTTCACTACATATGTTCTTTTATAAGTTTTTATACATTATTTTGGAACAAATATTTGTCTCTCCTTCCACCTATTAGAAATGTCTTTTGAGTATATACTCAGAAGCGGAACCAAGATTTTCAATACCGAGGGATTCAAACTATAAAGAAATAAACGTCTGATGTCTTATATAAATACATAAAAAATAATTTCAATCATATATGAATAATATAATTTTTCACTGAGAAGGTTCGAATAAACCCGGACTCCAAGCTAGCTCTGCCCTTGTATATAGTTGCATGGGTCAATGAAGGCAACTAAATTAAAACAACTAATTTGAACTTTAGTTTTAGATAGTAATTTAATAAAATGCAATACCTTTCATTATAAAAATTGACCCTTTTAGTCATGACAAGATTCGACCAGCAATTAATATTTCACTATCAAGAATGTAATTTTCTTTATAAACATCCAGTAAACATATCAAATTAACAATCAAAATATACTTTAAACAAAGCTCAATAGTTCGTTAAAAAGCTGATTTTAAAAGTTTGACCAGATAGACACGCTAAAAATTAGTTGACAAAATCACTAAAAAAAACACTAGAATTAATTAGCTATGACTTTCATCGTCATAATATTTTAATACAGAATTTGTCTGTCGCTAATTCCTTTTTTTATGTTCCACAGAGAATGGATACTGTAGAAATGAAAGATCTTGAGTCTCCCAATTTAGGGAATGAAAGAAAATATGATGAAGTATTTGTACAAGTGAAGAAGTTATTGGTATTAGCAGGGCCATTAATGTTAGTAAATATTTTGTTATATAGTTTACAAGTGATATCTGTTATGTTTATTGGTCATCAAGGAGTGTTAGCTCTTTCTGGTGCTTCAATGGCTACTTCCTTTGCCTTTGTCACCGGCTTCGGCTTGTTGGTTAGTATTTCTTTTTACTTCATTCAAACATTTCTATAACGGCATCATGTGTGTCTAGATATTTTATGGTTGCTATAGCGAGATGTTGTTATAGAGAACATATAGTATAACATGTAATGAAAGTCTATTTCAAAGAAAATTTGGTCGTTATAGTGAAATGTTGTTATGAATGATGATCGTTATAGAGAAGTCTGACCTTATATGGTACGATAGGTAGTTATTGGATGTAAGTTAAACATCTATATAGCAGTGTTGTTTGTAATGTAACATAATATAAAAGTTGGTTCAAAAAAAAAACTTGGTCGTAATGTAACATAATATAAAAGTTGGTTCAAAAAATAAACTTGGTCGTTATAATTAAATGTTGTTATAAAGGATGGTTGTTACAGAGAGGTTCGATTGTATATGAACGACAGATAATTTCCTAAATGATGCTATACAGAAAATTTGGTTGTTATAGTGAAATGTGGTTATAAATTATGATCTTTATAGAGAATTTTGACGTTATATGGATAACATATACCGGTGTTGTTTGTAGCGTAACATGATATAAAAGTTGGTTCGAAATAAAAACTTGGTCGTTATAATGAAATGTTGTTATAAAGGATGATGGTTATAGAGAGGTTTGATTGTATATGAATGACAGATAGTTACCTAAGTGATGTTATAAGTCTTCATCGAAGTGCTTAGCCAGCCAAAATATTGATGCCGAAGACTTTTATAGAGGTCTCGATAGGTACGTCTCTGATAAGGGCTCGATCCTGAGTCAAACATTTCTATAACAACATCATGTGTGTAGATATTTTATGGTTGCTATAGCGAGATGTTATTATAGGGAACATATAGTATAACATGTAATGAAAGTGTATTTCCAAGAAAACTTGGTCGTTATAATGATATGTTGTTATCAAGCATGGTTGTTACAGAGAGGTTCGATTGTATATGAACCACAGATAGTTTCCTAAATGATGCTATACAGAAAATTTGGTTGTTATAGTGAAACACATACATGTATTCGCGTGCAGACAAACACATATGTATATCGATGTTGTTTGTCGTGTAACATAATATAAAAGTTGGTTCGAAATAAAAACTTGATCGTTACAATGAAATGTTGCCATAAAGGATGGTTGTTACAGAGAGGTTCGATTGTATATGAACGACAGATAGTTTCCTAAATGATGCTATACTGAAAATTTGGTTGGTAGAGTGAAATGTGGTTACAATGATCGTTATAGAGAGTTTTGACATTATATGGATGACATTTATCGGTGTTGTTTGTAGTGTAACATGATATAAAAGTTGGTTCGAAATAAAAACTTGGTCGTTATAACGAAATGTTGCTATAAAGGATGGTTGTTATAGAGAGGTTTGATCGTATATGATTCTATGAATGACAGATAGTTACCTAAATGATTCTATAAGTCTTCATCGAAGTGCTTAGTTTTTTGATATGTGCACAAAAGCTAGTTTCTAACTATTTATGTATGTGCTTTTCGTGTAAATGTTCAGTGTTTGTCTTTGTATTTGATTCTACGTTTTTTGTTTGATCAGATGGGAATGGGAAGTGCGTTGGAAACACTGTGTGGTCAATCATATGGTGCGAATCAATGTCATATGCTTGGTATTCATATGCAACGGGCGATGTTTGTTAATCTTCTGGTTAGCATACCACTTGCCTGTATTTGGGCTAGTGCAGGACGTATTCTTGTAATACTGAGACAAGATCCAGAAATAGCAGCCGAAGCAGGAATTTATGCACGCTTCATGATACCGAGCATCTTTGCTTATGGCCTACTTGAATGCCAGATTAGGTTTCTACAAGCTCAAAACAATGTCCTCCCTATGGTGCTTACTGCAGGAGGCACCGCGATGCTACATGTTTTCGGTTGTTGGATTCTTGTGTCCAAAACCGGACTTGGCAGCAGAGGTGCTGCTCTAGCTAATGCTACGTCTTACTGGATTAATGTGTTCTCGCTAGCTGCATATATTAAGTTATCTCCCTACCTCAAAAGTACTTGGACCGGATTCTCAACCGAGGCATTTTCTGATATCCCAAGATATCTTAGACTAGCAATTCCTTCCGCTCTCATGCTATGGTATTCGTTAACTGCTTTCGTATAAATGAGTAACGAAATTATGAATGTTTTAAAAACAAATTTGACTCTTTTCGTCTTTTGAAACTCAGCTTGGAGATATGGTCGTTCGAATTGATGGTTCTGTTGTCTGGTCTTCTTCCAAATCCGAAACTAGAAACGTCAGTTCTTTCCATCAGGTTAGTTGGTCTTTAAAATTTTAACAAATTTATTTCACTTCCAACGTCATGTGACCAGGAGGTCACGGATTCAAGTCTTGGAAACAGCCTCTGGCAGAAATGCAAGGTAAGACTGCGTACGATACACCCTTATGGGTGGGGCCCTTCCCCTGACACCGCGCATAGCGGTAGCTTTAGTGCACCGCGCTGCCCTTTATTTCACTTCCAAAGTCATGTTTTTATCATACCTTCACCCGGTCTAACGTTACTATTACTTATTTTCCAGCCTTAATACATCTGCTATGGTACATATGTTGCCTCAAGGACTAGGTGGGGCTGCAAGTGTAAGAGTTTCGAATGAATTAGGAGCTGGACGACCAAAAACAGCTCGTCTTGTAGCACGTACTGCAACAATCTTAGCTACTACAGAAGGCATTCTGCTAGCTATAGTCATGATTTCGATCCGTAAAGTCTGGGGCCATTGCTATAGCAACGAAGAAGAAGTAGTAACATACGTTGCGAAAATGCTTTTCTTTATGGCAGCATCCCACTTCTTAGATGCACATCAGTCTGTTTTTTCAGGTTCGTCTGAATCCACTTCCAAACATCTATATAGTGTATATAGGTCAAATATTACTACTTTTTAATATATCAAATGTCGAATACTCTCAGTGAAATTCCTAGTTTCCGCCAGGTATTGCAAGAGGGTGCGGGTGGCAAAAGATAGGTGCGTTTGTGAATTTGGGAACCTTTTATCTCTGGGGAATACCAGCTGGTATGGTGTTAGCTTTTGTCTTCCATTTTGGAGGAAAGGTACATTTCCTTCACACGTTTCATTCTCGAGTTTAAGTTATATGCACCGACAAAGTGTGTAGATTTTCTTACGCTGTCTATGTACTGTGGCCGGTTATAGAGAATCACGTGCAGTTATCTTTTAAGCGACCTGGTGGTGTAAATCTTTTTGACAACGTCAGTTTGTAGAACTTATACTCTTTATTCTTCTCTTATCGTGTTAAAGGGACTTTGGTTAGGAATCATTCTGTCGATATCTGCACAAGCGCTGATTTACTCCGCTGTTATTCTGAGAACGAATTGGGACAAACAGGTTAGTTTTTATTTTTGCTCCTTCTGAGACATGTTTCGATTTCAATAATCATTTCGTTGTGTTGCTTTCATTGAGTTACTTCTAGGGTGACATAGCCAACTCTCGTTATCTGTGTTGCTCGGACTCATCAAAAATATCACCGGGTGTGTGTCATTCCTCAAAAAGTAGTGTATTTTTTAGAGGATCCAACATGGATACACCGACATTTGGAAGAGTCCGAGCAACACAATTCTTTAGTTTTTGCCCCTTGTAAGATCTCTCCTATGGTAGATTATATTACACTCGAGGTCTCTCGAGCCTCCTGTTGTACAAATGTCTCTGTTTTATTCATCAACACTTAAGAAAAGTGATACTTTCTCTTTGCCTTGCCGCCTTTTTTCTCAGCGTATTTTTTCATGTCAAAGACCAGAAGCTACGCGCAAATTCTCATTGGCTAGGGTGACATAGCCAACTTGCAAGAATTAATATAAAAGTTAATTGTTCTCTTTTATATATGTTGCCCAACTCTTCAAAAATCGCTACCGCGTGCATGTCTCATCCTCCAAAAGTAGTGTTCTTTTTGAGGATCCGACATGGATATTTCAGCATTTCTGAAGAGTCCGAGCAACACAATTCCTTATCTCTCGGGATATTATTGTCGATAATGCGAGTTTATTGTGCTTTGTAGGCAAAGAATGCAACAGATAGGGTGACTCAAGAATCAACATAGAATCAACATTAAGCACAAAGCAAATGAAACCATCCAAGTATATGTTGTTCGTACTCTTCAAAAGTGTTGCAGCACTCGTGCCAGATCCTCCAAATATGTTTAGGAAGGATCGATTTTGTGTTTTTCATTTCGTGTAGTAGCGTTTGATTGGACATGTTGTAATGACCCTTCAGGTCATTTTTCATATTTATGCTTATCTTCACCGTTTGAGCTTCTCCATAGCTGCCCCAAGTCATTTATGACTTGCTGGGACTGAGGGTTCGGTTACCGGGCAGTTCGTTTGATTTTAGAATACTCGCAGACTCCGTCGAGTAATAATAAAAAGTTATGGGATGTATTCAAACGCTATGCTGCTCAAACTCTCCAAAAATGTTGCCTCACTCACATCCGATTCTCTAATAATATATTACTTTTGGATGATTCGACACAAGTCTGAGCAACATATAGTTTAGATGATACGCGTTTATGATCTTTACCTTTGATTCTGCATTTTGATTATGTTTTTCATTTGATCAGATGGGAATGGGAAGTGCATTGGAAACATTTTGTGGTCAGTCATATGGCTCAAATCAATATCACATGCTTGGTATTCATATGCAAAAAGCAATGTTCGTTAATCTGTTGGTTAGCGTACCTCTTTCCTGTATTTGTGCTAATGCAGGACACATTCATCTTTACTGCTTGAATGTCATATTAGATTTCTACAAGCTCAGAGCAATGTCATCCCGATGGTGCTCAAAACAGACCTTGGAAATAGAGTTGTTGCTTTGGCTGAAAAGTGACTTAATGGAATGGAATTGATGACCTAAAGTTTCAAGTATATTCAATAAAACTACGTTATACTTGCATCACACGTGCATTCCGTGCGTCACACGTGCATCTCGTGCGTCACACGTGCATCTCGTGCGTCACACGTGCATCCCGTGCATCCCGTGCGTCACACGTGCATCTTAAAAAGCCTAAATAAGATCATATACATGAATAATATCTACTCTTAGATGTACATCAAAGCTAGTCTCTAACTTTTTTATCTACGCGCACCTAAATGTTCAATCAAATAAATGATATTCGGTTCAAAGAAAATTTGGTTGTTATAGTGAAATGTTGTTATAAAGGGTGACTGTTTTAGAGAGGTTTAATTGTATATGGATGGTAGATAATTATTGGATTTACTCGTTTACAATCAAACATCTATACAACAATGTTGTTTGTCCGAATATTTTGTGTGTGCTATAGCGAGATATTGTTAAAGAGAATATATAATATAACATACTATGAACGTCGGTTCCAAAGATATTTTTTTTTTTTATATATATATATATGAAACCTAAAGAAATTGACTGAAATATAATGTTAGTAGTAATGGTACAACTTCATGTTACATGACTTAAATTTCTCCTCTACTTCTGAACACTGTTTTTGCTCCATATGCAGTGCTATTTTTACTATTTGCAAAGGCCAATGCTTTCTTCAAACTCAAAGAAGCATGAAATGCTTAGCTGAGTTGACACAAAAGGAGTGCGACATGGACCCGGGGAAATTGAATCCTTCGTAACGATGCGGAGTACAGCAGCTAGACCGTAAGACCCCGTGCACCTTAACTATAGCTTATTTGCAGTGACAACCTTAATCAATGGGTAGGGTATATGAGAATTACAGCCTTTTATCGCCTATGTTTTTGAAGCTGGGCGAGCGAAACAGCAATTTTAGCACCGACACTGGCATTATTTTTCACGAGAGCAATGTTTGAAGCCAGAGATGCTCCATCAGTAAGTTCATTGACTCTTGCAAGCAAGAACGGAGTTTCAGCATTGCCAATAGTCTTCTTTTCTCGTGCTTCTTGGAGAGATTGTTATATTGCCGACTCAATCAAACTTCCAGAAGCAGAATTCTCTATTGGAATGGGACTGATATCAAGATTCCACTCTTCCGCTCAAGTCTTATGTTTGCATCAATAACTCGAGCGCAATGTTCTGGTGATTCTACTCGAGCAGGTGCCTTGCCGCCACTGGTTTATGGGAAGAAAGCAGGGAACTCATCGGTTTTATAATCTGCAACAGTAACTCTTTGAGTTTCCAAATATTCAAGTGTTCGAGGAATATCTAATATCGATCTAATACCAGCAGAAATCACAGCCACATGAGTATTTCCAAGCTCAGTAAGATCAGAAGAAATCCATTGTGTTCTCTCCATGTCTATGCACTCCTCCAATACCACCAGTGACAAATACTGGAATACCAACCTTCGAAGCAAGATACATTGTTGCAGAGACAGTAGTTGCCCCATTCTCCCTTCCTGCCATAACAATTGAAATATCTCTACTAGCAGTTTTCCGAGCTTTGCTACCAAGACGTGCTAGAGTCTCTAGTTCTTCTGTAGTCAAGTATATGCATGGTACACCATCCAGAATAGCGATAGTGGCAGATACAGCTCCATTCTCTTTCAAAATCACCTCCAACTCGTTCGCTGTGTCGAATTACGGCATTCCATGACATATTATGGTGGATTCCAATTCAACAATCGGGCTACCACATTTCAGTGCTCCTGAAACCTTCGGAGACATCTTAATCCACACCAAATTTTGACCATGAGATACGGCAAGTGTTGCATAAGGATTGATAGTCTAGAATTAGCCGAAGAAGCCATTAATTATCAATAAAACCACTTTGATTTTGCAAATTCAATTCGCAAATACTCTCACAACTTCAAATCGCCGGCCGCTGGCTACTTAGCAGTGGTTTTAACTCCGTCGAGTAATAATAAAAAGTTATTGGATGTATTCGGGTGTTTAGACGCTATCCTGCTCAAACTCTCCAAAAATGTTACCGCACTCACGTCTAATCTCTAATAATATATTACTTATTCGACACGAGTCTGAGCAACATATAGTTTAGATGATACGCGTTTAAGATCTTTAATTGATATTTGAACACTATGGGTTCGTTTGATTTGAAAATAAGTTATATCGGGATTAGTTATGTGATGAGATAAGTTATATTGAGATTAGTTATGCTGAGATTATTTTTTATTGACTGTTTGATTTGTTGTATTTAAAGTATATGCATGGTATAATTTCTAGGAATAAATTGATTGATTACCAAAATACCCTCTATCTTATTTAACTTTATATATATATATATATACCCTCTATAATTTCTCCTCACTTTCTGATTTTCTTTCTATGTATATGATAAATCCTAATTATTTAAAATCATTCTTTTACTAACCACATAATTAAATAATTTGATATTTTGACCCACTAAATAACTAATTAATTATCTAATACTCAAAACTCTTACTAAAAATCCTCAAAATTTATTCACAACCCCACGTAAATAAATTAATAATTAAATTGACTAAAAAGTGTGTTTCAAACCTATTAGAATGACTAAAACACTAATTCAGGGTCATCTTCATAGAACTTAGCCATTATCAAGCTTTACTCAATTAAAACTCAATAATCCAACTAATAACTTAATTACTTTCGAACACTTCAAGAATTGATACAAACGTCCGAGAGGATCGTTACACCTTTTCTTCCTCCACGTGCTTCACACTGAATATTACAACTAAATAAATACTACTATATAAATGTCCCTCCGGAAAAGGAAAAAATATAACATAAATAATAGACCATAAGTACAAACAATATGCACGCATGGACGCCACTTTCAAGAAAATATTTTCTTACCTAACTGCCAAAGCTGAGTTGGTATTCAGAAAAAAAAAGTATGACCATGCGGTAGGGCCGTCAATTTCATACTATAATTGATTGGCCCTAATTAAGAGCTATTTAAACTAAATATAGATTCTGATGCATGCAAACCGTAAAATTTATTTATTTGAATATTTACCTTGGTGAGATATTGTGCCTAAAGTGTCTAAACGACGTAAGACTGAGACAAGGTTTTTATTTAGAGCTAATGGTAAAAACACATTCGTTTTAAAATTATATTTGATCATAAAAATTATTTTTTTATTCTTATAACCAAACACTAAAAGAATTTTTCAAAATATATATACATGGTAGTACACTATAAAAATTTGTTAGGTTTGAACTTTGAATTATAACTTTGGTCAGATACCGTCTCTAAAATGGCTAAACAACAAAAGACAAAGATAAGGTTTTTATTTAGAGCTATTGGTGAAGAAATTTCATTTATTCACAAATGTCATACCATAATTATTCATTATGTCATTTACCTACCTAATTCAACTATCTAAATATCACTTCCTTCGTATTAAAACACACTTTTAATATTGATTTGGTCGTCTACAAGCACATATTGTCGAGTAGAACTATATTTGGTTGCTTATGTGAGGCCTTTTGAAATTAGCATCCCAACTCCAAGCTGAGGACAACTAATACTAATTCAACTTTTTCTTCTTTAATATCTAAATACATTAATCCTGTTCATCCTCCTAAAAAAGAGTTTTTTTTAGAGATGATATAGTAAAATCATAGAGCAAGTAGCTGATGAAGCAGGCAGTAGTAACAGACATGTCGACGGAGAGTTGCCTGTTTCCCTGGCCTTTCCCTCTTATTAGATAGTAAGATTATGCATATATTAAAACTTTACCGCTATAAATGGTAAAAGTTTTTAAATATAGTGTATTTTGATAAGTTTTTCTTTTACGAATTCACACCATAAAACACTTCTTGAAAACTTTATAAACAAATATGAAAACTTTCAGAATTAATTAACTATAAGGATAATATAATAAAAATTTAATCAAAGCTTTCTTGATTTAGTATAATGAACAATTAATATAAAATAATTATTTTTAATAAAACGATCAACTAATATGAAACAGAGAAAGTAAATTATAAAAACAGAATTGGTACAAATATACCTTCGAACTTTGATAACTGATATAAATATACCATCTGTCATACTTTGAGTGCAAATATACCCTCATCACTAACGGCTGAACACGATCGTGATACGTGTCCCGCCGTTAGTGATAAGGGTATATTTATACCTTTTCATTGACGGTAAGGGTATATTTATATCCAAAGTATGACGGAGGATATATTTATACCATTTATCAAAGTTTGAGGGTATATTTATATGTTTATCCTTTTTTAAATGGAGAGAGACAAAATATACTCACACATAGTAGTTTTTTTTTTAGAAAAAACAAGGACATTGTGAGGGTGTTTGGTACAGAATTTATAACCGTGCATGCCCGTCAATTTCATACTTATAATACTCCCTCCGTTTTAAAAAGAATAACCTACTTTGATTTGATACAAAGTTTAAGAAAATAAAGAAATTTTTGAATCTTTAAATTAAAGTTGTGTCAAATGTACCAAAATGTCCTTTAATCTTGTAGTCCTAAACATGTCATGTGAAAAGTTGAAATTAAAGTATTGCCAAAAAAGGAAAGGGATATTGTTTTTAAAACGGACTAAAAGGGAAACTAGGTTTTTTTTTTTTTAAAAGGAGGGAGTAATTGATTGGCCCCTACTACGCATACAGAGCTGTCTACCTTATGTAAGCAGCTTCATCCTTCGATTTCATAAGACTTGAAAGTGCTTTAAGCTAGTAAACACCTCTTAAAACTTGAAAGCGCTTTAAGCTAAGATACAGCTAAATATGGACAATCAACAAAGAGATGAAAATCTTGGGGATCTTGCTGAAGTGAAGAAGTTGTTGGCATTGGCGATGCCGCTAATGCTAGTCAATCTGATGTTGTTTTTCTTGCAAGTGATCTCCGTAATGTTCGTTGGTCATCGCGGAGAGTTAGCTCTTGCCGGAGCTTCCTTGGCTACTTCGTTTGCCATCATGACGGGCTTCAACTTGCTGGTTTGTATCTTTTCCAAATTTAATCTATCCCTTACTTATGTAATCTGACTTTGTTTTAACAGGTGCAAATCATCACATGCTTGGCATATATATGCAAAGGGGCATGATAGTTAAGTCTGTTGGTAAGCATACCAATTACCTGCGTTTGGGCATTCGCAGGGCACGTTCTTCATTTATTGAAGCAAGATTTGGCAATAGCAACGGAAGCAGGAAACTATACACGGTTGATGATACCGAGCATCTTCGCATTTGGGCTACTGGAATGCCAGATTAAGTTTCTGCAAGCTCAGAACAACGTCAAGCCGATGATGTTTACAACAGGAATTACTTTGCTGTTGCATGTACTGAGCTGCTGGATTCTTGTGCTCAAAACCGACCTTGGAAGCAGAGGTGCTGCACTGGCTAATGCAACATCGTATTGGATTAACATGTTACTGCTAGCTGCTTATATCAAAGTATCACCATCTTGCAAAAGTACGTGGACCAGATTTTCAAGAGAAGCATTTTCTAGTATTCCGAGATATCTCAGACTAGCCGTTCCTTCAACTCTAATGATTTGGTATTCCTCTGTTGCTCTTAAATAAATGACAATGCATTTGATTATAATTTCATTTTGACTCTTCCCGTCATTTGGAACAGCTTAGAGATTTGGTCATTTGAGCTGCTGATTTTTTCGTCTGGTCTTCTTCCAAATCCAACACTGGAAACCTCAGTTCTTTCAATCAGGTTCGATCATTCTGTCACATATTACCTTCTCATGTTTCTATCATATTTCGTTCGGCCTAATGTTACTTTTTCTTAATTTACAGCCTTAATACATCAGCTGTGTTCCATATGTTGTCCGAAGGACTAGGTGCGGTTACAAGTGTGAGAGTATCTAATGAACTCGGAGCTGGACAACAAAAATCAGCTCGGTTTGCAGCACAAACTGCAACAGTCTTAGCTACCATAGAAGGCACTTTAATAGCTGTACTCATGATCTCAATTCGTAAAGTCTGGGGTCATCTCTACAGCAATGAAGCAAACGTAGTGAGATATGTAGGGAAAATGCTATTTTTTATAGCGGTATCTCACTTTATAGATGCACTTAAATGTGTAGTTACCGGTGTTGCTAGAGGGTGCGGGTGGCAAAAGAAGGCTGTGTTTGTCAATCTGGGAGGCGGGAGCTCATTACCTGTTTGGAGTGCGCCGTCTGGTATTGTGTTAGCGTTTGTCTTCCACTTTGGAGGAAAGGTATTATTCTATCACGTATTTCATTTTCATTGAATTATCACACAACTGATGATACTCATACTTTTCTGATCGAACCATTAAGGGACTTTGGTTGGGAATCATTCTCGGTCTTTCTGCACAAACACTAATTTATTTAGCGATCGTTCTGCGGACAAATTGGGACAAACAGGTAACTTTCTTTGTTTGTTTATATGTCTTCTCAAGATCAAGGAATTATATTGTGTGCGTATATACTATGCGTCTTTCTATGTGTTTTGTAGGCAATGAAAGCAGCAGAAAGGATATCTTCATCATAGAGCCTGCTTTCGAGAAAAGTTGTCCACTGCAAGACATCTAACTATGTTATCGCGAACACTATGCTCAAACTGAAATTAGACATGGTTAAGATTACAATAGGTTAATAGTTAATGTTAGTATGAAAGATGATGGTTAGTTTCCTTAGCTAGCTTCAAGGAATGATATTAGTCTGATGTACTTGAATGTTAATCTATCTGTTCACGTCTAGTTGGCTACTGAGAGTTTCAATGCTTGATGTGCTCATTTCACGTTATGTATCGTTGATGATTTTATTATAAGAAGTTCAATGGTTTAGTTACGTTGTTGTTGTTTCCCCTACTTTAATCCCTATGTTTCAACTGTTTCCTTCACCAATTTCATGGTGTTCTTGCTGGGTACATTTGTCAACTCTATGTCCTAAAAATGTCCGCGTTAGGTACATGGCTTAACTTGAAGGGAGGGCAACCTGGTGCACTAAAGCTCCCGCTATGAATAGCGCAGGGTCTGGGGAAGGGCTCCACACGGCTTAACTTAGTCCAACAGAACATAGTAACTAAGTATCTAGCCTTGAACTCTGAAAATTGAGAAGAACTAACTCCAAATGTCAGCAGCGATTGGCCAGTGCCGAAATAAGTGACTAATGGTCTCTTGGCTTCCCTGGCAAAAATAGCGTCCGTTTGGTAGTTGGAAGCCCACAGGCTTCATTGAGGGCTATCCAACTGAAACATTTCGCTTTTGTTGGGAGTTTGGTTTGCCTTAATAACTGCCAAGGCCAGAGGTCAAGACTTTAGTTGCAACACTCGGTGAAAACATTCTTTTGCCCCCAAGTGACAGAATCTGGCCTGTCTTACTCAATTGCAAAAACCATGGTTTGTAGCACACTGACTTGGCCTGAATACGGCTTGTTTGCGCCGTTTCGCCTGTTTGACTACCCAAACGGCCCTGCAGACCCCAAAGGCTCACCCCTGGCCGATCCACAGCCCGCCTGGGAGCCCACGGTCGATTTTCGGTCCAAAACACGCTCGGGCCCGAACACACCCAAAAAATCTATAGCACACTAGTTTGGCCCGAAAACAACCCGTTTGACCACCCAAACGGTCCCGCCGACCCCAAAGGCCCACCCCTGGCCGACCCACAGCCCGCCTGGGAGCCACAATCGATTTTCGGCCCAAAACACGCCCTGGCCCCAGACATACTCAGAAAACCATGAGCTATAGCACACCGGTTTGACCCGAAAACGGCCGATTTGACCACCCAAACGGCCCCGCCGACCCCAAATGCCCACCCCTGGCCTATCCACAGCCCGCCTGTGGTGCAATTCAGTCTTGGACATGTCTTCTGAACTGTATGTCCCATACAGCTACATTTCCGTTTTGTGCTATGTAAGAGTCGTATAGTGCAATGTGGTAAAGACCAAAGAGCGGAATAAGTTTCATGAATAGAATTGTTCTAACAAGCAAAAGGAAAACCACAAATTCTTCTAAATTAGGATCTGGTGTGATCAATTGTCCAATATCCATTAGTTTTCCCTCATCATGTATACAAAGAAACTTTAGAACTATGAGCATCTTGCCATATTTTTGTGGGACGGGGCGCGTTTAAACCAAATAAAAATGCCATAAGCTCAACTCGCGTCCCGCCCCATTGCCATCCTAACCAAGTTTCATTCTGCATTCTCTTCTCTGCTAGCTAGCTCTGGAGCTACCCTATCAGCTGCCTTCTTTGCCTACAAAACTCAAAAGAGACCTACATTATTACTATGTCGAGACATAATATAAGTAACTAAAAGTGAGCGTTTTTTCCTAACGACTTAAACTTTTAGATGAGTTGGTAACATAATTCAATAAACTGGCTAAGTTAGCCAAGAGATCAAGCGGAAACTATTAAAGGATTGAATTGAAGCGAGTCGTTTAAGGGTTGAAAACACGAATTTACCTGTTTTTCCCAATTCGTCCGCAGAGTAACTATTAAAAGTAGTGCTGCTTGTGCAAAAAGGGCAAGAGTGATTCCCAACCATAGTCCCTGAAAATCATATCATCATAAAATTTTTCCATAGCTCCGAAGGCGGAAATGCTAAGAAAATGAGAGGCTTGAAGGAGTGCGTGCGTACCTTTCCACCAAAATGGCAGACGAAAGCTAATATAACACCAGCAGGTATTCCGAAAAGGTAATAAGCTCCTAAGTTGACAACTGCCCCGATCTTTTGCCATCCACACCCTCTCGCAGTACCTGGATTTTGAAAGGTGATAAGGTCATCTAGTCATTTAACATTAACCGAATATTCAACCACGGTTTCACGAATTAGGCAGAACTCAGTGTTTCACGGTTGAACCGTACGCGCGCGTGTGTGTGTGTGAAAAAACAGTGTAGATATGAGTTAAATATGCATTTCAGAAGACATCGATCCTAGCTGAGCAAGCGATTTGGCCAAACTGTGTTAGTTATTCCTAAATTGAATGCCGCCAATCATATCCTATAGCATATGTTTGCTCGGACTCTTCAAAAATACTACCACGGTAGTACATTTTTGGAGGATCCGACAAATGGCGCAGGTAGTATTTTTGAAGAGTCTGAGCAACATAGCCTACTCGAGCCTTGTTTTAAACACAATCCAGATTCTTGAAACATAGTAATGTCGGAACTTGTATTGTAAAATCTAGACACACCTGAAAGCACAGACTGAATACCATCGAAGAAGTGGGATACCGCTAGCAAGACTAGCATTTGTGCTACGTATGACACTACTTCTTCCTCGGTGCTGTAACAGTATCCCCACAGTTTACGAACTGAAATCAACACTATCGCTACAACAACCCCTTCTGTAGCCACCAAGAATACTGCAGTACTAGCTGCTAAACGAGCTGCTTGAGGTCGTCCCGCACCTAGTTCATTTGAAACTCTTATGCTGAGGAGGAAGCCAAGTATACAAACAAATGAAGAACCATATAGGAAAATGAACAGAAGGGGATGTAAAAATGTTACGAGCTTCACCTCGTGGCACCACTTAGTCCTAACGGAACCATATACACCATGGCACATGTATTAAGGCTGAAATATTTCATAATTAGCAAACCTTCGATAATATAAGATGTCAACTTGAGATTACCACTAGCGTGATATAAGAAGCGCAACCTGATAGAAAGAACTGACGTCTCTAGCTTTGGATTCGGAAGAAGTCCAGACAACAGAACCATCATTTCGAATGACCAAAGCTCTAAGCTGTATCAAGAAGCGAAAAAGTTTGTTTCATTTGTTTCGTTTTGAAAGGACGAGTATATGTTTACATAGATTAAGAACACTACCAGAGCATAACAGCAGAAGGAATGGCAAGTTTCAGATACTTCCAAATATCGTGAAATGCCTCCATTGAAAATCCGGTCCAAGTTCTTTTGCAGGAAGGCGATATTTTGACATATGCCGCTAGTAACAAGAGATTAATCCAGTAAGATATCGCATTAGCCAGAGCAGCACCTTTGTTGCCTAGGCCAGATTTAAAGACCAGAATCCAACAAGTGAATATATGCAGTAAAGTAGTGATTCCGGCGCTGAACATCATGGGGATCACGTTGTTTTGGGTTTGTAGAAATCTAATATGACACTGAAGAAGCGCATAGGCGAAAATAGTTGGAATCATATAGCGCGCATAACTTCCTGCTTCAGCTGATATTTCCGGATCTTGTCCCAATAATACGAGAATACGCCCTGCATTAGCCCAAATGCAGGCCAAAGGAACACTGGACAGTATGAGAACAAGCATTGCCCTTTGCATATGGATACCGAGCATATGGTACTGCTTTGCACCATATGATTGCCCACATAAAGTGTCCAATGCACTTCCCATTCCCATCTGCTCGAGCAAAATGCAGTTCGTAATTCAGAGATGATCAAAGAACTAAGGCAAAGCATCAACGAAATCAAAACCTTTCCTATATGACCTCGATGGGATGGTTGAGTGGTTGAGTCCTACTCCCATCTACTCCAACCTTGGTGGTAGGATCATCTGTCACGTGTTGATGGACTGTAGCACAAGGTTCGACTGATTGGTTGAGGTACGACAGGTTGAGCTAAGGCGAAGAGCATTAAAACGCACCCTCGGGCTACCAGAACAATTGATATATCTTTTTACATATTTTATTATTTAATGTTGTTCTATTCATGATAGAACCTATGGACAATATGTCACACGTCTTAGTGCCTCGCCTACATTGAAGCGCAGCCTAAGTGACGCCGCTTCTCTGAGCTTTAGAACTTAAGCGTCAAACGAGCCCTAGTTTGACAAGCACCTCAGTGTATTTTGATCTACATGAAACACTCAGTGACCATGCTTGACAAAATGTTAACAGTCCATTTACTCACTCCGTCACAAAATAAGTGTCACTTTAGCAAAAACAAAAAAGTTTGTCCCAAAAAATGTTTCATTTTAATAGCGTTCAATTCTCAAAAAACATCCGACGAACAGGCATAACTTAGTAAACTATCCCTTCTAAGTATTATTTTTCTTAATGGACGTAAAATGAGCTAAAATGACACTTTATTTGGGACAGAGGGAGTATCATTTATCAATACAACCATCTTTATCTTCAAATATCTGTTTGGCCATAAAATTTAATCAGATATTCCAACTCTAATCTTCAAATACTTTCAAGGTCCTAAAAAATGTCTCAAACCAGTAATATGCATGTCCAAACACAACTTCAAATTCCAAAAATCACAACTTTAAAAACTACTTTGTCAAGTTTCAAGTTTCAACTTCAAAATTTATCGCTAATAACAAGAGCTTTAACTAGTAGAACAGACATTCTTCAAACACCAAGAGCACAGTACATGATGACAAATGAAATACTCCCTCCTTTTTAGTTTACAACAACAACATACCCAGTATATTCGACAGAGTGGGGTCTGGGGAGGTTAAAGTGTACGTAGTCCATACCGCTACCTTAAATGAAGTAGAGAGGCCGTTTCCGATAGACCCCCGGCTTAGGACAGATAACAAATATAACAGACAAAAAAACATAAAAGCAATCAACAAAGAGGGATATCACACCGCTAGGTAGTAAAGGATACAAAACACCCACAAAGTATTAGTATAAACTAGCTATACGAAATCATAGACACCACCAAAACACCACAAACAAGAGGCTACAAGACAGTACAGGCACAACACTCTTACCTACTATTACGAACTCCCTCCTTTTTAGTTTGTTTAGCATATTTTGATGAGAAAATACCCAATTACCCCCCTGAACTATACCCAAAACGGCAGAGACACACCTCAACTTAAAGGGGTTCCTATTACCCCTTGAACTATTAAAAGTGAATTTTGACACCCTTAGTGCCTACGTGGCACACACGTGTGCCTACGTGGACACTTCAGTGTGTTGTGCCACGTATGTGCCACGTAGGCACTAAGGATGTCAAAATTACACTTTTAATTAGTTCAGGGTAATAGGACCCCTTTAAGTTGAGGTGTGTCACAGCTTTTTTAGGTATGATTCAGGGGGTAATTGAGTATTATCTCTATTTTGACTTGACACAGAGTTTAAGAAAGTAAAAAGGATTTTCAAACCTTATGATCTTAAATTAAAGATACGCTAAATACACTAAAATGACCTTTAATCTTATGATTTTAAACATGCTACGTGTCAGACAAAAGAAAAGATCATTCTTTTTGAAACGAACAAAGAAAAGTAGGACAAAGAGAGAAAAAAGGACTAACCAACAAGCTAAGACCAGTTACAGAAGCAAAGGAAGTAGCCATTGAAGCACCAGAAAGTGATAACTCTCCAAGATGTCCAACAAACATTATGGATATCACCTGTAAACAATAAAGTAAAAAATTAACTGACATTATTGGCCCTGCTAATATCAATAACCTCTTTACTTCTTCCAAAATCTCATCTTTCTTTCCACTTTCTTCAATCAATGGACTCTCAACATCTTGTATATCCATTTTCCTCTAAAAAATATCAATCTTTACTTCATAAAACCAAAGGTTAAAGTTCATAACATATATACTCTGTCCTAACAATCTGTTTGTCTTACTTTTCTTTTTAGTCTGTTAAAAAAAGGGACTAATAATATACACATCTGCTCCTACCGTTAATGAAATGGTACGTATATGCTCCTCAAACTAACGGTAGGAATGACGGAGGACACATACATAACATTTATCATAGTTCACGGATATATTTGTCCTTTTCCGTATTTTATTTATCAATCAATATGGCCTAGTTGTATTTGCCGTCTTTTATCGGGATCAATATCTTCTTTTTCTTATCGGTGAATAGACCTTTTTACTTGTATGACTTAGATGCCTCGTATTTCTTCAAAAAGTGATTTGATTTCTATGTAGTTTGTGTAAGGCTAGACGATTAAAGAATTTTTTATATATATTTTACATATCTTTAGTTTAAAACCATACAAATTTTGTATTACATTGATATCATACAAACAAATTAAAACGCAGACGAATTCGAGATAAGATCACGAATTATGACTTTATGCTTTTTCTTTTCATTTTCTCCACAGAATATTAAATTATTGTAGTCAACATTTTTATTCTGTTACTAGTCAAGTGACATCATATAATAGCATGAAATAATGGAAAAGTGAGTACCAAGGAGTTTAAACAAATAACCAATATTGAAGATATTTAGCGTTAGCTGGCAAGTAAGTATTCCAACTTTGAGAATGTACATTTAAATATCTCAACTTAATCTTAACTAGCAACTAAAAACTCTAACTCATCTTCATTGTATTTTGTGGGTACCCAACGCTGACGTGACGTATAATTCTTGGAGGTGTGAAGATTATCGTTTTGTAAATTGGAATGCTCAACTGACACAATGGAGACAGGTTTGAGGCATCTAGATGTGCAATCATAAAGTTGAAATGCATACTTGACCATCGATGCCAACTTTAAGTATTTGTTTATGTATTATGCATTTTATTTACGTCAAAACCTAAATAATATTTATCTTTCTTGAAGTGATATTAATATCAAATTTTCCTATTCTTCACATAAAAATCATTAAACGATTTTATGGTTGATAATTTTTAAACAATGTATTTTAAGAAAATTACATAAGGTTCTTTGATGGAATTGTACTAATTATAGTAATCTTTCGAAGTAAAGTGTGGCAAACAGATGGCCTATTAGCTCAGTTGGTTAGAGCGTCGTGCTAATAACGCGAAGGTCGCAGGTTCGAAACCTGCATGGGCCAAATCTTTTGTTTTTAACTTTTTTGGGTTTCCAAATGGTATAAAGGTCGAATCCGTCAAGTTTAAATCCTGAATTCAAAGGTCCCTTATATTTAAGAGTGGTGTGTTCAAAATAGTGAATAGTTTTTGGACGTTTGCAAATCTAACAGACAGAATTTGTTAAATATTTGATCGTGGTACATGTAAATCCCGAGAGTCCCTTATATTTAAGTGTGGTGTGGTGTGTTCAAAATAGTGAACAGTTTTTGGCGCTTTTGAAAAATATAACAGACAAATTTCGTTAAATATTTGATCGTGGTACATGTAAATCCCGTAAATCCCGAGGGTCCCTTATGTTTAAGTGTGGTGTGGTGTGGTGTGAGGTGTTCAAAATAGTGAACAGTTTTGGCACATTTGCAAAATCTAACAGACAGAGTTCGCTAAATATTTGATCGTGGTAGATGTAAATCCCGAGGGTCCCTTATATTTACGTGTGGTGTGTTCGAAATAGTGAACAGTCTTGGCACGTTTGCAAAATATAACAGACAGAGTTCGCTAAATATTTGATTGTGGTACATGTAAATCCCGAGTCTCATTCTTCACTTCCTTCTATGCTAGCTAGCTCTGGAGTCACCCTATCAGCTGTCGTCTTTGCCTACAAAACGCGTATATTCAAAGAAAAAATCAAACACGGGTGATCCACGTTGAGACATAATACAATTGAGTAACTAAACGTATGCGCTCTCTAACAGTTTAAACTTTTACAAGAGTCAATTTACCTCTATTTCCCAATTCGTCCGCAAAGTAACTATTAAAAGTAGCAGTGCTTGTGCAAAAAGAGCAAGAGTGATTCCGAACCAAAGTCCCTGAAAAAAATTACATAAGTTTTTCCGATGGTTCGACAAATGCTAAGAAAATGAGAAGCGTGAAGGAGTACGTACCATTCCACCAAAATGATAAACGAAAGCCAATATAACACCAGCAGGTATTCCGAAAAGGTAATAAGCTCCCAAGTTAACAAATGCCCCGATCTTTTGCCATCCACACCCTCTCGCGGTACCTGATTTTTGGTTGCCGTTAAGGTCATCGAGCTAGTCATTTAACTATCGTTCAAAAAGATTCTTCTCCGTCTAGTTCAGTTTATCTGACAGTGTTTGACTAGGCACGGAGTTTAAGAAAAAAAAACGGAACTTCTTGGAACTTGTGTTCATAAACATACCATGAGACTTCGATGTCTATAAAAAGCATAAAGCATCTAGTACGCTGAACTATGACTAAATTTGCTACGACACATTCCAACGCTGAACTACTTTTGTCAACCTTTTTAGCTGACGTGGGCACCATTTTATGCAATAAAGGTGAGGGTGAAAAAAATGTGCTAAAATTGAGTTCAGGGGAGTAATAGACCCCTGTGAAGTTGGAGCGTGTTGCAGCAACTTTGGTCATAGTTCGAGGATTACTGGGTGCTTATCTCCACATAAAATGAGACCGAGGGTCGTATCTTAGGACAAACATTCGACGAACCTGAAAGTACAGATTGAATACCATCTAAGAAGTGAGATCCCGCTATCAAGAGCAGCATTTTCGCTACATATACGACTACTTCTTCCTCGGTGCTATAACAGTATCCCCACAGTTTACGAACTGAAATCAAAATTATTGCCGCGACAACGCCTTCTGTTGCCACCACGAATACTGCTGTGCAAGCTGCTAAACGAGCTGCTTGAGGTCGTCCAGCGCCTAGTTCATTTGAAACTCTCACGCTGACGTAAAAGACAGCGCAAATGAACTAGTGAAGATACGTATATATAACGAAAAATGTAATTGAAGACGGTTTAAAGACGTTAGAAATTCACCTTGTAGCACCACTTAGTCCTAAAGGTATCATATACACCATCCAACATGTATTAAGGCTGAAATATTTCGAAAAATTTATCGACGTATTGATGAAATGAGATATTCGGATTGAGGATTGATACTAAACTGTTTGATAAGTCGAACCTGATAGAAAGAACTGAAGTCTCGAGCTTCGGATTTGGAAGAAGTCCAGACAACAGAACCATCGTTTCGTAAGACCAAATCTCTAAGCTGTGTCAATAAAAGCAAAAAAGTCTGATTCATTTGATCGTTTTGTAAAGATGAATATCAGAGACGGATTCAAAACTTAAATTTGACGGAATTCTATCTTATGTTATACTACCAGAACATAGCAGCTGATGGAATTGCGAGTTTTAGATACTTCCAAGTATCATGAAACGCCTCTTTTGAAAATCCGGTCCAAGTGCTTTTGCAGGAAGGCGATATTCTGACGTATACGGCTAGCAACAAGAAATTAATCCAGTACGATATGGCGTTAGCGAGAGCAGCACCTTTGTTGCCTAAGCCAGATTTAAAGACGAGAATCCAACAAGTGAATATATGAAGCAAAGTAGTGATTCCGGCACTGAACATCATCGGTAGCACAATGTTTTGAGCTTGCAGAAATCTAATATGACACTGGAGAAATCCGTACGCGTAAATAGTTGGAATCATATAGCGTGCATAACTTCCTGCTTCGGCTGCTATTTCCGGATCTTGTCCCAATAATACGAGAATACGCCCTGCATTAGCCCAAATGAAGACAAGAGGTACACTGACGAGTAGAAGAACGAACATTGCCCTTTGCATATGGATACCAACCATATGATATTGCTTTGCGCCGTATGATTGCCCGCATAAAGTGTCCAATGCATTTGCCAGTCCCATCTGCAAAGCAAGAGACGGTCAAGAACTTTTTTCGTGATGGTATCCAGGATAGCTTACACGCACCTCAACTAATTCCACGAGGTATCTGCTATATCTCACTCGCACAGGTACATGAACTTGGTTACATATGTATCAGGTATGAATGCAGGTAAAGGTATCTCGTGAAGAAAAATCCATCCTACACGTCCCAAGGGGATAGCCCGGTGGTTAGAGAGACAAGTTCGTGGAATTAACTCGTGGAATTAGTTGAACCTACCACAAGTCAGTTTGAAAGCATAATGTTCAAATCCTCGTGGACAGAGTTGCTCGATGCCTCTGCTGATGGGAGTTGGACTGTAGCAGGTACCTCATGGCATTAATCGAGGCGAGCAGAACTAGATACCATAATTGTCAAAACAAAAAAAATCTGAACTTGTACATGTAATATTCCAATCATGGATCCACCTCTAAATTCAATGATAACAATCAATAACAAATGAAGTTATAACAACAACAACATACCCACTGTATTCCCACATAGTGGGGTCTGGAGAGGGTAAAACTTACGCAGTCCATACTTACTACCTCCGAAGAAACAGAGAGGTTGTTTCCAATAGACCCCCGGCTCAGGACAAAAGACAGTGAACAAAGTTGTAATAAAACATGAAACGAGGTGAAACAACAAAAATAAGACACCCACAAAGTAGTACTATACACTATCAAACCGAAACCACACACCTCACCCAAAGAAACTCCAACCGATGTTCAAAGCCCTACGACTACTAGCAAGGCTACACCAAAACACTCCTATCTACTGGGTACGACTCACCTACACGCACTAGCCCTCTAACCTAATTCGATAACAAATGAAATGGACATAAATCAATAGATAAAGTAAGTAACTAACCAACAAGCTGAGACCGGTCACAGAGGCAAAAGAAGTAGCCATAGAAGCACCAGAAAGAGCTAATTCACCAAGATGACCAACAAACATGACAGATATAACCTGTAAAGCAAATAGTGAAAAATTTACTGACATAAGTGGCACTGCTAATACTAACAACTTCTTCACTTCTCCTAAAATTTCATCACATCTTCCCCTCTTCTTACACTCTTCATTTCCATTTTCTGCAATCAATGGATACTCAACATCTTGTCTACTCATTTTTCCTCTATAAAATTTCAGCAATTACTGGCTGAAATGTTAGAATTTTATGATGATATGTACACAGTGTAATAGCACTCATGGTCCAATAAAAAAAAAAAAAGCAGTTCAGTGCACGAAAAGCTCCCGCTATGCACGGGGTCCAGAGTACAATAGCCTATTCATGTGCGTAATCTTATCTTGCAATTCTAATTCTGTAAGAGATTGTTTCCACGGCTTATTTTGAGCTGGCGGTCTATCGGAAACAGCCTCGCAATATCTCATTTCTGAGGCAGTGATATGGACGGTGTACACTTACCCTCACCACGCCCCACTTTATGGGAATATACTGGGTATGTTGTTGTTGTTGTTGATTGTTTCCACGGCTTGAACCTGTGATCTCCTGGGCACATGTCCAGACCACAAAGGTTTATTATACGCAGTCTTATCTTGCAGATTCTGCGAGAGGTTGTTTACACGACTTAAACGCGTGATCTCCTGGTCGCATGTCCAGACCACAATGGTCTATTGTACGCAGTCTTACCTTGTAGATTCTGCAAGAAGTTGTTTCCACGGCTTGAACCTATGATCTCCTCGTCCCGCGTCCAAACCACAAGGATCGATTGTACGCAGTCTTATCTTGCAGATTCTACGAGAGGTTGTTTACACGGCTTGAACCTGTGATCTCCTGGTCACATGTCCATACCTCAAGGGTCTATTGTACGCAGTCTTATCTTGCAGATTCCGCAAGAAGTTGTTTCCACGACTTGTACCAGTGATCTCCTCTTCACATGTTCAGACGACAAGAGTCTATTGTACGCAGTCTTATCTCGTAGATTCTGTAAGAAGTTGTTTCCACAGTTTGAACCCGCGATCTCCTGGTCACATGGCAACAGATTCACCAGTTTCTCCGAGACTCCCTTCAATAGCGCGCGCTCGTGGTCCAAAAAACAAATATTCTTTTGCTACAAATCATAAATTTTAAGTTTATAGGTTCTGGATCACGTAAAATATAGTACGTTATTTAGGAATGTCCTATACGTTACGATAATAAGCTAGCTTTCAAGCAAATATTTTTAAAAAATCACATCTGAGTGAAGTTTGGATTAAAGTTTCAAAATGTGTTCGAACATAGTTATTCAAAATGTATTTCACTTTTAAAAATGAAAAAAAGCATGCAATATAATTTATAACCATAAGTTCTAAAAAGTATCAAACCACAGCTTTCTTAATTTTTTATGAGATAATGGGAATAATGTGCCAATTATTATATTTGTAATCTATTCAAAGATTTGGAGTCATATTCTTGTATTAACCTTTATGAATGTGGATGATATAAGAGCATCTTTTAAAGTTGTGGAATCAAAGTGTATGCCAAAAATATTAAAAAGCTTATACTTCATGTTGAATTATTTTTGAGATAATATCCTATTACCCCCTAGCTATACCCAAAACGGCAGAGACATACCTCAACTTAAAAGGGGGTCCTATTACCCCTGAACCAATTAAAAGTATAATTTTGACACCCTTAGTGCCTACGTGGCACATACGTGACACAATACACTGAAAGTATCCACGTAGGCACACGTGTGTGCCACGTAAGCACTAAGGGTGTCAAAATTATATTTTTAATTAGTTCAAGGGGGGTAATAGGACCCCCTTTAAGTTGAAGTGTGTCACAGTCATTTTGGGTATAGTTCAGGGGATAATAGGATATTTTCTCTTTATTTTAATCAAAAAATGTTTAGGTTGATATTATTAAAAGGAGTGGATTCTTATTGTATGTGGATAGTAATTCTGTAGTGAAATCAGAAATTCATATAAGAAAATTCAAAAAGAATAATAAAGTAACACCTATAAACTAAAGCAATTTTTGAATTTTTTTTTGTGTCAATAGTTCATATATAACAAAGAAAAAAAATTATTTCTTTTATCTTATTTACGCTCTACAATTTTTTCGATAAATGAATTTAATTGAACCCCTTTCCTCCCTTTAGCTCCGCCTTTCTTCGCAACGATACTAGTCCATTGTTCGTGGCATAACGGTAAAAGTTATTCTTGTAACGATAAAAAATTTAGGAGTTTCGAGTTAATTACTGATCTAATAAGATATTTTCCCAAAGAAAGAAAGAGGATGTTACAAATATAAATAGAAATAAATCATTGAATTCCCTTTGTATAACAAGAAAATCTTGAGTAACAATTTGATTATAAGTGTTACATGGACTAGCATTGAGGATCAACTCAAGATAATTAATGACAAAATTAACATGGATTTAATTAATTTAGAGTAAAGCATCTTGTGCTTCTAAACTACGACTATATTTGCACACGCTCCAAGTTCACGGGAGTTCTATTACCCCCGAACTAAATTTTAGCGTATTTTTGTCAACTTTTTTAGGTGACGTGGCACCTTTGATGTGAACCCCATTTTATATAATAAAAGTGTCACGCCAGCATAAAGGGGTGACAAAAATACGTTAAAATTGAATTCAGGAGATAATACGACCCCTGTGAAGTTGGAGTGTGTCGTCGTAGCAATTTTGACCATAGTTTGGGGCTACTGAATGTTTATCTCATTGATTTACTACAAATTTAACTAACAAGAGGTGATAATCTCAACCAATTTCTTGAAATTTTGTGTTGAACTTCCATTTGGTCCAACAGCATTGTGAACTAATTCTTTGTACATTCCAATTTGTTTCTTAAATTCTTCTTTATTTTTAGACAAAACCAAATCAAGTGCAACAATTGTACCACTTTTAGTAAAAACCCCACCTTCAATTTTCACACCAATTTTCCAAACTTTCTCAACCATCCAAGAATTCAAATGATGATCTCCGAAAAACGGCCTACATATTATAGGCACGCCAGAAGCTATGCTCTCCAGAACTGAATTCCATCCTGAGTGATTTATAAAAACGCCGATCGCTTTATGTTCAAGAACTTGTACTTGTGGTGCCCATGACACAACTTTAGCAAACATTTTTGTTTTTTCCAAGAATCCATTTGGAAAATTTGCAATAAACTTCTCTTTAATTGACCATAGAAATGGTATTTTTTTCTCTTCAAGTGCTTCAGCCATTGCTTTTAACTCATTAGGTGGTGGTGTTGCTACAGTGCCAAATCCAATATATGCCACAGAATTAGTTTTTTGTTTGTCTAACCATTCAATACAACCATCTTTGTCAACCACATTTGCTAATGGTGTTGGTGAAGTTAAATTAAATGGTCCAATATTGAGAAAATTTTTGAATTTGGATTTCAGATTTTGGACAATTGGAGGGTCCAATTCTTCAAATGAATTTATTGGTATGGCTGTTCCTTTACCTATTGTTTGGCCCATTTTGTGAAGCATCATAGAAAATGACGTTTTCAGATCTCCTACGACAACTCCTCCAGGTAAATCGCCAAGTCTTACTTCGGAAAAACCCGGAATAAATTTCAAAATTTCATCTTCGCGTCCATCAATTCCTGTGAAAAATGAAATAATTAAGATTGGTCATACTTCAGAAAAACAAATCTTTACATAGACTCTTATTTATACTATCATACTGATAGTCTCTATTTCTTGTACCAATTAGCATTTCAAACCATCATCTTCTCTCATAATTAATTATGACATCTATATCCGACGGCTATTTTCATTCTCACTCATAATGAAATCTATATCCTACCTACTATTGTCATGTCATACTATCAGCTATTTTTGTTCTCACTCATAATGACATCTATATCCTACCTAGTACCTACTATTGTCATACTATCAGCTATTTTCGTTCACACTCATAATGACATCTATAACCGACCTACTATTGTCATACTATCAGCTATTTTCGTTCTTACTCATAATGACATCTTTATCCTACCTTCTATTGTCATAATATCAGCTATTTTCGTTCTCACTCATAATGACGTCTATATCCTTCCTATTATTGTCATAATATCAGTTATTTTCGTTCTCGCTCATAATGACATCTATATCCTACCTAGTAATGTCATAATATCAGCTATTTTCATTCTTTTAACCAATTGAGGAAGAATTTAAAAATTGATAAAGTGTGGTGGGTGAATCTTCTATCTCCAAGGAAAAACTCTCTAATCTCCTGAGGAAAAACTATGAATTTTCCTTTTGGTACTTCAATAATTCGACTCTTACATAAAGTTCTTGTTTCGTCGATTCGAAGGTTGAGGAAGGTTTTTTTTTAATTAATACTAAATCGATATTCAAAATCATTCCATGCATGATCTTTTAAATAGTCAAAGAGCCTTATTTCTCTAATTTCCATAAGGCCCCACCTGGAATACCTTCCAGACCCTATTGAATACATCCTCATGGATTCTGTCATTTCACTAATTCGTATATATATATATATATATATATATTTGTACCTTGGGTCCCAACGTTTTCTCTAATAAGATCGGTATCAACATGCACAGAGAGTGATCCTGCCGCGGAAGTCCATACTGGAATCCAACTAATTCCTAGTTCCTCGGTGATCTCACTCGAAAACCACATAAACGCGTCAGCTATGACACACGTAATCTTCTTGCCTGAGTCATTCTCAGCAGTCGCGATGGCATTTGTCACATTATTTTTCGCGGATTTGAAGAATAAACCTATAATATCTTCGAGTCCACCTTCATCTCCACCTCCATGTACATGACTCTCAGGTTTCCCATCAGGGATATCAAATGGCTTAATATTTGTATTATTATCTTGTGTAAATATTGAAGAATTTGATCTTTTAGTATTGAAAAATGTAAATGTAACATTTGGTAATGAATTTGATAGCCTTTGTATAAGTCCTAGTAAAAGACCAGCATGTGTTGCAAATGGAAATGCAAGAACAGCAACATGTAAATTATTAGACATTTTTTTGGAATGAAAAGATTTTGCAAAATATATATATATATGTATTTTTTTTTCTCCTTCTTTTTTTGGGTTGTAAAAGAAGTTTATTTAGTTATTTATAACATGTGGAAATATGTTAGCCTAGTAAGAAAAAAAGTAAAAAATAATTAGCCTAGTAAGTCCTATAATTAATAAAAAGATGCTTTAAATTAGGAGTTTTTCAAGTTTATTTAACGGTTGTAATTTAGAGGTTGTAATTTAGATCTATATTTTATGGAGAAATTTTTTGTAATAAACGATAGTCAGATTAGGGTCGCGTAGAATTCACTTGAGAGGGAAGCGCTTCCATGCCAAAAAAAAATTCGAGATATCATTCATTCAGAATGAAAGAATTATATGTTATTATATCACGTAAATTTTTTTAACAGAAAAATCACTTTTCTGGAATTTGTCCATTTTACCTGCCAAAAACTGATGTGACAATTAATAGTATAAGTTTACTTGGACTTAAAACTAATACCAAAATTAAAAATAAAACCTAACTTGCAACAACCTAATTAATTTCAACATAGGAAAAGTATAAATCTGAATTATCCGAATTTATTGAGTTTCATATTTGAACTAGCGAGAATGTTAGTTTTTTTATTTGAAAATATCACTCGATCGATAGCAAAACGCACCTCGACTAATTTCTAATGGTGTGTGTAATATGTACTACACTCTCTTTTGTTTGAAAAATCTACCACGTGGCACCAAGTGGAAAAAGATAACTCCGTCGTGCAGTGGTGGAGCTACCTTTGCTCCAGGGATTCATCCGAACCTCTTTCGACGAAAAATTATACTATTTTTAATGATTAAAAGTATTTTTTATACATATATAGTAGATGTTGAACCTCCTTCGATTAGTTTGTATATTTACTTCTCAACCCGCTCAGTAAAAATTCTGGCTCAGCCACTGTCACCGTGGAGCGAAAGTCATAATGGAAATCCAACTCCCAGTCTCAAGTAACCAAAGGAAAAACTGAAACAAGAGTGGAAATCATAGCCACATGCCATATGACTGACGAAATTAACGTGCTTCACTAATAAGATAGAAAGAGTCTTTCTCGCTCGTTTAGTAAAGTCAAGTTCTTGTCCTTATTTTGCAGGTGACGACTACGTCGAGTTGACGGCCGAGAAAGACTCAGCATTTAAACGAGCCACCGATGAATATATTATTTTGCAAATGGGCTAAAGGTTTTAGGAATTTGGGCCAACCTGTGTTCCTTTGAAGAACATTTTAGTATAGGCCTTTTTTGAGATAGTCCAAATAGTCTTTATAAAGAAAAATATTTGTGAATTTATATGCCAATAATATAAGATTATTTAGGGGTCATAAATGTGTTGGGGTCTAAAGCAATCGCTTTAATGGATTTATCATTGAATCAACTGCAACAAAACAAATAATACGATAACTGAAGTAAGGAAAACAACATGTAATACTAAAAGCAAAGACTCGGATAGTAGGAGAGTAATACTAACAAAACTGAAAAGGAAATTAGTGGACACGTTTGACTCTGATTTCGACCTTCATTTTTTCCTATTAGGTTATGTCCGTGGTAAGTTGCATGTGTGTCATATCCTATTTAATCGATCGATCACCTCTCCCCGAGATTTCTTCGTCCTATCGTTACCTCTTGTTATACCCATAATCAACCTCTCACGCCTCGTCTTTTGGGCATTACGAGTCTTCTCTTCACATGTCTGAACTATCTCAGTTTCGCTCCCTCATTGTGTCCACCACAGATGTCACTCCACCTCGTCTCGAATATCTTTATTCCTGATCATATCTTTTCTCGTATGCCCACACATCCATCACAACATCCTCATACCATTACTAATCATTTTCTGGACGTGCGAGTTCTTGACCGGCTAACACTCCACCCCCCGCACAACGTACCTGGTTTAACCACCACTTTATAAAACTTTCCTTTTAAGACTGGGTGACACATTTCTATCACACAAAACACCGATGCAATCATTTGCTAAACATGCAAGTTCTCAACCGGCTAATACTCCACCCCATACAGCATAACTGGTTTAAAAATCTTTTCTTTAATAGATTCATATATATGAATTGTTATTCATGTGACTTATCTAAGTGGTGGTAATAGCTCGTGAATATATTAATGTTCACATAACTCATGAGAATATATTAGTGTCATTTAACTTGCCAATGTATAAAACCATAAAATATCATTTTTTAAATTTAATATGTATAAAGTATTAATTCAAAATTCAATAACTAAAAAAGACTTGAATTTGGAACCCGCAATTCAATTATAAACTTCAAATTTTGAATCTGCATATGCATGTAGTAATGCACAAAATGCATCTGAAACCTTCTCCAAAAAATAACACTATATATACAAAATGATTAGTTTCTTCATGTCTAATAATAATTATTTCAAAACTAAATCTTGTCTTACTCTTAAAGATTTTATGAGTACAAAAAAGAAGTCAAAAAATGGATGGAAAAAAAAGTATATAATATAATAATAATGTCCCATAAAATCAGTTCCCGTTAATTTAGGTCGCATTCACCTGCGTTAATTTAGGCACTTTGGGCATATTAGTCTTGGACATTATATATATATATATATATATATATATATATAGTTTAGGTGTACGCGTCTCGCGCGTGTATCTCACTTTATTGAATTCAAATGTTACACTAAATAGAATATTTGTTTAAATAATAAAGATGAATACAATAATTAAATTAAATATTTTTTGGAGAATTTAATTAATTAAACCTAAGTTTTACTAAAAAATACGATGATTAGAGACATCAAAACAATATAATTAAATCTAACCTTTACACAAAAAATTTCTCAAAGCCATCTGACATTCATCTACTACCTGTAATCTATAACAAAATAATACGATAATAGAGATATCAAAATAATATAATTAAACTTAACATTAACACAAAATTCTCAAAATAAAGATATAATAACAATACAATTAAACTTAATTTTTACCTAAAAAAATTTCTCAAAGCCGACCGATATTTATCTATCACCTTTAAATTCATCTACGACCTGTAAGTTATAATAAAATAATATAATAGTGATTACAAAGCTTCAGTTTTGATGAAAATAGCGAACATTTCGACCCTAATGAATGACAACTTGAATGAAAACAAAGAAGATATATGTATATATATATATATATATATATATATATATATATATATATATATATATATATATATAAATACACACGTTGAAATCTATTATGTTAACAAAAATAATAAAAAAGTTGAGTATTAGAAAATTAAGCAAATAAACCTATTATATATAGGGTATTAAGGACAATATATGTTTCCCACATGGACTTTAATTTCCTAACATCCACACTCATGAAAAGGTTAGCAAATTGTGTAACTATTATCCAAATTTAAAGAGTATTACGACGATTAGAAGTGAAAAATTATAGTTGATATCAAAGTCTTACAAGTTGGGGTAATAAATATTACAATTTATGTTGTATTTTTTATGTTGAAAATATTATTTTAAAGAATAAAAAATAGTAAAAAGATGATTTTGTGTATTGCAGAGTATTTTAACAAAGGACAAAAAGTTCAAACGATATTTGTAAGACCCTTCGCACTTTTAATATGGTATAAGTATATAGAAAATATTAATTAATTTTACTATCACATATTTTAGGAATCCCATGTATTTTAGGAAGTTTAATAGAAAGAAATATTAATTAATTCTCCTACCATATATTTTAGAAGTCTCATATATTTTAGAAAATTTAATTAATATAATAAAAAATAATTAAATAATAGATTTATAAAAAATAGTGAAAAGACAATTTTATGAGTCTTTTAATATATTATAGATTGTAGATCTATGTGTGTGTGTGGAAAAATGTGCGAAAAATACTTGTATTTATGCGAAATTTACAATTACACATCCTCAAATTTTGGGGGGTCCTATGACCCCCTGGACAACTTTTTACCGTATTTAGCTGACATATATTTGATCTTTTCAAACATTTTTTCTCACGCGTTCAATATGTGTGAAATACATACAGTGATTCAAGTGTTAAATATATGTCAATTAAATAAGGTAAAAAATAGTCTTGGCCTTTTCAAACATTTTTTTTTCATGCACTTAATGTGCGTGAATTACACGCAGTGATTCAAGTGTTAAATATATGCCAGTTAAATAAGGTAAAAATTAGTCTAGAGGGGTCATAAAACCCCCCAAAGTTCAGGATGCGTAACTGCAAATTTCGCTAAAGTATAGATATATTCCACACCTTTTTTCCATATATATATATATATATATATATATATTTACGATGTTCGAGTCAATTTATATATATTTTGAATAATCTGTGATGTCTGCTTGTTATCAAAGCATAAGTATCGAACAACTCTATATACTAAAGCTCGGACATTATATGTATATGTACTATGTTGATCTCTATAATGTAGGTCAATTTTTTTTAAAATATATATGTAATTTATGTTGATCTCCTAGCGTTTTTTTTTTTTATGGGTACTTCTTTATATTTTAAATTCTCATGAAGAAAATCTTCGTCCCGGTACTTATCGTAAGTATACGGGGAAGATTTTCGACACACACTCAATAATCAATATTCACGTATACGAAAATGGTCACATACACATACATTTTTTTTAATAAATAAGGTAAAATTCTAAAATATAGTAATGATTAATTAAAATCAAAACTAATGATAAGTTAATTTCTTTTGTCAATAATACGTCATCTTGCTATCAATTATTTGTTTGAATATGTAAATAATTGTGTTCTTTATTAATGGATACACAAGGTAAAATACTATATTTATGTTTTGAAAATTCTATATTATTTTGTAGTATAACTTTTTAGAAATTGTAAAGTTGAAAAAAGAAAATGTCTACATTTATGCACTATAAACTAGACAAATTCAATGAACGAAAAAAAAAGTTTTATTTTAAATAGCTGAACTTTTCTTCAATTTTTAAGCTTCTTAGTAGTGAAGAGCATGTTATAAATAATATTCCTTACACAAAAAAAGTCAAATAAATTATATATTTTAAGAATCCCATAAAAGAAACTAATTCTATACTTTCATTATTATTTCTTCTTCTCAACTTATGTCTCCTATTTTTTTTAGTCTATCCTACCCAAAAATAATGTCATAATTTCTTATTTATAAATAATTTAACTTAAAATATTTCGATTTACTTTTAACGAGGTGATTCATAGCCACATAAATATCTAAAAATTATTGTAGACCACAAGTTTTAAAAGACTGTCACATAAATGGACATTCTATAAAAACAAAGAAAAATAGCATGGAGAACTTCATCAATAAACAACAAAATATTCATCTCTAGTCTTGTTTGACAACATACCAACGATAGATTATCAAATATTCTATTAACTAAACACTATGTAACGATAATTTAGCGATATCGAAAAATTTCTGTCAGTAATCAACAAAATATTCATCTCCGATCTTGTTTAACAATATACCAACGGTAGATTATCAAATATTCTATTAGCTACAATTCAACGATATCAACGATAGATTATCAAAAATTCTATTAGCTACACGCTATTTAACGACAGTTCAGCGACAAACTTCAGAGCTAATTCTTTTTTTTTTTTTAATGAAGGAAACATTAAAAAAAAAAAACATTCTTATAATATAAATGGTCAAAGGGGATTAGATTTCTTTAAACTAAATTCTTTTCTTATCATTATGATTTTTTTTTTTAATTTTCAATCTACAAAACACAGTGTGGTAATCATTATCGAACATGGGTGCCACCAAATAAGTTTGACACTTTAATCCACCAACTCTTTTTTTTGTTTTTTCATATAAATACTATATACTATATATACCCAACCCCCCAAACCAAAAGTACTTAACCAAAAAAAAATAAAAAAATAAAAATGAATTTTTACTATTTTTTGTTCCCTCTTTTGCTACTCTTCATTATTTCATCAACCACCAATGGCCTTACTCAACAACAACAATATGTTATGCAAAAATACACAAATAATAATTTCATTCAACAATTTTTAGCACCACAAAATGCAGCACGTTCAGCATTGAGATTAAAACCATTAGTATGGGATAAAAAATTGGAGAATTATGCAAAATGGTATGCAAATCAAAGAAGGTATGATTGTCAATTAATACATTCAAATGGACCTTATGGTGAAAATATTTTTTGGGGAAGTGGGAACGGTTGGTCGCCAGCCCAGGCTGCAGCAGCCTGGGTTGGCGAACGACGTTCGTACAACTATTGGTACAATAGCTGCAATGGGGAACAAGAATGTGGACATTATACACAAATTGTATGGAGAGAAACAAGAAGAATTGGATGTGCTAAAGTTATTTGTTATAATGGATTGGGTGTTTTCATGACTTGTAATTACGATCCTCCTGGTAATTACATTGGTGAAAGACCTTACTAAACTTTTATTTTTTTCTTGAAAAATGCATTGAGTTGTTTTTTTGTATTTTTTTTTCTTGAAATTTTGTGTTTCTTGATAAGATATGTGAGATTGAGAAAGGAAATTTCTCACCACCTTGATTAATTTTTGTATCAATAAACAACAAGTGTAATATCAATGATTTGAAAGTTAACTATATTACTTATGTTAATGTGGAATTTTTTATTTTTTTTTATGCCATTGTTGAAAGTTTTTTAGGTTTGTTTGTCTGTCATTTCTGAAGAAGATAAGCCATTGAGAGGGAAATGAAAAAAAAGAAAAAAAAAACTTTTTCTTTCGAGATAAATTCAGAATTTGAAATTTATGAGTGGAGTTTATATATATACTAAATTTGCCCATGTCTTGTGCATGCATAGCTTCTTTAGTAGATTTTCAATTTAAATATAGAATTTAGGTATAAGTTATTGAATTTTGAGTAATTCGTGTTTATGTTGAACTTTTTGAAAATGTCAATAACAATAATATATTATGTGAAATTTCACAAGTGAAGTCTAGAGAGGATAGAGTGCACGCTGAACTTATTACTATTCTGTGGAGGTAGAGAGACTGCATCCAAACTCTTCGAAAATGTCATTGAGTGCATATCGAATCCTTCAAAGGTAGCGTTTTTTCGAACGATTCGACACGAGTGCGCCAATGCAATAATATTTTTAAAGAGTTCGAGCAACTTAGATCAGTGTCTCTATGCCTATATCCATCGTTCCAATACGCTCTTCTATAGCTCAATTTTTATTCTAGTACTCCCTTCGTTTCAATTTTATATTTATTTATATCTAACTTTTTTTTAGGTCCGTTTAGAAAGAAAAAAAAAAGAATCTTTCTTTTTGGATAATCTTTAAATTTTAATTTTTTACATAACATATTTAAGATAAGATTAAAAGAATATTTCAATACACTTTACATATCTTTAACTTAACACCATAAGATTCGTCTTTCTTAGTTTCTTAAATCATACATTAAAATTAAACAAACAAATTAAAATGAATAAACTATTACTTATTACTATTATTATACTCCTGTTGTTTCACACACTTTATTTCTTTTCTTCTATCCTTCCAATTCTTTTTTGTTGTTTTTTATTTCTATGTTTTGGAATGAGGGAATAAGTCAGAACAACAGCTGGCAATTTAGAAAAATGAGGAATATTTGGGACATAATTAACAAAATCATAACATAGTCATAGGTTTTACAAAATAATATTTGTTTATAAAGAATCTAAAGTAGAACATTAATTATTATATAAAATAAATATTTTAAGATATCTTTGTTTACCAACATATTATTAGGATCCCTTCGTTCATAATTAGACGTCTCGGATTCCAACTCTCGAGATTGAAAAAAGTATAGTTGAGATTGTCAGCCTCAAAAAATGAATCTTACAATATATGAATTCGAATTTAATCGAATCTTAATACGAATATATATATATATATATATATATATATATATATATATATATATATATATATAATATTGCTATCTAAAACACCAATAATCTGACAATAAGCCGACCAATTGCCAGCCTAATTAAGAGAAGACTTCTTGAAGACTATGCTCCTCTCGGGATATAATTATTATAATTATTCTTATGATTATAATAATAATATTTTTAGAATAATAATAATAATAATATATTTGGTTTTCCAATTTTTTATTTTAAAATATAATGCATTTCTTAAAACTATGTCATTAACTAAAAGTTTTGTGTTCAAACAGTATTAAAAATGTAGAATTCGAGCCTTTAAAATTGAGAAACTCTTATATGAAACGCTTTCTTCTTTGATGACTCCTACGCGATACAAATCAGATGAATTTAAGAGATCAGTGGATATCAAATATGTTCTAATTATACACAGAATCGTGTTCTAATTTTACTTTAATGATTTTGCTCCAGTTCGAGCCTTTAAGAAGTGTTTTCTCTATAATGAAACTGGAACAATCAATATAAATCTAAATTAGTCAAGCTAGCGAGTATCGAATTCCATATGGTTATTTCAAAAGATATATTATATACTTCTACTTCTTCTTTCTTTTTTTCATTTTGTTTTTATTGATTGTCATTTCATTTTCATAATTATTGTGTGTAGACCCAATAAATGACAAAGTGGAAACATATTTTTGTGGTAGAAATAAATACTACTATTTCTTGATTTTTATTGCCACATATCTTTCATGTATTCTCTCTTTCAAAACCTTTATCTTCTCTCTATCCACTTTTTTTTTTATTCGGTGTCCAATATCTGCATTGGAATCCGACTAATTTGGATTCGCTCCGTGTAGGGTCCTATTCGAGGGGAAGCGCTCCCTACCAAGTATTTTTCCATATTCAGGGCTCAAACCCAAGACCTCTGATTAAGAGAGGAGCAACCTCATCCGCTGCACCACATCCTTCGGTGAATTCTCTCTATCCACATTTACTTCCCTATCACTTCATGCACAATAAATACAACTAGAAAAATGATATTCCTTGTTTTTTCTTAAAAAAAAAAAATTATCTATATTTCTTTCTAATTTGCTTTTTAAAAAATGATCCTTTTTTAATAATATTTTAATTTCAACTTTTCACGTAACATATTTAAAATTATAAGATTAAAAGACATTTAATTTATGATAATAAAATTTAAAAGTCTTCTTTATTTTTTAAATTTTATGTGTCAAGTCAAAATAACTCATTCATTTTTAAACTGAGGGAGTAATATCAATATGGTTAATTATGTGAAGTACTCAAATGATGTTATTGTTATCCATTTGTCTTTAACTTTGGAGAACCATACCTCAAGTGCACATGTTACAATACTATAATTTTTAATGATTATAACCATTTTCCATAATTTGATACATGAAACATAATTATTGATTATTTTTAAGAAAATCAATTTATGAATGGATAATTATATAGTCCTTATGCCCTCAAATTGGTCATAATGACTCATTGGATATATTGTAAGTTTGTACCTAGTAATTATTGAACCACTAAATGTTGTCGTGAGTATTAAGTATTTCTTCATTGTTAACACAAAGCTGGAGTTTTGAGTTTCAGTCTTGGAAACGAAGTCGTCTTTAGTAGGGTGTCTTTACTCTTTACCCTCTAAAGTAGGACTTTCTTGACAGGAATTTAAATTTATCGGATGTCAAAATGAGTACTGAACATCGAGTGTGAAATTGAAAAAATAATAATTTGATATTTGAGCTGACAACATAAAGGTCTTCTTGAAGCATTTATGTTGAATCTGATTAGAACCGGTCCACTTTAAATTGGGCCGCTAGTTGGGCTGGGCTTGAACCTCAATTATGGGAGAATTTGAAAAATAGCCAACTTTGGTTTGCTAATCAACTCAAAACTATTTAAACTTTAGCCACTTTTTAGTTTTTAATTATGGGTGTCAAGTGGGCCGGCCCGCCCCGCCCCGCCCCTCGTAACTAACCCGGCCCGGTAAGCCCTAGGGCTTTAGGGTTCCGGGTCCCGGGCCGGTTATTTTTTAAAATGGGCTCGGCTAACCCGACTCGGACCAAGCTCGGTCCAGGCCCGCGCGGTTAACCGGCCCGACCCGAATATTATAATTTTTTTTTTAAAATGAGATTTTGGCTTTTGGGCCAAACTAACCGTTGGCCCAACGGCTATATAGCCGTTTTTGGGTCCAAACGGCTAGTTTGGGCCCATTTATTAAAAAAAAAAAAAAAACTTTAAAAAATATTTTTTAATCCCCCAAAAAATCTATAAATACCCTACAACTTCAAATCATTTTTCACACAATTTTTCACTCTCTCAAATCTCAATTCTCAATTCTCAATTCTCAAATATTCAATATATTTAATTTCTTAAAGTGTTCACTTTAATTTTTTAATTTTTCGTTTACAAAGTACGAGCGGAAGTTTCTAAAGTTGCAATCTTCGGATACTTCCAAAATTTGATATTGTCGTTCCATCTCTTACGTTTAATTTTTATTTATTGTATTAATTGTTTAATATTTAATTTTATTATATTTGTGTATTTTGAATATTTTTAGTTTAATTTAATTTATATTATGGATAAATTAAGAAACCTCGCTACTAAAAGTGTTAAATTTTTCTATCCCAGAAGCGGTAGTGGTAGTAAAAAGCGAATTACTAGCGGTAGAGGTAGTTCAAGTAGTAGATATACCCGTGTGCCTTCGCCCCCGATACCGCTTGGTGCACCTTTTGAGGAAGAAATAGGTGTAGGTGCTCATGATATGGATTATGTAGAAGTTCAAGAAAATTACGGTATAGAAGAAGAAAATGAAGTAGATGCGGTTAATTTAGACGAAGATAATGAAAATATTGCTGAGACACCCGCAGTAGGAGATGCTAAAGTTAGATCTGAATCAGTTAATCTCCCTTCCTATCCTACCAGTGCCCCAAAACCTCGTAAAAGAACTAGTATTGCATGGCAATTTTTTGAACGTATATCAGATATTGAGGTGCAATGCAATTTTTGTCAACAAATATATAAGCATAGAAGTGGAGGCAAGCAAGGGGGTACGGGTACGTTAATGAGACATGTAGCTGAAGATCACAAAAGAGAGTTAAATATTGCAAAAGGTGGTGGGGATGCTGGTGGGTCAACGCAAACTAGAATGGACCTAGCAACCGATCAAGTAGCGAAGAAGTATAATAAATTGAGGGACCGGGAAGAAATAGCTAAAATGGTAGCTGTGGGTTGTTTGCCTTTTAATTTTCCTTCTTCTGATGCCTTTATTCATTATATACAAGCAATTTATAATCCTATGTTTAACGGTATTCCTAGAACGACTTGTCGGTCTGATATTTTTAGACTTCATTCACAATATTGTTTTTATTTATCAACATTGTTAAAAAATATTCAATGTAGATTGTCCCTAACTTCTGATCTTGGTCGTGCTGTAAATAAAAATGATTATTTAACCGTTACTTGTCATTGGATGGATAGTAATTTCATGATGCAAAAACGTATTCTTGCTTTTTTATATGACGAAGATCGTAAACATACTGGATAATTTATTGCTGATTCTATTGTTAAAATTGCCGGATATTATGGTATCGAAAATAAAATTTTATGTATTGCTTTTGATAATGCTTCTAACAACAACACTGCTATAAAAAAATTAAAATCTCCGCTATCTCCGCCCTTGCCTGAAATTTTTCATATTAAGTGTGCATGTCATATATATAATTTAATTGTAAAAGATGGTCTTGAGTTTTTTGAGTTTTATATTGAAAAAATTCGTCTTGCTGTTGATTTTATTCAAGGAAATAATCGTAGATCGAGAATTAAAGAATTTAAAGTTAAATGTCAAGAAAATGGACTTACACCGATTTTGATGCCTGAGGAAATTGATACTAGATGAAATTCTACGTATGAATTTTTAAAAACTTGTTATAAATATAGAATTCCTATTACACTAGCTTTTAACCAACATTGTGGTTCATTTGCTGATTGCATGCTACATAATTCTAATTGGGTTGTAATTAATGATCTTGTTAAGTTTTTAGAAAATTTTTATGTAGCTACGGTTGAATTTTCCGGTGCTTATTATCCTACTGTTTGTAATATTTTGGCATATATAGCCGATATTTCTGGTTTGCTCAAAGAATATAAAAATAAAGAAGGTTATAAAGAAGCTGTTGGCGCCATGTTTACGAAAGTTATAAAATATTTTTTCCCGATTCCCCCTATTTACTTGGTTGGTGATATGCTAAATCCGTGCATGAAATATAATAATATGTGTCACTTTAGTACTCTTATTTATACTAACTTAGAAATAAATACTAACCATGATTCTGAACAAGTACAACCTGATTTGTGGACGGCTACGGCTGATGCAAAGGATTACATAGAAAAATTATATAATCACTATGCTGATTTATTTGATTTAGCCGTACCTACAAATATCACTCCAACAGTCGCTCCTCATCCTCCCGAGGAGCCATCATCTTCTAAAAGGCCGGCACATAGTGGTTTTTCTAATTCGTTTTATGATTTAAATTGTTGGAACAGTGTTGATGAGAGAACTTACACATCAACGATAGAAGTGTATATTTAACGTATACATGTGTATATGTTTTATAAATTAGTATATAAGTATATCTATATATATTGTAATGTATATATAATGTAGTATATTTTATAAGTAGTAGTATATATACATTGAATGGTGCGTATACATAGAATAGAGTGTATATATGTGAATAGATCTTCTATAGACGTGTATATTTAACGTATACATGTGTGTATGTTTTATAAATTAGTATATAACTATACAAATATATATTGTAATGTATATATATTATAGTATATTTCATTTAAAGTATTACATATACATAGAATAGAGTGTATATATGTGAATAGATCTTCTATAGACGTGTATGTTTAACGTATACATGTGTATATATTTTATAAATTAGTATATAACTATACAAATATATATTGCAATGTATATATATTGTAGTATATCTCATTTAAAATATTACATATACATAGAATAGAGTGTATGTATGTGAATAGATCTTCTATAGACGTGTATATTTAATGTATATATGTGTATATATTTTATAAATTAGTATATAACTATACAAATATATATTGTAATGTATATATATTGTAGTATATCTCATTTAAAGTATTACATATACATAGAATAGAGCGTATATATGTGAATAGATCTTCTATAGACGTGTATATTTAACGTATACATGTGTATATGTTTTATAAATTAGTATCTAACTATACAAATATATATTGTAATGTATATATATTGTAGTATATTTGATTTAAAGTATTACATATACATAGAATAGAGTGTATATATGTGAATAGATCTTCTATAGACGTGTATATTTAACGTATACATGCGTATATGTTTTATAAATTAGTATATAACTATACAAATATATATTGTAATGTATATATATTGTAGTATATTTGATTTAAAGTATTACATATACATAGAATAGAGTGTATATATGTGAATAGATCTTCTATAGACGCGTATATTTAACGTATACATGTGTATATGTTTTATAAATTAGTATATAATTATACAAATATATATTGTAATGTATATATATTATAGTATATTTCATTTAAAGTATTACATATACATAGAATAGAGTGTATATATGTGAATAGATCTTCTATAGACGTGTATATTTAACGTATACATGTGTGTATATATATATATTGTAGTATATTTTATTTAAACTTTAAAGTTTAAAGTAGTACATATATATTTGGATGGTGCGTATATATGTGTAATTGTGTATATCTGTATATATTTTTTAAATTCTAATGTAGTATATACTATATATATAGTGTATATATATTGTTTAACGTATTTATAATGCATATAGGTGGGTATATATAATGTATATTGAAAAAAGGTTTTTTTTTTTATATTTTTGACCGATTTTTTAATCGGGTTTGACCGGGTTGGGTTAAGTGGGCCGGGTTAGGGTGGTTTTTGATTTTTTTACTGTTGGGCCGGCCCGACCCGGCCCACTTAGACCCCAACCCGGGCCCGGACCGGCCCTCAACCCGGTTGAATAACACGGGCCGGTTCCAGGTTGGCCCGGCCCGGCCCACTTGACAGCCATAATTTTAATACACAAAACCAGTGTCACTCGAGTGGGGGCTTGACGTGTGATCATAGGCCTTATCTGTGCATTAGATATTTTATTAATTATTGTATTATCCGAGTGGGGCGTGTTGAAGGTCACTGTAGACTATGACAATCAGTAATTATCTCACAATAAACACCATACAGGTAATGCCTTCCAATCATAAGCACAAAAACTATCGACGCCAACTCCAAGTCAAGAGTGGGATAGTTGCGCTCATGCACCTTCGGCTATACTCACATGACCACTTTGTACTGACTAGAGAAATCAAGATATTCTACATTAAATGATAAATATATAGTACTTAAAAGTTTTCATATGCATTCTACAACCGTTGTGAAACATGGCAAGTTGGTAATGGTGCCATCTACGCGTGGTCCAGCTCTCATAACCAATCACTCATATGCTCATTTCGTTCTGACTAGCAAAATCGAGATATTCTACATTCAACGATAAATATATAGTACTTAAAAGTTTTCATATGTATTTCACAACTGTCGTGAAACACGATAATTTGCTAATGGTGCCATCTGCGCGTGGTCCTGCTCTCGTAACCAACCACTCATATGTTCATTTCGTCCTGACTAGCAAAATCGAGATATTCTACATTCAACGATAAATATATAGTACTTAAAAGTTTTCATATGTATTCCACAACTATTGTGAAACACGATAATTTACTAATGGTGCCATCTGCGCGTGGTCCAACTCTTGTAACCGATCACTGATATGTTCATTTCGTCCTGACTAGCAGAATCGAGATCATCAACAAATCGTAGCTGAAACCTTTCGTATGTGTTCCAACTTCCAATCGTTACGATACGTGTCGATTTTCTAGTAGTGCCATGTAGAAATTTTTCAATGGACCATTTTTTGTCAAGTTGTCACCATCACATAGAGCAAATTATAAGAAGAAAAAAGGAGTTCACGGACTCAACATATGCAATTATTAATCAATGCCATGACAAAAAATTGGCCAATTCTTTGCATAAATTGTCAAATGACACCATTATTTTGTTATCTTTACAACCATACAATATTACAAAAAATGATTAGTATGATTGACCCACATAACATGCAATTTTTCTATAAAGGAACACTAATATTGGTGGCGGTGCACTAAAGTGTCCTCCGCTATGCGTAGAATTTGTAGAAGGATCCCATTATAAGGGTGTATTGTACGTAGTTTTACTTTGTATTTCTGTCAGAGTCTATTTTCAAGGACCCGTGACCTCCTGGTCACATGGCAACAATTTTATCAGTTACTCCAAGGCTCTCTTTCGACACTAATATTGGTGATGTTTGAATAATCATCCAGTGTAATCTCATAAGTAAACTCTAAGTAGGTTAGTGTATACACAATCTTACTCCTATTTTGTGAAGGTAGAGAAGTTCTTACGACAGATTCTGAGCTCAAATGAATATATCAAAATTAGTAAAAAAAGAATATGGAAATACTGTAGTGAAGAAACCATATAGGATGTAATAGAGAAAATAAACAGTAAAAATAACAAACGGTACAATAACTGAAGCAAAAGACACACAACATGTAAGAATAAAATTGAAGCATAAGATAGTAGGAGAATACTAAATATATTATTGATAAAGAAACTAGACAATTGATCGACTATCTATGAAACTTTTATTCTAATCTTCGGTCTCCATTTATCAATGATCATGTTCTCAATAAGCTAAGGCTAAGGTGTGACGTGTCCTGTCTAATCACCTCTTCTAAAAAATTTCTCAATTTGCCTCTACCTCTCCTAATTAGATCCACCATAGTCAACCTCTCACACATCTTCACTAAGACATATGTGCATCTCCATATAGAAACTAGACAATGATCGACTACCTATGAACCTTTTATCCTAATCTTCGGCTTTCATATATCAATGATCATGTTCTCAGTAAGCTAAGGTGTGACATGTCCTGTCTAATCATTTCTTCCCAATAATTTTTCGATCTGTCTCTACCTCTCCTAATTAGATCCACCATAGTCATCCTCTAGCACATCTTCACTGAGACATATGTGCATCTCTGTTGGGTTTGAAATCGAGAGCACATTATGCGAAAATTTTTAGTTTGCAAATCATAAGACGATAAATCAGACGATAAAAAAAACAATACTAAAAAGCATAAAATTATTATATGTTTTGGCCAATCGGCCTACATATTATAAAATCTAATATCGAAAACATTAAATCCATTGGGAGAAATCTCCCCCTAAACAAAAACTATTAATGACTACATTGTGGATGCTACCGTGTTATGGTATGAGAAGACGACCTTTCCTCTTAAAAAGAGGTTAGCCAAATATGAAAAAGTTTTATATTTTTTTTTTAGAAAAAAGTAAAAGTAATTATGATTACTTTTATTTTCTTTCCAAGAAAAAATAAAACTTAATTTTGATAAGAAAATGAGTACAAAAACCTAACAAATCTGCTCCTCACATGCACAAATATTCCTGGAACTCTTATATAATAAAGACATTAGCCACATTATTCAGTACTTCAATTCCCAAAGAATTAAACAATCAATCTGTCTCTCTATAACCAAAATAAATAAATAACATGAAGCTTCTTGTTTTCTTTTTTCTCCTATTTTTCCTTTCATCAATCAGCTCAATCCACACCCTAAAAATCCCCTCAAAATCATCATCACCACTTGATCAAACAAGTCTAAAAAAACTTAACAATGAAACAATAATCTACAAAATCTCAAAACAATTATGTTGGAATTGCTTAGGAGAAGCAATACAATTCTTGTTTCATCACAACTTAGTAAGAGCAACAAAAATGGAATTACCTTTAACATGGGATTCAAATCTTGAAAATTATGCAAAATGGTGGGCAAGTTCAAGAAGACAAGATTGTAGACTAATGCATTCATTTCCAGAAGGTGATTTTAAGTTAGGTGAAAATATTTATTGGGGCAGTGGAAATACTTGGACACCAAGTGATGCTGTTAATGCTTGGGCTGATGAACAAAAGTACTATGATTATGCATCAAATTCATGTGTTGAAGGACAATTATGTGGACATTATACACAAATTGTTTGGAAGAGTACAAGGAAAGTTGGATGTGCTAGAGTTATTTGTGACAGTGGTGATGTTTTCATGACTTGTAATTACTTTCCTCCTGGGAATTATATTGGAGAAAAACCTTATTGATCTTCATTCAAAATTTGATAATATGTAATGATTTTTTTCTTTTGTGTGTGTGATATATATAGATGATTATGTATAAATATCGAGTCGATCATGTGGTATAATATAATGTCTTTTTGTTTTGTTTTTTTTAAGCATTCAGTATTCAAAATTTTCTTGAGCCGGGGTCTATCAGATACAGCCTCTCTACATGGACTGCATACATCTTACCCTCCCCAGACCTCACTTTGTGGGAACACACTGGGTTTGTTGTTGTTGTTGCTGTTCTAGTATTCAAAATTTATAAGCTCGACTCGACCTATATGTATATACATAATAAAAAGTCGAAGAGAGGTCTATCATGGACGCATATTCACCAATCAAATAATCTCTAATTGAACTAATTATGAAGATGTGACTATTTAATTCAAAATTTTAAAATATTATCTAACATAAAGAGTAGTAAGTTTTTTTTTTATAATTTTTATTTTATTTATCTATTTTTCGTATAGATTGCCTCAATTTTGATTGGTCTTTAATTTTTGCCTATTAAATTGGTGTTTTTAATTTTTATCCATGTTACTCATCTAATGAAAATTTAATTTGTGGATCAAAGTATTCTTTAGAGAATGTTTACCCAAGGCATACATTTAGCACTACCTAATTCATATTGGCAAACTTTTTAAGAAAATTTTGCTTCAGGACATAACTTGTATAAAAGAAAAAAAATTTAAACGCAATAGTTTAATTTAGGGTCGAGTCGTGGGTCCTCGATCAGGGTTTGTTCTCAAGATTTTGATAAAACCCCCATCTTGCCTGAAATTTTAGGTAAGGGTCAAGGATCGAGTCTGATACACTTTAACACGAAATTAACCAATTCCAGGAGTTGAACTCGAGGAACAGAGGTAGCTGTTCAGGGATCTAATCCGAGAAGATAGCCAAGATAGAGAGAATTAAGAGAAGAAGAAGTGAAATGTTATTATTATGAATGAATTAAAATGTAGTATTACAATTTGGTATTTATAGTAGTTGTATTTATTCATAGCTAACTACCAACTAATGTTGTACCCAACAGATGGGAGTTAACAGTTTTTGGAAATTTTCTACCGTGCAACTGAATTCTAACTAACTAATAACAACTTGCACTTCCACTTAACAACTTGCAAATAACAACTTGCATCAATAACCCTCCTATGAGAGTAGACTTGTCCTCAAGGCTGGAATGAGGGAAACCTATGTTGGACATCAATGAGGAATTCCCAAGTGGACTGAAGAACATCGATGTCAGTCCACTTGATAAGCACCTGCGCAACAGCCTTGTTGCCTCGCTTCACCATTCTTCTTTCCAACACAACTTCAAATAATGGACAATAAGGACGGGAGAGATGAGAGACAGGTAGATGATTGATGACTGAAGGTACCTTATGACACCTTTTAACTGAGACACATGAAAGGTGTGATGAATTAGAGCATCAGCTGGCAACAACAACTTGTAGGCTACCACCCCTACCTTAGCAGCAATAGGGTAAGGGCCATAATATTTAGCAGCTAGTTTATTGTAAGGTCTCACAGCAATAAAAACTTGTCTATAGGGTTGTAGTTTCAAATAGACCCAATCTCCAACCTCAAAGCTTCTCTTAGACCTGTGCTTATCAACTAAGGATTTTATTCTCTGTTGAGTCCTCTGTATATGAAATTTCAGAATGCATATAATAGCCTCTCTTGCAGCTAAGCACCTATCAACCATCTCCACTGATGACTCTCCAACCAAATTAGGAAGATGAATAGGAGTCCTTTGACCAAAAAGCACCTCATATGGAGAGCATTTAATAGTTGTATGATAAGTGGTATTGTAAAACCATTTAGCTAGGGGTAGATAGTGAGGCTAATCTTTAGGACTATCAAAGCAAAAACACCTCAAGTAAGTTTCCAAGATCCTATTTAATACTTCAGTTTGTCCATCAGTTTGAGGGTGGTAAGTTGTACTTCTTTGCAACTAAACTCCTTGTAATGTGAACAACTCCTACCAGAAAGTACATAGAAATATTAGATCCCTCTCACTGGTTATAGTAGCAGGCATGTCATGAAGCTTGAATACATTGTCCAAGAAGCTTTGAGTTATTGATTGTGCAGTGTATAGGTGCCGCAAACCCATAAAGTGCCCATACTTGCTCAACCTATCCACCACCACCAAAATGACCTCTTTTCCCTGAACTTTAGGTAACCCTTCAATGAAATCTAGACATATATCAGTCCATATACCCTCAGGAATGGGTAATGGTTGTAAAAGACCAGGATATACATCAACATCGTACTTACTTCTCTGACAGACATTATATTTATTGATAAAGTATTTAACATCCTGAGCAAGTGACTTTCAGTAGAAAAAAGGATTGTAACCTCTAAACAGTAGTGTCCATACCAGAATGCCCTCCTTCATTAGAAGAATGCCACAACTCAATGGTAGTCTTCCTCAATTCTGGATCTTCTCCAACTACTAATCTGCCGTTCCATCTGAGTTGACCATTACACCAGGTGAAGAAATTAAAAGGTTGATTCTGCAATTTTGTAATCAATAGCTGCAAAGAAACATCAGTAAACCAAGAATCCTTGATCTTGTCATATAAGGGATCATTAGGAGAGGGGAGGGAGATAACCAGTAATTCACAAATACTAGACAAGGCATCAGCAACCTTTGTTATCCACACCCTTTTTGTATTCAATAGAGAAATCGAAATCCATGAGCTTGGAGATGCCAGCAATTTGAAAATCGGTGTGTATGTTTTGTTCTAGCAAATGCTTTAGTGCCATCTGATCAGTTCTGATAATGAAGGAATTATTCAATAGGTAATGTGACCACTTGGAGATAGCAAAAAAAGAGCAAGTAATTCCCTGTTATACACAGACATTGCTTGATGTTTGGGAGCTAATGATTTACTGATATAAGCTATAAGGTGTCCCTGCTGCATTAGAACAACTCCAATACCTTTTCCACTTGTATCAGTCTCAACTACAAATGGCTTTGAGTAGTCAAGCATGGCCAAGATAGGAACAGAGATCAAAGATTATTTCAGCGTTTCAAAACTTGCAGTACATTCTTATTCCAACTAAAGTTGTCCTTCTTAAGTAGATTATGCAAGGGCCTACTTATTGAACCAAACCCCTTGATAAACCTCATGTAGTAGCTAGCAAGGCCAAGAAGCCCCTTAGTTGTTTGATATTATTAGGCATAGGCCAAATCTTTTTAGAATCAGTAGAACACCTTCTGCACTAATAAAATGGCCTAGTTACTCTACCTTAGACGCCCCAAATGCACATTTAGACATTTTAGCATATAATTGAAACTTTAACATCATATCAAATACTGCTTTAACATGCTCAATATGATCAGTCACAGACTTGCTATAGATAAGGATGTCATTAAAGAAAATCAAAACTGTTTTCCTTAACAATAGTCTAAATACTGAGTTCATTAGGTTTTGAAAGGAAGAAGGGGCATTGGTTAACCAAAGGGCCAGTTTCTGTAATTACTCTTGGATTTGAAGTAATTTTTCATCCATTTCTCCAAAAGCTTGCTCTGGATTCTTGTTTCGAGTAACTGGCATACCGAGGATTGCCTTGCTCTGATACCAAAAGAGATGCACTTTAACACGAAATTAATCAATTTCAGGAGTTGAACTCGAGGAACAGAGTAGTTGTTTAGGGATCTAATTCGAGAAGATAGCCAAGATAGAGAGAATTAAGAGAAGAAGAAGTGAAATGTTATTATTATGAACGAATTAAAATGTAGTATTACAAGTTGGTATTTATAGTTATTCATAGCTAACTACCAACTAATGTTGTAACTAACAGATGAGAGTTAACTGTTTTTGGGAACTTTCTACTGTGTAACTGAATTCTAACTAACTAATAACAACTTGCACTTCCACTTAACAACTTGCAAATAACAACTTGCATCAGAGTCCTCGACCAAATCTCGAGTTTTGGGTCTAGGTTAAATTTGAGGCTCGGGTCTTAGATCGAGAATGGATTTTAAGTTAGGGTTGAAGATTAGATCTTGATTTTCGAGTTAAGAACAAGAGTTGAGATTTAGGTCTTGAGTCTTGAGTTGGGGTCAACCCCTTGTTCTAGGGGTTGGTGTCGAGTTCTAAATTAGGGTCGAATTAGGTCTCGAGTCGTGTGCTAGGTTCGGGACTTAGGTCTCAAGTCCATTATTTATCTTGCGACTTTCTATATCTATATATTATTAAAAGAAAAGGATGCAGCCTTCTCATTAATTCAAGTGGCAGCTTATAAAATTGACACGTGTAGCTTTTAAGGATAAGTTAGTTTTTATTAATATATAGATTATTTTTATTATTATTATTTAAAAGGAAAAATTGAACTCAATAAAATTTGAAGGACAAAAATTAAACAAAAACTAAAAAAACAACTCTCATAATAGGCCACTCATGTGAGAATGTTAATGCCTTGACTTTGCTAAAATTTATCCTGAAAATCTACTTATGTTTTTGTACTTGTTTCTAACTAATCCAAAAAATTCCCTTTCTTGATGCCCATTTTTTTCTTGATTCTTTACCTATGATCACCAAAATTAAGCAACCCTTTAAGCCTAAGATCCCAATAACATCAACAACATCAACATCAGTCCCACAATTTTCTAGTTCAGTTTTGAGTTTCTCATCAAAGTCAAAATCAAGATTTGACAGATTGTGGGTTGATGAGAATGGGAAAATGGAATTATTGAGAAAATTGAGTAGAGGGTGTTTTAGGAATAGTATAAAGAAAGGTCAGAAGATTGAAATTGAGTCAGTTAATGATGGTGAAGATGTGTTTGATGCTGCTTCTGCTAAGGCAAAAGTGCAGCCTGAACATCTTGTTATTATGGTCAATGGTCTTATTGGGAGGTAAAAAGATTGAATTTTTTTGTTATGTGTACTCTCATTTTGATGATATGTTTGTGTTTGTTATAGGAATGGTCTTATTGGGAGGTAAAAAGATTGAAATTTTTGTTATGTGTACTCTCATTTTGATGATATGTTTGTGTTTGTTATAGGAATGGTCTTATTGGGAGGTAAAAAGATTGAAATTTTTGTTGTGTTTACTCTCATTTTGATGATAAGTTTGTGTTTGTTATAGGAATGGTTTTATTGGGAGGTAAAAGATTGAATTTTTGTTGCGTTTACTCTCATTTTGATGATATGTTTGTGTTTGTTATAGGAATGGTCTTATTGGGAGGTAAAAAGATTGAATTTTTGTTGTGTTTACTTTCATTTTGATGATATGTTTGTGTTTGTTATAGGAATGGTCTTATTGGGAGGTAAAAAAAAAAAAGATTGAATTTTTGTTTCATTTACTCTCAAATTTGATGTCTTTAAGGATATGCTTTGTGTTTATTAATGTAGTAATACTATGGTGGTTGTTATAGGAATTTGTTATGTTTACTCTCATTTTGATGATATGTTTGTGTTTGTTATAGGAATTTGTTAACTTGTGAAATACTTAGTATGAGGTTCTTGATTCTTTTGTTTTGGCATCATTGTTTGCATTTGTTGTAACCGGTAAAGCAGTGGCGGAGCCAGGATTTTCATTAAGGGGGTTCAGAAATAACATACGAACAAATCGAAGGGGGTTCAACATCTACTATATACACATAAAAAATAATCTTAACCATGTATAAATAGTATAATTTTCCATCGAAGGGGGTTTGGATGAACCCCCTCGCCAAAGGGTAGCTCCGCCCCTGTGGTAAAGTTGTTGTCGTGTGACTAAGAGGCCACGGGTTTGAGCTGTGGAAACAACCTCTTGCAGAAATGCTATAGGTACGGTTGCGTACAATAGACCGTTATGGTTTGGCCCTTATGTTATGTGTTTGTTAATGCAGTTATACTATATGGTTATTATAGGAATTTGTTAACTTGTGAAATATAGTACTATCTCCGTCCCATTTTATGTGGCATCGTTTGACATGACACAGTAATGACTTTTTATTATGGCCAATGGTCTTATTGGGAGGTAATAAAAAATTGAATCTTTGTTTCATTTACTCTCAAATTTGATGTCTCTAAGGATATATTTTGTGTTTGTTAATGTAGTGATACTATGGTGGTTGTATAGGAATTTGTTTAACTTGTGAAATAGTAGTATGATTTTCTTGATTCTTTTGTGTTGGCATCGTTAACAGAAAGCATGAAAAAACATTATGAAAAAGTAACAGTAACAACAAAATAGTGTGATAGTCGAAGTACAAGAGATAGTAGACAGTAACAGAAATTGAAGGACAAAAAACTACGCGAGAAATACTACAACTACTATATGCGAGGATAAGCAAGACAGATCCTGTTCACAGATTAACGAAAATGTGCAAAAGCTTTATTTTCCTTTGCCATCTTATGAGTCTCTTCCTTTTTGCGATACGACCTACTCGCCTTCTACCCTAATCCACGTCCTCCACAACTTCATATCTAAGGTCATGTTGGTGAAACATAAAAAGTGAATTGGCTAAACGCTGGTTTCATATGAGACGATAGTGAGAGAAAATATGCAAGTTCTTGTAGGGATAAGTGCTCCAGATAGTGAGAGATGTCTGGAGACTTATAGGCTTTGTTGCTCGGACTCTTGAAACATGCCGATGAGTGCGTGTCGGATCCTCCAAAAATAGTGTATTTTTGAAGGATTTGACACGGGTGCGGCAACTTTTTTGGAGAGTTCGAGCAACTTAGCTTATAGGGATGTGCCACATTAGGTCCATGGCTTATGCTCATATTGCATGATGAAGAATTTGAAACTCAATTTGCTATTACATTTACAACAACATACCCAGTGACGTCTGGGGAGGGTGGTATGTATGCAACTTTACCCCTACCTTGTGAAGGTAGAGAGGTTGTTTCCGACAGAACCTCGGGTGAACTTACTATTACATTTCTCGAAGAAAAATAATAATTTGCATCTCAACTTATAGCCTGCTAGTAACTGATAAGCGCAGCAAAAATTCTTAAATGTACTTTACTCTCTCATATTTCTTTCTTCGGTAGGTACGTCATAGCTCCTGTATGAATGGTGTTCTATTTCCTTTCTATTTTTATTTTTTTGGCATGGGAGTGGAAGGGAAGAGGAGCATTTGTCTGTATAATTATAGCTTAAAAAGAAGTAGTTGTGCGAAATACGATCTATTGATAGCTTTAGCAACAGTATCTCTAGACTTCCATGCAGAGGATCCATGTTAAGACAAAGAGAAACGGAATAAACTAGAAACAAAAAAAACAATCAAAGTTGCAAATTTAACTTAGAAATTTAGCAAAAGCATCATTTTAATAAATTGAGGGATAATGCTGATTTTCGTTGGCACTTTGTCGTCATGTCATTTCTTACAAGTGCTGAAATTAGAGTGTTATAGGGAAACGAGAAAATATTATGAGAAAACTTATGTGTATGCTTCGTAGAAACTCCCTGGCACATTTTTTATGAGAATTTAAAATGTTGCATACTTTTCGAGTGCTACCAAAATTTCATTCAATCCAAATTTCTTAATAGTTTATTTCTGCCGCTTTGCAGTTCTGCAGATTGGAGATATGCTGCTGAGCAATTTATCAAAAGGCTCCCTGATAAAATTGTCGTACACTGTAAGTTCAACTTTAGTGATAATATTTTGCTTTTTTTTTTCTTCCCCTTTTTGTGGGTTGGACTTCGTCAAATGTCTTCCAATTGGGTGGCAGCAGGGTTGTATCGTTTTTACCTTTTCAGAACTACTGCTGCTACTTCAAATGTAAGAATTTATTTGTGACAGCATAGGGATCACTCTGCTGCAACTGTGCATGGCAATTATGAGATTTCTTTAATGATAATTTGAGGTTTTCCAAGGATTAATGAGCATGAAAACCATGTCCCTTCGATGTTTTCATTAACATAGAAGGAGAGGCTTGGAGTCGAAGAATATAAGAGGACAACAAAAGATATGAACATCTGAAACGACATTAGGCGTAGTGGGGTTACGCAAGGACCTTTTTGATGAAATCAGATATATACTTTATCTGAGTATCTTTACCTGAAGTTGACCACCTCCACCAGATAAGGAGGCTCAAGCATCAAAAGAGGCAGCAAAAACGCTTAACGAAACTTGGAAAATATTTCATGCGTCAGGTCTACCTAGGCGAAATGCACATGGAGTCTTTGTAGGAACTGTTGAAAAGTTTGTTCATGTGATCTCATGAATCGGGATCAAGCATCAGTGCAGATAATATGTAAGTTCCTTGCTCAGTATAATTTGACAATGAAGTGGACTTTGGACATCAATCTCAAGGTAAATGTGAAGTTGGAAGTTATCAGTTGGTTTACATGGCTTACGGTTGGACTATGTCACTTTAGGTTGTGACAAACTAGTAGGTTATGCGTTTAGTTATATCTTTGCTATATCAGAGATCTATTGTAGAAACATTGTTAAACATTATCAGTATTATTTTTCCATCTGGTTGTGGTGATGGGTAGAATCTTCAAAAAATAGCCCGTAAAGCGCTACTTCGCGTATAAGTGCCTGCACTGAAGTGCTGCTCAAGTGAGGCAAAGTTCACATCCTGAATTGAAGCAAATTTTAAGCCTTAACTACATCTCAATTGTGCCCTTGATAATACTGTCCAAAATTTTCAAATTTTTTTTTCCTTTCTACGTGTTTGCGATGGCGATTGATTGTTGCATATCGTAGCCACTGAGATGAACTAAAGTTGTTTGAACTGACGATAACGCCTTGTGACTTGCCAGGTAGTGAGTGCAATTCTTCAAGGTTGACCTTTGATGGTGTTGACAGGATGGGTGAGAGACTTGCTAAAGAGGTACTTCGATAATGGCTTTCTGATTATTATATGTTCTTACGGAATGTATTCTATTGCTTAGCAAATGTAAGTCTGTTAGAATAAGTAATTTGAGGCTCGGAAAAAACCTGCTGCTTTATAGTGCAGGTGGAGGATGTGATCAGACGGTGGCCTGGGGTGCGTAAGATCTCTTTTGTTTCTCACTCCTTAGGTGGCCTTGTAGCAAGATATGCCGTTGGGAGGCTGTATGAACCTCCAAAGATAACAGAAGTACTCGATCTTAATGGTTCCGGCTTAGTCCGGGAAGAGAATGTATCGGACCAGTGTCACAAGCAGTCTTCGGAAGAAACTGTTGCTGGGTTGGAACCTTTGAACTTCATAACAGTTGCAACTCCGCATTTAGGCTCAAGAGGGCATAATCAGGTGATCCGTTATCTCACACTCGGTTTCTTCATTGGTCGATTTTTTCTGCAACTTTAGGTATATTACTAGCTGGATTTCAAACTTCGTTGTAGTCATTCCACTTCAAATGCTTAATTACTTAAAAGGTGAAGTTTACTTAGGCAAGTTTGAGCATAGGCATTTATTAAAAAGCTTCTCATATCGAAATATGTTTGCTGCTTTCGTTTTCAACTTTTTTTTCTTGTGACTAGTGGATAATAGTTGTCCATTCAGCTTTTGCTGGTTGGCGCTAAATTACTAAAGCAAGCAACTTCACTAGAGAAGGATGATCAGTCTTTCCTGTTTCCGGGGTCTATCGGAAACAACCTCTCTTCTTCATATGAGGTAGTAGTATGGACTGCGTACACTTTACCCTCCCCAGACCCCACTTTGTGGGAATACACTAGGTATGTTGTTGTTGTTGTTGTTGGCAATCCGTCATCTATGCTTCAATCCTACACTAGTTGAAGTAGAGTATATAAATTTTCTGCCTTATTTCAGCTTTCATCGGGTCTATTTCAGTACATACTGCTGAATAAGTTGTCGTTTAATACAAATTGGTAGTTCTCTACAATCTCGCATTTATCCCTACATTGAGATATATGTCTCAAGCCAATCTAGCAAATTTCATGGTAAATGATGGACCTTATGTAAGTCTAGCAATAAGAAAGCTTTAATACCTACTAGTCAGTCACCTATACGGATCATCTGCTCCGATTAAGTTTTAATCTTCGCTAAATCGAATGGGATCCAAGAGCCTGAAGGTACTTTGTGATAATTTTTCTCCCTATGAAGTCTATCTCTTCTGCTGTTAGCACATTCAAATTCTACAATGTTTCACGTACAGACGATGCATATTGAGGTTTTCTTAGGACATATTAAGACCATCTTGACGGACGTTATCTCATTTATTCTTTATTTGCTACGTGCACGCTCTGTCAAATGTTATCATGTTTCAATCTTGTATGGTTGCACATTCATTTTTTAATAGACATGGCGACAGTTCATTTTAGTATATGTGTTTCTTTGATAGTAATTAGTAACGTTCTTGTGTCAAAAACATTTCTATTGAGCTTTCCTTATACTTTGTTCTGTCCCTTCATATGGGATCGCTTATCCATACAGTCGTCCTCCATTTCGGTGATTTTTTTATTTTTTTATTTTTTGTAATTTAATGATTTTCTGAGCCGGGGGTCTATCGAAAACAACCTCTCTATCTCACATCTGAGGTAGTGGTATGGACTGCGTACACCTACCCTCCCCAGACGCCACTTGGTGGGAATATACTGGGTATGTTGTTGTTGTTGTTGTAATTTAATGATTTTAATTTTTATCGTTTGACTCTGAGGCTTGAAGCAGTTATTGTTGTTTAAATTTTCATCAAAAGCTTGCTTACCTAAATACATCAGTTAACTTTTGATGTCTAAATAAAATTTATTTCCTAGATCACTTCAAAGACCATACTAATTGTGTTCTCTTTGTAATTTTTCGCTGTTTTATCCAGCTGCCACTTCTCTGTGGTCTTCCTTTGCTGGAGAAAGGCGCATCGCAAACTGCTCACTGGATTGTCGGTAGATCTGGAAAGCACCTATTCCTCACCGATAAAGATAACGGGAAGCCTCCCCTCCTCCTCAGGATGGTCAACGATTCAGACGATCTCAAGTTCATGTCAGTATCAATTTTAATATCTTTTTCTTATCGAAGGATGTTGTTGTTGTTGTTATTATCGAAGGATGTGGCAAATGCATTATTGTTTAACATTGTTTTTGGCTTTCTCTGTAGGTCAGGATTACGCTCGTTTAAGCGCCGAGTGGCATATGCAAATGCTAACTACGACCGTATCCTATGAGTTCAATTTTTCTTTTCTGGTCTCCTTATAATTTCTATGCTTTAAGCACACAAATACTGCTCGTATAGTCTGCAAATTTTTTTTGACGCGCGAAACCTTTTAGTAGCTATATTTCGGCTGTAAAACTCTTGGGGTTTGGGATGTTCATTTGATTGGTGTAGCCAATATAAGTTAGATGAACTATTTTTCCTGATCTTAATCAGTTTGAAATCTTTTAATAATTCTGTTTTCTTGTCAAACATTTATTCCGAGATCTTGCTACGGCAGCGGAGATTTTCATAAATTTGATATCATCTTATAAAATTCCTGTTCTTGAATACAAACCTTTAACTTTCCATCTCTTCCTTCTTTGGATTCTTCGACAGTAAAATAATCGCGGACGCTCTTTAAGCACCGTTGACTAGAATCCTTTGTCTTAACCTTTTCCTGGTGCTGTTCGGCTTTACGTACCATTCGAGGCCGTAAACGGTAGTTTAGGTTCTACATGACATGGTCATATGAAATTTACCAAAACTAGAGTTATTTTTATTCTTAACTCGTCTCTAAGATGTTGTTGGATGGAGAACATCGTCAATCCGTCGTCAGGATGAACTTCCAAAGGTTGGTATTCAGTTGACCGATTTGCATTATGTGTGTTAAGAGTACTAATTTGTTGTTTTATATATGTAAAATGGTTTTCTTTTCTTTCTTCTCCAGTCTAACCTTCAAATAAAGGATCAGAAATATCCACATATCGTAAACATTGAGCAAGAAACAACTTTGGCAATTAGCCATAAAGTATCTTCGCTGGAAAGGAAGGAAATGGCTGATTTAGAAGGTTTGTAAACCGTTTAGTTTTATTTTTGAAGCATTCCCGAGCTCCAGACAAAGAAAGAAAATGAAAATAATGTAATAATAGTAACGATACTTGCGGAAGGGGAGCCTTGGAGTAACTTAAAGTTGCTGCCATGTGACCAGGAGGTCACAGGTTCAAGCCTTGGAAACAACCTCCGGCAGAAATGCAAGGTAAGGCTGCGTACAATACACCCTTGTGTTGGGGCCCTTCCCCAGACCCTGCGCATAGCGGGAGCTTTAGTGCACCCCTTTAGTAACGATACTTGCGCCATCTTTTACTTCAACAGTAGTTTATCAAATGTGCATCACACGTTTTCACTAATAAACGTTTTCACTAATAAAGGTTATTCTTATCAGAGATCAGTAATGCTTTCTGTCTCCGCAGGCGGAGAAATTGTTTGATATCGATTAAGTTATCCTTTAATATTATTTCATAAAAAACAAGAAACCTTTAGCATTCTATCCTCTGATATGTAAAAGATTTTGAGCAGTAGGATGTCAGCAACGCGGAGTACCATTCACCAACGCTGAGTAGCACACGCAATACTTTATATTGAAAGTTTTCTAATTAGAATAACATTTTAAATTGACAAAAGATTTCGGGAAGCTGAGACCATTTTCCATGGTTCCTCACTTGTGAATTTAATTGGTTATGTTGATGTTGATGATGATGAGGCCATTTTCGATGAGTCCAGGACTGTCCTTCATTTGCTTAGATAGAATAATAATAATAATAAAGCGGATGTAGACCGATAGTGATTTGGATCCTTGATGACCTGCGTATTGCCGATTGTTTGTGACAGTCTTAGTTCTTTATGTATTCTTCAGCAGATTACTGTAACTAATAGCAAATTTATGTAATAAATCTATTCATTCTTATGGCATGCCGCTCCAGAGATTTTAGAAGAGGATTTCGTTGATTACTAACATCTTAACGACAAGCAGTACATTTTCTTCAGTATTCAGATCTTCTTTTGTCCTTTTTCTTCTTTTGGTAACAGTCTACTATGTGGTTATTTGCCGTGCGATCTTTTGCATCGTTGGGGTTCTCACATAACCTTTCTTTTTCCCATTTAGAGGCGATGATTGAAGGCCTTACACAAGTACCATGGGAGCGAATTGATGTTAGCTTTCATGAAAGCAGACAACGATATGTTGCACACAATACTATTCAGGTAAGCTTTAGATTCATTATTCTTGCTGATATCTTCTAGTTAAGCCACACGTACTATATATTTTTTTCCTTGGACTTGTGTATTCGACTTCTTAAATTTTAAAAGTTTTGACTCTCGTACTTTCTATATTATTCGAGCCTTTTGCTGAAAAGTGAAAACTGTTTCTTTGCTTATTCAAATGGACGAGTAATTAACAAATCAAAACTTCTTGTTCATTTTCATTCTATTCTGTTGGTTACGGTGCAATTGTAACAGTATGCTCCCACTCAAAGTTTCCTCTTTTTGTGATTATCTCTACATGCATTCTCTCGTCTCTGGCTTCCTGCAGTAAGCAGCAGCAAAGTAGCGGGAGTACTTTCTGGTCATCACCTTTTATTGGTCGTCTATTATGTGCAAACAGATGTCAGCGTGAATACGACTTTCTGTTTTTCAATCAAAACGGTCACACATATTAGGAAAAGTAAGAAACTAGCTGTATTTTATCTGTCTGCAATCTAAAAGCTTACACTTATCAGGTCTCGTAAGCATGCAACGCCCTTAGTACATTCTGACTTTGGCATTTAAAATGTGAATTTTTGTATTATTTTCTTATTGGAATTTCTTTATAGTGTTTTCTTGTGCTTATTTTATGTACTTTGTTTCATTTAGGTGAAGACTTATTGGCTAAATTCAGATGGCGCAGATGTGATTGAACATATGATCGATAACTTCCTTCTCTAATTGTCTGTCATCGAGGAATTGTCTGTCTTGGTGATAGCTCCTTTTGCTTATCATTGCTAAGTCCTAGTCACAAGCATGACCGCGAATTGAAGCATCATCGCTAAGTCCTAGTAACAAGCATGACCGCGAACTGGAGCATTATCGCTAAATTATTGTCTTGTATGTATTTGTATCTTCAAGAACCTCACAATGTTCCCATTGATCAGAATTTTCTCATTTTTCTTTCATTTGTGCTTACTGTATTTTGTTGACAGATTGCTTTGTGAGTGATATAATAGAAAGAAATGTTCAGTTGATCAATCAATCATACATTTTGATTTGTGGAAAATCTTCTGTTTTCTTTCAAGAGAAAATGCACTGCGCTGTTTCCATCCTAAACTATACACGAAATTGTCGAGACACACCTGAACTTTAGGAGGGTCCTATTACCCCGGACTAATTAAAACCGTATTCTTGGCAACCTTAGTGCCTACGTGGACCTTCAGTGTGTTGATTCATTGAAGTGCCACGTAGGCGCTAAAGTTGCCAAAAATACGATTTTAATTAGTCCAGGGGTAATAAGACCCTCCTAAAGTTCGGGTGTGTCTCAACAATTTCGTTTATAGTTGAGGATGGAAACAGTGCATTTACTCTTCTTTCAATCGAGATCACAAATTACATCTAATGAAGTAAACTCTTGAAGGTCTTGTTCAAACAATGTCAATTCTTCATCAGTCATAATAGCCCAAGCTTCAATTCCACCAGCAAATTCTGCAGAATCTAACAGAACAACATTATCTTTCACTCCAACGATTGCGACAACCTTCAAAATAGACTCACCCCATCCGAAGTTTGCTTCATTAATCGGAAAGTTGCACCAACTTCCAATTGTTAACACGCGAACATGGCTCCCTTGACTCATGATCAATTCTCCGAGTTGGTTAAAATTACTCTTAACGAACTCAAAACCACCCTCTCCGCGGATTTTCTCCATGTAATTACCAGCAATTCTCCCAATCGCGCTCTTTATCTTCCCAACCATAGACAACCAATTGTCACCTACACTTGCTATAGCATTTGTTATCAAGAAGAAGTTCCCAAATGAGCTTTCAGGCAAAGGTGGAACTATCCTTTGCCTTACATTCATTGGGATAACAACAACTGAGTTGCATCCTTTTGCAACCATGAAACATTTCCATAACAAAGCACTTACTACTTCTACACGCGTCGCGTTTTCATTGTAACCGTAGTTCATCAACTTACTCTTCATTTTAGCTATGTTTGGAGCAGTAAAAACGAATCTTTTTACTGCTAGCTTTTCAGCGACAGGCTGAATCGCTACGCACTTTTTGTCTGGCGTGTCATCAGTTGTCCCTCTTGGCGGAAAGATTGATGATAAAGAGACGAAAGTAGAGTCTTTTTTCACCTTGTTGTTGCCTATGTCACTTGGATTCTTCAAAAACACCGGTGGGTGCGTGTCAGATCCTTCAAAAGAGTCCGCGCCACATTTGTTGTTTCTTAATCCTTCGCTCGCATCGCACCAGTTCTTGATGAATGTACAAAGGCTAGAAGCATCACCAATCTTATGCGTCATGGAGATACCAACCGCTATGCCACCACAGTCGAATAAGTTAACTTGTACGGCTAAAAGTTCTTGAAAATTCGACGAGGTGCCATCTGAATTATAAGGTGTTAACTTCACCAATTCACTGGATTTTGGGTTCTTGACGATGTCGAAAACTGAACCATCCACTTGTGTTTCTTGATAGTAAACTCCTTCATCATTACAATCAATTGAACATTGAGACTTCATTCTTCCAGCCAAAGGATAAAACTGAGTTAAAGTTTGTGAAAGTGAAGTCTTCAAGTGTCTGCATATTTGTGATTGTGTGACCGTTTCACTTTTTTTGTAGAACAAAATGAGTGGAATTGAAGAATGAGGTATTATTTCATCTATGAAAGATATCTTATGCTCTCTAAGTTCATCTGGAGTTGCAGATGATGGCTTGATAACCTCTTCACAGATCTTGACAACTTTCATTTTTTTTTCGTCTCGAGACGGTAAGTGAAGAAAGTAACTTGTTTCTTGTTTTTATAAGCGGCCGCGTTAAACTTCTATACACTGACAGTGTAAACTTTTCAAGAAAATAAGACGAGTGATCGATCTTCTACGATAGGTTAAAGAAGAATCTTCTTCTCCCATGAAGAGACAAATGCTACAAAGACAATTGCAGATTAAGTCCTTATCACTGTGTTTAGTATAATAATTATAGTACTAATTATGATAAAACAATGTTGTTTAAGTGAACTGCTTTATACAGGCTTTTTCATAAATAATTCAAATTGTTCTTTGACTAAATAAAATAAATAAAGTTAAAGAGCTTTAGTCCTTGTCTTGTGACTGTGTCTGATAGTAACTAATGGATAAATGGAATATATATTTCAATAATTGAATTTGTGGAATAGTTAGACTATTAAGTCCTTGTCATGTGTTTGTGTATGATAGTAAAAGGCATCTCGGTGCATTAAAGTTTCCGCTTTGCGCAGGGTCCAGGAAAGGACCCCACCACAAGGGTATATTGTACGCAACCTTACCTTACATTTCTGTCGGAGGCTGTTTCCAAGGCTTGAACCCGTGACCTCCGGGTCACATGGCAACAACTTTACCAGTTACTCCAGGCTCCCCTTCTGATTGTGTCCGGTAGTAACTAATGAAATAGTTCAATTTTTTTTTTAGTATCGTGCTCAAGTCTGATATCAGCTTTAAGGCTAGTCGTAAAGTCCCACTTTGAGAGGTAAAGCGCTCGCGACTCATGAAGGCAACTATTCTCGAACCAGAAATTGGTTAATGAAACTTACCGCCCCACCACATCCTTTGGTGGTAATACTTCTCAACTATTAGTTCAGGTAAGGAATAGTTACAAATAAATGCAATACCAGGAGGTCACGGGTTCAAGTTTTGAAAACAGCCTCCGGCGGAAATGCAAGGTAAGGTTGCGTACAATACACCCTTGTGGTGGGGCCCTCCCTGGACCCTATGCATAGTGGGAGCTTTAGTGCCTTTTTTACTTAAAGTAGAATTTGCTTGACTTTGTGTATTTCTCACTTAATCTGTCGAAACAGATAATACATATATGATCGGATGTATATGTAGGTATTAGGTAAGGACTGCTTAGAGTTGGATGCGAAATTCCTAATTCAAACCGAAATGTCAAATGAACAACAACAACATACCTAGTGTAGTCGCACAAAGTGGGGTCTAGTGAGGGTAAAGTATACGCATTTCATACCACTAACTCAGGCTGTTTCCGATAGACCCCCTGATAGTCAATAAAGTGAGAAGAAAACTATAAGATTTCAGGTTCAAATCCCGTCATTCTTTATGTTCTTCGAGGTTGCTTGGAGCCAATTCGAGGAACATTACTAGCCGAAGCAAAGCCTCATGAGCCAACGAAAACACCGGTATGTTCATTTACTTTTATGTAATGCATTTGTCTGCAACGTGATATCATTATCCGTCTTGACACCAATGTTTCTTCCACTTCTACTTGCGATGTGATACTTGAAAAATGCGTTAGGATTCTCTCCGATTGAAAAAGACAGTATCTTTCTTTCGCTGAGAGACTAGTTCTTGACGCGTTGCCTACTTATACAATGTCACCCTCCCTCCTTCCTTCATAGTAACGTAGCGATTTTGTGTGTCAATGACATAAGGAGAACAAGGCGTTCGACCTTGTTAAAGCCATTTTTTGGAGCATTTGAAAGGAAAGAAATGCCAGAATCTTTGCTCAACTGTTTGCTGGTTTTTCTCTTTCGCAATCTTTCAGTTTTTTAGCTGTCACTCGAATCCTTTAAAACTGTTGTCACACTCGTATCAGATCATCCAAAAATGCATAGCTTGGAGGATCCGTCACATACACCTGACAATATTTTTTAAAAGTCCGAGCAATGTAGATTTCTAGTTGACACAATTTTGTACGTAGTGCTTGCATCAGCTAGACTATAACAACGACAATAACAACATACCCAGTGTAATCCCACAAATGGGGTATGCGGAGGGTGGTGTGTATGCAATAGAGAGGCTGTTTCTGGTAGACCCTCAGCTCGATTAAGCATATTAAAGAAAATACAAAAGCGAAGTAGTCACGTTAAAAATAACTGATAAAGAGAACAAATAGCAACAACAAATAATACGCCAACTAAAGCGAAGGAAACAAGATAGATCGCTGAGAGCACTAAACAACGCTCGACTACCTACTAACGTTGTATCAGCTAGACTCATTCAACAACAACAACATACCCAGTGTATTCCCACAAAATGATACGAAGTCCATACCACTATCTCAGATGAAGTAGAGAGGCTGTTTTGGATAGACCCCCGGCTCCGGACCATCAGCTAGACTCATTATAATGCAAATTTCAGCAAAATTCTGGCAGCCCCTAACTTTGTGGACACATGAAGAAACAGAATTTCACTTCTTGTGCCAAGTAATGAAGTCATTTTCTTTGAATTCTACTTCAATTCAGCTTGAATTCAATACTTTCTTGGAATATAAATATAACAACACAAAGAATATACCTACTTAACATCTTTTCTTCATTTCTTTTCAACTTATGGACAAGGATAATATCATTTTCCTCTTCTTATTAGTACTAATATTTTTCACTCTTCAACTTCCATCAGCTTCTGAGATGTTGATTTCTGGTAGTCGTAGACGCCTCCAAGGCGAATGGAGGCTGTTGCAGAAAAGCATTGGCATATCCGCGGTGCACATGCAACTCCTGAGTAATAACAAGGTAGTTATCTTTGATACAACGGATTTTGGCCATTCTAACCTCTCACTTCCAGGAGGGCGTTGTCGCTATGACCCCAGTGACTTGGTCTCACGCGAAGACTGTTCTGCTCATTCTGTTTTATACGACATTGGTAGCAACACATTCCGGGCATTAATGCTTCAAACTGATCCGTGGTGCTCTTCTGGTGCGGTCCTCCCGGATGGAACATTAGTCCAAACCGGAGGATTCAATGATGGGGACCGTGTAGTACGTACATTAGCGCCTTGCACGGGTGAGAACTGTGATTGGGTGGAGCACAACCGTACTTTAATTCAACAAAGATGGTACTCGACTAACCACATCCTTCCTGATGCACGAATAATCGTGGTAGGGGGAAGAAGACAGCATAACTACGAGTTCTACCCGAAAATTTCTGGACTATCTGCTTTCAGGCTAAAATTTCTTAGTGATACGCGAGATGGGGATCACGAGAACAACTTGTATCCGTTTGTGTTCTTACTACCAGACGGGAACCTTTTCATTTTCGCGAACACGCGAGCTATAATTCTTGACTACAAGAGAAATAAGGTGGTGAGGAAACTGCCTTCAATTCCTGGTGGTGAACCAAGGAACTACCCAAGCACTGGCTCAGCAGTCTTACTTCCTCTAGACGAAAATCGCCCTATGGAAGTCGAAATCATGGTGTGTGGAGGAGCACCTCGTCGTGCATTTGGACTTACAGCCCACGGCGTCTACATGAACGCCCTTTCAAGTTGTGGACGGATCATCATCAGCAGTCATCGCGGTAGATGGAAAATGGAGACAATGCCAACGCCACGAGTCATGAGTGACATGGTGATACTACCCAACGGAGATATTCTCATCATAAATGGTGCAGCAATGGGCACAGCAGGCTGGGAAAACGCACGTCAACCTGTCACCACACCGTTGATTTACCGGCCTAACAGGAAGCAAAACAACAGGTTTTCGGTCATGGAAGCCTCTCCAAGACCCCGGGTTTACCATTCCACGGCCATTTTGATGACCGATGGAAGGGTTCTAATCGGAGGGAGCAGTACATATAAGTACTACAACTTCAATGATGTCGAATTCCCAACTGACCTAAGCTTAGAAGCCTTCTATCCACCATACTTAGCCCCCGAGTACGAGCATCTAAAACCAACAATCCTCTTCATCGACGAAATCTTGATTTACAAAAATCCATTTTCGGTGACCTTCACATTGCCCAGGCCCTTGTCAACGGGGACTGTTTCAGTCAAGATCATCGCGCCTTCATTCACCACGCATTCTTTTTCAATGAACCAACGAATGGTGGTGTTGAAGGGCGTCGCGGCCGTTACAGCATCATCTAATACTTATACATTCACAGCGTACGGTCCATCAACTACAGAAATTGCACCACCAGGATACTATTTACTCTTTGTAGTACATGCTGACATACCAAGTTCTGGTATATGGGTACAAATTCAGGATCTTTATGTGTAGTCTTAGACTAAGTTGCTCGGACTCTCCAAAAATGTTGTCGCACCCGTGTCGGATCCTTCAAAAATACACTACTTTTGGAGGATCCGACACGCAGTCCTCGGGTCTTAGATTTCGTGTGATAACAACTAACAGTTCATCAGGTTTGTAGCAATCCATGTCATGACTAGCGTTGGAACCAGAATTTTATAACAGTCCATCCGGAATCCATGTCATGGCCAGTGTCGGAACCAGAATTTTATATAAGCGAATTCAAAAACGTTATGCTTTGAACCTGAACGCGTGACCTAAAACAATTTTCGAACCCCCTTTTGTCACTTCACTAGAATTTTCGTCATGTCAAATACATCAACAATCTCCTAAACTTATTGAACACCTGACGTTAGTAAAAATTGCATCTACTAAACACTTCACTAGTAATCAGCTAGAAAAACAAGACGAATAACATATAATCGCCTTGACATGACAAAACAACAAATCAAAACGAGACACGTTTTGTGCAAATTGATTGGGATGTGTCCGTTATTAAAGACGAGATCAAAGACGACCAACTGAAAAACAAGAACCGTAACAAATAATCGCCTTGACATGATAAAAATAATAAATTTCATTTTTTTATTTTTTTTTTGAGAATGTAAGGGGTAAATGTGGTTTGTTTTTGCTTATATAATTATAAACTATGCTTTTATATTATTTTGGTGCTAGAAGGTATGACCAATAATATTTATAGGGAATTTGTTTATGTGACAAAGAGTCTCATCCTTCTCTATAAAATAGACAATCAGATAAAGTTCATGTGACAATATATTTTTCTTTTCCTACGTACACAAGCACAGAATTTTAATATTTTAATAAATATTAAAAAAATATACTGATATTACATTAATGTATAAAAGTGAAACGATAAAAAAGAACCATTATTAAGTGAAACTAAATGGGTGATAATATAATTTACCCTAAACTATTGGATGCAAAAAGTAAGACATAACAGAATATCAAATAATCAAAAGAAAATTTAACTGGCTCATGGGGAATACCAATAAACAAATATTTTTTTTTGTCTTGATTCATGTGATAGTATTTAAAATTTAAGTAAAAGTCAAGTAATTTTTAATATATGAAAATGTAGAGTTTTACAAATAAAAACATTAATATTTCAATAAATCATGTCACTCATAATAAAATTAATCACGTAAGAATGACCAAATTGATTGAGAAGGTGATCGTTAAAATCACACATAATTTACTCTTTACGTGTGATTTTATGAACTATTATATTGAAGCGGGTTTGCCTTATGTCGTGCAAATAAAAAAATAGTGATGGTATAGCTCCTCCGTTCTTTTTTATTTATTCACTATTTATTTATATTCATCTTAAAAATAATAAATCATTTTACTATACCACCTTTTATTATTTATTAATTTTTTAAATTAAATAATTATTATCGAAAATCTATATTTTTATATTAAACAAGTAAATGTAACTAAAAAGAAAAAAAAATTGGAACCAACGTCATGTGCACGCGTAAAAATATATCTTTTGATACCTTATCTAAGTACAGAAAAAAATAAACCTTAAATCATTGCAATTCTAGTCCAAATTAAACAATTAAAATATTAATCAAGATAGGATATAGTTTCCTTTTCAATTTAAAAATACTATTAAAATATCCAATATATCCAAATAATATTTATTTATTTTTGGTGCTATAAATATACACTCAGCTGGTTGCATTGAGTCGTGTGAAGCTAAAGTTTAGCTCATTATTAAATCAAGAAACTAAAATCCCATCTCAGATTTTGCATTGGTAAGCTTTTTCTCTCTTTAATCATTCTTGATTTTGCAAATTATATGGTAAATTTTCTTGAAATTGATGAAAATTGTACACTTTTTTATATTATTATTTTTGATTTGTCATGAATATATGTTATTTCGGATAGATTAGTATTATTCCGTGGCTGTATGTAGTATTACCGTCTGCTGTTGTGTCAGTGCATCTCTTTTTCTAGCTGTATTTTGTTTTGAGCCGAGTTTCTATTCGAAACAGCCTAATTTCTAGACTATCAGATTTTGCAGTAGTAAGCTTGTTCTCTTTTTAATCATTCTTGATTATGCAAATTATATGGTAAGTTCCTTAAAATTGATGAAAATTGTAACTTTTTTTCTTGTGATTTTTGATCTGTCATGGATATATGTTGTTTCCGATAGATGGCTTGTAGTATTATTCTGTGTCAATATTGTTACTATCTGCTGTTGTGTTAGTGTTATTATCTCCTGTACCTCTATTACGTCTTTTTGTAGACTATATTTTGTTACGTCTTTTTTCTAGACTATATTTTGTTTTGAGCTGAGGGTCTATCCAAAACAGCCTCTCTACTCACCTCTGAGATAGTGGTACGGACTGTGTACATTCTATCCTCCCCAGATCCTACTGTGTTGGAATACATTGGGTACGTTGTTGTATTTTTTGATCTGTTATGGGTGTAAAGTTCTGATCTTTCGAGTATTTTTATTGAGATTAGTGAAGGGTAAGAGCTGATTTTTGTTTATGGTGATGATCTTGGTTTACTTCGAGATTGTTAGTGCAAAATTAACTGGTGAATTTTCTTGAAATTGATGAAACATTGGACCTTTTTGTGATTTTTGATTGGTTATGACTGTAAAGTTTTGATTTTTGGAGTATTTTTGTTGAGATTAATGAAGGGTAAGAGTTGATTTTTTTGTTTACTAGGAGAAATTTTTAGTACTAAAAAAATGTAATTGTTTGGATATATGTTTCAATCATACTAATTGAGCTTAGTTGAGGTGCGCGCAAGTTGGCCCAAGACACCATGGTTATTAAAAGAAAAATGTTGGGTTTTCTTGAAATTGCTAAAAGTTGGATCTTTTTTTTGCGCGTGTGATTTTTTATTGGTTATGGGTGTAACGTTATGATGTTTAGAATATTTTTGTTGAGATTAATGAGGGTAAGAGCTGATTTTTTTCATGGTGATGATCTTGGTTTACTTGGAGATTGTTAGCACAAAAAATGTTGTGGTTTGGAAAAGAGATGTTTGGATATGTTCTAATTATGCCAATTGACGTGTTATGAGATTGGTGACATTGCTAATTACTGCCGGTATAAGTTTCATAAAATTTCTTGAAATTTGTCTACCTTTTTTAGAAACATCGATTGTAGATCTATGGATGTGTGTATTTCTGATTATAGAGTTATTATGTGTGGTTTTGTAAATATATGCTACTAGTAATTATAATTTTATCATGTTACTTGACTATTGGCGAATGTTTAGTGATTAATGGAGTTGTTTATTTTCTCGTGTGTTGTAGGTTTGACTAAAATGAGAGAAAGGAATGCTGGAAAGTGTTTGTTATTGCTTCTTTGTTTGAATGTGGCATCAAGTGTAGCGGTAAGCAAATCTCCGGTTCTGCATCTTTGGATATCTTTCGTAGTACGATTTTCACGAGTATACTCATTTAACTAGTTGTGTTATTGCGATTAATGCATATTTTTCTGAATTGTTCAATCTTTTCATTGCTTTGCGTCAATGGAGTGGTTCATTACGTATGTCGTCATCCCAAATGCAGATTGCCGCTGCTCCACCAACTTGTCCTGCTGATATTGGCAGTGATTGTGGAGGTGATTCAGGTGAATGGGACGGGGAGTTCTTCCCCGGAATTCCAAAAATTAAGTATGAGGTAATACTAATATAGACCGGATTCACTTGTTTCTCATTCGTTACAACAATTTAAGTACGAATTTGTTGGTGAATTGGGATATGTTAATTTTGCTGAATTTTAATAACTGATGTCAGGGTCCTTCTAGTAAGAACCCGCTGTCCTTTAAATGGTACAACGCTGAGGAGGAGATTCTTGGGAAAAAGATGAAGGTTAGTTGTGATCGCTTGCTTTTAGGATTCTTGCCAAAAAAACTATTTGATTTATACCGATAATTTCTTTGTTTTATATAGGATTGGATGAGATTTAGCGTAGCATTTTGGCATACATTCCGTGGCACGGGAGCTGATCCGTTTGGTGCTCCGACAAAGTTGTGGCCTTGGGAAGATGGTACCAATTCCCTCGCTATAGCCAAGAGAAGATGTGAGTTCATAGATTACTATTCCGTCCAATTTAGAAACAATTCTAAGTAACTTTTTGAACCGAACTTATTTCTCACTGTTATTTCTATGTACAGTGAGAGCAAACTTTGAGTTCCTTGAGAAACTTGGAGTCGAAAGATGGTGCTTCCATGATCGGGACATTGCTCCAGAGGGAAAGACCCTTGAGGTAAATGCTGAGAGAATGCTAAACTTGTCAATTTTTTATTCTGCATCTCGAAGACTCGGACCCATAATAAACGGGATTGGCAAAAATCATGCTTGATTGTTGAATCAGATATTTTTAATGTTCTTAAACCTTTTACTCGCCTTTTACTTCTATTAGCCGATGGATCTACCGTCTCTGTCTGGTCTTTTATGAGATTTACCCAGAGAATCTGACGTATACTCAAAATATATGGTTTACGTTATAGGAAACAAATGCAAACTTGGATGAAGTGGTGGCTCTTGCTAAAAAGCTTCAGGTAATACTACCAGTTTTACTATCTCATCTCGTCATGTTTTTGTCTAATGGTTCTCCGAAGAAATATGTGAAGTTCGATTACGATTTACTGTGTTGGTGCGATAAGTTAACATTTTATCTTGGTTACTTCTCTCTATGTGGATATACAGGGAAATAAAATTCGTCTTTTGTGGGGTACCGCTCAGCTGTTCCTTCACCCTCGCTACATGCATGGTGCTGCTACTAGGTATGCATTTGTATCGGATTGCCTTTGATTCACCCTGCATATGACAAGAGTACTCACACTCGGGAAACGTTGAATTACAGCCCTGAACTAAGCGTATATGCATATGCTGCCGCTCAGGTCAAGAAAGCGATGGAGGTTCGAACTTACTGCTGTCCACTTATGAGATCTCGGACTATTGAACGTTACATAAACAAATGAAAGTGCTTGAAGTAGGATTTTCTTGACACTTGACAGTACCTTTGCGTATTTTTCATTTTCAGGTTACACATTATCTTGGGGGAGAAAATTATGTCTTTTGGGGCGGTCGAGAAGGTTACCAGAGCCTCCTAAACACCGATATGGAAAGAGAACTTGACCATATGGTAAGATTGCCTTAAGCAATATGTATTAAGATATGTTAATTTCACATTTAAACAGATTCTCTTTGACGGTGTTTGGAGCCAATTCAGCAGAGTATATCGATTGCCGTGTCCCTTGGTTTCTTTAAAGATTGCTTACTGTACCGAGAAAATGAGATTTTTAACTCCTGACAGGCAAGGTTCATGGAAGCTGCTGTTGCTTACAAAAAGAAGATTGGCTTCAAGGGTACTTAAACTTGTCGTGTTCTAATATTGTAGAATTTGTGTTTCTACGTGGAGCTTATGAAACTTTCTGGTTTGAAATCTTGTAGCTCGTCATTCTTATTAGTTTGTAAGTGACACTCACCGTTTTTCTTTACAGGCATATTACTAATTGAACCAAAGCCTCAGGAGCCAACGAAACACCAGTATGTTTACTTCACGTGATGCATTTCCTTGGAATACGATCTCGTAAACTTTTGCGTAAATTACTTATTATGTTACTCCAGGTATGACTGGGATGCTGCAACATCTGCTAATTTCTTACGCAAATATGGGCTTATAGGTACTTAATTCATTTTCCATTTCCTTCATGAGTGCAATCTCCAAAGAAGTGGCATGGGAGATTGGTCATTACATTTTTACTTTTGTGTAAGAGGGAATTCTTATGATTTCAGTTTTGCATTTTCCGCAGGAGATTTCAAATTAAACATCGAGTGCAACCACGCTACTTTGGCTGGTCACAGGTTTGTGTTTTTTTCCTCTTTTCAAGCTCCCATTTTGAACTCAGTCTTCTCAGTCGGCTAGATGTCTGATCTTCGCACCTTCTCAACGAATTTGCGTCTTGCAGCTGCCATCATGAGCTTGAAACTGCAAGAATTAACGGTTTGCTCGGCAACATTGACGCAAATACTGGCGATCCCCAGATCGGTATTGTTACTTGAAATTATGAGAATTCTCATCAAACTTGTTAGGGGTCGTTTGATTGGGAAATAGTTATCTCGGGATAATTAATGTTAGGGGCCTTGCTACTTCTCCGGAGGTAGTGGTATGAACTACGTACATCTTACCCTCCCCAGACCCCACTATGTGGGAATACACTGGGTTTGTTGTTGTTGTTGTTGATTACCCGGGATAACTTATCCCATCACTATGGTGTAAATGGTGGGATAAGTTATCCCAGTATAAAATAATCCTTTATTTTATCCCGGGACTACTTATCCTATATACCTCACACCAAACGGCCCCTTAATGTTTGTTTTCCCTTGTGGTTGGTCGAATACCTCAAGACTTCCAAGTTATGAAAGCTTCTCCATGATGCAGGTTGGGACACAGATCAGTTTTTGATGGATGTCGCTGAAGCAACATTGGTGATGCAAAGCGTTATTAAAAATGTCCGTGATTAGACTTTCTTTTTTGATTGCTAGAAAACCGAGAAGCGTGAATCAGTTAAAAGTTCACTTAATTCTTAACTTTTGACGGCTGATCTTTCGTTTGAACAGGGAGGATTGGCGCCAGGAGGATTCAACTTCGACGCAAAATTGTTAGTTCCCTACTCTACTATTAGCTTTTGTTTTCTCTTTGATTATCTTCATGTTACCTATCATATGTTACAAATCTCGGATGATAGAGAATCGGTCAATATCGTTTAAGTGTCTCGTGTTTTGTTTTCTGCCGTATCAAAAAGTATATTTAAGAGGCTTTGGAGATGATGTTTATTGTTCGTTCTAATAGGCGGAGGGAGAGCACCGATGTTGATGACCTCTTTATTGCTCACATTGCTGGTATGGACACACTAGCCCGCGGCCTCAGAAATGCTGCCAAGCTCATCGAGGTGGTTTTCCTTTCTCAACTACTAGTGTTAACTAGTATAACAAATCAAATACGCGATAGCGTAAACCTTTTTTTCTTTGTTTGCAAACAGGATGGCTCATTGAATGACCTTGTCAAAAAGCGATATTCGAGTTTTGACACCGAGTTTGGTGCTGCAATCGAGGTATTGTTTTACTACCGGCTTTCTCCGTTTTCAATCCCTTCCCCGTTTTTCATTCGCTAATACGTACGAATCAAACTATGCGTTCTCCAACAGGCTGGGAAGGCCGACTTTGAACTACTCGAGAAGAAGGCGCTCGAATGGGGAGAACCTAAAGTTCCTTCCGGAAAGCAGGTGAGGCCATTTGTAGTCATATAGAACTCATACTTTGCAATTACTGAAGTTTAGCATTAACGAACAACAGTCCGATCCTACGTTGCTCGGACTCTTCAGAAATGTCATCACGTGTGTGTCGGATTCTTCTAAAGTAGTGCAATATCGAAGGATCTGACACGGGTGCGGCAACACTTTTGAAGAGTCCAAGCAACTTAGGTCCGGTCATCATTATCCACAAATACTAAACTTCAGTATTTGAAGGGGAGCCTTGGAGTAACTGGTAAAGTTGCTGCCATGTGATCAGGAGGTCATGAGTTCAAGCCTTGGAAACAGCCTTTGGCAGAAATGCAACGTAAGGCTGTGTACGATACACCCTTGTGGTGGGGCCCTTCCCCGGACACCGCGCATAGCGATAGCTTTAGTGCACCGGGCTGCCCTTTTTTACTAAACTTCAGTATTTGAAATACCGGTGAAATATTCAGAAACTTTTGTAGTATCTCAAGTAAATCTAACAGTTTTTACTCACGTACGACAACTATTTCAAGTGAAATTACTGTCGAAATGCAGCTCATCTTTCGTATAACTCTCATTCAGCTTAAACGTCAAATACGTTTTCTTTTTAATTCAATTATTTGTTTGTACAAAATGTTGCAGGAACTTGCTGAGATGATTTTTCAGTCAACATTGTAGAGATATCAGTGTTTTTTTAGCAGCAGCAAGTAGGAAATAATATTGTTATGAGTAGGAAGAAAAATTGTGAAATAAAAATTTTACTTTTTTTCGCGCTGTTAATTATCAATAAACCCTCGTGGTTCAGCCCTTCCCCCGACCCTTGCGCATAGCGAAAGCTTTAGTGCACCGGGCTCAGTGTGGGAACGCGGAGAATTTTTCAGTAAACTGATTCTGCAGAAAGATGAATGTTTATTATGCTTTTGAGTACTTTTCATTACAAGTTACTTTGTGTTGATGTGTTTAAAAATGTTTATTACTATCTTTTACGTATTTAAGTTATATGCATCGATAGTGTAAAGGCGTATAAATTATACGCGCATTGATAGTGTTTTGGTCGTAGCTGTGTCCTCGAGCAAGTTGAGATCGGCTAGTTTGTATCGCGTATGTATCTTTTTGTCCCATTATATTTCCTAGTTGTTAGTGCTTGTTTGGTCGGGAACAAGTTATTCGAGATTGTTTGGTACAAGTGATAAGGGATATAACTAATTTTAGGATTAGTTTATCCCATATTTGGTCGTGATAAAACCGCACCGAAATTAAATAATTAAATAATTATCCCAGAATCGTTGTTCCACCTTCGATGTGGCATAAGAATAACACTACAATTCTGGGATAACTAATTGCAGGATTAGTTATTTCGCGATTTTGTCTCGACCTAAAAATAATTATCCCAGAATCGTTATTCCACCTTCTATGTGGCCTAAAAACAGCACTACAATTTTGGCAATTAGTTATCTCACGATTTTGTCTCGACCAAACATGGGATAAATTCGTCTTAAAATTAATCCTGAAATTAGTTAAATCCCTTATCGCTCGTACCACAAATTGAAATTTCATGTTTTTGATGTATACCACAAAGAAGTATGTTAGCCGGGAGTCTATCGGAAACAGCCTCTCTACTTCATCTGAGGAAGTGATATGGACTGCGTACACTTACCCGGCTATCGAAAACAACCTCTACTTCAACTGAGGTATTGGTATGGACTGCATACCCAGCTATCGGAAACAACCTCTACTTCATCTGAGGTAGTGGCATGGACAACATACACTTACCCGGCTATCGGAAGCAGCCTCTCTACTTCATCTGAGATAGTGGCATGGACAGCGTACACCTACCCGGCTATCGGAAACAGCCTCTCTACTTCATCTGAGGTAGTGGTATAAACTGCATACATTTTACCCTCCCCAACCCTATTTGTGGAAATACACTGGGTATGTTGTTATTACCACAAAGAAGTATGTTAAATCAAGACAAACTTAACCAAAACAAGAAAGAAAAACATAAAGAGACTTGAAAGCAAAACCACTGATGTTTCTTTGCAACAATGAATAGGTATAATAGTCAAAATAAAGCCTCATATTTCTCATTATCTGTGACGAGTATAAACATTATATCCAAGCAGTTCATATCAGAAACTATGGCAATTAGAAAATAATTGAAGGCCGAAATCGCTGCGCACATTAATACCAAGTGTTCTCTCTCGTCTGTCCGTCTTCACGGTCTATCTGCTGCATCTTCGACAAAAATTTAGCCACCTCCGGATTTGAGTGTATTACTCAACCTACAAGTCAGACAAATCACGAAAAAAAAGAAATGAGAACGATGGGTTCATTTGTGCGCACGCGCCCGTGTGTGTGTGTTCTCAACTCTGTATGAAGACATTGCACCATAGGCATAACGTGGACCGATATAGCAACCAAAGACTACCAGTGATATGACCGATTGAAACAATCGGTGTTTCGGAAAATATAGTTTGCCTGCATGCGATATAGTTGTCATAACAGCATCAATATGAAGTATGAACCAAGAAGCTGAGCTCACCAGTCCAAGCCCTCAAAGAGCCCTTCTCCTTTGATGGCGGAAGTCTTAAAAATAGCCCATTGCCGACTTTTAATCTTGTGCAACTCTAAGGACTCGGTCACCGCAGCATCATCAAGCGCACCAGGAAGATCCTGTCAAGAATTGAAGATTCTGAATAAATGATAGCGAATGCATACATACATGCTTATCTGACAACCGGCTAATGACAGTGGATGTGGATTGGTGTCACTGTATCGCTCGCTCGCGCGTGTGTGTGTGTGTGAGAGAGAGAGAGAGAGTGCAAGTTGGGCAAGAGAAAGAACGACGATGACTACACCTCAATCACAAACTATTTGGAGGCTGCTATGTGAATCATCTATTTCCAATTGCGCTCCGTTGGGCCTATTACAGTCCAATAACCAATAGTTTGTCTTTTAAAATAAACCAGCGACTCTTTGAATATAGAAGTTCTCTAATCTCAGACTGTCCTTACATTGTCGTGCAAATCTCTAGACGCAAAATAAGAACTACGAAGCACCTTTACTACTACTAAATAGTAACCCAAAACTATAGATTTATAATGAAAAGAGCATTGCATTTACTAAAGGATCAAGTGGACAAAAGCTTCTTCCTCAGTTATGTCGAAAAAGAACAAGCAAGAACGCAAACCTGCTTGTTAGCATAGATGAGGACAACAGCACCCTTCAACTCTTCCTCCTGCGAAGAAAAGGAAACGCGTATCATCAATGACCATCCTCACATGTAACATTCCTCCAAATGCTATTCCTCACAAGTCGATAAAAGGTTGGAATCAGAAAACTAAACTAGAAATTAGAAGATGCAAAAGGAATTAAAAAAAGAAAAACTTTAGACGGCTTCCCGGTAGTAAGAATTGTGTTTCTATAATTTGTACAACTCCTCTTAAAAAGAATATATATAGAGACACACACACATACAGACAGACAATTGAGAGAAAGAATCAACGAAAAGGTACCTCCAATATGGCATGGAACTCCTCTTTAGCAACCACGAGCCGATCAGTGTCACTTGAGTCGACAACGTAAATTATAGCTTGAGTATTAGGAAAATAGCACCTCCAGTATGGCCTAAGCAACAAAAAAACCCATGAAGGACCTTCCCAGATATGAAAAAATCACGAAATGCGAGATGAGATAAAACATTATGATGGCGATTAAAAGATCAGACAAAAGAAGCTGAGAAAAGCATTATGATGCTTGAGCAGGGAAGCAAGAGTGATTTACGAGAACCTCCTGAAGATATAGACCTTGGATGTTCAGTTTTTGAGGCACTAAATTGAAGAAGCAACCGCCTACCGCAAAATGTACACAGAAAAAAGGCACGCTTGACTCAGCTTTTACTCACACCTGAAGACATTTTTTGATAAAGTAATAAATTTTATTAATCGTTGTCCTGACTTCGTCAAGTTCCACATTGCTCGTTCTCATGCCCATCCCTCAGCCACCCACATCTTGTTTGAACTAATTAGTCTTCATTCTAAGCGCCAATCATCTTTACAGCACATTTATTCCCCAAGATTTTCTTTATGACACATGCCTCTTCATTATTTTGGACAGGAGATCAGGGATCAATAAAATACCCATATATTGGACGAATACCAAAAAGTTGAAAACATACAAAAACATATGGTATTGTATGAAAGAAACCAATTCATCAATACATAAAGGAACTTCATGAGTGCACCAAACAAAATAAAGGATAAGGATGATTCTCAATTGTACAAAATTCATCTCTACCCTCTTAAAAAATCTCTTATGTCTCTCTTAAAATAATCCGCTCAGTAGTGCAATATTCCAAGCCCCACATCTTCTCCTTCTTTTATCATAGTGACCATAGTTCCAAGTGAAACTAACCTCTTTCACAGTGTCTGGCATCACCCAAACCAACTAACAATTTCCTCCCCCCACCCCATAACCTCAAAATTACGAAACAATGAATGAAGAGATGGTGAAGACCTTCACCGAGCCCTTCCACTGCACACAACACCCGAACTAACATAAGCAACCTTCCTCTTTCCAAATTTTTTATCTGCCAACATCACCCCTCTTGCTGCTAGCCAAGTGAAAAGGACACACCTTTCTCTGTACTTTTGGAGATCTAACTCGACCTATATGGAAATGCAATCTCCTCCCTAATCAGAAACATTTCAATTTTCATAATAAGATTTAACAGAGAACACGTCATTATCCCCTGTACCACATCCATACATCGTCGATACCCTGCAGTATACAAGCATACTTAACTTGTGGAGCAAATAGACCAAACTTTGGAACTCTGCCACCTTCCGATCCTCAAGACATGTGAAGGTTACATAAAAAGATATGACAATCATGATCATTGGAATTAATAATTTAGATTATATTCTGCAAACTGGGAATCTGATACAGTTTGCTCTTTGTTTTGATGGATAAGAGCCAATCTCTTACCAGCAGTGTGTCAAAACATCATAGTAGAGATAAGACAAAAGCATACGCTTGCTATGGCTTCCCAAGATTCATGAATATCAGTAGTAGAGCCCAAATTTAAGGAAATCTTCAAATTTTTGTCTCCGTTTGCTATCTGGTTCACGAACGGAGAGCCCATGGATGGATCGAAGACATCTCCTTCCCTGGTTTCTTTTTAAATAAACTAAGCAGAGAGAAGAATTTTAGTGTTTTCAACTAAAAGAAGTTTTTCCTCAATTGATATGGTTTCTGACGATGTTGCTCGAACTCTCCAAAAATGTTGCCGCACCTGTGTCAGATCCTTCTAAATACACTATTTGTGGAGGATCCGGCACGCACACACTGAAATTTTGAAGAGTACGAGTAACATAGGTTTCTGACACAAGATCTTCAAGGTTAATTTATTGCATAAAGAGCTTTATTCAAGCTTCTCCTAGTATGTGTTAAGGCCAAATAACTTTACGCCATACTTTGTCAAGGAACGTATAGATTTGGACAGAGCAGCGAAAGGGTAACACAAGCCCTAGGGGACACATAGAAACTCTCCAATATCCTACAACCCTAAGGCCAAGAGGAATTGACTAAAACGAAGATGCTCTATTTGCCAGTCCAGAAAGCATTTTGGCTCTAAAGTATACCAAAACAGGCAGATGCCCAACTCTTGGGTCACACTGATTGTAGATAAGATACTGCCAATACTTACAGTCAAATGTTCTATAAGCTAAAGAAGTGGAAGAAGGTGCCTCATAGCATAATATTTATGCAGAAGTACTTAAATCAACAGATCTGATTTATAGATAGTAGATACTGCATATATTGAGCAAAAAATCAAATCTTGAATACAGAACTTCAATTTTCAGCCTCATAATACCAAATTGGCTTCTTATTTCATATCCTCACTGATGAGCCAAATCCTAAATCACATGGAAAGAAAAAAAGATAATCACTTCTTTTTAATTTGGCAAGTACTCCTGCATCCAATTTTATGCATTACAATCCATTACGTCTCATCATAGAGTGAAAACTTGGAAGGTAAAAAAGTGAACCAATTATGATACTGGTCATCAAGTATAGAACTCTAGACATTTACTAGATGTGTGCAGTATGACCGTAATTTGTAAAAGATATCAAACGTCTGCACTAGCATCTCAACTGATGGGGAAGACGAGCATATTAATCAATGAAGCTAACATACCTTATGCACATTAGTAGACTTCAAGATTGATACAAAAGATATAATATGTACAATTGCTTTAGTATAAGTTTGAGAACCAGTTAGAAGATACCTGATACTAGTCTGTCCCCCTGCATTATCGTAAAAAGGGTGAAAAAAAAGGAACACAATTAGAAGAAAGTCATATCGTTGATTCTATGTAGAGGAAAATAACCAGAAATGATGCTACGCAGAAGAAAGCAACAAAAGAAAATCTGTCAAAAACACCCAAAAAAATAAAGAAAAAAGGGAAACGAGATGAGAGGAATGGGCGAAACATAAACTATGATTTTTGGACAGAACAATCAGGAAGATTTGCACTATTACACTTCATTTTTTATTACAAAGCTGATTTTTAGTTTAGCATATTCTCTAAAGGATAACATTCCTCTTATAGTGTTTTAGTGATGTTTGTGATTTCGGATATACAGTTTATAGTACTACACTATGGGTGTCTTGTTTCTTTTATTATTGTGAGATCCATGAGGTCTCGCAACAAAAATACTAGGTGTTCTTCCCATCTGTCCTAGCCTTGGTGGACAGAGTTACCTAGTACTTATTGTTGGTGGGAGGTGTCTCGTGGACTTAGTCGAGGTGCGACGAGCTAGCCCGGATACCAATGTTTTAAAAAATAAAAAACTTTGACTAAAAAATTTCCTAAAGCATTCAATTAATATAACATTTACTACAAAAACTCAGATCATATAGAAGAATTGATTTGAAATTTGCTCAACAAAATTTTTCTCAGATCATGAAATGAAACTACGACAAGTTTGCTGCAAACGTCAAATTAATCCATCAGCTTACCAAGATCCCAAACTTGAAACTTTATATTGTTATACTGCACCGTCTCAACATTAAATCCAATCGCTGCATCATGAAAATCAACAAAAATATCCATTACAAAACAAACAGGAGAAAGATACAAAAGGAAACCCATATCCTCCCTTCACTTAAAGAATGTAAGAAAATGCAACGGAGTTATAGCTCAATGATTAAAGTAGAGGCATAGGTTCAAATCCCAATGAAGTATGCGCTTGCTTCAATCTAAATCTTGACGTACACCTTACTAGTGTTTGTCAGGCAGCTAAATTTCCCACTCATATATGGCACATAAATTTTGCAGATACAATGCTACCTAATTTATGGACAATCACCACAATTTCATTTTTTTCTATTTGACAAGTTGCAATTTCATATATACTAGAAAATGGCTAAATCTATCTATAATCAACTCGCCATTAGTAATACTCCTCCCTCTTCCCGAAAATTGGTCTTTTTAACTAATACTCTTTAATGGAATCTATAGTCATTGGTACACAAAAATATTTGCGAACTTTTACTACTCTTGTGTCGATTTACACATCTTATTTCTTTTCAAGTAGCATTAGTTTATAGTATTTGGTTTAGTTCGAAAAATTGATAAGACTGATTCTGAAAGAAGAGTGACATAAGTAGTCTTTCACTGGGAAACCATATCAGCAGAGTTGGTTAGCTACCTAAACTTTCACCTTGTTGGTGAGTGTACGGTTTCTCACCTTGTAATTCCCTTCCCCACCCCCAATTTAAAACAAAAAAAGGTTATCTTTCACGGGGGATCTTAGCAGCCCAGTTGATCGGCTACGAACTTTCACCTTTTTGGTGACAGTTCGATTCCCCACATTATAAGCTCCTCCCTCATCCCACCCCAAACCCCCCAATCTCTTTTTCTAGAAAAAGAAGTAATCTTTCACTTCACTAAAGGATATCCAAGTGCAGTAAAGCTCCCACTATTCGCGGGATCCAAGATCACAAGTGTCTATTGTAATCTTTCACTTCACTAAACTTCTTGAAAGGATAAAAAATAAGAGGAAATAAGAAAAAGAACCTACTTGGAATAGTGGAAACTACTTCACCCATCTGAAGTCGATCTACATCCCAATAGCAACAAAAACAAAACAAAGAAAAAATGGATCATCATACACTAATCAAACTCAACATGAAAACACATAATCACAATGATAAGGAAAAGGGTATCCATGAAAACTAGCTAATCACAAACAAGCACACAGTATAAATCACAAAAATAAGCAAAAGGGTGTCCATAAAAACTACTAAATCACAAAGTAATCAAAAGGGGTAAGCATAAATCACAAAAAATAAGCAAAAGGGTATCCACAAAAACTAGTAAATCACAAAAATCAGCAAAAGGGTGTCCACAAAAACTAGCAAATCATCAAAATAAGCAAATAGTAAATCACAACAATAAGCAAACAGGGTATCCACAAAAACTACTAAATCACAACAAGCAACAACAACAACAAACCCAGTGTATTCCCAAAAAGTGGGGTCTGGGGAGGGTAAAATGTACGCAGTCCATACTGCTACCTCCGAAGAAGTAGAGAGGCTGTTTCCGACTAAATCACACAAGCAAACAGTATAAATCACAAAAATAAGCAAAAGGGTATCCACAAAAACTAGCAAATCACAAAATAAGCAAACAGTAAATAGCAAAACAAGCAAAAGGGTATCCACAAAAATTATTAAATCACAAACAAGCAAACGGTATAAATCACAAAAACAAGCAAAAGGGTATCCACAAAAGCTAGCAAATCACAAAAATAAGCAAAAGGGCGTCCACAAAAACTAGCAAATCACAAAAATAAGCAAAAGGGCATCCACAAAAACTAGCAAATCATCATGATAAGCAAACAGTATAAATCACAAAACTAGCAAATCACAAAAGATAAGCATAAGGGTATCCACAAAAGCTAGCAAATCACAAATAAACAAACAGTATAAATCACAAAAATAATCAAAAGGGTGTCCACAAAAAACACTAAATCACAAAAATCGTACATAGAATAGTAGTTTTGCCAGCATTGTCAAGTCCAAGAACTAAGATCCGAGCTTCTTTATTCCCAAATAATGATGAGAACAATCTTGAAAACACTAATCCCATTTCCCCCCCTTTCGCTTTCACCTTCACCTTCCTTCTTCTCTACTCTATATACAACAAATCAAACATCAGATCAACAAAATTGAATGTGAGTGAATAATTACAGAAAAATATAAAAACCCATTAAAGGAAAAAATATATATATATATTTTTATTGAATTGAATTACCAGAGAGAGCTCAAGGGAACTTAGAAGAGAGTGTGAAATTGGATCCAATTGGGACTTGGAAGCACTTGTTTTTAAAAAAAAAAAAATATATACTAGTAATAACATAGACATACACTTTAATTTATTATATTTATATAAATTTTCATCTCAATGAAGTAATTAATTATGTATGTTTATTGGATGTATTGAGAAGTAATTATATATCTTAACAGGCTTAAAATTGGAAAAAATATATTGGGAGCTAATTATGTATCTTTATGAATAAAAAAAAATGTATCTCCATAAAATATATTGTGTATCTCGACAGACACAAAATCAAAAGAAATATATCGAGAGCTAATTATGTATTCTTACAAAGGAAAGAATGTTTCTTCGTTGGATGTATCAGGAGTTTGCCTTTTTTTATCTAGTGTTCGGTATGTTTATTAAAACCTCAATTTTTTTGAATTGTGCACTACAGGACCCATAAGGCTCGAAATTGAGACCTTTGATTAAGGCTCCTCCATAATCTATATTGATTTTTCGTAAAGTTACTTTTTCATGAAAAAAAAAATAAAATAATAATAATAATAGAAAAATGAAGAGTGATTGGATTAAAATATTCTATTGAAAAAGATTAATAATATATAGTACTCGTGTAAAATAAATACGTGCGTTATATTTAGGAAATTTCATTTAGGCATATTTAAGGCACACTATTTTGAACTTTTTTTTGTCGTTGATGGGAACACATCAACATATGCGTGGCAACTTGATGCTAAGTTGAAGGTTTGGAAATAGATCGTAGTATACAATTCAGGTTGAGTACGAATTTTGGAATGCAAGTTCAGTAACGTAACACTTGAAGCGGAGACGGAAGTAAGGTTTGATACACAGGTCATCAAGAAGGGGGGAAGTTCCAGGTGTCTTGGGTCAATTATCGTAGAAAATGGGGGATTGATGGGGATGTCACTCACCGTATTGGTGCAGAATAGATAAAATGGAGGTTCGCATCCGACGTCTCGTGTGATAAGAATCTACCACCAAAACTTAAAGTCAAGTTTTACAGAGTGATAGTTAGACCAACAATGTTGTATGAGGTAGAGGGACAGAAATAAGGATTGCAATGGATGTATGGGCATACTAGGAGAGATATGATTAAAAATGATGATATCTGAGACAAGATGAGAGCAGCTTCTGTGGAGGACCAGATGCGGGAAGCAATACTAAGACCGTGAATTACCCTATGTTGTCGTCCATATGATATTGTGTGCTATGTTACTTGAAGTACTCTTCGAAGATGTAATTGGGTGCATGTCGGCACACAATAAAAGAGCCCGATAGGGTAGCAGCGGAAAATACTCCAGACTAAACTTTCCCTTTCAACTTGAACCAAGAGGAGACAAATAAACAAATCAACCAAATGAAATAAGATAAGAATAAAAGCAATCACACGAGACACAAGATTTACGTGGAAAACCCTTCAGTGTGAAGAGTAAAGACCACGGGACCAAAACCTCCACTATAATCACCAAAGAGTTACAGTATTGTCCTCCAAAATGGCCACAAAACAAGTGTCAAACAACAAGAAATAATACATAAACCACAGCACCAAACACTAGAGAAATAAAGGAGTGAAAGTACAAAAAATGCAGCTATTGTTCGGGAATGAAGAACAGGAGCTACAGGCCACCAAATCAAGATCCGTCAGTTCCTAATCAAAGATTGAGATGAGAGGAACAAGCAGTCCAAAAATCAGCTCAATCGGAAAAGAAACGAAGCGGGAATCGCAATTTGAAGTTGACAGTTGTGGCTGAAATTTAGGTGCGAAAATCAACTTTGTTTTTCTCAGGCCTGCTGAAAACTCTCTTTTTGTGATGGTGAATAAGACCTAAAAAGATCAATATATATACCCCATAGTAATGGGCCTATGGGCAAAAGTGGATTGGTCCAAATTGGGCTTCATTTATCCACATAAGAAGGGAAAAAGACCCAATAACCCAACAATTTTTCCCCTCCCAACTATTTGGAGGAGACCGTCATCCCGGCGATCATGCAACAATCTTCAAACTTTCCTCTTGGTAAGCTTTAGTCATCATGTTGGAATCATTATCATCCGTATGAATCTTCTCAAGTTCAAGCAACTTAGAATCCAACACATTCGGAATCCAATGGTATCTCACATCAATGTGTTTAGACCGACTATGAAATGTAGAATTCTTGCCAAGATGTATGGCACTTTGACTGTCACAATGAAGCACATACCTCTCTTGAGCACAACCAAGTTTCCCCAAGAATCTCTTCATCCAAAGCAATTCTTTACAAGCTTCAATGGCAGCAATAAGCTCATCTTCTGTAGTAGATAGAGCAACACATTTTTGCAACCTAGATTGCCAAGACACAGCTCTCCCTGTAAAAGTAACCAAATACCCTGAAGTAGACTTGCGAGTATCAACATCACCGGTCATATCTGAATCAGTATAACCACAAAGAATAGGCTTCCCTGTACCAAAACACAAACTCAGACTAGAAGTGTCACAAAGATATCTCATAATCCACTTCACAGCATTCTAATGTTCTCTTCCCGGATTAGAAAGAAAACGACTAACAACACCAACAGCATGAGCATTATCCGTTCTTGTGCAAACCATTGCATACATCAAACTACCAACAGTTGAAGCATAAGGACTTTCTTCATATCTTCCTTCTCATCATCACTGGAAGAACGCTTCTTCGTGCTCAACTTGAAGTGCATAGCTAAAGGTGTACTAACAACCTTAGCCTTGTCCATGTTAAACCTTCAAAGTACTTTTTGAATATACTTCTCTTGTGATAACCACAACTTCTTGGCCTTTCTATCACGGACAGTCTGCATGCCAAGAATTTGCTTTGCTGGTCCTAAGTCTTTCATAGAAAAAGACTTACTCAACTCTTGCTTCAGCTTTTGAATCCTACAAGCATTATGACCAACAACAAGCATGTCATCAACATAAAGCAACACAATGATAAAGTCACCATCAGAGAATTTTTGCATAGAAACACAATGGTCTGAAGTAGTCTTCTTGAAGCCCTGCTGACTCATAAAGGAACCAAACTTCTTGTACCACTGCCTAGGAGCTTGTTTCAAACCATACAAGCTTTTCTTCAATTTGCAAATGTAATTTCTTTTCCCTTGACTTCAAAACCTTTGAGTTGCTCCATATAAATTTTTTCATCTAAGTCACCATGGAGAAAAGCAGTTTTAACATCCATTTGCTCAACCTCTAAATCTAGACTTGCAGCTAAGCCTAGAACCACACGAATGGATGACATCTTTACAACCGGAGAAAATATCTCATCCAAATCAACTCTCTTTTTCTGGTTAAATCCCTTCACAACCATTCTAGCTTTGTACCGTGAAATTGGATTACCATCTTCATGTTTCACCCGAAAAACCCACCTATTTTTCAAAGCTTTTCTGTCTTTAGGCAGCTTAACCAAATCAAAGGTATGATTATCTTGCAAAGATTTAATTTTATCTTCCATAGCATTAAACAACTTTTCTTTTTCTTCACTTTTCATGGCCTCATCAAGATTCTCAAGTTCTCCCCCGTCAGTCAAGAGTACATACTCGCTGGGAGAATAACGAGATGAAGGTATTCTCTCTCTTGTAGATCGTTTGAGAGAACTCTCTAAAGCATCAACAACTGGTTGCTGATCAACCATATTAACTTGCACTGGAACATCAACAACTTCTTGCTGGTCATTCTGAACATGATCATCATCTTCATTATCAACTTGATTTTCATCACTACGAAAATTTTCTTCAGGAGCAGTAATCAAAGGAACTGGATCAACATCAACTAGGCTCTCACAACTCTGAGAATCAACCTTCTCAGCTTTGTCAAAATCTTCAATTGTTTGGTCTTCATAGAACACAACATCGCGGCTTCTAACAAGTTTCTTCTCAATTGGATCATATAAATGATAGTCAAATTCATCTTGACCATAACCAATGAAGATATACTGTTTAGTTTTAACATCCAACTTTGACCTTTCATCCTTAGGAACATGCACAAAAGATTACACCCAAAGACTCTAAGATGATCATAAGAAACATTCTTACCAGACCAAACTCTGTTAGGGACATCACCATTCAAAGCAACAGTAGGAGATAAATTGATAACATAAATATCCATATTAAGTGCTTCTGCCCAAAAGGAATCTGGCAGCTTAGCATCTGAAAGCATACATCTAACCCTCTCAACTAGTGTTTTGTTCATCCTCTCTGCTAAGTCATTCAACTGTGGAGTCTTTGGAGGAGTTTTCTGATGCCGAATACCCTGCTCTCTGCAATATCTATCAAAAGGACCAATATACTCACCACCATTATCTGAACGGATGCATTTCAATTTCTTCCCTGTTTGTCTTTCAACCAAGGCTTGAAAATTCTTGAACACATCAAGTACTTGATCATTGGACTTCAAAGGAAATACCCAGAGTTTGCGAGAATGATCATCAATAAAAGTCACAAAGTAAAATGCACCACCATGAAACCTTACTTTAAAAGGACCGTACAAATCAAAATACACCAACTCCAGCAAATCGAGTTTTCTTGAAGGCGGATGACTCTGAAAAGAAACTCTTTTTTGTTTACCGGCTAAGCAATGAACACACTTCTTCAACTTTGCTTGTTTTACTCCAGAAAGTAAATTTTTCTTAGCCAAACTATCAATCCCCTTCTCACTCATATGACTCAACCTTCTATGCCACAACTCTGATGAAGTATCATTCTCCACCAGGTTTATCAAGCCTCTAGAAGTAGAGTCCTAAAATACGTACAAGTTAGACAACTTGTCACCTCGAGCCACAATCATAGAACCTCTAGTAAGCTTCCACTGGCCAGCACCAAGGGTGTTAACATAACCCTCATCATCAAGGTTCCCTACTAAAATCAAATTTAATCAAACATCTGGAGCATGTTTGACATTATTGAGAACTAGTTTGGAACCATTGTTACTTTTCAAACAAACAGTGTCAATGCCAAGTACTTTAACTTCATCATTATTGCCCATTTTCAATATTTCAAAATTACCTGGACTATAAGAAGAAAATAATTTCTTCTTTGGCGTAACATGAGAAGTAGCATCAGAATCCACAAACCAGCTAGACTCATCGCAAACAAGATTAATGGCATTCTCACCACAAGCAACATGAAGATCATCATTAGCAACAACAGCAACACGATTTTCATTATCGTCTTATTTCTTTTGCCGTCTTACATCTTTCTTATGCTTGTAATAATATTTCATGATATGTCCTTTTCTGTTGCAATAGTCACATGTAATATTCTTGAATTTGGACCTTGACTTGCTTCTGCTTTATCTCTATCATTTGAATCTCTGGACTTGTTTCCCCCCCTCTCTTCAGTAACCAAAACATCAGAGTGTGAAGATGAAGAAGATGAGGCCTGAGATCTTCTTCTCATCTCTTTATTCAAGACACTACTCTTAACATATTCTATAGTTACAATACCACCGGGAAGAGAATTAGTCAAAGAAACTTGAAGATTTTTCCAAGAGTCAGGCAGAGTCTTAAGAAGCCAAAGTCCCTGAATTTCTTCATCAAACTTTACACCCATTTCGGACAGCTGGTCAAGGACACCCTGAAAATTATTAATATGATCAGAAATAGGAATGCCCTCTTTATACCTAATATTCATCAATTGCTTAAGCAGGAACAACTTGTTATTTCCAGTCTTCGAATCATAAAGTGTCTCGAGCTTGTCCCACAAACTTCTAGCATGTGTCTCATTCACAATATAATTTCTAACATTATCTTCAACCCATTGTCTGATATAGCCACAAACCTGTAAGTGCTCAAATTCCCAATCCTTATCTGTCATGGATTCAGGTTTAGTAGATGCAAACACAGGTAGATGCATTTTCTTGACAAATAGAAGATCTTTCATCTTGCCTTTCCAAGTATGATAGTTACTACCATTCAAACACACCATCTTCATCATATTTTCCTTCATCATTCAAATCTACAATCAACAATAACCAACGTTCTGATACCACTTGTTAGGAAAGACGGACACACAATCAAAGAGCCCGACAGGGTAGCAGTGGAAAATACCCAAGACTAAACTTTTCCTTTCAACTTGAACCAAGAGGAGACAAATAAACCCAAGAAAAATAGAGTAATATACAGCAAACAAATCAACCAAATGAAACAAGATAAGAATAAAGACAATCACACGAGACACAAGATTTACGTGGAAAACCCTTCAGTGTGAAGAGTAAAAAAACATGGGACCAAAACCTCCACTATAATCACCAAAGAGTTACAATATTATCCTCCAAAATGGCCACAAAATAAGTTCCAAACAACAAGAAAGAATACATAAACCACAACACCAAACACTAGAGAAATAAAAGAGTGAAAGCACAAAAAATGCAGCTACTGTTCTGGAATGAAGAACAGGAGATACAGGCCACCAAATCAAGCTCCGTCAATTCCTAATCAAATATTGAGATAAGAGAAACAAGCAGTTAAAAAATCAGCTCAATTGGACAAGAAACGAAGCGGGAATCGCAATTTGAAGTTGACAACTGTGGCTGAAATTTAGGTGCAAAAATAAGCTTTGTTTTTCTCTCTTTGGCTGCTGAAAACTCTCTTTTTGTGATGGTGAATAATACCTAAAAAGATCAATATATATGCCCCATAGTAATGGATCTATGGGCAAAAGTGGATTTGTCCAAATTGGGCTTCATTTATCCACATAGGAAGGAAAAAAGACTCAATAACCCAACACGATGTTATATGAGGTAGAGGGACAGAAATGAGGATTGCAATGGATGTATGAGCATACTAGGAGAGATATGATTAAAAATGATGATATCCGGGACAAGATGAGAACGGCTTCTGTGGAGGACCAGATGCGGGAAGCAATACTAAGACCGTGAATTACCCTATGTTGTAGTTCATATGATATTGTGTGCTATGTTGCTTGAAGTACTCTTCGAAGATGTAATCGGGTGCATGTCAGATCCTTAAAAAATAGTGCATTTTTTTAGGATCCTATATGGACACGGGCAACTTTTTTAAAGAGTACGAGCAACTTAGATTAAGTGAATTTGCTTGGTTGTTGCATAGCATCTTAAACCTGCTCATATGTTACATGAATTTTACCATATTTCATGTCAATATATAAGAAGAAAAGAGTACATATAAACATATTTTTTCCACTTTAATCATTTCTTTCAATTTAGTCGCGCTGAAACCTAAGTTGTGCGGACTCTTCATTTTTTATGCCGCACCCGTGTCGGATTCGTCAAAAATACACTAATTTTGGCGAATCCGACAGACACCCATTGACATATTTTATGAGTCCGAGCAACATAGGCTTGAAACTACTCAATCATCGTACGTGTTCTATTTGGTGAAATCATGATTGGTTTGTTGCGGTTATCTTGGACTACGTGCCGGAAAAAACAACCTACTTGTGGGGCACTATGTACTTACAACATCTAAGATAAGCAAGTGAATAGTGGTCGGTGCATGGTGAACGGTTCATCAAGCCATTTTCTGCCTCAACGCCCTAAACAGGAATAGAGGTAGTTTCCGAATTCTAAGTAAGAAAATTGATTTACCATCATCTCATAGATCCATCCTAGCATCAACATCCACCGGGAACTTCTGACTAGGGGCGGAGCCACCTTATGGTTGATGAACCTCCTTCGATGGAAAATTACACTGTTTATATATGGTTAGAATTATTTTTTTATGTATATATTATTGACGTTGAACCCCTTTCGGCTAGTTCGTGTGCTTACTTCTTTCGATTTTGAACCCCCTTAGTTAAAATTCTAGCTCCGTCACTGCTTCTGGCCTGCCAAGCTTCCTTTCGTCTTGCTTCACTACATGTTATCCATAAACGTTTAAACCCCTCAGCACAAGCCTATCTCCTTTTGGTATGTCCATGTGACCGGTGACAAAGTCACGATTTTCATTAAGGGTTCAAAATATAAAAAGTAAATACACAAACTAACCGAAGAGGATTCAACATCTACTGTATATACATAAAAGATGTTTTCAACCATATATAAATAGCATAATTTTCTATAGAGGGGGTTCGGGTGACACCCCGGGGTCCAAGCTAGCTTCGCCCCTCCATGTGACATGTCACTAAATGCTCTTAATATTGCAAAAAAAAAAAAAAAAGAATAAGTTATTTTCCTATATGCATTGTAATGTATATTTAATGTATATCATCAATGAGCCGAACTTTACAGTACTAAATTAACCAATTCTTGATACAAAGAACAACAAGGAGTAATACTTTGATTCCAAAATGCAACAAGTCATGAGTATATATCGAAGTTATCCGATTTTTACACTACGGTGGTTGGTTGTTCACGACCTAGCTGTACCTATCATCTTTTTTGGGCGATCAATATCAGCAGTTCATCGAAACAACATCCGAATTATAAAATCTACAACACAATCAAACCGAACAAACAAAATGTTGATATTCATCGTACCATAGTCTCTATACCGGGAGTTATAACTCATTTTTGTACTTGTTTTTTTGATTTTTTGGTTATTTCTTTAATTAACAAAACGAAAGAGAATAAATAAGATTCTCTTAGCTCGTTCAGAAGATATCAATGTGTCAATATAGCAGTAAGGTGGCTGTTTGTAGAACTCAATGTGTCAATTTCTCTTTGATGATTGATTGTCAAGAAATTTCATTTTGACCCAATTGGCCCAATGGACACATTTGTTCTAGTCCATTTATGTATTTGGCCCAATTGACCCAATTGGCCCACTGGACATATTTGTTGTAGCCCATTTATGTATTTGGCCCAACACAATGATCCTCTTTGTATTTCTTTGACTCAAATTCAAAAATGTTATAAAGAGAATTAGCTATGATCTCATCTCTTTGGACGGCCATTACATATTGTTTCATAATGTATGATATTGTTCGATATTATTTTATATTATATGATACTATATTGTTTTAATGAATACAATGTTTGAATTTGTTTTTCATTGTTACATAATCTCACACGTCAATAATTTGAAGAATAAACCTACTAGAAAAATAGGATATAAGATAGAACTGCTATAAAAAGATAAGACAAGGGATAAAATATGATTTTTAAGTAATAAATAAAGGTGAAATGAGGGCTAAAGGTTGTGCACGAGTAATGAAAAAAACGTCGTTAGGATATGCTTACTTCCCCATTTAATAGATCCTACGTTAGACGAATTTAAATTAATTAGACTAATAATAAATATCGGATGCTAAAAGACGCAAAATTAGAAGGTTCAAAATTCGATATGGCCATAGAAATATCAACGTCACATGACATGTCAACAAATCCAAATAAAACTATGTTACTAGCAACACTTTATTAAGAGTAAAATATTTAGTAGTCTCTCAACTATGATCAAATTTACTACGACACACTCTAAGTTCACGGGGATTCTATTATTCCTGAACTAAATTTTAGCGTATTTTTGTCATTCTTTTTAGCTGATGTGACATTTTTTATCAATATTTTTAGCTGACATGACACATCTGATGTGAGCCTCTTTTTATGTAATAAATATGTCACGTCAGCATAAAAGTATGACAAAAATACGTTAAAATTGAGTTTAGGTCTTCAGGGGACCTGTAAAGTTGGAGTGTGTCGTAACAACTATTGTCATAGCTCAAGCCTCAAGGGTGTACAGAATGCTAGTAACATAGTTTTGATGAGTCGTGCTTATATAAGACAAGACTTTGTGGAGCGGTTATTCATTTATCTTCAATTGAAGGTCTCAAATTCAAGTTTTAATTATAGAATTGTCTTCGCTAAGAGGCGATTTTTTGATATGAATTGACTTAGTCGGATTCTTTTTCATCAAAAGAGTTATAACGACGTCATTTGTTGGTTCTTTTTATTACTATAGAGAACATATAATGTAATATAACATGAAAAATAAATTCTAATAAAATTTGATTGTTACGACAAAATATTATTATAAAAAATACGCGACGTTTGATAGTATCGTTCAAATATATTTTTTAAAATAACTTTATTTAAGCATATATATAATTTATATAAGCTCTTTTAAAAAAAAAAAAAAAAAAAACAAGAATACCTTGACCCGTCAAATAGCTGGTGAAGCACGTGACAGTGGACCCACCCTGCTATATATCACGAGAACAAATAAGGGACCCAATTGTCCACTTTATACAAGAAAAAAATAAATAAACTGATAAAATCATTTTTTTTTTAAAAGTAATAATAAATAAAGAAATATCACCTTTTTTTTTCCTTTTCCAAATCCTTCAATGTAATAAAAATCTTCTTATCAATCTAATTCGGTGTTTGGTGTCCATATTGGAGCTCTGACTAATCCAGATTGCATACTGCAGTCTGCAGAGCTCATTCCTCGATGTTCGGTATACGCATTGGAGCTCTAACTAATCTGAATTGCACAAGGTAAAGTCTATTTTGGGGTGACGCTCCACTCGATATTCGGTACTCGCATTGAAATTCTGCCTAATTTAGATTGCACTCTGCAGAGCCCATTTTTCAGTGTTCGGTACTCGCATTAGAGCTTTGACTAATTCGGCCTGCACACTGCAAAGCCCATTCTGGGTTGACGTTCTCACTGTGTTCAATACCCGCATTAAAGCTCTGACTAATTCAGATTGGACATTGCAGAACTCATTCTTCGATGTTCGATATCTGCATTGGAGCTCTAACTAATCCAGATTGCATACTGCAAAAGCGATTTTGGGGTTAACGCTCTCGACGGAATTTTTTTCTATACAGAGGACTTGAATCCGAGATCTTTATTTGGGTATAGCTCCAATTTTCTTTAGCATATTAGATCTTCCTTTATGAATTAACTTACTTAAAAGGTTAAACCTAAACAAAAGTCATTTCAACGAATACAAAACACGATTTTCACATACACAAATTGTGTAACACAATTATCACTAAATCACAATTAATTAATTGATAGGAATTATCATCTCAACTTGCTAATTAACCACCATATATTAGTATGACTTGGTGTAAACATCAAATAATCTATGATTAGCAACGTTTTTTCTTAAAATAAATTTTTTGTGACGTAAAGTTGAATTAATCGAACAAGTTCTAGTTATTATTGATCGTTGATAGAACGAAAAATAAAACTTTACAACAGTTTTTTCGTTTTCATCTTTAACCAATCTCCATCTGAAGTTCATCGAAACCCTAATCCCTACAAATATCAAAAAAAGAAAAAAAAAATTATATATATATATGTATCGATTCTATCACCATTAATTCTACGTTAAATAACGGGGACGTTAGGCATTGGATTTCAATACGGTTAAAAGGACAACCTCGAACACCTTAAGGTTTTGCTATATGCGGAATTTCGAGAAGGGCCGAGCCACAAGAGGTATATGTTACCTCGTGCACCTAAAGATTCCGCTATATGTGGAATTCGAAGAAGGATCGAGCCATAAGAGGTATATGTTACCTCATGCACCTAATGCTTTCACTATATGCGGAATTCGGAGAAGGGCCGAGCCACAAGAGGTATATGTTACTTCGCTCACCTAAAGCTTTCGCTATATACGGAATTCGAAGAAGGGCCGAGCCACAAGAGGTATATGTTTTCTCATGCACCTAAAGCTTTCGCTATATGCGGAATTTGAATAAGGGCCTAGCCACAAGAGGTATATGTTTTCTCATGCACCTAAAGCTTTCGCTATATGGGAAATTCAAAGAAGGGCGGTCGAGCCACAAGAGGTATACGTTATCTCATGCACCAAAAGCTTTCGCTATATGCGGAATTCGAAGAAGGGTCGAGCCACAAGAGGTACATTTACCTCGTGCACCTAAAGTTTTCGCTATATGCGGAATTCAAAGAAGGGCGGCCGAGCCACAAGAGGTATACGTTACTGTGCACCTAAAGCTTTCACTATATGCGGAATTCGAAGAATGGCAGAGCCACAAGAGGTATATGTCACCTCGTTTACCTAAAGCTTTCGCTATATGCGGAATTCGAAGAAGGACCGAGCCACAAGAGGTACATGTTATCTCGTTCACCTAAAGCTTTCGCTATATGCGAAATTCGAAGAAGGGCGGCCGAACCACAAGAGGTATACGTTACCTCGTGCACCTAAAGCTTTCGCTATATGCAGAATTCGAAGAAGGGCGGCCGAGCCACAAGAGGTATGCATTACCTCGTGCACCTAAAGCTTTCGCTATATGCGGATATGTTACCTCGAGCAACTAAACTTTCGTTATATGCGGAATTCAAAGAAGGGCCGAGCCACAAGAGGTATATGTTATCTCGTTCACCTAAGCTTTCGCTATATGCGGAATTCGAAGAAGGACCAAGCCACAAGAGGTACATGTTACCTCGTGCACCTAACGCTTTCATTATATCGGAATTCGGAGAAGGGCCGAGCCATAAGAGGTATATGTTACCTCGTTCACCTAAAACTTTCGCTATATGCGGGATTCGAAGAAGGATCGAGCCACAAGAGGTATATGTTACCTCGTGCACCTGCACTTTCATTATATGCGGAATTTCGAAAAGGACCGAGCCACAAAGCTATATTGAAATTCGACATGGTTAAACTAATAAAAAAGAAGATTTTTTAATTTTAATAAAAAATGTATTGCAATTGGTAGGTCACATGGTCCACTCATAGTCTGTTTACTCATACTTTACAAGTATATATGAACTGTCTGCTTCATTAATTAATACTTACATGTTGCAACTGTATTGTAAGTTGGGGTGGGCATGGTACAGTATTTTAAATTTTGGTATGGTAACTTCAATTTTTGGTATCTAAAATAATAATACCATTACCATACCAAATTAGTTAAGTATGGTTTGGTATTTTTAAATTCGATTTCGATATTTTACGGTATAGTAATTCGGTAACCATACTTTATTTGATTTATAATTACATATATTCATATAAAAAAACTATAACTTTAAATTTTTAAAACGTCTCAATCATGTTAGACTAACAACTATCTTTGTTAATAAATTACACAAAAATAACATTTCAATCACAATTGAATAATCCGAGATGCAAACTCTGAACAACAGTACCTAAACTTAAGCATAGTACTCTTAAATAATAAGCTTCCCGGAAAAATTATTTTTGAATAAAAGCTACTTTTATATTTATTTGGCTAATGAATGATATATAAATATATTTAATAATCTTAAATATAATATATATAGGGGTTTTATATGTTAATAAAAAACTTCGATGCGGTATATGGTATTTTGATATTTATTGCATAAATACCAAATACCGTAACAAATATCAAAATAATTTAAAATTCCTACCAAATACCATAACATCTATACCGCGGTGTAAAATTTTTTGATTTCGATCTGATATTCGGTATATACCATACCATGCCCACCCCTAATTGTAAGTAGTTCTAGATATGTTCTATTTCAAGTAGTACAAATTATAATAATTACTAAATACTTATATGAAAAAAAATTAAAATCTCATAAAGTAACTTTGTTTATTGATTTCAATTTTATTCAACGCAAAATAATTTTCTGAAATAATAACTATTAGTTATTAACCTCCCGAGATACAATTCTATAAAGAGATAAGCATTCAGTACCCCTCAAACTATGATCAAAGTTGCTACGACACACTCCAATTTCACAGGGGTCGTATTACCCTCATTGACTCAATTTTTGTGTATTTTTATCACACTTTTGTGTTGATGTGACACATTTATTATATAAAATGAGACCTACGTCAAAGGTGTCACGCCAGCTAAAAGATTGACAAAAGGTATTGCGTTAGTTAAAAGGATGACAAAAATATATCAAAATTTAATTCAGGGATAATAGAGCCCGATAAAGTTGAAGTGTATCGTAGCAAATTTCATCATAATTTAAATTCTTCTTTTTTTCAACAAATGCTCGTATTTTAAATTTATATAACCATCCATCTCTATCATTTGAAAAAAATGCTATAATTATATACTTTTAGTTTCAAGAAACTTCTTTTTATTTTATACTAGGAAAGGGAAAGATTTAATTAAAATAATTGGCATCCAAAATAGAAATAGTGTCCATGCTTTCGTTATTCAATGCTTGATACTTGACAATAACAAATTAAACTTGGCCCTACCCTACCCGCACGAATTTAAATTAATCGAATTTTAATGTGGGTATCGAACACCGAATGAGAAATGAAGAAAAAAAAATTAAACTTAGGACCAATATGGGTCGTATAGTATAACGGTTAGGATTTCTCTGCTATTAATTAAAAATCTTGAAACGTTATTTGAGCTCCTGAAAATGAAAAAATTATGTTTGAAGCGTTGCCTTCAGAAATGGGTCTTGCAATATGCAAATTAAACAACATAAATTTCGATATTTTGGAGCTTAATTACAGAAAATCTCAACATTTTGCATAATAACTGAAAAGCTCTATTCTAAATCAGTCGAGATACATAATTAGTTTTCTATATATCCAACGAAGGTACATTTGTATCTTTGTAAAGATACATTATTAGCTTCCGATATTTTATTTTTTTTTTTTTGGGGGGGGGGGTCTATCGAGATGCATAATACATCCAACAAAGATACATTTTTTCTTTCTAAAAATACATAATTAGCTTTCGATACATTATTTTTTATTTTGGACTGTCGAGATACATAATTAGCTTCCTGATACATCCAAGGAAGATACAGAACTAGTTGAGATTTTTGTAATTACTTTACAAGATTGGATATTAGCATAAATATAATAAATTAAGGTGTATATTTATATTATTTTTTTCTTAAAATTTAGTCAGATCTCATACGAATATTGAACACTCAACGTTGAATTCTTATAAGAAACTTAAAAAAAAAAAAACTTGGAATTCAATGTAGGGAAAATTAAATAGGGTACTTGCAATTCCTTTGCCCTCATGGCACAACTTATTTATTTTTTTTTTTTTAAAAAACAAAGTTGATCCAATAAGTCTTTTCAAATGTTTTAAATGTTCAACTAATCTTTTAAATGTAATTTGTATTCTTCTTTAGATAATAAATGTTAGATATTGGGTGTGGGTTGTGGGTAGCTTTACGACCTATATAGTAGATACACTTTAATTACTTTTATGTAAAAAAATATTATCGCCACATCTCGATAGTATTATGATTATTTACAACAAATTGAATTTTGAGTAAAATATGTTATTATAGGGAGTAATTTTTTTTAAGAGATAAGCGTCTAGTACCCCCTTCGAATTATGACTAAAGTTGCTACGACACACTCTAATTTCACAAAGGTTCTCCGAACTCAATTTTTAGCGTATTTTTATCACTCTTTTGTACTGACGTGACACCTTTATTATAAAAAAATGAGAATCACCTCAGCTAAAAAGGTGTCACGTCAGCTAAAAATAGTGATAAAAATACGCTAAAATTGAATTCAAGGGGTAATAGGATCTTTGTGAAGTTAAAATGTGTCGTAACAAATTTGGTTATAGTTATGAGGATATTAAATATTTTACTCTTTTTCTAACGAGCTTTAAAGGGCTCAAACTTAAATTATAAGTAATCGTTTTAATACGAATATCAAAACATCGAATTGAAATAAAGAATAATAGTATTATGATATCATTTTACTATCCTCAACTAACCAACTTTAGTAGAAAAGCTATAAAACTTTATTAACATTTGATCTTTATGATAAAGTAAATTAGCCCAACTTTTTTTCACTTCTCACTCTTCTCGTGATCTAACACTAGATTTCTTTTTTATTTTTACCAAAAGAAATACTTGAACAAGTCCCCCCTATACTCCCCACCCCCACCCCAACCTAGGGGCGGAGTCACTTTGAGTCCGACGATTCACCTGAACCTCTTACGACAGAAAATTATATAAGTAATATATATAGTTAGATGCTAAACCTTATTCAGCTGATTCGAACGTTATTCTAATCAGATACGAAACTCCCTTAGTGAAAATACTTGTTATCGTTACGACCTCACCCCACCCACCCCCAACCCAGCCTAGGGGTGGAGTCATCTTTGAGTCGGCAATTCATCTAAATCTTCTACGACAAAAAACTATATAATATATAGTAGACGTTAAACCTCATTTAGGCGGTTCGAACGTTTTTCTAATCAGATACGAAACTCCGTTAGTGAAAATACTTGTTATCGTTGTGGCCCCACCCCACCCACCCCCAACCCAGCCTAGGGGCGGAGTCATCTTTGAGTCGGCAATTCATCTGAACCTTTTGCGACAGAAAAATATATAATACATAGTAGATGTTGAACCTCATTCAATTAGTTCGAACGTTTTTCTAATCAGATACAAAACTCCCTTGGTGAAAATATTGGTTGTTGCTGCGGCTCCACCCACGCACACCACACGCTCCAAAAAAATAAAGTAAAAAACAAAACCACCCAATGCCCTCAAAGTGGGCCCTACGTCGGCACAGACATATGACAATTAATACAAAATAATATCATTGCTTTGTCATAAATCTTTTTTGAGGCCAAAATTCAACCCACGTGGCACTCTCATACTCGTCAGCATCAAGTTTTCCCTTAAGAAGAACAAGCAATAGCTGTTCATTTTGCAAAAATCACAAACAAAAATACCTCACTAACAAAGTTTAGCAAATAAGCATTAGGCTTTAGAAAGAAAAAAATAAATAAAACAAGAAGAAAAGAAAATGGGGATGTTGAGAGAAGGTTCCAATTGTTTCCCCGGCGTATGGGTCGGGGGCGGGGGCGGGGCTGCCGGGATGGCAAAGCCATGCGGGTGTTGCCATCTGGCCGCCGCGCTGGTCTTTTGTCGCACGGACAACACGTTCGTTTGCTTGGCCTGCGACACGCATCAGCACGCCAGGCACGAGCGCGTTTGGGTGTGCGAGGTCTGCGAGCAGGCGGCAGCCAGCGTCACCTGCAGGGCCGACGCTGCCGCCCTCTGCTTCGCCTGCGACCGCGACATCCACTCGGCCAACCCGCTCGCACAGCGCCACGAGCGGGTCCCCGTCGCCCCCTTCTACCACCCAATCGAATCCGTCGTCAAATCCACCGCTGCCACCCTCCTCGTCGACCTAACCACGACCAGAGACATAGCCCCATGTCCAGGACATCATGAGGAGAGCTACAACAACAACACAAAACAATGGATTCCACCAAATACAATAACAACATCAAAACTTCCATTAGTTACAGAAATGAAACCATCAATGGATTTCATTTTTTCAGATTCAGAAAACAACTTTCTTGATTTTGATTACTCTTCTGTTGTGTCTATAGACACACAATCACAAGTACCTCATTACAATCCATCAAATGATAGTGTTGTACCAGTACAAACAAGTACTACCACTACAACAACTAGTACAATAAAACCATTGCCATTTCATCATCAAGAAAAACATTTTGAGATTGATTTCACTCAATCTCATATCAAATCTCACAACACCCCATCAATCAGTGTAAGTACCCAAAGTTAGTTTTTTTCTTGTTTTTGGTTAAAACTTAGCATTTTACAAACACCAAAAAGTTCATTTTATTGAAATTAATCTAATTTTTCTTGTTTTTTTTTGAAGACCCCATCAATTTAGTAGCACCCAAAATTGCATTTTCTTGAAGTTAAACTAATTTTTCATTTTTTTTAATCTTCTTGGAATTTGAGCTAATTTTCTTGAAATTAAGCTAATATTTCTTGATTCCTGTTTTTTTTTTTTTTTGAATTTTCTTGAAATTAAGCTAATATATCTTGATTTTTTTTTTGTATTTTCTTGAAATTTGAGCTAATTTTCTTGATTTAAGCTAAAATTTTATCATTTTACCAACACCCTAATTTGAAATTTGAGACCCAGAGGGTGTGCTCTAGTAGTCGATGACGTGAATCGAACACTATAAGATTTCAAGTTTAATTCTTAATAGAGACAAAAACAAACTGATCCCGACGTTACGGTTATTAATTTTTATTTTTTTTTGTAATTTGAACTAATTTCCCTTTATTTTACCAACAAATTTGCATTTTCTTGAAATTTGAGTTAATTTTTCATTAGTTTACTAGCTCTAAGTTTTACAATTTGTTGAAAATTAAGCTAAAAATTTTGCATTTTTTTTTTTTTTAATTTTCAGGTGTCATCATCATCATTAGATGTTGGAATAGTACCAGATGGAAGTTCAATTTCAGAAATATCATATCCATATATGAAAAATGTGAATAACAATGTTGATTTACCAAATTCGACGGGCGAAAAATTAGTCGGTTTAGACAGAGAAGCAAGAGTTTTACGATATAGAGAGAAGAAGAAAAATCGAAAATTCGAAAAGACTATTCGATACGCTTCTAGAAAAGCTTATGCTGAAACAAGGCCAAGAATTAAAGGTCGGTTCGCTAAGAGAAATGACGGCAACGGCGACGGCGCTCGAGGCATTAACTGCGATGACATCGATCAGATATTTTCCGATGGAGATTTTATCGGGCACGATTCACGATACGGCGTCGTTCCTTCATTTTTAATTAATTAAGACGCGAAAGCTTTGATGCACTGAATCGTTAATTAATTAATTATGAAAAGAAAATAGTTTGTTTTTGTTTTTAGTATATATAAGATGTAATTTCCAAATTCCAATTACCCTAAATGTTTTAATGGGCATTTTGGTTTTTTTATGTACTTATGGAAGGGTACTTTAGTAACTAATTAAGTTAATAGTCAAAGCATTATTTTCTTTCTGTCTATTCAACTTTATATAGATCTAGAGCTTGAGCCATAAATATAAAATCACTTTTGGTAAAAACGGCTAATCTTCACAATAGAATTTTTTGACGTAAATTTCAATTAATTGAGCGGTAATTTTAGTAACTACGTTAATAGTCAAATTAAGTAGTTCTTTTTTTTTTTGTCGATTAAATGTTTGTAGACATGCAACCAAATATTGTGGAAGATAAGTAAATATTTCTTCAGTTTTAATCAGATATATCAAGTTTGAGCCGCATGTATGAAATCGCCTTCAGTAAAAAGTATTTTACCTTTAAAGTAAGACTTCTTGACACAAATTCAAATTAATTGGATTATTTTTTTAAAAAAAAATTATTTATTTGTATATGTTTTTTTAACTAGTTTGTTGAAGATCTATTATTAAATTCTGATTGATTGTTAAAGCCAGTGTGACTCCACAAAGAGGCTAAAATGGGACATCTAGCAGATCTATTTCAATATAAATATTATTTTATTGTACTAGTAAAAAATGGTTCAATCAACTTTTCTTTTCTCTGAAATTTTATTATAGGGAAATGATATGGATAGAAAATATTAATATTTCTATTTTTAGTTTCCTCTCTTCAAAAATAAGAGTTGTTGTCGTGTGACTAAATTGTCATCGCTCAATTTATGAAAATAGGAGCGGAGCTATAATTCCGCTTACAAAGTAAGCATAACAAAGTAATTTTACGTGATCAGATCCTTCTCTGAATCCTGTGTAACGGAAGCTTAGTATATTAAGAGGCAAGGGCGGAGCAAACCTCCTTCGGCAGAAAATTATAATATTTTACATAGTTAAAATTATTTTGTATGTGTATATATTAGACGTTGAATCTCCTTCGATTTGTTCGTATATTTCTTTTTGAATCCCTTTAGTGAAAAATTCTGGCTCCGATACGTTTGCTAGACATATATTTTATTATTAGTTTGTTTAGGATCTATTTCTGAATTTTGATTGGTTATTCATACCAACTGTACCATCACCAAATGGCCTTTGTATCTAGTCATTGAAAAAAGTTTATTAGTAGTATTTTTTTTATTTACATGAAGTTACAAGGAAAGAAAAAAAAAACTTATCAATGTGATGGAATGAATAAGATATTTATTTATTTTTAATTAAAAATTTTGAAATACAATTCTATGAAGAGAATAAATTTAGGTGAAAATATTTGGATTTGGTGGCTAGGCACATAGAATTGAATTCGTTATGTCAGTGAACATATTAAATATAAGATAGTTTAAAGAAATAAAAAAATAACCATTTAATATGGCAGATCCAACTCTTTAAGTACGAATCGATCTTGTGAATCTAGTCTTTTCTGCTCGTATTTTATATGTAATTATTTGATATTAAACTCAATTACACTATAATAAATTAATTTTAAGAGTAGTATAGAATTCCATAAACTTTAAATACTAAATATCATTGATTAGGAATTAGGATCTTTTAATTCCTAATTAAACATTTTTAGTTTTAATACCTAAAAATAAAAGTATTTTTAATGGAGAGTGTTTATTCAGTGGACATGGAAAACCAAATTAATTAGGTCAAATAGATATTACTAGATAATTAAAAGGGAGAGAATAATAATAATAATAAATAAAAAAGGAAACCATATCCATTGAACTTGACTCATTTTGAAAATCCATTATTAATCTCAATTGTTTTTTTTTTTTTCATATTACTTTTCTTTTGCTCTTTTTTTTAAAAAAATTATTATTATTTACAATTTTTAATTTTTTGAGTTTATTATTATCTGTTGTTTTTTTATGTTTCGGATATCATATTATTTTTCGTTGCTACTCTTTTTCTTTCATTATTTTTTAACATGCATTCTTCACTATCGTATTTTCCTTTTCATACCAGATTTATTATGCTTTTCTTGATTTGTGAGTCTTTTTGAGTGTATTATTATTTGTTGTCTTTTTTGGGTTTTGAATATTGTATTTTTTTTTCGTTCCTATCTTTTTTTTCTTTATTATTTTTTTTCAACATATATTCTTCACTATCGTATTTTCTTTTTCATACCCGATTTGTTACACGCTTTTCTTGATCTGAGAGTCTTCTGAAATTTTTTTCTCTAATCTAACAAGTTAGAAATAAAATTTACGTACACTAACCTTCTCGAAATTTATTTATTTATGAAAATTATACGGAATATGTAAGTATATTTCTCCTTTCATGAAGATCTGTTTCTTAAACCTAATTGGCTATTTCAAATCACTCTTAGCCCCACAATTATTTTTTGAGTTGTCAATATCAATATTGGCAGTGGAGATATATCTGTTTCTGAATTTTGATTGGTTATTATTAACTGTATTATGTCCCTACATTTTATTATAATGTTAGGACAATTATATCATATAATATATAATATAATAATAAAAAAAACTTTGCCTTATCCAGCCGACCATTCACCTGTCCTTTTAGCCACTTTGATAAATATTGATTTTTTCCTCTTTTGTAACTTCAATCATGGCCATACTTGTTTTGACTTTATTATATAGGAGTACCATATTATAACTTGTAAAATATTAAGGGGTTTGAATAATCGTAAAGTTATTTTTGTGTGATCAGTATGTCATGTGTCGAGTTCGATAAATCTATACCAAATATCCAACCAACTTGTGAAAAAAGAAAGGAAATTAAGGGTTTGAATCATCGTAAAGTTATCTTCATGTGATCAGTATGTCATGAGTCAAGCTTGATAAATCTACGTCGGATATCCAAGCAAATTGTGAAAAAAAAATTATAATTGTAAAAAATTAAGGGGTTTGAATTATCGTAAAGTTATTTTTGTGTGATCAGTATGTCATGAGTCGAATTTGATAAATCTATATCAAATATCCAACCGACCTGTGAAAAAAAAATTATAACTGTAAAAAAAATTAAGGGATTTGAATCATCGTAAAGTTATTTTTGTGTGATGAGTATGTCATGAGTTGAGCTTGATAAATCTACGTCGAATATCCAATCAACCTGTGAAAAATAAATTATAACTGTAAAAAATTAGTTAGAGTGGAATGGTTAAGATTCCTCCACTATTCATTAGAGATTTCAGATTTGAATCTTTGAGAATGACACACGATCATGTTAGGAGCACCGTTCCAAAATTGAGCCATATGCGATCATTGCAAATTTTAAATTACTCGAGTTTTAATATCAGTGACGGATCCAGAATTTAAAGATCGTAGATGCTTTGGAGGTCCAAACACATATATTGACACTCAAAGCTTTAAGATTCTGCCTGAAAATTAAAACACTCAATTCTCTTCTTGATTTAACTACTGCTATTTTTTTTTTTTATCTTATATCAGTTTTTAAATATTTCTTATATAATTATACTTATTCTGTATCAAATTTAACGTGTGTTGAAAACACCATAATTTTAAACCTAAATCCGCTCCGATCTCATACGAATATCAAATACCGAGATGAGAAAAAAAAAAAAAATCTGCCTTTTAGAGTGTGCCATATATGTCTTTTTAAAAGCTAAGCCTAGACTATAACATGATATATCTTTTAATAAATTCTCATTGGTACAACCCATAGTGGACCTTGTCTATTATTTTTCTACGTCAACTTTTATTAGAATAATAATAATAACATAACTACTAAGATAAGACACAAAGTTAGGTTAAAGTTTTATAATATCTTTTTTATTGAAAAGTTGGCTACATTGAGACCCAATAGATGTTGCCAATTTACTAAATATTAGTTAAGAAATGTTCTCGAAGTTTCCATTAATTGTGATGAAGTGTCCAAATTACAAAAGAAATACAATTATTTTAGTTAATTGTTTTAGTCACTATTATTATTAATTTATTAATCAATATGGTATAGGCCATCATTTTGTCCCACCTTAGATGTAATTAGAAACGAAATTGTGTTCAATATTATGTTATGAACATTTATACTACCAAAGTCAACCAATTTTATTGTAGATAGGGGAGGATTATCGGTGGCGAAGTCAAAATTTTTACTAAGAGGGTTCGTTCATAAGTAAACATACGAAGTAATCGAAGGGGTTCAATATGTACTATATATACATAAAAAATAATTTTAACCCTGTATATACAACATAATTTTTCGCTGAAGAAGGTTCAGTGAACCCCCTAACTCAAGGGTAGCTTCGCCCCTGAGGACTTTTAAGAAAGGGTATACGACATTCGTTAACTTCAGAAAAAAAAATTATCTTACGGAAATATCATATATTTTAAAAGAATTCCTCAAATATATGATTGTCGTGCCCCTTTAGGTCCTTCAGTGCGAGTGTGCGCGCGACCTGCGTTCGAGTCTGGACTATATTAATTCGTATTTCTTTATCGCGTTTGATCGATTATTTACGTTAATTGGCGCGCTGAAGATGGCGGTGTCCCCAGGGGCGGAGCTAGCTAATAGTAAGGGGGTTCATTCGAATCCCCTTCGGTGAAAAAATTATACGATTTATACAAGCTTAAAATTATTTTTCATGTATATATAACAGACGTTGGACCCCCTTCGATTAGTTCTTTTGTTCATATTTTTCGATTTTGAACCCCCTTATTTAAGATGTTGGCTCCGCCACTAGGTGTCCCAACATTGCTCAAATTCGTGGTGTCCCACGCCGCTCAAAGCTCGAGCTCGTTTTTAAATATATATTTATCTAAGGGTGGAACTAGACGAGCGAGGAGATCTGTTCGAAACTTATTATTCATCAAAAAATTATATTATGAAATACAGATATAACAGGTGTTGAATCTATTATACTTCTTTATATTTATATCCTTAGCAAAAATTCATGCTCTGCCGCTGATTGTAACAGCTAATTACGTATCTGACCTACTTTTAAGATTTAAATCTCACTATTTATAGACGATATTTTATAGATATCTTTTGAATGATGTGATGACATATACATACCAAACAAACAAAGGGTTAGGTCAATCTAATATTTTGTATAATTCCTAACCACATACTTAAGATTATAAATTAATGTTGCGGGATTTTATAAACATCTTTTGTTTCATCATTTGTCTATAATTATTATCTAATTTGTCCATGATGTTTAAGTGCAATAAATATTAATAATAATATTATTAATCAAAAATGACAAATAAAATTATATCGATTAATTCAATTTCACAATAATCACGTAGATCCATAAATAGATTGAGTAATGGATCGACAAATTCAGCTAAGGTTGTATTTCTCTGAGTTGCTCGTGTTTTGGCTATTCATAGTACTGTTTGCAGACTTGGCGAGTTTTCGATTATGCCTAGATGCATTATGTCCTCTGACAGATATGGATTTGATTGCTCGTATCTTTAGCATGTGGTTTGCTTTAGTTGTGGTTATGTCTTCGATGATATTTCAGTTTCAGCGCCACAACTGAAATAAATCTTCAAGAATATCACACCCAAAATCAATCTCATTACCGGAAATCAAGCATATATCCCGAACTCATCTCACCTTCAGAGACTGAGCATATATTCAGCGACTCTCACAAGGGCTGAAATTGAGATATTACCGAGCCATATATCCAACGACTCTCACAAAGGCTGAAATTGAAATATTAACGAGCCATATATCCAACGACTCTCACAAAGGCTGAAACTGAAATATCATCGAAGACATAACCACAGCTGAAGCAAACGATATGCTAAAGATACGAGCAATCAAATTCATATCTGTCGGAGGGCATAACACATCTAGGCATAACCAAAGACGCGCTAAGGCTGCAAACAGTACTATGAATAGCCAAAGCTCGAGCAACTCAGAGAAATGCAATGTTAACCTGAATTCATTTCGTTACTCAATCTATGACAATTAATTCGTAAAGGCATCCTATTGTAATATTTATCGTTTTCGGGACTCAAATTTAAAATATCTAATTAAATTTAAAGGAAATTCAATATATAGATATAAGCCATCTCAACAAAAATAGCGCACACATAAATTTTATCAAATAAAACATGTTTTAATTAATTTAACAAATTAAATTCTTATTGAGATTAAAATATTTTTGTTCCTTTTCTTCTTTTTTGGTTATTTTTATTTGACTCAAACTTTCAAATTTATTGATCAAAACAAAACGTGTAGCACAAACGCACCAATTTACACAAATATCTTTTTATAGGTTACTATATACTAAATTTTATTTCTATTTTTAAACATAGTACCGATATAGTATTTGGGGGCAACTATTCTCCCAGTCTAATAAAATGTTATACATCATTTAATGTTTGCAGTAACTTACATAATTTGAAGCCATCACATATCGTTTTTCTGTAAGATTTTCAGTTTTATCAAAAGAAATCTTTAGATTATAATTTAAAAGGTTCTAAATTACAAAAAAAAAAAAAACATTTACTAAACAATTGTCCCCCCCTTCCCCCCCTACAAGAAAAATGGCAATGAATAAATAAATAAATAAAAGTAACAGAAATTTCAATTCTTTTGAAGCTAATAAAGTATCACATCCCAACTTTTTTTTAAAATTACTTAAAATCTCTAATTTAGTCCACACAATTTTTTTTGAATACATTAATTAATTTTACGCGGATGCATTACATCTTTTAAGATATATCACTTAATTTTACACAAATACATCATATTTTTCTGAATACATCACTTAATTTTATACGATTATATCATATTTCAGTAATGTATTTAAGCTTTTACGTAAAATTAAAAATTTATGTAATTATTTAAAAAAATTAAATTTTTAAGTATTTAAATTGTGGTATGATTGTAATTTTTTGAAAAAATTACAGAAACTAGCATCCTTAAGATTATAATTACAATAAATAGCAATACTTTTTCAAAATTATAACTTATAGCAAAAGTAACAATATTTTACCCACTTCATAGTAATAGAAGAATATGTATTTTTCAGTTGTGCATATATATTTATGAGTAATACATATATATTTGTATATGTATTTCTATAGCAACATTTTACTTAAATACAAATATAATTTTTTATTTTTCATAATTATGAAACTGTTGCTATAAAAGTTATAATTAAGGCCACAGAGTTGATATTTCTGAAATTTTCCCTAATTTTTTTTTGAAAATAAACTACACTCTTTTGTCACAATCATGTGTATTGATATTGAAGAATTGACATAAGAAGGAGAAGGTGGGCCCAAATACATGAGACTAGCTCGTGAAGTTCACGTGCAATGTAGGCCCAATATATGGCCCATTTAAATTGACAACAAATGTCTCCCATTTCATTCTCTTCATTTGTATGTATATATGTTGTATACATCTAGTTGCCAACTTACCAACAAAACATTTTGGCCCATTTTTAGTCTATTGTTTCAAATCCATCCAAGCACTTTACGGTTAATTCGTGTGCATCTAGATTAATTTTATAGGATATTTAGTACCTCCTATCAGTATATATATCGAGTAACTCTGTTCTGCAATACTCGAACATGTATATGTATATATCTAGTTACCAACTTACCAATAAGACATTTTGGCCCATTTTTAGTGTCTTGACTCAAATCCATCCAAGCACTTTACGGTTAATTCGTGTGCATCTCGATTAATTTTGTAGAATATATATATTACCTCCTATCGATATTTATATCGAATAACTCTGTTCCACAAGACTTGAATATGTATAAATATACATCTAGTTGCCAACTTACCAACAAGACATTTTGGCCCATTTTTAGTCTCTAATCTCAAATCCATCCAACCATTGTACGGTTAATTTGTGTGCACCTTGATTAAATTTATAAGATATTTATTTATTACCTCCTACCAGCATAAATACCGAATAATTCTGTTCTGCAAGACTTGAAAATTTTAGAATAGTCACCTAACATTTTATACTCTGACATAACTTTCTTTTCATGAGATTGAGGGGAGTTGGGAGTTATGACTTTCCAGCTTATAAGAACTTTTAATTTGTAAAATATTTTATTATATTATTCTTGACCAATTGTTTCCTTAGCATAACAAATAGTAACAAATATGTCATTTTTTTAAATTTGGTTCACCCAAAAGTTTAGAATTCCAATCCAAAATAAAAGGATAAAACAAAAACTTGAGAAACCAAAGAAAATGACACAATCATAATAAAAATGATGTATAATTGTCAAAATAAAGAATCAAAATGTTTTAAAAAAAAAGTACCTTATGATAGTACTTTTGATTACAAAAAATTCTACTCTATTATTATTGAACTATTACATGTAACCATTTGCAATTGGATACTAACCCAACAATTATACTATATGCTATTCAAGTCATAATACACTACCAACATGAGCTATGATGCACTGATTCGATTGTTCCATTCTTAATCAGAAGTATCAGATTCAAATCCTGCTTATGAAAAAAAAATCTGTTGAAAGCGACACCGCTAGAATAAGCTTTGCAATTCGCTAAACGTGGATATCGAACACCGGAGTTCGCCCCCCCCCCCCCCCCCAAAAAAAAAAAGCCATAATACACTAAACATTATATGTATGTTTTAAGTGGAAATCTATGAAAAATTAAAGAGGAAAAGTAATTCTACATTATGATGAAAATTAAAGATTAAAAAAGGTCTTCTAAAATTAAATCAGAAGGAAGATCATATCCAAAAACCATTGAGTAATCATCAACTTCATCACTTGTAAATTTTGGTATTCTCCAACTTCTTGCTGCCTCTGAATCATCACCATATCTCAACAATTCTAACACCTAAAAAAAAAAAATTAGCAAAAATAAAAAAGAAAAAGAAGAAGAAAAAAATAATAGTCGATCACAATTTGTTTGGAACTGAAACGTAATACTATATAACCGATCACAATAAGCAGGGGCGGAGCCAGCACTTTGGCAGGGGGTTCGTCTGAACCTCCTTCTTTCGACGGAAAAATATTCCATTTATACATGATTAAAATTATTTTTCACGTATTTATCGTAGGTGTTGAACCCCCTTCGACTAGGTTTTCTTCAAATATTGATCCCCCTTAGTTGAAATCCTGGCTTCACCTCTGATCAAGGGCGGAGCCAGCCCTTTGGCAGGGGTTCATCTAAACCTTTTTCGACAAAAAAGTATACCATTTATACATGATTGAATTTTTTTTTTTATGTATCTATAGTAAGTGTTGAACCCTCCTCGATTAGGTTTTCTTCAAATATTGAGCCTCCTTAGTTGAAATCTTGGCTCCGCCTCTAAGCAAGGGCGGAGCCAGCCCTTTGACACGGGGTTCATCTGAACCTTTTTCAATGGAAAAATATATCATGGTTACATGATTAAAATTATTTTTTTTATTTATGTATAGTAGGTGTTGAACCTTTTTCGACTGAATTTTCTTCAAATAATGAACCCGTTATACATGATTAACATTATTTTTTACGTATCTATAGTAGGTGTTGACCCCCCCCCCCCCCCCCCCCCCCCCCCCTTCGACTAGGTTTTCTTCAAATATTGACTCCCTAGTCGAAATCCTGGCTCCACCTCTGAGTAGGGGCGGAGCCAACCCTTTGGCAGGGGTTTAATATTTAAAGAAAATCTTGTCGAAGTGGGTTCAACATCTACTATTAATACATAAAAAATAATTTTAATCATATATAAATGATATATTTTTCCGTCCAAAAGGAAGTTCATCTTAAAATTCTTTCTGACTCCGCCTCTGTAACAATAAGTATAATAATTTACCTCAGTTGTTGATGGGCGCCATACTGAAGATTGTCTTACACAATATGAAGCTGTAAGAACCATTTTATGCAATTCATCCATATTAAATTCACCCTCCAATTTTGGATCTAATAATTCAATTAATTTTCCACCTTCCATCAATGGTGTTGCCTTAAAAAAAAAAAGAATAAATTTTTTAGTAATTAACTAATAAAATTCACCAAACAAATTATATAATAAATAACAAATACAAGTATATATACAAATATCTTATCATCCTTCATATTTATTTATTTTTTAAAATATCAGAATATATTTCTTAAAAATAGGAGTATAAGATAATTTCTTAGATTACATGTCATTTTCATATCCAATTACTTACACATGCTCATTTATGTTCATTCCTGTCTTTAATAACTTTAATAATTGGAAAAAGAAGAAGTTAAAATAGGATATTTCTGAGAGCAATTATTACTATTAAATCCAGGGACCAAAGTCGATAATATTATTGTCGTTTTCATTACATTTTTTCAAGAAATTCCAAATAAAGTAAAAATAAAAATTAAATTAAAATTAGTAGTCCTATACTGGACGAATAAAGATGGACGGAGGAAATACTTTCTACAAATTCTGATTTATATGACGGTATTTTTCTTTTTATCTATCTCGAACGTTACGTATACTTCCTTATTTAAAAATTATTTGTCTTTAAACAATTCGTATACCTTATATATATAACTAAATTGTGACGAAAGGAGAAGTACTTCTGACCATAAATATACCGCACCATATTTGTAACCATAAAACTTTTGAAACATATGATATTAAGACTGTCATAACATACATGTGACTATAGTAAAAAATTTAATTTAAATTAAATATTTTTAAAAACTCACCCATAAAAGTAGATTTTGTCTTGATGAGTCAACAGGTCTTCTACCAGTAATAATTTCAAGAAGAAGAATTCCAAATGCAAAAATATCTGTTTTTTCATCAACAATTCCATGCATAAAATATTCTGGTGCTAAATATCCAAATGTCCCTTCTATTGGAATTACAGCATGGTGTGTCCATTTATTTGGTAGCCATTTTGCTAACCCAAAATCTGATATCTGGAAAAAAATAAAAACTTTAATTCCTTACTTTAATTTTCCATATAAATAAAAGAGTAAAAAATAAAAATAAAAAAATAAAACTTTCATTCCCTCCTTTAATCTTCCATATAGATAAAAGAGTAAAAAATTGTCCGTGCTAGCCACTTTTTAAAAAATAATCCGTGTTTAAAAAATTATTTAGAATAAGTAAATATTTTTTACGACAAAACACCATAATAGTATCATGAATTTTGAGAACTTTAATTCCCTCCTTTAATTTTCCATATAGATAAAAGAGTAAAAAATAAAAATAAAAAAATTAAAACTTTAATTTCCTCCTTTAATCTTCCATATAGATAAAAGAGTAAAAAATTGTACATGCTAGCCACTTTTTAATTCAATTTTTAAAAAATAATCTGTGTTTGAAAAATTATTTAGAATAAGTAAATATTTTTTACGATAAAACACCATAACAATATCATGAATTTAGAGAAGAATAAAGGAAAATTTTAATTTCCTCCATTAATCTTTCATATAGATAAAAGAGTAAAATATGGTACGAGCTAGCCACTTTGTAGGTCGATTTTTAAAAAACAGTTTGTATTTGAAAAAATGATTTAGAATAAGTAAATATTTTTTACGACAAAACACCATAATAGTATCATGAATTTCGAGAAGAATAAAAGAAAACTTTAATTTCCTCCTTTAATCTTCCGTATAGATAAAAGAGTAAAAAATTGTATGAGCTAGCCACTTTTTAGGTTGATTTTTCAAAAAATAGTCAGTGTATGAAAAATGATTTAGAATAAGTAAACATTTTTTACGAGAAAACACCATAACAGTATCGTGGATTTCGAGAAGAATAAAAAAAAACTTTAATTTCCTCTTTCAAGCTTTTTATATAGGTAGAAGAGTGAAATTTATATTTGCTAGCCACTTTTTAGATTGATTTTGAGAAATAACCAATATCGTCAAAAAGTTTATTTTTTAAAGAAATCCACTTTTGATGAGGAAATACCATCATAATATCATGAATTTTCAACTTAATTAAGTGAAAATATCTAAGATATCGTCTATGATATTCAATTTCTGTCATGAATTTTGAACATAAAAAAAATAGTGAAACTCCGTCACAACATCATGTATATATTATATATTTCGTCCATGATAGTGTCACGGGTTCCAAGAATTATCTGATTTGCAAAAATAGTTCGAAAAATGATTATTTTTGAAGTTTACGCGATAGAAGAGTTAGCAAATGTGCAAAAAAAAACCTAATAAGAAATTGCGAAAAGTACGTGCTTTATGAGTTGTACCTGAGGCTCATAGTCTTGTCCAAGTAGTACATTTGAAGCTTTGATATCACGATGTATTATACGATGTTTGCAACATTTATGAAGATAATGTAAACCTCTTGCAATTCCAAGAGCAATTTTATATCTCATTGGCCATTCAAGTGATTTATTTGATTTTCCTGCAAAAAAATAAAAAAATAAAAAATTCAAAAAATGATTATCAATTCAAGAACGTAAGGTATTTCGATCCACGTATATAATCTAAAAAAAATAAATTTTGTATGATATTCATGATGTTTATCTCGCAGAAGGTGAAATGATGATCTATTACCTGTCATTCATCTTGAGATGCATATAAAAAACAACTCCTAGATAACAACTTTATTTTTAAATAATGTGTCGCTAATTATAATTCAATCTAATTCCGATACTGAATAGGATTCACTAGTCACAGTAGTTTGAATGAGACATGACCTATTCAACCTAATTAACAACAAATTATGTTGTTTAACTATAAAATTTGTCCACAACGATTCTCGGGGTGGGCCTGGGATCCGAGAGCGGTTTGGGCCTAAAATCGAAGGGCAGCCCCCCGACGGGGTGTGGAGAGGGTGAGGGTGGTCCGGCGGGGCTGTTTGGGTGGTCAAACGGGCGAAACAGCATGAATGAGCTATTTTTAGGCCAATTCGGTGGGTGTTAGCCCACGATTCTCGGGGTGGGCCCAGGACCTGGGAGCCGTTTGAACAAAAAATCGACTGGCAGCCCCCCAAGTGGGGTGTGGAGCGGGTGAGGGTGACCCAACGAAATCGACGGGGTCATTTAGGTGGTCAAACGGATTGACATTTATATATAGGATGGAATACTACTAAAACAACATACCAATGAAATCCTATAGGTGAGGTCTGGGGATAGTATAGTATATGCAGACTTTAATCCTTATCGCTACCTCAGAGGTGAGGTAGAGAGTTAGGTTGTTTTCGATAGACGACCAACTCAAGACATAAGCAACAAAAAGGTCAGTCCGGTGCACTAACGCTTCCGCTATGCACCGCAGGGTCCGAGGAAGGGCCCCACCACAAAGGTGTATTGTACGCAGCTTTACCTTTGCATTGCTGCTAGAGACTGTTTTCAAGGCTTGAACCCGTGATATTCTGGTCACACAACAACAATACAGAGGAAAAAAAAAGAACTAACAACAGATAGTAACAAAACAACACACCATAACCGATATGATAATAAATGAAAGAGTAAATTAGGTTAAAAAAACTTACCATGTAATGCAGAAGAGAGAGTGCCATTGGGATAAAATTTGAAGACGAGATAGAAGCCATTTTCAATGCAATAACCAACTAAACTTGCTGTATTTGGATGATTAACATGACTAATTACACCTAATTCCATTAAGAATTCTTTTTCTTTATTCATATCATTGCTATCTTTTGCTAATCTTTTTACTGCAATTATTCTTCCATCTTCAAGATCCCCTCTATATACATCTGAATATCCACCTTGTCCCACTAAATTCTCTGCAAAAAAAAATAAAAAAAATATTTAAAAAAATAAAGGGAAATTACTACTAAAAAAACAAAAAGTAAGTATACTGTTTTCACTCTTAACTAAAGACGAAATTGCTGAGACACATCTGAACTTAAGGAAGGTTCTATTACCCCTATACTAATTAAAACTGTATTTTTAACAATTTTAGTGCCTACGTGGCACATACATGGCACATCAGTGAATCAACACACTGAAGATCTACGTAGGCACACGTATGTGCCACGTAGACACGAAGGTTGCTAAAAATATGATTTTAATTAGTCCAGGGGTAATAGGACCCTCCTAAAGTTCGGGTGTGTCTCAACAATTTCATTTATAGTTTAGGGTGGAAATAGAGCATTTTCTCAAAAAATAAAAATTAATGCCGGATAAATAGCTAAACAATAAAATCTATCGCTAAATTCATTTAGCGATGGATTATTAAAAATTTTTGTTAGCTACAAGCAATTAGTGGCGAATTGAAATTTGTACCATTATATTAGGGGTTTATTCTCTCCTTCGCAAATAATAATTATGCATCAGTCTCAAACACAATATAACTCATTGCAAAAAAAATACATTTAAAAAAATGAAGGGAAATCACTACTAAAAAAACAGAAATTAACGATGGACAAATAGCTAAACAACAAAATCTGTCGCTAATTTTATTTAGCGGTGGATTATTAAAATATTCTATTAGCTACAAGCAATTTAGCGGCGTGATTAAAATTTTTTGCACCGTTATATTTATGATTTAAGGGGTTTATCCTCGCTTCTCAAATAATAATTATGCATCAGTCTCAAACACTATTTCATTTTAGGTTCAACACATATCATTCATTACACTAATTAAAAATTGAAGTAATTATACAATTCGCCCTTCAAATGAGCTGACCTTTGATCTTTAGAAAATTACTTTTGTACCCAAAAGGTATAACTTGTGGCCATAAATTAAATTTACCCATAGGCAAAGTAGATCATATTTTAAATTAATTTTGTTAAGTAGGGTCAAAAGTTCAAGATCAATAGTGCAATACCCCTCATGGTGTACTATTTTTGCAAACTTTTCTCTTAATTTTAAAACCAAAATTTAGCCCATTGGACCTAAGAAAGTCCACGGGGTCAAGTGTATAATTCATGTATAATATGTGTATGAAGTGTATAATCAGTATATAATTCTTGTATAATATGTGTATGAAGTGTATAATCAGTATAGAATTCATGTATAATATGTGTATAAAGTGTATAATCAGTATATAATTTATGTATATCAACTATAAAAAGTACGTAGTAAATCTGCGCGATTATTTATGCGGAGATTTTTTTTAAACCATAGTATATATTTACATGAAGAACACAAACCTGGATGAAAATAATTTGTAGAACTTGCAATTTCCTCATAGCTAAAACACTTCAATGGTGAAATTTGTTGTTTATTTTCTTGATCATTTTGAAATCTTGAACTCTTCTTCCTCGAACTCGTATCGAATGGAGAGCGTAAAAAAGACGAAATTCGCCTTAACGGAGACATTGGTGGCTTCTTGAATTGTTGATGATCTTGTTGAAATTTGAATTGGGATGATAATGATGATGATAATATTGAGGATTTTGTAATAGAATTTTCATCAAAACTTGAACTATTTTCTTCACCTTCACAACCATTTAGTACTGTTGTTGGTGAATTTCTTGTAATAATTTGCTTCTCTGATGAAGGGGAATTGTTTTCTTTAGGCCATCCTGAACTAGTTTGATCATTTTCTGCAAAACAATTGGCTATATAATTCATGAATAATATGTGTATGAAGTGTATAATCAGTATATAATTCATGTATAATATGTGTATGAAGTATATAATAAGTATATATGTATCTGTTGTAACGTACGTTAAAGTCACGAAAGTTTATCTACTATAGTGGTAAAGTCATTACACAACATGTCGCACCAAAGTAACCGAACTGTATCAACTATAATAATAGAGTAAAGTATCTAGTACCCTTGAACTATGACCAAATTTGCTACGACACACTTCAACTTCACAGGGGTCGTATTACCCCCTGAACTCAATTTTAGTGTATTTTTGTCACCTTTTTTAGCTTATGTGGCACCTTTTTAGCTGACCTGGGGCTCATTTTTATACAATAAAGTTATTATGTCAGCACAAAAAGGTGATAAAAATAAGCTAAAATTGAGTTCAGGGGGATAAGACCCATGTGAAGTTGGAATGTATCGTAGCAATTTTGGTCATAGTTCGAGGGGGTACTGAATGCTTTATCTCATAATAATATAGTAACTGAACTTCACCTGATATAATGACTTTACTGGAATAGTGGGTTAAGTTTTGTGACTTTACTGTTAAAAGTAAATGATAAAAGTTGGTACAACAAAAAGGTTTACCAAAGTGACTTTATTGTTAGAGTAGGTAAAATTGAGTTACTTTGACGTGTTAAATTATGTGACGAGTAAAATTCTAAAAACCAAATTAATTTTTGTGGTATAGGCTGTCAGCACGTCCGTTAAAGTCACGAAAGTTTATCTACTATAGTGGTAAAGTCATTACACATGTCGCACTAAAGTAACTGGACTGTATCAACTATGTTGAAGCGTCGAGTCAAGGTGATTTTACTGTAAGAGTGGGTTAAATTTTGTAACTTTACTATTAAAAGTAAATGATAAAAGTTGGTGCAACAAAAAGGTTTACCAAAGTGACTTTATTGTTATAAGTAGGTAAAATTGAGTTACTTTGACGTGTCAAATTATGTGACGAGTAAAATTCTAAAAACCAAATTAATTTTTGTAGTATAGGAATTTGAACTTTAAATCATCATATTATAATAGTAAAATCATCTATTTATCTGTCGTCACGTACGTTAAAGTCGCAAAAGTTTATCTACTGTAGTGATAAAGTCATTACACAACACGTCACACTAAAGTAACTGAACTTCACCCACTATGACGACAGAACATGCTCGTCCAGGCGTCGAGTCAAGGTGATTTTACTGTAAGAGTGGATTAATTTTTGTGACTTTACTGTTAAAAGTAAATGATAAAAGTTGGTAGGACAAAAAGGTATACCAAAGTGACTTTATTGTTATAGTAGGTAAAGTTGAGTTACTTTGACGTGTCAAATTATGTGACGAGTATGTGTCAAAAAGGTTGATGATTTTTTGCAAACAATCATGTTAATTTCACGTATGTTCATTGAACTTTATTCAATATATATATATATACTATAGTGGTAAAATCACGAATTTATTTGTCGTTAAGACATCGTCGAGATGTACTTGACAAATTTATTTAGAACACGCTCGTCGAGACATCGTGTCAAGATGATTTTACAATAATAGTGGGTAAAGTTTTGTGACTTTACTATAATGGTAAATGTAAATGATAAAAGTTGGTAGGACAAAAAGGTTTACCATAGTGACTTTATTGTTATAATAGGTAATATTGAGTTACTTTGACGTGTCAAATTATGTGACGAGTAAAATTCAGTCACCATACGTAAAAACTTAATTAATTTTTTGTGGTATAGGAATTTAAATTACCTTGAATTCGAATTGAATTGGATTGAATATTATGTGGTGGTGGTTGGCCTGATTTTCTAGCTACCACAACTAGTGAACAATTATCTGGAACTCTTTCACAACAATACTTTGCAATTGTGAATGGATATCTGAAAAATAAATAAATAAATAACTAATAATAATAATAATAATAATAATAATAATAATAATAATAATAATAATAAGTGTCTGTCTTTAAGAATACATAATACTAAAAACACGCGAATTGTTGATGAATATTTCCATCAAAAAGTCGTTGAAAGTTTGAGTTTGTCAAAATTATTTTCGACGAGCATAATTTCAAAAGCTCATAAAAAAATTCATCGAAATTTCTGATGAATATTTCCAACGAAATGTTGCTGAAAGTTTGAATCTGTAGAAATTATTCTCAACGAGTCTCGTAGAAAAATTCATCGAAAATTTGTGTATTTCTAGTGGTGACATGCAAATGATTTTTTTTTTTTTTTATACTGTCAGTATATCGAAGTTAATTACCTGCAAGTTTTATTTTTTCTTCCACCAATGAGAAGAAAATCAGCTGGAATACTTTTAGCCTCTTTAATTAAACCTCTTCCTGCATTAGAACTAAAACCAACTCTTGCTTCTAAATCTACCTGAAAATTTTCAATTAAATTAATAAAAATTATATATATAGACATTTTATAATATTAATTGGATTAAAATGATCTTAAATGAACACTAATATGGACAATAAGGATCAATATATAAATTTTTACACTATACATAATACAAAAATATCTACCGTCAAACCTCTTTATAATAACGCCATTTGTCTGAATAATATGTGGCAGCTATATATATACGAACTAGTCGAAAAAGGGTTCAACATCTACTATTTATGCATAAAAAATATTTTTAATCATGTAAAAATAATATAAAAACAATATAATTTTCCGTCGAAGGATCCGAACCCCTTGGAGCAAAGATGGCTCCGCCACTGGCTATATTGATGTGTCGTGAAAGAGAACGTATAATATAACATGACATGAAATTGATTCCAAAGAAAGCTTGGTCTTTCTATATAGTGAAATGTTGTTGTAAATGATGATACGTCTGACGGTATAATATTTATTGTTCTATATGCATACACCAACGACAAGTACAAATTATTACGGTTAGGTAGAACATACTATGAAGTTATACAAACAGGGTTTGGAGACGATAGAATATACGCAAACCATTGATTATACTACTATATATGAGGGATGTGTGTGTGTCTATATATATATATATGTATGTATTTTATTTCTGACAGACCCTTGATTCAAAAAAAAAGTTGTAGTATTTAATATTACCTGTTTATCTTGACATGTTTTTGTAAATTCTCCCATCAAAGAAATAACAAATGCTTTTGCCTTTCGAATTTGAGTTTGATTTTTTGATATTGATTGCCATTTTTTGCTTTCTTCTAATTTCTTTTGATCACCAAATCTCTTGCTTTTCTCTTCTGCCACTGTTTCATCAAATTAAAAAAAAAAAACACAAAAAATAAATTAAAAAATATATACAAAATTCAAGAACTATAAGAAGCTACATTTTAGATAAATCTTTTAAAAAAAAAAAAATTGAAAATATTTCTAACTTGAAGAACAGCAGCTTCTATGTTACATATAAGAATGTTGAATATTTTCCATTAAGAGATGTATAAAAATCAAGATTTTTTGGGGTCTTTCTTAGCTTCTTTTTGATTGGTTTATAACTAAAAAAATTGGAAAAAAATAAAACTATTTCCCTAAAATTTGTGTAAAATTAAATGACACGTGTCATTATCTAAAGGTCATTGTCACATAAGGAATGTAAATCAAGAAACTATCACTAAATTTAAATTGTGGATACCATTGAAAGAAAAATAAACTTACCAGCAATGTTGTTCTATAATTGTATCATTTGGATTAATTGTGACATATTATTACACAAGAAAACAAATTAAAATTGTGGCTATAATAATAATTGAAAAAAAATAAATTTACCAACAATATGTTGTGCTATAATTGTATCATTTGGATTAATTGTGACATATTATTACACAAGAAATACAAATTAAAATTGTGGTGGTTATAATAATTGAAAGAAAAATAAACTTACCAACAATGTTGTGTTATAATTATATCATTTGGATTAATTGTGACATATTATTACACAAGAAAACAAATTTAAATTGTTGCTAATAATAATAATTGAAGTAAAAATAAATTAAACTTACCAACAATATGTTGTGCTATAATTGTATCATTAGGATTTGCTAAAACTCTAATTGCCCAAGAAATAATTTCTTTACTTTCTTCAACATCCAAAGAAATTCCAACAAGAATTTTTGAAGATTTATTATTAGTATTTGAAACAACCATTATGATATATTTTTTTTTCACTTGTTCAATATCTTTTTTTTTTTTGATGAACACACGAAGTAGAAAACTTGTGTGAATGATTAGTAGTATTTATTAGGACTTGTGGGTGTCATGGGTTGGGGTGGGGTGTAGGGGTGGGCATTCGGTTTATTCAGTTTGGTGGTTTAATATCGGTTCGATTTTCGGATTGACAAAAATAACAATCGTAACCAAACTGAAATAAATTCGGTTTGGTTCAATTTCTATAAATTCGGTTCGATTATTTCAGATTTTTACTTCGGTTTTGAAGATTACAGCAAAGAGTCTTCCTTCATCGTGACTGGACATTTAAAATTGGTGATTTTTTTAGAAGACGTAAATTTTTCAAATCAATTTTTCATTTCCAAATATAAATAACTCAACATGGATAAAATAAAATGAAATAACCGAAAATATTATTTATACCGAATATAATATATATATATATATATATATATATATATATATATATATATATATATATATATATATATATATATATTATTTATATAATTTCGATTTAACCAATTTTTTTTTGAAAAAAAAAACTAAAATCGAACCGTTTATTCGAATTTCTAAAATTTGAAACCGAAACAGATCCGAAAAATCGAAAGCATAAATTTTGGTTTGTTTTTTCAATTTTTAAGGTTTGGACTAAAATATGCCCAGTCCTAATGGGGTGGGGGGTAATAGTGTGACCATATCAACCTTAGTTCATTCAATTATTCTTTAATAAGAAGCTAGGACCAAAATAAAAAATATAATGTAACTTTTGGATTTAGCAAAGGTAAAGGGATTTTTGCATTTGATTTCACTTGTTGCATAAGCTTGGTACATGATTTATTATATTATATTGTTACTTTATAATATGGTAAACTAAAAAAGAGAATAATATTTATTCCTTTTTTTTTTTTTGCTCTATGAGTTTGGTAGGGAAAATTGTGTGCCACTCAAATGAAGTCTTCCATTTTACAATGTTTTGCCTTGCCCTCATGGAAAGGGAACATTTTAAAAAATGAGAATTTTTGACGAACGTTATCATTAAAATTCCATCGAAAATATAGTATTTCTGACGAAAAGTCTGTCGTAACATTTTCAACAAGTCAATTTTCGTCGAAAATCAGCCATTTTTTTTGGGGGGGGGGGGTTATTTTTGTTTTATGAGTTATATAAGTTAAACACTATTGTGGAATATAATGATCCAATATAAATTGATTGGTGAATCACTAAATATCATACAATAGAGTGAGTCTTTTTATAATTGGATGCAAAAAAATAAAAAAGTTGAAAAAAAATTGTGAATTTGGGTTTTTGGGGTGGGGGTGGCGTGGGGATGGGGGTGGAAATCAACTTATTATTACTTGTCCACGTTGCCAAACAAATAAACTATTCCTACATGCTTGGAATTAAAAAATAAATTATTCCAAAGTTTTACATATGCATCTATGGAGTCATCATAATGTTTTTTTAACTAAAATAAATAAATTAGCTACAAATTTTATCGTTAATCCATTCTTAAATTACTCATACATAACAAAAATTCTTGATAATCTACCATTTAGCAAATGACTAAATAGAATTAGCAATGCATTTTATTGTTTAAGCTAAGGTATAATCTAGTTTTCGACACTCATTTTGAAGCCCAATGTAATTTAGATTTACGTCATATAAGATTCATTAAAAGAGAAAAATACGTCCGGACAAAATTCAAACTCGAGATGTTTAGTTAAAAGTGAAAAAAAACTCTTCATTATTCAAATTTTGTATCTGATACGTCTCTAATTCAGACAGAAAATAAAATACTATTTGAAAACTCATCATGTCATAAAATCTAAAGTACATTTTTGAGACCTAACACCACTTTAGTAAATAATTATATGTGGTAACAACAACAACATTATAATAATTCCTTACCAAGAGAAAATTAAAAATTAATACATAAATAATTAGAAAACAATGATTATGATAATTGTGTAATTATATATATATGGCAGTTTGAAACATATAGCTAACTGTACAATCATTAACATTTTTGCAATTATTATGGGTATGGAATAGACTTTACTTCAAATCAATATTCACTTTACTATAAAATTTACTATGCAAATATACTAAAATTCTTGAAAATATACAAAACAAAAAATTAATCCATATATTCATTATATATACTATTGGAAATATGTGTTTTTCCGACAGACGTTTTCGTCAATATTTCATAAAAAAAAATTGTATTTCTGAATAAAAACAATCAAAAAATAATTTATGACGAGCATATTTTCAATTTATTCGGTCTGAAATTTTTCGTGTATAAATCCGTATATTTCTAGTATAAAAAAAAATGAAAACCTATAAATGGCTAGAGAACTTATCACACAACAATTTCTTTATACAATAAAAATGTTAGACATTTAATCATTCTGACGTCGAGCTATTTTTTTTATTCATGAAATTTATAACTAACCTCATGAAATTAGGCAAATGAACTAATCTTTTCAAGTACAAACCATTTCCAAATTATGTGATTTAAATGTAGGTTGAATTCTTCACTAAAACTCAAAAAAAAAAAAAGTGTAGTAATAAACACAAAGGAAATAAATTGAATATTCTATGAGAAATTATTTTGAAGAAAAGAATTTGGGGTGTCAAGTTCATTGAATTATTAAAAAACTTAGTTTCGTGTTAAAATTGATTTATCTATAATTCAATTCACCTTAGTTAATTTTTTAGCATACAATTAAATATCTAACTTGTAAGAATACATATACTCTATCGCCATTTTGAGCTCGATTAATTCAGATTAATCATATAAAATTTCATTTTGAAGGATAATTCTTCAAAGACGTTCATCCCTTTCTAATGTCAAAAAATAATAAAATCATAATGAGAAGCTTTAATACTCAGAATTAATAGTTTATTAATATTAGATTTGTAAATTAGGCACAAAAATGAAGAGTTAAATTACACAAAGTCTAAAAGTAGCTTCTCTTTCATTTAGATACAATGAATTTACTATAAAGTTAGTTACAAATTTATTTTTTTTTTCAATGAAATATTAATACTAGTGGATTTTATCTTATAGAGTTTATTAATTTTGGTACATGTGCCACGTATTGATCCTTCCTATTCGTTCCATCATAATTCATGGTGACGATTTAGACTTTTAACACTGAACTTACGATAGTTTTGGATTCAAAATCTCTAATATTTTCTCACATACGTACCCGGTCACCTACTTCCTTGACCCTTCGACACTGGACAGACATCAGTCCCCAAACATGGTCTTACGACTTTGCGGAGACCTAGTAACTCTGAAACAATCAGGAGTAACTACGGGTTCGATCGAACACATTCTTTTTTGTCTCCATTCTTTCTTAAACAGACACCGTCTTCACCAACAAGAGTTGTGGCGGAATAAATAAAAGAAAATGAAATAAAAATTTAGGATACATTATGTTGTACTAGCAACATTCTCATAGTTCCATTCTCTAAATAAAAGAATACATAAAAAACATTACAACATTGCAATGTCATTACAAATATAAACCAAAACATTGTATAGCTAAATTTCTTGTCCGAGTCAGTTTATGTGTGCCTCGACCAATTATTTCTCTCCATAATGCTTATAAGTATCTTGGATTTTTTGCATTTGCATAGCACCAAATACACCATAAACACTACTTTCATTACCTTGATCACTATTACTAATTTCATAATTATCTTCTTGATCACAATTTTGATCCATTGCCATTAAATCATCACCATATTTAACACTTTGAATCCTCAAATCCCCAAGATGATTTGCCTCTCCCCCTTTCAAAATACACACAACTTCTTTCATCGTTGGTCGTTTATCAGGCTCGTTCTGAACACACAATGCTGCTACGCGAATCGTTTGTTTCAATTGAATTTCGTCGAAATTACCCTTTAACTTAGGATCAACAAGATCTTTAAATCTTTCTTTAGCTATAATTGGTTCCATCCATTGTGTAATTGTCCTTTTAACACCATTTGGAAGTCTTTCAATTGGTTTTTTACCAGTAATTAATTCAAGTAAAAGAATGCCATAGCTATAAACGTCGCAACTTTCAGATACTTTACCCCACATAGCATATTCTGGTGCTAAATAACCCAATGTACCTTTGACACGTGTCGTCATGTGACTAACACCTTCTGGTATTAATTTTGCAAATCCAAAATCAGCAACAAGTGGTTCATAATTTGAATCAAGTAACACATTACTAGCTTTGATGTCTCTGTGAATTATATGGGGTGTAACTTCATGATGCAAATACCTAAATAAACAAAAATACACATGCGAGCATTTGTTATGATAAAAAATACATATGTGAGCATTTGTTATGATTATTTGAATTTGAACTAGAGTTTAAGTTTTATGCACCGACAGTGTTACATTATATGCAAATACCTAAATAACCAAAAATATAAATATGTATGGGCATTTGTTATGATAAAAATATACACATGTGAGAATTTGTTATGATAAAAATATACATATGTGACCATTTGTTATGATTATTTAAGCCAGAGTTTAAATTTTATGCACCGGCCGACAGTGTTGCATGATGCAAATACCTAAATATTTGTGCAATTACATCACTTGTAAGATAATTATACGTAAATTTCTATGCAAAATGTTACCTCGTTTGGTCCAATTATATGGTGGTATTTGACTAGGCAGAGTCAGAATGAAAAAAAAAGGACTTAAAATAGTGGCTTAAAATAAGTGGTGGATATTTATTTGATTATAAATTATCCCATTAAAGTAAAATTGAAAAGTTTAAGTAATTTACACTGTCATATAAATCATACATATGTGAGTATGTGTTGTGGCTATTTGAGTCAAGAGTTGAAGTGTTACGCATTGACGGTGTTAAAATTAAATATTTACACAATCGCATCACTTATACGATAATTATAGGTAAATTTGTATGCAAAATGTTACCCCATCCGGCTCAATTATATGATGGTGTTTGACTAGACAGAGTCGTAAAGAAAAAAGACTCGAAATAGTGGCTTAAAACAAGTCGTGGACATTTATTTGACTATAAATCATTCCATTTAGGTAAAATCAAAGAGTTTAAGTAATTTACAACGTCAGTAGTATAAATCATTTTTACACCATCAAATCAATTCACCTAAAGAATATTTAAATGTAAGTCTCTTTAGAAAACGAGATTACTCGTAATCTTAAAAAGAAGTCAAGTTACTTACTGCAATAAATATTTTTTTACACTGACGGTGTATATAACTTAATCTCTAAATAAAAAACTTAAAAGTTAATTTATTTCTAATAAGATAGTATGACATTCTCATGGGACAAACTTATTAATATAAGTTAGGATGGTGGGAATAACTAATAAAAAAGAAAAAGAAGTTGTTGGATTCATCTTTAAATAGTCAACAACTAACAAAAATGTATTTTGATAATCTACCGTTAAATAGAATTAGTGATATATTTTTATTGCTTAATGACAGAAGTTGTTTGTCACTAATTTTTATTTTAGGGAGATAAACATTCAGTATCCCCGAATTATGATCAAAGTTGCTACGACACACTTTAACTTCACTGAGGGTTCTATTACCCAGTGAACTCAATTTAGTGTATTTTTGTCACCCTTTTATGCTGACGTGATGCCTTTATTACATAAAATGGAGCCTACATCAAAGGTTCTACGGACCTAAAAAGATTGACAAAAATACGCTAAAATTTAGTTCAGGGTAATAAGTCCTCGTGAAGTTGGAGCGTGTCGTAGCAAATTTAGTCATAGTTCAGTGGTACTAGATGCTTTACTCTTTTTTAGCTGATAAGCATCCAATACCCCCGAACTATGATCAAAGTTGCTACCATACACGTCAACTTCACTGAGGGTTCTATTACTCCTTTGAACTCAATTTTAGTGTATATTTGTCACCCTTTTGTGCTGATGTGACACCTTTATTACATAAAATGGGACTCACGTCAGCTAAAAAGGTTGCCAAAATGTACCACATCAACTAAAAGCATGACAAAAATATGCTAAAATTCAGTTCAGGGGTGTAATAAGACCCCCGTGAAGTTGGAGCATGCATGTAGTAGCAAATTTAGTCATAGTTCAGAGGGTACTAGGCATTTTACTCTCTTTTACTTGATATAAGTACTATTGAAAGGAGCCGGGGGTCTATCAGAAACCTCTTTACTTCTTTGGAGGTATCGGTATGGTCTGCGTACACTCTACCCTCCCCATACCCCACTATGTCGAAATACACTGAGGTATGTTGTTGTTGATAAGTATTGAAACGAGTCGGGGGTCTATCGGAAACAACCTCTCTACTTTTTTTGAGTTAGCGGTATGAACTACGTACACTCTACCCTCCCCAGACCCCACTAAATCGAAATACACTGGGTATGTTGTTATTGATAAGTATTGAAACGAGTCGGGGGTCTATCGGAAACAGCCTCTCTACTTTTTTCGAGTTAGTGATATGGACTGCATACACTCTACCCTCCCCATACCCCACTATGTCGAAATACACTGAGGTATGTTGTTGTTGATAAGTATTGAAACAAGTCGGGGGTCTATCGGAAACAACTTCTCTACTTTTTTCGAGTTAGCGGTATGGACTGCGTACACTCTACCCTCCCCAAACCCTATTGAAACGAGTCGGGGGTCTATCGGAAACAACCTCTCTACTTTTTTCGAGTTAGCGATATGGACTGCGTACACTTTACCCTCCCCAGAACCCACTATATCGGAATACACTGGGTATGTTGTTATTGATAAGTATTGAAAAGAGTCGGGGGTCTATCGGAAACAACCTCTCTACTTTTTTCGAGTTAGCGGTATGGACTGCGTACACTCTATAAGTATTGAAACGAGTCGGGGGTCTACCAGAAACAACCTCTCTACTTCTTTGGAGGTACCGGTATGAGCTGCGTACACTCTATCCTCCCCGGACCCCATTATATCGTAATACACTGAATATGTAGGTTGTTGATAAGCATTATTGAAAGGAGTAGTTATAGTTAAAGAAACTTACAAGAGTCCTTCAGCAGAGCCAATAGCAATTTTCATTCTTTTTTTCCAATCCAATTGAACTTCTCTTGATAAATGACCATGTATATGTGATAGTAAACTCAAATTTGGCATGTAATCATACACAATTAATCTTTGTTCATTTCCAGCACAATAACCTCTTAGTCCTAACAAATTCTTGTGTCTAACTCTTCCAAGAACTTCAACTTCCACAGCAAATTCCATTTCTGCTTTTGAATTCATTGACTTTAGTTTCTTTACTGCTATCTACAATATCAAAATATTAAGTATAATTTAGTTTAACCTCTGACAAAAATGCAAGGTAAAATTATATACAGTAGACACGATATGGTTTGATGTGTTACTGGATAGATCACATAGCGAGAACTTAGTGCACCGATAAATCCACGTTTTGATATAAAAGACGGTCTTACGCACGGTGCACTCAGTGGCGGAGCCAGGATTTTCACCGAGGGGGTTCAGAAGTGAACATACGAACTAACCGAAGGGGGTTTGACATCTACTATATATACAAAAAAAGTAATTTTAACCATGTATATATAGTAGTAAAATTTTTCGTCGAAGGGGATTCGGATGAACTCCTTATCCCAAGTGTAGCTCTGCCCCGGCCTGGTACACTATGCATCGTCCGTTTTCATGCAGGGTCCTCGGCAGGGCCGCACCCCAAGGGGACGTGATGTAGGCATCCTACCCTAATGCAAACATCAATGATAAATGCCACGGCTTGAACTCGTGACCTGGCTATATGAAGACAATGTTATCGTTGTTCGAAGGCCACCCATCATCATGATTCTTAGGTACAATAAAAGTTGATTTATCTAAGTAAAAATTGTTGAGATATTTTTAACATATCAAGAGATAACGCATGAACTATAGCCAAAGTTGCTACGACACACCTTAATTTCACGGAGATCCTGTTACTTCTCTAAACTCAATTTTACTGTATTATTGTCCACTTTTTGCGCTAGCGTGAACTAAAAAAACTTACAATTAAGGTGTGTCATAAAAGGTGCCATGTAAACACAAGCTGTGGACAATAATACAGTAAAATTGAGTTTAAGGAGGCAATAAGACCCCTTTAAAATTAAGATGTGTTATAACAACTTTGACTATAGTTCAGGGGCCTTATCACACATATCAAATTGTTCATACGATTTTTTGAAATATAATTATTTGTTTTTAATGGGCTTTATATGGAACAAATTCAAATTAGTCGAGTCTCTAAAATGAATATCCAACATCGCATGAAAAATTAATCAATTACCTGAAGACCATCAGAAGTTTTACCCCAGTAGACACTTCCAAAACCACCTTCTCCAAGCTTGTTATCTTCATTAAAACCATTTGTTGCTGCATATAACTCTTTGTATGTGAATATTCTCCAAGAATTTTCACCAACTACCCCATTGTTTTGCCTACAAAAAAATGCATATTGTTGTGTAACGTCAACATCCTGCTTATTATGAGATCCAAAAAGGGACTGAGGTAGTCCAAATCGGAGTCATAATCGAATGTGACGCTTGCATGGTACGTACGTTTAATTAAGACATAAAGTTGCGTCCCTTATATGTCCCGTAACTTTTGGCATAATGATGCAGTGGTGGAGCCAGAATTTTCACTAAGGGGGTTTATAAGTGACGTACGAATTAATCAAAGGAGGTTCAACATCTATAAATATATATATATATATATATATATATATATATATATATATATATATATATATATATAATAATTTTAACCATGTATATATAACATGATTTTCCACCGAAGAGGGTTCGGGCCTAGCCCAAGGGTAGCTCCGCCCCTGAATGATGGGTGTTTGCTCGAATTATGTATATCTAAAAAATATATATATATATATAAAATTCGTTGGAAACATTTTTGACGAGCAAATGTCCATCGTGTTTTTAGTACTCTACTGTTGTGTAACGTTAACATCATGCCTATGACCCAAACCAAAAGGGGACTGCGGTAGCCGAGGTCGGAGTCGTAATCCAATGTGACGCTTGCATGGTAGGTTTAATTAAGACATAAAGTTACGTCCCTTATATGTGCCATAACTTTTGACACAATGATAATTGTTTGCTCGAATTACGTATATCTAAAAAAATATATAAAAATATACGTAGACATAATAGATTACTTTTTAAATTTAAAATCTTGAATCCTCTTAAAAAATAAAATTTAAAATAAAAATAGTTTTTGGTTAGTGCACATACCCTTCATCAACTTTTTCATCACCACAGCAACTGAAAGATGATCCCATATCTTCTAAGTAATTAATTTAACACAAATTAAACTAAAGTTCAATTGAGAAATTTTAATTTGGTGAACTCCTATTTAAACAAAAAAAAATGACATTTTAATAATTTGTCATTTTGATAAGCTAATTTAATAATACTGCCGTCCTCTGCCGGCTTAATTTATGTCAATAATACATATGTCAAATATTTAATAGCAATTTCATCATATTTTTTAATATCTTTTTCAAATAGAAAGTAAAATTCATATACTCAGAGGCAGACCTATAGTCAAACTTTTGGTGCTTCGACATCTATTAAATTCGACTCAGATTAGGTATAATTATATAAAAAATATATAAAATTTGATATAAGATTTTGAAAAACACTCAGTAAGCCAAAAGAAGATAGTTGAATGCGACTTTAGTTTTCAGTCAGGATCTTAAAGCTTTGGACATCAATATGTTTGTTCGAAACTTTCGTGCACCTACGACCCCAAAATACTGGATCCGCCATTACATACACATTTAGTATTTGATTCAATCATGGCTTTAATCGAGTCTCATAGTTAAGGTTCGCTCGATCAAGTTAAAACTTCGAGTTCCTGTCACGATTCAATCATAAAATGACAAATACCTCGACTTTCTATATGTTAGATTAATAAATCGTACTTACTACTTATTTAACGGGAAAAAAAATTCAGATAAAAAGTTAGTGAAATCAGTTGATTGACTATCTGAACTTTCGTTTTTTTTTTTTTTTTTAAAACTACTCAAAACAATAGATTTGCTTTCTTTTTGCCATTTGGCTTTAATGAAAATGGTCAAAAAGTTTCATCTTGACTATATGATGTTGCCAAGTAGATCTCAATTTAGTCTTATAACAAGCAAATAATATTTGACTAATCACAAATTTGTAGAACTAGGGAGTTCCAATAGAAAATTAAAGAAGTAATTTTAATTTAAATATGCAGTTGAAAGTCTTCTTTCTTAGAATAAAATAAATAAATAAATAAATAAAATTAGTCGATTGCTTCAAAAATTATAATGTATTTGTTTGTATATGCATGAGCTTTAGTGCCTATTTAGAAGGGTTTATGGAAGTACAATATGTATAATATAATGTTGCTAAACAATAAGGGAAGTTTTGACTAATAGACAATTATATCATATTAGGGAGTTTTTAAGCAAGGATAAAATTATTTTTCTATGATTTATAGGTCACGAGTTCAAGCTTATGCCACTAATAGTGGCAGGACCTAGACTTTAGGAATCGTGGGTGCAAGGAAGGTTCGAACATATATTGACGTTCAAAATTTTAAAGTTCCCTCTGAAAACTAAAACACCCAGTTATCTTCTTGGCTTATTGAGTGTTTTTCTAAATCTTATATCAGATTTTATGCATTCTTATATAATTATATCTAATTTGCGTCGAATTTAATGAGTGTCGAAGCACCAAAAGTTTGGCTATAGGTCCAAAAGTTTAACGAGTGTCAGTCTTCAACGCATGCCTCATCTCCACTTGCGGTGACGGATCCAAGATTTAATGGTCATGGGTGCAAAGGAGGTTTGAACACTCGCATCAACACCTAGAGCTTTAAGGTTCCGCCTGATAATCAGAGCACCGGCTATTTTCTTGGTTTAATGAGTGCATTTTTCTATCTTATCTCAATTTTTATACATTTCTTATAAATAAAATTGTACATATTTTGCGCCGAATTTGATGAGTGTCGGAGCACCACATATTTGAACTTAGATCCGCCCCTGTCCACTTGGACCTCCAACTCCGTAGCCTCCGTTGCCACCACCTCACACCCCTGCCTACAACCCAGTGGCGGAGTCAGAATTTTCACTAAGGGAGTTCAAAAGTAAACGTACGAAGTAATCGAACAGGGTTTCAATATCTACTATATATACATAAAAAATAATTTTATATAACTATAAATAATATAATTTTCAACCAAAGAGGGTTCGGATGAATCCCTGACCCAAGGATAGCTCTACCCCTGCTAAAACCCTATGTCTGATAAGACAAATGTCTTTTTATAATAATACGTTTTGATAATATTATTTTGCTTACGTAACATATATTAAAAGAATAAGTAAGAAATTCATTTATATTTTGGGAAAAATATTTTCATTGATAAGACATCTAAAATAGGCACTATACTATTTGCTTCCTAACAATATTATTGATATCTCAGACAATAGATTATGAATTGTGACAAATCTGATGAAATGACTTATGCTGGTTCTTTTATATATATATTTTTTTGTCAAAAATAAGTTATTGTATCATTTACAATAATCTATTGATCATTAGTTAACTAATTTTACAATTGAATTTTCTATGGAAAAAGATAATTAACTATTCGAACTTGGATTTCATTCTATATGGGAAGCGGCAAATACATATAGAATTACCTTGAATTTAGAAAAAAGATAATTATTTTTTTAGTAGCGGAATTACATTAGAAAAAGTTAATTACTTTTTAGTAGCGGCATGGTTAACATCCATTGACAAATACGTTTGAATATGACTTTTAAATTTTCTTTTATGATTTGAGTATTTAAGTATTTATCAATCATATATTATAAAAATAATACCCACGAAAATACCTGAACTTTAATCAAATTTCCAGTTGAGCATATTGAACTTTGTGGGGGTCCTATTACACACCTATACTTTTTTTAAGTGGAATTAATTTCCTCCCGAACTTTTTTAAAGTGGAATTAATTGTCCCCTGAAAAGTTATATCCAGTTTTGACGTCGGGAAGTGTGGTACACGCGCTGTTTCTTCTCTATTTTATCACTTTTCAACATTTTTTCACCATTATAGCCATATTAAAGATTCCACAACTCAAATTCCTCCTACAAATCAAATTCCAAATGATTCCAGTCCATTCCAACTCAAATTTCAAATTCAAATTGAAAACTTTCATTAATGGAATCTTCAAATTTGGAAACTGAAAATGAAAAATGAAAAAACAGGAAACTAGAAACTGATTTGCAGGGTTAAACTCTTCATGCTTCTCTGTGGTAAACTTGAAGGGAACCAAGCTCTTTTGCATTATGTTCACATCATTCCACCTCCCACATAAGTCATGTCGAAAGCGAAGAAAAAACTGGAAACATTCAATGGTATAAATTAGTGCTAGTAGTAATGCAAAATCATTCATGAGCCGCTAAAAGTATACACCAAGTACATACGTTTGCTTCCAAGCTTTCAAATTTGAATTCAATATGAAATTGAATTTAAAATTATTCAAAGTATCAAATTGAATTTGGGTGTATTGAAGATGACTCATTTGGGTGTGTATGTGTGTGATGTAATTGTGTTCAATTTTAATTCAACAATGGAGCAACCATTGTTGAAAACTCCATTGTTGAAGAGGAGTAACAAAGAAGAGGAAAAGAGAATGAAAAAAAATAAAAAATATAAAACTTTGAATAATTAGAAGATTTAGGGGTTGTTTGACAAAAAAAAAAAGAGTTTATAACGTTTTTTAACGCCTTCACGTGCTCAATGCGCATGTCTGACACGCAATTGTCCAAGTGGCAGATTTATGCCATTAAAATACGAAAAAAAAAGTCTGGGGGTAATAGGACCCCCGCAACGTTCAGTATGCTCAACTGGTAATCCGGTAAAAGTTCAGGTATTTTCGTGGGTATTATCCCTATATTATATTACTATTTAGTTTAAATTAGAGATTTAATAAGAAAAAATCAATTTACTTTGTAAACTTTACAGGCTTACGCCCCAGTGCTTAGGCGAACAACTCAAATTTCGGAGCGATTGTCTTTTGGTACTTTTGCCTCGCCACAAAACCTTGCCCTGTGACTGCCTTTTAAAACACTAGATAGAACCCGAGCCGGCATAAATCTTGGAAGAATAACATAAATATACACTTTAACTTATCATATTTACACAAATCTCTACCCTTACAGAGTAATTATAAAAGTCTCAATTAATTACGTATCTTCGTTGAATGTATCAGGGAGCTAATTATGTATCTCGATAGATTCAAAATCGAAAAAATTATATTGAGAGCTAATTATGTATCTTTACACGAAAAATGTATCTACGTTGTGTTGTAAAATGTATATCTACAGACTCAAAATCGAAAAAAATGTATCAGAAGCTAATTATGTATCTTTACAAAAAAAATGTATGTTCGTTAGATGTATCAGAAGCTAATTATATATTTCGTCAGATCCAAAATTGAGATTTTCAGTAATTACGCAAAATGTCAGGAATTTTTGTAATTAAGCTCCAAACTGTCGGGATTTATGCTGTTTTCCCTAACTATATCCAAATAAATCGAACCGGTTTGGAACCGGATGCACCAACCCGTATCATAGATCAACAGGGTCAAATACTTGTTGAACCGAACCGGCCCATTTAACACCACCAAATTACTTGAATCCATTTTCCCTCCCATTATTTTCCTTCTTTAAATATCTCCAAAATTCAAAATCTACCATCTCTTCTCTAAATTCACCTCAATTTTCCTTTCATTCATCTTCAAATTTTTCGTTATTCTGAATTGAAAAATTCGATAAATCTCCAATTCTCCATAGCTTCCGTATGTTCAGCTCAAAATCAGTAATGAAATTCAGTAATTTCCATTCGATTCATCAACAGTAGTTGAGGTTCGTCAAAATTTTGAGGTAAAAAACTGAAAAATCCATTCGCTATTTACGGTTTCGTATGAAAATTCCTATTGAATATCATGACGTGCACTTTTTAACTGAAAAAATTGATAAACTCCAATTTTCCATAGCTTCCGTAAGTTCAGCTCAAGACAATTCAGAAATTTCCGCTCAATTCATCAAACAGTAGCTGAAGTACGTCAAAATTTTGAGGTAAGAAACTGAAAAATCCATTTGTTATTTACGATCAGTAGTCTGATTGGAAAATCGACTCTGTTATTCGAATTGATTTTGTCCTGTTGAATACATATGAACTTTTGTACTTCTCTGATATCGACACTTATGTATCTGAATTGAAAAAATTGATTCGATGATTGTTGATCTTAAGCGGATTGAAATTATTGTGGATTTTACGTAAGAAAGTGGAGCTTAGTAATCTGATTGGAAAAATCGACTGATTATTTAAACTGATTTTGTTTGAGATTTCGTTTGTCTCCTATTGAATGTCTTGTGAATTATGTCGCGTCATTGATTTTGATTGCGAACTTTGACAGTCGAATAAGTATTCAGAAGTGTCAAATTTCTCTGTTTTATTTAGAAAAAGTTTGTCGATGACTGGTAAAGTTGCTGCCATGTGACCAGGAGGTCACGGGTCCAAGCCTTGGAAACAACCTCCGATAGAAATGCAAGGTAAAGCTGTGTACAATACATTCTTGTGATGGGGCCCTTCCCTGGACCATGCGCATAGCGGGAGCTTGAGTGCATCGGGCTGCCCTTTAGTTTGTCAATGACGATGGAGAATCAATACGTGTGTCCTTTTGGAGATGCTGCATATCACGTGACAACTCTTTAACAGAACAAGCTCATTTGCAGGCATGCTGATTCTCCATCGTCATTCACAAACTTCTTCTAAATAAAACGGAGGAGGTTTGATACTTCTGTTAACTATCACCTGTAAATGAACTTGTTCCGTTAGAGAGTTGTCGCGTGATGTGCAGCATCTAGAAGGACAACATAGCTCGTAGACTCCAAAGATTAGTCATCACCTGTTTCAACTAAATGTCTTAGTGTTGTCCTTGTAGGTTTATGTTGGGATGCGAATTCCATGTTGATACGGGAATAATCTCGGATATGGACTTAGGAGAGTGCCTGTTGGACCCGCGCCTTAGCATGTGCAATTGAAGTGTAAAAGAGGCCCAAAATGCACCCAAATCAGCCCATAAATTACACTAGATGGGTGCCCACTCTTTGAAGGGTCTTTTGGTCATTTTAACTTATATTTTGTAATAGTTATAAAAGGAACATTGTAGGGTTTTTAGATTTAGTTTTTGATGATATTTGTGAGTGTTGAAAGACCAAAGAACACAAGTCTCTCTCCTTGAGGCACCAAATCCGAAACTAGGATACAACAATAGGGTGGATTCTCTTTTGTTGTTGCTTGCTTGGAAACGTTGATGCTAGAGAGGTGCAATCCGATCTTGTGTCACGTAAGAGATAGGTTTATTGTTGTGTCTAGTGTTAAGGGTCCAAGAGTGTCCATTCTTGGTTTCTTGAGATTATACCTTCATGTGGTCTATCTATCTATCCCTTTACTTTCTTGTAATCGTGTTTAGTGTTTGTGTTGTAATCTTGTGTTCTTGTTGTTATTGTTAAATCCGAATCTTGTGCCTTTGTGTTCATCTTGTTCTTCACGTATTGTTGCTGTTTTGGTGTGAAATACACCTTGTTCACCTTGTATTCTTGTTATATTTGTGAATCCGAGAGAGGTCTCCAATCGGTCCAAGGATCTTAGTGATTTGTGGATTGTTTTGGAGTGTGTTTGTGGACTATTTTTTGAGTGATTTCGTGTCTTCCAAGTTTTTATCGTATCACATGTTGCATATTGTATATGTAAAGATGCAATATAAGACAAACAATAACTCACAAGGGCACCACCAAGGGACCAGGTTCCTAAGATGCAATATAAGACAAACAAACAAAACACAAGGGAAAAACAAAAGTAAAGAACACAATAAATTTTTACGTGGAAACCTCCTTACTCAAGGGAGGAAAGCCACGACCTGTACTCACAGACTTTCAATCTCCACTATAATCATAATTAATTGCGATTACAGACTTCATATGAACTTAGCTCTAAGTTCCACTTGTAGTTTTCCAGAATAAGAGAAGAAGAATACACCATTGCTATGGTGAAGAAGAAGCTGAAGAAGAAATGTGAAGTAAGAGATGAGATGTAATGAAGAGAATTAGTAGTAGTTGTATTACTAACTTGTTTTGTATGAAGAATGTACAAGAGTATTTATAGTTGATCAAATGAGCTAACTGCTCAACTCATGTTAATCAACTAGGCCATAACTAACTAACTACCTTATAACAACTTTATGGATATAACAGAATTTACACAAGGATTGACCTTCTTTTTCAACTTTCTCTAATATCACCTACATTAACACCACTCAATTGCAATAACTCTATTACAACCAACACTTGACAACTCTGTCAAAAGCTCTCTGAGAATTGACTAGCTCTAGCCAATGTAAGTTAGGCAACTCTACCTAAGCTTCTCAAACACAAGGAGAAAACTTCACTCTCTATCACTAAATCAATTACAAAACTCAACTTAAGAACACAGACTAAGAGCATAACGAAATATTTGATCTTGGGGTATCAGGGTTTTTGCCGTCACACTAGGAGACTTGAAATTGCAAAAACTGTTGAGGAATGAGTATCCCTATGTATTTACAGAATGTAGAGATGTATGATCGAATTTTGATTGGACCAGGTGTCCATTCTGGTACACTGTGCACCTGCACAGTTTCTTGCATTAGCTGACAAACTGTGCAGAGTGTGACGACTAAGCTTTTGCAATGTAAACACTGGACCTGGTCCTCTGGGTATTATCTAGTTATCATCCCAACATGAGACAACATAGGCTATTGCAATACCTCCTTGGCTGCAACTGTTTTGTTTCGTTCTCATTTTAAGGTTTAATTGTATCTCAAGTAGATGATGTTACTACTCATGTATTGAGCCTTAGGCTCTTTGATCACATCGTGGGTGTCAGTTATTTCTTAGATTGATAAAAAATTTGATTATCAAAATGGAAATTAGCCTAAAGTTCCCCTAAGCCTCCAAATTATAAGTGTGACGTGCTACACACCCATTAGTAGAACTCTACAAGACTGGCTCATGCCTCCCCTCGTACGCCCTAAACCTATACTGTTATTGAGTAAAACCTGAGTTCAGGCAGTTATAGAAGAGCTCAACTCTTTCTGGTTTATAGCGTTGTATTCAGAAGTAACAAGTTTCCTCTGTTTTATTTAGAAGAAGTTTGTCGATGACTGGTAAAGTTGCTGCCATATGACCAGGAGGTCACGGGTTCAAGTCTTGGAACAGCCTTTGGCAGAAATGCAAGGTAAGGTTGTGTACAATACATCCTTGTGGTGGGGCCCTTCCCCGGACCATGCGCATGGCGGGAGCTTTAGTGCACCGGGCTGCCCTTTAGTTTGTCAATGACTATGGAGAATCAATTTGCGTGTCCTTTTGGAGATGCTGCACATCATGTGACAACTCTCTAACAGAGCAAGCTCATTTGCAGGAATATTGATTCTCCGTCGTCATTCACAACGTAGCTCTTAGACTCCAAAGATTAGTCATTACCTGCTTCAGCTAAATGTCTTAATGTTGTCCTTGTAGGATTGTGTTTGGATGCAAGTTCCATGTTGGTATATCGTAGTAGAAGTATTAAGCTAATATATGCAAAGATTAGATTACGGTAACAACCTCCCTACTTCGTCTGGGGTAGTGGTATCGACTGCGTACACTTGACCCTCCCCAGACCCCACTTTATGCGGGAATACACTGGGTATGTTGTTGATTTTGTTGTATGCAAAGAGAAGATTAGTATGAAATTAGCATTCCATGTACCGAAAGCATAAATTGGCTTTCCTCTTGTATCGTAAGAATGAATCATTGATAGAACTTGCATTATCTTTCACTGTTTGTTGCATATTTCTTCACATTCATCTGCTCAAGGATTTGAATCTACACCAGTATTGCCATTGAATACTTAGTACAATGCCCTTATTGCAAGTTTAAAAAATAAAATTATGATTAAACTTGAGAGTGGATTCACTATTTTAGTATTACATTTTGTTTTCTTTGCTTCAATTTGTTATGCTTTTCTTGAGCCGAGGGTCTCTCGGAAACAGTCTCTCTACCCTCATAAGGTAGGGATAAGGTCTGTGTACACGCGACCCTCCCCATATATATCCCACTTGTGGGATTACACCGGGGTATATTGTATCTAATGAGAGGCAAGAAGTTCTGTTGGATTGAAGGAGCTTTGTTAGTTGCCACTAAAATCGAATTAACCAGCCTGAAATTTCTTAGTTCAGGCAGTTATAGAACAGCTCAACTCTTTCCAGAATTTTCCGCAATGTATTAAAATTCTTGCACCTTACGACCTTTGTTATTCCTCGTTATTTACTGTGTTTGAGTTGGTTATTGTTATTACTTTCTATGTTCTCTTTACTTCTGTATTTTTCTTTTAGCTGCTCTGTTGTCGTTACTTGAGCCGAGGGTCTTCAGAAACAACCTCTCTCTACCTCCCCGAGGTAGGGGTAAGTTCTGCACGCATGCGCGCTCTACCCTCCCAGACCCCGCTTATGGGACACTGGGTTTGTTGTTCATGTATTAAAATTCCTACGGCTGTGTTACTGTAGCCTGTACACTAATTCCAATCAAAATACTAACACGCTGACTTTGAATGCAAGCAGTGATCCCATTTTAGACTTGTAAAAACTTTCAGCTCTTCGTTTCAGCATTATCATGGATGCGACAAGTCACGTAGAAATATGCTCCTACTAAATTATGTGAGCCTCAAAACAATGAAAGCACTTCCAGACAGGTGATTCAGTTTCAAAGTTTTGAACTTTTCTTCTTAAAGTTTAGCTTTATAACGAAATCATGTTATCTAAGACTTGGTCGTTCTTATCCTCTTGATAAGTTGTGATAAGAGTAATTGACAGCTATGTTGCTCGGACTCTTCAAAAATACTGTCGCACCCATGTCAAATCCTACAAAAATGCACTAGTGTGGAGGATCCGAAATGTACCCATCGACATTTTTGAAGAGTCCGAGCAACATAGATTGACAGTAGGAGATTGCAGCAGCTGAGTTTTAGTACATGTGCACTGCTTTGTGTTTCAAACCTGTTCTATTAACTCAAACCTTAAGACAAAAAGAATCTTGGGATATTCTACTAAAGCATAGAACTTCTACCAGCAAAGTAAAGTCACTCGTTACGACCCGAGCCGGGGCCCTGGCCGCGACGATTATCCCAGGCCACATAGGCTCGAGGGACCCCGTAATATACTATCATAAGCATAATTCACACGAAGTATGAAAGATATAGTGAAACACGAGAAATCTTATAATCAAGCTTATTACATCAAGTCATACTAAAACAGAAAACACAATTCAGTCCTCGAAGCCTCTACTGATAACTTATTTGTCAAAAGCTGGGACAAGGCCTCGGCCGGACCATGAAACTGAAAGAAACTAAACATGTAAGTAATTGCCTTCTGAACAAGGGCGGCTCACTGACTCTGAACTTAGAAAGAAATCTACTGCTCCGCTGGACCACGGGATTGAGCTGCAGAACCTATATTATGAGACAATGCAGCTACTCGAGGACGGGTCCAAGTATTGGTATGTAGAAATAACCAAAAACAAAATACATTTTGATACAACATCATAAAAGCATCATGAAAACAATTCAGCAAAGTGGAATCAAGTACATGGGTATAAATAAAGTCAAAGTTGTGGTCAATGTTGAAAAAAAACGTAAACAAAACTTTGTTTTACTTCTGAGCTAGATGGTGTCCCGACTTACATGATACCCACGGGCTATATGGTCCACCATTAACTCATCGGCCAAGCCTCCAATCCAAGTTTGCCGCAAGGATTGAAGTCTCTGCATGATGGTGTACAAGATCACAAAGCAGGTATACCATAATTATCCCCTTTTGGGATGCATACCATTAATTCCGCGTCGGCTAAACACGATTTTCAGCAATGAGTTATCTGAACAATTGCCTTCTCAATTAACCATCTATCCCTCTTTAAACTCAATTTTAGCCTCTTAAAAACATGCTTATAAACATTTATTTCCTTCGTGTTAGGGGCATTCCGTAATTGGTATCATCATACCTAGAGTTACAAGCCGTCATATCAATCATGTCCATAGCCCTTTCATTTAATAACATGTTAATGACCACCAAAACATTTAAACATCGCATGAGAGTTCTTATTTCAAAAGCACATGAAAACTTATGCAAAAACATTCTCCTTTCAAGACTTTAACATAGGGTAGTCATCTCTTTCATAAATCACATGCAATTCTCCATTAGAACAAAGGAGCATTTAGAAAATAAGGGACAACACCCTCTCTTGGAACACATAACAATGTAAATTCATTAAATGATAATGAAGCATTTAGAAACAAGCTTTTAGTCATTCGTTTGAACAATCCATTAGATATTAAAGCGAAAAGATTTCATAACAGGAGAGGAAACTTCATAAGTCAAGTTCTTAAATCGATTCTCAAAATCCATAATATATATACACGTAAATACAAATTGAAATTCATAGAAAACCATAGTCAAGACCATGAGTGTTAGGTTCGTTCTACCAACCTCGTAGTTGAGAGAATTTAGCGTGATTAGACTTTTGAAGCTTAGGAACGTTGAACTCTAGGTGTCTTTTCACCTCTATTTTCTTAAGAGTGATTATGATTCAAGTTGGGGAGCTGAAGATGAATTGAAGCACGAATCAACAAATTAGTTAGAAGTAGTTAAATTGTATTAGAATTCAAAATTTTGTTTTTACTGTTCATTGCAGTTATTACTGTAGTTCAAGTCACATGGGTAGTTAATCGGTTAGAGAGTTAGTTACAGCTGTCAAGTGGGATTGTTAGCTATAAAACCAAGCATCACTGGTATAATCATTCATTTATGAATATTACCTCAAGTTTCTCTTTTCTATATTTTCTCTATAATTTCTTTTAGCTACATTTCTCAGATTAATCCCTGATTTAGCTATCATCTTCTTCGAGCTTAGCTCCTAGATTAACAACTTTCAATCACGAATCCCTTCAAGTGCATCAATTGGTATCAGATCTTGTAGGTTCTTGGAATGATAATGGTGAGAAGTAAAGGTCAAGATAAATCTGGGAAGAAATGAATGATAAATTGACACAAATTCAAGATCAGCTGCAACAGTTAATGGAAGGAATGTTGAGTATGAATGTAAAAAATCAACAAACTGATAAAGAATTGTTGGAGATTCGTGAAGCATTGGGACCAATGGTGCAAAAAGGAAAGAAAGAGAATAAAACAGAGCAGAATCCACTAATGAAAGTGCTAATTCAATGGAGCTACAACAAGAAGAAAGGCCAAAGGAAGGTCATCACAGCTCAAATTCACATGATAATTACCTTACAAAGTATTCGCGACTTGAATTTCCTAGATTTTTAGGCCAAGATTTAAGGACTTGGTTATATAAGGTCGACCAGTTTTTTTCCATGGATGAAGTACCTTTTGAGCAGAGGGTTAAGGTAGCATCCATCCATTTTGATGATGAGGCCATAGCCAGGCATAGAGCATATATGAGGTGCAGGAATTCTGTAGTGGATCCAACTTGGACTAAATATGTCATAGCCCTAAATGAGAGGTTTGGGGATAGATTTGAGGATCAATGAAAGCCCTAAAGAACTTGAGACAAATTGGTATTGTAAGGGAGTATTAGGCAGAATTTGATAAACTTCTGACTGGGTTAACTTGTCAAATGAAAATGCTATCAGCTGCTTTCTAAGGGGTTTAACTCCAACACTAAATAAGGCTGTTAGAATATAAGGTCTTAAAACATTGATGCAGACTTATAAGGTAGCTAGGCTACAAGAGTGTTTGAAGCACAAGCTCAGTCATGGGGTATGAAGGTACCTTATAAGAGTAGTAGTGGATTATTACCTACTTCTGTAGTAGTTAAGCCTGTGTATACTCAGAAACCTTCTTACAACCTTGCATCCAATTCAACTTATAAGCAACCATTTGAACAAAGGCAAATTAGAGGTAGCAAAATTCCTAGTAAAAGGCTATCAGCAGCTGAAATGAATGAGAAGAGGGCAAAGGGCCTTTGTTTTTTCTGTAATGAGAAATATGTATAAGGGCACAATTGTAGAAGTAACAGATAATTGTAATAGTAGAGGTAGAAGAATTAGAAGAAGGCGACATGAAGCTAGTTGAAGTACAAAAATCAGTCCCTATTATGACTAGTGAATCAGATGAGTTCATGACTATATCATTACAAGCTTTTACAGGAGTGACAGGATATCAAACACTTAGGGTCACTGGGTATCATAAAAAGAGACCCTTACAGGTCTTAATTGACACATGAAGCACACAACTTTATTGATCAAGATGTAGCCACAAAATTGCAATGTAAAGCTTCTCCTATGCATGAGCAGTCTATTAGTGTAACAGATGGTAGAAAAGTGCAGATTGCATCAGTATGTAAGGATCTCACTTGGCTTTTACAAGGCACTACATTTTCATCTAATTTCCTAATCTTACCACTAGGAAATGTTGACATTTTATTAGGGGTTCAGTGATTAACTATATTAGGAGGAATCTTATTTGACTTCCAGAATAAGTCCATTGAATTCAAGTATCAAGGAAAGAAACATGTGTTAAGAGGAGCTGAATTAGACATAAAAGTTGTTAAGGCTGAATCCCTAATCAAGCAGGAAGGCCAAGAAGCTCAAATGTTCATGATGAAAGTAACCAACCCAGCAGTAGATGAAGTAAATTGTTGTAGTATTCAAGTCACTCCAGGTACTAACTTGTTACTAGAGATGAAGCCCTTATTGGAATAGTTTGCTTATCTTTTTGAGCTGCGTAGTGCCTTACTACCTCATAGAGGTGTGTTTGATCACAAAATTCCATTGATGGAATCAAAAATTTCTATTAATAAGAGATATATTATTGAGAAATTGGTACAAGAAATGATGGATTAAGGGGTTATTCAACATAGTTCTAGCCCATATGTTTCTCTTGTGCTGTTAGTGGGAAAAAAGATGGGTCTTAGAGACTTTGTGTTGATTATAAAAATTTCAACCAGTTGACTATTAAAGACAAATTCCCAATTCGCATGAGTGAAGACTTGTTGGATGAATTAGGGGGTGCTGTTATATTCTCAAAGATTGATCTTAGAGCAGGGTATTATCAGTTGAGAATGGCTGAAGAAGACACTCATAAGACAACTTTCAAAACTCATGAAGGCCACTATGAGTTTTTGGTTATGCCTTTTGGTTTAACCAATACTCCATCTTCCTTCCAAGGACTTATGAATGCAGTTTTCAAACCTTTATTAAGAAAGTCAGTATTGGTGTTTTTTGATGACATTTTAATCTACAGTAAATCATTGGTTGATCACTTGGTTCATAGTCATGTTGTGTTTGAATTACTGAAACAGTACCAGTTGTATGCTAAGATGTCTAAGTGTGCCTTTAGAGTGACTAAGGTGGAGTATTTAGTCCATTTCATCAGTGCAGAGGGAGTCTCAACTGATCCTAGAAAGATTATAGTTGTTCAACATTAGCCTGTGCCTGCTAATCTCAAACAATTAAGAGGATTCTTAGGACTTACAGGCTATTACAAGAGGTTTATACATGGTTTTGGAATTTTATGTAGACCCTTTCATGATTTGTTGAAGAAAGAGAGGTTCCAATGGCCTGAACAAGCTTATGAGGCTTTTAGTACACTAAAACAGGCATTGGTTTCTGCTCCAGTGCTATCTTTGCCTAACTATTCCTTACCTTTTGTTGTGGAGACAAATGCTAGTGGTAAATGGATTGGAGCTGTGTTAACGCAACAAGGACATCATATTGCTTATATAAGCAAGTCCTTAGCTCCTAAACATCAAGCTATGTATGTATATGACAGAGAATTGCTTGCTCTCATTTTTGTAGTTACCAAATGGCCACACTACTTGTTGCACAACTATTTTATAGTAAGAACTGACCAAAAGGCCTTGAAACACCTGCTTGATCAACCAATTCACACTGATTTCCAGATTATTGGTATATCCAAACTAACGGCTTTTGATTTTAGTATTGAGTACAAAAAAGGCTCTGAGAATGGTATTGCTGATGCATTGTCAAGAATGTCTGATGCTGAATTATTAGCCATCTCATTACTCACTCTACATGCTGAATTGTACATGAAGATTAAGGTATCTTGGGAAGTGGATTTGCATTATAGGTTATTATACAGAAAGTTCAGACACAACCTTTTAAATCTTACACTTGGTGTGGTGGTCAACTTAGATGGAAAGAAAGGTTAGTTATATGTGATGATCAACGGTTGAAGACTGACATTATTTCCTTGTGGCATAGTACTCCACAAGGTGGACACTCAGGCATGGATGCTACTATATGGAGGTTACAATCCCTCTTCTATTAGAAAACACTTACTGCAGATGTGAGGAATTTCATCAATCAGTGTGATATTTGTCAAAGACATAAGTATGATGCAGCTGCTTCTCCGGGGTATTTGGAACCTCTACCTATTCCTGAAGGTGTATGGACTGATATTTGCTTAGATTTCATTAAAGATCTGCCTAAATCCTAGAGTAAAGATGTCATCTTGGTGGTGGTAGACAGGCTCACCAAATACAGTCACTTCTTAGGTCTGCAACACCCATACACAACCCAGTCAGTTGCTAAATGCTTCATGGATAACATATTTATACTATATGGATTATGTTACCATGACTAATGACAGAGATCCAGTCTTCTTAAGTGTTTTTTGGCAAGAATTATTTGCAAGGTGTACAACTTCCGAGACCTACTGCTTACCACCCTCAGACCAATGGCCAAACGGAGATAGTCAAGAGGACCTTAAAGACTTACTTGAGATGTTTTTTCTCTGATTGTCCAAGAGAATGGGCTAATCATCTTTCCCTGGCTGAGTGGTGGTACAATACTACCTATCACACCATTATCAAGTGCACACCCTATGAAGTTTTATATGGTCAAAAACTCCCCATTCATCTACCTTACTTAGTGGGGGAAAGTGATGTGGAGATGGTAGATAAAAGCTTGGGGGCTAGAGAGGTTGTTATTTAGTTACTAAAGTTCCATATTATTAGGGCTCAACAAAGAATGCAAGATATTGCCTACAAACATATATTATATAGGTCCTTTAAAGTAGGTGACTGGGTTTATTTGAAATTGCAACCTTACAAACAAGTTTCAGTGGCTGCCAGACCTTTTAACAAACTTGCTACCAAGTGTTATAGCCCCTATATGATTGAAGATAAGATAGGAGATGTTGCTTATAAGCTCTTACTGCCTAGGGATGTTCTCATTCACCCTACCTTCCACGTCGCTCAACTAAAGAGGTTTCGTGCCTTACCTCTGAGTTTCACTCATCCTCCTGTCATACATCTTTCTAGTCCTTATTGTCCTATTCCAGAGAGGGTGTTAGATAAGAAATTGGTCAAAAGGGGAAACAAGGCTGTGGAGCAAGTCTTGGTGCAATGGACTGGAATTGATGCAACACAAGCTACATGGGAATAAACTTCCGACTTACTGCTGAGGTTTCCTTCCTTTAATCCTTGAGGACAAGGATGTTCTTTAAGGGAGGGGTATTGATACAAGTTGGGGAACTGAAGATGAATTGAAGCACGGTAGGAATCAACAAATTAGTTAGAAGCAGTTAAATTGTATTAGAATTCAAAAATCTGTTTTTACTGTTCACTGCAGTTATTACTGTAGCTCAAGTCACATTGGTAGTTAATCAGTTAGAGAGTTAGTTACAGCTGTCAAGTGGGATTATTAGCTATAAAACCAAGCATCACTGGTATAAATTGTAATCATTCATTCATGAATAATACCTCAAGTTTCTCTCTTCTATATTTTCTCTATAATTTCGTTTAGCTGCATTTCTCGGATTAATCCCTGATTTAGTTATCTTCTTTGAGCTTAGCTCCTAGATTAACAACTTCCAGTCACGAATCCCTTTAAGTGCATCAGATTACCAAGAGACTTAGAGTGGAAAAAGTCGTACTTAGGGTCTTAAACACGTATAGGGTGAGTTAGAAATGACTTAGCGGTGTGCCTTTAAAATAATCACAAAACGACACTCCATCGACAACCGGAGGAAGGGGGTTGCGGCGCTTACCCCATCACGTGGGGTAGACTCGCGGTGCGACCCCATCCTGGATGCCACGCGATGCAACCCCATCGCGAGTAGGCTCCTTTGCGGTGCAGGCCCTCCGCGTAGGCGAGACAGTAGCCTATCACGGTGGCCCTCATGATGTGGGGTTGTCGCTCGGGGTCCCTTTCGCATTGCACAGGTCATTTCTTTATCTAACAACACCCCCAACCCGTTCGAACTAATTCTAAAGGGTTTATCTTCGATCTAGCAATATTTTACGAGTTCGTTTTATGCTCTATTTAAGCGTTGGAAAGTGGTAGGTATTACACTTACAATTGACACATTGGTATAAAACAACTTGTTACCTTAACTAAAGTACAAAAATATTGAAGAAAAAGAAAGATTCCAATTTTCATTTTTGGTACTTATATATAAAAAACTCTCATTTCTAATCTCATTTTTATTTTGTATCACAAGTAGTGTCCAATTCTTGTGAAAATGTGTGACATATATATAGTAGTGGAGTGCTGATCCGATTTCGTTCAAATGGGCTCCGGTAAAACACTCCAGATAATATTTTCATTGTGAGAATGCTAAATGAGAAATCCAGTTAAGAATGAAGGGATCATCTTACCATGAGCCCAATGAGACATTGGGTATAATTTTTTTCAAGATTCCCTTCCTAGTCATCTATATGTGGAATACAAGGCCGTTTCAATAAAATTAGTGACCTAAAGCCAAATTTTAATATCAGGTCTTAAATATACATATACATAATAAATAAAAGAATAGTGTGACCTTTTTTATTTTTTCATAATTGTTGTTTTTAGTGTAATATTTTTATTTATAATAGTAAGGATTGATTCAAGTCGATAAGACGTTAGCCGTGTGTTACAATGCATTACATTGGATGTTATTATGAAAATATTATTTATTATTATTAAGATTTGAGTAGGTTAGTTCAAAGTTTTAAAATATTTCTATTAAATAATAATTACAAAAATATTTATTATAACAACTAAAATGAGTGGATGATTTTGCGGGATTTTTTCACGAAAACAACTATAACAACTATAAGATACCCTTTATAGTCTCACAAGTGGGGTATAAGGAAGTAAAGTTATATATACGAACCTTATCTTACTAGAGAGAGCTTTTTTTTAATAGAATCTCAGCCCAAAAAAGTGTAAACAAAAAAGGATTGGAAGGAAAATAACGATAGCGAAATAACAAAATAAACAAAGCTAAGTGAAAACAAACATTAGTAAAGCATGAAGAATAAGATACAACACAAATACTAATTAATACTACTTACTAGTTACCTACAATTCTTGACCTCTATACCTTCTTATCTGGGGCAATGGCGGATGTAGAGTAGAAGGTGTGGATTCCCGAGAACCCACACCTGCTACCGTAAGACTTAAAATTACATAAAAAAATCGTCAAAAGTTATAAATATTAATAGGTGGGAACCCATAACTAAACCAAGGGATAGCTTAGTGGTAGGAAAGGAGCCCTTTGGGAACCCACAAGTTTAAAATTCTGAATCCGTCTCTGATCTGGGTCGTATTAATGTTATCAAAAAACAGTAATGATTTTAGTTGGATATACCTAGTATAATTGACCCTATCTCAAGTTTCTGCATAACTATTTTTGACGTTTGCAAAAAGAATTATCCTGCAATATCTGATAATCATGTCCACAAATTGTCCAAAATGGGCTATAATAATGAATTTTATGACTTGTTATTTTCATTACTTTTTTAGAGGAAAATTATTGAAATATTTTCTCTATTCTTAGCTTACTTCATCAAAAAAATCATTTGAATTCAAATGATATGACTCTTGTCAAAACATATATAAATGGTTGTCATAATCATTAGGAAATGCTTCATATTTATCCTCTCAAAATAAACATTTCTCATAGTTTATAAAATATCAAATGTACTAAATTGAAATCCTAAATTAGATGAATTTCTGTTGAGATATAAAATAACAAAGAAAATAAATAAAACGTATGCTTTTAGATGAGATGGTCACACAAAGAAATTATGATTCTGAGTTCGAATTTCATCGCCACACATTATAACAACATATCCAATGTATCCTATAAAGTGGGGTTCATTGCCCCACACATTATCAAAAAGAATTTTCACGTGTTTGACTCGTGAAAAAGACAATCAAGCCTACATGAGATGGACATGTTGAATATAATATAATTAAGTAAATTAATGTGTGATATCTCTAACCTTGGGTTGGGAAACTAGTTATCCTGGGATTAACTATTCCAGGATTAGTTATCCCACCCAGGGGCGGACCTACGTTGATTTTTGAGGTGCTTCGACATCCATTAAATTCGACACAGGGTATAATTACATGGAAAATATATAAAAATAGGTATAAAACATATAAAAATACCTTCTGAAACAAAAAGTTGGTTGGATGTATTGACTTTTAGGTTGATATTAAGGTTTTTCACCAGAAGGGGTGCCCTGGTTCGAAACTCGTTGAGGCGATTTTTTATTCTTTTTAGCCTTTCAATCTTTTAAGCACTCACAATCCTTAAATCCTGGATCTGTCACTGATCCCACCCTCAAAATGGGAGAAAAATAACACTACAATCCCAGGTCAGGATGAGTTATCTCATGCATTTTATTCCACCAAACATAGAATAAGCTCATTTTAAGATTAATCCCGAGATTAATTATCCCTTATCATAAACTCGAATTGTATATATAGCACTAACAATCAATATAATAGTATTTAACAATTATCATGAGCTTTGAATACATTGATATGATTAATAGAGAGCATGTGAAATTAAGCTAACAGAAGATATATGGTAGGTATTAGTTCTATATAATTAATTTGCAGTTTTAAAACATTGTAAGAAATTGAAATAATTTTTATCAAGTTATTTAGCAACAAATTATCAAATAATTATTATGTTAGCTACAAGCAATTTAACGATGAAGTTCCTAAGTAATTCCATTTTTTTTTTATATTGCTAGTGGATGTTGCATTAATATGCTATGAACTATTCATAAGTAATGCAATTGGAGATTGTGCTAATATCATAAAATTGATAAAGACTTGTCATTAAATATGACCTCATATTATTCTCTATGGGCCAAAATGTTAGTTGAGAAGTGGATTAGACATTGCTTATAATTAATATAATTTGCAACAAATATAATGTTCTACTATGATTGGGATCACACATAGCACACACTTCAAAAATAGTTTGGGTTTCATTTGGACACCGTACAGTGCTATAATTGAATACTCTTTTTGCCTAATGGAATAATTTCTAGTTTTTTAACAAAGATGTATATGTGAAAGATTATCAAAATTTCAACAAATATTAGACTTTGAGAACCCTTAATTATTCTCAATGTTTCATGAGTTTGTGGTTAAAATTTAAAGATTGAATCTATAAAGTTTAATTTCTGAAGGTCTCTGTCTCAGGTCATGATGAAATAGAGCTAATTACATCGATAAACTAGCAATTCCTAGTAGATCTCAGGGTCTGCTAAACTATACAGCTGCTAAAGCAATGACTTAGGGCCTCAACTATTTGATGGCCACACTTTTTTTCTAAAGATGCATCTTTTATATATATATATATAAAATAAAAGTATCTAAGGTGTGACCTAGTATCCATTTTCTTTCAATTTCATACATTTTTTTTTTTTTGCAGTGTTTGATAGATAAAGTCCTAATTAATGACATGTATAGGCAAAGAAATTCTTAAAAGTCACCCATCCATTTAATATGAAGATGAATATACAAACCATTACCACATAAAGATCAAGAACATTTTTTTTTTCTCACAAAAGTTCAATCGCATTATACTTTGAACTGTTCATAAGTAAGCAATTGGAGTTTGTGATAGTAACATAACATTGATGAAGACATCTTTTTATTTGAATTAAGTAACATGACCTCATATAATTATTCTCTATGGACTAAATGCAATGGAGAAGTGGACTAAATATTGGCTTATGCAATCAATATAGTGATGTACTTTGATTGGGATCATACATAGCACACTTTAAGAATAGTGTGTTATTTCATTTTTGTGGTGTGCGTTTATGGTTTTTGTTTATTATACTATTATCTGTTCTGAGTTAGGGGTTTATCGAAAACAACCTCTCTACTCCATCTGAGGTGACTGCGTACACTTTATCCTTTCTAGACTCCACTTTGTGAAAATACATCGGGTATGTTGTTGTTGTCGTCTTCATTTGGAGACCATATTAGGGGTGTGCAAAAATCGAAATGTTATTGGTTTATTGTTATTGGGTTAACGGTTTTTAATGGTTTTATAAAAAAAAAATTTTGGGTTATTATTTCGATTCGATTTTTTCTTATTGTGTTATTGGGTAAACCGATAACCCATTAAGAATATATATATATATATATCTTAATTTCTCTTTAATATCTATAAATTAACAAATCTATTATTTCAATTATACAAACTCTTAAATTCTCGCTACAACATTTAGTTCAAACTTGAAGATTCTTGTAAATTAAAACACATCATATAGGATTTTTGGTTACAACTAGGATTCAATTTTTTTTCACGTTAGTTACTACTATTTCTATTTTATGAGTATTTTCTTATCGGTTAAATTGAATATCGAATCGATAAGGACTAAAAATTGATAAATCGAAAACCGATAAAAATATATCTTATTGGTTTGGTTATTGGTTTAGCATATCTAAAAATCGAAAATTGATAAATCAAACCAATAATATATAAAATCGAACAAAACCAACCGAATAATTGCTAGTTTTCTAAATAGTGTGTTGAATGACTTTATGACATGAAATGAAATTCTTGGTTAATGCACTTATTTCAAATCAAGAACAATATTCAATGCATAGAGGCTGCTAAGATTGTTGGTAAGAATCCTTATGCATGCAAGTTTATCAAAGTATTTATATTACTAAGTGATTATCAAATAGGCAAATTACCGACCAGTGGTGGAGTTAGAATTTTTACTAAGGGGTCAAAATATAAAGAAGTAAACACACAAAAGAGTCGAAAGGAGTTCAATATCTACTATACATACAACAACAACAAAAAAACCCAGTGTATTTCCACAAAGTGGGGTCTGGGGAGGGTAAATATATACAGTCCATACCGCTACCTCCGAAGAAGTGGAGAGGTTGTTTCCGATAGACCACCGGCTCAAGATAAAGAATAGTAAACAAAGCCGTGATGAAACATGAAGCAAAATGGATGGCTTAACAGGAGTAAAGAATAAGAAATGATAAAAATAGAAATTAGATCAATACGGAATAAGAGAACTAAGAGCCATATGCAATAAGAAATAGGAAATAAGAAATATAAAATAGGACTCCCGCCTAGTAGTAACTTACACTCACAGACCAAAGACACCCATCACACCCAAACTCTCCTGACTAGCGGCTCCTATCTATGGACACAGTCCTAGGATTACTAACCCGGTTAAACAGGAGCTCTCCTAACTACTTGGTACAACCCACGCACTTACCCTAGCCTTCTACCCTTATCCGCGACCTCCACACCTTCCTATCTAAGGTCATGTCCTCAGTAAGCTGAAGCTGCTCCATATCATGTCTAATCACTTCGTTTCAGTATTTCTTCGGCCTACCTCTACTCCTGAAGCCATCCAAATTAAGCTAGCCTCTCACACCTCTACTATATATATATCAAAAATAATTTTAACTAGGGGCGGATCTATGTAGAACCGTGGGGGTGCCACGACACCCAATCAACTCGATCAAAACTTGACGTGTATGTGTGTATATGTATACTTACGATGGCACTCGTAAGCTCATGTGAGAGTGTGGTGCCGTTGGCACTACAGTAAGAAGGAGTCGAACCTTAAACCTCTTTGAAGACAAGACTGGATAAAACCAACAAGCCATGGAGCTCATTGTGTGCAAAATTGATGTGTAGCTTACTTATACTCACCTTTGTAATATTGATTTCACTTGAACAAATTGCTACGTACTTATACCATTCAAAGCGGTGTGGCATCCGAAAGTTCTGAATTCTGAATCCGCCTCTGATTTTAACCATATTAAAAGAGTATAATTTTCTATCGTAGAGGGTTTTTATGAACTCCCTCGGCTCTACCGCCCTTGCGACCGGCTCTTCTCACATAGGGCTGATACCCCTACCAGCACTCAAATATTAAACACATAAAGTTTAAATTCTGAATACGTCTCTACTTCATGTCACTTGAAAGCATCTATTCCTCTTTCAATTTCATACATATGGTTTGAAGTGCTTGATAAGTGAAGTCCAAATGACATGCATGGGCAAAAGATAACTCTATTAATGCTCTTCTATTATCCCATCCATTCAATTACATATGAAGATTATTCAAACAATTACCACATAAAGATCAAGAGAAATTTTTTCTTTTGCACAAGGATCAATCAAAACTTTATAAAGTAGATATAGATTCATAAATTCTTACATAAATATAGTTTCATGAACCTTTGTGTAATGAATAGTTTCTAACTATTTACATCAAGGAGTCAATTGTGAAAATATATACCTAAACTATCACATTTTGGTTAGTTTTATGTCTCAACTATCCATTGTTACTCCCTTTGTATAAAGCACACTTCGATGCTGAGTTGACTTGTGCGCTCCTGTTGTCCAGTGGGAATAATATTTTGTCAACTCAGCATCTAAGTATGTTTTAATAACATAAAATTGATAAAGACTTCTCTTAATAAGAAACATCATGCAATAACAACATATATACTCAGTGTATTCCCACAAAGTGAGGTCTAGGAAGGATAAATATACGCAGTCCATATCACTACCTCAAATGAAGTAGAGAGCTTGTTTTCGATAGACCCCCAGTTCAGGACAAATAACAATTTAACAAACAAAATACATAAAAACAAATAACAACAAGGAATATCACACCACGAGATAAATAAGAAACATCATGATCTTGTATTATTCTCTATGGGGGCTAAATGTACATGAGAAGTGGACTAAATATTGGCTTTATGCAAACAATATAGTGATATAAACTTTGATTGGGATCACACATACCACTCACTTCAAAAATAATTTGGTTTCATTTGGACACCATATATGGTGTTATGAATATTCTTTTTGCCTCATGGAATAATTGCTAGGATATATCGTAGAGGATTTGAATGAACCTCTCGACTCTACCTGAATCCGCTCCTGCCGTCTACTCTTTTCAGTACATTTCCTCAGGTTAGAGGCGGACGGAGTGTATACTTACCAAATTTAACCGAATCCAATATTTTCGACACTAATCATAGATATACAAGTGAGAAATATTATACTTTCAAATGCATGTGTTGAGTTTAATTAGTGAACTTTCAAATATTATACATAAATATAGTTTCATGAACTTTGTGAAATGAATAGTTTCTAACTATTTACATCAAGGAGTTAATGATGAAAAACACACTTAAACTATCATTTTTTCGCCAATTCATATCTCAACTATCCATTATTCCTTTTATTATACCTAAACTATCATTTCGATGCTGAGTTGGCTTGCCTGCGGCTCTTGTGGAGTGGGAACAACATTTGGCCAACTGAACATCAAGGTGTGTTTTAATTCAAACGGACTGATAATTTAAGTAGACAGTTGAAATACGAAATTAGCAAATAAGTGATAGTTTAGACGGGTTTTAGACCATTAACTCTCTATCAAGAAATGGACATGTTTGTGATAACATTTGGCAATTGTTCTATGTCATGTCATACGTTAAATAAATGGATGTTGTTTTTAAAAATAGAAAATAGAATAAATTCGAAATTTTCCAAAAGGAGATTTAAAGAATAATGGGGTTTATTCTCCATGAACTTTAAGAAAAAAAAAGTTTTGGGGTGTTAGGTAAATTTTGGTGAGGATAAATATGAAGAGCAAAAGCATATTTTTGAAACCTTATAAGGAAACCATAGATGTGATTTAAGCAAAAGGCAAGATTATACAATTAGAAAAAAGAAGATTGAAAATGAATGAGCATATATCATCTAAATTTTTGGTGGAAAATAATAATAATAATAATATATATATATATATATATATATATATATATATATATGTATGTATGTATGTATGTATGTATAGTATATCTAGATTATACACAAAAGGTAAGATTAGACTAGGAATAAGAGAAAATGAAGAAACACTTCTCTTATATATTTAGCTAAAGATTAGGTTCAAGCATTTGGGAATAGGAAAAATTGTAATGTAAAAATTTGAATTTAATCGAACTTCAATGTGAATACGGAACATCGAGAAAAAAAGCTAAAGATCAACTTTTGAATGAAACCATATACTCCCATGGTTCCTAATTAGATGACTTACTTTTCTTTTTAATCAGTTTAAAAAAGAATGACACATTTATATGATTAGTAACAGTTTGACTTTAAAACATCTATTTTACTCTTAATCAAATGATTTATAGCCATACATATATTTATGACTTGTTTTAGACAACAAGTTTCAAAAATATTTCTTTCTTTTTTAAACTTCGTGCTGAGTTAAACTACCTCACATAAATTGGTACAGATGGATTATAAATTAGTATCTCACAAACACTAGTCAAATATTAGTTTGTCCTAAAAGTACTCAATTAATTTAAGAGAGGTGCTTTATAATTTTCTTGTTTAGGACTTAAGAGTGATAGAGAAAAAGGTTGAAATATGCCTAAATTTTAAGGAAATTTGCTCTAACACGTCTCAATTTTGTGGGGGCCTTATAACCCTCCTAGATTATTTTTTATCGTATTTTCGTGACATATATTTATCAGTTGGACTACTGCGTGAACACACGTACCGAGCACGTGAGGGTTTAAAGTAGTCCAGCTAAGCAAATATAAACTACAAAAATACAATAATAACTGATCTAGAGAGTCATAAAACTTCCGCAAAGTTAACACGTATTACAACAAATTTCATATATATATATATATATATATATATATATATATATATATATATATATATATACACTATTTTTGCACTATTGTTTGTTCATAATATACAGTGAAGATTGTACTGCACTAAGTAAGCAGCATTTTCATGATGCCGCATCTTCTTTTTTATGATTGACATTTTAATTTTTGAGGTGATTTGGGCTTTTTATGGTTGAAATTATTTCCATCTCTTTATTTATTCTTTATCTTTAATTATTATGTTTTTGGCAAGTTTTTAATTGAGTTTGGTGAGGTAATTTTTCATTTTGGATAGGATTTAACTTGTATACGCTATTCAGTGGTGAAGTTAGAATTTTCATTGAGAGGTTTAGAAGTAAAAATATAAACTAGCCAAAGGGGTTGAACATCTACTATACATATATAAAAAAATTAACCATGTGATAATAGTATAAAAATAGTATAGTTTTTCATCGAAGGAGGTTTGGATGAATCCCTGAATGAAAGGTGGCTCTGCCCTTGACGCCATCGTTAAATATAATAGTAGGAATTATATCATATAAAATTCTTGCATTTTTAATTAAAGATCCGGGATTCGAGCTAACCAAATCGATCTAATTCAAACTTTTAATTTATTAGTTCGACATGATTGTACGTGACTCGACTCAAACTTGAAATTTGTGGGAGTAGCACTTCCAACGTGATCTTTTTTCACTTTAAATGGCTCAAACACGAGTACCTAAGTCAGAATAGAGGCATCTTAACCATCCCAACCACAACCATGTTGGCGCTTAACAACGACCCTAAAACAACAACCAATTCTCTTGAAATAGTTGCAAAAGGCCAGGGTTGTCGCATTATAATAATAAAAGGGCTGTCAGATGCACTAAAACTTTTATATTGTACGCAGTCTTACCTTGTATTACTATCAGAGACTGTTTCCAAAGCTTGAACCCGTGACCTCTTGGTCACATGACAACAACTATACCAGTTATTCCAAGGCTCTCTTCAAAATTTAAGTTCGCGCATTATAGGATTTATTTCGAGGAGTGTCACTTCGAATAATAACTTTTTCTATTTCCAAAAACTCTAACTTAAAATATCTGATTATAAATGTTGGGTTCCAATCATTCTCTTATAACCAATTTTAGTGTAGGATTATAATACGACTATTTTCGATAAACTCGCGAAAAAGCTATATTATGTGAAAGATAATTATGGTTACAAGAAATTTTAAATGATTCCAATAAATTAAAGTAGGATGTATCCACCCAACTAGACAATGCGTGCTGTTGTGTACCACTTCTCCCAAGAAACAAAATAAAATGTCATCATTAAAAAACTTAGAGTATGATTATAATATCCTATTTTTGATCAAAATCAAAAATCAATCTTTTGATTTGCTATCTCATTATTTTGATTCACTCTCATCATATCATGCAATAAGTCACTACCATCTCTCAGTGACGGAGTCAGAATTTTCATTAAAAAATTCGTGAGTGAACATACGAACTGACCTAAATGGGTTCAACATCTCTTATATATACATACAATATAATTTTAACCATAGCATAATTTTTTACCAAAGGAAATTTGGATGAACCCCCTAACTCAAGGGTAGCTTCGCTCCTGCTCCCTTCGTCACAAATTATTCGACAGGTGCATGTGTTGTGATTCGACTAAATTTAAATTTGCTCGGAGCTTATTTGTAGGAGCGACACTTCCAACATGAATTTTTTCATTCCCAAATATTCAAACATACTATCCCGCCAAAACTATGTTGTTATTTAACAACTCTAAAACAACAATCAACTCTCCGGAAATAGTCATGAGAGGATAGTCGCATTATAATCCTACTAAATTTGAGTTTGCATATGGTAGGACTCATTTCTAGGAGCGGCGGCGCTCCAAATAAAACTTTTTCTACCAAGACTCAAATTTGGAATTTCTAGGAGCAGCACTTTTAACATGAGTTTTTTTCACTCTGAAGGGCTCAAATGCGAGACCCTGATAAAGAATAGAGGGATTTTAATTAGCTCAATCACAACCATGTTGGCGTTTAACAACAACCAATTCACTTGAAATAGTCACAAGAAGCCAGGATTGCCACATTATAATCCGATTAAATTTACGTTCGCGCATTTTAGGACTTATTTCTAGAGAGTGATGCTTTGAATAATTACTTTTTCTATTCCCAAAGACTTTAGTCTGAAATATCTGATTAATAATGTAGATCCAATCACTCTCCTATAGCCATTTTTAGTGTTCAACTACAATTCCAAAATAATAACCAACTCACCAGCCAGGAATAGTTATGAGGGGGTTAGTTTCATCTGACCCGAGTAAATTTAAATTTGCGCATTGCAATACTTATTTTAGGGGTTAAAGTTCAAACTCAATAGCTCTGATTAAAAATGAATCGAAGGAATCTCAATCATTCCACAGAACCAATATTGGTGTCCAACGATAACTCTAAGGGATCGTTTGGTGTAAGATATAAGGTATAATAGTTTCAAAATAAAGTGCAAGATTCTTTTATCTCATATTTGGTTGAAGGCATTAGTTAGTCTCGAAATTATTCATCCCACCATTTATACATCTCATATAAATGATGGAATAACTAATCCTGAGATACTTAATCCCGATAACTTGTTCCCAACCAAACATCCCTAAAACAACAAACAACACCTTGTAATAATCATGGAGGGGGTAGGGTAGGGCAGGGGGCCGGGGTACCCATACACGTGTTCATACAAGGGTATGTCACGTGACTAACACAACAGTACAAAAAATAAATGCCTGAAAAATTCTTGATGTTTTTATCAGTTTCAGATTTTAAAGCTATAACTGTCTGGACTTTTCATGTGAATTTCTGAACTACTCACTGGTTAAAGCTGTACCTAATTGACAGATCAGTTTGAAAAATAAAAATAAAAAATAAAAAATAAAAAAAAATCTCTTTAGGTAATTTTTTAAAACTAAATTATAAAAGATCGATAATATATAACACACGAGATGATTGATAAATAGTGCCATTTTGAACTAAATAACTCAAATAATCAACGAGTTTTGTAACATTCCAAATTGATAAAAGTTTAAAATTTTAAATTCACCACTAATAAAATTTTTATAAAATTATTTTCACTAATATTCAAGTTGTAACTTAATTATCATTGAGGCATTTTCAGAGTTAATTAGGATTTAAGGTCTTAGGACCACATCATATTGAATGTCTACCTAACTAGCTTTAAGGTGGATGATTCATATCATATATGTGAAAAGATAATGATTATAAAATGCTCAATTATATATATTGAATTATGAATACGAAAATGAAATCCCTCTAAGAGGGTGAGTAAATAACATAGCCAAATAGTCATGTAAGTGAAATTTGCGGAGGATAGAATATACGCTTACCTATACTTTGATAGGTAAATAAGTTGTTTCTGAAAGATATTCTGCTAAAAAAAAAAAGTAAAAACACAATATTTAAGAAGACGCAATGGCATGATTTTTTTTTTTAAAAAAAATAGGCTTACAAAACAACAAGTAGTAATAGATAATAATGAGAAATGAATCCAAAAAATAAATAAATTAAAAGTAAGATCTCCTTATATAAAATTACCAAGAAACAATAACTTTTCCCAATTCATTAATTCTCCAAAAAATATATACATTTCCGGAATTTCCAACAATAGGGAAAAACAAGGCGTAAAAAAAAAATGAAACTAATATTTTTTTTCTTTTTCATTTTAAGGGATCTAATTTGAGCTGTGATAGCTCATCCATCATACTTACCATGCTTCATTTCTGGTATTCAGAATTCACAGACTCAATTAATTCGCATTTGCGTCATGTTAACCAGAAATTCATTTCCCCTAGGTACTTCTTCATTCTGAGGACTCGAACTCGAAACATCATTTAAACCATTTTACCTAGGTACCTCTCCATTCATTCTTAGGAGTCAAACCCAAAACATCATTTAAACCATTTTCCCTAGGTACCTCTCCATTCTCAGAAGTCGAACTCAAAACATCATTTAAACCATTTTCCCTAGATACTTCTCCGATCCATTCTCAGAACTCGAACCCGACACATCATTTAAACCATTTCCAGTAGGTACTTCTCCATTCTCAGAAATCAAACCTGAAACATCATTTAAACCATTTCCGGTAGGTACTTCTCCATTTCCAGAAGTCGAATCTGAAACATCATTTGAACCATTTTTCCTAGGTACTTCTCTATTCCCAAGATTCGAAGCCGACACATCATTGAAACCATTTCCCCGAGGTACTTCTCCACTCTCAGAAATCGAACCTGAAACATCATTTAAACCATTTCCCATAGGTACTTCTCCATTCTCGAAAGTCGAACCCGAATCACCATTTAAACCATTTTCCCTAAGTATTTCTCTATTCTCAGGACTCGAACCCTCCTCCTCTTCCACCTCGGATTTCTCAGTACTACTCTCACTGCTCGTAGTACAACCACTACTACTACCAAAAGAAGATGCCCTACTAGACAAACTAGGTGTAGCAATATAAGTTGGCTTTAATTGTCCAGCCATAATAACCAAAAATTTCTCTTCAAGAATTGGTGGTGTCACCATTTTAATATCATTACTATTACTATTACTATTACTATTATTATTATTATTATTATTATTACCTTGTTCAATATCACCTTCTTGATTTTCTTCAATATGACCACTGAGTTTCCAATACGAACATGCTAATATTAATAATGCAAATGCAATGAGCCCTAACATGGCTGCTAATCCACCAAATAAATATGGCACCGGTGAGTGCCACGGTGATCGTGGCGGGCCCACCGGTGCAATAGACGATGACGATGACCACGTCATCTTTATTATAATCTTTTTCTTCTAAATGGATTACTTTTCTGGCCACCAAAGCTCGGACATATAAAACCTAGCTATTATATAAGCAGCTGTAGACTCGTGATTTTTTTTTGTATGGTGATTTTATAAATATATTTATAAAATTTTGGGAGATTTTTTTTTTTTTTTCTAGGGTGAAGTGATGAAGGATGAAGAGGAAGAGAATGGAGTGAAGATGATGCGTAAACGAAGGTGGTTATATATAGAGATCAAAAGAAAGTGGATTTATTTTTTATTTAATTAATTTTGAGTGAATTGTTTCGTCATTGCATGAAAAATGGGGTCCATATATATTGTTTGTTTTGCCATTTTATCTTATGTTTTTCTCTTTTTCAGAGGGAAATCTATATATTTTATAGTATAATATAATGTACTATAATATAATATAGGAACAAAGTTATCAGAAGGTTACAAATTCAAGGTGAAATAATTTCTGTCAAAAATATAAGATAAAATTATGTATAATAGACTCTTATGATCTCGTCCTCCACCAAATTCTATATATAGCGAAAGTTTTATCGCGATTTTTTTTAATATAATAATATAATATACAGTGTGAAGAGGGGGGGTGGGGGTGGAATAGTAATTGGAAGAAAGAAGGGTGATAATTGTGAATGAGTTAAGGGACCCAATCATCTTTTTAATTTTTTGTTAATTTTATATTTTATGTTTTTCATAGAGAACCTTTTTTGTTTAGTCCTTTTGCATTGCTTAAAGATATATAGTAGGAATTAGGAAATTTGTTGGATTTAATCTTCTCATATCCAGATTAATTATTCATCCAAAATCTCTGGTGGGACATCGTGCATTTCGTTGCATTTTATGAGTTTTTTATCAATTAATAAAAATATTTTAATATCACATATATTATTGTTAAATTTGTGTGAGAGTATACTATCAATTGTGAACTAAAGTGATTAGTTAAATACCCTATTACCCTTCATCGATAGTATAAACTATGTATACAAAAAATTATACGCATTAAGTATATATAAAATGCTAGATCTTGGCCAATCTTAGTGAAATTTCTAAGTTTATCACTTGTATTATATGCATATGTCCAACTAATTAATATCACAATATTTTTCATATTTTCTCCACATAATCCCTAGACTTTCAATCAAACTTTTTCATTTTTTCATTTTTCTTTTGAAACTAAATTCAATTTCACAATAATTAGGAAGAGTGATTTATTCTTATACGTAATATCAAAGAAAAAGAGAGAGGGTGTTCATCATTTATTCTTCTTTTAAGATAATTCTAAAATTGCTGAATCATCCATCATATAGTTTAGCAGAGTTAGCTTTTCAGTTCCATATATATATGTGTGGGGACCCAAATTTCAAGGGGGGGTGTAATTGATTGTGAACTTTCATTCGCTCGGGAGGTCGAATTAAATTTGAATCGCATTGAAACGTCTCACATTGAAGGTTGAAATACTTCCCACGAAGTTGAGTTCATATCCACGAGTCAAACCCTTGAAGATTTCACGGGGTGCCCGTGGGGGTAGGGGCTGTAATTGATTGTGAACTTTCACTCGCTTGGGAGGTCGAGTTAAATTTGAATCGTGTTGAAACATCTCACATTGAAGGTTGAAATAATTCCTACAAAGTTGAGTTCATATCCACGACTCATACCCTAGAGAATTTCACCGGGGGGGAGGGGTTAGGGGGTATAATTGGTTGTGAACATTTGCTTGTTTGGGAGGCCGAATTAAATTAGAATTGTGTTGGAAAGTCTCACATTGAAAGTTAAAATACTTCCTACAAAGTCGAGCTCATATCCACGACTCAAACCCTAGAGGATTTCACGGGGGTGGCAAGGCGGGGGGGATTAGAGGGTATAATTGGTTGTGAACTTTTGTTGTTTGGGAGGCCGAATTAAATTTGAATCGTATTGAAAAGTCTCACATTGAAGGTTGAAATACTTCCTACAAAGTCGAGTTCATATCCACGACTCAAACCCTAGAGATTTCAGGGGGGTGGCGGGGAGTTGGGAGGGGACTAGGGGGTATAATTGATTGTGAACTTTCGTTTGTTTTGGAGGTCGAATTAAATTTCAATCGTGTTGGAAAGTCTCACATTTAAGGTTGAAATACTTCCTCCAAAATTCGAGTTCATATCCACGACTCAAATCAATTGGTTGTGAACGTTGTTTTCTCCCACATCCGATGTTAAGTATCCGTTATTTGAATTGAAGATTAACACACTTTCTACAAAGCTGACTCCATACCTATGAGACAAACTAAAGTCTCTGATTAAGAATAAAACAGTACTTTAGCGCGACATATACGTAACGTTAATAGAGTTAGCTTTTAGGTTTCCTTTTGGGACCATACCTACAAAGGAGAGGGGTAAGGGATAGATATATATAATTGGTTGAGAACTTGCTAAGATTAAAGTTTTTTGAAAGGCAAGTTAGATATGACACCAATTGATTGTATGTTTTATGTGGAAAATTGTAAAAAAAAAAATAAAAAAAAATATCATACAATGTAAAGTCGAGTTTGGATGTAAATTTAACCATACAATATCGAAAATTTTGAGATTATAATTCGATATCTTCAATTAAGGACGGATTGATTTCATCTATAATGACGGAGTTGTAATATTAGGTACGAATTTGGATGAACCGAATAGATTTTGCTTAGGTATTATATTTATATTAAAAATCTTATATTAAATAATTTGCGTAAAATATTTAACTACGAATCTAATAGTACGATCAAAAAAGAAGAAAGAGGAAGATAGTACCGCTATGCTTCGAGTAACTTTCATCAATACCACTAAACTATAAGCTCTCACTTACGTAAACAATATATAAATTTAATTATGGAAAATAAAAAAAAAAAAACATTACTTTTTAATTGAAAGCTACAAGTCTCAATTACTAACTTTTGATTTTTTCTAAAAATTCTATACTTTATGAAACAAAACAAATGGAACAGACAATTTTTGGCAGATGGGGATTTGAACAAGTAAGTACTTATCCCCAAAAATTCTCTAAATATACATTCATTATGAAAAAAGAAAAAAAGTAATAATAAAATAAAATAATGCTTGAAATTGACAATGACCAAAGAGTAATTTTATATCATATGTTAATATTCTACATAAATCTGAACTAAATGTACGATATATTCTTCTTGTCTAGCCTACACATTTATTAGCTCAAATTGTCAACACTAATTTCAGTTATTAAATCTAAATTTTACTCAAAATTTAAAAGATGAATTAAGAGATAAAAGATTGTATGAAATATATAGGTTAAAAGTTATATATATATATATATATATATATATATATATATATATATATATATATATATATATATATATATATATATATATATATATATATATACACTCAGTAGAATCGCACAAGTGAAGTCTAGGGAGGTAAAGTGTATGTATAGCTTATCACTAACTCGAGGAGATAGAGAGATTGTTTCGAAAAATTCTCGACCCTATTGTAGCAAATTTAGGTAGAAAGAAGAACGCATGGAAGCTAATATGACAATATACGACAATGGAAAATCTATCATAAGAATAATAATCAGCCACAAAATAGTGTGACAATCAAAACAAATAAACGACAACAAAGATAAATATCTACTGCTAAACCTTACCCTACCGTACTATGACTAGTGTACGACAACACTCCTGCCCGACTAACCTTCTACTCGATCTAATGCGCATCGTCCTCCACATCCTCCTATATCTAAGGTCATGTCCTCGATAACCTGAATACGTGTCGTATCCTGTCTAATCACCTCTCTTCAATACTTCTTCGACCTACCTTTACCCCTCTTTGTACCCATTATATCCCACCTCTCGCACCTCCTCATTTAGGCGTCTGAACCTCGCGTCATCACATGTCCAAATCATCTCAATTTCGATTCTCTCATCTTTATTCCTGATTCTATCACACATAGTATATCCATACATCCATCTCGATATCTTTATTTCTGCTACATGCATCTTTCGAACATTCACATTTTTTACGAGAATTGCTAATTTTTTAAAAATAGCGACCGCAAGTTTCCCGATAACAAAAACAAAAACATGACACAATGTGTAACAGTTCTTAAAAGACATGAAACGGTTTCTGTGCTGATGTATTCTGTTGTCTCGGAAATTGCAATTCTCACACCATTTTCATTTCTCTTGTTTTTCTCCTACTTTATTTGTCATCGATATTTATATCAAATCAAATAATTAAAGTTTAAAATAAAATTTATAATATGAGAAGATATATACATATTGCTTAGAGATGTGTATGAAAAATATTTGTTTGTGTTTATTGATTTGATATTAATTATTTAATTTGTAGAAACAAAGGTGGAATGTTCATCAAAAAAATTTAACGTATGTTACATATGTACGTATATATATATGTATACATATATATATATACAGATACATATATGTATATGTATACAGATATATATATATATATGTATACATATACATATACACATACATATGTATACATATACACTATACATATATATACATATACACATACATATGTATACATATACACATACATATGTATACATATACACATACATATGTATACATATATACATTAGATATGTATACATATATACATTACATATATATACATATATATATATATATATCGAGCATAGATAAATTTTTCTTTTAATATTTACTTAATATGCAGACTCGACCCAGAGTCGATATGCAATGTTGGGTTAGGTTGCGTTGTTTGGTCACCCAAAAAATGATTCTTATCTCATTCCTCGAGTTTGTATATATCCACATTGATCCTCGACTATGAGTAACTTAGAAAGGAAGAGTATTTTGCTTATAGAATTTTTTTTTCTTTTAAAAAGTTAAGGGTATATTTTACGAAGAAATTAGTAGCATATTCTTGTAGATTTTAATGGACTATAAGAAATTAATGGATTCATACTAATCCTCATATAGTATCATTGTAGTGAAGAAACATTTAACTAGAATACAATATAAAGTGTCCTCAAATCAATTAAAAGTTGCCTCAATATATATATATTTTTTTAATAAATAAAGACATCAATAAAAGCAAAATACACTTGAAAGCAAAAAAAAAAAAAGGAAGAAAAGGAAGGGGAAAACGAGGCTCCTTCACCCCTCCCCCACTACTCTTTTCTTAATCATTCAGTATCCGAAACTTACTGATCTGATTAATTTAAATTCATATTGTATAGTATTTTTCTACTAAGAATTTTGCCATTTCTATTAAGGGTGAAGGATTCACGTTCATTCCACCATAATATTTTTCTTAATTATTTTATACTCAAAAATTTATTAACCTGACTAATTTTAATTCGTTCGCATAGTACTCTTTGACAAGAAAGAATTTTCTACTAAGAATTTATCTATTCCCATTAAGACGGAAGGATTCTCACGTTCATTCCACCACGATTCTTTTCTCCCACTCATCAAAAAAACAATTGTTTCTAAAAAAGCTTAATTGTATATAGGGTTGAGAGGAAGGAAAAATGCAGAGGGGATTAACGACGTTGGAGAACTGATTTCTCACCAACAAAAATGAATGTTGTGACAGTCAATCAACTGAACAACTAAAATATCCTGCTAACACAATAATTGAATTTTCATATAAAATATTTATCAAATTAAAGTGAAAATTCAAAAATGTAATGCTAAAGAGATAACAAGAAAATATGCACAAGAAGCATTACAAATCTTGGGATATAGATTATAGAGTAAGAGTTCATTACAATTTGATAATGTTGGATGACTTTAGAGTGTTCATCATAAGTTTGGGGTGGAAATGGACCCCTACAAAACTTTGGGGGGTCTACTGAAAAGACCCTTCCACTTACTATATTCTTTACCTTGCACCCATAGAGTCTTAGACAATCATCATTATTTCATTTTTACCCCAAATTATTTAAGGGGAATGAGTCAGAAATATATCAAAATTTTAGCGAAATTTGTTGTAACGCGTTTTAACTTTATGGGGTCTTATGACCCCCTCTGATTATTTATTATCATATTTTTGTGACATATATTTGTTCAATTGGACCACTTCAGACTCCTACGCGCTCAGTGTGCGTATATTCACGTAGTGATCCAGCTGAATAAATATATACGCCACAAAAATACGATAATAAATAATCAGAGGGAAGGAAAGACATAGGACACCCGCAAAATTAAGATATGTTAAAATAAATTTTACCAAAATTTAAGTATATTTCGTACCTTTTTCCCATGATTTAAAGTAGTCCCATATTTACCACCCCTTTATTTTTACCCTCTTTCAATCATGTACCATCACTTTTTAGTAGAATAATATGTTACAATAACTTATAGTAGTAGTACAAATTATTTTAATACTATTTGTTCTTTAGTACTCTCTCTTTTTTCATTGGATGTCGCGTTGCGATGCTCGGCTGAATAAAAATATCTTTTTTTAAAAAATAAAGACTTTCAGAATTTGTGATTTCAAACATATCATAACACTTATGTTTTCTCTCCTGCGAAAGAATTAGAATCACACATTCTGAGCTCGAGCTTTTGCTCATTTCACGCGAGGTCCTCGTTCTAGAATTAGAACAACTCGCTTCACTATTTGATTGAGAGTTTTTCTTATTGTTAGAAGAATGAAAAAGTCTCATATCAGTGGTTAATGCGATGAATGATTTTCTTATATGGTTATAGATAATCCTTCTCTCATGAACTAATTTTATAGACTGAATTTATTATATCGAAGCAGTGACAGAACCAGAATTTTCACTAAGAGGGGTCAAAATCGAAAAAGTAAGCACACAGAACTAGTCGAAAGGAGTTCAACACCAACTATATATACATAAAAGATAATTTTTTAACCATATATAATTAGTATAATTTTTCGTGGAACTGAGTTCGGATGAAACCCCTAGTCATAAGGTGTCTCCGCCCCTGCTTCGAAGGTCCATTTCTTTAACACACAGTCTCTCAGTCTAATTCTTCAATTTCTACCCATCTGTTCTAACTTTGATAGACATAATTATTTGGTACTTGTTGCTGGTGAAAGGTGACAGACATGCCATAAAATTAGTCGAGATGCATATAAGCTGGCCTGAACACCACGATTATAAAAAAAAATTCTTCAATTTGCACATACTTCTTTTAATAGAAAAAAAAAAAACTATTTTCAACCAAAGACAAAATTTACAAAATAAAAAAACGGAATTTTTTTTTAAAAAGTAAAAGCAATTGGACACTAATTGATGATATAGTGGGACCCAAATAAAAGTTATATATGTCCCACCAATTATGGGACCCTTTCATCGTCAGCTTCCATTTTGATAAAATGGACGTACACGGCAAGGACAATTGAATATTTTTAGAAAATATTTATAAATATGGTATTTATATTGATATTTGATTAAATTTAAATTTATATCAAAAAATTTAAAATTAAGTTGAAGTGTCAAAATGAGATTTTTAATTAAAGATAAAAGAATGCTTATTACTTCATCGCATTCTTTGTTGGTGATATTTTTATAACACATAAGATGCGTTCAATGAGAGAATATGTGAAATTGAATTAGTCTTTTTTTTTTATATATATATATTTTCAATCTTACAATCAACAAAGTATAGAGTAATCATATAGTATAATTTAATCTCCTACTGTTTTTACCACTAATTAGGTAAATTAATCTTCAATAATACAAGTGACGTCCTAATCCAAAACCAAATCCCACTCACAAAGATGATTAAGCAACTAAAGTACAAGTTGATGTATACAATAAAGTATAATAATATTCATCCAAAATATAATATATTATAAAACAACAATCAATATTGTCGTTTTGAGTTTGTACAAAGTGGTTAAACTCGTAAGTTGAATTTTTTTTTTTAAAAAGCAAATTACTAGGCGATGTGCGTAATGTAAGTTTAGTTTAATTGATTTTAAATAGTTGATAAATATTACGTTTTGATAAATACTTTTAAGTATTGAAAGTACTTTTATAAATAATCAATTACATGTTTAAGTAAAAGTGTGGAAGCTAATCAATTACTTGATATGTTATAGTATAACAACCAGTAAACTTTAAATCCTAACATCGTCTCTAACCAATTTATGAATTTTGTTTAAAGTTATTCTTTTTGCTTATATAGATAAAAATTTATAGAAGCCATTAGAATGTTCTAATTGTTGTTAACTCTTAAAATTCAATATAAAGTTGTTAACAATATATATTTAAATTAATTACAAAGTGATGATATGTCATCCGAATTGATTCTTCTTTTTAACATTTGTTATATTTAAAAATGAGAAGAAAGTTAAAAAAGAATAATTAAGATTCAATTGGTGTCACTTAAAAAATAAATACAAAAGATAGAGACAATGAATGTGAATCAAAGAATATTTTCATTGAATTAAGACAAGACTTTTAACAAATTAAAGACTAACAACAGTAACACTATGTACTTAGCAGATAAGAATTTTAGATATTAATATTTTAATTATACATTGGGAGGATTTATTTAATTAATTATGATATGATAAGATATCATTAATTTCCACTTAGTATATGATTCCCACAAGTCTTAAACTAAAATAATTGCATGCAAGGATCTAATTCATTATTATGAAAAGTATATAACATGGCATAATGCACATAAATTAACTATTAATTATTTAATTATTCATTTAGGCTAAATATGAATTGCATTTTTAGAATCCATTAGGCTGGCTTGACCATAAGGCGACTAAAGCAATCGCTCGGGATTTCATTTAAACTTCTCAAATTTTTGCGCAAGATTTTATTATTTTACTTTATATTATAAATTTTTATTGAAAATTTACATTGTTTATATTCTTACTGTATAAGATCCACATACATCCTATCCTCCTTACGTCTCAATTGTAGAATTACACTCAGTATATCATTATTATTATTCAACTTATTTATGCGTGCGTCAACTAAAAAAAAGTTAAGGCCTCTCTATTAAGTTTGGCCTTAGATCCCCAATATTATTGAGTCGGCCCTGGAATCCATCAAATGTGTCACGATTACGCTCATTACACATATTGTTTGTTCATTTCGCTCAATGACGGACTCAGAATTTAGGGATCGTGCATGTTCGAAAGGTTCGAACACATATCTTGACACCCAAAGCTTTAAATACCCAACTATCATCTTAGCTTGATTTCACGGGTATTTTTTCATCATATACCAATTTTTATATATTTCGGAGATCGTTATTTACAACGATATTTTCTTTATTCCTAAAGGCTTAAACTTGAGATCTCTAATTATGGGCGGAAGGATCCCAACCATCTTACGATAATCCATATTAATTTTGTTTAATGAATCCTATGTATTCCCAATTAGTTATTAAAAAAATAATAGGTAGTCTTAAAATATTGGAAGATCAGATAAACTTAGACAGATTTATTGGACATTGATGTCACTAAGGTAATACTAATTAATTGAATAGTATAATCTTTAGTTGAAGTGGGATTATTTCCACTAACTTTCTAATTATTTTTTTTAAACATAATTATATTTGGTTGCTTAACTAATCTGATACTAATGTAGGCCACCACAAATAATAATTGATTTTCAACTGCTTTTCTTTCTTTCCAACTACAAGTCCACAAATAAGTCCAATTATATAGACTATAGTACAATCTAATATAATTTATTATAAAGTTTTAAGAATTGCCCAATAGTATTTTTAGAGGATAATAATGTAGAAACATATATATAATACCACATTAAGCACATTGTATTTTGCTTAGATATACATGTTAGCCAATTACAAAGGGGCAAACATTACATTAGAATTAGTTTAAAATCAACTGTTGAGACGTCTTTTAAATTAAAATAATAAAAACAAATTAGTGCGGGTCTAGATCAAAGCAGATATAGTATTTTCAAGCGATATTTTTTTTTTTTTTTTAAATATGTGTGTGGTTATGGAAAGAGCACTTCTGAGATAGTTTGGAGGTGATAGGGGATTTGGATAACAGTGATTATATTTTAAATTAAATAATTAATTATCAGTTTGATATCATAATAGTAATTCATTAAACCCACCTAGTTAATTAAGTGTATGTGATAATGTTGGAATCTATTGGCACAATACATAAAGAAAATGCTTAAGTACACTTGTACAATCAGAAGGGTTATTTAAATGTTGTTTATCGAAAAATTATATTTTTTATATATATATATATATATATATATATATATATATATATATATATATATATATATATATATATATATATATATATATATATATACACGAGAGTAGACTTACTTTTTACGTATATATAGTATAATCGTTGAATTCTTTTAACTTTTTTGTATATACATATTTTTTTTATTTTTAATAAAAATTCTGACAACGTTGCTGTTTGGTGTGTGTCTACATCAAAAGTTATTTTAAAATAAATATTATTGTTGTGCGTTCACTAAGGATTAACACTAATTAAAAGTTGTAATTGTTGTTGTGTGCTTACTAAAGATGCACCACTAATTAATTTATTTCTTTATTTTTAATTAAATGTGCTTTTTTACTAAGAGTGCAACATCATCAGATAAGATTCAATTTGGATTTTGTAATTGTTTGATTTGGAGTACTATTTTTCTTAATCTAGTACATACTTAACACTTTTGAAATTCATTAAATCCAATTTTTTTTTGGTTTCCCATTTGGTATCCGGTACCCGCATTGAAACCCCGATTAATCCGGATAGCGTGTTGCAGGACCCATTAAGGTGGCAGCTCTCCCAACAGAGTTTTCTCTATACCCAAGGTCGAACCCTCGACCTCTGGTTAAGGATAGAGCAGCCTCATCCACTGTATCACAACCCATATTGGTCATTAAATCCAATTTATAATGACAATCTTATAAAAAAAAAACTTTGTATTAAATAACCATTTCTTATTTTTTTTTATTAGAATGAATAATTTGTCTTTTGGACAATGTCATCATCGAGTTCCTAAACACGTGTACTATCATATGAACTTGTAATTTATCTTATAAAGTTCTTCACTTTCTTCGCTTTTTTCAATGTGATATTCACATGAAGTATCATGTGCGTTCTTTCAAAAGCTTGTCAGACGCTAACCTAAAAGCCTGCCAATCCTTTTATGTGATCTACCCTCGTCGGTTCGGCCTCCATCGGGGCATCACAAAAACAATTAGCTTAGTAAAGCATCTGGTACCTTTCTGAATTATGATCAAATTTGCTATGACACACTTTAAATTTCGGGGGGTCCTATTATCCTTCCGAATTAAATGTTGACGTATTTTTGGCATTTTTTAAGCTGATGTGACAGTTTCTGTCAACCTTTTTAGCTGACGTGGATCCATTTTTATGTAGTAAAGTTGTCACGTCGGCACAAAAAGGTGAAAAAGATATACACTAAAATTGAGTTCAGGGAGGGTAATAAGGCCCATGTGAAGTTGGAGTATATTGTAGCAACTTTGATCATAGTTCGGAGTACTGGATATATGCTTATCTCTTTATTAATTGATGTAGAATATTTGTAAAATGAAGAATACATTCCAATCACTAATTTGGTTGGTAGAATTCTCATTAAACCAACTAATTAAATCTTACATATGGTTGGACAAATTGCCATGAGTCTTTTTCTTAAACCCATAAAAAGTTTGAGCCACTTTATTCCATAAAAAGATAAAGTAGAAAATTAATTTTAGGCAAGCAAGTGAATCTAATTAGTGTACTTGTTTTCTTGGTTAATTCACATTAAAAGAATTTTCACTTAAAAGTAATAGGGACATTTGGTAGCTTTGGCTAATCTTCATAATTAAAGTGATAATGACTCTTTATTATACATTATTACTCAAAAACCAATTTATTTATGTATTTTATTTAAGATTTTGTGTGTGTGTTTGTGTTTGTTTTGTTTAAAGCTATGTATAAAATCAAACTTTTGTATTGTAACAATTTACTATAACGACCAAGTTTTGTCTGTAATCAACTTTCATATTAGGCGATATAATATATTCACTATAATAACATCTTGCTATAGTAGTCAAAACATATACAGATAAACGTGAGGTCGTTATAGACAGACTTGAGTCTGCACCGTTAGTGTAAGCGATAGAGGTGGAGATAAAACTAACATAAATCAATGAAGTGTGACATGCGAGCAGGGGCGGACCTAGGTTCGAAAAGGTGCTCTGGCACCTATTAAACCCGACGCAGAATAGGTATAATTATATACGAAATGTATAAAAATTGGTACAAGATGAAAAAAAGCGCTCATGAAACTAATAAGATAGTTGGACGCTTTGATTTTTAGGCGGAACGTTAAAACTTTGGGTGTTAATATGTCTGTTTGAACCTCCCGATCATCCACGACCCTTAAATCCTTGGTCCGCCACTGCATGTAAGTTGTGATAAACTAATGTGACTTCATGTTATATTTAACCTAGTCTTCCTATATGACATTTTGGCTTAATTAAATAGTTAAATTTGAGCTATAACTAAATCATAATTTATTATTTTTTATGGGGCTATGAAAGTTGATATTAAGAAAGGTCCTTAATCCCTCTCCTATTTGATTTTAATTAACAAAATGGTTGAGAAAATGATGTAATTAAACAACAAATAAACACTAATTAAAATTTAGATTTTTTTTCTTTTTTTATAAAGAATACACACTCACTTCTATAAATAGAGGCTTTCTATATGCAATTTGATGAAGTGTACATAATGTTACCATCTCTCTTCCATGTTTGAAGGAGAAGAATTTTTTTTTGGAATTTTTTATTATCATATATTTAAGTGTGAAAATTTCTATTTTTATTTTTATTTTCTTAGATTATTATCATTATATGTAAGTGTGAAAATTTCTATTTTTATTTTTATTTTCTTAGATTATTATTATTATTATTATATCTAGGGTATGATCGACGTTTATGAATTTTTGTAAGTTTAATCACTTTAAAATCAACTTTAAAAGTTTAAAAAAGTTCGTGTCCGAGGTAAGGTTGCCATAGTGGTGAACATAATATTGCCGTAGGTGGCAACAGTGGCGGAGCCAGAATTTTTATTGAGGGGTTCAGAAGTATATATACGAACTAGTCGAAGGGGTTCAACTTCTATTATATATGCATAAAAAATATTTTTAACCATGTAAAAATAATATAAAAACAATATAATTTTCCGTCGAAGGGGGACCCCTGAAGCGAAGGTGGCTCCGGCACTGGGTGTGGCAAGAGCCGGCATTTGAGTACCAATCCTTCTTGTCGACGTGAGGTCTTTGAGAAAATCATTTTGTTATTTCTAGAGTAATTTTTATCCATTGAATGAAGACCTTTTTAGTTAGTACCATTAGATAACTCAGGCCGATTTTCATTCCTGCTCGACGCGCTTTATCCTTTGACAAAACAAGTCTAAATCAAATTAACATATCTTTTACTTACTCCATGAAAATTGTTATCCAAGCAAATATTACTTCTAAAAATAGAAAGAGTAGTTTTTAAAATTAATTGTTTGTGTAGTTGTGTATACATGATTGAATATTATCTCTATACCTTTTCTACTTTTTTTTTCTTTTTTTGGTTTGGTTGTTTGGCATTTTCCCAAAATTTGGCACCAAAACTAAAGCCACAAACATATCTCAGTGGAATATATATATATATATAAAGAGTTGTGAATTTTTGTTGTTGACAAAAAAAGTGCCAAACCTGCAAATCTTACTAATCTTTTCTCCTTGTCTCAGTTATATACTATATGTTATGTTCTCTGTTTTTTGGCTTTGGTGGTGCATTATTTTATTTTTCATATTTCAAGTCCACAAGAATAATGAAATATATTTCTTTTCTCTTTGACATTTTCTATTTTAGGCAAAAGTTATTATTAGCACATAGAGTTAAGAGAGAATTGGAAGGCATTAGACAAATATTTAACTTTGCAATTACATTCTTGACTAATTAGGGGTATGAGGTTTAAAGGATAAATAGTTTTGGGATAAAATAAAGGAATATTTTATTCTATATTTGAAGTGAGGTATTAGTTAGTACCTGGACTATTTATCCCATCATTTACATCAGAGTGATGAGATAAGTTACCCCATATACATGATGAGATAACTAATCCCGAAATTACTTATTTCGGGATAACTCTTCCCAACCAAACGACCCCAGGTACTTCAATCATCAATGAGTGTAGTGAGACGAATGAGATACTTTCAATCAGTATAGTGGATGGATGCGCTTTCCTTTTTAGTGAATTTTTCTTGATGTAAATTCAAATTAATCAGAATTTAAGCGTATAAATATCGAACACCTGATGATTAAAGAAAAAAAGTGGAAATTCAGTCGATTGTCCCTTTTGGGATAACTTTGAGTAAATGATCCTCTTTTTATGTTTTATGTAACTTATAGATATTTTAGACCATATTAATAATTTTTAATGAATTCTTGATGAGTATCATTGTTGAATAAAAAAAGAAAAGAAGAAGCCAAATCTATTGGATCCTAGCTGGGAGACACTTGGTCTTACTACTTATGACCTATCATGAAGAAATGAGTCAAGGGGACCCATTAGGGTTCAAAACCCCAGCCGCATACAGAGTGTCGTAATTCGGATTTTCATTGAAAGAGTTTAGAAGTAAACATACGAACTATTCGAAGGGGTTCAACATCTACTATATATACATAAAAACTATTTTTGACCATGTAAAAATAGTATTATAATTTTTCGTCGAAGAGAGTTCGAATGAACTCCTAAATCAAAGATGACTCCGTCAATGCCCACACATATAGTCTCTCATTGGTAGGGTCACGAGCGGTTCATCCAAATCTCGCTGAAATATTATATTATATAATAGAAAGTTAAAATATATTTATGCGTACATAGTTGATGTTGATTTTCTTGATTGATTACTCCTTTATATTTTGAAAATTCTAACTTCACCGCTGCTCTCCAGTCTCTTGGTGCGTGTAGTCGGGCTAACCAATGGTTTGTTTAAGTACTCGAGTAGTCCTTTAGCCTCTACAACTCTCATCGTTTGTCAAACTGACTTGTGATTTGGTGATTGAAATTTACTGGTTCAATAAATTTAAATTCGTGGCTTAAAAACTCCTTATAGTAGGTTTTAGCACTCATGGGTAAAGGGGACGTTGTTTCTTGAACTCGAACTCTAGACCTTGATTAAAGATTGAAGTATATATCTTTACCTTTCCATCCCACCTTATTAAGATCCTTTAATTTATATATATATTCTTAAAACTATATGGTGTCTTGAAGCTCACAGGTCTGATTAATCTGAATTCAGGCCGTAAAATGTTTAGTATGGTAGGTGTTATAGCGTTCTGTATCAAAAGGAATTCTGATTGTATGATTCAAACTCGAAACCTCTAGTTATGAATGAAAAAATTCTTTATATATCCTTGCATAACACCTTCTCATGGTCTTTATATACGTGACTTTAAAACTATGTGATGTTCGGACCTCTCAGGTTAACCTGAAACATCATAGAGTGATTATTACGACAGGCTCTAGCACTCCGTCGCATCACATAAGATTTCGTTCTCAAAATCTAAATACGAAAACTCTGATTAAGAATGCAGATATACTATTCCACACCTTACTTCTTGATGGTTGTTGGTGTTGCTTTATTGTGCATTTTTACTGTCATAAGGAGCCCATTATGGCTTAAAGTTCAAGCCCCCCACCCTATCCAACCCCAAATAGTAGCGGAGCCACCTTTATTTCAGGGGTTCATTTGAATTTCCTTTGATGAAAATTATATTATTTTTATATTAACTTTACGTAGTTAAAAATATTTTTTATGCATATATAATAGATGTTGAATCTCCTTCGACTAGTTCGTATATTTACTTCTGAACTCCCTCGATAAAAATTCTGGCTCTGCCATCGACCCAAACCCCAACACACACACTGAGGCCCTCAACCCATCCATCCACAACTAATCTTACTGCAAAAGCAGCATTTCAAGGCTTTCTCTTACTAGCTTTCTATGGTTTGTTTTCGTTGGTTAGTTCAATTTCTCTACTTTTTTCATCTCTTCCTACACCCTGGCTTTGCTTGGCTTGTACCTATCAAACTATTTGTATAGTGGATATACGAACTAGTCGATGAAGGTTCAACATCTACTATATATATACATAAAAAAAATTATTTTTAATTATATAAAAATAATATAATTTTCGTCGAAGAAGATTCAGATGAACCTTGCGTGAAAGGGGCTCCGCCCCCAGATATATGTCACCATCAACCTCATTCCCACTTTTCTCCTTTTTTTTTTTCCTTTCATTTTTTTTATTTTCATCTTTGGAAAACTATATTTTATTTTAGCCCTTGGAGGTAAATTAATGATTAGTTGAAAATGGAGCTAGAACTAATTTATGGTGGTTCTAACTTTTAACATTTGCTATATGATATTTCTCTTTAATGTTTTTTCTTTTTTGGCTTTTAAATTGGTGTGCGTTATTCGCTTTTGAGTCCAAAATAATTTGAATTCACATTAAAAGAATTCTATTTTTAATGTAAAGCACTCCTTAACAAAAAACAGTTATAAACTTTAAGGTGATGTCCATTTAAGTCTTAAGATACCTTTCATCACTATCGTTAGTAGAATGCTTCTTCTTCAAGTTTAATTTATATACATGGTTATTACAGAAAACAAAATAAAAAATAAAAATAAACATACACTTTAATTTATCATATTTACACCAATCTCCATCATTACAAAGTAATTACAAAAATTTAACTAATTATATATCTTTGTTGGATGTATCATGAGCTAATTTGCATCTATACAGATTCAAAATTGGAAAAAATATATTGCGAGCTAATAATGTATCTTTACAAAGGAAAAAGTGTATCTTTATTGGATGTATTATGTATCTCGACAGACCCAAAGTTGAAAAAAATGTATCTGGAGCTAATTATGTATCTTTGTAAAGGAAGAAAATGTATTTCCATGTTCGAGAAATCCCCCCCCCCCCCCCCCCCCCCCCCCCCCCCTTCCACTCCGCCCCGAAGAGCAACTAGGACCAATTCGGTGAGTTAATTATGTTTCTTGACAGACCCAAAATTAGATTTTTCAGTAGTTATACAAAACGTTGGATTCTCTGTGATTAAGTTTCAAACTACCAAGATTTATATTATTTGCCCTACAAAAATTCAAATTGTTATATCGTTTATTGGATTTTCTTTTTGATTTGGTCTAAATATTCAATTGGGCCACTCATTTGATCCACGACCGTTTGTATATCTTGGGCCTTTAGATGGGCTGGACCTTCTTGGACCAACTTCTTCCATTCTTATCATAGTGGATTATAATGTTTCTTCACCACAATTTGGATAATGCAACTTGATATATACATTTTGTTTGGTAACATGACATCAACAACATCAATTTACCAACATATTTTCATATCGTTAGTTAGAAATGATCACTCTCTACCTCCAAGGTAAAGTAAGATCTACGTATATTCTACCCTTTTCAGACCTCATGATCGAAGTAAGATCTACGTATACTCTACCCTTTTCAGACCTCATAATTGACTTTGTAGGACTATAATGAGTATGTCGTAGTTCTTGTTAAAAATGAACACATTCACGAAAAGGTTTAAATAATACATGTTGATTTTAAAACAAGAAAATGTTGTTTGAGATGGTTTGATCATATTCGCGTCGACTATCAAACCATGGTTAGTAAAAAGGGCAACTCGATGCACTAAAGCTTTTGTTACGCATAGGGTCCGGAGAAGGGCCCACCACCAGGGTGTTTTGTATGCAGCCTTACCTTGCATTTATGCCAGAGGTTGTTTCCAAGACTTAAACCCATGACCTCCTGATCACACGGAAACAACTTTACTAGTTACTCCATAGTTAGTGAAGGTACTAAAATAAGACCAGCCATAAACCTAAAATCACTTGAAAGATGTAAAGAATGAATCTTGGGCCCAACTCAACCTCAAAATTTAGCTCATGAGGGGAGGATTGCCCAAGTCCATATAAGGAGACCAATTACCCATTCATTTTTCGATGTGGGATACTTAACACTCCCCGCACGCTCAGACCTCGTTAACTGGAGCGTGGACTGTAGACACCTAATTTTGTTCCTCCCAAGTCCAATTTTATTCATTTTTACCTCACTTTATCATACACCCTTACCCACGTGATTATACCCTCCATAAAATGACAAAAATAACAACCCTAAATAAATTTTATCTTGTTTGGATCCTATCATAACAAACTTTATCCTTACACCTCACCTACCGTACCTCTACCCCACCTACCCTACCTCACTACCTCACCCTCACCTCACTGGATATACCCACAATAAGATATACATACACAGATTCACACCTCATATACAACAACAATATACAAACCCACATCATCATCTCCATATTTCTCTTCTACATAATACACCATTAACCTCACCATTAACGGACAACTTCCTCACCATTCCAACAAATCACACATCTCTCTCGCAGATCTATGGACGAAATCACATGCGTATAAGGTGAGTAAACTGAAAAATGAAGAGAGCTTCGAGGGAGTTCCGATTGATTTCTTTGAGATTTTCTGGCTAAGTTTTGCCGGAATCAGTTAGGTTCGTTGTTCGCTCATTCCAATTCCAAAATCTCCATTTTTTTTCTCTCTTGTCATTTTTTTTATTTCCAGGCAAACCCAGTTGGTAAACGTCAAAAGTAACCGGAATCTGCCTCGATTCATTTTCTTTGCCGCCACCTGAGCTCACCGAAGCTCGGGTACACTGTCTTTTGGCTCTGTCGTGTATTGCAGTTTTGTGTTCGTAGTTCTGTTTGAAATTATTGATTTAGGAGGTCGAATTGAGTTTATTATTGCTGGTTTGGAACTTGTTTGGATCGATTCACGACCCTCAGGTGAACAACAGTAACCTTACCCCTTTTTGTTCATTAAAAATCGGTTTCGAGACCAGTCAACGTTGGGTACTGCCTTTGGATTTGGGTCAGTCATTTCTTCGTGCTCTATTTTGGATTAGTTTTTCTTTATACCGAGTTGGATTCATCGCAATCAAGGTTTTCTATTCGATATTCCAAGAGCGGGTCTTCTTTAATATTATTACCCACCGAAATCGATTATCGGAAGGTCCGTTTTCTTTAACTCATTCTCTCTTCTTTATCGTAATTTGTTGAATTGGGCATGTTTGAAATTGGATGAGTTGGTTAATGTTTGATGTTATTCACGTAAAATTTGTATGATTATCATGCTTTAATTGTCATTGGGTCTATGTTGTTTATATTAGATTTCGAGTTGAAAAATTGAGTTGATAGTCAAAGCATGTGTTAATTTTTGGTTGAAAAAGGATTTTGGGGTGGGAATAAGAAGTTGTTAAAAAGTTGAATGTAGTTAAATTTTGGACCGTTGTCGTTTTATTTAATTCGGATTAAGCATGAATTTGATAGGATCATTTTAAATCAAAAGCTTGATAGGAAACATAGGTCGGGTAGGCGAATTTAGGGATTGTGGATTGATGGAATATTCGATTTGTGTGATTGAATGGTTCTTGGCTATATTGCTTAGGGATCACTTGTATCATTTGGCCGGGGAATGCCCCGAAGTACTTGTATTATTTTTATCCGGGGAATGCCCGGAGGTATTTTGTATTCGATGGACGTCCGTGATGAAGGCCTGAGGCGTCGGGTAAAGCATAGGAGTAGTTTAGGATTAGTTTAGAATAGAATAGGTTTATATTTTCGCATTTTTTATTTTTCGGGACTGTATAATTCGATTGGACATTATATTTTGGATTATTTTGTTTTGTTTGCTTGAGTGATTGTTTTTGCGTGCTTTGTGTGGTTTATGCATTTGTAATGTCAATTTAGCCGATACGCTTTGCCAAGTGACCGTGGTCAAACCACGGGATCGAGGGGTGCCTAACACCTTCCCCTCGGTCAACAGAATTCCTTAACCGGAATCTCTGTTTGCAAACCAGTATTAAAGAGTCAAAACCATTTTGAAAAAAGATATCCATGGGTGACTTGGCACACCCGATTTATGCCAAGTGACGACTCTGCGTTTTGATTGTTAAAAGTTCTTTTCGAAACAAATTTTCATCTTTGTCACTTTAATAATAAAAACCCTTTCGAAACTTAAAATGAATCTTTTTGGGAGTTAAACGTGAAAAAGGGGTGTGACAGCTTTGGCGACTCTACTGGGGATAATTTCAGAATCCGAGCTTTTTTGGAGTCGTATCGGCTTTGTTTGGCATTACGAGTGTATAAGCATTGTTTGTGATTTTGTTTGTGTTTTCACTTTTGTGTATTTTCGTTCTCTTTGTTTACAGTATTTATCCTATGTGTTACCGTTTTTATATCTGATATCATGCGCATAGCCCGAGTCATTCTTTCCGCAACAAGTCTCGGAGCGCACGTCGTGCGCACGAACTCTAGTTGAGTCATCTTTATTTTAGGGGGGGAGCCGTTGGATGTATGAAGTAGGTGGAAAGCTAAGAAGCGACTATTGACTATATGCTCCCCCGAATGGCCTTGTTAGTGAACCCCAGCATAGGTCAGCCTTTAAGTCATGCTTATGTGCATCATATTGAAGACCTAGCAGGGCCCACTTGACCCTTTGTAGGAGACTCACCTCTAAGGCATCCCTACGTGCTAAATGTTGCATCTTTGAGGGTAACGTGGTCATTTGACGGACCGATTTGGGGAAAACATGTGTTAGAAGTAAAGTGTGTAGACAAGAAAGTGTTTAAAAAAAGAAAAAAGGTGAATTAAAAAGAGTTTCGTAGTTTTTAGGTTCTTTATGGATTTTGTTTTCCACGATTCAAAAATTTTAAAAAAAAGCAAGATTTTTTTAGGATTTTTTTTATAAAAGAAAAATTCAAAAAAGGTGGTAGAAGTTTTGTACATTTTACATAACGACAATACCAAAAAGATTTTCTTTCATAGCTGTTGGTGTCATTTTTTATGTGAAGTGTCAAATTGAAAACTCACAAAAAAAAATATTTTGTTATGTTGTTCATCGCATGTCTTTGGTCGTGTCTCAAGTCAGGGTGCGATCCGTTATTTAATCATTAATTGTCCAATCTGAAAGAACTATGCACCCCTGATTCTCCTCTTTCGGGATGTGAGATACGTAGGCAGCCTATTGTTGGTTCGGGGATTTTATTTAAAAAAAAAATAAAAAAGATTTTTTTCACTCTTCAGTTAGAATAGCTGTTTCATACATGTATTGAAAAGAAAAATACAAAAAAAAAAAAGATTTTTCTCAATAGTCGTAGGTTTCATTTTTTGTTGATCTTATTTCAAAAATTCAAAAAGATTTTCTTCACTCTTCATTTAGAGTAGGTGTTTCATATACATCTTTAAAAAAAAACTACAAAAAGATTTTTCTTTAATAGGTTCAAGTTCCATTTTCATATGAAATTTAAAACTGAAAACCCAAAAAAAATTTCTTTGGTAATCATAGATTTTACTTTGTATAGGGATGTTAAAGCTGAAAAATTCAAAAACATTTTCGTCAATTCTTTTGACAAGTTGTTATTTTCTTTTCTTCTTAAAGTTTTGAGGAAAAAAAAAGAAAAAGAGTTTAATTGACCATTTTGGCATGACTTCACAAACTACGCACACCTGTTTCTCCCCTTTCGAGGGTAAGATACGTAGGCGCCCTTCTAGGGTTCGGTGATTTTTTTTTATGAAAAAAAAGAGGTTTTGAAAAATGTTGAACTCTAACATATTTGTTGCCTCTTGTTCATTTAGTTTAAGGTGGTTGGTTTGTGGTTTCCTGGCCGGTTCTCCATATCACACCAAATCCAAGGAAGGGTTAGTTATGTCCAACAAGGATATAGAGAGTGACATCATGGATGAAACAAAGAGTTAGGAAATTGAGAGTTTAAAGGAAGAGAATTTGAGACTGAGACAACAAATGATGGGAATGTACCGAGCTTGGGCCAGTGAGCTGCCTCCACCTCCGTTCCCTACTTTTGATCCTGCAAATACCTTGAGTGTTCCACCAAAATCGCAAAGTCAGTTTCCCACTGTTGTTGATGCACCACAACATGCCTCAGAATCCATTCCACGTCAAATGCACCTCAACACTTTCACCACTCTTTCTTTATCTCCTCAGTATAAGTCTACCACATTCACAGCACCACATACCGTCTGTGCTTTTGTTGCTCAACCTTCTACTAAGGCTTCACTTTGTCTATCAATCCAACAATTGTGCTTCCCTAGTCCACTAGTGACTCCACGTTCAATACTGTTGATGATCATTGGTATACTCTTGAGCCTACAGTTAAGTTAAGTGAACCACCAAAATTTCTTACTAAGAAGCCTAGCATGCCAAAAGAGCCAGAGAAAATAGTTGGGAAAGTGAAGAGTGTAGAAAATAATATGAAAAATTCCCCTGGACTTATGGGCTATGAAGATGTTTTATGTAAAAACTGGGGCATGTCTTCAAGTGTTAAGCTTCCTCCCAGCTTTGAGACATCAAAATTTGGGGAGCCTGATGGACAGAAGGATTCTGTGAATCATTTGGGACGACATTGCAATCAACCAAGGGAAACTGAAGAAAAGAAGAAGGAAAATACACCTATTATCATGATAGGGCCAAAGCAGAGTTTGAGAGGTCCAACCCACCAATATTGTCAGCCTCAATCCCAAGCTTACATATCAGATCCACATAACCACTTGCAACAAGGTTTCTTTATTCAAAATTCAAGAAATCCCATTTCACTTCCTCGATATCCTGTGAACAATGCACAATTTTATGCTCATCCATCTTCTTATCCACAATGGCATGCACCTGTCCCTCAACATTGTCCTCGACCCCCACAAATTTACCAAGGGACCTCTAAATCCAAATTTCATTCGAGGCCAGAGTTCACAAAGAGGAGGAGGGAAAAAGATAATTTCACTCCTATTGGGGAATCCTATGCCAGTTTATTCCAGAGATTGGTACAACAGGGTATGATCACTCATCTCCTTGGGTATACTCCTGACCTGCATTCAAGAAGCTTTGATCCAAATGTGCAATGTGCATATCATTCTAATATTCAGGGTCATAGTACTGAAGATTGTCGCACTTTGAAAAGAAAAATAGAAAATATAATTCAAGATAAATTAATTGTGGTGCAAAACATTGGACCTTCGACCACCCCACAAAGTTCTTCACCAGCACGCGGTACTGCAGAATATGTGGGAGGCAATGAGTTAAGCATGGGGATCCAGAGCTTATTTGTTGAAGAAAATGTGTCTGACAGTGGTGGAAGCTCTAGTCATGTTGATATGCAAACCAGTGGCTAATATGTCAGGCTGAGCAATTGAAAAGTCAGCCCTTTCCCTACTAGGAAGAGGTCTGGTAGTTTATTTTGTTTTCTTTTATGTTTTTCGAATTATTTCAGGGTTGTAGTTTGGGATCTATCCTGTTTTGTCCCTTTGTCGTTTATGTTCAAACCCTTTTATCTTTTATTTCAACTAAATGAAGTGTCCCTTTCCTTTTGTGTTTCAAATATGTGCTGTTTTTTTTTTTTATACAGTCACTTTATGTTGATTCTAGTGATATGACATGCCTACAAAATTTTTAGTCAGATCTTAAAATCCATCTTAATCATGAAGCATTGAATCAGAGCATTAAATTTAGAAAAAGAGAGCATCTGAGAAAATAAATAGAGGTTGGGGCATTTGGTGATCAACTTGAAGCCTTCTTTGAAAATTGAGACTTTTTGAGAATCACAAGGATAACTTGGTTATCAATTGAAAGACATGTCTTAATTAGGTCAAACAGTGTCTACGTGATCCTATCAAGAAGAACAAGAAGAAAATTTGCTCCACGAAGTCATGAGTCCTTCAGCATGAGGAATGTACAACAAAGTGGAGTTGTATGCTGGGCAAGTGTAGAAAAAGAGGTGGCACACATGCTCAGGGCAAGTTAGTGTTGTAAAACATTTTAGAAGTGATCTTGATCGTGCACTTTCACATTGCATGCTATGTACTAGAATTTTCAAGAATTGATATGATGAAGGCATTTCATTCTGCTATCCAAATACTGTGTCATCCATTGTTTACCCCCATTTGGGCCTTAGTGTTATTTTCTTTCATACCCCTTTTTTGGAATCAAGATAAGAGTCAACAAAATTCAAAAAAATATGTCGAAAAAGAAAGAAAAGACGAGTGTCAAGAAAAATAAAGTCAGAAAAGTCCCAAAGACAAAAGATTCAACAAAAGAAAAAAATAGAATAAAGTGAAAGATCAAGCTGCCAGAACTACTCATGACCTGATTCTCCTCTCTCAGAGGTGAGATACGTAGGCTGCCCTACTAAGGGCTCGGTCTAACCAAATAAACAATTTAAAGTCACCCAGTCAAAAGAAACTAGGCATGAGTTAATTCTTATTGTTTGAGTCGATTCCAAAAGTTGTAAGTCCTACCCCACTTCAAGTGTCGTTTGGGCCCCATGCCATCCTTTCTTTCTAACCTTATCCAAAAGCCAAGTTACAACCAAAGAAAAACCTTCAGATCAATCGTTGGGGATGTTAAGGCTGAGCATACAAGGGATATGATGATGCATTTGGGAACTATTTGTCTTCCTCAGCATAGGGAATCAAGAGAGAAATAAAAATGAGAGAGTCTTATTGGTGAAAACCCTTACGGGCACCATAAGACGATGGTAAGTTGAGAGAAATAAAAATGAGAGAGTCTTATTGGTGAAAACCCTCACGAGCACCATAAGGCGATAGTGAGACGAGAGAAAATGAAATAAGCTTGTTGGCGAAAACCCTTCAAGGTGCCACTAGCCGAATGGGGTCTTAAATGTAATTGACCTAAGAAAGCAACTCAGTTTCAAGGCCATTAACTCAACAACAATGGGTAGAAAGTTTGGATGAAAAGATCAAGCTGCTTAATCCAAAATGCATGGCATAATCATTAGTGTTGACTGTTATTTTTAGATGAATTTTTCGTTTCTTTGTTTTAAAAGGGGACATTCATTGTCTTTTCTTTCTTCTCTTTATTTTAATTTTATCTTTCTTAAGTCAGTTATCAAAACAAAAATTGTCATTCTTTTTTTTGTTTCTTGTCTTTGAGTCAAGTCTGTGTCAAAACAAGTGAGAAAAGATTTCAAAACTGGCTACCAGCTTCTTTAATTGCATAAAGCAAGACAAAAGATAGCACATGAAAGAGACATGATTGTGAGCCCAAAAAAAAGGCATGCAGGAAGTTTTGTCAACAGAGAAGTCGAGGAACTCATGAAAATACCAAGGTTCAAAGGGTTTATTTGAGAAACACGACAAAGCAGAAATACTGTGTTTGTTTCAGAGTCACTCTTAATAAACTGAGTTTTAGTCAATGATACAGCAAGTCAATGACATATGCTAATGGTTGGAAGCAAAGCTAAATGTGGTGGGGGCAGGAGCAATTGGCTCAAAAGCCAAAGCCACAAACTGGCCACCGTATTCTTAAACTCACAAGTTTTCTTTGTATGTAATAGGAATATATGTTGCATTCAGATCAAGGATTTCAGAGCCTAAATATCAAAGGTCGTAATTTCTCACCTCAACAAATGCAAGAGGCAAGGTTGCTGCACAGGTTTGGTAATCAAAACCATGGTAAAACTCATAATTCAAGATCTCTAAGAGACACACTTTCTTGTTTTGGTAATTCAAGAAGCTTTGGTAAGGAGATGCACTTCATTATTTTGATAATTCAAACAACATTGATAAGGAAACACACTTCCTTGATTGGGTAATTCGAATTTTGCTTCTTAGGTAATGCACTTCCTAACTTAAGTCTTGATTCCTAGAAGACGTACCTTTTAGTCGAGTCATTCACCTTGACTCCTAGAAGACGTACATTATAGTCGAGTCATCCCCTTTGATTCCTATAAGACGTACCTTGTAATCGAGTCATCCCCTTTGATTCCTATAAGATGTACCTTTTAGTCGAGTCATCCCCTTTGATTCCTATAAGACGTACCTTTTAGTCGAGTCATCCCCTTTGATTCCTATAAGACGTACCTTTTAGTCGAGTCATTCCAATTAACTCATAGAAAATACATTTCTTTGTTTGGGATAATTTTTTTTTTTAGTTTTGATGTGATTTCAGGAGCATGCCCAAAGAACAGGGTGAATAAATGGAAAACCAAGCAACAAGGTGAAGAAATTGAAAGTTAAAAAGATTGAAAAATAGCAAGTCAGGAGCTCGCCTACAGAACAGGGTAAAAAAAAATTGAAAGCATAGAAAAAAGTTGATGAAATAGCAAGTCAGGAGCCCGCCTGTAGAACATGGTGAAGAAATTGAAACCATAGCAACAAATTGATGAAATAGCAAGTCAGGAGCCCGCCTGCAGAACAGGGTGAAGAAATTGAAAGCATAGCAACAAGTTGATGAAATAGCAAGTCAGGAGCCTGCCTGCAGAACAGGGTGCAGAAGTTGAAAGCATGGCAACAAGTTGATGAAATAGCAAGTCAGGAACCCGCCTGGAGAACAGGGTGAAGAAATTGAAAGACAAGCAACAAGTTAAAGAAATAGCAAGTCAGGAGCCCGCCTGAAGAATAGGGTGATGAAACTCAAGTCAAGAGTCCAAAAGAAGCTGTATAGATAGGATTTTTTTAATTTCATTTATGCTTTAACTTGTAATTTTTATTTTTGATGTAATAACAGAGCCGCAGACTGGAACCTCGACGGAACCTCACTCGACTCTCCAACTCGGTATAGTCAATCTCTTTCAAATCCTTTGAGATACTTGTCACTCGATTCCCTTATAACTTGGATAGGTAGGATGTCCTAAGTCAAGACTCGGTTGTCCTTCTTTCTTTTGTTTCATCCTTTAAATAACGGTCGGGACAAAATTCTGTCTTGTTGTCTACTTGTTTGTCTGAAAACACTTCATGTTTACATTCAAAGGGGGCATGCTGTAGACACCTAAGTTTGTCCCCCCCAAGTTCAATTTTATTCATTTTTACCTCACTTTATCATACACCCTTACCCACGTGATTATACCCTCCATAAAATGACAAAAATAACAACCCTTAACAAATTTTATCTTGTTTGGATCCTATCCTAACAAACTTTATCCTTACACCTCACCTACCCTACCTCTACCCCACCTACCCTACCTCACTACCCCACCCTCACCTCACTAGATATACCCACAACAAGATATACATACACAGATTCACACCTCATATACAACAACAATATACAAACCCACATCATCATCTCCATATTTCTCTTCTACACAATACACCATTAACCTCACCATTAACGGACAACTTCCTCACCATTCCAACAACTCACACATCTCTCTCGCAGATCTATAGACGAAATCACATGCGTATAAGGTGAGTAAATTGAAAAATGAAGAGAGCTTCGAGGGATTCCGATCAGTTTCTTCGAGATTTTTTGGCTAAGTTTTGTCGGAATCAGTTAGGTTCGTCGTTCGCTCGTTCCAATTCCAAAATCTCCATTTTTTTCTCTCTCGTTATTTTTTTTATTTCCAGGCAAACCCAGTTGGTAAACGTCAAAAGTAACCGGAATCTGCCTCAATTCATCTTCTTTGTCGCCACCTGAGCTCACCGAAGCTCGGGTACATTGTCCTTTGGCTCTGTCGTGTATTGGAGTTTTGTGTTCGTAGTTCTGTTCGAAATTATTGATTTAGGAGGTCGAATTGAGTTTATTCTTGCTGGTTTGGAACTTGTTTGGATCGATTCACGACCCTCAGGTGAACAACAGTAACCTTACCCCTTTTTGTTCATTAGAAATCGGTTTCGATACCAATCAACGTTGGGTATTGCGTTTGGATTTGGGTCAGTCAGTTCTTCGTGCTCTATTTTGGATTATTTTTTCTCTATACCGAGTTGAATTCATCGCAATCGAGGTTTTCTATTCGAGATTCCAAGTGTGGATCTTCTTTAATATTATTACCTACTGAAATCGATTATCGGAAGGTCCATTTTCTTTAACTCATTCTCTCTTCTTTATCGTAATTTGTTGAATTGGGCATGTTTGAAATTGGATGAGTTGGTGAATGTTTGATGTTATTCACGTGAAATTCGTATGATTATCATGCTTTAATTGTCGTTAGGTCTATGTTGTTTATATTGGATTTCGAGTTGAAAAATTGAGTTGATAGTCAAAGCATGCGTTAATTTTTGGTTGAAAAAGGATATCGGGGTGGGAATAAGAAGTTGTTAAAAAGTTGAATGTAGTTAAATTTTGGACCGTTGTCATTTTATTTAATTCGGATTAAGCATGAATTTGATAGGATCATTTTAAATCAAAAGCTTGATAGGAAACATAGGTCGGGTAGGCGAATTTAGGGATTGTGGATTGATGGAATATTCGATTTGTATGATTGAATGGTTCTTGGCTATATTGCTTAGGGATCACTTGTATCATTTGGCCGGGGAATGCCCGGAGGTATTTTGTATTCGGAGGACGTCCGTGATGAAGGACCGAGGCGTGCTCCGAAACAAACAAAAAGGTGCGTGCCGGTGGGTAAAGCATAGTAGTAGTTTAAGATTAGTTTAGAATAGAATAGGTTTACATTTTCGCATTTTTCATTTTTTGGGATTGTATAATTGGACTGGACATTATATTTTGGATTATTTTATTTTGTTTGCTTGAGTGATTGTTTTTGCGTGCTTTGTGTGGTTTATGCATTTGTAATGTCAATTTAGCCGATACGCTCTGCCAAGCGACCGTGGTCAAACCACGGGATCGAGGGGTGCCTAACACCTTCCCCTCGGTCAATAGAATTCCTTAACCGGAATCTCTGTTTGCAAACCAGTATTAAAGAGTCAAAACCATTTTGAAAAAGGATATCCATGGGTGACTTGGCACACCCGATTTATGCCAAGTGGCGACTCTGAGTTTTGATTGTTAAAAGTCTTTTTCGAAACAAATTTTTATCTTTGTCACTTTAATAATAAAAACCCTTTCGAAACTTAAAATCAATCTTTTTGGGAGTTAAACATGAAAAAGGGGTGTGATATGGACAATATAACATGGGGGTCCAACATCAGTAAACAAAGACTTGGGATGGGTCTGGCTCTAATACCATGTAAAGAATGAATCTTGAGCCTAACTCAACCTCAAAAGTTAGCTCGTGAGGGGAGGATTGCTCAAATCCATATAAAGAGACCAATTACCTATCCTTTTTCGATGTGGGATACTTAACAAAAGAAAATTATCTCGATGTTGACTAAGCATCTTGTTTGATTAATTCAAACAAAAAATGTTTGTGAAAAATACTAGGCAATTTCTTATATTTTATTTAGATACCTTGATGGACAAAATTTGTGATGGTGAGATGTAATAATTAAGTACTCTATGAAATTGACCGATCGAGATATACATAGGCAAACTATTTCGAACACCACAAATATTAGAAAGAAAACAAAAATGATCAAATTATTGTACTAACAGACAACATTAAATTTTCCTTCTAAGATTTTTTTTCTTTTAAAGAAAATCTTCTTTAGATAGTGGAAGAAACGCGAAGAAAAAAATGTAATCATAATTTGGAGTTGACTGCAATTATTCTTATTTATATTTTCCATCGGATTTTTTGAAATTTCAACAGTGATTAGAGCTGTTTAAGATCAGGATTATATAACAATATATTCAGCGTAATCACACAGAATAAGGTTTTAAAAGAATAAAGTGTATGTAGATCATACAATCGTCTTAAAGATAGAGAGATTATTTTCGATAGATGCTCGGGGCCTCAAACAAAACAATGTGAAGCAGAATATAAAAAAAAATAATGAAAATGACAAAATATTATAGAAAACCTGACATATTATCCAGTCAGAGGCGAGCCAGGATTTCAACGAAGGAAATTTCATATTCAAAGAATACTTAGGATTTCAACTAAGGGGGTTCCATATTCAAAGAAAATTTAGTCGAAGGGGGTTCAACATCTACTATAACCACATAAAAAATAATTTTAATCATGTATAAATAGTATATTTTTCCGTTGAAGGAGGTTCGACCGAACCCCCGAACAGAAGGCTAGCTCCGCCCCTGATTATCCTAAACGGTAGTTCTAACAAGATATAATAATAATAGAAGTGTAAAAACCACAACTTGTTAGAGTTGTGACCCGAATTTTGTTGATCCGACTCTGAAAGTTTCGTGGTGCGACCCATGTTTGTGATTTTCTGTGGTGGTAGTATAGGGATCGGGCTTATTTGTATGCAAGTATTATATAAGTGCATTTAGTGGGTTGTTTTGGGTATTTAGAAAATTACGTCATTGAGACAATTCATCTCCACATTGTACTCTCTCTCCATTATAGTGAAACCTCCTCTGCCTTTGCCCATATTTTTCCCCGCAAGAATTTCCACGTCAATCTATGTGTTCTTATTTTCTTTCTGCTTAGGATTTGCTTTATTCTATCCGATACATAACACAACTAATAACCAAACTCAAAAAATAAGAAACGGTAAGAGAAATACTAACTCATAATATAATTAATATTAAAAAAGATTAAACGAGACGACTTTCAACTATATCTAACTATCCTTCTACCCTAATCCATAATCCATATTCTTAGTAACTTTATAATAAGATAGTGGAGAAGGTTCTTGAACTTTATGATAGTGGAATGAGACTTGACATTAAAAGACATACAAAATCTATCCATTTTTAATAGCGGGCGAAACTCGCTTCCAACTTCAGCCGTAGAATATTTTCCAAGCAAGTTAGGGGATAAATTGCTAAGAGCTAATTTCTTTTGAATGAGGACACGTGGTGTGCATCGTCTAACTGAAGAGTATATACGTATCATTTTCAATAGTTTGAACATACCCAAAGTTAGACGACAAGGGTACAAATAGCCCAAAAGTATAACGAAGGATATTTACGAACCGTTTTCAATAATACAGTGGTATATATGACCTTTTTTCCAATACTAATTTATCATATCCCGAGATTGTTATTCCACCCTTAATATATATGAGATAAAAATAACACTACAATTACAAAATAAGTTATTCCGTGAATTTATCCCAATCAAACGTGAAATAAACTCATCCTAAAATAAATCCTGAAATTATTCCTTATCCCTTACCAAATTAGCCCTTAATACTATCGACGACTTGTATAGTGTATTATGGTAAAAGATGTTTTGAGTATATATATATATATATATATATATATATATATATATATATATATATATATATATCTTGTTGCATGTTTTATTATGCATTTGTTTATTATTCTTTGTTTTGAGTTGGGGTCAATCGGAAACAACCTTTCTACCTCTCCGAAGGTAGCGGTATGGACTGCGTACATTTTACCCCCTCAGATCCCACTGTGTGGGATTACACTGAATTTGTTGTTGTTATATATATATATATATATATATATATATATAAATATATATATATATATATATATATATATTTATATAAAGAATAAATAAGGGTATTGATTCCTTAGACCAACAAATAGAAATGATTTCCCATTATTATGTGTGATAATAAGACTTCACTTTTTTTTTTCTTCATAAAATAAAAGGTATACATTAGTGGAAAATAAAAGAATAGCATTTTGAGTGAAAAAAAAAAAGTATTCTTTCTAGGACCACACAAAATATTAGTAATGATTGTTCTCTCTAGAACAAGGAATTAATCAGTGCTTTTATCAACTCATATTCTAGAAATTATAGAGAATCACATGTTAAGGTCAACTAAGTCATTATACATATTATTAATGCAAAGAATGGTGGAAGAATAATATCTATCCATCAAACAATTTGTAGCAATTTGTGTTGTTTTTCAAACTTAAAAGTAAATTTGAGAAGAGGCGGAATCAAGATTTTTGTTGAGGGGTTCAAAATTTGAAGAAAAATTTATTGAAAAGGTTCAACATCTATAATATATACATAAAAATTATTTTAATTATGTATTAATAATACAAGTTTTTGTCGAAAAGGGTTCGAACGAAACCCCTATCAGAGGTGAAGTCAAAATTTCAATTAAGGGGTTCAATATTTGAAGAAAATATAGCCAAAAAGAATTCAACACCTACTATAAATATATAAAAATAATTTTAATCATATACAAATGATATATTTTTCGGTTGAAGGGGGTTCTGATGAACCTCCTACCAAAGGACTGGCTCCGCATGATCCTTATTACTAGGCTGGCTCCATCTCTAAGTATTTGAGTCTTCCATTTATTAGTATGATGAAGGAGAGCCTTGAAGTAACAGATAAAGTTGTCATTATGTGATCAGGAGGTCAGGGGTTTAAGCCGTGGAAATAACTTTTCGCAGAAATGTAAAATGAGATTGCGTATAATAGACTCTTGTAGTTCGACCCTTTCTCGAAATTCATGCATAGCAGAAGCTTTAGTGGATCAGACTCTGTTTTTTTATATTTATTTATTTATTTATTTATTAGTATTATGCCATTATTATTTGTTTGTCTCAAGTACTTATCTCAATATTAACATTTATTCTTGCCTTTGTGGTGTAATTAAATTGTAGTCTAATTTTCAAAAGAAAATAAGCTTTTCTCTTTTATGTAAAGGCAATTAGAAAATGAAATGACAAAAAGTAAGATTCTCATTCTTTTTAGGGTACTAAAAATATTTCTATATGGACTAAGTTTTCATAAGAAACTAAGTTACATATATAGTGCAATTTAAATGAATCAAGAAAGCACCAATGTATTAAAACACTTTATTAAAATTCAAAGGGAAGATTTTGGATAAAACTAAAAGATTTATATAGGCCACTATTTATTAGAGGCGGGTCCAAAATTTTGATTTAATGAGTTTAATGTTTGAACCCATTATACTTTTAAAATTATCGATTCATATATGGTTTAATATTTGGAAATTCTTTTGTGATTTCCACATAGATTTTGTATACACTTTGTCGAACGCTGGTTATCGAAAGGGGTCCATTTAAATTCTCTTTGTCGAAACATTACTTAATACATATCAGATTAAAATTATTTTGAATGTATATATTATAATAGACCGATATTGAATTTTTTTAACTTTTTTATATTTTAAATCTTCTTACTAAAAATTCCAACACTGCTGTTATGTATAACTATTTGGTCCAACTTGAAACTTTAATCGCTTTATATTAGTAATAAACTCAAAAATTGATAGGTATGTCACTTCATGCAAATTAATTAAGATTTAGACAAAATATTCTTTAACCTAAGATTTGTATTATAAGCTAAGGACAAGAGGTACACAAACATCAAAAGAAAAAAGTAAAAATAAGAATAATTAGGTATATAAACATATGAAGAAAATGTAAAAAATGGTCCCTTATGATTGAGAATAAGTTCAATATAGTCCTTTAAGTATATAATTAACAATTTGATCATTTAAGTTTGTCAAATGAGTTGGAAAGAGGACACATTTATATATAATTTTGTGGGTCTTGAGCCTAAAAATTTCACATATTCCAGAAGTTATATACGTTCAAAGTTGACCCTTGTAGAATTGAATTTCAAATTTTGAACGATAACGAAAGTTCTCAACTCCACTTCATTCTAAGTGTTTACTACAAACATTCTTTCCCTCAAAGGCACTTTTCACACTAGGATAATGATCATGACACTTTTATATAGATAAAAATAATTATATTCAAGTTTATACACGTACAAACAACGGTTTGAATTCTAGCCAAAAAATGCGGAGTGTTACATTATCTCCCCCTTGAAATCATTCATCCTCGAATGATGAACAAGAATCTTTCGAAGCTTTAGAAGTATGAAACAAGGTATGTAACTTCCACATTAAGGATTTTTTCCTCAACAAAAACACGTATAGGAATTAGAAGAAAGGGGCTTCAAGGAATCACCAAGTAAATTCTGTAAGCACGAATCATAAGACGACAAGACCAAGGTCATACAAGGGGTAAAAGACCCAAAGCTCCTCACCTAAAGTGAGAAAATCAAAAGAATCAAAAATTTTACCTAGGTCTACGTCACAGACCTTATCGCAGAACATAGGCTCCACGACGCGGGGCTTCGTGGAGGCTTACTGCCTCCGTGAGGCAAAATTACCCCAAACCCTGTTCGAAAATTTCAAAACTCTTTCGGGTTATCCTTTTTACATCCCCAAACATGATTTGAGTAAAAAATTGATACTTCAAGAACGAGAAGGTCAAAAATAAAACTATGGAGACCTTGAGGGTCTTATACTAATAACCCTTAAATATCACAGTACTTTTCAACTATGATTTCAACCACTAGTACCACACTTTACCATTTCAATCTTACAATTCTCTCCCCCCTCCCCCCCAAAACACATTCCTACAAGAGCCGGATTCTAACTATACATTGCTTTCATATATAAGCCTAACTCGAAGTTAAAAGACGCTAACTTAATCTATGGGACTCTATGCTTTACATCCATCCAAGAATACTAAATTCACTCTATATATTATCCATATGATTATTCACTAATGAACTTCAGTTCAAAATTGTCACACATATCCAATTTAATAACCAATCAATAAGTGATAGCTTTGACAAGAACTCTATCGATTTCCCTCAGGTAATTTTCTTTTTGAGGCTTTCCGGTAGAAATTGATCAAAAATAATTCTCAACTAGGTATATTTTCACAAATTAAATTAAGACTCGATGAAAACTACATGTGATTTTAGTATATAATCATATAAATAACACGACACAACTAAATCCCTAAGTTCCAAAATCTTTTTTCTAAAAAATATTCTTGATCCAGTCAAACTTCATCCTATAAAATAAAATCGAGAAATTAATACACATACAACCCTCATGATTAAAAAAAAAAAAAAAAACATATCCAAAACTTCAGATATATCAACATACATAAATACACCCAAATTAAACAGAGACTCGGTGGAAACTACATGTGATTTTTATGATTACATAGAACTAAATTCTTAAGTTCCAAAAAATATTCTTCATCCCATCAAACATCGATCATCCTATAAAATAAAATCAAGAAGTAACACATATACAATCCTCATGATTAAAAAAAAAAAAATTCAAAACTTCAGATACATACATAAATACCCAAATTTAATCCAGACTCGATGAAACTGCATGTAATTTAGTACAAAGTCATAAAAATAACATGACACATACAGCTAAAACCTAAGTTCTAAAATTATTTTTTCAAAAGATTTTCTTCATTCATCATCGAGTCAAACGTCATCACATAAAATAAAAAAAAATGGTAACACACATACAACCCTCATGATAAAAGAAAAATCCAAAACTTCACATACATCAATATACATAAATACGCCCAAATTAAATCGAGACTCAATGAAAACTACATGTGATTTTACTATGTAATCATAAAAATAACATGACACATGCAACTAAATACCTAAGTATTTCAAAAAATATTCTTCATCATCCGGTCAAACATCATCGTATAAAATGAAATCGAGAAAGTAAAACATATACAACCCTCACGAAAAAGATATAACAAATCCAATATTCAGATACATCAACATACATAAATACTCCCAAAAACACAACCAAAAAAAGTCTCAACTAAAATTTCATTTCATTTCTTACCATATAGTATTATATTTTTTTTTTTCTTCTTCACATCAATATTGCATAACGCATACTATCACTAACCATAAGATGATTCATTTCAGAAATTTGTGAAAATTCTCCAGAAACCCAAACACCATCTGTTCCATTGATTCGAGGTTGATTTACGCACGAAAATAACGCGAACGGTGCGCGAAATACACCATAAATAATCGAAAATCCTGTCCAATTATGTTGCCTTGTTGATCTTCTAACCTCATTATTATTTATCATATTTTCATCAGCAACTCTTGGACTTTTTCCCATATTTTGCAAATTTTGCCTCATTGTTACTAATAACCTCCACATGATTTATAAGGGCAGTGAAGAGTGTGTGTGTGTGTGTGTGTTTTGTTAGGTTTTTAATTGGAGATTTTTGAAGAATTGTTATAGAAATATTGAAGCAAGTTGATGGAATAGTTCTTTTAATTTATTGGTGGATGAGTTGCTAGTGCTTGTAGTTATCACATCATGAAGAGTCTGCTTTTGAGGACTTTCACTTTGTGAGTGCTTTTTTGAGGTTTTCGTTTTTTTACTGCTATATTACCATCTTAAACTATACGCGAAAAGGTTGAGATATATTCGAGTTTTAGAAGAGTTCTATTACCCCTTGAACTAATTAAAATTATATTTTTAATAACCTTAGTACCTATGTATCACACGCGTGTGTCTACGTGGACCCTTTAGTGTGTTGTGTCACGTATGTGTCATGCATGTGCCACGTAGGCACTAAGACTGTCAAAAACACGATTTTAATTAGTTCAGAGGATAATAGGATTCTTCTAAAGTTCGGATGTATCTCAGTCTTTTCACGTGTAGTTCAAGATGGTAATAGAGCATTTTCTCTTTTACTTATAAAGGGGTGGAGTTAAAAGTTTGGATATTTGTTCGATTGAATTCAGTAACTTTCGAAGAATTTCACCTTATGAGTTTAATTTCCTTATACTTACGGTGCTAGAGGCTCGAATATAGTTGAGTGATTCGATTTTCATGCGGAACCTTAAAAGCTTTGCGTGTCAATATATATATTTAAATCTCCTAAGCATTTATAACTTCTAAATTCTGAATTCGCCACTATTTATGTACTGCATTTTATATTTCTTTTATGATTGATGAGCTATTATACAGTGATCAAGTTGTTACAAAGTACTCAACCCAAAAAAAGAAATTTGTTTGGTTGGCAAAAGAGCTTTCCTTTTCAACATTATTCTTGTGGGGTCTTATGATAAGCCAACTTGCCGACAAAGCTGCCTACTTATAATTTGTTTTGCTATCAATGTAAGATCAATCATACATTTAATATTAATCTTTTTTTCTTGTGGGAGAGATTTTTGGTAAAAGAGAGAGATTAAGAGAAAAAAAAAAGAAAAAAAAGTTGAAAATATACTTAAATTTTAACGAAATTTGCTATAATATATTTTAACTTTGCAGGAATTCTATGATCTCTGTTGACTATTTATTATTATATTTCTGTGGCATATATTTATCCAGCTGGATCACTGCGTAAATACACACACTGAGCGTGTAAGGATCTAAAGTAGACCGACTGGACAAACATATGCCACAAAAATATGGTAATAAATAATCAAGGGGGTCATAGAACCCCCGCTTAGTTGAAATATGTTACAACAAATTTCGTCAAAATTTAGATATATTTATGACCCCCCTCCCCCCCCCCCCAAAAAAAAAAAAAACTAAGTACATTATTGAATATTGTGCAAATTTATCAGAAAATCGATTAAAATTTTAAATGATTTTCTAATCAGATCGCTATTTTTATGTTATAGATAGAGTAAAGCATTTAATACCCTTCGAACTATGTTCATATTTGGTACGACACACTCTATCTTCAACATGATCCTATTACTCCTGAACTCAATTTTAATATATTTTTGCCACCTTTTTAGTTGATGTGATATCTTTTTAGCTGACGTGACACATTTAATGTGGGCCTTATTTTTATGTAATAAAAATATCATATCAATACAAAAGGGTAACAAAAATATGTTAAAATTAAATTTAGGGGATAATAGGTTCTATGTGAAGTTGGAGTGTATTGTAATAATTTTGAGCAAAATTCGAAGGGGTGCTGGATGCTTATCTTTTATAGATATGAAGTCTTCTTTGAAACTTTAGACAAAGATGCTATCATACAAATTAATTTGTCCTTTAGATAAGTATGAAATTAGTAATCTGAGCAATATAAGCACTTGAAGTATTAAAGGGTACTAAGTAGTAGTTTGATAATAGTTGAAACAATCAATTTCGAATTTAATGATAAAAAATCTACTTTTTGATAGTACAAATAAAAAACTGAATTAAAAATTAGATTTTGTTATATTTTTGTTAATAATTCGATATCTAAAACATATACTAATCCGACTAATTCAGATTTGATATCGTAGAAGGTCTATGTGAACTTTTAACTTTCCCTACATAATATAATTTCAATCTCAAATTTTGAATTTGAAGTTCTTCTAAGTAAAAGAATTTTTTATTATTCTACCACATATTTTGGTGGCAAATATTAAAATTTTAGTTTTTTTTTAATGGATAAAGTATGAATTATTTTGCTATATTACTTCTCTTTTTTCCTAAAGGGTGGGACTATGACAGTAGAGCACCAAAAAATAAAATAAAAATTGCTAACCATTAGGAAAGTCCTTTTTAATTATTCGTAATTTTTTATTAAAATTCTTCTTCATAAATTAAGATTAATTAGGCACTAATATTCCACACTAAGTTTCACTTAAAGCTTTAAAAAAACCCACTCTTAAGGGTCAATAATCCTTGTTACAACCCTAGGGCCACAAGTAAAAGAAAAGTGCTTTTTGTGTGATTTAAATTTAAATATATATGTCAATTTCTATAATATTCTTTTTCAATGGTGAATGCGCAGACTTTATATTGCGGTTCAATCAAACTTAGTATTTTTGATATAAAGAAATTATTAAAATTTCAGTAAATATTAAATTTGAACTCATAATTTCAAAAGTATAATGAATTTAATATTAAAAACTTAAAGATTGAACTCTATTAAATTTATATTCTGAATTTATTCCTACTTATTCAACATTTTGCTATCTAATATGTTAGACTTAAATATGTGAGTACACCACCAGACAACTTGATTAGCATTGTACCACAAGATCTTATATTATATTATCTCTTTCTTAAGTAATATTTACCTACTTTAATTTTGGATTATTGATAAAAGTAGGTCAAGTACTTTAATTATTAAAGAAATAGTACTAGTACATTGAACATGACAACACATTTGATCGATGAACTAATGAATGAGACAACACGAAAATATAGCAATTGTAATTTGCACATGGTGAAGACAAAACAATCGATCTGAAAAAAAAAATGTCACACCTTTACATTATTTATCAAAGTAACATAATTTAGCACATGAATAACGTGTCCATCGATTAATACATGATAAGGTGAAAGTGACTTCTATGACGAACTGAAATGGTTAGGGCACCTGACGAGAAGGTGCTACGGATGTACCACTAAGGAGGTATGGGAAAGTAACTATCAAATATTTTCTTAGAAGAGATATAGGTAGAATAAAGAAAAACTGGTTGGAGGTCTCTGGTGGGAGTGGGGTTGGGGGTGATCATTAGACCGAAAATGCATGAGCATATTTTCAACTTATTGAGGGCATGACCATAAATATGAATTAGATGTAGAGGTTGAAGATTAGGATAGAAACCGAATCAGTGTTATCATACTTTTATACGTAGTCTCCTCTTCTTTTTTATTTAGAAGTATTAGTTAGCACGTAGTCACATAGTATGTTATAGTTCAAGTTTCACCTACTACCTAACACGGGTCGCTTTATTGCTTTTCTTTGTGTATCTTGCTATTTTGCTGCACTTATTTCCCTTTAAATTTTGTTTTGATTATCCAAAACAACCTATCTGTCGCACCCAATTAAATAGATAAGATATGTGTACAATCTTATTTTCCTCACATTCATTTGTATATTAAAGTTGATATGTTATTGTTGATTTATACCAAATTAAAGAGTACTAGAACTTGACAATAAACAAAAAACTAATCTTATCAAATGGTTATTTTTAGTGAAAAGAAGAAATCTTCTGGAAAGCATTATAGAAACACTATTGAGGAAAAAGGAAACAAAATTATCTAAAGCTAAAATCTAAAATCTAAAATAAGTTATCCTTCAAGTAGAAAAACTATAATCTTGATCATGTTGATTGGGAAATTGCTTGACCCACCCCTTTTTTCTATATTAATATAAAAAAATCATATATTTCCATTGTTGTGGCTTATTGAAGTCAAAACCTATAGATAAATTTGAGTCGATCTGTTATACTTTGGACATCGCGATCGGAATCGTTAAGGTCCATGAAGAAGGATCTACTTCACTTGGAAGATGGGATACTCATTAGTGAGTTTCTGATGATCAACGATTTCAGAATTCTTCATCTTTTTTCCATTTGTCACTCTAAATGATCAACGTTTCCATCAATTTTACAAAAATTCAACTGGAGAAACACGTGAAACTAAATTGATGTCATTCTAGAAAGTTAAGATATCTAGTCGAGTTACCAATATGCCCTATGATGCAGAACAAATAAGATATCATTGTGAGAACACAAACTACCTTCAACAAAAATGATCAAAGAAGTATAAACGGGTCATTTTTGGCAATTTTCAGTGGGTGTTAGCCTATGGTTCGGAGTGTGGGCTTGGGACCATGGCCCGAAACTAGGCAAAAATTGATCGGCGGCCCTCCGATGGGCTGTGGAGCAGGTTTGGGTGGTCCGGCGGTGTCGCTGAGGCAATTTTGCAAGTCAAATGGGCGAAACAGCACAAACATGTCATTTTTAGCGACTTTCAGTTGGTGTTAGCCCACGGTTCGGGGGTGGGCACGAGGCACTGGATTGGATCTGGAGAAAATTGACTGGCGGCTCCATCTAGTGCTAGCGGATATGGGTGGTCCGACGAGTGTCACGCCCCTTTTTCGCCCGGAGGATCGAGGTTGAAGGGTTTTCCAAATAAAGTGACGGTATTGAATAAGGATTAATTTATTTACAGAGTTGCCACTTAGAATTGAGTTATGGTGTTCCAAGTCACCTTTTTTAATCCCTAATCAAAAGAAAATGACTCTTTATTGTGGTCTGCGAAAACGGAAGACCGGGTAAGGAATTTTGTTGAACAAGGAGAAGGTGTGAGACACCCCTCGAGTCCCGTGGTTCTAGCATGATCGCTTTTATTGATTTATCTTGACTTAAACTATTTTTATAAATTGTGTTTGAAGGCCTAAATCACTCATTTTTATTATAGCAAAACTGTCTATATATTTTATATTAAATCGATGAAAGTAAGTTTTAGAAAAATATTTGTCAAGGTGCATTATTGCATCCTTGAAATTTAAATATCTCGAAAAGATGCGTACGCCGCATTCTTAATTGAGACAAAAATTCAAATGTGTTTAAGAAATTTATTTAGCGTTTATAGGCTTTGATTTATTTCTTGTAAAATCGTGACAATTGGATCTATCAAAAATATTATCTAACTTCAATGATAAATTTAAGCAAAATTCATTTAAAGCGATTAATTAATAAGTTTAATAAAATAATTCTCAAATTTATTAATGATATTGAATAAAATAAATAAAATAAAACAAACAGTAAAATATATATATATATATATATATATATATATATATATATAATTATTCATACTATGTCAATTTCATTATAATTCTCTAAATTTATTATTTAAACATTTTGAAGCATAATGTGCTTATCTTTTCTTCCCTTCTCTGTTTTCTATTGAGTAGTCATGCATGTATTTTTTTTTTTTAATTGTGTGTACAGGTGTATGCTGTATGATACATTTTTACCTTCTTTTTTTTACAAGAATGCATGAATCACGTGTTATGGCTTGCAATACAATTATGCTTTACTTAACATATTAATCAAACATAATTTTTACATCCTTTTTTTAGACAATAATTTTTTACATCTTTTAACACTATAAATCTAAATAAAATAAAATAAAATAAATATCTCAGATAAAACTTAAAACTAATTTGATTAAGATTATTTAGAATCGACGACAAATGAGCATGAATAAAATCTAGAGCATGAACTACATAATAGTAATAAATTAGGCACACAAAATAATATAAAAGGTCATTCTACTAACTTCATTCATAATTCACTTCACAACGAAACTTATAAAAATAAATAGTATGAATTTAATAAGAACCTGTTGATAAACTAAAGCAGAAATTCGAATGTCGTCACCGAAAATTCGAACAAAAACCCGAATTTAACTTTACACTCTTTTCTCTCTTTTTCTCCGTGTTTGGTGTTTTTTGTTTTAGTGTTGTTTTCTTTTTCTCCATTGTTCTCTCTGGGTTTTTTCACTGTTTGTTTTTCACTCTGTATTCTATTATTTTTTATTCTCAGTATCTGCTAGTCTCTCTATAGGAATAATACGTAACTTTCTCTCTCTCTCTCTCTCTCTCTCTCTCTCTCTCTCTTAAGAGTCCTTAAATAAGAGGTGTGTTGGAAGGGAACAGTTATTTATCAGATAAGGGGGAAAGATTTAAAATTAAACTTTTTTTTAATAGAAGATAATAATAATAATAATAATAATAATAGATAATTAATAAATAAAATAATAAATATAATAATAACTAATTAATTTATTCTTATTTAAGAAAATATAATAAAAATTTAAAAATAATCAAAATATAAATATAATTAAGATAGTACTAAAACTTCCTTTTCTTCATCCTGTTCTTTAGGCGGGCTCCTAGACTTCCTTTTTCTTCACCTTGTTCTTCAGGCGGGCTCCTAAATTTTTTTTATTTACCCTGTTCTTCAGGAGGGCTCCTGGACTTCCTTTTTGTTCACTTTGTTCTTCAGGCGGGCTCCTGGACTTCCATTTTCTTTGCCCTGTTCTTCAGGCAGGATCCTAGACTTCTTTTTTTCTTCACCTTGTTCTTCAGGCGGACACCTGGACTTCATTTTTCTTCACCCTATTCTTCAGGCGGGTTCATGAACTTCTTTTTTTCTTCACCCTGTTCTTCGGACGGGCTCCTGTACTTTCTTTTTCTTCACCCTGTTCTTCAGGTGGGCTCTTAGACTTACAATTTCTTCATCATGTTCTTCAGGCAGGCTCCTGGACTTCCTTTTTCTTTACCCTGTTCTTCAGACGGGCTCCTGGACTTCCTTTTTCTTCACTCTATTCTTCAGGCGGGTTCCTGGACTTTCTCATTCTGCTTTTTCAAATGTGTTTCTGAACTCAATATAAAAGGTGACACAGAAAAATAACATCCCATTCTTCGGGAGGGCCCTGTTCCATTTTTCAGGAGGGTCCTGACCATAATATAGATTCCCATTCTTCAGGAGGGTCCTGTCCTATTCTTCAGAAGGTTCCTGAGCATAAAATAGATTCCCATTCTTCAGGAGGGTCCTGCCCCATTCTTCAGGACAGTCCTAAGCATAAAATAGATTCTCATTCTTCAGGGGGGTTCTATCCCATTCTTCAGGAGGGTCCTGAGCATAAAATAAATTCCCTTTGTTTAGAGGGTCCTGTCCCATTCTTCAGGAGGGTTTTGAGCATAAAATAGATTTCCATTCTTCAGGAGGATCCTGTCCCATTCTTCAGGACGGTCCTGAGCATAAAATAAATTTCTATTCTTCAGGAGGGTCCTGTCCCATTATTCAGGAGGGTCCTGAGCAAAAAGTAGATTTTCATTCTTCAAGAGGGTCCTGTCCCATTTTTCAGGCGGGACCTGAGCGTAAAATACATTCTCATTATTTAGAAAGGTCTTGTCCCATTCTTTAGGAGGGTCCTGAGCAAAAAAATAAATTTCCATTCTTCAGAAGGGTCCTGATCAAAAAGTAAATTCCCATTCTTCAGGAGGGTCCTGTCCCATTCTTCAGGAGGGTCCTAAGTATAAAATAAATTTCTATTCTTCAGGAGGGTCCTGTCCCATTCTTCAGGAGGGTCTTGAGCAAAAAAATAAATTCCCATACTTCAGGAGGGTCCTGAGCAAAAAGTAAATTCCCATTGTTCAGGAGGGTCCTGAGTATAAAATAAATTTCCATTCTCCAGGAGGGTCCTGCCCTATTCTTCAGGAGAGTCCTGTCCCATTCTTCAGGAGGGTCTTGAGCAAAAAAAATAAATTCCCTTTCTTCAGGAGGGTCCTGAGCAAAAAGTAAATTTCCATTCTTCAGGGGGGTCCTGTCCCATTCTTTAGGAGGGTCCTGATCAAAAAAATAAATTCTCATTCTTCAGGAGGGTCCTGAAAAAAAAGTAAATTCCCATTCTTTACGAGGGTCCTGTCCCATTTTTCAGGAGGGTCCTGTCCCATTTTTTAGGAGGGTCCTGAGCACAAAATAAATTTCCATTATTTAGCAGGGTCTTGTCCCATTCTTCAGGAGAGTCCTGTGCATAAAAAAAATTCCCATTCTTCAGGAGGGTCCTGAGTAGAAAGTAAAATTCAATAAACACGAACAAATTTGTTACCCCAATTTACACTGAAAAATTTTGTGAGCATCATAAAATTACAATTTTTGAAAAGTACAGAAAGAGTGTGAATCAAAGCCCTACTAAAGAAATACGTCTCGTCAGAGTAAAACTAATGACCAAAATCAGGAAGTGTGTCTCCTAAGATTTAAATTGAAGGACTCGACTAGAAAGTGCATCTTCTAGAAGTGAATGTTGAGGTTAGGAAGTGCTTCACCTGAGCAATAAAAACTAACTTATTCCGACTAGGAAATGCTTCTCCTAGGGGTTAAATGAAATGACTCGACTAGAAAGTGTGTCTTATAGGATTGAATGTTCAAGTTAGGAAGTGCTTCACCTAACAAATGAAAATGACTTATTCAGACTAGGAGGTGCTTCTTATAGGGGTTAAATGAAATGACTCGACTAGAAAGTGCATCTTCTAGAAGTAATGATTCAAGTTAGGAAGTGCGTCACCTAACGAATGAAACTTAAATTATCCAAATTAGGAAGTGCATCTCCTAAGGGTTAAATAAAATGACTCAAATAGAAAGTGCATCTTTTAGGAGTGATGGTTCAAGTTAGGAAGTGCGTGACCTAACGAATGAAACTTGAATTATCCAGACTAGGAAGTGCGTTTCCTAATTATTAATTGAAATGATTAGACTAGAAAGTACGTCTTCTAGGAGTGAATGTTAAAGTTAGGAAGTGTGTTACCTAACACATAAAAACTGACGTACCCTGACTAGGAAGTGTGTCTCCTAGGAGTTGAATGAAATGACTTGACTAGAAAGTGCGTCTTCTAAGAATGATGTTTCAAGTTAGGAAGTGCTTCACCTAACGAACAAAACTTGAATTATCCAGACTAGGAAGTGCGTCTCCTAGGGGTTAAATGAAATGACTCGACTAGAAAGTGTGTCTTCTAGTAGTGAAGGTTCAAGTTAGGAAGTGCATCACCTAACAAATAAAACTTGAATTATCCAGACTAGGAAGTGCATCTCCTAGGGGTTAAATGAAATGGTTCAACTAGAAAGTGCGTCTTCTAGAAGTGATAATTCAAATTAGGAAGTGCGTCACCTAACGAATGAAACTTGAATTATCCAGACTAGGAAGTGCATCTCCTAGAGGTTGAATGAAATGACTCAACTAGAAAGTGCGTCTTATAGGAGTGATGTTCAAGTTAGGAGGTGCGTCACCTAACGAATTAAACTAGACATACTCTAGCTAAGAAGTGCGTCTCCTAGGGGTTAATTGAAATGACTCAACTAGAAAGTGCATCTTCTAGAAGTTAAAGCTCAAGTTAGTAAGTGCATCACCTAACAAATGAAAAATGACTTACCCAAATAAGGAAGTGCGTCTCCTAGGGGTATAAGATGATGAGTTTGCACTATGATTGTGATTACTAAATATGTGTAGAAATATTGCCTCTTGTATTTGCATAAGTGAGGAATTTTATCTTGTTGATATCTTAACTTTAAAGCATTTGAATTGAGAGCAAATTCCTCTCTATTTCAAACAAAGACCAATTATAATTTAAAAACGTGGTGGTTGATTTATGGCACTTGGCTATTAAGGTGACCACTGTTGCATTTGTCATACTCAGCTCCATTTTAATCATTGATAAGTATCGTTGACTTGTATTTTTTACCCCCGAATTCTTTCTACTGGAACTCTTTGGCTCAAATCATATTTCTCTTGCATGATGCTCCTGGGTTTAACTTCAAACATATTTTTCACTTCTATGTGTCCAAAAACTATCAGGTGACAAGTATTCTTGAATATCTTACTTTATTTTAAAGCATGTTAACTTGGTACATCAACCCTTTGTCATGCTTTGTGAAATTGAGGGAGTTGATAGCAAGTTTTGAAGTTCTTTCTTACTTGACTTGACGTGAATTCGACCAAAATAAAGTGCATCTCGTTTTCAAATCAACATAAAGGAAAACTTATTTGAGTATGATATTTGATTCTAGTGATTATGATATGCATTTTTGAATTAAACAACCGGATCTTTCCACACTAATCATTTGTCAACTTTTGCCCACTTATTGAGTTTGAAAGGGAGCCATTCTTGAACTTGTTCCCTCTTGATTATAATCCTCCTTAGGCTAGTCACACCTCAATGGGTTTTCGCCAATAAGCCGCTCCCATTTTCTTTTATTTTTCAACTCATTGTCATCTTATGGTGCCCATGAAGACTTTTACCAATAAGACTCTCATTTTTATTGATCTCACAACTCACGGTTGCCTTATGATGCCCAAAAGAGTTTTCACCAATAAGACTATCATTTTTTTTTTTAAGAAAATAACACCCAAAATATGAAATATCACGCACCCATAAGATGTTAAGCCTTGACATTCTCAAAGATTGATCTGAAGGTATTTCTTTGGTTGTAACTTGGTTTTTGGAAAGAATTAGAAGAGAGGGCGGCATGAGGCTCAGAATTTACATAACACTGGGTGAAACATACAACTTTTGGAATCAACTCTTTTAAGAAAATAAACTTTTGCCCCAGTTTTATTTCATTTTGGGTAACTTGAATTTTTTTTTGGTTGGACCGGGCCCCAGAGTAGGGCTGCCTACGTATCTTGTCATAACAAGAATCATGTCAAACGTAGTTCATGACATTTCTTTTGCTTGAATTTGAATTTTTGATTGATTTTTTCTCTTTTTTTTAAACTCTTTTTTTTTACTTCATTTTTCTTGATACTCTTTTTTCGAATTTTTCAAATTCTATTTTGATTTCAAAAGAGGGGTACAAAAGAAAATAACACTAAAGCTCAAAAGGGGTAACAAAGGATGACACAACATTTGGGTAGTAGAATGAAATGCCTTCGTCATATCAATCCTTAAAAATACAAGTACATAACATGTAATCTGAGAGTCGAACATGAAGATCATACACATTTTTTTCAACATTGATCATGACTAAGCTTATGCACTTGCGTCATGTCTTTAAGCTTGTGAGATGTACATGTCCACTTATATTGTACTTTTTTTTCTCGATGAGTGACTCATTCCCTTTTGGAGCTAACTTCATTTTGCTTTTCCTTATAGTGGATACTATATATCCTCCGATTAACCCCATTCAAAATTCTCGAATTGAATCTTCTAATCGATGATCAAGTTATTTCCTGATTCACAAAGTGATTGCTTCAATACATTCGAAAGAGGTTGTAACTATCTCCCCAAATACCTGAACACTTGACTTATTTTCTTATATTTTTTTTTCTTTCAACTCTATCTTGTTGTTAAATTTTTTAGGATTATATTGGATTTAAAGACCAGTCTGTGAATTCAACATGCATATTACATCTCTAGAATCACCATAAAAAGAGCTCTCTAAAGAGGAAAAAAAAAAGACAACAAAATAATATATAATAAAAAATAAAAAGGAAACACATTTGTTGATCAAAAGACAGAAGGATTTGAATGGATATTATAATAAAATAAGATAATAGATATCTCAAATTCCAACGCTAAAATAATTTGGGTAGTCGAAAGAAAACAAAAAAGACTACCAAAAATCCTTCCTCGTGGGAAGAAGATTGACTTCTAAATTGCCAAACTTAATATTTTAGCCATCGAATTAATCGTCGGACTTAATTGAGTCTCGACAATCATTGCTACATCATCTTTTTTTTTCTTTTTGAACTCATTTTGAATTTATCACCTCAAACTCTCTCCAAAGTAAGCCATCAACAATTTCTCTTTTCCTCTACTCCTCTTCATTGATTACAAACTTTTTCATATGAGTCAAAGGATCACCATGACCCTCGTACATGTCCAACTTTGGTGTTATGGAGTTTAGAGGCAAGTGAACATTGAAACATGTAAAATCCTTGTGAGAACTCTCTTTTTCTCTCTTAGTATTTGCATGTTTCTCATATTTTGCTCCAAATTTCTCACTTTCAGATCATTTTTTATTATTCCTCATTTCTAACAATCTACATCAACTCATCTCAGACCCTATATCATTTTTTGTGGGTCGTCTTACTTGTTCTTTGAACATGGTGTTGTATTGCTAAGATGCCAACTTAGCCATAAACCAACAACCTTAACACTATTTTGATTTTGGATAAAATTAATGTGTCAGAGTTCAAAATTTTTCTTTTTAAGACCACCGAATTCATGAAGGATTGCCTACGCATCTCATTAAGATGAGAATTAGGTATGCGTAGTTCTAGAAGCCGGAGATATGAAGAAAAAAAATTTTCTTTTAATTTGATAAATGAGAAATATTTTTTGTTTCTGAATTCATTAATAATGATAAAACACATTTTATTTTTGAAAATAAATTAATTTATTTTATATAGATCAAAAACTCTCTTCTTTATTTGTTTAGAAGGGAAAACAATTTTTTCTTTTAAAATCACCGAATCAATGAAGGAACTCCTACGTATCTCAATAAAAATGAGAATCAGGTGTGCGTAGTTCTTAAAATATATGTCGCATAAAACTTAGCATCAAGATCCCTAAAGGTTCAAGGTTGTTAAGATTTATATATATTTTTTGTTTTGTAAAAACTTAGCCTCATGATCTCTAAAGATTCAGGGCTATTAAGATATATATACAAAAATTGAACTTGAGGATAGAAAAAATAATTATGAAAGTAATCATATTTTTAAAATATTCCTCAATAAATCTATGAATAATTTTTCAAAAGATAGGATCGTATCCTGGGAAGGGCTTCCTACGTATCCCACTAAGATGAGAATCAGACCCTCGTAGTTCATGAAGATCGAAAAACTATGTTACTAAAATTTTTTATTTCTTTTAAAAATATTTTTTTCTTGTAAAAAAATGATTCACCTGGTCAACAAACAAACAACCTTCCAAAAAATGTCAAAGAGCACATAGGATGCACATGTTGGTCTTTATAAAGTAGGTCACCTGTCCTAGATAGACCCAGTCCCTGTGCCAAGTCGCGCTAAGTCAAATGAATATGATGCAAATAAAGCGGCACCTAATAGGGATAACCAGATTCTGAGTTTTCAGTTCTTCTAAGTTTAAGCCTAATAGGGATAGGTGCTAGACTGGCTTACCCGAGCGGACACTTAAGCCGGGGAGGGACAACTTGGTCGGTAGCAGGGCAACATTGCCTTCGTTGTTGATTCGAACCCCACCTAACATGTGTGACTATAATCCTTCACTAGGTGCCTTGACACTTAGGCTATCTAAAAAAGAAAGTAGGATGCATGTGCTGCATTCCTTCTATCCTATTTCAGAGACTCAGAGGGGGTGCACAAGAAAAGACAGTATATAACGTAGTTCAATCAATATCAAAGCCGTAAATAAGCGACAAGTAGCACATAAATCCAACAAACACAATATCAACAATAATTAAAGCAAGTATAAGTCAATATAAAAAGCTCGAATTCTTATTATTCCCCAGTAGAGTCGCCAGAGATGTCACACCATTTTTTCGCCCGGAGGATCGAGGTCGAAGGGTTTTTCAAATAAAGTGATGGTATTGAATAGGGATTAATTTATTTACAGAATCGCCACTTAGAAATGAGTTATAGTGTTCCAAGTCACCTTTTTTTATCCCTAATCAAAAGGAAATGGCTCTTTATTGTGGTCTGCAAAAATAGAAGACCGGGTAAGGAATTCTATTGACCGAGGGGAAGGTGTGACGCACCCCTCGAGTCCCGTGGTTCTAGCACGGTCGCTTTTATTGACTTATCTTGACTTAAACTATTTTTATAAATTGTGTTTGAAGGCCTAAATCACTCATTTTTATTATAGCAAAATTGTCTATATATTTTTTATTAAATCGATGAAAGTAAGTTTTAGAAAAATATTCGTCAAGGCGCATTATTGCATCCTTGAAATTTAAATATCTTGAAAAGATGCGTACGCCGCATTCTTAATTGAGATGAAAATTCAAATGTGTTTAAGAAATTTATTTAGCGTTTATAGGATTTGATTTATTTCTTGTAAAATCGTGACAATTGGATCTATAAAAAATATTATCTAACTTCAATAATAAATTTAAGAAAAATTTATTTAAAAGTGATTAATTACTAAGTTTAACAAAATAATTCTCATATTTATTAATGACATTGAATAAAATAAAACAAACAATAAAAAAAAATTATTCATACTATGTCAATTTCATTAAAATTATCTAAATTTATTATTTAACCATTTTGAAGCATAATGTCCTTATCTTTTCTTCCCCTCTTTGTTTTCTATTGCGTGGTCATGCATGCATTGTTTTTTGTATTGTGTGTGTACAAGTGTATGCTGTATGATGCCATTTTACCTTTTTTTTTTTAACAAACATGCATGAATCACGTTGGCTTGAAATGGGGCATTTGCGGGCCAAATCTGTGTGCTTTAGCCCAATATTTCATGGGTAAGCATTGGGTCTGGGCATGCCGTGGACCAAAAATTGATCGAGGCATGCCAGGGAGGTCAAAGATTATCGGCGTGGTCTGTTTAAATTATTATAGTCATTTGGATGGACAAACGAGCGAAACGCGCGAATGAGACATTTTCAGGCCAAATCAGTGTACTATTGACCACAGTATCAGGTATGGGCCCGGGTTTCGGACGTGCTATAAGCCAAAAATCAACTGGGGCATTCCATGGAGGTCTGGGATCATCCCAATATGGTCTTTTTAAATTTTCGTGGCCATTTGGGTGGATAACAGGGCAAAACGATATGAATGGGGCACTTTTGGGCCAAATCGGTGTGCTATTGCTCATGGTTTTGGGGTGGGCCAGTGGTCTAGGTATTCTAAAGGCCAAAAATTGACCGGGGTGGTTCGTTTAATTTTTTGTATCCATTAGGATTGACAAACGAGCAAAACGGCCCCGACGGGGCCTTTTTGGGCCAAATCGATGTGTTATAGCCTACGGTTTTGGGGGTGGGCCCGGGGTCCGGCGTGTTGTGGGCTAAAATTCGACCGAGGTATGCTAGGGAGGTTGGGGATCATTCAGTTTTTGTTCGTTTAATTTTTTGTGGACATTGGGTGGACAAACGGGCGATACAACACGAACAGGACATTTTCAGGCCAAATCGATGTGCTATAGCCCACGGTTACGGGGGTGGCCTCGGGGACCGGGTGTGCTGTAAGTCAGAAATCGACCGAATTGTGCCAGGGTAGTTGGGGATCTTCCCAGTATGGTTTGTTTAATTTTTCGTGGCCATTGGGTGGATAAACAGGCAAAACGACGCAAACGGGGTATTTTTGAGCCAAATCAGTATGCTATAACCCGCGGTTTAAGGGGGGCTTGAGGTCTGGGTATATCGATGTTGGCCGAAAATCAATTGAGGCATGCCAGGGATGTTGGGGATCGTCCCAGTGGTCCATTTAATTTTTTGTGGCTATTTGGGTGGACAAACTAGCGAAACGGCGTGAGTGAAGCATTTTCGGGCCAAATCGTTATGCTGAAGCCAACGGTTTTGGGGGTAGGCCTGGGGTCCAGGCATACTGTTGGCGGAAAATCGATTGGGGCATTCCAGGAAGGTTGGGGATCATCCCAGTATGGTCCATTTAATTTTTCGTGGCCATTTGGTTGGACTAACGAGCAAAACACGTGCGAACGAGGCATTTTCGGGCCAAATCGGTGTGCCATAGCCTACGGTTTTGGGGTGGGCTTAAAGTTCAAGTATGCTGTGGGCCAAAAATCGATCAGAGCGTGCCAGAGAGGTTGAGGATCATCCCGGTGTGGTCCATTTAATTTTTCATAGCAATTTGAGTGGAGAAACAGGTGAACTGGCACGAATTGGGAATTTTGGGACAAATCAATGTGCTATAGCCCACGGTTTTGGGGGTGGGCCAAGGGTCCAGGAGTTCTGTGGGCTGAAAATTGACTGGAGCTTGCCAAGGACGTTGGGGATTGTCTAATATGGTCCCTTAAATTTTTCGTGGCCATTTAGTTGGATAAACGAGTAAAACGGTGCGAACGGGGAATTTTTAGGCTAAATCGGTGTGCTATAGTCCATAGTTTTGGGGGTGGGCGCGTAGTCCAATCGTGCTGTAGGCCTAAAGTTGATCGGGGAGTTCCTTGGAGATTAGGGATCATCTCAGTGTGGTCCGTTTAATTTTTCATGGCCATATGGGTGGACAAACGGGCGAAACGGCATGAACGGGGCATTTTTTAGCTAAATTAGTGAGATATATCCCATGGTTTTAGGGGTGGACCTGGGGTCTGAGTGTACAGTGGGTCAAAAATTGACCAGGGTATGCCAGGGAGGTTGTGGATCATCCCAGTATGGTCCGTTTAATTTTTTGTGTCCATTTGGGTGGACAAACGGGTGAAACAGGACGAATGGGGCATTTTTGAGCTAAATCGGTGTGCTATAAGTCCACAGTTTTTGGGATGGGCCAGGGGTCCGAGCGTGCTGAGGGCCAAAAATCGACCGAGGCATGCCAGGGAGGTTGGGGATTGTCCAAATGTGGCCCGTTTAATTTTTTGTGGCCATTTGGGTATACTAATGGGCATAACGATGCAAATGGGTCATTTTCAGGCTAAATCAATGTGTTATAGCTCACGGTTTTGGGGGTAGGCCCTAGGGTTTGGGCGTGCTGTGGGTCAAAAATCGACCAAGGCATGCCAGGGAGGTTGGGGATCATTCCAGTGTGGTCCGTTTAATTTTTTTGTGGCTATTTGGGTGGACAAATGGGCAAAACGGTACGAACGGGACATTTTCGAGACAAATTGGCGTGCCATAGTCCACCATTTCAGGGGTGGCCTCGGGGTCCAGGAGTTTTATGGGTTGAAAATTAACCGGAGCGTTCCAAGGACGTTAGGATTGTCCAATATGGTCCCTTTAATTTTTCGTGGCCATTTAGTTGGACAAACGGGTAAAACGGCGCGAACGGGGCATTTTTAGGTCAAATCGTTGTGCTATAGCCCATAGTTTTGGGGGTGGGCGCGGGGTCCAGTCATGCTGTAGGCCTAAAATTGAACGGGGAGTTCCTGGGAGATTGGGGATCATCTCAGTGTGGTCCATTTAATTTTTTGTGGCCATTTGGGTGGACAAACGGGCGAAAAGGTGCGAAAGGGGCATTTTCAAGTTAAATCGGTGATATACAACCCACGGTTTTGGGGAAGGACCCAGGGTCCGGGCGTGCTGTGGGATAAAAATCAACCGGGGAGTACAAGGGATGTTGGGGATCATCCTAGTGTGGTCCGTTTAATTTTTCGTGGCCATTTGGGCTGACAAACGCATGAAACGGTTTGAAGGGGCATTTTTAGGCTAAATCGGTGTGCTATAGCCCATAGTTTTGGGGGTGGGCCCGGGGTCCGGACGTGTTTCGGGTTAAAAATTGATTGGGGCATGGCAGAGAGGTTGGGGATCATCCGAGTGTGGTTCGTTTAATTTTTCGTGGCCATTTGGGTGGACCAACGGGTAAAACAGCGTGAACGGGGTATTGTTTGGCTAAATTGTTGGGCTATAGCCCATGGTGTCGGGGGAAAGCCTGGGGTCTGGGTGTTCTGCTGGCCAAAAACTGATTGGGGGGTATCAAGGAGGTTGGAGATCGTCCCAGTGTGGTTCGTTTAATTTTTTGTGTCTATTTGAGTTGACAAATGGGCGAAACGGTGTGAACGGGGTATTTTCGAGCCAAATCAGAGTGCTACATCCCACGATTTTGGGGGTGGGACCGAGTCCCGGGTGTGTTACGGGCTGAAAATCAGTCGAGGTTTGCCAGGTAAGTTGTGGATCAATCCAATGTGGTTCCCTTATTTTTTCGTGGCCATTTGGTGGAGAAACGGATGAAACAGTGTGAACGGGGTTGGCCTTGGGCCAAATCGGTGTGCTATAGCCGACGGTTTTGAGGGTGGGTTCAGTGACCGGGAGTGTTGTGGGCAAAAAATCAATCGCAGTGTGCCAGAGAGGTTGGGGATCATCCCAGTGTGGTCTGTTTAATTTTTTGTGGCCATTTGGGCGGACAAACATGCTAAAAGGTCCAAACGTTGTATTTTTGGGCTAAATCGGTGTGCTATTGCCCACAGTTTTAGGGGTAGGACTTGGGTTCGGACGTTCTGTAGGCCAAAAGTCAACCGAAGTGTGCCAGGGAGGTTGGGGATCTTTCTAGTGTGGTTCGCTTAATATTTCGGGGCCATTTTGGAGGACAAACGGATAAAACGGCTTGGATTCGGAATTTTCATGCAAAATCGGTGTGCTATAGCCTATAATTTTGGGGGTGGACCTGGGGTTCAGACAAATGGGAAAAACAGCGTGAACGTGGCATTTTTGGGCAAATCGGTGTGCTATAGATCGCAGTTTCGGGGGTGGCCCCGAGGTTCGAGCGTGCTGTAGCCCGATAATTGATCGGAGCATGCCAGGGAGGTTGGGATCATCTCAAATGTCATGAACGGGGCCTTTTTAGGAAAAAATGGTGTGTAATAGCCCGCAGTTTTGGGGGTTCGCCCGGGTTTTGGGCGTTCTCTGGACCAAAAATCGATCGAGGCGTACTAGGGAGGTTGGGGATCATCCCAGTGTGGTCCGTTTAGTTTTTCATGGCCATTTGGGTGGACAAATGGGCGAAACGATTTGAACGGGGTATTTTTGAGCAAAATCGGGTTGCTATAGTCGATGATTTTAGTAGTTAGCCTTGGGTTCGGGCGTGCTATAGGTTGAAAATTGACCGGGGCATTCCTGGGAGGTTGGGGATCGTCCCAGTGTGATCCATTGAATTTTTCATGGCTATTTGGGCAGACAAACAAGCGAAACAGCACGAACGGGGCATTTTTGAACCAAATCAAAGTGCTATAGCTCATGATTTCGGAGGTGGAACCAGGCATGCTATGGGCTAAAAATTGATCGGGGCGTGCCAAGGATGTTGAGGATCATCCAAATGTGATCCGTTGAATTTCTCGTGGGCATTTGTGTGGACATACGGGTGAAACAACGTGAATAGAGCATTTTCAGAGCATATCAGTGTGTTGTAGCCCATGGTTTCAGTGGTGGGCCCGGGCGTTCTGTGGGCTTAAAATTTATTGGGGCGTGCCAGGGAGGTTGGCAGCTATCCTGGTGTGATCTGTTTAGTTTTTCGAGCCCATATCAGTTGTCAATCGATCGGGGTGAGCCAGGGGGTTGGGGATCATTCCAGTGTGATCTGTTTTATTTTTCGTGGCCATTTGGGTGGATAAACAAGCAAAACAGTGCGAATGGGGCATTTACGAGCCAAATCGGTGTGCTAAAGCCCATGGTTTTGGGAGTTAGCCCGGGGTCCGATTGTGCTGTCAGCCAAGAATCAATCGAGGCATGCCAGGAAGGTTTGGGATCATCCCAATGTGGTTCGTTTATATTTTTGTGGCCATTTGGGTTGACAAAAGGGCAAAACAATGCGAACGGGGCATTTTTTAGCCAAATTAGTATGCTATAGCCCACGGTTTCTGGGGTGAGCCTGGGGTTTGGGCGTGCTGTAGGCTGAAAATTGACCGGCACATTACAGGGAGGTTCGGGATCATCCCAGTGTGGTCCATTGAATTTTTCGTTGCCATTTGGGCTGACAAACAGGGGAAACGACATAAACGGGGCATTTTCGGGCCAAATCAAAGTGCTATAGCCCATGATTTCGAGGGTAGGATCGGGTATGCGGTGGGCATTTGTATGGACAAACGGATGAAACAACATTAATAGGGAATTTTCGGGGCATATCAGTGTGCTATAGCCCACAGTTTCAGGGATGGGCTTGGGGCTCGAGCGTGCTCTGGGATAAAAATCAATCAAGGCATGCCAGGGAGGTTGGTGAATGTCCCAGTGTGGTCTGTTTAATTTTCTGTGTCCATTTGCATAAACAAATGGGAGAAACTGCGTGAACAGGCCATTTTGGGCTAAATCAGTGTGCTATAGCCGACAGTTTTGGGGGTTGGTCTGGGATCCGAGCATGTAGTCGGCCAAAAATCAACCGGGGTGTGCAGGGAGGTTAGATCATCCTAGTGTAGTCCGTTTAGTTTTTCATGGCCATTTTAGTGGATAAATGACCGAAATGAAATGAACGTGGCATTTTACTAACAAATCAGTGTGCTGTAGCCCACGGTTCCGGGGAAGGGCCTGTGCTTCGAGCGTGGTATAGGTCAAAAATCGATTGGTGTATGCCAAGGAAGTTGGGAATTGTCTCTGTGTGGTCCGTTTAATTTTTTATGGCCATGGACAAACGAGCGAAACGGCGTGAACGGTGCATTTTCAGTTGAAATAAATGTGCTATAGCCCACGATTTTTAAGGTGAGCCTGGGGTCCGGGCATGCTGTGGGCCGAAAATCAATCGGGGCATGCCAGGGATGTTGGGGATTATCCTAGTGTGGCCCGTTTAATTTTTTGTGGCTAATTGGGTGGACAAACGGGTGAAACGAAATGAACGAGGCATTTTCGGGCCAAATCCATGTGCTATTACCTACAGTTTTGGGGTGGGCCAGGGGTCCGAGTATGCTGTGGGACAAAAATTAATCGTGGCATGCCAAAGAAGTTGGGGATCGTCCCAGTATGGTGCATTTAATTTTTCGTGGCCATTTAGGTGGATAAATAGACGAAACGACACGAACGGGTAATTTTAGGGCAAAATCAGTGTGCTATAGCCAACGGTTTTGGGGGTGGACACGGGGTCCGGGCGTGCTGTGTGCCAAAAATCAATCGTGGCGTGCTAGGGAGGTTGGGGATCATCCCGGTGTTGTCTGTTTAATTTTTCATGGCCATTTGGGTATGCAAATGGGCGGAACGGCGCGAACGGGGTATTTTCGATCCAAATCAGTGTGCCATTGCCTACGATTTTGGGGGTGGACTCAAGTCCCGAGTGTGTTGTGGGCCAAAAATCAATTGGGGCATGCTAGGGAGGTTGGGGTTAGTCCCAGTGTGGTCCATTTAATTTTTAATGTCCATTTGGGTGGACGAACGGGCGAAACGGTGCGAACAGGACATTTTTGGGCCAAATCAGTGTATAGTAGTACAAGGTTTTGGGGGTGGGCCGGGGGTCCGGGTGTGCTATGGGACAAAAATCAATCGACGCATGCCAAGGGGGTTAAGGATCATCCCAGTGTGGTCCTTTTAATTTTTCATGTCCATTTGGGTGGACAAACGGGCAAACAACACGTTTACGGGTAAAATTGGTGTGCTATGACCATGATTTTGAGGGTTGGCCCGGGGTCCGAGCGTGCTATGGGCTAAAAATTGATTGGGACTGTCTAGGGGGTTGAGGATCATCCCAGTGTTGTTCGTTGAATTTTTTGTGGCCATTTGGGTGGACAAAAGGGTAAAACGGCGCGAATGAGGCATTTTTGGGCCAAATCGGTGTGCTATAGCCCACGATTTTAGGGGTAGGCCAGGGATCCGGGCGTGTTGTGGGCAAAAAATTGATTGTGGTGTGCAAGGAGGTTAGGGATCGTCCCACTGTGGTCCGTTTAATTTTTCGTGGCTATTTGGATGGATAAATTAGTGAAACAGCCTGAACTAGGTATTTTCGAGCCAAATTGGTGTGCTAAAGCCCACGGTTTTGGGGTTGGGGTCGGGGTCCAGGAGTGCTGCGGGCTAAAAATTGACCAAGGCATGCCAGGGAGGTTGGGGATCAGCTCAGTGTGGTTCGTTTAACTTTTTGTGGCCATTTGGGCAGACAAACGAGTGAAACGGCTCGAACGGGGAATTATTGAGCTAAATCGGTGTGCTATAGCCCACGGTGTGGGACAAAAATCGACTAGGGTATGCAAGGGAAGAAGGGGATCATCCCTGTGTGGTCCATTTAAATTTTGAGGCCATTTGGGTGCTCAAACGAGAGTTTTCGGGCCAAATCAGTGTGCAATAGCCCACGGTTTTGAGGATTGGCCCAGGGTTTGGGCTTGCTGTGGGATAAAAATCGATCAAGGCAGGCTAGGGAGGTTGGGGATCATCCTAGTGTGGTACGTTTAATTTTTTGTGGTCATTTGGGTGGATAAAAAGGCAAAACGGTACGAATGGGGCATTTTCGAACCAAATTGATGTGCTATAGCTCATGATTAGGGGCTGGCCCTGGGGTCCAGGCGTGCTGTTGTTTGAAAATCGTTCGAGGCGTGATAGGGAGGTTGGTGATCAGCTCAATGTGGTCCATTTAATTTTTCGTGGCCATTTGGGTAGAGAAACAAGTGAAATATCGTGAACGGGGCATTTTCGAGCCAAATTAGTGTGCTAAAACCCATGGTTTTGGGGGTGGTCCCGGGGTTCGAGCGTGCTGTAGGATAAAAATTGACCAGGGCATGCCAGGGAGGTTGGGGATTATTCCAGTATGGTCCGTTTAAGTTTTTGTGGCCATTTGTGTGGGCAAACAGGCGCAACGGCGCGAACAGGGCATTTTCAGGACAAATTGGTGTGCTATAGCCCACAGGTTTGGGGGTGGGCCTGGGTCTCGTGTGTACTCTGGGCCGAAATTTGATCGAGGAATGACAGGGAGGTTGGGGATCTTCCCAGTATCATCCGTTTAATTTTTTGTGGCCATTTATGTGGACAAACGGGCGAAATGGTATGAGCGAGACATTTTCGAGCCAAATCGGTGGGCTATAACGCATGGTTTTGAGGGTGGGCCCAAGTTCAGGCGTGTTGTGGGGCAAAAAATCAATCGGCGCATGCCAGGGAGGTGGGGGATCGTACCAGTGTGGTGCATTTTAATTTTTGTGGCTATTTCGGAAGATAAACGGGTAAAACGGTGCGAACGGGGTATTTTTGGGCAAAATTGGTATGCTATAGCCCACGGTTTTGGGGGTTGGCCCAGGGATCGGGCGTGTTGTGGGCCAAAAATCGATTGGGGAATACCAGGGAGGTGGGGATCATTCCAGTGTGGTACGCTTAATTTTTTGTTGCCATTTGGGTGGACAAACAGACAAAATAGCACGAATGGAGCATTTTCGGGCCAAATCGGTGTGATATAGCCCACAATTTTGGGGGTGGGTTTGGGGTTCGGGTGTACTGTAGTCCAAAAATCAACCGAGGCATGCTAGGGAGGTTAGGGATCATCCCAGTGTGGTCCATTTAATTTTTCGTGGTCATTTGGGTGGATAAACGGGCAAAACGGTGCGAACAGGGGGTTTTCGAGCCACATTGTTATGCTCAAGCCCACGGTTTTAGGGGTGAGCCCAGGGTTCGAGCATGCTGTGGGTCAAAAATCAACCGGGGCATGCTAGAGAGGTTGGGGATCATCCTAGTGTGGTCTGTTTATTTTTTATGTCTATTTGGTTGGATAAACGGGCGGACAGGGTCTTTTCGGGCGAAATTGGTGTGCTATAACCCATGGTTTTGGGGTTGGGCCCGGGGTTCAAGCGTACTGTAGGCCAAAAATTGATCAAGGCGTGCCAAGATGGTTTAGTATTTTCCCATTGTGGTTCGTTTATTTTATCGTGGCTATTTGGTTGAACAAACTGGCGAATGGGCACAAACGGGGCATTTTCGGGCCGAATCGATATGTTATTGCCTACAATTTTTGTTGTGGACCCGGTATCCGAGCGTGCTGTGGGCCAAAAATCTACCGTGGCATGCTAGGGACATTGAGGTTCATCCCAGTGTGGCTCTTTTAATTTTTTGTGGCAATTTCGGTGGACAAATAGGCGAAACAACGCGAACGGGACATTTTTGGGCCAAATTGATGTGCTATTAACCACGGTTTCGGGGATGGGCTCGGGGTCTGGGGTGTTGTGAATCGAAAATTAACCGAGGTACGTCAGGGAGGTTTGGGATCATTCCAGTGTGATCCATTTAATTTTTGGTGGCCATTGGGTGAACAAATGGGTGAAACATCGAGAACATTGATTTGTCGGGCCAAATCAGTGTGCTATAGCCCATGGTCACGAGGGTGGCCCCGGGGTCCTTGCATAATGTGGATCACAAATTGATCGAGGCACTCCAGAGAGGTTGGGGATCATACCATTTTGGTCAGATTTTTGGTATGGCCCACGATTTTTGGTAGGCTTAGGGTCCAGGCTTGCTGTGCGGCAAAAATTGATCTGGACATGCCAGGGAGGTTGGGGATCATCCTAGTGTAGTTTGTTTAATTTTTTGTGGCCAGTTGGATGTACAAATGGGCAAAACAGCGCGAACGGGGCATTTTCGAACAAAATCGTTGTGCTATAGTTTACTGTTTTGTGGGTGGGCCTGGGGTTTGGGCATGTTGTGGGTCGAAAATCCACCGGGGAATGCTAGGGTGGTTAGGTATGGTCCCAGTATGGTCTGTTTAATTTTTTGTGGCCATTTGGGTGGACAAACAAGTAAAATGGCACGAGCGGTGCATTTTTGGGCCAAATCGGTGTGCTATAGCCCGGAGTTTCATGAATGGGCCAGGGGTTTAGGCGTGCCGTGGACCAAAAATTGATCGGGTCATACTAGGGAGATTGGGGATTGTCCCAGTGTGGTCTGTTTAATTTTTTATGGCCATTTGAGTGGAAAAAGGGCGAAACAGCGCGAAAAGGCCATTTTTAAGCCAAATCGGTGTGCTATAGAACACGATTTTGGGGGTGGGCCCAGTTTCCAGGTGTGCTGTGGGATAAAAATTGATCTGGACGTGCCAGGGAGGTTGTGGATCATCCTAGTGTGGTCCGTTTAGTTTTTTTGTGGCTATTTCTGTGGACAAACAGGCGAAACGACGTAAACGAGGAGTTTTCGGGCCAAATTGGTATGCTATAGCCCATGGTTTTAGGGGAGGGACAAGGGTTCAGGCATTCTGTTGGCTAAAAATCAACCAAGGCATGCCAGGGAGGTTGGGGATCATCCCAGTGTGGTCCGTTTAAATTTTTGTGGCCATTTGGGTAGGCAAACGGACAAACCAGCGCGAATGGGGCATTTTCAGACCAAATCTATGTGCTATTACCCACAGTTTTAGGGTGGGCCCTGGGTCCGGGCGTTTTGTAGCCCAAAAATCGATCAGGGCATTCCAGGGAGGTTAGGGATCATTCCAACATTGTCCATTTAATTTTTTTGGCCATTTGGTTGGACAAAAGGGCAAAAGAGCGCGAACGGGTCATTTTCAAACCAAATTGATGTGCTATAGCACATGGTTACGGGGGTGGGCCTGGGATCTGGGTGTTTTGTGGGCCAAAAATTGATCAGGGTATGCCAGGGAGGTTGGGGATCATCCCAGTGTGGTCTATTTAATTTTTCGTGGTCATTTTGGTGGGCAAACAGGCGAAAAGGCGCGAGCAGTTTATTTTTGGGCCAAATTTGTGAGCTATAACCCACTGTTTATAGGTTGGACCCGGGCTTCGGGCCTGCTGTAGGACGAAAATTGATCGAGGCATGCCAGGGAGGTTGAGGATCATCCTAGTTTGGTCCGTTTAATTTTTTGCTGCCATGTGGGTGGACAAAAGGGCGAAACGACGCAAATTGTGCATTTTTGAGCTAAATTATAGTGCTATAGCCCTCAATTTCGCGCGTGAACCCAGACGTGTTGTCGGCCAAAAATTGATCGGGGCATGCCAGGGAGGTTTGGGATCGTCCCAATATGGTCCGTTTAATTTTTCGTGGCCATTTGGGTGGATAAACGAGCGAAACAGTGCAAATGGTGCATTTTCAGGCTAAATTGGTGTACTATAGCCCACGGTTTTTGCAGTGGGCCACAAGGTCTGGGCGAACTGTGGTCCAAAACTCTTTCGGGGCATGCTAGGGGGGTTGGGGATTGTCCCTGTATGGTTTGTTTTATTTTTCGTAGCCATTTGGGTGGCCAAACGGAAAAACCGGCATGAACGGAATATTTTTGGGACAAATCGGTTTGCTATAGCCCACGATTTTAGGGTGCGCCCGGGGTTCGGGTGTGCTATGGGCCAAAAATCAGTTGGAGCATACCAGGGAGGTTGGGGATTGTCCTAGTGTAGTCGGTTTAATTTTTTGAGGCCATTTGGGTGGACAAACACTAAAATAGGCACGAACGGGCCATTTTCAGGCCAACTAAATGTGCTATGGCTCACGATTTCAGGGGTGGGCCTACGGTCCGGGTGTGCTGTGTAGCAAAAATTGATTAGGGCATGACAGTGAGGTTGGGGATCGTTTGAGTATGGTCTGTTTAATTCTTCGTGTTCATTTGGGATGATAAACGGGCGATACAGCATGAACGGGGAATTTTTGGGCAAATTGGTGTGATATAGCCCACGGTTTCTTGGGTAGGCCCAGGGTCTAGGCTTGCTGTGGGCCAAAAATTGATCAAAACATGTCAGGGACGTTGAGGATCATCCTAGTGTGGTTTGTTTAATTTTTTGTGGCCAATTGAATGTACAAACGGGCAAAACGACGCGAACGGGGCATTTAAGGACAAAATCATTGTGCTATAGTTCATTGTTTTGTGGGTGGGCCCGGGGTTCGGGCGTGTTGTGGGCTGAAAATCCATTGAGGAATGCTAGGGTGGTTAGGTATTGTCCCAGTGTGGTCCGTTTAATTTTTCGTGGCTATTTGTGAGGACAAACGGGCAAAACGGCGCGAACGGGGCATTTTTAAGCCAAATTGGTGTGCTATAGCCCACAGTTTTGGGGGTGGGCCCAGGGTCTGGGCGTGCTATTTGCCAAAAATTGACCAAGCCATGCCAGGGAGGTTGAGGATCCACCCATTATGGTCCGTTTAATTTTTTGTGGCTATTTGGGTGGGTAAACGGGCGAAACGGCGTGAACGGGGCATTTTTAGGCCAAATCGGTGTGCTGTAGCCTACGATTTTGAGGGTGGGCCGAGAGTCTGGGCGTGCTGTGGGAAAAAAATTGACCAAGGTGTGCTAGGGAGGTTGGGGATTGTCCCAGTGTGGTCTATTTAATTTTTCGTGGTCATTTGGGTGGGCAAACAGGAGAAAAGGCGTGAACGGTTTATTTTCGTGTCAAATTGGTGAGCTATAACCCACAGTTTATAGGGTGGACCCGGGCTTCGGGCCTTCTGTAGAACGAAAATCGATTGGGTCATGCCGGGGAGGTTGGGGATCATCCCAGTCTGGTTCGTGGCTATTTTGGAGGATAAACGAGCAAAGCGCGTGCGAATGGGGCATTTTCGAGCCAAATCTGTGTGCTATAGCCCATAGTTTCAGGGATGGGCCCAGAGTTTGGGGATCACCCTAGTGTGATATGATCGAGGAATGCCAGGGAGATTGGGAATTAGCCCAATGTGATACATTTTATTTTTTGTGGCAATTTGGGTGGACAAACAAGGGAAACGACGCGACAGGACATTTTTGGGCCAAATCAAAGTGATATAGCCCAAGATTTTGGGGGTAGGCCCGGGGTCTGAGGTACTTTACGCCAAAAATCGATCGAGGCGTGTCAGAGAGGTTGGGGATCATTCCAATGTGGTCCATGTAATTTTTTGTGGCCATTTGGGTGGACAAATGGGCAAAACAGCGAGAATGGAGCATATTAGGCCACATCAGTGTGCTATAGCCTATGGTTTTGAGGGTGGGCCTAGAGTTCGGGCGTGTTGTGAGCAAAAAATCGACCGGACATGCCAGGGAGGTTGGGGATCATCCCATTGTGGTTTATTAAATTTTTTGTGGCGATTTGGGTGGACAAAAGAGCAAAACGGCGTGAATGGAGTATTTTCAAGCCAAATCGGTGTGCTATAGACCACGGTTTTAATGGTGAGCCTGAGTTTTTTGAGTGCTATGGGCTGAAAATTGATCGCGGAATGCCACGGTGGTTGGGGATCATCCCAGTATGGTCTGTTTAGTTTTTTTTATGGCCATTTGGGTGGACAAATGGGTGAAAGGGCGCGAATGAGGCATTTTTGGGCCAAATCAGTGTGCTATTGCCCAGGTTTATGGGGTGGGCCGGGGTCCTGGCATGTTGTGGGACAAAAATCAATCAAGGCATGCTAGGGAGGTTGTGGATCATCCCAGTAGAGTCTGTTTAATTTTTTGTGGCCATTTGGGTGGACAAACGATCGAAACAACGCAAATGGGGCATTTTTGGGCCAAATCGGTGAGCTATAGCGCATAGTTTTGGGGGTGGGCCCAGGGTACTGGTTTGCTGTAAAAAAAATCAATCTGGGCATTCCATAGAGGTTGGGAATCGTCCTAATATGGTTTGTTTAATTTTTCGTGGAGATTTGGTTGGACAAATGGGCGAAACGGTGCGAAGGAGGCATTTTTGGGCTAAATCGGTGTGCTATAGCCTATGATTTTGGGGGTGGGCCTTAGGTCTGGGCATGTTGTGGGCCAAAAATTGACCGGGACATGCCAAGGAGTTTGGGAAATGCGCAGTGTGGTCCGTTAATTTTTTGTGGCTATTTGGGTGGACAAACGGGCAAATCGGCGCTAATAGGGTGTTTTCGCGCCAGATCAGTGTGTTATAGCCCACGGTTTTAGGGGGTGGTCCTGGGGTCCGGGCGTGCTGTGGGTCAAATATCAATCGGAGCGTGTTAGATAGGTTGGGATTATCCCACTGTGGTCCATTTACATTTTGTGGCCATTTGGGTGGAACGGTGCAAATGGGGCATTTTCGGGCGAAAATTGGTGTGGTATAGCCCACGGTTTCAGAGGGGGGCCAAGGGTTTTGGCGTGCTGTTAACTAAAAATCAACCGAGGCATGCCAGGGAGGTTGGGGATCATCCCACTGTGGTCCATTTAATTTTTTGTGGCCATTTGGGTGGACAAACAAGTAAAATGGCACGAACGGTGCATTTTTGGTCAAATCGGTGTGCTATAGCCCGGAGTTTCATGAATGGGCCCGGGGTTTAGGCGTGCAGTGGACCAAAAATTGATCGGGTCATACTAGGGTGATTGGGGATTGTCCCAGTGTGGTCTGTTTAATTTTTTATGGCCATTTGAGTGGACAAAAGGGCGAAACAACGCGAAAAGGGCATTTTCAAGCCAAATCGGTGTGCTATAGAACACGATTTTGGGGGTGGGCCCAGGTTGCAGGTGTGCTGTGGGATAAAAATTGATCTGGACATTCCAGGGAGGTTGTGGATCATCCTAGTGTGGTCCGTTTAGGTTTTTTGTGGCTATTTCTGTGGACAAATGGGCGAAACGACGTAAACGAGGAGTTTTCGGGCCAAATTGGTATGCTATAGCCCATGGTTTTAGGGGAGGGACAAGGGTTCAGGCATTCTGTTGGCCAAAAATCAACCAAGTCATGCCAGGGAGGTTGGGGATCATCCCAGTATGGTCCGTTTAAATTTTTGTGGCCATTTGGGTAGGCAAACGGACAAACCAGCGCGAATGGGGCATTTTCAGGCCAAATCTATGTGCTATTACCCACAGTTTTAGGGTGGGCCCTGGGTCCGGGCGTGTTGTAGCCCAAAAATCGATCGGGGCATTCCAGGGAGATTAGGGATCATTCCAACATTGTCCATTTAATTTTTTTGGCCATTTGGTTGGACAAAAGGGCAAAAGAGCGTGAACGGGGCATTTTCAAACCAAATTGATGTGCTATAGCACATGGTTACGGGGGTGGGCCTGGGATCTGGGTGTTTTGTGGGCCAAAAATTGATCAGGGTGTGCCAGGGAGGTTGGGGATCATCCCAGTGGGGTCCGTTTAATTTTTCGTGGCCATTTAGGTGGACAAATGGGCGAAACGGCACAAACGGGACATTTTATGGCCAAATTGGTGTGCCATAGCCCATGATTTTGATGGTGGGCCCAGGATCCGGGTGTGCTGCTAGCCAAAAATCAATCGAGTCATGCCAGGGAGGTTGGATATCATCCTAATGTGGTCTATTTAATTTTTATTGGCTATTTGGGTAGACAAACGAGTGAAATGGTGCGAATGGGTCATTCTTAGGCTAAATCTGTGTGCTATAGCCCACGATTTTCGGGGTGGGCCAAAAATTAACTAGGGCGTGCCAGGGAGGTTGGGGATTGTCCTAATCTGATTCGTTTAATTTTTTCTGGCCATTTGGGTGGACAAATGGGCAAAATGGTGGAAACAAGGCATTGTCGTGCTAAATTAGTGTTCAATAGCCCATGATTTTGAGGGTGGGCCCAGGGTCCGGGTGTGCTGTGGGCTAAAAATTGATCGATCATGCTAGAGAGGTTGGGATCATCCTAGTATGGTTCATTTAATTTTTTATGGCCATTTGGGTGGACAAATGAGCGAAACAGCGTGAATAAGGTATTTTTGAGCTAAAACATAGTTCTATAGCCCGTGGTTTTAGGGGTCGGCCCAGGGTCCGGGCGTGCTGTGCTATGAAAATCGTTCGGGGCATTCCAGGGAGGTTGGGGATCATCTCAGTGTGGTCCGTTTAATTTTTTTGTAGCCATTTGGGTAGACAAATGGGCAAAACAGCGTGAACGGTTCATTTTCGGGCCAAATCAGGATGCTGTAGCCCACAATTTTGAGGGTGGGACTAAGGTCCGGGCATGCAGTGGGACAAAAATTGATCGAGGCATGCCAGGGAGGTTGGGAATCATTTTAGTGTGGTATTTTAATTTTTTGTATACAATTGGGAGGATAAATGGGCAAAACGCCATGAATGGAGCATTTTCAGGCGAAATCAGTGTGCTATAGCCCACAATTTTAGGGTTGGGCACATGGTCCGGGCGTGCTGTGGATTGAAAATCAACCGAGTCATGCCAGGGAGGTTGCAGATCATCCCAGTGTTGTCCGTTTAATTTTTCATGACTATTTGGGTGGACAAATGGGCGAAATGGCGCGAATAGGACATTTCTGAGCCAATTCGGTGTGCTATAGCCCATGATTTAGGGGGTGGGCCCGGGGTCCGAGCGTGCTGTGGGATGAATTTTTTGATATTTGTTTAATTTGTCGTGGCTATTTGGGTGGACAAACGGCACGAATGGGGTATTTTAGGGTAACATCGATGTGTTATAGCCCATGATTTCAGGGTGGGCCCAGGGTTTAGGCATCCTATGAGTTTAAAATGACCGGGGCATGCCAGAGAGGTTAGGGATCATCCTAGTATTTTATATTTATTTTTATGTGGATATTTGGGAGGGTAAACGTGCCAAACAGTGTGAACGAAGCATTTTGGGGCCAAATCAGTGTACTATAACCCACGGCTTCGGGGGTGGGCCAGTAGTCCGAGTGTGTTGTGGGTCAAAAATTGATTGGAGTAGTCCATGGAGGTTAGTGATTGTCCTAGTGTGGTCCGTTTAATTTTTGGTGGCCATTTGGGTGGACAAATGAGCAAAGCGGCACGATCAGAGCATTTTCGGGGCAAATCGGTGTGCTATAGCCCACAGTTTCAAGGGTGGATCTGGGGTCCGATCGTGTTGTGGTCCAAAACTCGACCGGGGCATGCCAGGGAGGTATGGGATCATCCCAGTTTAGTCCGTTTAATTTTTCATGGCCATGTGGGTGGACAAACGGGTGAAACGGTGCAAACGGGACGTTTCAGGCCATATCGATGTGCTATAGCCAACAGTTTTGGGGGTGGCCCCAGTATATGAGCATTTTGTAGGCTAAAAATTGACCGAGGCGTGTCAGGAAGGTTGGGGATCATCCCAGTATGGTCCGTTTAATTTTTCGTGGCCATTTGGATGGACAAACGAGCGAAATGTCACGAATGGGGTATTTTTTAAACTAATCAGTGTGCTATAGCCCACGGTTTTGGGGGTGGGCCTAGGCTCTGGGCGTGTTGTGGGCTGAAAATCAATTGGCGTGTGCCAGGGATGTTGGGGATCATCCCTGTATTATCCGATTAATTTTTTATGAATATTTGGGTGGATGAATGGATGAAACAACGTGAATAGGGCATTTTCAGGTTAAATCAGTGTGCTATAACCCATAATTTTGGGGGTGGGCTCGGAGTCCGATCGTGTTGTGGGCTAAAAGTCGACCGTGGTGTGCCAGGAAGGTTGGGGATCGTCCTAGTGTGGTCCATTTAATTTTATGTAGCCATTTGGGTGGACAAACAGGCGAAGCGGTGCGACCGAGGTATTTTCAGGCCAAACCGATGTTCTATAACCCATAGTTTTGAGGCTGGACCTGGGGTCCGGGCGTTCTGTGGACCAAAACATGATCGGGGCATGCCACGGAGGTGGGGCATCATTCCAGTTTGGTCCGTTTAATTTTTCGTGGCCATTTTGGTGGATAAATGGACAAAACGGCATTAATGGGGCATTTTTTAGCCAAATTGGTGAGCTACAATCCACGATTTCGGGGGTGGACCCAAGGTCCGGGCTTGCTGTGGTTCAAAAATTGACCGAAGCATGCTAGGGAGGTAGGGGATCATGTCAGTATGGTCCGTTTAATTTTTCTTTGCCATTTGGGTGGACAAACGGGTGAAACGGCATGAACGAGGCATTTTTGGGCCAAATCGATGTTATATAGCCCACGGTTTCAGTGGTGGGACCAGTGTTCGAGCGTGCTATGGGCTAAAAATCGATCGGACATGTCAAGAAAGTTGGGGATCATTCCAGTGTGGTCCTTTTAATTTGTTATGTCTATTCGGTTGGACAAATGGGTCAACACAGTGCGAATAGAGCATTTTTGGGTCAAATCAGTGTGCTATAGCTCATGATTTTAGGGAGGGCCCGAGTTACTGGCGTGATGTGGGCCAAAAATTGATCGGGGAGTGCCAGGGAGGTTGGGGATCATCCCTGTATGGTCTGTTTAATCTTTCATAGCCATTTTCATGGACAAACGGGCGAAACAGTACGAACGAGCATTTTTGGGCCAAATCGATGTGCTATAGCCTACGGTTTCGGGGGTGGGCCTGGGTTCGAGCTTGCTTTGGGTCAAAAAAATACCGGGGTATGTCAGAGAATTTGGAGATTATCCCAGAGTGGTTCATTTAAATTTTTGTGGCCATTTACGTGGACAAACGGGTGAAACTACTCGAACAAGTCTTTTTTGAGCTAAATTTGTGTGTTATAGCCCACGATTTTAGGGTTGGGCCTGGGGTCCAAGCGCGCTGTGGGCCAAAAATTAATAGAGGTATGTCAGGAAGGTTGGGGATCCTCCCAAGGTGGTCCGTTTAATTTTTTGAGGCCATTTAGGTGGAAAAACATCCAAAACGGCATGGACGAGGCATTTTCGGTCCAGATCGATGTGCTATAGCCCACGATATCAGGGTGTGCCAGGGAGGTTGGGGATCATCTTAGCGTGCTCCGTTTAATTTTTCGTAGCCATATAGGTGGACAAACTGGTAAAAGAGCACGAACGGGGCATTTTCAAGCCAAACTGGTATGCTATAGCCCACGATTTTGAGGGTGGGCCAGGGGTCCGAGCGTGCTGAAGATGGAAAATCGACCGAGAGTGCCATAGAGGTTGGGTACATCTCAGTGTGGTCCGGTTAACTTTTCATGACCATTTTAGTGGACAAACGAGCGAAACGGCGTAAATAGGGCATTATCGGGCCTAATCGATGAGCTATAGCCCACGATTTAGGGGTGGGCCCGGGGTCCGGGTATGTTTGGGGATCATCCCAGTGTGGCCCGTTTAATTTTTTGTGGCCATTTGGGTGGACAAACTGGCAAAATGCTGCAAATAAAGCATTTTCGAGCTAAAATGGTGTGCTATAGCATATGGGTTCGGGGGTGGGCCCGTGGTTTGAGCGTTTTGTGGGTCAAAAATCAATCGGGATGTTCCAGGGAGGTTGGGGATGTCGTAGTGTAGTCTGTTTAATTTTTCATGGCCATTTGGGTGGACAAACGGGCAAAACAGCGCGAACGAGGCATTTTTGGGCCAAATCGATGTGCTATAGCCAACGGTTTTAGGGATGGGACCGGGGTCCTGGCGTGCTGTTGTCCAAATATTGATTGGGACATGCCAGGTAGGTTGAGAATCATCCCAATGTGGTTAGTTTAATTTTTCGTGGCTATTTGGATGGACAAATGGGCGAAATAGCGCGAATGGGACACTTTCGTGCTAAATCGGTGTGCTATAGCCCACGATTTTAGGGGTGGGCCTGGGTTTCGAGCGTGGTGTGGGCCGAAAATTGATCTAGACGTGTTGGGGAGGTTGGGAATCGTTCTAGTGTGGTCCGTTTAATTTTTTTAGGCCGTTTGGGTTGATAAACGGACTAAACAGTGTGAACGGGGCATTTTTGGTCAAAATGGTTGTGCTATAGCCCACGATTTTAGCGGTGCGCCCGGGGTTCGAGCATCCTGTGGGTTAAAAATTGACCAGGGCGTAGGGAGGTTGGGGATCGTTCCAGCGTGGTCTGTTTAATTTTTCGTGTCTATTTTGGTGGACAAACGGGTGAAATGGCACAAAAGAGGTATTTTCAGGTCAAATCGATGTTCTATAGCCCATGGTTTTAGGGGTGGCCCCGAGGTTCGGGTGAGCTGTGAGCAAAAATCAACCAGGGCATGCCAGGGAGATTGGGGATCATCCCAGTGTTGTCCGTTTATTTTTTTCGTGGCTATTTGGGTGGACAAACAGGCTAAATGGCGCGAACGAGGCATTTCTAGGCCAAATCGATGCGCTATATCCCACGGTTTTGGGGTTGGGACCCCAGGGAAGTGGGGAACGTCCCAGTGTGGTACATTTAATTTTTTGTGGCCATTTGGGTGGACAAAAGGATGAAACAGCGCGAACGGGGCATTTTTGGGCCAAATTGGTGTGCTATAGTCCACGATTTTGGGGTTGGGACCTGATGTTAGGGCATAATGTCAACAAAAAATCAATCGGGGTATGCCAGGGAGGTTGGGGATTATCCAAGTATGGTCCATTTAATTTTTCGTGTCCATTTGGGTAGACAAACGTGCGAAACAGCACGAACGAGGCATTTTAGCCTAATTAGTGTGCTATAGCCCACTGTTTTGGGTTGGGCTAAATCCGTGTGCTATAACCCATGGTTTCGGGGGTGGGCCCGGGGTTCGGGTGTGCTTTGGGAAAAAAATTGATCGGGGCATAATAGGGAAGATGGGGATCATCCCAGTTTGGTTCGTTTAAGTTTTTGTGGCCATTTGGGGTGGCCAACAGGCGAAACGATGCGAACGTAGCATTTTTTTGCCAAATCGGTTGCTATAGCCCACGATTTTGGGGGTGTGCCCAGACTCTGGGCCAAAATTCGATTGGGGCAAGCCAGGGAGGTTTGGGATCATTCCGGTGTAGTCCGTTTAATTTTTTGTGGTGATTTTCTTGGACAAACGAGCAAAACGATGCGAATTAGGAATTTTCAAGTCAAATCGGGGTGCTATAGCCCACGATTCAGGGGTGGTCCCGGGGTATGAAAGTGCTATGGGCCGAAAATTAATCGAGAAATGCCAGGGATATTGAGGATCATCCCAGTGTGGTACGTTTAATTTTACGTGGCCATTTGGGTGGACAAAAGGGCGAAACGGCGCGAATGAGGCATTTTAGGGCCAGATCAGTGTGCTATAGCCCATGATTTCATGGGTGGGCCCGGAGTCCAGGCATGCTGTATGCGGAAAATCGACCGAGGCGTGGTGGGGAGTTTGGGGATCATCCCAGTGTGGTCCGTTTAATTTTTTGTGGCCATTTATGTAGACAAACGGACGAAACGACGCAACCGAGGAGTTTTCGGGCTAAATTGGTGTGCTATAGCCCATGGTTTTAGGGGAGAGACAAGGGTTCAGGCGTTCTGTTGGCCAAAAATCAACCGGGGCATGCCAGGGAGGTTGGGGATCATCCCGGTATGGTCCGTTTAAATTTTTGTGTCTATTTGGGTAGGCAAAAGGACAAACCAACGCGAATGGGGCATTTTCAGGCCAAATCTATGTGCTATTACCCATGGTTTTTGGGGTGGGCCCGGGGTCCGAGCGTATTATAGCCCAAAAATCGAACGGGGTGTGCCAGGGAGGCTAGGGATCGTTCCAACGTTGTCCATTTAATTTTTTGTGGCCATTTGGGTGGACAAAAGGGCAAAAGAGCACGAACGGAGCATTTTCAAGCCAAATCAAACTGCTATAGCACATGGTTACGGGGGTGGGCCCAGGATCCGGGTGTATTGTGGGCTAAAAATTGATCAGGGCGTGCCAGGGAGGTTGGGGATCTTCCTAGTGCGGTCCGTTTAATTTTTCGTGGCCATTTAGGTTGACAAACGAGCAAAATGGCACAAACGGGGCATTTTATGGCCAAATTGGTGTTCCATAGCCCACGATTTTTAGGGTGGGCCCAGGGTCCGGGCGTGCTGCTAGCCGGAAATCGATCGAGGCATGCCAGGGAGGGTGGAGATCATCCTAATATGGTCCATTTAATTTTTTGTGGTTATTTGGGTAGACAAACGGGTGAAACGGTACGAACGAGTCATTTTTAGGCTAAATCTGTGTGCTATAGCCCATATTTTTGGGGTGGTCCCGGAGTTCGAGTGTGTTGTAGGCCAAAAACTAACCAGGGCATGCCAGGGAGGCTGGGGATTGTCCTAGTCTAGTCTTTTTAATTTTTTCTAGCTATTTGTGTGGAGAAATGGCCAAAACGGCGGGAACAAGGCATTTTCGTGCTAAATCGGTGTTCAATAGCCCACGATTTTGAGGGTGGGCCCTGGGTCCAGGTGTGCTATGGGCCAAAAATTGATCGATCATGCTAGGGAGGTTGGGATCATCTCAGTATGGTTCGTTTAACTTTTTTTATGGCCATTTGGGTGGACAAATGAGTGAAACGACGCGAATAGGGTATTTTTAAGCTAAATCATGGTGCTATAGCCTGTGGTTTTAGGGGTTGGCCCAGGGTTCGGGCGTGCTGTGCTGTGAAAATTGTTTGAGGCCTGCCAGGGAGGTTGGGGATCATCTCAGTATGGTCCGTTTATTTTTTTGTGGCCATTTGGGCTGACAAACGGGCAAAACAGCGTGATCAGTTCATTTTGGGGCCAAATCAGGATGCTGTAGCCCACGATTTTGAGGGTGGGACTGAGGTCCGGGCATGCAGTGGGCCAAAAATTGATCGAGTTATGCTAGGGAGGTTGGGAATCAGTTTAGTATGTTATTTTAATTTTTTGTAGCCAATTGGGAGGATAAATGGACGAAACGACACAAAAGGAGCATTTTCGGGTGAAATCAGTGTGCTATATAGCCCATAATTTTAGGGTGGGCACGTGCTCCAGGCGTGCTGTGGATTGAAAATCAACTGAGGTATGCCAGGGAGGTTGCGGATCATCCCAATGTGGTCCGTTTAATTTTTCATGGCTATTTGGGTGGATAAATGGGAGAAATGGCACGAATAGGACAAACGGGGCATGACATGGAGGTTGGGGATCATTCCAGTGTGGTCCGTTTAATTTTTTGTGTCTATTTAGGTGGGCAAACGGGCGAAACAGAGTGAACGGGGCATTTTTAAGCCAAATCAAGGTGCTATAACCAACGGTTTTGGGGTGGGACCGGGGAACGGGCGTGCAGTGGGACAAAATTGATCGGGGCGTACCAGAGATGTTGTGGATCATCCCAATATGATCTTCTTAATTTTTTGTGGCCATTTGGGAGGACAAACAGGTGAAATAACGCAAATAGAGCATTTTCAGGCTAAATCGGTGTGCTATAGCCCACGGTTTTGGGGGTGGGATTGGGGTCGGGGCATGCTGTGGATCAAAAATCGATCGAGACATGTCAGGACGTTTGGGGATCATCCCAATGTGGTCGGTTTAATTTTTCGTGGCCATTTGGGTGGACAAACGAGCAAAATAGTGCGAACGGGGAATATTTGGGCCAGATCGGGGTGCTATAGCCCGCAGTTTTAGGGGTGGGCTCTGGGTTCAAGCATGATGTGGGCCAAAAAATGATCGAGGCATTCCAGGGAGGTTGGAGATCGTCCCAGAGTAGTCCGTTTAATTTTTCGTGGCCATTTGGATTTACAAACGAGCGAAACGGCGTGAACGGGGCATTTTCGAGCCAAATCGGGGTGCTATTGCCCACGGTTTCAGGGGTGGTACTAGGGTACGGGAGTGTTGTAGGCCAAAAATTGACCGGGGCATGCCAAGGATGTTGGGGATCATCCCAGTGTGGTACTTTTAATTTTTCATGGGAATTTGGGTGGACGAAAGGGCAAAACGGCGTGAACGGAGCATTTTCGGGCCAAATCGTTATGCTATAACCAATGGTTTTGGGGGTTGTCCCGGGATTAGGGCGTGCTGTCGGTCGAAAATCGACCGGGGCATGCCTGGGAGGTTGGGGATTGTCCCAATATGGTTTGTTTAATTTTTCGTGGTCATTTGGCTAGACAAACGTGCGAAACAGCGCGAATAGGGCATTTTTAGGCTTAATTGGTGTGCTATAACCCACGGTTTTGGTTCAAGCCAAATCGGTATGCTATAACCCATGGTTTCAGTGGTGGACTCGGACTCCGGGTGCACTTTGGGCAAAAAATCTACCGGAGCATGCCAGGGAAACTGGGGATCGTCCCAGTTTAGTTCATTTAATTTTTTGTGGCCATTTGAGTGGACAAATGGGCGAAACGGTATGAACGGATCATTTTTGGGTCAAATCGATTGCTATAGCGCATGTTTTGGGGTGGTCCCGGAGTCCGGGCGTACCACACTAGCCATTTGGGTGGACAACCAAGAAATACTACACGAACTGGGCATTTTCAGGCTAATTCGGTGTGCTATACCCACGGTTTTGATGGTGGGCTCGGGGTTTGGGCGTGCTGTGGGCCAAAAATTGATTCAGGCATGCCAGAAAGGTTGGGGATTGTTTGTTTAATTTTTTGTGGCTATTTAGGAGGGCAAATGGGCAAAATGGCGTGATCGGGGTACTCTCAAACCAAATCTGTGTGCAATAGCCCACAGTTTCAAAGGAGGGCCCGGGGTTCAGGTATTCTGTGAGCCAAAAATCGATCGATGCATTCCAGGGATGTTAGGGATCATCCCAGTGAGGTGCATTTAACTTTTCGTGTCCATTTGGGTGGATAAACGGGTAAAACGACGTGAACGGGGCAGTTTTTAGTCGAATCGATGTGCTATAGTCTACGGTTTTGTGAGTAAGCCCGGGGTCCAGGCGTGCAGTAGGCCAAAAATTGACCGGGGCATGCCAGGGATGTTGGGGATTATTCTAGTGTGGTCCATTTAATTTTTCGTGGCCATTTGGGTGGACAAACAAGCAAAACAAAGCGAATCGGGTATTTTTGGGCTAAATCAGTGTGCTATCGCCTTTGGTTTCGGGGGCGGGCCTGGGGTCGGGCGTTCTATGGGCCAAAAATCAATCGGGGTGTGCCAGAGTGGTTGGGGTTCATCCCAGTATGGTTCGTTTAATTTTTCGTGTCCATTTGGGAGGACAAATAGGCAAAACGGTGCAAACGGGCCATTTTAGAGCCAAATCGTTCTGCTATAGCCCATTGTTTTGGGGGAGGGCCTGGGGTTCCGGCGTGCTGTGGGCCAAAAATTGATTGCGGCATGCCAGGGAGGTTAGGGATCATCCCAATATGGTCCGTTTAATTTTTCATGGCCATTTGAGAAGTCAAACGGGCGAAACGGTGCCAATGAGGATTTTTTAGGCCAAATCGGTGTGCTATATAGCCCACAATTTTGGGGGAGCCCGGAGTTTAGGCGTGCTATGGGCCAAAAATCAACTGGGGCATGCCTGAGAAGTTGGGGATTGTCCCAGTTTGATCCATTTAATTATTTATCGCCATATGGATGGACAAAAGGGCAAAACAATGGGAACAAGGTATTTTTGATCCAAATCGGTGTGCTATAGCCCATGGTTTTGGGGTGGGCCTAAGGTCCGAGCGTGCTGTGGGCCAAAAATCAATCGAGACATGCCAGGAAGGTAGGGTATCATCCCAATATGGTTCACTTAATTTTTCGTGTCCAATTGGGTGGACAAACAGGCGAAACGGCATGAGCAGGGCATTTTTGAGCCAAATCAGTGTGCAATAGCCCATGGTTTTAGGGGTGGTCCCAGGGTCCGAGCGTGCAATAGGCTGAAAATAGACCGAGGCGTGACATGGAGGTTGGGGATCATCCCAGTGTGGTCCATTTAATTTTTCGTGGCTATTTAGGTGGACAAACGGGCGAAACAGAGCGAACAGGGCATTTTTGAGCCAAATCGAGGTTCTATAGCCAACGGTTTTGGGGTGGGACCGGGGAACGGGCGTGCAGTGGGACGAAAATTGATCGGGGCATGCCATGGAGGTTGGGGATCGCCCCAGTATGGTCCTCTTAATTTTTTGTGGCCATTTGGGAGGACAAACGGGCGAAATGACGCGAATAGAGCATTTTCGGGCTAAATCGATGTGCTATAGCCCACAGTTTTAGGGGTGGGCTCGGGGTCAGGGCATACTATGGATCAAAAATCAATCGAGGCATGTCATGGAGGTTGGGGATCCTCCCAGTGTGGTCTGTTTAATTATTCATGGCCATTTGGGTGGACAAACAAGCATAACAGCGCGTACGGGGAATTTTTGGGCCAGATCTAGGTGTTGTTGCCCACGATTTCAGGGGTGGGCCCGGGGTTCGAGCATTCTGTGGGCCAAAAATTGATCGAGGCATGCCAAGAGGTTGGAGATCATCCAAGAGTAGTCTGTTTAATTTTTAATGGCCATTTAGGTTTACAAACGAGCGAAATGGCGTTAACGGGGCATTTTTGGGCCAAATTGGGGTGCTATAGCCCAAAGTTTTTGGGGTGGTACCAGGGTACGGGAGTGTTGTTGGCCAAAAATCGATTGGGGCATGCCAAGGATATTGGGGATAATCCTAGTGTGGTACATTTAATTTTTTGTGGGAATTTGGGTGGACAAATGGGCAGAACGGTGCGAATGGAGCATTTTTTTTTCCAATTTGGTGTGCAATAAACAAAAGTTTTTGGGGGTTGGCCTAGGGTCCGGGCATGATGTGGACCAAAAATCTACCGGGGCATGCTAGGGAGGTTTTGGATCATCCCAGTATGGTCCGTTGAATTTTTTGTGGCTATTTGGGTAGATGAACAGGTGCAAACGGGGCATTTTCAGGCTAAATCGGTGTGCTATAGCCTTCTATTATGAAGGTGGGCCCACCGTTTGGGTGTGCTGTGGGTCGAAAATCGATCGGTGCATGCCAGGGAGATTGGGGATCGTCCCACTGCGGTATATTTAATTTTTCGTGGCCATTTAGGTGGACAAACGGGAGAAACGGCGCAAAAGGGGAGTTTTAGGGCCAAATCAGATTTATAGCCCACAATTTTAGGGGTGGGCCTAGCGTTAGGGCGTGTTGTAGGCCAAAAATCGACTGGGGATTGTCAGGCAGATTGGGGATCGGCTTGTTATAGTCCGTATATTTTATTTGTGGCCATTTAGGTGGACAAACGGGCAAAACGGCGTGAATGGGGCATTTTTGGGCCAAATCATTATGCTATAGCCCACAGTTTTGGAGGTGGGCTTGGGGTCCTAGCGTGATATGGGCCAAAAATTGATCGAGTCTTGACAGAGAGGTTGGGGTTCGTCTCAGTGTGTTCAATTTTATTCTTTGGGGATATTTGGGTGCATAAACGGGCAAACCAGCGCGAATGGCGCATTTTCGGCCCAAATTGAAGTGCAATTTCCTACGATTATGGGAATGGGCCAAGGGTCCGAGCGTGCTATGGGTCATAAATCGATCTGGGTATGCCAGGGAGGTTAGGGAACGTCCCAGTGTGGTCTGTTTAATTTTTTGTGGCCGTTTTGGTGGACAAACAGGCAAAACGGTGTGAACGGGGCATCTTTGGGCTAAGTCGATGTGCTATAGCCCATGGTTTCAGGAGTGGTCTGGGGGTCCGAGCATGCTGTAAGCTAAAAGTTGACTGATACATTCCAGGGAGGTTGGGGATCATCCCAGTATGGTTCGTTTAATTTTTCGTGGTTATTTGGATAGCCAAATGGGTAAACCAGCGCGAATGGGGTGATTTTGGGCCTAATTGGTGTGCTATCCACCGAGGTGTGACAGGGAGGTTGGGGATCATCCTAGTGTGGTCCGTTTAATTTTTTGTGGCAATTTGGTGGACAAGCGGGCGAAGCGACGGGAATGGGCCATTTTTGGGCCAAATTAGTGTGCTATTGCCCACTGTTTTTGGGGTAGGCCCCGGGTTAGATTGTGCTGTGGGCCAAAAATTGATCGGGGTATTCCAGGAAGATTGGGGATCATTCTAATATGGTCCATTTAATATTTCGTAGCTATTTGGGTGGACAAATGGGTGAAACAATGCGATGGGGTATCTTTGGGCCAAATTGGTGTGCTATAGCCCACGGTTTTGGGAGTGGGCCTAGAATCCGGGTGTGTTGTCGGCCGAAAATTGACCGAGGTGTGTCAAGAAGGTTCCGGATCGTTCCATCATAGACCGTTTAATTTTTCATGGCCATTTGGGTAGACAAACGTGCGAAACAGAATGAACGGGGAATTTTCAGGCCTAATCAGTGTGCTTTACTATAGCCCATGGTTTTGGGTGTGGGCTCGGGGTCCGGACGTGTTGTGGACCAAAAATCGACTGAGGCATACAAAGGGGGTTGGGGATCGTCCCTGTGTGGTCTGTTTAATTTTTTGTGGCTATTTGGGTAGACAAACGAGCAAAACATTGCGAATGGGGTATTTTTTTTGCCTAATCGGTGTGTTATAGCCCACAGTTTTAGGGGTGGGTTCGGGGTTTGGGCGTGCTGTTGGCTGTAAATAAATCAGGGTGTTCCAGGGAGATTGGGGATTATCCCAGTATGATATATTTAATTCTTCGTGGCCATTTGGGTGGACAAATGGGAGAAACGGTATGAACGGGGTATTTCGAGCCAAATTGGTGTGCTATTGCCCACGGTTTCTGGGCTGGGCCCGGGGTTTGGGCGTGCCGTGGGCTAAAAATTTTCGAGCCAAATTGGTTTTCAATAAACTATGTTTTGGGGGGTGGGCCTAGGGTCCGGGCGTGTTATGGGCCAAAAATCAACTGAGGCATGCCAGGGTAGTTGGGGATCATCCCAGTATGGTCTTTTTAATTTTTCGTGGCTATTTGGGTAGACAAATGGGACTAACGGAGTGAACAGAGCATTTTCAAGCTAAATTGGTGTGCTATATAGCCCACAATTTTGGGGTGGGCTCGGGGTTCGAGTGTGGTGTGGGATGAAAATAGACCATGGCGTGCTAGGGAGGTTTGGGATCATCCCAGTGTGGTCCGTTTAATTTTTTTGGTCCATTTGGGTGGATAAACAGGAAAAACAGCATGAATAGGACATTTTTGAGCTGAATCGGTGTTCCATAGCCCATGATTTTTGGGGTGAGCTTGGGGTCCGGGCGTGCTGTGTGCCAAAAATTGACCAAGAAATGCCAAGGAGGTTGGAAATAGTTCCCTTATTGTTTGTTTAATTTTTCGTGGCCATTTGGGTGGACAAACGAGTGAAACAACGTGAACGGGGTATTTTCATGCAAAATCGGTGTGCTAAAGCCTACGGTTTTGGGGTGGGCCCGGGGTCCGGGCGTGCTGCATGTCAAAAATTGATCGGGGCATGCCAGTGTGATTGGGGATCATCCAGTGTGGTCCGTTTAAATTTTTTTGGCCATTTGGATGGACAAACGGACGAAGTGGCGGGAACGAGGCATTTTCGAGCCAAATTAGTGTGCTATAACCCATGGTTTCTGGGGAAGAACCAGGATTCGGGTGTGCTGTAGGCTGAAAATCAACCGGGGCATACCAGGGAGGATAGGGATCATCCAAGTATGGTCTGTTTAATTTTTCGTGGCCATTTGGATGGACAAACGGGAGAAATGGTGCGAACGGGACATTTTTGGGCCAAATCAATATGCTATAGACCACTGTTTCAGGGGTGGACCCGGGGTTCGGGCATACTGTGGGCCATAAATCGACTGGTCCATTTAATTTTTCGTGGCCATTTGGGTGTACAAACAGGCGAAACAGTGCGAACGGGGCATTTTCGGGATAAATCGGTGTGCATAGCATACGATTTCTAGGGAAGGACCAGTGTCCAAGCATGGTGTGGTCTAAAAATTGACCGAGCAGGCCAGGGTGGTTAGGTATCATCCCAGTGTGGTCTGTTTAAGTTTTCGTGTCTATTTGGGTCGACAAACGGGCAAAATGGCACAAACGGGGCATTTTCAGGCCAAATCGGTGTCATATAGCCTTCTATTTTGGGTGTGGGCCCAGTTTCCAGGCGTGTTGTGGATCCAAGTGTGGTCCATTTAATTTGTTGTGGCCATTTAGGTAGACAAACGGGAGAAACGGCATGAAAGGCACATTTTTGGGCCAAATCGATGTGCTATAGCCCACAGTTTTGGGGGTGGACCCAATGCACAAAAATCGACCGGGCCATGCCAAGGAGATTGGGGATCATCCTAGTATGGTCCTTTTAATTTTTTGTGGCCATTTGGGTGGACAAATAGGCAAAATTGCACGAACGGAGCATTTTCGAGCAAAATTGATGTGCTATAGCCCACAGTTTTGTGGGTGGGCTCGGGTTTTGACTTTTGGGTGTGCTATAGGCCAAAAATCAACTGGGGCATGACTGGGAGGTTGGGGATCATCCTAGTATGGTTAGTTTTAAGTTTCGTGGCCATTAGGGTGGACAAACGGGCAAAACAACACGAATGAGACATTTTTAGACAAATCGATGTGCAATTGCCCATGATTTTTGGGGTGGGCCCGATGTCCAAGCGTTCTATGGGACGAAAATCAATCAGGATATGCCATTAAAGCTCGGGATCATCCCAGTATGGTCTGTTTTATTTTTCGTTTCCATTTAGGTGGACAAATGGATGAAACGGCACAAACAGGGCATTATTAGGCCAAATCGATGGGCTATAGCCCATGGTTTTGAGGGTGGGCTTGGGATCCGAGTATGCTGTGTGTGAAAAATTGATTGAGCCATGCCAGAGAGGTTAGGGATCATCTCAGTGAGGTTCATTTAATTTTTTGTGGCCATTTGGGTGGATAAACGAGCAAAACGGCGCAAATGACGCGTGTTAAGGCCAAATTAGTGTGCTATATCCCACGGTGTTGGAGGTAGACTCGGGGTCCAGCCGTGTTGTGGGCTAAAAATGGGTGAATTGGACCATTTTTACCCAACTTGTTTCTTGGTCTACATGACAAGCAAAGTGTCACTCTTGTTGAATCCCATAACCAAATCCTTTGTACATCTTTCATTGAGTTTTTAATATTTCATTTAAAGGATCCTTGGTTATATTGCAAATATGTGCAACCTTGGCATGTTGAGATGATTTGTTGTGCTAACCCTAACCCTCATGACATGAGGAGTTTGTATTTATTCATTCTATCTTCGATTTTGCAAGGTTTGGATCTGAGGTCAAATCCTTTTCAAGAAAGGGGGGATGATACAGGACAAATGACCATCTTATCTTTTGATGACATCTTTAGAGGCCAACACATAGCGGCTCAAGACTTGGTCACCTTGAGGATATGAGAACATGCATGGAGGACCCATTTTGAGCATGCCATTAAACAAACCTGTGTATGGAAGATTGCGTGGGGGCTTACATTTGATGCCAATTTGAGACTACAAGTTTTGAAGTGTGAGCCCATGGTTTTGGAGTATTGAAGAATCACCCTTCATTAAGTGTATTTTGGGGTTTTCACATGTTAAAGAAACAACCCATGACCTCTCCTTTCATTAAGGGTATTTTGGTCCATTATACTATGTAATAAGCTAGGTTATATATAGTCTTTTATTAGGTCTTTTCTATTTAGTTTTTGAATGATGAATGTATGAAGCACTTGAAAATCATCTCTTAAGAGAATACCACTTTAGTTTAGTCTTAGTTAGGGCTTGGAAAAGTCATCCTTAGTATAGGGCTTGGAAAAGCCAATATTGAGCTTTACTTGGAAACGCTGGATCTTGAGGTGAGTTGATTTCCTTGCTGGTCACCGTAAGAGTGTGGTTTTTACTACTACACTCATTAGGGTTAGTGTTGAAATACACTTGGTTCTTAATCTTGTAATAATCTTGGTCTCACTATATTTTCTTTCATTATTTTGCAAATCCGTGTGTTTTTGTATTTGTCATCTTGTATCCCTCTGTGTTGCTTGTTCTTCTCACATTTTCTGGACTATTTTTGCATCTTAGTGCGCTATTTTGTATTATTTTTGGGTCAATCGGTGTGCTATAGCCCATGGTTTTGGGGGTGGGCCCAGGGTCCGAGCGTGCTGTAGGTTGAAAATCGACCGAGGCATGCTAGGGATTTTGGGGATCATCTTAGTGTGGTCCGTTTAATTTTTTGTGGACATTAGGGTGGACAAATTGACAAAACAGCGTGAATAGGACATTTACGGGCTAAATTAGTTTGCTATAGCCCATGGTTTTGGGGGTGGGCTCGGGCTTCGATGGACCAAAAATCGATTGAGGCATGGTCGAGAGGTTAGGAAATGTCCCATTGTGGTCCGTTTAATTTTTTGTGGCCGTTTGGGTGAACAAACGAGCAAAACGACAAGAACGGGGCATTTTTAGGCCAAATCGATGTGCACTAGCCTACGATTTTGGGGTGGGCTCGGGGTCCGAGGGTGCTATGCACCAAAAATCAACCGGGGCATGCCAAGAAGGTTGGGGATCATCCAAATATAGTCCATTTAAATTTTTGTGGCCATTTGGGAGGATAATCAGGAGAAACGATGCGAACGGGGTATGTTTGGGAAAAATTGATTTGCTATAGCCCATGGTATCGGGGGTGGGCTAAGGGTCCAGGTATGCTGTGGGCCAAAAATTTATCGGGGCATGCCAGGGAGGTTGGGGATCATCCCAATGTGATCCGTTTAATTTTTTATGACCATTTGTTGGACAAACGGACAAAACGACACGTACGGGGTATTTTCGGGCCAAATCGGTGTGCTTTAACCTACGATTTCAGAGGTGGGCCTGAGTTTCGTGCATTTTGTGGGCCAAAAATCAACTGGGGAATGCCAGGGAGGTTGGGGATCATCTCAGTATGGTCCATTTAATTTTTTATGGCTATTTGGATGGATAAACAGGAGAAACAGCGTGAATAGGGCATTTTCGGGCCAAATTGGTGTGTTATATCCAACGGATTCAGGGGTGGGGCTGGGGTTCAGGCATTTGTAGGCCAAAAATTAATCAAGGCATGCCAGGGAGGTTGATGATCGTCCCAGTGTGGTCCGTTTAATTTTTTATGGCCATTTGTATGGACAAACGTGCGAAATGGTGGGAATGGGAGATTTCTACCAAAATTGATATGCTATAGCCCACGGTATTGGGGGTGGTCCATGGTTCAAGCATTCTGTGGGCTAAAAATTACCCGAGGCATGCCAGGGAGGTTGGGTATCATCCAAGTGTGGTTCATTTAATTTTTCGTGGCCATTTGGGTGGACAAACGGGTGAAACGGCACGAATGGGGCATTTTCGAGCCAAATTGGTGTGCTATATTCAATGGTTTCAGGGGTAGGCCCAAGGTACAAGCATGCTGTGAGCCAAAAATTGATCGACGCATGACAGGGACATTGGGGATCATCACCGTGTGGATCGTTTAATTTTTTGAGGCCATTTGGATGGACAATCGGGCGAAATGGCACGACCGGGGCATTTTTGAACCAAATTGATGTGCTATAGCCTATGGTTTTGGGGGTTGGTCGGGCGTGCTGTGGGATGAAAATTGGCCAGGGCGTTCCAAGAAGGTTAGGGATCGTCCCAGTGTGGTCTATTTAATTTTTCGTCTCCATTTGGGTAAACAGCACGAACGGGGCATTTTTGGGCCAAATTGATGTGATATAGCCCACGATTATGGGGGTGCGCCAGGGGTACGGGCATGCTGTAGGCCAAAAATGGACCGGGGCATGCCAAGGAGTTGGGGATCGTCTCAGTGTGGTCCATTTAATTTTTATGGCTATTTGGGTGGACAAACGAGCGAAACGACACATACGAGACATTTTTGGGTTAAATCGGTGTGCAATAGCCTACGATTTTAGGGTTGGGCTTGGGGTACGAGAGTGCTGTAGGTCAAAAATCTATCGGGGCGTGCTAGAGAAGTTTGGGATCGTGCCAGTGTGGTCCATTTAATTTTTTGTTGCCATTTAGGTGGACAAACAGTTGCAACGGAGCGAACAGGGAGTTTTCGGGCCAAATTGGTGTGCTATAGCCCTCAATTTTGGGGGTGGGATCGGGGTATAGGCATGTTGTGCACTAAAAATTGATCGGGGTGTTCCCTAGAGTTTGGGGATCGTCCCAATGTGGTCCTTTTATTTTTTTATGGCCGTTTGGAAGGACAAAAGGGCAAAACGGCGCGAACGGCGTATTTTTGAGTTAAATTGGTTTGCTATAGCTCACGATTTTGGGGGTGGGCCTGGTATTTGGGCGTGATGTGGGCAAAAAATTGATCGGGGTGTGCCAGGGAGTTTGGGGATAGTCCCAGTGTGGTCCGTTTAATTTCTTGTGGCCATTTGGGTGGACAAACAAGCGAAACGGCATGAACAGGGAGTTTTCGTGCCAAAACGGTGTTCTATAGCCCACGGTTTTGGAGGTGGTCTTGGGATCCGGTCCTGATGTGGATCAAAAATTTATTGGGATATGCCAAGGAGGTTGAGGATCATCCCAGTGTCGTCCGCTTAATTTTTTATGGCCATTTGGGGGGATAAATGGGTGAAACAGTGTGAACGGGGCATTTTTTTAGCTAAATCGATGTGCTATAGCCTACGTTTTTTGTGGTGGGATCGGGGTGTAGGCGTACTGTACTCCACAAATCGATCGGGGCGTTCAAGGGAAGTTGGTGATCATCCTAGTGTGGTCCGTTTAATTTTTCGTGGCCATTTGGATGGACAAAGGAGCGAAACGGCGCAAATGGGGCATTTTCGAGCTAAATCGATGTGCTATAGCCCACGGTTCCAGGGGTGGAGTCGGGTTTTGGGTTTTCTGTGGGTGAAAAATAGATCGAAGTATGCTATGGAGGTTGGGGATCTTCCCAATGTAGTTTATTTAGATTTTTATGGTGTATTTTTGGGACAAATTGGTGTGCCATAGCCCACGGTTTTGGGGGTGGCCTGGGGTTCGTGCGTGTTGTTGGTCGAAAATCGATCGGGGCATGTTAGAGAGGTTGGGGATCATCCCAGTGTGGTCCGTTTAATTTTTCATGGGCATTCGGGTGGACAAACAGGCGAAACAGCACGAACGGGGCATTTTTAGGCTAAATCGGTGTGCTATTTAGCCCCCAGTTTTGGGGGTGGGCTCGGGGTACGGGCGTACTGTGGGCCAAAAATTGATCGAGGCATTCCAGGTTTGTTAAGGATCGTTCAGCGTGGTCCTCTTAATTTTTTGTGGCCATTTAGGTGGACAAACAGGCCAAACGGTGCGAATGGGGCATTTTTGGGTCAAATCGGTATGCTATATCCCATGGTTTCGGGGGTGGACTAGGGGTACAGGCGTGTTGTAGGCTAAAAATCAACCGGGATTTTCTAGGGAGGTTGGGGATCATGCTAGTGTGGTTCGTTTAATTTTTCATGGCCATTTGGGTGGACAATCGGGCGAAAGACGCGAATGGGGCATTTTCGGGCCAAGTCAATGTGCTATAGCCCGCGGTTTCAAGGATCGGCCCGAGTATGCTATTGGCCAAAAATTGACCATAGCATGCCAGGGAAGTAGGGGATCGTCCCAGTATGGTCTATTTAATTTTTCATGGCCATTTGGATGGACAAAAAGGCAAAATAACGCGAACGGAGCATTTTTGGCAAAATCGGTGTGCTATAGCCCACGGTTTTGGGGGAGGGCCCGGGGTTCGGGAGTTCTGTCGACTGAAAATTGAATGGGGCATGCCAAGGATTTTGGGGATCATCCCAGTATGGTCCGTTTAATTTTTTGTGGCCATTAAGGTGGATAAACGGGCGAAGCGGCGCGAATGGGGAATTTTAGGGCCTAATTGGTGTGCAATAGCCCACAATTTTGGGGGTGGGCCTAGGGTCCAAATGTGTTGTGGGCCGAAAATCGACCGGGGTGTGTTAGGGAGGTTGGGGAATGTCTCGGTGTGGTCTGTTTAATTTTTCTTAGACAAACAGGCAAAACGGCATGAACGGGCCATTTTTGGGTAAAAATCGGCGTGCTATAGTCCACGATTTTAGGTTTGGGCCCAGGGTCTGAGCGTGCTGTGTGCCAAAAACTGATCGGGGCATGACAGGGAGTTGGGAATCATCCCAGTGTGGTCCGTTTAAATTTTCATGTCCATTTGGGTGGACAAACAGGCGAATCGGCGCGGACGGGGCATTTTTGGGATAAATCGGTATGCTATGGCCCACGTTTTTGGGGGTGAGCCCAGGGTCTGGGCGTGATGTGGGCTGAAAATTGATCGAGGTTTGCCAGGGAGGTTGGGGATCATCCCAGTATGGTCTTTTTAATTTTTTGTGGTCATTTGGGTATACAAACGGGTGAAACAGCATGAACGGGGTATTTTTAGGACAAATTAGTGTGCCATAGCCCACAGTTTTGGGGGTGGGCCTGGGGTTCATGCGTTATGTGGGCCAAAAATTGATCGGGGCATGCTAGGGAGGTTGGAGATCATCCCAGTGTGGTGCGTTAATTTTTCATGGGCATTTGTGTGGACAAACGGGCGAAACGGTGCGAACGGGGCATTTTTGGGCTAAATTGGTGTGTTATAGCCCCTAGTTTCGGGGGTTGGCTCGGGGTACGGGCGTACTGTGGGCCAAAAATTGATCGGGGCATTCCAGATTTGTTAAGGATCGTTCAGTGTGGTCCGCTTAATTTTTCGTGGCCACTTAGGTGGACAAACGGGCCAAACGGTGCGAATGGGGCATTTTTGGGTCAAATCGGTATGCTATATCCCATGGTTTCGGGGGTGGACTAGGGGTACAGGCGTGCTGTAGGCTAAAAATAGACAGGGATTTTCTAGGGAGGTTGGGGATCATGCCAGTGTGGTTCGTTTAATTTTCCATGACCATTTGGGTGGACAATTGGGCGAAAGACCCGAACGGGGCATTTTCGGGCCAAGTCAATGTGCTATTGTCCACGGTTTCAAGGATGGGCCCGAGTATGCTGTGGGCCAAAAATTCACCGGAGTATGCCAGGGAAGTAGGGGATCGTCCCAGTATGGTCTACTTAATTTTTCGTGGCCATTTGGGTGGACAAAAAGGCAAAATAATGCGAACGGAGCATTTTTGGGAAAAATCGATGTGCTATAGCCCACAGTTTCGGGTGAGGGCCCGGGGTCCGGAAGTTCTGTCGACTGAAAATTGAACGGGGCATACCAAGGATTTTGGGGATCATACCAGTATGGTCCGTTTAATTTTTCGTGGCCATTAGGCTGGATAAACGGGCGAAGCGGTGCGAATGGGGCATTTTAGGGCCTAATTAGTGTGCAATAGCCCACAATTTCGGGGATCATCCTAGTATGGTCCTTTTAATCTTTCGTGGCCATTAGGGTGGATAAACAGCTGAAGCGGCGCGAATGGGGCATTTTACGGCCTAATTAGTGTGCAATAGCCCACAGTTTTGGGGGTGGGCCTGGGGTTCGGATGTGCTGTGGGCCTAAAATCGACCGGGGAGTGCTAGAGATGTTGGGGAATGTCTCGATGTGGTCCATTTAAATTTTCTTGGACATTTGGGTGGATAAACAGGCAAAACAGCACGAACGGGCCATTTTTTGGTAAAATTGGTGTGCTATAACCCACGATTTTGGGTTTGGGCCCAAGGTCTGAGCGTGCTGTGGGCCAAAAACTGATCGGGTCGTACCAGGGAGTTGGGAATCATCCTAGTGTGGTCCCTTTAATTTTCCGTGTCCATTTGGGTGGACAAACGGGTGAATCAGCGTGAAGGGGGCATTTTTGAGATAAATCAGTGTGCTATAGCCCACATTTTTGGGGGTGAGCCCGGGGTCTGGGTGTGCTCTGGGCCGAAAATTGACCGGGGTATGCCAGGGAGGTTGGGGAAAATTCCAATATGGTCTGTTTAACTTTTTGTGGCCATTTGGGTGTACAAACGAGTGAAACAGTACGAACGGGGTATTTTTGGGCAAAATTGGTGTGTTATAGCCTACATTTTCGAGGGTGGGCCCAGGTTTCGGGTTTGTTATTGGCAAAAAATTGACTGGGGAGTGCCAGGGAAGTTGGGGATCATCCTAGTATGGTCCATTTAATTTTTCATGGCCATTTGTGTGGACAAACGAGTGAATTGGCTCAAACGGGTATTTTTGGTCCAAATCAGGGAACTATAGCCCACGATCCTAGGGGTGGGCTCGGGGTCAGGGTGTACTTTGGGCTGAAAATCAGCCAAGGCATGCCAGGGAGGTTGGAGATCGTCCCAGTGTGGTTCGTTTAATTTTTTGTGGACATTTGGGGGGACAAATAGGTGAAACGGTGCGAATCGGGCATTTTTTGGCTAAATTAATGTGCTATAGCCCACAGTTTCGAGGGTAGGCCCGAGGTCTGAGCGTGTTGTTGGCAAAAAATCCACCAGGGCCAACCAGGGTGGTTAGGGATCATTTCAATGTGGTCTATTTAATTTTTTGTGGCAATTTAGGTGGACAAACAGGCGAAACGGTGCGAATGGGGCATTTTTGAGATAAAACAGTGTGCTATAGCAAACGGTTTTTTGGGTTGGCCCAGGGTTCGAGCATGCTGTGGGCCAAAAATTGATCGAAGCTTGCCAGGGAGGTTGGGGATCATCCCGGTGTGCTCCGTTTTATATTTTGTGGCCATTTGGGTGGACAAACGGGTAAAACGGCGCGAATGGGACATTTTTGAGCCAAATCGGTGTGCTATAGCCCCTGATTTTGGGAGTGGGCCCTAGGTCCGAGCGTGCTGTGGGCTGAAAATTTATCGGATCATGCCAAGGAGGTTGGAGATCATCCCAGTATGGTCCCTTTTATTTTTTGTGACAATTTGGGTGGACAAATGGGAGAAACGGTGCGAACAGGGCATTTTTGAGATAAATTGGTGTGCTATAGGCCACGGTTTTAGGGATGGGCCCAAGGTCCTAGCGTGCTGTGGGCCCAAAATTTATCGGGGTATGCCAATGATATTGGGAATAATCCCAGTGTGGTCTGTTTAATTTTTCGTTGCTCTTTGGGTTGACTAATAGGCGAAATGGAACGAACGGGGCATTTTTTAACCAAATTGGTTTGCTATAGCCCATGATTTTGGGGGTATGCCCAAGGTCTGAGCATGTTGTGGGACGAAAATCAATTGGGGCGTGCAAGGGAGTTTGGGGATCATCCCAGTATAGTCCGTTTACTTTTTCGTGGCTATTTGGGTAGACAAATCGGCGAAACAACACGAACGGGGTGCTTTTAGCCGAAAGAAGTGTGCTATAGTCCATGAATTTAGGGGTGGGACCGAGGTTCGGGTGTATTATGGCCGGAAAATTAATTGGGGTGTGTCAGGGATTTCGGAGATCATCCTAGTGTGGTCCATTTAATTTTTCTTGGCCATTTGGGTGGACAAACGGGCGAAACAATCCGAACTGGGAATTTTTAGGCCAAATCGTTGAGCTATAGCCTACGGTTTTGGGGGTGGGCCGAGGGACTAGACGTGTTATGGCTGAAAATCAACCAAGGCGTGCCAATAGGTTGGGGATCATCCCAATGTCGTCCATTTAATTTTTTGTGACCATTTCAGTGGACAAACGGGTGAAACGGCACGAATGGGGCTTTTTTGGGCCAAATGGTGAGCTATACCCCATAGTTTTGGGGGTGGACCTAAGGTCCGGGCGTGTTGTGGGTGGAAAATTGATAGAGGCATGCCAGGGAGGTTGGGGATCGTCCAGTGTGGTTCGATTAACTTGTCGTGTCCATTTACGTGTACAAATGGGCAAAACGGCACAAATGGGCTATTTTTGAGCTAAATCGGTGTGCTATAGCCCAAGTTTTCTGGGGTTAGCCTGGGTTTCTAGCGTGTTGTGGGTTGAAAATCGATTAGGGTGTGCCAAGGAAGTTGGGTATCATCCCAGTGTGGTCCGTTTAACGTTTCTTGGTCATTTGGTTGGACAAAGGGGCAAAACGGTGCGAACGAAGCTTTTTCGGGTCAAATCGGTGTGCTATAGCCCACAATTTTGGGGGAGAGACAGGGGTCTGGGCGTGTTGTGGGACAAATATTTATCAGGACGTGCCAAAGAGGTTGGGGATCATCCCACTGTGGTCCATTTAATTTGTTGTGGCCATTTGGGTGGACAAACTGGTGAAATAACGTGAACGGAGCCTTTTTGGGCTAAATCGATGTGCTATAGCTCATGGTTTCGGGCATGGGCCCAGGATCGTCCCAGTGTGGTCCGTTAAATTTTTTGTGGCCATTTGTTTGCGAAACAACATAAAAGCGGCATTTTTTGGCCAAATCAGTGTGCTATAGCCTGTGGTTTTTGGGAGAGGCCCTAGGTCTAGGTAGCCTGTGGCAAAACATTGATTGAGGCATGCTAGGGAGGTTGGGGATCATCCCTATGTGGTCTGTATAATTTTTTGTAACTATTTGTGTGGATAAAAAGGGCAAAATGGCGCGATCAGAGTATTTTTGGGCCAAATGGGCATACTATAGCCCATGGTTTGGGGGTAAGCCCGGGGTCCAGACATGATATGGGCTGAAAATTGAACGAGGCATGCCAAGGAGGCTGGAGATCATCCCAGTGTGGTCCGTTTTATTTTTTGTGGACACTTGGGTTGACAAATGGGTGAAACAGCACAAATGGGGCATTTTCAGGCCAAATCGGTGTGCTATAGCCCATGGTTTTGGGGGTGGGACCGGGGTCCAAGCGTGTTGTGGGTCGTAAATTGATTGGTGCAAGCTAGGGAGGTTGTGTATCATCCCAGTGTGGTCCGTTTAATTTTTTGTGGCCATTTGGGTAAACAAACGAGTGAAACGACGCGAACGGGGCATTTTCAAGGCAAATCGATGTGCTATAACCCAATGATTTTGGGGGTGGGCCCAGGATTCAAGCGTTCAATGGGCCAAAAATTGACCGGGGCGTGCCATGGAGGTTGGGGATCATCCCAGTGTGGTCCGTTTAATTTTTGTGGCCATTTGGGTGGGAAACAGGCGAAAAGGCAGAAACGGGTAATTTTTGGGCCAAATCGGTGTGCTATAGCCAACGATTTAGGGGGTGGGTTCGGGGTTCGGGCGAGCTGTGAGCCAAAAATTGACCAGGGCGTGCCAGAGAGGTTGTGGATCATCCCAATATGGTCCATTTAATTTTTGTGGCCATTTGGGTAGACAAACGGGCGAAACGGCATGAACGGGGCATTTTCAGGTCAAATCGGTGTGCTATAGCCCACGCTTTTGGGGGTGGGCCTGGGGTCCAAGCGTGCTGTTGGCCAAAATCAATCGGGGCATCCCAGAGTGGTTGGTAATCATCCTATTGTGGTCTCGTTAATTTTTCCTGGTCATTTGCCTAGACAAACGGACAAAACGGCATGAACGGGACATTTTTGGGCTAATGCGGTGTGCTATAGCCCATGATTTCAGGGGTGGGCTCGAGGTTCAGGTATGTTTTAGGCCAAAAATTGACCGAGGCATGCCAGGGAGATTGGGGATCATACCAGTGTGGTCCGTTTAATATCAAGTGACCATTTGGGTGGATAACTAGGCAAAATGGTGTGAACGGGGCTTTTTTGGGTCAAATCGGTGTACTATAGCCCACGGTTTCAGGGGTAGGACCAGGGTCCGGGCGTGCTGTGGGTCGAAAATCGATTGGGACATTCCAGGGAGGTTGGGGATCATTCTAGTATGGCCCATTTAATTTTTCGTGGCCATTTGGTTGGACAAACGAGCGAAACGACTCGAACAGGGCATTTTCGAGCAAAATCGGTGTGCTATAGCCCTTGGTTTTAGGGCTGGGCCAGGGGTCCAGGCTTGTTGTGGGCCTAAAATTGATCGGGACATGTCTGTGATATTGGGGATCATTCTAGTGTGGTCTATTAAATTTTTCATGGCCATTTGGGTGGCAAATGGGCAAAACAGCAAGAATGTGGCATTTTTGGGCTAAATCGGTGTGCTATAGCCCATGGTTTTAGGGGAGGGCCCAGGTCCGGGCATGCTGTGGGCCAAAAATTAATTGGGGCAATGCTAGGGAGGTTGAGGATCATCCTCGTATGGTCTGTTTAATTTCTATGGTCATTTGGATGGACAAGCAAGCGAAACGGCGAGAATGGGGTGTTTTTGTGCAAAATCAGTGTATTATAGTGCACAATTTTGAGGGTGGTATGAGGGTCCGAGCATTCTGTGGTCCAAAAATTGTCAAGGTCATATCGGGGAGATAAGGGATCATCTCAGTGTTGTTCGTTTAATTTTTTGTGTCCATTTGGGTGGACAAACGGGTGAAACGGCATGAACGGGGCATTTTTGGACCAAATCAGTGTGCTATAACCCACGATTTTGGGGTAGGCCTAGGGTTCAGGCGTTTTCTTGGCCAAATATCGATTGGGTTGTGCTAGCGAGTTTGAGGATTGCCCCAGTGTAGTTCGTTTATATTTTGGTGGCCATTTGGGTGGATAAACGGTGCGAACAGGGCATTTTTAGACCAAATCGGTGTGCTATTGCCACCGATTTTGGGGGTGGGCCCGAGGTCCAAGCGTGCTGTGGGCCAAAAACCATTCGGAGCATGCCAGGGAGGTTGTGGATCATTTCAGTGTGTCCCGTTTAATTTTTCATGGCCATTTGGGTGGACAAATGGACGAAACGGCACGAATGGGGCATTTTTAGGCTAAACCGGTGTGCTATTGCCCATGCTTTTATGGGAGGGCCCGGGGCCCGAGCGTATTGTGGGCCTAAAATTGATCGGGGCATCCCAGCAATGTTGAGAATCATCCCAGTGTGGTTCGTTTAATATTTTGTGACCATTTGGGTGGACAAACAGGCGAAACGGAGCGAAAGGGACATTTCCAGGCTAAGTCGGTGTGGTATAGCCAACGGGTTTTGCAGTGGACCAAGGGTTCAGGCACACTGTGGACCTAAATTTAACCGGGGTATGTCGGGGAGGTTTGGGATCATTCCAGTGTGGTTCGTTTAATATTTCGTGGCCATTTGGGTGGACAAACAAGAGAAACGGCACGAATAGGGCATTTTTGGGAGAAATTTGTGTGCCATAGCCTACAATTTCGAGGGTGGGACCGGTGTCTGGGAATGCTGTGGCAACAAATTGACCGAGGCATGCCAGGGAGATTGGGGATCATCCCCAGTGTGGTCAATTTAATTTTTCGTGACCATTTGGGTGGACAAATGGGCAAAACGGTTCGAATGGGCGTTTTTAGGCCAAATTGGTGTGCTATTGCCTACAATTTTGGGTGTGGGCCAGGGTACGAGCATGCTGTGGACTAAAAATCGATCAAGGTATGCCAGGTAGGTTGGGTATCATCCCAGTTTGGTCCGTTTAATTTTTCGTGGCAATTTGGGTGGATAAACAGGCAAAACAACGCAAACGGGGTGTTTTCGAGCCAAATCAGTGTGCTATAGCCAACAATTTTGGGGGTGTGCCCGAGGTCCGGGCGTGTTGTGTGCCAAAAATCAATTTGGGGCAAATGGGTGAAACGACATGAACGGGGCATTTTGAGGCCAAATCGGTATGCTATGGCCCATGGTTTTGGGGTTGAGCCCGAGATCCAGGCATGTTATGGGCCAAAAATCGATTAGGGCATGTCAGGGAGGTTGGGGATCATCCCAGTATGGTTCATTTAATTTGTTGTGGCTATTTGGGTGGACAAATGAGTAAAACAACATAAACGGGGTGTTTTTTGGACAAATTAGTGTGGTATAGCGCACGGTTTTGGGGATGGGATCGGGGTCCGAGTATACTGTGCACTGAAAATTGACCAGGGCATGCCAAGGGGGTTAGGCATCGTCCTAGTGTGGTTTGTTTAATATTTTATGGCTATTTGGGTGGACAAATGGCCGAAACGGCGCAACGGGGTATTTTTGGGTCAAATCGGTGTGCTATAGCTCAAGATTTTGGGGATCATCCCAGTGTGGTCTGTTTAATTTGTTGTGGCCATTTGGGGGGATGAATTAGCAAAACGGTGCGAATGAGGCATTTTCGGGCCAAATCAGTGTGTTATGCCCACGATTTTGAGGGTCACCCCAGGGTCCGAGCGTGATGTGGGAAAACAATCGACCAGGGCATGCCAGAGGGGTTGAGGATCGTCCCAGTGTGGTCCGTTTAATTTTTTCGGTCATTTGGGTGGACAAACGGGTGAAATGGCACGAACGAGGCATTTTTAGTCCAAATCGGTGTACTATAGCCCACGGTTTTAGGGGTGGGCTAGGTGTCTGAGAGTGTTGTAGGCTTAAAATCTACTGTGGTATGCCAGGGAGGTTGGGGATCATCTCAGGGTGGTTCGTTTAAAATTTTGTGGCCATTTGGGTGGACAAACGGGGGAAACAGCGCGAACGGAGAATTTTCAGGCCAAATTGTTGTGCTATAGCCCACGGTTTCAGGGGTGGGCCAGGCGTTCGGGCATGTTGTGGGCCCAAAATCAACTAGGGCATGCCAGGGAGGTTAGGAATCACCCAGTGTGGTCTGTTTAATTTTTCGTGGCCATTTGGGCGGACAAATGGGCGAAATGACACGAACTAGGCACTTATGGACCAAATTAGTGTGCTATAACCCATGGTTTTGGGGGTGGGCCCGGGGTCTGGGAGTGCTGCGGGCCAAAAATCAATCGGGGTGTGCCAGGGAGATAGGAATCATCCTGGTGTGATTCATTTAACGGTGCATTTTTAGGCCAAATCGATGTGCTATAGCCCACGATTTTAGGGGTAAGGGTGGGATCCAGGCGTGTTGTGGGCCAAAAATTGATCAGGGCATGCCAAGGAGGTTGGGGATCATCCCAGTGTGGTCCTTTTATTTTTTTGTGGCCATTTGGGGGGACAAACTAGTGAATCAATGTGAACGGGGCATTTTCGATCCAAATCTGTGTGCTATAACACACGGTTTTGGGGGTAGGCCTGGGGTCCAGGCATGCGGTGGGCCAATAATCAATCGAGGCATTCCAGGGAGGTTGGGAATCATTCCAGTGTGGTCTGTCTAATTTCTTATGGCTATTTTTGTGTATAAATGGGCAAACAATCTCGTACGGGGCATTTTCAAGCAAATTCGGTTTGCTATAGCCCACGATTTTAGGGGTGGGCCAAGTGTTCGGGCATGTTGTGGGCCAGAAATCAATTGTGGCATACCGGTGAGGCTAGGGATCATCCCAATGTGGTTTTTTTAATATTTTGTGGCCATCTGGTTGGACAAACGGGCGAAACGGTGCAATTGGTGCATTTTTAGGCTAAATCGGTGAGGTCTAGCCCACGGTTTTGGGGATGGGACCGGTTCCAAATGTGATGTGAGAGAAAAACTAATCGGGGCATTCCAGGAAGATTGGGGATCATCCCAGTGTGGTCCGTTTAATTTTTCGTGGCCATTTGGTTGGACAAATAGGCAAAACGGTGTGAACGGGGCATTTTTGGGTCAAATTGATATTCTATAGCCCATGGTTTTGGGCGCCTAGGGTCCGGGTATGCTGTGGGCCAAAAATCTACCGAGGCATGCCAGGGAAGTTGGGGATCGTTCCAGTGTGGTTCATTTAATTTTTTGTGACCATTTGGTTGGACAAACGGGCGAAACGGCGTGAACGGGGTAATTTCGGTACAAATCGATGTTCTATTGCCCACGATTTCGGGGGTGAGTGATAACGGAATCAAACCACAACATGGAAACAAGACACAAAACACAAGACAAATCGATGACCAAAGGGGAACAAGTCTCAGCCAATAATTATACCACAAGAACGAGATGATACAAGGTGTATTTTACACCAAAAACAGCCAACAATAAGATGAACACGAGATAATAAGACAACAACAACAACAAGATAACATCAATACATGGCTTTACTCGAACAAGAACACAAACACGATTACAAGATGTGTAAGGGTAGGAAGTGAGACATCAACACTCACAAAAACTAAGAACCTAAGTGTATGTCACACACTAAGACCCTTAATACTTGTAATAGGCAACACCAACACTCTTACAATGACACAAGAGGGCGTGAACCACTCAACCACCAAGGTTTCGAACAATGTTTGGCAATACTAACAATTCCACCCAAGCATCACCCTTATTTGGGATTTAGTGGCTCTTCCAAGCCCTAACTAAAGTGGTACACTCCTCACACTAGAGAGAGTTTGATTCAAGTGTTATAACTTTCAATATCAATAATCAACTAATGAAATAAAGACTTAATACTAGTCTATTTATAGACTTATTACAACATAAGTAAAATGTCCAACAAGCCCTTAATAAAGGGAAGACAAAAGATGCCTATAGAGTGTAGTCCAAGTGTAGTATATGGACGATTTTTGGTGCATAATTAAGTTCTCTTTATCTCTTCAATTTCACACACCAAGTCTCGGGTCCAACGTGTACTCTTATAAGCCCATATCCATGATTATTCTTGTATCAGTGAGCCCGGGGTTTGAGCATTCTATAGGCCAAAAATTGTCCGGGGCATGCCAGGGAGGTTGGGGATCGTCCCAGTGTGGTTCGTTTAATTTTTTATAGCCATTTGGGTGGACAAATGGGGAAAAGGTACGAACAGATCATTTTTTAGCAAAATTGGTGTGCTATAGCCCACGGTTTTATGGGTTGGGCCCGGGGTTCGGGCATGCTGTGGATCAAAAATTGATCGGGGCGTGCCAGGCTGGTTGGGGATCATTCGAATATGATATTTTTAATATTTTGTGGCCATTTGGGTGGAAAAATGGGTGAAACGGTGCATATGGGGATTTTTTTGGCCAAATTGGTGTGGTCTAGCCCACGATTTTAGGGGTGGGCCCACGGTCTGAGAGTGATGAGGGATGAAAATCAATCGGGGCATGTCAAGAAAGTTGGGGATCTTTCTAGTGTGGTCTGTCTAATTTTTCATGGCCATTTGGGTGGACAAATAGGAGAAACAGTACAAACGGGCATTTTTGGGCTAAATCGGTGTGCTATAGCCCACAATTTTTAGGGTGGGCCCGGGGTCCGAGAATGCTACGTGCTAAAAATCGACCGAGGTATGCCAGGGTGGTTGGGGATCATCCCAGTGCAGTCCGTTTAATTTTTTGTGGATATTTGGGTGGACAAACGGGCGAAACAGTGCAGATGGAGCATTTTCGGGTTAAATCGATGTGCTATAGCCCACGATTTCAAGGGTGGGCCTGGGGTCCGGGCTTGTTGTGGGCTGAAAATAGATCGGGGCATGTCAGGGAGGTTTGGGATCATCCTAGTGTGTCTGTTTAAGTTTTTTGTGGCCATTTGGATGGACAAACAGGCGTAACAACGCAAATGGGGCATTTTTGGTCTATTTCCAACGGTTTTAAGGGAGTTCCCGAGATCCGGGCATGCTTTGGGCCGAAAATTGATTGGGGCGTGCAAGGGAGTTTGGGGATTATCCCAGTGTGGTCCATTTAATTTTTCGTGGCCTTTTGGGTGGACAAATGGAAGAAACGATGCAAATACGATATTTTTTGGCCAAATCGGTGTTCAATAACTCATTATTTTGGGGGTGGTCCCAGATTCCTATTGTGTTGTGGGCTGAAAATCGATCAAGGAATGCCAGCGAGGTTGGGGATCATCCCAGTGTAGTCCGTTTAACTTTTTGTGGTTGTTTTTGTGGATAAACGGGCAAAACGGCACGAACGGGGTATTTTAGGGCCAAAATTGGCGTGCTATAGCCCACGTTTTTGGGGGTGGGCCTGGGGTCTGGGTGTAGTGTGGGCCAAAAATCGATCGTGTCATGCCATCGGTTTGGGGATCATCCAGTGTGGTCCGTTGAAATTATGGTGGCTATTTGGGTGGACAAACAGGAAAAATGGTTAGAACGGGGTATTTTCAGGCTAAATCGGTGTGCTATAGCCTACGTTTTTGGGGTGTGCCCGGTGTTCAGGGGTGCTGTGGGCTGAAAATCAATCGGGGCGTGCCAGGGAGGATGAGGATCATCCCAGTGTGGTCTGTTTAATTTTTTGTGGCCATTTGGGTAGACAAACGGGCAAAATTTTATGAACGGGGCATTTCAGGCCAAATCGGTGTGCTATTTCCCACACTTTCTGGGTTGGGGCCGAGGTCTGAGCGTGCTGTGGGCTAAAAATTGCCGAGGATATGCCAATGAGGTTGGGTATCATCCCAGTATGGTTCTTTTAATTTTTCATGGCTATTTGGGTTGACAAACGGGTAAACCAACATGAACGGGGTGTTACAGGACAAATCTGTGTGCTATCGAACACGATTTAGGGGGTTGGCTCGGGGTCTTGGTGTGTTGTGGGCCAAAAATTGACCAGGGCTTGCCAGGGAGGTTGGGGATCATCCCAGTATGGTGCATTTAATTTTGTATGGCCATTTGGGTGGACAAAAGTGAGAACGGGGCATTTTCGGGCTAATTGGTTTGCTATAACCCATGGTTTTGGCGGTGGGACTGGGAAACGGGGGTGCTGTGGGCCAAAAATTGACTAGGCATGCCAGGGAGGATGGGGATCATTCTAGTGTGGTCCATTTAATTTATTATGGACATTTGTGTGGACAAACAAGCGAAACGGTGTGAACATGGTATTTTCGGGCCAAATCGGTGTGCTATAGCCCACTGTTTCACCGGTTGGCTCGAGGTCCGGGCGTGTGATGATAGGCGATATTACACGCCTATAGTGCTATATTTTACCCATATTTTAGCCATGTTGTGAGAACAAATTATATAATTCATGCACTTTTAGTCCTTTTTCCTGTAAGTAAGCTAACGAACATAATTAGCAAGTTTTTACGTATAAATGATGCAGAATTCAGCATTTTATGGAATACTTGACGCCAAAGAAAGCTTCACGAAAGGAGGAAAACAAAGCTTGGACGCCAAGGACCAAAAGTGGCGCGTGGAAAATCTGTCCCGAGCAAAAATAGCATTTCTGAAGACTTTGGGGACTAGAAGTAACTTATTAGGATTAGGATAATGATACATTAACCAAGTAGCATTGGGTTAAGTAATTTATTAGTTTAGTAGGAATAGGATATGGGTATATAAATACCCTATTTTGCTAGAGATTTTTATTAATCTTTCTATTCTACAATCCACCTTACCTTTCAATTAATTCTTCTCTTCAACATTCAAAACAATTTATTTTAATTCTTCTTCTATTAATCTATTCAATTCTTAATTTCCACAACAAGAGAAACGTTACTATTGCAAGAGAAGTTCACGCCTAACGCCTACCACACTATTACTACACTAAATCTCCATTGTGGTATAATAATAATGTCAATTGTGATTTCCTTCGCACTCATGGGTAACTAAACTTCTCTGTTGGGGTTATGGAAGCCATATGAGATACTATCTATTGCTATGAGTTTGTGAGTTCGTGACACGTATGCTGCTTATATCATTATTCTCTTCATCTTAATCTAAATTCTTTGTGGTTGCAAACGCATAGAATATGCCAGTATAGCATTAACTTGTTCGAAAGAAAAGTTATATGTCTGGAAAAGAGATAATGTCAAGGTAATAGGGTCCCATCCCCTATTAAAAAGTTAGTACCGTAACTGGATTAACCTCTTGGAGAATTTGTACCGTTAGACACGCTTTAAGCTCGAAAGAGTTAAAGTGAAATAGTCCTTGTTGAGGTCGAAAGACGCTTGGATTTACCATCGAATACAATTCTCTATAAGCACATGCATGTCTGAATTCCGCATAACTCATAGCCAATAGAGACGTACAACTCATAAGGTGGACATAACCCCAACTCCTCAATTCTCATTGTTTTACAAACTACTAAACATTCTTTCTTTTTACTTTGCTATTTTCAGCTTTTACTTTTATATTTTGGTTACATTACTTGCACTACAAGACTCCCCCTTTTTACGAGACTTGCACCAAAAGTCTAGTAATCTTTGCTTACTTGTTGACCAAGCTATTCCCTGTGGGATCGACACCCAACCCAGTTGGGTTCTATATTTGACTACGACCGCTTTACACTCTTACTAGAGCTGTAGATTGAGCGTTATCAAAAATTGGCGCCGTTGTCGGGGAATACGAGTGTCAATTAAGTTCGTGATAATTACTAGACCCTTTGGTCAAAGATTCTCGTACTTTTACTTTTAGTTTTTGTTTTTGTTTACTGCAGGTTTTTATTCAGTGCATGCCCCATACTCGAAGTTCTGGTCAACCGTTATTACCTATCAATCCTGAACCATAACGTATTGGCAGAATGGAGGCACAACACGAAATCGAAAGTATGGCTGCTCAAAAGGAACAGGTGAGATTAGCTGCTCTTGCCGTCGCTCAAGTGCATCAACAAAACATTGATAACCCTGGCCGAGCAATAAATCCTGACGACGAGGACCTAGGTGATGACGAGTTGCTAAACCCTAGGCATGCTACTGATATCGCAACACCTGCTAACAGAAGAGATCATCAAGCTAGGTTTAGGCCTGAATGCCGAGCTATGCAACCAGCTTTCGACGATGATGATGATGATCTTGATGGAGCCGGAGCCACAGGAGCCATAATTTCTCAACCATTAGCGCCCGGAGCCAAGTTCAACATCACAAGCACCATGATTCAGTTATTGCAACTCAAGGAATTATTTGGTGGACTAGCAGGCGATGATCCGAATATGCATCTCATCAATTTTATTTCTACATGCAAGTCGTTTGACAATCCTGGTGTTGGTCAGAATGCAATTCGATTACGTCTATTTCCATTTTCTCTTTTTGGGGAGCAACTCTATGGTTGAATGGGCTGACTCCTGATTCTATTACAAATTGGAGGCAATTGAGAGACGTTTTCCTAGAAAGATTCTTTCCGCCATCCAAAAGAGCACAATTGAGTGATGAAATCAGCAACTTTTGTCAGCCTCCAACTGAAGCCCTTCATGAAACATGGGAGAGGTTCAAGACGAAGCTAATGAGATGCCCAAACCATCATATGACTAATGTTCACCTAATGGAGATACTATATAGAGACTTGAATTCAATAAGTAAACCAGTGGTGGATAATGCGGCTGGAGGATCATTTATGGATCTCACCTTTAGTCAGGCAAGAAATATGCTAGATCAGATGATGAAACAAAGTAGGGCTTGGCAAACCAGGGATTCTGAGGTAGCAAGCCCCACTTTATCTATTGGCATGACTGCAGACCAAAGGAGAAGAGAAGAAGAACGTGATCAAGATATGGCACACATAAAAACACAAGTGGATCTTCTTACAAAGCATCTATTATCAGGGAAGACCGAAAAAGTCAAAGCCATTGAGTCAAAAGGAAGAGACGAATCTGATTCTAAAGAAGAAGCCAACTACTTAAACAATCAGGGGGGTTTCCGAGGTAATACCCAAGGAAACCAAGGTCGGAACTATTATGATAAATCTGGAAACAATGACCAAGGTAGTTGGAAGAACAAGAATGGAAAGAGTGGTTTGTACATTCCCCCAGGAAGACGTGACACCACCACATCTAGTTCTGGAAATATGGAAGAGATGATGGCTAAACTATTGAAAGGAGTGGAAGCAACGAGCGCTGGAGTAACGGAGGTAATAAATGATTTGTCTTCCATGAAGCAATTAGTTGATTCTCATTCCACTTCAATCAAGCAAATAGAGCAGCAATTGAGCCAACTTTCAGCAGCACTCAATCAAAGAAAGGCTGGCACTTTACCTAGCGACACTGTGCAGAACCCAAGGAATGATGGGTCATGCATGGCGGTTACTACCCGAAGTGGTAAGGTGCTGGAAACTTCATCAAAAGGCAAGAAAGTGGTTGACGAAGTAGCGGACATTGATGATGAGGAGAAAGGAGAAGATTCCGCAGAAGCCACCCATGACGTCACACCGAGCATGTTGCAGCCTGAAAAGGCTGAAAAACGAAAGCAAGAGAAGAAGAAAGTCATGGAGAAAACAATGCCTTATCCACCACCACCTTTTACTCAAAGATTGAAGAAGGTAGCGGATGATACAAAGTTTAGCAAATTCATGACTATGCTAAAGCAGCTGACCATTAATGTTCCATTGGTAGAGGCACTTGAACAAATGCCTGGGTATGCGAAATTTATGAAGGATATTTTGACAAAGAAGCGGGCAGCCAGCTAAGAGTTGAAAGATGACGTTCATCACTGCATCGCAATCTCTACCTGATCACTAGTTCAGAAGAAAGCTGACCCCGGTGCTTTCACCATTCCTTGCACCATTAGATCTTTGAATTTTGCCAAGGCATTATGTGATTTAGGAGCCAGCATAAATTTGATGCCATTATCTATCTATAAAAAGTTGGGGTTGGGTGATCCTACTCCAACCAACATGAGGCTCGTAATGGCGGATAGGTCGGTAAAACGACCTGTTGGTATTTTATGTGATGTATTGGTAAAGGTTTCCTCATTCATCTTTCCGGCAGACTTTGTTATTTTGGATTGTGAGGCAGACTCAGAAGTTCCCATAATCTTGGGGCGCCCTTTCCTTGCTATGAGAAGTGGGCTTATTGATTTGAGAGCTAATGAGCTTTCATTCCGAATAAATGACGAAGTAGTTCGCTTTGATGTATGCAAATCAATGAAGCAACCCAAAGATCTGAACGTATTTTTGGTAGCTGATGTTTACTTTGATGATGAGAAAGAATTACTTGAAGAGGAGCAGCTGATTGATGACCCACTGGCGACTGTGCCTATGAATGGTGAGAGTAAGGATGCTGAAAATTGTGAAGAAGCTATTTATGCTCTACTAGGATTAGGGAAATATCGCCACACTCCCAAGAAGCTGGACCTTGATCTCAAAAATCGACCCACACCACCAGCCAAGCCATCTATTGAAGAGCCACCCACATTAGAATTGAAGGAGTTGCCGAGTCATTTAAAGTATGCATTCTTAGGAAGCGGAAACACACTTCCAGTCATTGTGGCAGCAGATTTGGGTGAGCAACAAGTTGCAGCTCTCATTGCTATTCTACGGAAGTATATAAGAGCCATTGGTTGGACCATCGCGGATATTATTGGTATTTCACCTGGGATTTGTACACACGAGATTCAGCTTGAAGAAAATTGCACACCCACCATTGAGCATCAAAGGCGTCTAAATCCACCTATGCAAGAAGTAGTGAAGAAAGAAATTATCAATTGGTTAGACGCAGGAGTTGTGTATCCAATCTCTGACAATACATGGGTAAGCCCGGTACAATGTATTCCCAAGAAAGGAGACATGATGGTGATCGTGAATGAAAAGAATAAGCTTATTCCACTCAAACCCATCACCGGATGGAGAGTATGCATGGACTACCGAAAGTTGAATTCTTGGACGCTCAAAGATCACTTTCCAATGCCATTTATGGACCAAATGCTATATCGATTAGCGGGGAAAGGATGGTTTTGTTTCTTAGACGGTTATTCAGGCTATAATCAGATTTGCATTTCCCCCGAAGACCAAGAGAAGACAATATTCACATGTACATATGGCACGTTTGCCTTCAAACATATGCCATTCGGGCTATGTAACGCACCAACCACCTTTCAGCGTTGTATGATGTCCATTTCTTCTGATATGGTTAGAGACACTTTAGAGGTATTTATGGACGATTTTTCAGTTGTTGGTGAGTCTTTTGAAGCATGCTTGGCAAACCTAAGTATGGCATTGCAAAGATGTGTAGAGTTCAACCTAGTGCTAAATTGGGAGAAGTGCCACTTTATGATAAAAGAAGGTATCGTTCTTGGGCATAAAATCTCTGAAAGAGGAATTGAAGTTGATCGAGCGAAAATTGAAGTTATTGATAAGCTACCACCTCCAATTTCGGTGAAGGGAGTTCGTAGTTTCCTCGGTCATGCAGGCTTCTATCGGCGGTTCATTAAAGACTTCTTCAAAATTGCTAGTCCAATGTGCAAACTCTTGGAGAAGGATGCTAATTTTGAGTTCAATGAAGATTGTTTGAAGGCATTTGAATGCCTCAAAGGAAAACTAATTGAAGCTCCCATCATGGTAACACCAGATTGGTCTCTCCCATTCGAAGTCATGTGTGATGCTAGTGGTTTAGCCGTTGGTGCTGTACTTGGCCAGAGGAAGGAGAAATTATTTCATCCCATCTACTATGCTAGCAAGGTCCTAAACGAAGCCCAAAAGAACTATACTGTCACAGAACAAGAGCTCCTAGCGGTTGTGTATGCGTTTGAGAAGTTTTGAGCTTATTTGTTGGGTACCAAAGTGATCGTTCATACAGACCATGCAGCTCTAAGGTATTTAATGACAAAGAAGGATGCAAAACCAAGACTAATTCGATGGGTTTTGCTGCTGCAAGAATTTGATTTCAAAGTCAAAAATAGAAGAGGTTGTGAGAACCAAGTGGTTGATCATCTATCTAGACTCGAGAACGAGCATATAGCACAGCCTAAAATCAAGATTGATGATGCATTCTCAGACGAGGAGATCTTAGCCACAATAATGGAAAATTTACCATGGTATGCCGACTTTGCGAATTTTGTGGTGAGTAATGTGGTACCTGCAAACTTATCTTACCATCAAAAGAGGAAGTTTATGCATGATGTACAACACTACTTTTGGGATGAGCCATATTTGTTTCGACAATGCGCGGATGGTGTTATCCGACAATGTATATCCCACATATAGGTGCCTACTATATTAGAAGCATGCCACACCTCCCAAGTTGGGGGACATCACGCAGGTAATCAGACAGCAAGAAAGGTATTGCAAAGTGGATATTATTGGCCTTCGATATTTAGAGATGCCTATGACTTTGTTAGGAGATACGACCAATGCCAGCAACAAGGTGCTATTTCGAAACACCATGAGATGCCCTTGTCGAAAATCCTTGAAATAGAGCTCTTTGATGTATGGGGTATTGATTTCATGGGTCCATTCGTAAATTCGTTTGGAATGAAGTACATCCTAGTTGCTGTAGATTATGTCTCAAAATGGGTTGAAGCGGTAGCATTGGCCGACAATGAAGGAAAGCGTGTTGTAGCATTCTTGAAGAGGAATATCTTCTCTCGCTTTGGAGTACCACGTACTATCATAAGCGATGGAGGATTTCACTTTTGCAACAAGCTATTAAAATCCGTGTTAGCAAAATATGGTGTCAAGCAACATAAGGTAGCCACGCCTTATCACCCACAAACTAGTGGACAGGTAGAGGTTTTCAACCAAGAGATCAAGTAAATCCTTGCGAAGACGGTAAATGCTAATAGGAAAGATTGGTCTCGGAAGTTGGACGATGCACTATGGGCTTATAGGACTGCATTTAAAACACCAATTGGCATGTCCCCGTACCAACTAGTTTATGGGAAGGCTTGTCACTTACCCATCGAGCTTGAGCATAAGGCATTGTGGGCTTTGAAATGATTGAATTTAAATTGGGATGATGCAATGAATCTGAGATTTGAGCAACTGAGCGAGATGGATGAATTCTGTCTACATGCTTATACAAGATCGGATCTCTACAAGGAGCGGATGAAAAAGTATCATGATCAGCGGATTGTTGGATGAAACTTTCAAAAGGATGATATGGTACTTCTTTTGAATTCCAGACTGAAGTTATTCCCAGGTAAGTTAAAGTCCAAGTGGTCTGGTCCATACAGAGTTATCCAAGCCTACTCGTCTGGAGTAGTTGAGTTGGAAGACAATAATGGTGATTTCTTCAAGGTGAATGGCCAACGAGTGAAACCCTATATCGGTTCTATTGACTCGACAAACTATATGGCCATCACTTATCTCGACGAAGTCTAAGTACTCGAGGTAACTATGTCGTGCCGCGACAATAAATCAAGTGCTAGATGGGAGGCAACCCATCGTTTATCGTTCATCGTTTATCATTTTTCATTTTTTGTCTTTCTTTCGTTCTAGTACGTGTTTTGTTGTTGATAAATAAAAATCCAAAAATAAGAGTCGTGCCATGACCAAAACTAAGGCGCTTGATGGGAGGCAACCCATCGTTCTAATCGTTTTCATTGGTTTTGAGCAAATGTAGGTGCAAGAGTTATAAAACGAAGAGATCGGTTGCAAATTTCGATTTGGACGTATTGCATGTTAAAGGTGGTAAGTTAGAAATGAAGAAGCAAAAGGCTATGGATTGAGCATTGCTCATGAAAATATAGGCATCGAATAAGGCTCAGCCTAGGTAAAACTAGGCCACGAACAAGGCAAGGCCTATACTATGGCCTAAGGTCTCGGAATCTAGTGTGCCATAGCATAGGCGCCGCCCATGCCCAAGTATGCCATAGCATAGGCGTCGCCTATGCTAATGCCTTTTGTCTCTGAATCTCATATGCAAAGTGAAAGGCGCCACCTATGCCTAGGAATGTCATGGCATAGGCGCCGCCTATGCTAGACAATGCTTTGCAAAAGGCGTCGCCTATGCCAAGCATAGGCAAAGCAAAAGGCGCCGCCTATGGTCACTTCTTGTCTCCAAATTCGATTTTAAATGGGTCAAAACCCGACCCAACCTTTTCATATATATATGAGACTTAGTCTTGAACCAAAAACACATTGGAAACCTAGCTTATGCGCCGCCTATAGCCTCCAAATCCTCTCAAAAATTTTCCTTTTACTCTTTTTCTTCACAAGAACATCATCCAAAGGCATCAATCAAGTAAGTACTACTTTGTTCTTCATTTATATTCCGTAAGTACTACGTTACTACATCTATTATGAATTGTTGAATCTTGAAAGAAGTAGTGGTGATGTGAATGTGTTTGAATTGTTGTGATACAACTAAGTGAGTGAATGAATACGTAAGGATGATCTTAACTTGTTCCCAACTTGAATTTGATTTTGATGCATTGTCATACTTTTACGGAATTGATATGGTCACTAAAATTGCATAATCTTGTCACTTGCATACTTACATGTTGGAATGACTTGTTCATCGGAATAAGACTTATAGTTGCCTACCGACATAGGAGGTTGTGATTATTGATAGATACTATACCCTGATTTAATCCCTATGAAGTAATCTTGATATATCTAACATGAAGGTATCGCAAAGATTACAAGAAGTATGACTGCACTGATTTTATGGTTGGATTATAGTACCTAAAACGTATGCCGATGAAGTCTAAGTAATCGACCACTTTCACTTCACTATTCTGTACCAACAAACTAAGTGTGGGGTGGTGCCCCTATTTCTTGTTTATAGATTGTATCCATCGAGATGATGCTAACATGAACATTGTTTTAGTCTCAGGTACAATGGCACCCAAAGCAAGACAAGGCAAAGATAAGGCTACCACTTCCTAAAAAGGCAAGAAAAGAGGCCGAAAAGAGCAAGGAGAATTATCTTCGATGCAATTACCACGCCGCATGTTTGGAATAAAATGGGTTCTTGAGGAGTAAGCAAAGGAATGGTATAGGAACAACAAGGAAAGAAAATATGTTCATGTGGACTTGATAAACAAGGAAAGCCTAGCGAAGAAGGAGCCGCGCATGTTGGCCAAGATCATGGTATTACATCTTGATTTCATCTTCTGAGACATGGGAGAATGTAATCTCGATTTGACAAGAGAATTTTATGCCAACTGGTCGTCGAAAACCACAGGCAGCGAGGTCAAGATTGGGGGCCAAGTTTTACAACTCAATGCGGATTTCTTCAACTCCTTTCTTGGCTTGCCTTCAGTCGATCCATCACCATTCAAAGAGCTGTACAGTAGACCTCCATATAGGGTAATTCGACACACACTTTGTGGAACTAGATGCATGGCAAGGTGGAGCAGACATAAAGACATCGGACGACACAACACCTTCCCATATGCTCCTTTGAATAGGGAAGCAAGGATATGGTTGCGTATAGTCAACTCTTGCCTTATTCCAGGGACGCAATACACCAAGATAACAAGAGATAGAGTGTGTCTGGTATATGTATTGATGATGAATGTCCCTATCAACATCGGGGCAATCATTCGCTCCACAATGCGGAAAGCTAGGCTACACAAGCGGTCCCACTTCAGCTTCGGCAATCTGTTGACTGCAATCTTGAGGAAGAAAGATATCGAAGAGGAACCGGCTGATCATAAACTCCCACACAACCCGAAGAAGGTTGACGTCACAAAGGTTAAAGATGCTGCATCAACACATGGCGTCAACCTTACTACGGCAGAGAGACATGCTCGGGATGAGAGTTTCTTTCACCATCTTTATGGCATGACTCGGTTTACAATGATGAGCGGAGGTCGTATTCCAACTGCTGCATAGCTCCAATAGCTGGATCATGACTATCCAACGAATGTGTATGCAAGGGAGATGTGTGGAGTAGGTACATATTTTGAGGAACCTCTTGATGACGATGTGCCAACCGATGATGATCGACGAATGCTAGACTCCGACGTGGAGGAGAATTCTGATGATGACGACTCCTATGATGATTCCAACGAAGGGGGTATGACCCCCGATATAGAGGAGGAGTCCGACTGACCAGGTTCTTCGTATTTATTTTCCACTGAGGGCAATGTGTCCCGTCTAAGTGTGGGGTGGTGGTATTTGCATACTATACTTCTTTATCCGCATTTGCATTTATGTTTGTTTGTTTGCTTAGCTAGTTTGTTTGCTTAGCCTAGTTTTTTATTTTTTGTAGTTAAAATTTTTTTAAACTTAGCTTTGCATGAAATTATTCTAATAGGCAGCATGAGATTATAACAAGAGTTTGTGCTAAAATCATGACTATTGAGATATTTAGGCTCTAATTGTGACTCATTATGTGATATTGTGTGGTTCAATTCCTTTATCTATTGGGTCGAGAGTCTATACTACTCCCAATAAACTCGACCATGTGCCTTGTGTGTGTAAGATAACAGTATATTCTGTGCTTATGGCTGATGCTAGAACTTGCCTGGTATGTGTGTGAAGCGAAATAAAAGAATGTGAGTTTAGGAGATGATTTAGGCATTTCTATGGCAACCTATAATTGTTTACCTTCTTTTTACCTACCCGTGGACATCATCCTAGTTAAACCCTTTTGAGCCTTTAGCCTATCTTCTTTGACAACCTCATATGTAAGCCTAATCCATTTTTTTCAAGACCAAAATTTGATCCAAATTCCTAAGTGCTTTAAAGTGTAAAGTCATGTGACAAAATAAGAGGAAATTGGGGGAGTATAATGCTCTAGAATGTATTGGTGCTTGAATTTGTTATGAAAAAGAAGTGCTATCATAAGAGGTATGTTATGAAAAGAAAAAGGAAAAAGAAAACTGAAAAGTTAGTTATGTTTAAAATGGAAAAACAAAAGAGGAGAAAAGGGGTGGTAGAATAAAAGAAAGTAGAAAGGTTGTTTGAAAGAAAGCATAAATGGCATAATGTGATGTATTAAAGCGCTTAGGAACATAGTCACTATTTCTGGCCAAAATAGTCCTACCCGTCCCTTAGCCTACATTACAACCAACAAAAGACCTAGTTGATCCTAAGCTTAGCATTCTGACATTTAGTGGAGCATTACACTAAGGGCAAGCCTATGGTCATCAGTTGCAACATATGAATTCTTTGTGAGAGTGACAGCAAGGATACTTTTATACCCATGTTTGACAAATATACAATGATTGTGAGTAATTATGGGTAATATATTGTGAGACACACATGGTTGATGAGTTTTGGGTAGTCGTGTATGATTCTTTATGCCTTAACTTTTGAATATGAGTTGACCACCATCACGAGTCTATGCTAGAGGTTAAATGGTTTCTACTAATGATCGGAAAACTACTCTTTGTTGATAATTGTTGTGCTTGTCTTGATGAATATTTCGTGTGGTTGCTGTGAAACCCTAAGTAAATGTGTAGTTTGACATGATAGTTTGTTCGAGGACGAACAAAGCTTTAAGTGTGGGGTGTTGATGATAGGCGATATTACACGCCTATAGTGCTATATTTTACCCATATTTTAGCCATGTTGTGAGAACAAATTATACAATTCATGCACTTTTAGTCCTTTTTCCTGTAAGTGAGCTAACGAACATGATTAGCAAGTTTTCAGGTATAAATTAGGTAGAATTCAGCATTTTATGGAATACTTGACGCCAAAGAAAGCTTCACGAAAGGAGAAAAGGAAGCTTGGACGCCTAAGGACCAAAAGTGGCGCGTGGAAAATCTGTCCCGGGCAAAAACAGCATTTCTGAAGACTTTGGGGACTAGCAGTAACTTATTAGGATTAGGATAATGATACATTAACCAAGTAGGATTGGGTTAAGTAATTTATTAGTTTAGTAGGAATAGGATATGGGTATTATAAATACCCTATTTTGCTAGAGATTTTTATTAATCTATCTATTCTACAATCCTCCTTACCTTTCAATTAATTCTTCTCTTCAACATTCAAAACAATTTATTTTAATTCTTCTTCTATTAATCTATTCAAATCTTAATTTCCACAATAAGAGAAACGTTACTATTGTAAGGGAAGTTCACGCCTAACGCCTACCACACTATTACTACACTAAATCTCCATTGTGGTATAATAATAATGTCAACTGTGATTTCCTTCGCACTCATGGGTATTTAAACTTCTCTGTTGGGGTTATGGAAGCCATATGAGATACTATCTATTGCTATGAGTTTGTGAGTTCGTGACACGTATGCTGCTTATATCATTATTCTCTTCATCTTAATCTAAATTCTTTGTGGTTGCAAACGCATAGAATATGCCAGTATAGCATTAACTTGTTCGAAAGAAAATTTATATGTCTGGAAAAGAGATAATGTCAAGGTAATAGGGTCCCATCCCCTATTAAAAAGTTAGTACCGTAACTGGATTAACCTCTTGGAGAATTTGTACCGTTAGACACGCTTTAAGCTCGAAAGAGTTAAAGTGAAATAGTCCTTGTTGAGGTCGAAAGACGCTTGGAATTACCATCAAATACAATTCTCTATAAGCACATACATGTCTGAATTCCGCATAACTCATAGCCAATAGAGACGTACAACTCATAAGGTGGACATAACCCCAACTCCTCAATTCTCATTGTTTTACAAACTACTAAACAAACTACTAAACATTCTTTCTTTATACTTTGCTATTTTCATCTTTTACTTTTATATTTTGGCTACATTACTTGCACTACAAGACTCCCCCTTTTTACGAGACTTGCACCAAAAGTCTAGTAATCTTTGCTTACTTGTTGACCAAGCTATTCCTTGTGGGATAGACACCCAACGCAGTTGGGTTCTATATTTGACTACGACCGCTTTACACTCTTACGAGAGCTGTAGATTGAGCGTTATCAGTGTGCTGTTGGCTAAAAAATGATCGGAGATGCCAGTGAGGTTGGGGATCATCCCAGTATTGTCCATTTAATTTTTTGTGGCCATTTGGGTGGACAAACGATCAAAACAGTACGAACAGGGCATTTTTGGGCTAAATCAGTATGCAATAGCCCAAAGTTTTGGGGGTGGGCCCTGGGTTGGAGTGTGTTGTGGGCCAAAAATTGATCGGGGCATTCCAGGGAGGTTGGGTATCATTCCAGTGTGGTCCGTTTAATTTTTAGTGGCCATTTGGGTGGACAAATAGCTGAAACGACAAGAACGGGGCATTTTTGAGAAAATTGGTGTGCTATAGCCTACGATTTTAGGGGTCTGAGCGTGCTGTGGGCCAAAAATCAATTGGAGTGTGGCAGGGAGGTTTTGGATCATCCCAATATGGTCCGTTTAATTTTTCATGGTCACTTGGGTAAAAAAATGGGTGAAACAGTGCGAATGAGGCATTTTTAGGCCAAATCGGTGTAGCCCACGATTTTGGAGGTGGGCCCGAGGTCTAAGAATACTGCAGGCTAAAAATTGTCTGGGGCAGGCCAGGGAGGTTGGGGATCATCCCAGTGTTATTCGTTTAATTTTTAGTGGCTATTTGGGTAGACAAATAGCGGAAACATCACAAACGGGGTAATTTTGGGCAAATCGGTGTGCTATAGCCTATGGTTTTGGGGGTTGACTCGGGGTCTGGGCATGCTGTGGGCTGAAAAATGATCAGGGATGCCATGGAGGTTAGGGATCGTCCCATTATGGTCCGTTTAATTTTTTGTGGGCATTTTGGTGGACAAACAGGAGAAACGTCAGAAAAGGGGAATTTTCGAGATAAATCGGTGTGCCATAGCCAACAATTTTGAGGGTGGGCGTGATATTGTCCGAAAATTATTCGGGGCGTGCCAAGAGGTTGGTGATCATACCAGTGTGCTCCATTTAATTTTTTGTGGCCATTTGGGTGGACAAACAGGCATAACGACGTGAATGGGGAATTTTTTAGCCAAATCGGTATGCTATAGCCCACGGTTTTGGAGGTGGACCCAGATTTTGGGTATGCTGTCGGCCGAAAATCGACCAGGGCATGCCAGGGAGGTTTAGGATCTTTCCAGTGTGGTCTATTTAATTTTGTGTGGCCATTTGGATGGATAAACGATCTAAGCGGCTTGAACGGGATGTTTTAGGGCCAAATCAGTGGGCTATATCCCACGGTTTTGGGGGTGGGACCGGTGTTCGAGCGTTCTGTAAGCTGAAAGTTGACTGGGGCATACCAGGGAGGTTGGGATCATCCCAGTATGGTCCATATAATTTTTCGTAGCCATTTGGGTGGACAAACAGGCAAAACAGCGTGAATGGGGCATTTTCTGGCCAAATCGATACGCTATAGCCCACGATTTCGAGGTTGGTCCAGTGGTTCGAGCATGCTATAGGCTAAACGTCAATTGGGGCATGTCAAAGAGGTTGAGGATTGTCCCAACGTGGCCCATTTAATTTTTCATAGTCATTTGGGTGGACAAACGGGGAAAACAGCACAAACGAAGCATTTTTGGGCCAAATCAGAGGGCTATAGCGCACGATTTCGGGGGTGAGCCTGGGGTCCGGGCGTACTGAGGGCCAAAAATCTACAAGGGTATGCCAGCGGGTTGAGGATCATCCCAGTATGGTCCGTTGAATTTTTTGTGGCCATTTGGGTGGATAAATGGGAAAAACGATGCGAACGGGGCATTTTCAAGCTAAATCAGTGTGCTATATCCAATGGTTTTGGGGGTGGGCCTGGGGTTCGGGCGTGCTGTGGGCCAAAAATTAATCAGGGCATGTCAGAGAGGTTGGGGATCGTCCCAGTATAGTTCGTTGAATTTTTTGTGGCCATTTTGGTGGATAAACGGCATAATTTTATGAATGAGGCATTTTTGGGCCAATTCGGTGTGTTAGATCCCCGTTTTTAGGGGTGGGCCCGGGTCCAGGCGTGCTGTGGGTCAAAAATCAATCGGGATATGCCAGTAAGGTTGGGGATCATCCCAGTATGGTTCGTTTAATTTTTTTATGGCTATTTGGGTGGACAAACGGGTGAAACGATGCGAATAGGGTGTTTATGGGCCAAATTAGTGTGCTATAGCCTATAGTTTTGGGGGTGGGCTCAGAGTACGGGCGTGTTTTTGGCCAGAAATTTATTGAGGCGTGCCATGGAGGTTAGGGATCATCCTAGTGTGGTCCGTTTAAGTTTTAGTGGCCATTTGGGTGGACAAAAATGCGAACAGGGTATTTGCGGGCCAATCGATGTGCTTTAACCCATGATTTTGGGGGTGGGTGCGAGGAAACGGCATTTTGTGAGCTGAAAATCGACTGGGCAATGCAAAGGAGGTTGGGGAATATCCCAGTATAGTCCGTTCAATTTTTTGTCGCCATTTGGCTAGACAAACGGTTGAAACGGTGCAAATGGGGCATTTTTGGGGTAAATTGGTGTTCTATAGCCCATGGTTTTGGAGGTTGGTCTTGGGTCCAGGCGTGCTGTGGTTTATAAATCAACCGAATCCTGTCAGAGAGGTTAGGAATTATCCCAGCGTGGTCCGTTTAGTTTTTATTGGCTATTTGGGTGGACAACCGGTTGAAACGGCAGGAACGGTTGGGCCAAATCAGTGTGCAATAGCCGATGGTTTCGGGGGTTGAACTGAGGTTCGGGTGGGCTGTAGGCCAAAAATTAACCGGGGTATGCCAGGGAGGTTGGGTATCATCAGTTTAACTTTTAGTGGCCATTTGTGAGGACAAATGGGTAAAACGGCACAAACGGGGCATTTTCGGGCCAAATTGGTGTGCTATAGCCCACGGTTTTAGGGGTGGGCTCGGGTTTTGGGCACGCTGTGCACTAAAAATTGATCGAGACATGTCAGGAAAGTTGGGGAAAGTCCTAGCGTGGTCTGTTTAATTTTTTGTAGCCATTTGGGTGGATAAACGGATGAAACGGTGCGTACGAAGCATTTTTGGGCTAAATCGATGTGCTATAGCCCACGGTTTTGAGGGTGGGACCAGGGTCCGGGTGCGCTGAAGGCCAAAGATTGATCGGGTCATACCAGGGAGGTTATGTATCTTTTCATTATGGTCCGTTTAATTTTTTGTGGCTATTTGGGTGGACAAACGGGAGAAACAGCGCGAACGGGGCATTTTCAGGACAAATCGATATGCTATAGCCCACGATTTCGAGGTTGGTCCAGTGGTTCGAGCATGCTATGGGCCAAAAGTCAATCAGGGCATGCCAAGGAGCTTGAGGATCGTCCTAGCATAGCCCATTTAATTTTTCATAGTCATTTGGGTGGACAAACGGGGAAAACGGCACAAACGGGGCATTTTTGGACCAAATCAGAGGGCTATAGCGCACGATTTTGGAGGTGGGCCTGGGGTCCAGGCGTACTGGGGGCCAAAAATCTACAAGGGCATGCCAGGGGGTTGAGGATCGTCCCAGTATGGTCCGTTGAATTTTTTGTGGCCATTTGGGTGGATAAATGGGAAAAACGATGTGAACGGGGCATTTTCAAGCTAAATCAGTGTGCTATAGCCAATGGTTTTGGGGGTGGGCCTGGGGTTCGGGCGTGCTGTGGGCCAAAAATTAATCAGGGCATGCCAGGGAGGCTGGGAATCGTCCCAGTATAGTTCGTTGAATATTTTGTGGCTATTTTGGTGGACAAACAGGCATAATTTTATGAATGGGGCATTTTTTAGCCAATTTGGTGTGTTATATCCCCCGTTTTTAGGGGTGGGCCCGGGTCCGAGCCTGCTGTGGGCTAAAAATCAATCGGGATATGCCAGTAAGGTTAGGGATCATCCCAGTATGGTTCATTTAATTTTTTGTGGCTATTTGGGTGGACAAATGGGTGTAACGATGCGAACGGGGTGTTTATGGGCCAAATTGGTGTGCTATAGCCTACAGTTTTGGGGGTGGGCTCGGGGTACGGGCGTGTTGTTGGCAAAAAATTAATTGGGACATGCCATGGAGGTTACAGATCATCCTAGTGTGGTTTGTTTAATTTTTAGTGGCCATTTAGGTGGACAAAAGTGCGAACAGGGTATTTACGGGCCAATCGATGTGTTTTAACCCATGATTTTGGGGGTGGGTGCAAGGAAAGGGCATTTTGTAGGCTGAAAATCGACTGGGGCATGCCAAGGAGGTTGGGGAATGTCCCAGTATGGTCCGTTCAATTTTTTGTGGCCATTTGGCTAGACAAATGGGCGAAACGGCGCAAATGAGGCATTTTTGGGGTAAATTGGTGTTCTATAGCCCATGGTTTTGGAGGTTGGTCTTGGGTCCGGGCGTGCTGTGGTTTATAAATCAACCGAAATCTGCCAGAGAGGTTAGGAATTATCCCAGCGTGGTCCTTTTAATTTTTATTGGCCATTTGGGTGGACAAATGGGCGAAACGATAGGAAAGGGGCATTTTTGGGCCAAATCAGTGTGCTATAGCCAATGGTTTCGGGGGTTGAATCGGGGTTCGGGTGTGTTGTAGGCCAAAAATTAACCGAGGTATGCCAGGGATGTTGGGTATCATCTGTTTAACTTTTAGTGGCCATTTGTGAGGACAAACGGGTAAAACGACACAAACGAGGCATTTTTGGGCCAAATCGGTGTGCTATAGCCCACGGCTTTGAGGGTGGGCTAGGTTCTGAGCGTGTTGTGGGTTAAAAATTGAACGGGGCATGCCAGGGACGTTAGGGATCATCCCAGTGTGGTCTATTTAATTTTTTGTGGCTATTTGGGTGGACAAATGGGAAAACAGCGTAAATGGGATATTTTAGGGCCAAATCGGTGTGCTAGAGCCCCTGGTTTTGGGGGTGGCCCCGGGGTTTAGGTGTATTGTGGGCCAAAAATAGACCAGGGCGTGCCAGAGAGGTTGGGGATCATCCCAATGTGGTCCGTTGAATTTTTAGTGGCCATTTGGGTGGACAAACAGGCAAAACGGTGCGAACAGGGAATTTTCGGATCAAAATGGAGTGATCTAGCCTACGGTTTTGGGGCTGCGCCTGGGGTTTAATTTTTCATAGCCATTTGGGGTAGACAAACGGGCAAAATGGTGCGAATGGGATATTTTCAAGCCTAATCGGTGTGCTATAGCCCACGATTTTAGGGGTGGCCCTGGGGTCCGAGCGTGCTGTGGGCCAAAAATCAACCGGGGAATGCCAGGGAGGTTGGTGATTATCCTAGTATGGTCTGTTTAATTTTTCATGGTCATTTGGGTGGACAAATGGGCGAAACGGTACGAACGGGGTATTTTAGGGCCAAATCAATGTGCTATAGCTCACGGTTTTGGGGTTGGGACTGGGGTCTGGCCATGCTGTGGGCCAACAATTGACTGAGGCATGCCAGGGTATTTAGGGATCATCCCAGTATGGTCCGTTTAATTTTTCGTGGCCATTTGGCTGGACAAATGGGGGAAACGGTATGAACGGGGCATTTTCGACCAAAATCAGTGTGCTATAGCCCATGGTTTGGGGGGTAGGTCTGGGATCCGGGCATGCTGTGGGCAAAAAATTGATCGAAGCATGCCAGGGAGGTTGGGGATCATCCTAGTGTGGTCCGTCTAATTTTTCATAGCCATTTGGGTGGACAAACGGGTGAAACGGCCCGAACGAGGCATTTTCGGGCCAAATTAGTGTGCTATAGCCCATGATTTTTGGGGTGGGCCCGGTGTTTGAGCGTGCTATTGACAAAAATCGATAGGGGTGTACTAGGGAATTGGGGATCTTCACAGTATGGTCTGTTTAAGTTTTGTCGAAATTTGGGTTAAAACGAGCAACACGATGTGAACGGGGCATTTTGGGGCCAAATTGATTTGCTATACTCTGCGATTTCGGGGGTGGTCCAGGGGTCCGAGTGTGCTGTGGGTAAAAAATTGATCAGAGCATGCCAGTGAGGTTGGGGATCATCTCAGTGTGGTCTGTTCAATTTTTCGTGGCCATTTAGTGGACAAACAGGCAAAACGGCGTGAACGAGGCATTTTTGGGCAAAATCGGTGTGCTATTTCCCACGGTTTCGAAGGTGGGCTCTGGTTTCGGATGTGTTGAGGGCTAAAAATCAATTTGGGCATGCCAGTGAGGTTGGGGATCGTCCCAGTATTGTCTGTTTAATTTTTCATGGTTATTTGGGTGGACAAATAGGCGAAACAGCGCGAATGGGGAAGTTTGTGGACAAATCAGTGTGCTATAGCCCACGATTTTTGGGATGGGCTCGGGGTTCAGGCGTACTGTGGGCCAAAAATTGATTGGGGAATGCCAGGGAGGTTGGGATTATCCCAGTGTGGTTCATTTAATTTTTCGTGGCCATTTGGATGGACAAACAAGCGAAACGGCGCGAATGAAACATTTTCACGTCAAATCGGTATGCTATGGTCCACGGTTTCAGAGGTGGGCCCAGGGTTCATGTATGTTGTGGGTCAAAAATCAATTGGGGCATGCCAGGAAGGTTGGGGATCATCCCAGTATGGTCCTTTTAATTTTTTGTGGCCATTTGGTTGGACAAATGGGCGAAACGGCACGAATGGGGAATTTTTAGGCCATATCAGTGTGCTATAGCCTACGATTTTGGGGTTGGGCTCGAGGTTCGGGCGTGTTGTGGGAAAATTGATCGGGCTTGACCGGGAGGTTGGGATCATCTCAGTGTGGTCCGTTTAATTTTTTGTGGCCATTTGGGTGGACAAACGGGCGAATCAACGTGAACAGGGTATTTTCAAGCCAAATCAGTGTGCTATAGCCTATGATTTTGAAGGTGGTCCAGGGGTCCGGACGTGCTGTGGGCCAAAAATCAATTGGAGCATTCCAGGGAGGTTGGGATCATCCCAGTGTGGTCTATTTAATTTTTTATAGCCATTTGGATGGACAAACGGGCAAACCGGCGCAAACAGGGCTTTTTTGGCCAATTTGGTGTTGTACAGACCACGGTTTCAGGGGTGCGCCCGAGGTCCGAGCGTGCTGTGGGTCAAAAATTTACCGGAGTATCGCAACGAGGTTTAGGATCATCCCAGTATGATCCATTTAATTTTTCATGGCCATTTGGGTGGACAAACGGGCAGAATGGAGCAAACGGAGCATTTTCGAGCAAAATCGGTGTGCTATATCCCACGATTTAGGGGGTGAGCCCGGGGACCAGGCGTACTATGGGATAAAAGCAATAGGGGCATGCCAGGGAGGTTAGGGTTCATCCCAGTATGGTCTGTTTAATTTTTGTGTCCATTTAGGTGAACAAACGGGCGAAACAGCGCGAACGGGGAGTATTCGAGCCAAATCGGTATGCTATAGCCCACGGTTTTGGGGGTTGGCCGGGGTTCGAGCCTTCTATGGACTGAAAATCGACTGGGGAGTGACAGGGAGGTTGGGAATCAACACGGTGTGGTTTGGAGGACAAACAGGCGAAACGGCGCGAACGGAGCATTTTTGGGCCATACCGGTGTGTTATAGCCCACGGTTTTGAAGGTAGCCCCAGGGTCCGGGCGTGATATGGGAAAACAATTGATCGGGACATGCTCGGGGGGTTAGGGATCATCTCAGTTGGTCCGTTTAATTTTTTATGGCCATTTGGGTGGGAAAATAGGAGAAACGGTGAGAACGGGGCATTTTCGGGAAAAATTGGTGTTCTGTAGCCCACGGTTTCGAAGGTGGCCTCGGGATCCGGATATACTGTGGGACAAAAATTAATTGAAGTGTGCCAAAAATATTGGGGATCATCTCAGTATGGTCTGTTTAATTTTTCGTGGCTATTTGGGTGGACAAACGGTGCAAATAGGGCACTTTTGGGCCAAGTGGTGTGCTATAGCCCACAGTTTTGGGGTTGTACCCAGGGTTCGGGCGTGCTGTGGGTTTAAAATCAACCGATGAATCCCAAGGGGGTTGAAGATCGTCCTAGTATGGTCCTTTTTAATTTTTCATGGCCATTTGGGTAGACAAACGGGCAAAACGAGGCGAATAGGGCATTTTCAGGCAAAATCGGTGTGCTATAGCCCACGGTTTTGGGCATGGGTATGGGGTCCAGATGTGCTATGGGATGGAAATCGTCCGGGGCATTCTAGGGAGGATGGGGATCATACCAATGTGGTTTGTTTAATTTTTCGTGGTCATTTGGGTGAACAAATGGCGTAACGGCATGAACGGGGCATTTTGGGGCCAAATCATTGTGCTATAGCCCACGGTTTTGGAGGTTGGCTCAGGGTCTGGGCATTTTGTGGGCTGAAAATTGACTGGAGCGTGCTAGGGTGGTTAGGGATCATACCAGTGTGGTCTGGGTTTTGGGTTTCGGGCATCTTGTGGGCCAAAAGTCAACCGGGGCATGCCAGGGAGGTTGGGGGCATCTTAGTGTGGTCCGTCTAATTTTTTGTGGCCATTTGGGTGGACAAATAGGCGTAACGGTGTGACCGGTGAATTTTCAGGCTAAATCAATGTGCTATAGCCTACGGTTTTTGGGGTGGGCCCGGGGTCCAGGCATGCTGTGGACCAAAAATCTATCGGATCATTCCAGGGAGGTAGGAAACCTTCCCAGTATGGTCCATTTAATTTTTCATGGAAATTTAGGTTCACAAACAGGCAAAACGGCGCGAATGGAGAATTTTTAGGCCAAATCGGTGTGCTATAACTTGTGGTTTCGGGGGTGGGCTAGGGGTCTGAGCATACTGTGGGGTAAAAATCAATCATGGCGTGCCAGTGAGGTTAGGGATCGTCCCAGTATGGTTTGTTTAATTTTTTGATGTCATTTGGTTGGACGAAGGGGCGAAACAGCGCAAACGAGGTATTTTTGGGCCAAATCAGTGTGTTATAGCCTACTGTTTCAAAGGTGTACCTGAGGTCCGGGTGTGCTGTGGGCTAAAAATTGACCAGAGCATGCTCGGGAGGTTGGGGATCATCTCTGTATGGTCCATTTAATTTTTCATGGCCATTTCGGCAGACAAACGGGTGAAACGGGGTGAACGAGGCATTTTCGAGCTAAATCGGTGTTCTATTTCCCACGGTTTCGAAGGTGGGCTCTGGGTCCATATGTGCTGAGGGCCAAAAATCGACCAAAGCATACCAGAAAGGTTAGCTATCATCCCAGTGTGGTCCGTTTGTTTGGTGGACAAACGGGTAATACAGCGCAAATGGGGCATTTGGGCTAAATTGGTTTGCTATAGCCCACGGTTTCAGGGGTGTGGGCGTACTGTGGGCTAAAAATCAACCAGGGCATTCCAGGGTGGTTAGGGATCATCCCAGTATGGTCCGTCTAATTTTTCATGGCCATTTGGGTGGACAAATGGGCAAAACGGTGCGAATGGGGGATTTTTAAGCTATATAAGTGTGCTATAGCCCATTGTTTCGGGGGTGGGTCAGGGGTTCAGGTATGTTGCAGGCCAAAAATCAACTGAGGCATACCAGGGAGGTTGGTATCATCCTAGTGTAGTCCGTCTAATTTTTCGTGGCAATTTGGGTGGATAAACGGAGCAAATGGCGAATTTTTGGGCCAAATCGGTGTGCTATAGCCCACAATTTTTGGGGTAGGCCCGGGTCCAAGCGTGCTGTGGACCAAAAATCAATCGAGGTGAGCATGGAAGGCTTGGTATCTTTCCAGTATGGTTCGTTTAAATTTTCATGGACATTTGGGTTGACAAACAGGCAAAACAGTGCGAACGGGGTTTTTTTCAGCAAAATCAGTGTGCTATAACCCACGGTTTAAGGGGTAAGCGGAGGATCCGAGCGTGCTGTGGGCCAAAAATCGAACAGGGCATGCCAGGGAGGTTAGAGATCATCCCACTATGGTCCGTTTAGTTTTTTGTGGCCATTTGGGATTACAAACGAGCAAAACAGTGCAAATGGGGCATTTTTGGGCTAAATCGGTGTGTTATAGCCCACGATTTTGGGGGTTTTCCAGGGTCCAAGCGTGTTATGGGCTAAAAATCGATTGGGGCATGCCTGGGAGGTTGGGGATCATCCCATTACGGTTCGTTTAATTTTTTTGTGGCCATTAAGGTAGACAAACAGCACAAACGTGGCATTTTTGGGTCAAATCATTGTGCTATAGCCCACGATTTTGGGTGTGGGCCTGGGTTTCGAGCATGCAATGGGCAAAAAATCAATTGGGGTATGCCAGGGAGGTTAAGGATCCTCCCAGTGTGGTCCGTCTAAGTTTTCGTTGCCATTTGGTTGGACAAACGGGTGAAACAGCAGTAACGGAGCATTTTCAAGCCAAATCGGGTGCTATAGCCCCAGGATTTGGGGGTGGGCTTGGGGTCCGGGCGTGCTATTTGCAAAAAGTTGACCGAGGCATGCCAAAGAGGTTGGGGATCATCCCAGTGTGGTCAGTTTAATTTTTGGTGGCTATTTTGTTGGAAGAACGTGTGAAATCGCGCAAATGGGGTATTTTTGAGACAAATTTGTGTGCTATAACCCACGATTTTTGGGGTGGGCCTATAGTCCGGGAATGCTATGGGCAAAAAATTGACTAGGTTATGCCAAGTAGGTTAGGGATCGTCCCAGTGTGGTCCGTTTAATTTTTTATGGTCATTTGGGTGGATAAACAGTCGAAACAGCGCGAACGGGGTGTTTTTAGGCCAAATCGGTGTGCTATAGCTCGTGGTTTTGGGGGTGGGCCTGGGGTTCGGGCGTGCTCTATGCCGCAAATCGATCGGGGCATGGCAGGGAGGTTAGGGATCATCCTAATGTGGTCCGTTTAATCTTTTGTGACCATTTGGGTGGCCGAACGAGCGTCATGGCGTGAAAGGGGCATTTTCGAGCCAAATCGGTGTGCTTTAGCCCATAATTTTAGGTGTGGTCCTGTGTTCCGGGATGCGGTGGGCAGAAAATTGACCGGGGTGTGCCAGGGATGTTTGGGATCGTTCTAGTTTGGTCCGTTTAATTTTTCGTGTCCATTTCATTGGACAAACAGGCGACATAGCGTGAACGGGGTATTTTTTTGGCCAAATATAAGTGTTATAGCCCACGGTTTTATGGGTGGGCTCGGGGTCCGAGCGTGCTGTGGGATGAAAATCTATCAGAGCGTGCCAAGGAGGTTGGGTATCATCACAATGTGGTCCATTTAATTTTTTTGTGGTCATTTGGGTGGACAAACAGGTGAAACGGAGTGAACAGTGTATTTTTTTGCCAAATCGGTGTGCTATAGCCAACGGCTTTGGGGGTAGGCCGAGGGTCCGAGCATGCTGTGGGGCAAAAATTGGTTGGGGTGTGCTAGGGAAGTTGGGGATCGTCCTAGTGTGGTTAGTTTAACTTTTTCTAGCCATTTGGGCGGACAAACAGGCAAAACGGCATGAACGGGGCATTTTCGGGCCAAATCGGTGTGCTACAGCCCACGGTTTTGGGGTTGGGCCAGGATTCTAAGCGTGATTTGAACCAAAAATCGACTGGAGCATTCTAGAGAGATTGGGGATCGTCCTAGTGTGGTCCTTTTAATTAATCCTCTTAATTTTAGTGGACAAACGGGCAAAATGGTGTGAACGGGGCATTTTCAGACAAAATTGATATGCTATAGTCTACGGTTTTGGGTGTGGGCACGGGAATCGGGTGGGCTGTGGGCTGAAAATCGACTGGGCATATCAAAGAGGTTGGGGATCGTCCCAGTATGGTCCGTTTAATTTTTTTTGGCCATTTGGGTGGACAAACAGTGCAACGACGCGAATTGAGTGTTTTCGAGCCAAATCGGCATGCTTTAGCCCACGGTTTCATTGGTGTACCCGGGGTATGAGCTTGTTGTGGGCTGAATATCGATTGGAGCGTGTCAGGGAGGTTGGGGATTATCCCAGTGTGGTCCGTTTAATTTTTTGTGGCCATTTGGGTGGACAAACGGGCAAAACAACGCGAACGGGGTGTTTTCAGGCCAAATTAGTGTACTATAGCCTACGATTTCAGGGGTGGGCACCGGGTTCGGGCATGCTGTGGGCCAAAAATTGTTCGGGGTTTGCCAGGGAGGTTGGGATTATCCCAGTATGGTCCGTTTAATTTTTTCTGGCAATTTTGGTGGACGAACAGGCATAGTAGAACAAACAGGGCATTTTTTGGCCAAATTGATATGCTATAACCCACGGTTTTGGGTGTGGGCTACGCGTCCAAGCGTGCTATAGGTCAAAAATCAATCAGAGCGTCCTAGTGTGGTTGAGGATCGTCCGAATATGGTCCATTTAATTTTTCATGGCCATTTCGGTGGATAAACGAGAAATGGCACTAACGAGGAATTTTTGGGTCAAATCAGTGTGCCATATCCCAAGATTTTGGGGGTGGGCCCAAGTTTCGGGCGTGCTGTGGGCAAAAAATTGATCGGGGCATGAAAGAAAGACTGGGGATCATCCCAGTGTGGTCCGTTTACATTTTTGTGGCCATTTGGGAGGACAAACTGGTGAAACAGCATTAGCAGTGTATTTTTAGGCTAAATCGGTGTGCGATAGCCCACAGTTTTGTGGGTGGACTTTAGATCCGGGCGTGTTGTAGGCCGAAAATCAATCGGGGTGTGCTATAGAGGTTAGGGATCATCCTAGTGTGGTCTGTTTAATTTTATATGGCCATTTGGGTGGACAAATGGGCGAAATAGTATGAATGATCCATTTTCGGGCCAAAGCGGTGTGTTGTAGCCCACAATTTTTAGGGTGGGCTCGGGGTCTGGGCATACTGTGGGCCAAAAATCAACCAAGGCGTGCCAGGGAGGTTGGGGATTGTCCCAGTGTGGTCAGTTTAATTTTTTGTCACCATTTAGGTGGACAAACGGGCGAAATGGCGCGAACGGGGCATTTTAGGGCCAAATCAGTGTGCTATAGCCTACGGTTTTAGGGATGGACCCGTGGTTCGTGCATGCTGTGGGTTAAAAATTGATCGGGTCGTGCCAGGGAGATTAGGGGATCATCCCAGTATGGTCTGTTTAATTTTTGTGGCCATTTCGGTGGATAAATGGGCAAAACTGCACAAACAGGGCATTTTTGGGCAAAATCGATGTGCTAGATTCCACGATTTCATGGGTGGGCCCGGGGTCCAGGCTTTGTTTAGGCCAAAAATTGATCGAGGGGTTACATAGATATTGACGATCATCCCAATGCATTTCATTTAATTTTTCATGGCTATTTGGGTGGGAAAACGGGTGAAACTGTGCAAATGGGGTTTTTTTGGGATAAATTGGTGTGTTATAGCCCACGGTTTTGGGGGTGAGCCAAGCATCCGAGTGTGCTGTAGGCTAAAAATCAATTGGGTTATGCCAGGGAGGTTGATTATCATTCTAGTGTGGTTCGTTTAATTTTTTGTGTCCATTTGGGTGGACAAACGAGTAAAATAGGGCATTTTCGAGCCAAATTGGTGTGCTATAGCCTACGATTTTGGGGGTGGGCCCGGGGTCCAAGTGTGATATGGGCTAAAAATTGATCGAGGCATGCCAGAGAGGTTAGGAATCATCCCTGTGTTGTTCGTTCAATTTTTTGAGGCCATTTGGATGGACAAATGGGTGAAACAGCATGAATGCAGTATTTTTAAGCCAAATCGGGCGCTATAGGCCTTGGTTTTAAGGGTGGACAAGGGTTTCGGGCATGCTGAGGGCCAAAAATTAATCGAGGCATGTCAGGGAGGTTGGGGATCATCCCAGTGTGGTCAGTTTAATTTATTGTTGCCATTTGGATGGACAAACGGGCAAAACGGTCCGAACGGGGTATTTTCAAGCATAATTGGTGGGCTATAATCCACGGTTTCGGGGGTGGGATCGGGGTCCAGGCGAGCTATTGGCCAAAAATCGACCGGGGTGTGCCAAGGAGGCTGAGGAACGTCCCAGTGTTGTCCGTTTAATTTTTCCAGGCCATTTAGGTGGATAAATAGGCGAAATAGCGTGAACAGGGAATTTTTTAGCCTAATCGGTGTGCTATAGCCTACGGTTTTGGGGATGGGCTCGAGGTCTGGGAGTGCTATGGGATAAAAATTGACCAGGGCATGTTAGGTAGGTTGTGGATTATCCCAGTGTGGTCAATTTAAATTTTCATGGCCATTGTGGTGGACTAAATGATGGAACGGTGTGAATGGGGCTATTTCGGGCCAAATCGTTGTGCTATAGCCAAGGGTTTGGGGGTGGGCTCAAGGTCCCAGCTTGTTGTGGGCTAAAGGTCAATCGGGGCGTGCCAGGGAGGTTGGGGATCATCCCAGTGTGGTCCGTTAATATTTTCGTGGCCATTTGGGAGGACAAAGGGGTGAAACAGCGTAAACGAAGTATTTATAGGATAGATCGGTGTACTATAGCCCACAGTTTTAGGGGTGAGCCCGGGGTTCGGGCGTGTTGTGGATTGAAAATCTATTGGGGCATGCCATGGAGGTTGAAGATCATTCTAGTATGGTCCATTTAATTTTTTGTGACCATTTGGGTGGACAAACGAGCGAAACGGCTCGAATGGGGCATTTTTGGGCCAAATCGGTGTTCTATAGCATACGGTTTTGTGGGTGGGCTAAGGTCCGGGCATTCTGTGAGGAAAAAAATCAATTGGGGCATGCCAGGGAGGTTAGGGATCATCCCTGTATGGTCCATTTAAATTTTCATGGCCATTTGGGCAGACAAACAGGCGAAATTGCACGAATGGAGCATTTTCGGGCTAAATCGGTGTGCTATAGCGCATGATTTTGGGGGTGGGCCTGGGACCCGGGCGTGCTATGGGTCGAAAATCGACCGAGGCATGACAGGGTAGTTAAGGATCATCCCAGTATGGTCCGTTTAAATTTTCGTGGCCATTTGGTTGGACAAACGGGAGAAAAGGAACGAACAGGCTATTTTTGGGCCAAATCGGTGAGCTATATGCCACGATTTTGGGGGTGGGCTTGGGTTCCAGGCGTTCTGTGGGCTGAAAATTGATCGGGGCATGCCAGGGAGGTTAAGGATCATCCCAGTATGGTATTTTTAAATTTTTTTCGTGGCTATTTGGGTGTACAAATGGGCAAAATGGTGCGAACTGGGCATTTTCGAGCCAAATCGATGTGTCATGATTTTGGGGGTGGACCGGGGTTCGGGTGTCCTGTGAGACAAAAATTAATTGTGGCAATCCAGGGAGGTTAAGGATAATCCCAGTGTGATCCATTTAAATTTTCGTGGCTATTTGGATGAAAAAATGGGCGAAACGATGAGAATAGGGTATTTTTGTGCTAAATCAGTGTGATATAGACCACAGTTTTGACGGTGGACCCAGGGTTCGGGCGTGTTGTGGGTTGAAAATAGATCGGGGCGTGCCATTGAGGTTGGTGAACGGACGAAACGGTGCGAACGGAGCATTTTTGGGCTAAATCGATGTGCTATAGCCCACGGTTTTGAGGGTGGGACTAGGGTCCGGGTGTGCTGAAGACCAAAGATTGATCGGGTCATACGAGGGAGGTTATGTATCTTTTCATTGTGGTCCGTTTAAATTTTCGTGGCTATTTGGGTGGACAAATGGGAGAAACGGCGCGAACGGGGCATTTTCAGGCCAAATCGATGTGCTATAGTCCACAGTTTTGGGGGTGGGCTTGGGGTCAGAGCGTGCTGTGGGCTAAAAATTGACCGGGGCTTGCCAGGGAGTTTGGGGATCGTCCCAGTGTGGTCCGTTTAAATTTTCTTGGCCATTTGGGTGGACAAACGGGCGAAACGGCATGAACAGAGAATTTTTGAGAAAAATCGGTGTGCTAGCCTATGGTTTTGGGGGTGGGCCAGGGTCCGAGCGTGTTATGGATTAAAAATCGAACGGGGCATGCCAGGGACTTTGGGGATCATCCCCTTGTGGTCTATTTAATTTTTTGTAGCTATTTGGGTGGACAAATGGAAAAACGGCATAAATGGGATATTTTTGGGCCAAATCGGTGTGCTATAGCCCCTGGTTTTGGGGGTGGCCCCGGGTTCGGGTGTGTTGTGGGCCAAAAATAGACCAGGGTAATGCCATAGAGGTTGGGGATCATCCCAATGTGGTCCGTTAAATTTTTAGTGGCAAAATCGGTGTGCTATTTCCCACGGTTTCGAAGGTGGGCTCGGGGTCCAGATGTGCTGAGGGCTAAAAATTGATTTGGGCGTGCCAGGGAGGTTGGGTATCATCCCAGTATTGTTTGTTTAATTTTTCGTTGTTATTTGGGTGGACAAGCAGGCGAAACAGCGCGAATGGGGAATTTTGTGGACAAATCAGTGTGCTATAGTCCACGATTTTTGGGATAGGCTCGGGGTTCAGGCGTACTGTGGGCCAAAAATTGATTGGGGAATGCCAGGGAGGTTGGGATCATCTCAGTGTGGTTCATTTAACTTTTTGTGTCCATTTGGATGGGTAAACAGGAGAAACGGCGTGAATGAAGCATTTTCACATCAAATCGGTGTGCTATGGTCCACGGTTTCAGAGGTGGGCCCAGGGTTCGTGTATGTTGTGGGTCAAAAATCAATTGGGGCATGCCAGGAAGGTTCGGGATCATCCCAGTATGGTCCATTTAATATTTTGTGGCCATTTGGTTGGACAAACGGGCGAAACGGTACGAACGGGGCATTTTTAGGCCATATCAGTGTGCTATAGCCTACGGTTTTGGGGTTGGGCTCGAGGTTTGGGCGTGCTGTGGGAAAATTGATCGGGCTTTCCTGGGAAGCTGGGGATCATCTTAGTGTGGTCCGTTAATTTTTTATGGCCATTTGGGTGGACAAACGGGCGAAACAACGCGAACTGGGTATTTTCAAGCCAAATCAGTGTGTTATAGCCTATGATTTCGAAGGTGGTCCAGGGGTCCGGATGTGCAGTGGGCTGAAAATCAATCGGACCATGCTAGGGAGGTTGGGATCATCCCATTGTGGTCTGTTTAATTTTTTATATCCATTTGGATGGACAAACGGACAAACTGGCGCAAACAGGGCATTTTTGGCCAATTTAGTGTTCTATAGCCCACGGTTTCAGGGGTCCGCCCGAGGTTCGGGCGTGCTGTGGGTCAAAAATTGACCAAAGTATCCCAATGAGATTTAGGATCATCCTAGTATGGTCCGTTTAATTTTTCATGGCCATTTGGGTGGACAAACGGGCAGAACAGAGCAAATGGAGCATTTTCGAGCAAAATCGGTGTGCTACATCCCACGATTTCGGGGGTGAGCCCGGGGACCAGGCGTACTGTGGGAGAAAATTGATAGGGGCATGCCATGGAGGTTAGGTTTCATCCCAATATGGTCCGTTTAATTTTTTGTGTCCATTTAGGTGAACAAACGGGCGAAACAGCGCGAACGGGGAGTATTCAACCCAAATTGGTATGCTATAGCCCACGGTTTTGGGGGTTGGCCCAGGTTTCGAGCCTGCTATGGACTGAAAATCGACTGGGGAGTGACAGGGAGGTTGGGAATCAACCCGGTGTGGTTGGGAGGACAAACAGGCGAAACGGCGCGAACGGAGCATTTTTGGGCCATATCGGTGTGCTATAGCCCACGATTTTGAAGGTACCCCCAGGGTCCGGGCATGCTATGGTAAAACAATTGATCAGGACATTCCCGGGAGTTTAGGGATCATCTCAGTTGGTCCGTTAAATTTTTTATGGCCATTTGGGTTGGAAAATGGGCGAAACGGTGAGAATGGGGCATTTTCAGGCAAAATTGGTGTTTGTAGCCCACGGTTTCAAAGGTGGCCTCGGGGTTCGGACATGTTGTGTGCCAAAAATCAATCGAAGTGTGCCAGGAATATTGGGGATCATCTCAGTGGGGTCTGTTTAATTTTTCGTGGTTATTTGGGTGGACAAACGGTGCAAATAGGGCACTTTTGGGCCAAATTAGTGTGCTATAGCCCACAGTTTTGGGGTTGTACCCAGGTTCCGGGCGTGCTGTGGGTTGAAAATCAACCGATGCATCCCAAGGGGGTTGAGATAATCCCAGTATGGTCCTTTTAATTTTTCATGGCCATTTGGGTAGACAAACGGGCAAAACGGGGCGAATAGGGCATTTTCAGGCAAAATCGGTGTGCTATAGCCCACGGTTTTGGGCATGGGTATAGGTTCCAGACGTGCTGTGGGATGAAAATCAGCCGGGGAATTCTAGGGAGGATGGAGATCACCCCAATGTGGTTCGTTTAATATTTCGTGGTCATTTGGGTGGATAAATGGCGTAACGGCACGAACGGGGCATTTTGGGGCCAAATCATTGTGCTATAGCCCACGGTTTTGGAGGTTGGCTGGGGTTTTGGGCATTTTATGGGCCAAAAATCGACTGGTGCGTGCCAGGGTGGTTAGGGATCGTCCCAGTGTGGTTCGGGTTTTGGGGTTCGGGCATCTTGTGGGCTAAAAGTCAATCGGGGCATGCCAGCGAGGTTGGGGATCATCCTAGTGTGGTCCGTCTAATTTTTGTGGCCATTTGGGTGGACAAACAGGTGTAACAATGCGAACGGGGAATTTTCAGGCTAAATCGGTGTGCTGTAGCCTATGGTTTTTGGGGTGGGCCCGGGGTCCAGGCGTGCTGTGGACCAAAAATTGATCGGATCATTCCAGGGAGGTAGGAAACCTTCCCAGTATGGTCCATTTAATTTTTCATGGAAATTTAGGTTCACAAACAGGCAAAACGGCGCGAATGGGGAATTTTTAGGCCAAATCGGTGTGTTATAACCTGCGGTTTCGGGGGTGGGCTAGGGGTCCGAGCATGCTGTGGGGTAAAAATCAATCATGGCATGCCAGTGAGGTTAGGAATCGTCCCAGTGTGGTTTGTTTAATTTTTCGATGCCATTTGGTTGGATAAACGGGCGAAACAGCGCAAATAAGGTATTTTTGGGCCAAATCAGTGTGCTATAGCCTACTGTTTCAAAGGTGTACCCGAGGTTCGGGCGTGTTGTGGGCTAAAAATCGACCAGAGCATGCTCCAGAGGTTGGGGATCATCTTTGTATGGTCCGTTTAATTTTTCATGGCCATTTCGGCAGACAAACGGGTGAAATAGGGCAAACGGGGCATTTTCGAGCTAAATCGGTGTTCTATTTCCCACGGTTTTGAAGGTGGGCTCTGGGTCCATATGTGCTGAGGGCCAAAAATCAACCGAAGCATACCTAAAAGGTTAGGTATCATCCCAGTTTGGTCCATTTGTTTGGTGGACAAACGGGTAAAACAGCGCAAACGGGGCATTTAGGCTAAATTGGTTTGCTATAGCCCACGGTTTTGGGGGTGCGGGCGTGCTGTGGGCTAAAAATCAACCAGGGCACTCCAGGGTAGTTAGGGATCATCCCAGTGTGGTCCGTCTAATTTTTCATGGCCATTTAGGTGGACAAATGGGTGAAACGGTGCAAACGGGGGATTTTTAGGCTATATAAGTGTGCTATAGCCCATGGTTTTGGGGGTGGGTCCAAGGTTCAGGTATGCTGTAGGCCAAAAATCAACTGGGGCATTCCAGGGAGGTTGGGATCATCCTAGTGTAGTCCGTCTAATTTTTTGTGGCAATTTGGGTGGATAAACGGAGCGAATGGCGAATTTTCGGGCCAAATCGGTGTGCTATAGCCCACAATTTTTGGGGTAGGCCCGGGGACCAAGCGTGTTGTTGACCAAAAATCAATCGGGGTGAGAATGGGAGGCTTGGTATCTTTCCAGTATGGTCTGTTTAAATTTTCATGGACATTTGGGTTGACAAACAGGCAAAACAGTGCGAACGGGGTTTTTTTCAGCAAAATCAATGTGCTATAGCCCACGGTTTTAGGAGTAAGCGGAGGATCCGAGCGTCCTGTGGGCCAAAAATCGACTAGGGCATGCCAGGGAGGTTAGAGATCATCCCACTGTGGCCCGTTTAGTTTTTTGTGGCCATTTGGGAGTACAAACGGGCAAAACAGTGCGAATGGGGCATTTTCTGGCTAAATCGGTGTGTTATATAGCCCACGATTTTGGGGGTTTTCCAGGGTCCAAGCGTGTTGTGGGCTAAAAATCGATTGGGGTATGCCTGGGAGGTTGGGGATCATCCCAGTGTGGTCCGTTTAATTTTTTCGTGGCCATTAAGGTAGACAAACAGCGCAAATGGGGCATTTTGGGGTCAAATCAGTGTGCTATAGCCCACGATTTCGGGTGTGGGCCTGGGTTCCGAGCAAGCTATGGGCAAAAAATCAACCGGGGTATGCCAGGGAGGTTGAGGATCCTGCCAGTGTGGTCCGTCTAATTTTTCGTTGCCATTTGGTTGGACAAACGAGTAAAACAGCAGGAACGGAGCATTTTCGAGCCAAATCGGGTGCTATAGCCCAAGGATTTGGGGTGGGCTTGGGGTCCAGGTGTGCTATTTGCAAAAGGTCGATTGAGGCGTGCCACAGAGGTTGGGGATCATCCCAGTGTGTTCAATTTAATTTTTGGTGGCTATTTTGTTGCAAGAACATATGAAACCGTGCAAATGGGGTATTTTCGAGCCAAATTTGTGTTCTATAACCCACGATTTTAAGGGTGGGCCTGTAGTCCGGGCATGCTATGGGCGAAAAATTGACTAGGTTATGCCAGGTAGGTTGGGGATCATCCCAGTGTGGTCCGTTTAATTTTTTATGGCCATTTGGGTGGACAAACAGGCGAAACAGCGTGAACGGGGTGTTTTTAGGCCAAATCGGTGTGCTATAGCCCATGGTTTCGGGGTTGGGCCTGGCGTTCAGGCATGCTCTGTGCCGAAAATGGCGTAACGGCGTGCCACAGAGGTTGGGGATCATCCAAGTGTGGTCCGTTTAATTTTTTGTGGCCATTTGGGTGGACGAACGGGTGACACGGCGTGAAAGGGGCATTTTTGAGCCAAATCGGTGTGCTATAGCCCATAATTTTAGGCGTGGGCCTGGGGTCCGGGATGCGGTGGGCAGAAAATTGACCGGGGTGTGCCAGGGATGTTGGGGATCGTTCTAGTTTGGTCCGTTTAATTTTTCGTGTCCATTTCATTGGACAAACAAGCGATATAGCGCGAACGGGGTATTTTTTGGCCAAATATGAGTGTTATAGCCCACGGTTTTGTGGGTGGGCTCGGGGTCCGAGCGTGCTGTGGGACGCAAATCTACCAGAGCGTGCCAAGGAGGTGGGGGATCGTCACAATGTGGTCCGTTTAATTTTTTGTGGTCATTTGGGTGGACAAACAGGTGAAACGGAGTGAACAGTGCATTTTTTTGCCAAATCGGTGTGCTATAGCCAACGGTTTTGGGGGTGGGCCCAGGGTTCGAGCATGCTGTGGGCCAAAAATTGGTTGGGGTATGCTAGGGAAGTTGGGGATCGTCCTAGTGTGGTTCGTTTAGTTTTTTTTGGCCATTTGGGTGGACAAACAGGCAAAACGGCATGAACGGGGCATTTTTGGGCCAAATCGGTGTGCTACAGCCCACGGTTTTGGGGGTGGGCCAGGATTCTAAATGTGATTTAAGCCAAAAATCGACCGGAGTATTCTAGAGAGATTGGGTATCGTCCTAGTGTGGTCCTTTTAATTAATCGTCACAATTTTGGTGGACAAACGGGCAAAACGGTGCTAAAGGGGCATTTCAAACAAAATCGATGTGCTATAGTCCACGGTTTTGGGTGTGGGCACGGGACCCAGGTGGGATGTGGGCTGAAAATCGATTGGGGCATGTCAAGGAGATTGGGGATCGTCCCAGTATGGTCCGTTTAATTTTTTGTGGCCATTTGGGTAGACAAACGGCGCAACGATGCGAATTGAGTGTTTTCGAGCCAAATCGGCATGTTTTAGCCCACGGTTTCATTGGTGTGCCCGGGTTATGAGCCTGTTGTGGGCTGTATATCGATTGGGGCGTGTCAGGGAGGTTGGGGATTGTCCCAGTGTGGACCGTTTAATTTTTTGTGGCCATTTGGGTAGACAAACGGGCAAAATGACGCAAACGGGGTGTTTTCAGGCAAAATCAGTGTGTTATAGCCTACGATTTCAGGGGTGGGCACTGGGTTCGGGCATGCTGTGGGCCAAAAATTGTTCGGAGTTTGCCAGGGAGGTTGGGGATTATCCCAGTGTGGTCCGTTTAATTTTTTCTGGCAATTTTGGTGGACGAACAGGCAAAATAGCACAAACAGGGCATTTGTTGGCCAAATCGGTGTGCTATAGCCCACGGTTTTAGGTGTGGACTCAGGGTCCAGGCGTGCTATATGCCAAAAATCAATCAGAGCGTGCTAGTGTGGTTGAGGATCATCCCAGTATGGTCCATTTAATTTTTCATGGCCATTTGGGTGGATAAACGGGTGAAATGGCACGAACGGGGTATTTTTGGGTCAAATCAGTGTGCTTTATCCCTAGGTTTTATGGGTGGGCCCAGGGTCCGGCGTGCTGTGGGCCAAAAATTGATCGGGGCATGAAAAAAAGGTTGGGGATCATCCCAGTGTGGTCCGTTTATATTTTCGTCGCCATTTGGGAGGACAAACGGGTGAAACAGCGTTAACAGTGTATTTTCAGGCTAAATCAGTGTGTGATAGCCCACAGTTTTGCGGGTGGACTTTGGATCCGGGCGTGTTGTAGGCCAAAAATCAATCGGGGCGTGCTATAGAGGTTAGGGATCATCCCAGTGTAGTTCGTTTAATTTTTTATGGCCATTTGGGCGGACAAATGGGCGAAATAGTATGAATGATCCATTTTTGGGCCAAAGCGGTGTGCTGTAGCCCACAATTTTTGAGGTGGGCTCGAGGTCTAGGCATATTGTGGGCTAAAAATCGACCAAGGCGTGCCAGGGAGGTTGGGGATTGTCCCAGTGTGGTCAGTTTAATTTTTTGTCACCATTTAGGTGGACAAATGGGCGAAATGGCGCGAACGGGGCATTTTAGGGCCAAATCAGTGTGCTATAGCCTACGGTTTTAGGAATGGGCCCAAGGTTCGGGCATGCTGTGGGCCAAAAATTGATCGGGTCGTGCCAGGGAGGTTAGGGGATCATCCCAGTATGGTCTGTTTAATTTTTCGTGGCTATTTCAATGGATAAACAGGCAAAACTGCGTGAACAGGGCATTTTTGGGCTAAATCGATGTGCTAGAGTCCACGATTTCAAGGGTGGGCCCGAGGTCCAGGCTTTGTTTAGGCCAAAAATAGATCGAGGGGTTCCAGAGAGATTGAGGATCATCCCAATGCATTTCGTTTAATTTTTCATGGCTATTTGGGTGGGAAAACGGGCGAAACGGTGCGAACGGGGTATTTTCGGGACAAATTGGTATGTTATAGCCCACGATTTTGGGGGTGAGCCAGGCGTCCGAGCATGCTGTAGGTCAAAAATCGATTGGGTTATGCCAGGGAGGTTGGGGATCATCCTAGTGTGGTCCTTTTAATTTTTTGTGGCCATTTGGGTGGACAAACGAGTAAAATGGGGCATTTTCGAGCCAAATTGGTGTGCTATAGCCTACGGTTTTGGGGGTGGGCCCGGGGTCCAAGTGTGATATGGGCTAAAAATTGATTGAGGCATGCCAGAGAGGTTAGGAATCGTCCCTGTTTTGTTCGTTCAATTTTTCGAGGCCATTTGGACAGACAAATGGGTGAAACAGCATGAATGCAGTATTTTTTAGCCAAATAGGGCGCTATAGGCCTTCGTTTTAGGGGTGGAAAAGGGTTTCGGGTATGCTAAGGGCATAAAACTAATCGAGGCACGTCAGGGAGGTTGGGGATCATCCCAGTGTGGTCAGTTTAATTTGTCATGGCCATTTGGATGGATAAACGGGCAAAATGGTGCGAACGGGGTATTTTTTAGCACAATTGGTGGGCTATAATTCACGGTTTTGGGGGTGGGCTCGGGGTCCAGGCGAGCTATTAGACAAAAATCGATCGGGGTGTGCCAAGGAAGCTGGGGATCGTCCCAGTGTGGTCCGTTTAATTTTTCTAGGCCATTTGGGTGGACAAATAGGCAAAATAGCGTGAACAGGGAATTTTTTAGCCTAATCGGTGTGTCATAGCCCACAGTTATGGGGATGGGCTCGGGGTCTAGGGGTGCTATGGGCTAAAAATCGACCAGGGCGTGCTAGGGAGGTTGAGGATTATCCTAGTGTGGTCAGTTTAAATTTTCATGGCCATTGTGGTGGACTAAATGATGAAACGGTGAGAATGGGGCTATTTCGGGCCAAATCGTTGTGCTATAGCCAAGGGTTTGGGGTGGGCTCAGGGTCCCAGCTTGCTGTGGACTAAAAGTCAATCAGGGCATGCCATGGAGGTTGGGGATCATTCCAGTGTGGTCCGTTAAAATTTTCGTGGCCATTTGGGAGGACAAATGGGCGAAACGGCGTGAACGAGGTATTTATGGGATAGATCGGTGTGCTATAGCCTACAGTTTTGGGGGTGGAACCGGGGTTCGGGCATGTTATGGATTGAAAATCTATCGGGGCATGCCATGGAGGTTGAAGATCATTCTAGTATGGTTCGTTTAATTTTTTGTGACCATTTGGGTGGACAAACGAGCGAAACGGCTCGAACGGGGCATTTTCAGGCCAAATCGGTGTTCTATAGCATACAGTTTTGTGGGTGGGCTAAGGTCCGGGCGTGCTGTGGGGAAAAAAATCAATTGGGGCATGCCAGGGAGGTTAGGGATCATCCCTGTGTGGTACATCTAAATTTTCATGGCCATTTGGGCAGACAAAGAGGCGAAATTGCACGAATGGAGCATTTTCGGGCCAAATCGATGTGCTATAGCATACGATTTTGGGGGTGGTCCTGGGACCCGGGCGTGCTATGGGTCGAAAATGGACCGAGGCGTGCCAGGGTGGTTGAGGATCATCCCAGTATAGTCCGTTTAAATTTTCGTGGCCATTTGGGTGGAAAAACAGGAGAAAAGGAACGAACAGGCTATTTTTGGGCCAAATCGGTGAGTTATAGGCCACGATTTTGGGTGTGGGCTCGGGTTTCGGGTGTGTTGTGGGCTGAAAATTGACCGGGGCATGCCAGGGAGGTGAAGGATCATCCCAGTATGATCTTTTTAAATTTTCGTGGCTATTTGGGTGTACAAATGGGCAAAATAGTGCGAACGGGGCATTTTCGAGCCAAATCGATGTGTCATAATTTTGGGGGTGGACCGGGGTTCGGGTGTCCTGTGAGCCAAAAATTAATTATGGCAATCCAGGGAGGTTAAGGATAATCCCAGTGTGATCCATTTAAATTTTCGTGGCCATTTGGATGAAAAAATGGGCGAAATGATGAGAATAGGGTATTTTTGTGCTAAATAAGTGAGATATAGCCCACAGTTTTGAGGGTGGACCCAGGGTTCGGGCGTGCTGTGGGTTGAAAATTGATCGGGGCGTTCCAGTGAGGTTGGGGATCGTCCCAGTATTATCCTTTAAAATTTCGTGGCTATTTGGGTGGACAAACGGACGAAATGGTGCGAACGGAGCATTTTTGGGCTAAATCGATGTGCTATAGCCCACGGTTTTGAGGGTGGGACCAGGGTACGGGTGTGATGAAGGCCAAAGATTGATCGGGGCATACCAGGGAGTACCCAATTCTGGGTGTGCTAAATCGATGTGCTATAGCCCACGATTCTGGGTGTACCCGAGGTTCAAGGGTGCTATGGATCAAAAAATGACCAAAGCCTACCAGGGAGGTTGGGGATCATTCTAGTATGGTCTGTTTTAATATTTTTGGCCATTTGGATGGACAAATAGGTGACACAGCATGAATGGAGCATTTTTGGGTTAAATCGGCGTGCTATAGCCTACGATTCCAGGGGTGGGATCGGGGTCCTATCGTGCTGTTGACCAAAAATTGATCGGGGCATGTCAGGAAGATTAGAGATCGTCCTAGTGTGGTCTGTTTTAATATTCGTGGCTATTTAGGTGCACAAACAGATGAAACAGCGCGAACGAGGCATTTTCAGGCAAAACGGTGTGCTATAGCCCACGATTTCATGCGTGGGCTCGGGGTCCAGGTGTTCTACGGGCCAAAAATCAATTGGGGCATGCCAGGAAGGTAGGAGATCATCCCAGTGTGGTATATTTCAATATTCGTGGACATTTAGGTGGACAAACGAGCGAAACAATGCGAATGGAGCATTTATAGGCCAAATCGGTGTGCTATATCCAGCGGTTCCGGGGATGGGTCTGGGGTCCGAGTGTGCTAGGGGCCAAAAATCGATTGAGGCATGCCAGGAAGGTTGGGATCGACCCAGTGTTGTCTGTTTCACTATTCGTGGATATTTGGATGGACAAACGGGCGAAATAGCGCGAACGGGGCATTTTCGGACCAAATCGGTGTACTATAGCTAATGATTTCAGTGTGGGCCTGGGGGTCGGGCATGCTATGGGTCAAAAATTGATCGGGGGCATGCCAGGAAGGTTGGGGATCATCCTAGTATGGTCTGTTTTAATACCCGTTTGGGTGGATAAATAGGAGAAACGACACGAATGAAAAGTTTTCGGGCCAAATGTTTGGGTGGACAAATGTGAGAAACGACACGAATGAAAGTTTTTGGGCCAAATCGATGTGCTATATCCCATGGTTTAGGGGTGGGCTTGGGGTACGGGAATGTTGTGGGTCAAAAACCGACTAGGGCATGACAGGGAGGTTGGGGATCATCCCAGTATTGTCTGTTTCAATATTTGTGGCCATTTGGATGGACAAATGAGCGAAATGGTGCGAACGGGGCATTTTCGAGCCAAACCAATGTGTTATAGCCCACGTTTCTGAGGTGGGCCCGGGGTCGAGCGTGTTGTGGACCAAAAATCGTCTGGGGAATCCCAGGAAGGTTGGGAATCATCCCATATGGTCTGTTTTCATATTCGTGGCCATTTATGTTGTCAAACGGACAAAACGGCTTAAACGGAGCATTTTCGGGATAAATCAGTGTGCTATAGCCCACGGTTCCAGGGTGGGCCCGGGGTCCGAGCGTGTTGTGGGCTAAAAATCGCTCGGGTCATGTTAGGAAAGTTGGGGATCATCCCAGTGTGGTCCATTTCAATATTCGTGGCCATTTGGGTGGACAAACGGGCGAAACAAACCAAATAGGGCATTTTTGGGCTAAATCGGTGTGCTATAGCCCACGATTTCTGGGGTGGGCCCGGGGTTCAAGCGTGTTGTGCATCGAAAATTGACCGGGGCATGCCAGGGACGTTGGAGATTGTCCTAGTGTGGTCCATTTCAATATTTGTGGTCATTTGGTAGATAAACGGGCTAAACAATGCAAACGAGGAGTTTTCGAGCTAAATCGGTGTGCTATTGCCTACGGTTTCGGGGGTGGATCCAGGGTCCGGGCGTACTGTGGTCCAAAAATCGATCGGGGCGTGCCATGGAGGTTGAAGATCATCCCCGTGTGGGTTGTTTCAATATTCGTGGCCATTTGGGTGGACAAATGGGAGAAACAACGCGAATAGGGCGTTTTAAAGCCAAATCAGTGTTATAGCCCACAATTCTGGAAGTCGGGCATGTTGTGGACTGATAATCATCCAGGGCGTGCTTGGGAGGTTGGGATCGTTCCAATGTGGTCTGTTTTAATATTCGTGGCCATTTGGGTTGACAAACGAGCGAACGACACGAATGGGCTATTTTCAGGTGAAATTAGTGTGCTATAGCCCACGGTTTCGGGGGTGGGACCGGGGTCTAAGCATGTTGTGGGCCAAAAATCGACCGGAGCGTGCCACAGAAGTTGGGGATCATCGCAGTGTGGTCCATTTCTATATTCGTGGCCATTTGGGTGGACAAACGAGCGAAACAGCATAAACGGGGCATTTTCGAGCCAAATTGGTGTGCTATAGCCCATGATTCCTGGGGTGGACCCGGGGTTCGGGCGTGTTGTGGACCAAAAATTGACCAAAGAGTGTTAGTGAGGTTGTGTGTAGGCCTTTGGTGTCAGTGGGGCCGTTTGGGTGGTAAAACGGGCGAAACAACATGAACCAACCATTTTTTAGCCATATCAGTGTTATAGTCCACGATTTCGAGGGTGGGCCTGGGGTTCGGGCTTGTTTTTGGTCGAAAATGGATCAAGAGATCCCAGGCAAGCTGAGGAGCGAGGTAGTGCAGGCCTTTGAGGTCAACAGGGCCATTTGAGTGATCAAACGAGCTATTTTCGAGCTAAATCGATGTGTTATCCAAGCGTGTTTTGGATCAAAAATGGACTGCAGACTCCCAGGCAGGATGGGGAGCGAAGGAATATGGGCTTTTGGGATCGACGAGGTCGTTTTTGTGGTCAAACAACGCGAACGGACGAACTATCTCATATGGTCCTCCAACGACTTATTAAGTGGATCTAGTTGGTCTGACAAGTTGGTTGAAGCCACTTTCCAAGTCAAACGAACGAAATGGCCGAAATTGTGACTTTTTTGCGATTTAGAATGTGTGTTATCCCACGATTCGGGGGGTGGGTCTGGGCGCCGAGCCCGAAATTGGGCTAAACTTCTCAAGAGGTCCCCTGATGGCGTATTGAGTGGATCTGATTCATTTGACGAGGCCGTTAAAGCTATTTTTCAAATCAAACGAGCGAAACGACAAGAATTGCCGACTTTTTACGACTTTCAATGGGTGTTAGCCCACGGTTCAAGAGGTGGGTCCAAAATTGGACGAAACTTCTCGAGCGATCCCCCCACGACCTATAGAGTGGATCTGGTTGGTTTGTCATGTTGCTTTGCAATGGCAAACATAGCTTTTAAAAAAAAAAAAACGTGTTAGAGAAAATACAAGAATTGAAAATTATTTTATGGTACATGGTAACTGCCTAGCTGCGTCAATTCTCAACTAATTTCTTTACATAACCAAATTTGAATAAATCTACAATGTTAACTTTTTTGGCATACTACCTCTTAAATTACAAAGCCCAGATTTGATTCAGTTTCCTGATCTTGGAGCTAAAAGAATTACTTTACACGAATTTACGGGGAGGAAAAAAAAACTATCTAGAACAAGAAAAGGAGAGGAAAAAGAAAAGTTAAAACAATTGCATACTACTCCCCATGGACCATAGAAGACTGAAAGGGTACTCTCTTGATTTCCACAAAGGTTGAAAATTCTTTGTTTATAGGTTGTTTCCATGGTTCACCATCCACCTGCATATAGGCTTCTTTCCATTCCCCGCCTCGTAATTCGAACCTAATTGCTGAAGCCTATAAAATAGAGAAGGATATTTTTGTAATTCAAACAAAATCGGACCAGCAGTACTTCCAGTGACAATGTCAAACAAATGACTGATGAAAACATGAATATGAGCTATGACATTCTCTTTGCACATGTGTGTGTGAGTGAGAGAGAGAGAGACAGAGCGTGTGTGTGTGTGACAGAGAGAGAGAGAGTGTGTGTTGGTGGATCACACATTTGGAGATGCGCGGGGTCCCAAACTTTTTAAAAAGTACACAAATGTTGAAAAAACAAGCCTGGTGACAACAGTAAACACGAGATATGACAAGTGTGCACGGTCATGCGATGGGAACAAAAGATCTGCAGTATATGGAACAAAAACCAGTGTGTACAGGGTCATAGATGTTTTTTAATGAATTACTTCTATAAAAAGTTAATATTTGAGACATGCTATAAGCCTTTAACAGTAAGAAAGGGTGAATTTTGAGAACTAGCAACTCACTTTGGAGTGAGTTCATGAAAGCCAGATCCTATCTTGATGCAAATGCGGGATGGTAGCCATTCTCATAGCTGGAAAGTTTTGAGTGATGTTAAAAAAAGCCTCTGCTGAAGCCAATATCCAATGGGATTTAAGCAAAGGAGATGTCTCATTTTGGTATGATAAATAGTCTAGCATTGGACCTCTTTACAAGATGGTTACCTGGCCTTAATCTTGGGAGCGTCAAGGTTAAAGAGGCCAGGCGAATGGCCAATGGGACTGGACGGTTTTACTCACTCAGCTCCCTATTACCACAATGAACAAGATCAGAGAGCTTCAAATCTCCCTGAACATTGCAAAGGATGACAGAGCCATATGGATGCCATCCTCCACGTGGCAGTTTTCTTTTGGTTCAGCTTGGGATAATCTGAGGCAGAAGTAGGATCCTACTAAATCATGTTGATAACAAAGTCTGGCACAAAAAGATCCCTTTTAATATATCTTTATTACTTGGAGGGCCCCTCATAATAGACTAGCTACTGACCAAAGATCAGCTAGATTTGCTATCATTTGGTCCCCAAATGCAACTGCTACATGAGGGGGAACTTGAGACTGCAGACCACATATTATGCCAGGGTAACCGTGCTAAAAATGAGGCATTATTTTGGTGGTCCTCTGGGCGTTAACTTGAGCCATTCAAGTCTCAAAAGTGGCTCTCCTTAACTAGTGGAATCATAAGACCCCCAACCCTTTTCCTCACATGCATTGTTAGGATACTTCCCATTTTCATTTGCTGGGAAGCCTGGAGGTGTGCAGCAGCAAATTTGATGATGAAAAACCTTCTACGTACAAGATCAACTACTAACATTCTCTTTAACATAATGCAGGTACTCAAAACTCAGTTTGGAAGAGCCAGAGTTCGAGACACTTGGGAGTGTATACCAATCATGTGACACAGACATACATCAAAGAACGATCACATCCGTCAAATGGATCAGACCTAGGAAGATTGGAATCGTGCAAAATGTCTGAAGCTGCTGCATTACTCTTTGGCATCAAATGGTGTGTCAACAATGGCATCAACCATGTTTGGGGAGAAACAGACTCCGTATTGATTGTTAAATGTGCCAACAAAGAAAGGAAACCACCATGGAGGATAAAGAAGTACATAGTGGAAATTCAGAAAGCTAGTTGAGGATCATGGATTCTCCATAAGACACTGATACAGAAGCAAATAAACCTGCTGACAATTAGCTTCTATTAGCGATGAAGCTCAGAGGATCCACGTGCTTAACTCCTTTTCTGAATTTCCTATGTAGATCAAAGGATTGGTTACCCTAGACATATGAAACTTCCCGTCATTCAGAAACAAACAAACTAAGCCTAGAAGCATCATCTATGATCCACCCTGAACAATAAGCCAAAGGCTCTTTTGGTTAGGATAGATTAGTGCAAACAATGATCATGCATAAAAGTTACGGATGCCAAATTCAGTTTGTAACTTTTTGAGCATCAATTATCGATAGAGACTCTTCAATTATTATATTTTTAAAGAAAAAGAGGACAGTAACCAAGAAGAGACAAAAAACTATAGCATTCTCCAGATGTCATTCAGCTTTGTGAAGCAATGCATGTGATGAATTCATAAGATAGAAAACAGTTTCCATACCTGGGCAATATGTTTGGCAGAGATGAGTTCAGCCATAACCATAGAAGCATGCCATCCATGTTTCAGGCCAAATATTTCAACATATCCATCATCTGCATGGGCTTCAACAAAACCTCTCTGAAATTTCAAAAGCAAGTGAAAAGAAATCAATTTTATTGTTCAAAACAATATTATAGTGGATAATGCATTAGTTTCCATCAACCGTTTTTGGAAAATTGGCAACTGCACAATCCTACTATTGAGTAGGATCACAATATTATGGAAAACCCTTTCATCATCCCTAAATACAGCTTTCTGATCTTTCCTTGAAATGTATGATAAAGAATCTGCAAGGCCCAGACTACCAATATGCAGTTTGTTGCATTTCAATAGAAGATCAGAAACAACAAAACATTAGACAGTTTAGCACTTGGGGGTTTCAGCCTCATTGTGCTGTAAAACAATTTACAGCACAGAAGATCAGAAACAACAAAACATTAGACAGTTTAGCACTTGGGGGTTTCAGCCTCATTGTGCTGTAAAACAATTTACAATAGCACAGAAGTATACCAAATTCAACTACCTCAGAGACTAGTAGCTAAATTGATTTCTTTCTTTTTTTTAATAAACATGCAATTATACCATATTCAGTACTTGAAACAGAAGCTGGACTAAAAGAAAATTGCTTGATAAAATGAAAGGAACCATCAACTTGTTCTACTTAAATACCCAACAAATTACAAGCAAAAATCCTAATTGACCATTGATAAAGAGTTTTCTAACTTAAGTTTCTTAAAGAAGAAAGTAACCATCAAGTTCACAATCCAATATAAAAATCATCTAACTGTTCCGCTTAATCATGATGTCAACTGACCAAACAAGTCTATTTGCCTGCCAGGACATCATTCAGGTCCATTAAGGTTCTTACAGCTCTCTAAAGATATAATACTAGAAGTAAATGGACGAAGAAAAGTGGAAGTGCATCATCACTAGTATCAAATTTACCATCCTATATGCCTAATACAAAAAAAAAATACCTTCTCCAAGTATTCTGGCTTCAAATTCCCCCATGGATTCCTCCCACTACCATAGCTAGGAAGATTCAAAGTCACTATAGATCGAACACTGCAACAGAAAGGATTAGGAATGTAAGGTCACGTATAAGGAATGTAGAAACATAGAACTTTAAAATATTATTAGAGTATGATGACTATTTGCCCCAAAACCAGAAAAAGAGGATAAATATGATTTTGACGTATCCAAGCAATTCTGGATTTTGCAATGAATTTTTTAATATATAGTTCTATTTAATAGACACCACAGGATATATATCAACCTTGAAGGTACAGGGACTTGCTCCCACTTCGAGCTATTGACCTTCTTGACATATAACCGCAGAATGTTATTTAATCCCCTGCATCAAAAAACTCATTTAGGAACCATAGATATGCTTCACTTTACTAGATTCAATAACCATTAGATTCTCTAAAAAGGAACAGTTAAAGAAATGGCAAAAAGATCTTTCCCAAGATATTTTCTAAATGAGGCAATTACAAGACACCAAAAGCAAGTAGAATTGTTTCCAAAACAAGTTTGTCAGGTCAGACACCATATCCAAAGCCATGATATATCAAAGAAGGGGAAGAGGGCATCCCTCACTTACGACCATTCATGATACTCAATTTCCAAAGTAATACCTAATGATATAGCTATAGTAGTATTCAAATTCAGCAAGTAATAACCTAAAAAAAATTGCAGCCTGCACCAGCAAATGCGACATTAACAAGTGCAAGAAGCAAACTAGCACCCCTTGAGATTGATAGATGGAGAAATATGAGCTGTCTATTTTTGAGAAAAAAACAGCACTCGTGCAACATTAAGAAGTACATGCAGCACCCTCACCCCTTTTAATGGAGAAACATGAGCAGTCTTTTTTGTTTAAACAATTATGCAATATGTAGCACGTCACAATCTAATATATAACCAGAGGGACAGACCACAACACAAACAACGTCTAGTCCTAGCAACCACAGCACGTCGTAATTTAATATATAACCAGAAGGACAGACCACAACACAAACAACCTCTAGTCCTAGAAAGCATAACCAGGGAGCTTTCTATACTGCTGTTTGGAATCCTAAGGGAAACACTCCTCTAGTGGCTTCAAACTGGATTTCAAGGCTTCAGCAAGGATAAGCAGAGGATGAAACTAATATATGCTTTGAAGATTTTCCTTTGCATCAGATCCAAGAATCCAGAGGAGATGCTGAGGTTAGGGTAAATTCCGATGTGTCAATTGAGATTTATCAAACCACCTGCTGTACAAACGTCCCGATCTGGGCATAAGGTAAAGTGCATTTCCCACTATGTCGAGTTCTTTTCCGCTTTTATGACAGGATGAGAGCAACTCCCACTCCCTTATACTGCAGAAAGTTTGATGGGCATGCCGGACTTTTAGATGTTTCTTTGTTATTCTCCATTATTAAATATAACTCTAAAAGACTACCAGTTGTACTTGTGCACTCATGAGTTGACACCACCACATAAAAAATCTAAATACTGAAAGATTTTCGATCATCCTTCTCTCGTATCAAATACAGCGAGTTTGCATCATGATTTACTGACATACCAAATACATTTTTAAGCATTATCCAACCTGGTTGAAGGATAAAATATTAGTGTTGAACTCACTATGCCCTAATCATTGCTTATGCATTCATTTGTCAAACCTTCCTCAAATTTGCACCTTTTTTAATGAAGAAATTTCAAATTTGCAGCACAACAAATGCAAAGTTCTACCACTTCAACATGATTTAGAATGTGTTTTTATCTCTTTGTTCTCAAAGTTTCATACTGTCCAATATATTAACATTAAAAAAGACGTATAAATGCATAAATGACAACTACTAGTAATACTATGCCTCAATTTCAACTAGTTAGAATTGGCTCAGTGAATCCTCTATAACCATTCCATTCTGTTAGGGCTCACCCCATCCCTATATTCAGTAATTTATTTAAGACAAATTAGAGGTTATCTTGCGCTAGATATTCTCTAAAACGCATACTTATTCATATACTCAACAAATTCGCTGGTGCAAAAGCATATACTCGGAGAAAAAAAAAGGAATAAAAGCACGGGAAACATAAACTGCATCACAAATAAGTATATATTTTCGGACAGACAACTGATACAGATGATTGTCCTAAAGAACAATTGTGATACCACGGCAACAGATGAAGAAGCTACATCTTATTGAGTTGTTAGAAAGTAAATGGAAAAGGTTTCTTGTGCGTGATTTTGACCAGAAAATCATTAGTTTTAAATAATACTACAAGAAAAGATTAAAAAACACATGTTAAACCAATCTATGAGGAAATTTGTGGTCCGTGATAATTGATCTCTTATACTAAAAAGATCTCGAACCTGTCCAGATTTGCTATCTTTCATGCCTAACAACATCTGTGTTCATTGTTAGATATATGTAAATTATGATAGGCCAGCTATACACAAGGAACCTTTTCTTTTGATCTGAAGTGCAAAGAAAAATATGTCTTTCTAAAATTAGGACAAGTCAAACCCAGCTAGAGAAGTGACCAAGCAGGGCTGTTCTGATGGATGAAAGAAATGGTTTATATCTTAATCTTGCTCTGACATAAACCTATGATGAACTAGACAAGTGAGGTAAGCAAATTATATGATTATGCATGCAGGCAAAAAAACAAATAAAAACAAACAGCAGTTGCATGCGGGATTTGAGAGGATAATTGAGTGAGAAAGTTCTAACCTTAACCCAGGATCACTGCTACAAGGTGCAAAGAACCAGCCTTGCTTGCAACTGTATCCTGAGTAAATCAACTGCAAAAAAAATTCTTGTCAGAATCTAGAACATTGTACTTCATGAAACTAAATATAATGTACTTTTGTAAAGTTAAAACACCAACAACAACAACAACAACAAACCCAGTGTATTCCCACCTAGTGGGGTCTGGGGGGGTAAGATGTATGCAGTCCATACCTCTACCTCTGAAGAAGTTGTAAAGTTAAAACACCAATTACTATAAACTTCAAAGTTGTCTATGCCTTTGTAACAGAACTCTAAAAGACAAGTAATGGCTATAAAACATCAAAGGATGGCAACACTTACACTGTAGTAAGAATGACAAATAATCTGACAAGAACTACTGACCATAAATAAGCTAGCAAAAATATCCATAACACAAGAGCCTTATATAATTTTTGGTAGATTATGCATACTACAAAAAGAACCTAACTTCAGAACCCTATCATAGGATATACCATAATTTCAGTAATTACCCAAGTACCCTAAAATCTATCCCGTAAAGCTGAAGAATGAAATCCTCTACTAAAGTTGTTAGGAGTCCCACATCCGAAAAATGATGGATACTTGGTCTCCTTATATGAACTTGTGTGATCCTCGAGCTAGTTTTTTTGGTTGGGTTAGGCCCAAGATCTATTCGTTACATGGTATCAGAGTTAGGCCCATCCAAATTCTTTGTTCATCGATGATGGGCCCCCATATTATATTATTCACGCTCAAGTTAATAAGGTCAGGGCGTGCGGGGGAGTGTTAAAAGTCCCACATTGTTGGGTACTTGATCTTCTTATATGGACTTGGGCAATCCTCCCCTCATGAGCTAGTTTTTGAGGTTGAGTTAGGCCCAAGATCCATTCTTAATAAAAGTAATCCAAGCAGAAGAAAATAAGTGCAGAGCTTAGTTTCATTCTAAATGGGATATCCACATGTAGACTTTGTTAGAGAACTTCTTATATTATTATTACTTAAATCTTTTTATTTTTATTTGGGAAGATGGTGATATGAGTTGAGATTACATGAGGAAGTGAGGATTCTTATAGCCGGCCACAATTTGGGAATGACACATGTTATTGTTGTTGTTGTTAAAGATGTGCCTGGATACATATGCGCTACCAAGTACCACCAACACATGCAAATATGGCTTTCTAGACTCCAGATTAGAAAAGCATCCTGTGCAATTTCTCACCTACATTTAAGTGGAAAGACTTATGATATTATTACTTCGATGATTGTTCGCCCAATATACAGCTTCCAAGGTTTTACATGTCTGGAGAAACTTTATTCTGTTCGCACTGGCCATTGAGTGTTCATCACATGTTACACATTTGGGACTGAAGTTTGCTTCACTTCAGACAAGTTTTGGCATCTCTACAACAACAAAATATCCAGTGTACTCCCACGAAGTGGAGTCTGCGGAGGGTAAGTGTATGCAGTCCGTACCACTACCTCTGAAGTGAGGTAGAGAGGTTGTTTCCGATAGAGCCCCAGCTCAAGACAAAAAACTCAGACCCCCGGCTCAAGACAAAAAACTCAGACTCCCGGGTAAGGTTTGGCATCTATCTTTTACCAAATTTTCTATATCCCTTTCCTTGCAGGAGGTGTTGCTGGTACCACATTTTTTACATTTTGACAAATATATATGCTATTATCAAGTTGATTTAAGGAAATTAAAAGATCATGCAACTTCATAAAATAAAAACAACAATATGTAAACAAGTTTATGATAGCATCCACCTTGTTTGAAAGAGGACCTTGAGCAAGGTATGGCTTTTCATTGCGTAGATGGTGAAAACCATAGGCAACTTGTGCATCCATTCCTGCAATAATTGTGGCAAAGACAGATTGTCAGCTGCTTGTTCATCACGTATAAGTTGGCCATAAATAAAAGAAAAAGTTGTCAAGTAACAAATAGGCAGGTTTCTATGTTAATTATTTCGATTTTGTTAATTTGTCTAAAGAATGTCTTTTCTTCTTGAGTCAGGGAAAGTTGGTGCAGGACACCAAAAGTTTCTTTCTTTAGTAAGATCTTTGATCCTCAACACTGATATAGACCGTCATATGCTTTGTTAATATAGCAACAATAGATGTATATAATGTAATAAACCATGAACATGGAAAGTATTTTGATGTTTTAGTAAGACCAAGTTACTGTTGCACACCTATGCTAAAGTAATTGTAAAATACTCCTTGATAATAGGACAACTTCTCTGGTAATTCCCCGTCAATTTCCAATTCCTGCACAAAATGTCGTAGATGAATCAATGAAAATTGCAAGAAAAATCAAATGTGCTCATGATGACTCAATTCATAGTAACTGAAAAGGAGCAAGAAAAATCAAATGTGCTCATGATGACTCAATTTATAGTAAATAATTGAGAAGGCAGAAGATATTTATCCTTAAGACACTTGATTGACAAAATGAACTTATGTCATATCCAATCAATTAAACTAGGAATGAAATCAACAAACATATCATAGCTTGCGAATTGCAAACACTGCACTATATAAGCTGAATAGAATAAAAAAATTCATGTATTAAAACCAACATATGAAGATACTTGTTCTAGTTGATCATCTAGTTGTACTAAAACAACAGTCATATAAGCAAGAGTCTACAGGAATTGCTGAAATATTACATTTAGAATGAACACCTTGCAAGAGGTACTAGATGCTAAATTTCCAATAAATATCTGTAGTTAGCATACACTTCGAAGCTTAACTAATTTACTAGGACCTACTAAGTATCACTGAATGAACGATGATTGACTTTCATCAAGAGCACATAAGTATCTATTAACAAGTCTACAGCGCATTGATTTCCTTAGGACCCTATAAAATAGCACCAAACAAACATAAGTGATTTTCAATTGGAGAAGCATTAGTAATATAACAAATTTACAGCACTGAGAGTGGCTAGGCCAAATTGCAAATCTCTCAAGGGATTTTTGGGCCCTCAGTAGTATATTAACAACCATGAAGTTGGTAGTTTACCTGCATTCATGACCAAAAGCGGCTAGGATTGACTCATTTACAAACTCTCATTTTGTCAACTAGGGAAAAGACATGCAGTACGGATGCTTCTAACAAGGGAATGCATACTTGGTAAATACCGAATTAACATACCCAATTCGGAATTTTTGTAACTGTAGTTCAATATTACGGTATTTGGTATGCATATAAAAAGTTAGGTATTTAAAAAAGGGCAATCCAGTGTACTAAAGCTCCCGTTATGCGCAGGGTCTAGGGAAGGGCACCACCACCAGGGTGTATTGTACGCAGCCTTGCATTCAATACACCCTTGTGGTGGGGCTCTTCCCCGAACTCTGCGCATAGCGGGAGGTTTAGTGCACCAGGATGCCCTTTTATTTAAATACCAAACTTTTTAAAATGCATACCAAATACCAAACTTTTAAAAAGTTTGTATTTAGCATTTACAAAATAGTACTGAAATATCAAATACAAAACCAAAGTATTTAATTTTATATACAATTAATAGTCAAGTCAATGACATAGCCCACGTGACATATGTGGAAGTAAGATTAATACACAAGCCATCTCCAAAAAAGGAAGTTACATATATATCGGTCAATAGCTCGAGGAAATGAGTAGATTGATGATGATGTTACACATCGTATTGAAACGAGGTGGATGTCTTGTGTGATAAGAATGTGTCACCAAAGCCTTAAAGGTAAGTTCTATAAAGTGGTGGTCAGACCAACTACGTTGCATGGGACAGAGTGTTGGCGGGTCAAGAACTCCCACATCGAGAAGAAAAGTCTGATACTGATAATTTTGAGAGACAGAGAAATAAGATATGAAAACCAATAAAAATGAGGGATATGAAATTTCAATTCTCTAGCTATTTTGAGAAGGATGTACAAATGATACTCATCCTCACGATGTCCCCAATTAGTAATAATACAATACTATGACTCGTTATTTGTGTTATCCTCAATCTTCATATTTCTATAAATGAACTTAACTTTTATCATTCATTTGTTAAAGAATTTGAGGGTTAGCTATGTTAATTAGAGAATTTGAAAAATGATTTTGGTATGAACTGTTGAGCAAACCCTGAATGTTGAGTGTTAAGTGTGTTTAGTGTGCATAGCTGGTTGCTTGCGGCGTAATTCACAAAATTAAACCTCAAACATGAGTTTCCAAGGGTTCTGCAAGTGCATCATGTTGTCCACCAAGAAGGCCACTCCCATCTTGTCCCGAATAGCTTCATTCTTGATCACATCTATCCTAGTATACCCCCACACATTCATCTTAATATTCTAACACGAATAACGTTTAAATGATGTAGTTTGGTAATATTTATTAAGAAATAATGATTTTCCAATGTTTAGAAGTTGAAAAGTATAATTGATTTGTATATAATGATAACTTTACATTATTGTGTTGTTTATACTAGTAAATATATGCTAGATACTTTGTTTTCAGTGAAGTCCTTTAATTTTCATTAACTTTTAATGCACTTTCTATATTTTGTTGTTATTATGCTTTTTATTGAAGCGTAAATTAAAAGATTAAAGATCCAGAGGGAAGTCAAAACTTGCGTCTCCCCCCGTCTAAGTAAAACATCCAGCCTTTTAAAATCTGATATAAGCAAATAAAAGGCCTAAAATCTTAAATTTAATTGATTAGAGAATATTAAGGACTTATAACATAATTATATTTTGATTAGAAAGAACAAAATATTTATTTAAAACATTTAAATAAGAAACTAGTACAAGTACAAATCAAATCTCATTTAATGTCATGTTGAAATTGGCGCAGTATTCTTTTTAGACATCCAACTTAATATTGGGTATTTCTTTTTTACTATCTTTGTATTTCTGATTTCTTTTTGGTTAGTTGTGTCTATTTTTATTCTTATTTATTAGATTATGTAAACTTTATAATAACTGTCTGTCTAGATTAAAATGCCCATTTTGATAATCAATTAATGAAGGGAATTGTTTTTGTCTTCTTTTAATATTTCTTATGTGAATGATATAATTGAGATGTTTCTTTAAAAATCGAAATCATAATTCTCATTATATGTAAGTTAAAGTTGAACAAACTATGGTTACCAACTTACCATATCGCACTTAACTGAAATCGAACTTAAAAATAGCAAATCAAACTGATAATTCGGAATGGTAATGGTAATAGTATGAATACTGGAATTAGAAGAGTGAGTGATCTTTATGGCTAATAAACACATGCTTTAGATTGTAGGTCTTTCGGTATCAGCTTTCTAGCTGGTGAGAAGGTCATTGGATTTAGTAGGCAGCAGCTGCATGCTATTTGGCCAATTATTAAGCCGAAATCAGTTGAATCGAAGAAAACTTAAGCAAAGTACTGAAACAAATTTTAGCACAGTGGATGTGCTGCTCATATTAACAAGATCAACAGCAACCAGTAATGAGCTACAAGTACTTCTAGGAGCCAGGAGACACCATATAGTTGGTGGAAGCACTGGGATTTAGTAATCACGAATTGGGGCTACTAGTTACACATGGATAGAAGAAGATTTTCTTTTTAAAAAAGAATTACAAATCAGATAAGTCACTCAACCACGTATAATAAAAAATCTAATAAAAATCAAATATACTTCTGACTAAAAGTGATAACCTTTATGAAAAAACCGAGAAGAGGAGAATTTATCAGAGACTAATGAAACTGTGAAAGAGATTTGATTCCAGATTACTGTATTATGAGATAATGATAGATTAGGACCAATGCATGTCCAGTCACGAAAGCAGTACAAGTTTCAACATAATAGATACCTCAGCCACCTGATCAAGAGATGCACAGTCCGAAGGTTTTAGAGAATAAGGTGTCTCCAAAGCTTCCCCAGATGGCATTGATATTACAAGATTCCAGCTGCAAAGGAAAGCTGCTAATTGATAAAGTTGCTAATAGTATAAATGAGGCTCAAATAGTTAAAGTAGAAGACAATAAAGAAGAAAGGGCATAAAGCATCGGATATCCATCCTAAAGCAAAAACTTCTGCAACCAACATAAAATTGATATAAAATCATGTTCTGTCTTAATAATTATCTGGATTGACACATCGATTTTGCAATTGATAGACAAAGAACAACAAATAAAAACACTTTCCACCATCAATACAAAGAAATATGAGCCTTACTTACGTTTCCAGGTACACTACGATAAGAGACACAAGGTTTCAATATTGCATCAGGAATCAACTCTTAATCCATTTCAAGTATCGGTGATGGATGAATTGGCGCATCATATCCAAAATGAGGCGTCATGGTGCATGTTATTTGCAGATGACATGGTACGGATTGACGAGATTCACAATGGCCTAAACACTGAGCTGGAGGTTTGGAGACAACCTGGAGTCTAAAGGGTTCAGGTTGAGCAAGACCAAAGATGAATACTAGTAGTGCAAGGTTAGTGATGCAAAGCATGAGGTTCATGTGGAAGTGAAACTTGATACATAGCCCATCCCCAAAAAGGAATTTTCAAGTATCTTGAGTCAAAATCCAAGGAAATGGGAAGAACAACGATGATGCAACACATCGTATTGGTGCAGGGTGGAGAAAAATAAGGCTCCTCTCCGAAGACTTGTGTGATAAGAATGTATCTATAAAGTGAAGGTTAGGACGACTATGTTGTACAGTTTAGAGTGTCGGCAAGTTAAGAACTCTCATATTTAGAAGATGAGAGTTGTGAAAATGAGGATGTGGAGGTGGAGTGGTAAGATTAGAAATGAAGATATTCAGGACAAGGTGGGTGTGGCCTCGATGGTGGACAAGATGAGGGAAAGTGCAGATGACATCGCTCGGACATGTGAAGAAATGTACAGATGCCCCAATAAGAATGTGGGAGAGGTTGACTATGGTGGTTCAAAGAGAGGTGGAGGTAGAAAGAACTATTGGAAAGACGTGATTAGATAGGACATGACACATCTTCAGCTTATCAAGGATATGACCTTAGATAGGAGGATATAGAGGTCGCGCATTAAGGTAGAAGGTTAATAGGTAGTTGAGCATCATCTCGCTTTTCAGGGGGATAGGCTTGGTCTCTCCTTTCATACCAGTAATAATAGCACTATTCTCGTAGTTTATTATCCTTTGATTTTTGTTACTATATGTTATTTCTTGTGCTTCAGTTATCACATTACTTAGATTGTTATTATTGTTTTTTACTTTTAATGTTATGTAATGCTTTCCCTATTATTTGATATGTTTTTTATACTTTTGTTTTTTACTTTCAAACTGTTTTGGTATGTGTTACTTCCGAAAACAAAGGCTCTACCTCCACGAGGTGGGGGTAAGGTCTGCATACATTTTACACTCCCTAAACCCCACCCTGTGGGTTTAAGCTGGATATGTTGTTGCTGAAAAACATAGAAGTTGAATTTTAAACTCTATATATGAACGTCAAAAAGGAAACTTTGCCTGTGTGAGTTGGCTCGCATTGTAGATTCCAAGCCCAATCAAAGGAGGGTTGTGGTAAACTAATAACTAGCATAAAAACTAGTCAATTTCATGATGAATCCCCACAATAAAAATATTGTTGAGACGTGCTCACCTTAGTACATGTTACATCGACATTCAGATGCGATGAAAAATAGGCAAGGGGTCCATCACAGTGTCGCCTGTCTTTGAGAGAGTATGAGCAAGGCTGATGAGGGGTAAAGAAGCTAGTCCAATAGAAACAGATTCGAGTTGGCAACTGGAACATAGACTTTTTGATGGGAAAGTCGATGAAATTAGTAACACTGGATACGCTAAAAAGGAAGATATATATTCATGCCTACTGGAAACTAAATGGATGGGGAAAAAGGATAGGAGAGCTTTTGATTTTATAGAGAAAGATGTCGTACACTTTGAGAAATAGCCTCTTTCTCCTGTTTCTTTTTGGTGCACCCATGAAGTTACTATTTGTATAGATGATTGGGTGCTTCCATTAAAAAAACATGTATTTTTTGTAAGATTTTCTACTTTTTGTATACAGTTTAGTTAAAGCTCTTATGTTAATAATATTCTTACTTCATCCAAAGAGAAAGAGCAAAATGGAAAGCCACAAAAGCTATGTAAAGCTCGAGGGGAAGCCCTACATGGCTTGTACCGAAAAAATAGGGACAATAGAAGGGGAGAAAGAAACGTATAAACCAGCACAACTGAGAGAGAAGAGAAGTAGGACTTAAATCAGGTGAAGTGAATTAAAGACTATTCCTAACAAGCACTACCCAGAGATAACGAGATCAAGAAGATATGTGAAGGCTAATTTGGTCAATAATTTAACTCGAACTACATTGACTTTTTGGATCCCCAAACATCTATGCAAAATAGAAACGTTAGCTACACTAAAATCGGCAGAGATAAAAAGATGCCATGAAAAATATGAGGATTAGAGAAGCATGCAGTCCAAATGGTATTCTCATAGTAGTTTGAAAGTGTCTTGGATAAGTTCGAATAGGATGATTAATAAACTATTTAATGCTATACTAAGAAAAAGTACCCTGATTCCAATTTATAAAACAAAGAAGACATCCAAAAGTAGTGCAAACTATCGTGGCATTAAACTTATGATTCGTAGGGTGAAACTATGGGAAGAGTAATGGAGTGCAAAGTTAGGGAGACAACAAGAATGGCAGACATCCAGAATGGATTTATGCACAATAGATGTACAATATAGGCTATATTCTTGGTAAGGAGATGAATGGAAATATGTCGCGAGAGGATGAAAGATCTACACGTGTTCACTGACCTAGAAAAAATTATATGATAAGAGTAACTAGAAACGTCCTTTGGCGAGTTTTTGAGAAGAAAGGAATTTATATAATACATAGAGTGATGCAAAACATGTGTGAAGGTGTCAATGACGTGCGAGCAGTAGTAAAGATAAAAAGGACATTTTCATAACCATGGGTTTTACACCAAGGATTGGCATTGAACCTGTACTTGTTTTCCCCCTTGTGATTGATGAGTTAATTAACATAATACATGATGAGGTCTCATGGTGTACGCCATTTGCTGACGACATTATGCTAATTGACAAAATTATCGAAAGTGTCAACCTAAAGCTTGAATTGTGGAGAAGCCTTCTAGAGAGTAAGTGTTTTCAAATAAGTAGAAACAGGACTAATTATATGCATTGCAAGGATTAAGTAGAAATAAGACGGAATATGTTCACTGCAAGTTTAGTCAAATCAAGGATCATTAATTGAATGAAATGATGAAGATGTTACATATAGAATCGAAATCGGGATTGACGGATCGCGAAATTGAGGTGAGAATAGATGGGATTGTGCTTCCTAAATGTAAGCAATTAAATATGTAGGATCGTTGTTCCAAGAGAATGAAATGATGAAGATGCTACATATAGAATTGAAATCAGATGGTTGAAATGGAGAAGTGCTACTGGATGTTATGTAGCAGAAGAACGCCTACCAAAATAGAAAGCTAAGTTCTATTAGGAAGTCATAAAATTAGTAACGTTACATGAGTGAACATGAGGCCGCCAAGAACCAACACATTCACAAGATGTGCAGAGATGTGAATGCTAAGACAGATGTGCATAAAAGATTAGAAATGAGAGGTTCAACTAGCACACATCGAGGATAACATGAGAAAATGTCACTTGATATGGTATGGTCATGTCCTGCATCGGCCGCCAGATACACTGCTCTGTACTCCAAAGATGTGAAACCATTACGAGTAATGATGAAAAAGTCTAGGTAGATCGAAAATCACTCAGGAAGGAAGTTATCTTAATGGAAGTATAATTTCTAAAGATTCATGCAAATGAAGCAAAAGATAGCAAACAGGGAAAGAAAAGATCTATATAGAAAACACCATTAATAGAGATTAGGTTTTAGCCATGTTAGCAATTTTTCATTACGTGCTATGCTTTTCTAGGAGTTGCTTAACCCTTAGGAGATTTGTGTATTACCACAAAATATAAAGAGCTTCTAGTGGTTTTTATCTTTATTTATATAATATTGATTTGAGATGAGTATAAATGAAGTAACATTGTCGCTATTGGTCAGTGAAGATTGATAAAGTAGAACGGGGTTGAGGCATAGTTGTTATATAAACTTCAAAGAGCAAATAGAACATCATGTTAATGGTTTTATGAGATTAACACCATGGAAATAGAAAAGTTTTGTTAAGAACTACCGATAAATAAAATACTCACCTATCTAGATGACAGACAGGACCATTGGCAACCCTGTCAAGAATTCTTTTCGTGGCTGTCCTCCAGTTAAAAGGAAATGAACCACCCTGAAAAGTGAAGCTCCAAGGATTTCATAAAAACTAGTCACAAGAAGTCAGTAAGAACTGATGATCAAGCAAGTTGGAAAAAGATACCATTAGGAGCTTACCCAACCAAAACTCCTGGACAAGTCATTTCCAGTACCAAGTGGAATTATGCCAGTGGGTGGAACTGGATCCCGATTCTGTCTTTTGAGCTCACCAAGGCAACCAAGTACCCAGCCAACAGTACCATCACCTCCTGCTGCCTGCAAAACCAGAAAATTGAACATGTAGCTCCTTGATAAGAATGAACTGGGAGAACATAGAAAAAGGGGCAATAATATGTCGCATAGTATGCATACCACGATCCTTATCTTTTCACGAGTTTCTTTCGCACAGGTATCACCAAGAGCAGCAAACTTCTCCAGGCAACTCAGTCCATATTGAACGAACTCATTAGGCTTTACAGCTGAAAGGTCAAAAACCTGGCACAGTTTAACGCAAAGACGCAAATAAGATCAAAAGAAAAGCAAAATCAATGTGATTTCTAAAAGAAATGACTATTTATTGTATATTTTTCTTTCTTTGATAAGTATTTAATATAGGTATTACACTATTTAATCATCAAACTAGATGTTTTTGAAAACACAACCTACTAACAACACAACCACCAACTTTCCCCCTCCCAAGGAATATCAGAACATCATTGCCCCATCAGAGAGACCACAAAACTCAAAGTTTAGACAATAAGCAACCAAAGTGTAAATGAACACTATTCAGGAAAAATAAATGAATTATTTCTGCTATCCCAAATATAAGCAGGTTCTCTCACTTCAGGTAGCACATAATTCAATGACAATTTTTTATTTCAGTAAGTAGAAAACAGATAAATAGAGAAAAACTATCATTCCTAGTTTTCTTTTTGGTCCAATGTTGATCCCTTCCACTATATTAAATAGATTTTTATCTTGCCCAGATGCATCATCACATGGAGATATCTAGGCTCGTTCCGTGAGAACGGAATGATAGATGAATTACATGGAGATATGTAGGTTCATTGTTCCAAGAGAAAAGAATGATACATGAAGATGTTACAAATCAAATCAAAATCGGATAATTGGAACAGAGAAGTGCTATTGAGGTGTTATGTGATAGAAGCCTGAATACCCAAGTGAAAGGTAACTCTTATAGAACAGTTATAAAACCAGAAATACAATATAGGATTGAGCTTGAGTCGTTAAAGTCCAACACATCCCCAAGATGAGTGTCATAGAAATGATGATGTACAGCCACACGAGATTAGATAAGATCAAAATTGACCATATTCACCAAAAGGTTTAAGTAGCAGAAATTTGAGTATAAAATCAGAAAATGTCGCTTGAGATGGTTTGGTCATGTCCTGGGCAACATTCAGATACATCGGTCGGTAGATGTGAAAGAATGATGAATGAAGGTGTAAAAAGCGGATGATATAGACCAAAAATCAATGGAAGGAAGCTGTCCCAAAAGACCTAAAATTCCTTGGAACCTATGCAATCTTAGCGAAAGATATGGCACAGCGGAAGAGAGAAAGATAGTTGTGAATATGCTCTAGTCATGCATTTTACTTATGACCCAAAAATTCATTTGGGGCCAACCATTAGGACCAATCGCAACCTTGAAACTCGGGGATAATAGTTCCACTATCCTTCTTCACTTAAATACCATATTTAGTTCGCATGGCATAGGGCTCAAGCCTAGTGTCACAAGTACCTCAATCTTTGCAGTTTGCCACTTGTTCTAAATCTTCGGAGTTGTATATGTTAGTACATTTGTTTTAGCTTTTATGCCTTCCAAGAGCCTTTGAGCCCTACTAGGGATTTTTATAACGGTATCAAATATAGGGAACGTCTAGTACTTTTATTTTGTATAATGTTGGCTAAATTGAAAAACATGGTTAGTGAGGATTCATATAGCATAGCTCAACTTCTTTAAGTATGATGTGTGGTTGAAGTGTTGCATTAATGTCTGACAAGGTATGACCATACCCGGTTTAGATACTTTGAATTAATTCTTTTTTAATATCTGTGGTGTCAAGTCCATCTTTCACACACCGCCACTAATCCACGGAATACCTGTCACCTCCCACCAGCAACAGGTCCCAGATAACTCTATTCACCAAGGCTAGGATAGAAAAAACGAAATCACCTAGTGTTCTCATCTACGTTGGGATTTGAACCTGAGACCTCATGATTCTCACCCACTTCATTCACCACTAGGCTACACCCTTGGGTGCTAGAATTAATTCTTACTTTACTTGGGCTGGGAAGAACACATATTATAAGAAAAAGGGCAGCCCGGTGCATTAAATCTCCCGCTACGCATAAGGTCAAGGGAAGGGCCCCACCACAAAGGTGTGTGGTGTATTGTATGCAGCCTTAAATTGCATTTCTGCTAGAGGTTGTTTCCAAGGCTTGAACACGTGATCTCGTGGTCACATGGCAGCAACTTTACCAGCTACTCCAAGGCTCCCCTCCAGGGAAGAATATATATTGTTGAATTAAAAACTAAGGTGGTTCAGTGCATGTCGGAACTGATCTTAGAGTGTCCCCTTTTTATATAACCAAAATAAATGTTTGCCCCATGCAGGATTGAACCACAGACCATCAATTTGCAAGACAAATGTTATACCAACCACTGAGCTATATGGGTAGTGCTTGGACAATCCCTTGAATCTATTAAAAACCTTCTAAACGTTGCAAATTACCTAGTCGGACTCATGCCCTACATTTGATACTCGTGTCAGCCAACATAACAAGTTTTTTTGAATCACACAACTTCTCCATCCACAAAATTTGGTTGGAACAACTTTAGCCAATAGATGGATGCATTAGGCATCACATCCACAAAGCAAGTTGGGCACTTGAGCAACTTAGTAAAGGAAACTTCAAGAAAGAGAGATCAAAAGTTAAAACTTTTAACAGCTTTAAGAAGTTCTATTAAATAGGTTTACCAACTACTCATGATTGTGTCTCTCTTCACAAGCTGGTAAATTTTTTATCTTCTTTTTTTGGGTCGTGGTTTTACCAGCTAACCGAGCTTGGATGAACCAAAAAGAGAACTAGAGGACGGTGCATGCTCGATGTTTTACTTAGAATTCGTTCAACATAAAACAACTCATATGAACCCTGTCTAGTTTCTCCCATCAAGTATATACACATTTTACATGAAAATTGACCACGGTGTCAAAGAGGAGAATAGGAATTCAAATGTATGTTCTCAAAAGCAACACTATAACATGGATTACAACAAATTTTGTTCCAGAAATCTCCACAAGCAATCTAAATAGCCTTAAGACGGAAGTTAATTCTGACACTTCCATCTTTCTTGGGGAAACATGCACTAGCAGCTGAAGTTATAAAAAGAAACCCAAAGGCCAAAACTGCACTGGAAAGGTTCACTTCTTTTGTCATCTTTTTTAGAAGGAGTTTACCTCTTTTAAGTTTTGGCTAATCAAAGAACAAACTTTCTTTCATCATCTGCTAGAATCTGATTCCTGAATTATAACATCCAATCATTTCAACAAACTTTCACTTCCCTAATCCGAAAAAATCTACTCCTGAATTGAAGTATGTGTATTAACACGAAGTGATCACTATAAATTTTTTTTGATAAGGTGAAGTGAACACTATAAATACAATGATAATTAAAACCAAAAACTGGATCAATTCCCAAAAATGGTATACTGAATTTTTTGGTGAACAATCAGAGAAAGGGAACCCACAGAAAGAAAAAAAAAAAAAAAGAAAAAAATTGCATCATTTCCTCATGTAGTACATGCCTAGATCATAACTCCAACCAAAATAGCTGCACAATAAATACCCAGAAATAGTTTGTTTAAGAAAATTATTAATAAATTGAAAAAGGAACCACATACAAAGAAAAAACTACAACTCAACATACAAACAATAACAACAACAACAACAACAAACCCAGTGTATTCCCACCTGTTGGGGTCTGGGGGGGTAAGATGTACGCAGTCCATACCTCTACCTCTAAAGAAGTAGAAAGGTTGTTTCCAATAGACCCCCGGCTCAAGACACAAGATACCACACAAATACAAAGTAAAGCACCGAACAAGGTTACAAGATTACATAACATAACATGCATAACATAAATACGGCAGTCATAAGTAAAAGAAAAAGAAAACAGAAAGAAAACAGAGGAAAGCACCCAGATTCGTACTAAAACAAGGAACAAGGAACACGAAATCATAACCAGGCTACTACCCCCAGCAAGTAATTCCCTACACTAGCGACCCAAACTGGCCCTAGTCCTCTGCCCTAATTCGCGTCCTCTAGGCCTTCCTATCTATGGTCATGTCCTCGGTGAGCTGTAACTGCTCCATGTCCCGTCTAATCACCTCACCCCAGTACTTCTTCGGCCTACCCCTACCCCGCCTAAAACCATCCAACGCTAGCCTCTCACACCTACGAACCAGTGCATCCATGCCCCTCCTCTTCACGTGTCCGAACCAGCTCAATCGGACTTCCCGCATCTTGCACTCCACTGGAGTCACACCAACCTTCTCCCTGATAGTCTCATTCCGAACTCTATCCCCTCTAGTCAGCCCACACATCCAGCGCAGCATCCGCATCTCTGCCACCTCCATTTTTTGGATGTGGGAATTCTTAGCTGGCCAATATTCCGCTCCATACAACATGGCCGGACGGACTACCACCCTGTAGAATTTACCTTTAAGCTTAGGCGGCACCTTCCTATCACATAACACCCCCGACGCGAGCTTCCACTTCATCCATCCCGCCCCAATACGGTGCGAGACATCCTCGTCAATCTCACTGTTACCCTGGATCACGGACCCGAGATACTTGAAACTATCCCTCTTACATACCACCTATGATTCCAGCTTCACTACCACCTCATCCTCCAGCCTTACGTCATTAAACTTGCATTCCAAATACTCTGTCTTGCTTCTGCTCAACCTGAACCCTTTAGACTCAAGGGTTTGTCTCCACACCTCTAATTTATCATTTACACCCCCTCGAGTCTCATCAATCAGGACTATATCGTCCGCAAAAAGCATACACCACGGCACTTCCCCTTGAATACGCCGCGTCAACACATCCATCACCAACGCAAACAAAAAGGGACTAAGAGTAGATCCCTGGTGCAATCCTGTCAAGACGGTGAAATGCTCTGAGTCTCCTCCCGCCGTCCTCACCTGAGTTTTTGCTCCCTCATACATGTCCTTTATTGCTCTGATATATGCCTGCGGGACTCCACTCACCTCCAAGCACCTCCAAAGCACCTCCCTGGGGACTTTGTCGTTGCCTTCTCCAGGTCGATAAACACCATGTGCAGGTCCTTCTTCCTTTCCCTATACTGTTCCACCAGCCTCCATACCAGGTGAATTGCCTCCGTCGTCGAGCGGCCAGGCATAAACCCAAACTGGTTTTCCGAAATAGACAATATCCGTCTCAGCCTCGCCTCGACCACTCTCTCCCAAATCTTCATAGAGTGACTCAATAACTTAATCCCCTATAGTTATCGCAACTCTGGACGTCCCCCTTATTCTTATAGAGAGGGATCATGGTACTCCACCTCCAAGCCTCGGGCATCTTTGCCGTCTTGAAGATTTCGTTGAACAATTCAGTCAACCACCTTACACCAGCCTCTCCAACGAACTTCCAAAACTCCACCGGTATCTCATCCGGCCCCGTCGCCCTACCCCTTCGCATCCTGCGAACAGCCTCTCTAACCTCTTCTACCCTAAAACGTCTACAATAACTAAAATCCCGACACTCCTCTGAGTGCTCCAGTTCCCCTAACTCAATAGCTCTATCCCCTTCGTCATTCAAGAGCCTATGAAAGTACGACTGTCATCTATCCTTAATATGGCCGTCCTCCACCAACACTCTACAGTCCTCCCCCTTAATGCACCTCACCTGGTCGAGGTCACGCCCCTTCCTCTCCCTAGCCTTAGCGAGTCTAAACAACTTTTTCTCCCCTCCTTTCCCCTGTAACCCCGCATACAAGCTCTCAAAAGCAGCCGTCTTAGCTGCCGTGACAGCTGACTTAGCCTCCTTCCTAGCTAGCTTATACTCTTCCTGTTTACCCGCTTCTCTTCTTCGTCCTTACTCTCAACCAACTTAGCATACGCCCCTTTCTTGTTCCCCACTTTCTTCTCCACCTTTTCATTCCACCACCAATCCCCCCGATGGTGCCCGGCTCGGCCCCTAGAAACACCCAACACCTCAGTTGCATTCTCCTTGATGCACCTCGTCGTCCTATCCCACATACTATCCACGTCCCCCCTACACTCCCACACCCCCATTCCCGCCAACTTCTCTCCTATCTCCCACACCTTCACTGGCGTCAAGCCGCCCCACTTAATTCTAGGTCTACCCTTCTTACTTCTCCTCTTTCTATTCTTCTTTATACCCAAATCCATAACCAAGAGCCTATGCTGGGTCGAAAGATTCTCACTCGGGATAACCTTACAGTCCTTACACAGCACCCTATCCCCTTTCTGAAGCAACAGAAAGTCAATCTGGATCCTGGCTATCGCGCTTCGAAAGGTGATCAAGTGATCGTCCTTCTTCGGGAAGCCCGAGTTCACCACCACCAGCCCAAAGGACCTCGCAAACTCCAATAGAGTAGTCCCCTCTTCATTTCTGTCCCCAAAACCAAAACCACCATGCACATCACCAAAGCCTCCCGGTAATGCCCCGATGTGCCCGTTGAAATCTTCTGCTACAACAATCTTCTCCGAGCTAGGCACGTCTCTCACCACCTCCTCCAAAGCCTTCCAAAACCGCATTTTCTCCTCCCCCTCCGAGCCCACTTGGGGCGCATAGGCACTACACACGTTCAGGGTAAACCCTCGGATGACCAACTTAATAGTCATCAACCTATCGTTGATCCTCTTCACCTCTACGACCTGACCTCTAAGCTCTTCATCTACTAAGATGCCAACTCCATTCCTACGCCTCTCGCTCCCAGAGTACCACAGCTTGTAACCATCCACATCCCTAGCCTTAGACCCTACCCACTTGGTCTCTTGGACACACGCAATATTGATCCTCCTCTTCCTAAGGATCTTCACAAGTTCTATGGACTTATCCTGAAGGGTCCCTGTATTCCAAGACCCAACCCTCAGCCTACCATCACTACCCACACGCCCTCCTGTACCACCCCCGCGGCCAAACCTTGGCCTCCTTCCCACTCCTGCCCTTTCCTCATCCCCCGCCCCCACAACAACCCCACGCCCCAACCCCCTCAAACATGACCCTATCCTACAATTACTGCCCACAGCCACTACTACGAGAAAATGTAAGAAAATATAAAAATATAAACGATGGTAGAAACAGAGCAGCAGCAAGAAATACAAGGCACACAAATCACACGCAAGTCAAGGTACAGGGGATAATACTAGCATAATATAAAGAATGAAATAACAAAGGTTAGAAGTCACCGGGTGGCCGATCGACGACTGGAGATCGAGCTTCGGTTGCTGGGGATCAGGCGGCGGCTGCTGTGACCGGGCGCCGGCTGCTGGATCTGCGGGTGGGGGTCTAGCCAGAGCTGGAGACCGAAGGGGGGCTGCTGGATCTCGCCGGAGCCGGCGGGTGGGGGACTCGCCGGAGCTGGGGGCCGACGGAAAGGGGGGCTGCAGGAGCTGGGGCCGGCTGGTGGGTGCGCCGGAGCTGGAGAGCGAGGGGGGGTCTGCCGGAGGTCGGCGATGGCGATGACGCCGAAGGTCGGCGATGGCGACGGCGACGGCGACGGGGGGGGGGTCTACCGGAGATCGGCGCCGAAGGTCGGCGAAGGCGATAGCGACAGCGACGGGGGTCGGCGCCGGAGGTCGGCGACGGGGGTCGGCGCCGGAGGTCGGCGACGGGACTGGGGACGGCGACGGCGCCGGGACTGGGGACCAAGGGGGGGACCACAAGGTCTTTCGTGCGCAACCTTGCCTAGCATTTCTGCAATAGGTTATTTCACAGCTTGAACTCATGACCTCCTAGTCACATGGCAGCAATTTTAACAATTACTCCAGGGCTCCTCTTTGCAAACAAACAAAAAATAGAAGTTTACTACTCCCTCCGTTCACTTTTACTTGTCACATTTTGCTTTTAAAGAGTCACACTGCTTAAACTTTGATCAACATTTTAAAGATGTATTTTTTCATCATATTAATTTGAGAAAGATTACAATTTATAGTAAATCTCCTATAGTTTTCGAAAATCTGAATTTTAAATTTAAAACTTGAATAAGATTAGTCATATTGACTTTTGTGAAGCAAAACATGATAAGTAAAAGTGAACAAAGAGAATATTAAACTCAAAAAAAAATTGACATCAAGTTTTTCCATTTCCCTAACGTAATAACTTCAACAACAACAACAAACCCAGTGTATTCCCACCTAGTGGGGTCTGGGGGGGTAAGATGTACGCAGTCCATGCCTCTACCTCTACCTCTAAGGAAGTAGAAAGGCTGTTTCCGATAGACCCTCGGCTCAAGACATGAGATACCACACAAATACATAGTAAAGCACAGAACAAGATTTCATAACATGAATACGGCATCCATAAGTAATAAGAATAGAGAAAGCACACAGATTCGTAATAAAACATGGAATAAGGTATCATAACAAGAATAATACCCCCACCAAGTAATTCCCTACACTAGCGACCCAAACTGGCCCTAGCCTTCTGCCCTTATTCGCGTCCTCCAGATCTTCCTATCTAGGGTCATGTCCTCGGTGAGCTGTAACTGCTTCATGTCCCGTCTAATCACCTCACCCCAGTACTTCTTCGGCCTACCCCTACCCCGCCTAAAACCATCCAACGCTAGCCTCTCACACCTACGAACTGAGGCATCCATGCCCCTCCTCATCACGTGGCTGAACCATCTCAATCAGACTTCCCGCATCTTATACTCCACAGGAGTCACACCAACCTTCTCCCTGATAGTCTCATTCCGAACTCTATCCCCTCTAGTCAGCCCACACATCCAATGCAACATCCACATTTCTGCCACCTTCATTTTTTGGATGTGGGAGTTCTTAACTGGCCAACACTCCGCTCCATACAACATGACCGGACGGACGACCACCCTGTAGAATTTGTCTTTAAGCTTGGGCGGCACCTTCTTATCGCACAACACCCCCGACGCGAGCTTCCACTTCATCCATCCCGCCCCAATACGGTGCGAGACATCCTCGTCAATCTCACCGTTACCCTGAATCACGGACCCGAGATACTTGAAACTATCCCTGTTACATACCTCCTGTGATTCCAACTTCACTACCACCTCATTCTCCAGCCTCACGTCATTAAACTTGCATTCCAAATACTCTGTCTTGCTTCTGCTCAACCGGAACCCTTTAGACTCAAGAGTTTGTCTTCACACCTCTAATTTGTTATTCACACCCCCTCGCGTCTCATCAATCAAAACTACATCATCTGCAAAAAGCATACACCAAGGCACCTCCCCTTGAATACGCCGCGTCAACACATCCATCACCAGAGCAAACAAAAAGGGACTAAGAGTAGATCCCTGATGCAATCCTGTCAAGACAGTGAAATGCTTTGAGTCTCCTCCCGCCGTCCTCATCTGAGTTTTCGCTCCATCATACATGTCCTTAATTGCTCTGATATATGCCAGCGGGACTCCACTCACCTCCAAGCATCTCCAAAGCACCTCCCTGGGGACTTTGTCGTATGCCTTCTCCAGGTCGATAAACACCATGTGCAGGTCCTTCTTCCTTTCCCTATACTGTTCCACCAGCCTCCGTACCAGGTGAATTGCCTCCATCGTCGAGCGGCCAGGCATAAATCCAAACTGATTTTCCGAAATAGACACTATCCGTCTCAGCCTCACCTCGACCACTCTCTCCCAAATCTTCATAGAGTGACTCAATAACTTAATCCCCCTATAATAACTTAAATCTACAAAATATAATAAACATCCAAAAAATAAAATAAGATCCACTAGAAATGAATCCTTTATCATGTGTAAATGAAGGAGAGCCTTGAAGTAACTAGTAGTTGCATTTTTGTAGGATGCTATATTCACAACTTAAACACATGACCTTCCAATTACATAGCAGTAACTTTATCAGTTACTCCAAGGCTTCCCTTCACAAACAAATTATATACTCAATATAATTTCACAAATAGGGTCAGGGAGGCTAATATGTGTGCAAACCTTACTCCTATTTTTGTAAGGTAGAGAGTTATTTCTGATAGACCCTCGACAATCCAAAAATCCCATAATAACAAAAAGAACAACAAACAAAAGATGGCACTTTACTACTCCCTCCATTCACTTTTGCTTTTACTTACAACATTTCGCTTTTTGTGAATCAAATTGCATGAACTTTGACCAACATTTTAAGAATATATTTTCCATCATATCAATATGAGAAAGATTACAATTTATAGGTATTTTTCTTACAGTGTCTGAAAATCTGATGTTTAAATTTAGAACATTGAATAAAATTAGTCACATTACCTCTCGTGAAGCAAGACATGACAAGTAAAAGTGAACATAAATAGTATTTAACTCATAAAATACATCAAATATTTCCTTTCCCGATATGTAATAACTTAAATCCACAAAATACAATGAACACTCAAAAAAAAATAAGAACTAGTAAAAATGAATCATTTATCATACGTAAATGAAGGAGAGCTTGAAGTAACTGGTAAAGTTGCATTTCTGCAGGACGTTATATTCACGGGTTAAACCCATGACCCCCCAGTCACATGGGGGCAACTTTACCAGTTACTCCAACATACTCGATGTAATTCCACAAGTACCTATTTTTGTAAGGTAGAGTGAGTTAGTTCCAATAGACCCACGACAATCCAAAAATTCCATAATAACAAAAACAAAAATAAATTTTACAATTAAACTCATAAAATCTACACCAATTCTTTTACTTTTTCCCATATATAATACTTGAATACACAAAATACAATAAAGTCCAAAAAAATGAATCCTTTATCATAAGTATACTGGTAAAGTTATTGTTACGTGACCTTCCGGTAACGAGTTCACATAAAAACAACCTCTTGCAAAAAATGCACGAAATGCTACATAGAACAAACCTTATGGTCCCGCCCTTCCCTGGTCCCGCATAATGCAAATTGCCGACTGAGCAAAGAACCGAGCTAGCATGTATTTAGCTCAGTTAGACTCGCCTTGACTTGTTTTGAGAAAAAGCTCAGCTCCTCTCGGCTCAACTCGACTCGGCTCATTTTGAGAAAAAAGCTCCACTCCACTCCACTTGACTCGACTCGCTTATGTTTAAAATTTAATAAAGACACACACAAAAAAAGGTAATATCAACTAAAAATGAATCACTTATCACACGTAAATGATAAAGTTGTCACGTAACCAGAAGGTCACGGATTTAACTTCATTCGACTCGCCTTGCGTTGTTCTGAGAAAAAACTCGGTTTGACTCATTCCAAGAAAAAGCTCGGCTCATTTTGAGAAAAAGCTCAGCTCGACTCCACTTTTTTTGAGAAAAAGCTCGGCTACACTAGACTCGTTTTCGTTCAAAACACATGAAAAAAAGGAAATATGGACTAAAAATGAATCATTTATCACACGTGATAAAGTTGTTGTCACCGTGTAACCAGAAGGTCACCGATTATGATAAACCTTATGGTCCCGCCATGAATCCTGGCTCGCCTTGACGCGGCTCATTTCCAGAAAAATCTAAGCTCCACTCCACTCGACTCATTTTGAGAAAAAGCTCGGCTCTGCTCGACTCGAACTCGCTTCCGTTTAAAATACAATAAACACACACAAAAGAAGGAAATATCGACTAAAAACGAATCATTTATAACACTTAACTGATAAAGTTATTGTCATGTATCAGAAGGTCACGGATTTCAATAAACCTCATGATCCCGCCCTTCCCTGATCCATCCCGCACAATACAAAATCGACAAAGTAATACAAAAATAATCATTTTTTAATCAGTACCTGTTCTTCACCCATGAGATCCTGCAATCTAGCTTTAAGTTCCGGTCCATGTCTACCACCACTCTTCGCATTAATAAACACAACAATCGGCGATTCCGACGCCTTCACAATCTCTACACCATCAGCATTCGCCATTTCGTAATGCCGCATTGCGGAATCAACGTCCTTATTCCCAATTGCTTCTCTCATTGCTACTCTTAAATACTCAGGGATCGTAATTCTCTTACGTAAATCTTCTTTGTGTATTGTTGTACCTGTACATCTCCATATTGTAACCGATGATGATGATGACGACGACGACGGAGATTTACCTGCCGCCGCCGTCGTCTGCTCCGGCGAACCCATGTGAATTGACTGATTTACCCTTCACCGGTTATAAATTATTGTGAATTATTGTTGATTAAATGACAAATGCGGAAAATGCGATTGTATATTATAGGAGGATAAAGTGGGGTGGGGGTTGCGGACGTAGGGGGAGGGGAAGTGGAGATGAAGAAAGGTATTTATGTGGCGTTTGAATTTGGTTTTATTATATAATAAGAGAATAGAATATTTTAAAGTTAAGATTTAGGAATAAATTCTCCGCAATCAATATAAATTTCGATAGTTTGTACCTTAATTATTAAAAAAATTTAAATTTTACATAATTATTACAAATTTTGATTATAGAAATACATAATTATTTTTCATACATTCGACGAAAATATATTTTTTCCTTTATAAATATACATAATTATTTTAATTTTGGGTCTATCATACATAATACATCTAACAAAAATACATTTTTTATTTGTAAAAATACACAATTAGTTTACGATATATTTTTCGATTTTGGATCTGTCTACAGAATTCGCTCCTGATATATCCAACAAAGGTACATAATTAGTTAAGATTTTTGTAATTATTTTATAAGTGCAAGCATTTATATAAATAATTATAAATTAAGGTGTATGTCTATGGAATTAAATAACTTATCGAATAATTAAAATTTAAAAGTAATCAATTGGATAAATATCAATGATTAAATGAGTAGTAGATAGATACTTAACGTTGACACTAATTGTCATCTAGTAGAATTTTAATTTGGTTTAGTGACTTGATAGGCACTTCTTATTGGTAGGACCAAACAATGAAGACATTTTAATTATAGATCAAGATTTATCAATGGAAATATTATAAGTAATGATAACTCATGAGGTCTCTCTATGAATGGAAAAAAGATTCTTTTAATCAAAATAAATGGAATTTGAAATGACATTATCTTGTTTTTTTTCATCCACGATGTCTCAAATCTCAATCAACATTGGGGTGGTAGACAAGTTTTGATCACTTGGTAATGCTATGATTTGGTGACACAATTTGACTTGATAATACATGTGTTTATTTGTAATAGACATAATACATATCATGTCTTGACAATATAATGTGTTTATTTGTAATAGACCTAATACATATCCATAATATATAAACATGTCTTTTAATTTGACATCAAATTCTATCTACGACCTCCGGTTTTGAGTATGCATAAGTAGGCACTTAAACTTGTATAAAGTTGAACAAGGAGACACACACGTTCTATGTAGCATAATACACGTAGGATGACATGTAAGACAAGAATTGGTCACGTAGGACGCCACATAGGAGATATGTTTCTACTTTTTTAACCTTATACAAGTTTAAGTGACCACTTATACAAATCCAAAATTGGAGGTTATAGATATGATCTAGGCGAAGTTCAAGGGCATATTTATGTATTGTGTCTAATACATAAGTATGTCATTCAACTCGGCCTCTGTTTACATTCATTACCTCTAATTTTGGAGGTGCACAAGACACTTAGACTTGTATAGATCAGTTCAACAAGTAGACACCATAAGTCTTATGTGACATAATACATGTAAGACACCATGTAGGACATGAATTGGTCACTATGATGTCACATAGGGCGCATGTGTCTACTTGTTCAACCTTAAACAAATTTTAGTGTAACTTATGCACACTCAAAGTTAGAGGACATCAATGAAAGTTGAAATTATTCGACATTGGGGTGCTAGCCAAGTTTGCATCAACATTAGTTGACTTTGACAATATATGTGTGAAACATTTTGATTTGTATAATAGACATAAGATATCATGCCAGTTTCGTCTGTCGCTTTATTGTGAAAGATCAGACCCGTTTGTCATAAGTACCTTCATCTTTCACTAGGGGTGTCAAGTGGGCCGGGTCGACCATGCCCGTAGGGTTTTAGGGTTTCGGGTTCCGGGCCGATTATTTTATTAAAATAGGCCCGATTAACCCGACCCAGACCAAGCCCGGTCCAGGCCCGCTGGTTAATCGGCCCGGCCCAGCCTGGAAAAATAAAAAATAAAATTAAAAAAAAAAGATATTTTGGATTTTGGGCCAAACTAACCGTTGGCCCAACGGCTTTATAGCCGTTTTTGGGTCCAAACGGCTAGTTTGGGCCCATTTATTAAAAAAAAATAAAAAAAATTAAAAAATATTTTTTAATCCCAAAAAAAAATCTATAAATACCCTGCAACTTTAAATCATTTTTCACACAATTTTTCACTCTCTCAAATCTCAATTCTCAATTCTCAAATATTCAATATATTTAATTTCTTAAAGTATTCACTTTAATTTTTTAATTTTTCGTTTACAAAGTACGAGCGGAAGTTTCTAAAGTCTCAATCTTCGGATACTTTCAAAATTTGGTATTGGCGTTCCATCTCTTACGTTTAATTTTTATTTATTGTATTAATTGTTTAATATTTAATTTTATTATATTTGTGTATTTTGAATATTTTTAGTTTAATTTAATTTATATTATGGATAAATTAAGAAACCTCGCTACTAAAGGTGTTAAAAAATTTTGTCCCGGAAGCGGTAGTGGTAGTAAAAAGCGAATTACTAGCGGTAAAGGTAGTTCAAGTAGTAGATATACCCGTGGGCCTTCGCCTCCGGTACCGCTTGGTACACCTTTTGAGGAAGAAATAGGTGTAGGTGCTCACGATATGGATTATGTAGAAGCTCAGGAAAATCACGGTATAGAAGAAGAAAATGAAGTAGATGCAGTTAATTTAGACGAAGATAATGAAAATATTGCTGAGACACCCGCAGTAGGAGATGCTAATGTTAGATCTGAATCAGTTAATCTCCCTTCCCGTCCTCCCAGTGCCCCAAAATCTCGTAAAAGAACTAGTATTGCATGGCAATTTTTTGAGCGTATATCAGATATTAAGGTGCAATACAATATTTGTCAACAAATATATAAGCATAAAAGTGAAGGCAAGCAAGGGGGTACGGGTATGTTAATGAGACATATAGCTGAAAATCACAAAAGAGAGTTAAATATTGCAAAAGGTGGTGGGGATGTTGGTGGGTCAACGCAAACTAGAATGGACCCAACAACCGATCACGTAGCGAAGAAGTATAATAAATTGAGAGACAGGGAAGAAATAGCTAAAATGGTAGCTATGGGTTGTTTGCCTTTTAGTTTTCCAACTTCTGATCTTGGTTGTGCTGTAAATAAAAATGATTATTTAACCGTTACTTGTCATTGGATGGATAGTAATTTTGTGATGCAAAAACGTATTCTTGCTTTTTTATATGACGAAGATCGTAAACATACTGGAAAATTTATTGTTGATTCTATTGTTAAAATTGTCGGATATTATGGTATCGAAAATAAAATTTTATGTATTGCTTTTGATAATGCTTCTAACAACAAGACTGCTATAACAACAATAAAATCTACGCTATCTCCGCCCTTGCCTGAAATTTTTTATATTAAGTGTGCATGTCATATATATAATTTAATTGTAAAAGATGGTCTTGACTTTTTTTAATTTTATATTGAAAAAATTCGTCTTGCCGTTGGTTTTATTCAAGGAAATAATCGTAGATCGAGAATTAGAGAATTTAAAGTTAAATGTCAAGAAAATTGACTTACACCGATTTTGATGCCTGAGGAAATTGATACTAGATGGAATTCTAAGTATGAATCATATTACACTAGCTTTTAACCAACATTGCGGTTCATTTACTGATTCTGCTGATTGCATGCTACATAATTCTGATTGGGTTGTAATTAATGATCTTGTTAAGTTTTTAGAAAAATTTTATGTAGCTACGGTTGAATTTTTCGGTGATTATTATCCTACTGTTTCTAATATTTTGGCATATATAGCCGATATTTCTGATTTGCTCAAAGAATATAAAACTAAAGAAGGTTATAAAGAAGCTGTTGGCGCCATCTTTACGAAATTTTAAAAATATTTTTTCCCGATTCCCCCTATTTACTTAGTTGGTGCTATGCTAAATCCGTGCATGAAATAAAATCATATGTGTCACTTTAGTACTCTTATTTATACTAACTTAGAAATAAATACTAACCATGATTCTGAACAAGTATAACCTGATTTGTGGATGGCTACGACTGATGCAAAGGATTACATAGAAAAATTATATAATCACTATGCTGATTTATTTGATTTAGCCGTACGTACAAATATCGCTCCAAATGTCGCTCCTCATCCTCCCGAGGAGCCATCATCTTCTAAAAGGCCGGCACATAGTGTTTTTTCTGATTCGTTTTATGATTTAAATTATTAGAATAGTGTTAATGAGAGAACTTACACATCAACTTATCGGGAAGAGCTGAAATATTATCTTCAGAAGGCACCAGAGGATCGCAGACAACGGATCAACATGTTGGATTGGTGGAGGAGTAATGAAACACAATATCCCGTGCTTTCAAAATTAGCTAGAGATATCTTGAATGTTCCAATGTCAACCATTGCATCAGAGAGCACCTTTAGTCAGGGACGACAGCAGCTTGGAGACAACCGACACTCATTGGGAAGCAATGCAATGAATGTTCTAGTTTGCCTCAGAGATTGAATTAGAGCGGAAAGAAGAAATCAAGGAATGGAACCGAAGCCGAGCGACGAGCTGAAACTTGAAGAAATTATGACTTCACGGGAGAACTCAGCAGAATCAAGTCCAATGCATGGTTTTGCCCCCGTTGACTTCGACTATCCTATGCAAGTTCCCATTAATATTAACATGAATGAGTTGGAAAAAATGATGCATAATTTATAGATTTTTCATTCATATAAATTATAAATTTTGGATCATTTTGCAATCAATAAAATTCCCCAAATTCATTCACTCCTTAGTCCTTGTTTTTTATTATTTTTTATTTAACGATTTAAATTTTTAAATTGAATTTCTAGTTTTCTACTTTAAATTAAAAACTTACTTCTAATATATTATTAATTTACTACCAAATATTATTAATTTATTATATTAAGTAGCATATGTTTTGTATATTTGTGCATATATCTTCTATAGAAGTGTATATTTAACGTATACATATATATGTTTTATAAATTAGTATATAAGTATATCTATATATATTGTAATGTATATATAATGTAGTATATTTTATAAGTAGTAGTATATATACATTGAATGGTGCGTATACACGTGTATATATCTTCTATAAAAATATATATTTAATGTATACATGTGTATATGTTTTATAAATTAGTATATAAGTATGTCTATATATATTGTAATGTATATATAATGTAATATATTTTATAAGTAGTAGTATATATACATTGAATGGTGTGTATACATAGAATAGAGTTATATATGTGAATAGATCTTCTATAGACGTGTATATTTAATGTATACATGTGTATATGTTTTATAAATTAGTATATAACTATACAAATATATATTGTAATGAATATATATTATAGTATATTTCATTTAAAGTATTACATATACATGGAATAAAGTGTATATATGTGAATGGATCTTCTATAGATGTGTATATTTAACGTATACATGTGTATATATTTTTTAAATTAGTATATAACTATACAAATATATATTGTAATGTATATATATTGTAGTATATCTCATTTAAAGTATTACATATACATAGAATAGAGTGTATATATGTGAATAGATCTTCTATAGACGTGTATATTTAACGTATACATTACTTTATGTTTTATAAATTAGTATATATATTGTAGTATATACTTTTTTTAAAGTAGTACATATATATTGAATGGTGCGTATATATGTGTATATATCTTCTATAGACGTATATCTTTAAAGTATGCAAGTGTATATGTTTTATAAATTAGTATGTAATTATATATATATACATATTGTTGTATATAAATATACATATATATATATGTATGTATATTGTAGTATATATTTTATTTAAAGTAGTACATATATATTGAATGGTGCATATATATGTATATATCTTCTAAAGTAGTATATATTTAACGTATACATGTGTATATGTTTTATAAATTAGTATATATATATATATATATATATATATATATATTGTAGTGTATATACATATATATATATATTATACTATTATAGCATATGTTTTATTTAAAGTAGTACGTATAGTCATATATAATTATATATTGAATGGTACGTATATATGTGTAATTGTTTATATTTTTTTAAAAAAATATATATTGTATATTGGAGTGTATATAGTGTATATTGGATTATTTATTTATTTTTTAACAGGGTTTGACCGGTTTTTAACCGGGTTTGACCGGGTTTTGGTGGGTTTGACCGGGTTGGGTTAAGTGGGCCGGGTTAGGGTGGGTTTTAATATTTTTACTGTTTGACCCGGCCCGGTCCGATTAACGTCAAACCCGACCCTTAACCGGCCTGCAACCCGGTTAAAATGAAAGGGCCGGTTCCGGGTTGGCCCGGCCCGGACCGTTTGACACCTCTATATTTCACTGAGTAAAATTCGACTATGGATTTGAGTCGATGATTGTAAAACTTCCTTTTATCGATCTTGATTCACGTATAGATTCCGGAACTGTATACCTAGCTAGCTGAACCAAAGAGCCCCGAAGCTCCACGGTATCATAGAATTACGTTAATTAGGCTCCATATGAATAGGCCCAAGAAAACCCTTGACCTTTAATTTGGCTTCAGTTCACATTTATGACCTCTAATTTTTTATGTGTATAAGTAGACACTTAAATTTGTACATAGTTGAACAAGTAGACATATGAGTTTTAAGTGGCATAATACATATAAGACTTCATGTAGGACATGAGTTGGTTGCGTAGGATGTCACATAGGACGCATGCGCATGTGTCTACTTGTAACTTTATATAAATTTAAATGTTTACTTGTGCACACTCAAAGTTGGAGGACATTGATGAATATTGAAGCCAAGTTAATTCACACATTTATGTATTAAGCCTTTGTAATATGTTGGTTATATATATATATAGGCAAATCAAGATTTTTTTTCTCTCTCTCTCTATATCTCTCTCTATAATCTATATATATATATTTATATATATATAGGCAAATCAAGATTTTTTCTAACCGCGAAAATAAGATTAGAACAAATATTTAACGAACGATAACATTGTTCAATTTTTTGGATAATATATATGGGGGCAAATTTTAACATTTTCTTTATATTACTAATTTATATATTTGTTAAAACTTAAGTTCTAACTTGAAAATACTTGTAACAATTTATTTTAACATCTGCATAACCCAACATTGAAGGCAGATTTAAACCATCACATTACGAGGCACATCAACGTATGTTATAATAAAACATATATTTGTTTTGATAAATAAAACTATTTTATTATTACATTTAAATAAACGTAATTGATCCAATTCTGAAAAGAGAGTAGGATAAAACTTTTATTTAAGGTAATAGAAATTTATTTTTACACTGTGAGTGAGCATCATGCTTACACGTCATCAGTTACATCATATTCCATTCCCCTCTTTTTTATTTATTTTAAGCCAAGCATTAATATTAATTGCTTCTGATCCGATACTTTCTCAAACTCTGTGCATAGTAATATCGATAATATATCGGACTGTTTTTTTTCATTAATCTAGATGCTAAATGCATATTTAGCCCATGATTGTTCAAGCTCAGGAGATGTCTCATCTATTTCTTCCTCAAATCTTTGTGCTGCTTTTGTGCTACACAGAAATGAAAAAAAGGTAAAATCAATGCTTAATGTAGAAAATAGAACTAGTATATAATCAATCTCTTTCATAAAGAATAACACATTTATATATTTCGAACAAGTTTCTATACTCATATATATATATATAAAGGACAACCCATGTACTAAAGTTATTGCTATGCGTGGTGTCCGGGAAGGGCCCCACTACAAGGGTGTATGGCACGCAGTCTTACCTTGTATTTCTTCTACGTGACCTCCTGATCACATAGCAACAACTTTACCAGTTACTTCAAAGTTCCCCTTCATATATATGTGTGTATATACCTCACTATTTCAATTTGTATCTCAAAAGAGATTTAATTACCATTTTAGCTTTTGGAGAAGGGAGCATAAGTATGTAATTGGATGCAAATAAGTTTTTTAACCAAGCAATATATTAAATCTTTAATATAATTTACCTTTGAGGTTGCGGATGAGGGAGCATTAGCAACTGAAATTTGTCACAAGTTTGTGGAGTAGCTGGTTGAGGGCATGAAATGAAATTATATTTGCCCTCAACCAAATCAGTGCACAGGACAACCTCATTCAAGTAACCATGAGTGGCGTTTTTGCCAGTTGAAGGACACCTGAGGTAAACATGAAGCGGAGACGAAAACACCTTCTGGACAGCGGTAATAATTTGATCTTTAGTAAAAGCCAAGCTATCACACGCAATAATACCACTTGTTTTCAAGTAATTGAACAAGTTTCCCAATGTAATCTTCTTATTGATACTTATAGCTGCATCAAAGTACTCTTTTGCTGTTAAACCCCCACATACTCCATGTTTGTTATACTCATTCTTCCATAAGCTCCATTTGGGTTGGCCTTCTTTAAGATTTGGCCAGAATTTATTAAGTGTACTTTCGATTGGTGGAATCTGTAGTCCAGAAAAGAAGGTAATAATTAAAAGCCAAATTTAGAATTTCAAATCATCATTAATGAGGTTAATTTAATAAAATACATCATAAGTGTGTCAAGTCAACAAGGGTAAAGTAAGATGAAACAGAGGAAGCAATTGACTCATAATTACATATTATATATTTATATGTATATATTTACCAGCTGGTTCCAATTTACAGTTACTGAATCCGTACAACTAATTGTGTATCCATTTGCATCTGCTGGCCAAAGGCCATGGAGTGTGAAATTATGTTCAAGAATTGGTTCTATGCACCTGCCTGGCGGGTTTTCATTATTCAGTTGGATACAGTAAGTTGGTGGCCATTGAAGCACATACCAGTTGACTGGTGCTCGAGAAGGTAGCTGGGAGTGAACATGAGAAATTATTACAAGTAGCAAAATGGGAAGAAGAAGGAAGGAAAGTTTCTTCATGTTTTGTGTGTGTTTGTGTTAGTGTGTGGAGATTGATTGATGAAGCAAATGAAGTGGGAGATTTATAAGAAATTTTTTAAGGGGTTTCTCTTTCTTAGGTCTCATTTGTTATCGACTAGAGGAAGTTTTTTTTTTTTTTTTTGGTAACAGACTGGAGGAAGTTTTTCGAATGGTAGACAACCCTCACATAAAGATTGGGAGTTCGAGTCATCAAGAGATTTATAAAAAAAAGGATGGGAGCCTCTATAGAGGGTTAAAAAAAAATGAAGGGCCTCATTTATTTTCTTTAAGAGTAAAACGTCAATAATTAAGATGTTGTCTCTAAATTTGAACACTGAATAATTAGGAGTTTTAATTTGTAACGACTTAGCCTACTAGTGATATTGTCCTCTTTAGACTTAGACCCGCATGGCTTTAAAATGCGTCACTAGGGAGTACGTTTTGCTTACTTATATGCTCAACATCTCTCGCTCCTGTGTTTTGCTGATGTGGGACTCCTTATCTTAAGTTTGAGGTCTGCCCCCACCGAATGGGATTTTCCTAGACTCAGGACTGACGTTTGCCTCGCTTAGCGGGATTTACCAAAGTTAGTTTGAACTCTGGTCCACACCGACAAGGCTGGCATAGTAATGACTCTGATATCATTTCTAACGGCCCAACCTACTAGTGATATTGTTCGCTTTGGACCCAGGCTCGCACGACTTCAAAACACGTCACTAGACTGAAATGCTTGTTTACTTATATACTCGTGCCTAAACTCAATTTAAACTCTGACTCACTTCGACAAGACTGACACAAGAGTAACTTTGATACCATTTGTAACGGTCCAACTTACTTGTGATATTGTCCGCTCTAGGCCTAAATCTGCACGGCTTCAAAACGTGTCACGGTGGAGTAAGACTTACTTATATACCCAGCATCTCTCCTTTGTATTGCCGATGTAAGACTATCCTAAGTTGGGGTGTTACATGAATTTCTTCTTCAACATGTGGTTGTGCATAATTTATGTATTAATAAGCATAAAATAAAAAAAGATACAATTTAAATAAGAAAGCAATTAACTATTACCAAAATATAAATTTAATAAAATAAATTTATTCTGTGATAAAATAAATTAAAATATTTATGTCCGCCAGTGATGGTGGAGATAATTTATATACATAGTGATGATGGTGGACGGTAATGGCCTGATTGGTGTTAGTGGTTAGTACCAGTGATGGGGATAATTGTAATAGTGAAAGTGGTTAGTACTGAAATGACTAGTGTGATGATGGCAACCTGTAATGTCGACGATAGTGATTGAAGAATATGTAGCTGGCGGTAATGCTAGTTGTGATGGTGGAGATGGATGGTGTTAGAGTTTGTGACCCGAATTTTGTTGATCCGGTTCTCAAAAGTTCGCGGTGCGACACATGTTTGTGATTTTTCATGGGATATGTGGTGGTAGCGCAGGGACCTGTATGTTTTTGGGTTTAGGATTTATTTGTACGCACATGTTATATAAGTGTGTTTAGTGGGTCATTTTGGACGTTCAAAAAATATGTCATTCTCCTCATTGTATTCTCCATCCATTATAGTGAAATCTCTCTACCCGTGATTTTTTCTGTCAAGGATTTCCACATAAATCTATGTGTGTTTATCTTATTTTTTTTTTTTGCTTGTTGTTTGTTTATTCTGTCCTATCATAACGGATGGTAATAGAGAGACCGCAAAAGTATAGTTTAAATCAAAAGTGTAAAGCTATTTAGAGTAAAAGTATTATAAGGGGTATAAATTTAATTAATTAATTTTTGATAGTTGATGAGTATATTTAGCTAGTAACACCCACTTGAACAAAGTGTAAAAAATTAAATTTTGTACCTTAGAACAACATTTACAATGTGGGATATATTTATAGGACCACCCCTTTGTCTTAAATGGTGTGTATATTTGTGATACATTCCAATATACTTTTTTGCAAGTTTGAATTTTGAAATACCAAAGAGAATTTAATCCATCTTACATCATTAAATAATCAGTGTTTACCTATTATTTAGTGACGGGGGAGAAATTTTCATCAAGAAAATTTATCATCTACTATATTATATACGTAATAAATGATTTATAGCTCCGCCTATATCTTTAAGTGTGCTATGATTTTAATGAATGACTTAGTTAAGAGGGATTCCACGTTACTCAAATTTTATGCACATAAAGGAATATCATGTCACAATTTCTATATTAAATCTAAACTTTCAAAATAAAGACATACAGTATTGCTTAATCTTAGAAAAAAGATTTTTTTAAATAATATAAAAATGAAGTATTATTTAACCTTTTCATCTTTTTTAGTATTGTCATAGAACTATTTACATGCAAAAATAATGTGAAGAAATATCATGTTATAATTAATTTCTAATTATAAACTAAAATTTCTAAGACAAAGACATATAGTATATTGTTTATTTTTAAATTTTTTAAAATTATTTTGAATATAGAAAAATAAAGCGATAATTAACTCTTCATCTTAATAATTAGTATTGTAATGAACTTCTTTACATTCACAAGTAAATAAGTTTTTCTTAATAATAATTAAATTTATTTGGTTGATACTTTACACAATTTTCCACTTGTTATCATGATCTAGGTTAAAGAAGACGTTGAACACACCTTATGTCTATATATTACTCAAATCCAACAAATATTATGCTTATATCGCTCATAGATTGTCCTGTTTGAATTTGAACGGGAATCGTCCATTTTCTTGTAAAAGTAACCTCCAAAATCCTAAAATATTATGCTTATATCGCTTATAGATTCATAATAATTTTTTTTTACTTATATAAATTCATAATAATGACTTTAATTTTTACAGGCATTTTTATTCTTTAATTAATCATAATTGATAATACATACTTCAGACATAATTTATTACCTACTGACAGTATATTGATATGACTTGAAGAAAATAATAGGTGCAATATCAAATATGTTTGTTTGGTAAATTACAAAGCTAATGAGTTAAGTCCAAATGAAGGTTCAGACCGCATCACTTTTCATATATTACACAAATTTAAATAAATCAACATCTAGCAGTAAATGATCTTATTTGAATTTGATTACAAGACGTTCATTTCTTATAATAGAGACCTTTAAAATTGCAGAATCTCAAAATATCATGTTTATATTAAAGTAACAAATTCATAATATCGGACTTTCACAATACACTTTTATTCATTAACTAAGTTAATAAATAATATATACTTCTACCTCAGTTCATCACCTAATCATAATATGTATATAATATGACTTTGATGCATATATATATTAAGTGTGAGTAAATTTTTTGAAAAATAAAATTCATCCTTTGATGCTTCACGAAGCTTCTAATTGTGATCTGATCTAAAGAAAGAATCGGACCACATTGTATTTGTACATATATACAAATTGTATAGGTGTGTATCTTCTTAGTGGACCGATAGAATTTGTATTTTCTTACATAAATAAGACACGTTTTGTTCTATCCATTTTTTCTATAATAGTGACCCTTAGAGACAAATTCAAGATTTGATATTATTAGAAAGTCTATACAAATTCAAAACTTAAAGTTAAATTCATATAGTATTGTTTTGTATATCAAAGAAATTTAAAAAATACTTTTGAATATAAAAATGAAACAATAATTAACTACTCATCATATTAAACATTGCAATCAGAATTCTTTTTATGCACATATCGTGAAAGAATATCATGTCAGAATTTCTATAATAAATCCAAATTTTCAAGATAAAGACATATATAGTATTGATTGTAGTCTTAGAGAATTTATTTATTTTTATTTTAAAAAAGAGATATAATAAAATGAAGCAATAATTAACTCTTCATCTTTTTCTGTATTGTAATAGAACTTCTTTATATGCACAAAATGTGAAGAAATTTCATGTTAGAATTTCTATATCAAATTCAAATTTCTAAGACAAAGCCATATACTATTTGTTTATTCTTAGAGAATTTCTTAAAAAATATATTAAATATAAAAAAATAAGTGATAACTAACTCTTCATCTTAATAATTAATATTGTAATGAAAACTTTTTATATTCACAAAATTTAAATAAGTTTTTTTCAATATTAATTAAATTTATTTGATTGATACTTTGCACGGTTCCCTTTCTGTTATGAGCTGGGTTTAAGAAAACGTCAAACACACATTATGTCCATAAATTACTCAAATTTGACAAATCAATGCTCCCATATTGTGATGTGGTCCAAAGAAAGAATCGGACCACCTTATATTTATACATGCACACATGTATTATTAGAAGGTCTATACAAATTCAAACCTTAAAGATAAATTCATGTAGTATTATTTCGTATATCAAAAAAATACTTTTGAATATAAAAATAAAACAATATATATATATATATATATATATATATATATATATATATATATATATATATATATATATTACATTACAGGTGTACATTTTAGTAGTGGACCAATTGAATTTGTATTTTCTTATATAAATAGGACACACTTTTTTATGTTCATTTTTTATAATAGCAACCTTCAGTAACAGATTCAAAGTTTGATATTTGTGAGTTTCTACAACAATTTCAAGTTAACATTACAATAATTATTCAGTTCAAAGTCAAATATTTATAAATAGCTTATCGATATAGAGGATCGAGATAAAAGTTAAATAATTCATATAAATTCGTAATTAGACTTCTAAATTCGTCCTTTGTGACTGTAAAGATACAAAATATCAGGTTTATATTAAACTAATGAATGCATAATATTAATTTACAATAACATGCTTTCACCTTAATCTATCAACTATACACAATATATTAGTATGGTTTGTCAAAAATTATTGATGTGAGTAAATTTTTCTCAATGAAAATTAGAAATTATTTGATTGGTAGGTCACAAAAGCTTCGTTTCTGATATAGGTTTAAAGAAGAATTGAATCACATTGTGACGTGTCTTTGAATTATATGTGATTTTATTTTGTATTTTTACAATCTTAAATTTGTAATCTTATAATGATCGAGTAACAACTCTTTCCCTTTCATACAAACATCTTCATAGTGAACCATTAATCATGATTTTTCCACATTTTTAATGTAAGAAAGTGACATATTTTTTAGAAGTTTGTAGAGTACTAGGAAACTAGGTTTTTCCATCTAGTGGTTTGTCTTGTGAGTGAAATAATTATTTTTTATTTAGATAAATATTTACTTGCATTGAGATTTATATAATACAATTACATATATTAATTAGTCTTAGAGAATTTTATTTTAAAAGAAAAGAGATATAAAAAAAATGAAGCAATAATTAGTTCTTCGTCTTTTTCTGTATTGCAATAGAACTTCTTTATATGCACAAAATGTGAAGAAATTTCGTGTTATAATTTCTATATCAAATTCAAATTGCTAAGACAAAGACATATAGTATTTGTTTATTCTTAGAGAATTTTTTTAAACATATATTGAATATTAAAAAATTAAGTGATAATTAACTCTTCATCTTAATAATTACTATTGTGATGGAAATTCTTTACATTTACAAAATGTAAATAAGTTTTTACAATTTTCTTTCCGTTATGAGTTGGGTTCAAAAACACATCAAACACACATTATGTCTATATATTATCCAAACCTGACAAATCAATGCACATGGGTAGATTATCCTATCTGAATTTGAATAGAAGTCGTCCATTTCTTGAAAAAGTAACCTTCAAAGTATAAAATATTATGTTTATATCACTTATAAATTTATAATGATGATTTTAATTTTTACCTTCACTTTTATTCGTTAACTAATTATAAGATCCATCCCACTAGTGATATTGCCTGTTCTGGGTTCAAGATTGTATAACTTTAAAACGCGTTATTAGAGTGAAAGATCTGTTTACTTATATACCCAACATTTCTTTTGTGTTTTACCATGTGGGACTCATTATCCTAAGTTGGGGTGTTACATACACCCCTTATTATGGACTCAGCGTCCTCGATAAGGTTTGTCCTACCGAATGGGATTTGCTTAGACTCAGGATTGAGGTTTGCCTGACCCACACCAATGTTTGTCCTACCGAATGGGATTTGCTTAGACTCAGGATTGAGGTTTGCCTGACCCACACCGATAAGGCTGACACAAAAATGGCTCTAATCATACCATTTGTAACAGCCTAACTCAATAGTGATATTGTCCGCTCTAGACTCAGACCCGCACGACACTAAATACACCACTATAGTAAAAGGGTTGTTTATTTATACACCCAAAATCGTTCCTGTGTTTTGCCGATGTGGGACTTTTTATCCTAAGTGGAGTGTTACAGTAATGTTAAGTGATAATATATACTTCAGACTTCAAAGTATCATGTTTATGTTAAACTAACGAATTCATAATATCGACTTTCTCGATACCCTTTTATTCATTAACTAGTGTAAATTAATAACTAAAAATTCTACCTTGGTGCGCGAGTAAATTTTTTGAGAAATAAAATTCATCCTTTGATGCTTCACGAAGCTCCTATATTGTGATCCGGTCCAAAGAAAGAATCGGACCACATTATATTTGTACATATATACATATGTATAGGTGTGTATCTTATTAGTGGTCCAATAGAATTTATATTTTCTTACATAAATAAGACACGTTTTGGTCTGTCCATTTTTAATAATAGTGACCTTTAGAGACAAATTCAAAATTTGATATTATTAGAAGGTCTATACAAATTCAAAACTTAAAATAAATTCATGTAGTATTGTTTGGTATATCAAAGAAATTAAAAAGTAATTTTGAATATAAAAATGAAACAAGAATTAACTACTCATCATATTCAACATTGCAATCATAATTCTTTATATGCACATATCGTGAAGGAAAATCATATCAGAATTTTTATAATAAATTCAGTTTTTTAAGACAAAGACATATATAGTATTGATTTTAGTCTTGGAGAATTATTTTTTAAAAATGAGATATAATAAAATGACGCAATAATTAACTCTTCATCTGTTTCTGTATTGTAATAGAACTTCTTTATATGCACAAAATGTGAAGAAATTTCATGTTATAATTTCTACATCAAATTCAAAATTTCTAAGACAAAGCCTTATAATATTTGTTTATTCTTATAGAAAATTTAAAAAAATATATTTTAAATATAAAAAAAAAGTGAAGTGATAATTAACTCTTCAACTTAATATTTAGTATTGTAATGAAAATTATTAATATTCACAAAATTTAATTAAGTTTTTCTCAATATTATTTAAATTTGCTTGATTGATACTTTGCACAGTTTTCTTTCTGTTATGAGTTGGGTTCAAGAAGACGTCAAAAATACATTATGTCCATAAATTACTCAAATCTGATAAATCAATGCTTCCATATTGTGATCTGGTCCAAAGAAAGGATTGGACCACATTATATATATATATATATATATATTCTGTGTATATCTTAGAACCAATTGAATTTGTATTTTCTTATATAAATAGGACACACTTTTTTATGTTTATTTTTTATAATAGTAACCTTCAGTGATAGATTCAAGATTTGATATTTATGAGTTTTTATAGCAATTTCAAGTTAACATTACAATAATTATTACTAAGTTCAAAGTCAAATATTTACAAATAGCTTATCGATTTATTAGTAATCATAGAGGATCGAGATAAAAGCTATTTTATTGACGTGAATTCGTAATTGAGTTTCTAAATTCGCCCCTTATGACCTTCAAAGTTATAAAATATCATGTTTATATTAAACTAATGATTTCATAATGTTAACTTACAATAACCTACATCCACCTTAATTTATAAACTAAACACAATATATTAATATGATTTGACAAAAATAATCATTGATGTGAGTAAATTTTTCTCGATGAAAACTAGAATTTTTCCGATTATTATTTCTTAAAAATTTCATTTTTAATATAAATTTCAAGAAGAATCGGACCACATTACAACGTGTCTTTATATTATATGTTATTTTGTATTCTTGCAAATTAAAACTTGTAATTTTGTAATGATTAGGTAACGAAAAGTCTTATTCTTTCATACATCAACATCGTCCTAGTGGACTATTAGTCATGATTTTTTCACGGTTTTTAATGTACGAAAATGACATAATTATATAGTTTGTAGACTAGAAAAATAATTCTTTTATCTAGTGGTTGTCTTGCGAATATCATAATTATTTTTTTCATTCCGATAAATATTTACTTGCTTTAAGATCTATACAAATTTAACTTAAATTTATTGTGATTAAGTATTTAATAAAATATAAATATACATAGTTAACTTAATTAAGTCTTGAGTATATATACTCAAATACATATCATGCATTTATTGGCGTGAGTAAGTTTTTCAAATGAGATTTAAAATTTCATATGCCTTACTTCACACCACTCTTGTTATGAACGTTGTTTTGAAAAAGACCGGACCACATTACGTCTAAATATTACACATAGTTTTATTTTATATTTTTATAATAAATATAAATTTAATTTTACAAGTTAAAGTAACGTAACCTTATTTCTGCATATGTCGATATCTTCCTAATGGTCCAATTGAAATTGTATTTTCTTTGGCAAAATAACTAAGATACTTTTTTCATATCAACATTTTTAGGTGTGGTAAGAATCGAACCACGTTATGTCTATATATTACACATAGTTTTATTTTACATTTTTATAATAAATATAAATTCATTTTTACAAGTTAAAGGTCGTAATAACCTTATTTTTGCATATGTCGATATCATCCTAATGGTTCAATTGAAATTATATTTTCTTTTAGAAAATAACTAAGACACTTTTTTCATATCAACATTTTTAGGTGTGGTCCAATAAGAATCGAACCATGTTATGTATAAATATTACACATAATTTTATTTTACATTTTTATAAAAAATATAAATTAATTTTTACAAGTTAAAGGTCGTACTAACCTAATTTTTGCATACGTCGATATCTTTCTAATTGTCCAATTGAAATGTATTTTCTTTCACAAAATAACAAAGTCACTTTTATCGTATCAACATTTTTAGGTGTGGTCCAATAAGAATACAACAAATTAGTATTATTGAATAAATGGTCCTACTTGGATGTAATCTAGCATAAGTAAATATTTGAGAATAAATTTACAATAATTTCTTCAAAATATTCTCTAATATTTGACGGAGATCAAAAGTGTTAGTGTTTTTGACAACAAAAATTAAGTATTAAAGACATATTTAGCAGCGACTGTTTTAGAGTTACTCTCAAACATAAAAAAAAATAAATTATTGTCATTTTATCTAATCAACAAGGTAATCAAACATGATATTCATTGATATTCGATATTTATATTGAATGGATAAATACATAATAGCATTTATTTTGCATGCACTTTTATTTCTCAACAATTGTAGTACATAATCCCACCTTAATTTATCACATAATCATAGTATGATGTAAACATCAACTATAAGTATATTTCTTTTATGATGCATTAAGCTATTGTAACTAGATTTAAAAATATTTTTGACAAATTATTTTTGGTGAAGTTTTTGGAGAAAATATTTAACCTTTTAAAAAAATATTAGTCATAGACATAAGTTCTAAAATCTATATATTAGAATTATTCATAACTTTGTACTATGATTTTATAATGAATAGGGTTGTGATAAAAATTAGACTCATAAATTATTAGCTCCAATCTGCTTATAAATAATTTCACACATTAATGTAGGGGTTATCGTAGTTCTCAACTCACCGAGAAGCATTCATTTTTCTATTTACATTGCTTAACAAGTGCTATTACATATTTGAGTCAAATAACAGGGTTTATTAATGAGTTTGGTTGGCAAATAAATATTAGTTGGGGTTAATAAATGATGGAGTATTTTTATAAAATATAAAGTTTGGGGTAAAATTTAAATTTTTAAATTTTTTTGAATAATAGACTTTTATCGGCAAACAAGTTTTGTCTAGTTTCAGGAAATTTAAAATATTTGTCAAATAATAACAAATTATATGACCAAACATATTTTATCAATTATTTTTTTTGCAAAAACTACTTGAAATATATAGAGCCAAACATGTCGTAAGTATATTGAAATGTAGTCTTACCTTACATTTATAAGAATGATATGCCCAGTAAGTTGGAGGGCATGAATACAAGTTGAAACAAAGTTAAAAGGACGCAGTATTATGCAAAATAAAAATCCATATTTAAAAGAGTAAATCATCTAGTAAACCCCTGAAATACGATCAAATTTGCTACGACATACTCCAACTTCATAAAGGTCTTATTACCACCCTGAATTAATTTTTAGCGTAATTTTGTCATCCGTTTTAACTGACGTGATACCTTTAATGTAACCCCCATTTTATGTAATAAAGGTGTCACGTCAGCATAAAAGGGTGACAAAAATACACTAAAGTTGAGTTCGGGGGTAATAGGACCCATCTGAAGTTGTAGTGTTGTCGTAGCAAGTTTGACCATAGTTCAAGGGAGTACTGGATGCTTATAAAAAAAAAAGGACAGCTCGGTGCACTAAAACTTTCGCTATGCGCAGGAGGGAACGGCCCCCACCACAAGGGTGTACTGTATACAATCTTACCTTGCATTTCTGTCAAAAGCTGTTTCCAAGGCTTGAACCCGTGACCTCTTAATCATATGACAACTAATTTTATCGGTTACTCCAAGTATCTGGATGCTTTATCTCTATTTAAAATAGACAGAGGATCCTCATAAGCCATCTATAAATTCTCATATGGTTCATAACAAGTTTTTTCTCATAGACAGTCTGAAAAAGAACATATGAAAATGAAGAACCTCTCTCTCTTACTTCTCACTCTCACACTACTTTTCATTTCTGTTTGTTCACAAGTACAACAAACACAATTTGTTTATAGATGGCCAGAAACTTATTGTGAAAAAGCTACTCCAACAGTGGCATGTACTAGAATTCCTCTACAATTTACCTTAGTTGGATTTTGGGGAACAGATTCCAGTGGAGGAATTCAACAAGGTTGCCAAGATACAGGAACATATGATTGGACCAAAGTGGTATGTCTTTTTTTTTTTTTCCTTTTCTATTAACAACAATTTTATATATACTAAAATTAATTATCCATCAGTTTATTATTCATTGATCAAAGTGAAAAGCAAAAATATTCTGATAAAGATGACTAGCTCTAAAATGAAGTTCCAAATTTTACATTAATGTAGAAATTTGATTCACATACATATCCCACTAGAGAGAGGTTTCAAATGCATATTGGTAACCATCTTATTTCAATATAGATTTATTTATTTAATTGCAAACTTCAGTACACCTTTTTGACATGTTGGCTTAATTATTTTTTTTTTAATATGTCAAACAATAGATATTTTTTTTTTCTTTTTTCCTTGTAATGGGTAGCAATGAGATTTGGATCCTAAATTTCTGAACTTTCGATATGCTTTAGATATTAATATATCCCTAAATTTTGATAAATGGTACAGATATATTTTCCGTTATATGTTTGGATCGGTTTATAGGTTAAATTAAAGTTATTTTCAGACAGAATGGGGATAAATTAAATTAAATAGGGGCAAATAAACAAGATTGTAACACGTATTCTGTCGTTAGTGAGTAAGGTATATATGTACCTTTTCATTAACGACAAGAGTATATTTATACCTAAAGTATGACAGAGAGTATATATGTATCATCTATCAAAGTTCAGGGGTATATATGTACCTTTTCATTGACGGAGGATATATTTGTACCATTTATCAAAGTTCAGGGGTATGTATGTATCTTTTCATTAACGACAGGGGTATATTTGTATCTAAAGTATGACGGAGGGTATATCTGTATCATCTATCAAAGTTCAGGGGTATATATGTACCTTTTCATTGACGAAATGTATATCTGTACCATTTATCAAAGTTCACGGGTATGTATGTACCTTTTCATTAACGACAAGGGCATATTTGTACCTAAAGTATGACGGAGGGTATATCTGTACCATTTTTCAAAATTCAAGGGTATATTCGTACCTTTTCCGTAAAATAATTCCTACCTCCGATCCGTCAACACTAACAACTACATACCCGGTGCATTCCCACATAGTTGGGTCTGGGGGTAGGATGTACGCAGATCATGCCACTACCTCAAGTGAAGTAGAGAGGTAATTTCCGATAGACCCCTGCTTAGGACCGATAGTATTATAACAAAAAAAACAAAAAAATACATATAAACTAGTACACCGTTAGCCTTAAGATAATACTACCGCTAACAAGATTACTCTAATTTTATTTGTGGCAGTTTAATACTGAAACGGTCAATAAACTCACAGCATTTTGGCCATCTCTCAGTACACAAGACCCCAAAGAACTGTGGAAAGCAGCTTGGACAACATATGGAACATGCCTAATATCAAAGTTCAAAACTCCAACACAATACTTCAATAGGGCTATAAGATTGTCTGATGCAATTGGAGGAGGAAATTTATTACAAGGTCAATTAATTGGAAAAGATGGAATTGTCCCTTGTGATTCTGCTACTTACACCAATGCTGAAATCTTGAAGTCACTCACAGCAGTTACAACAGTCAACAACCAAAAAGAAAAAAAAGTGTCATTCACTTGCAATAGCATTAATTCAACTCATGCTTATTTGAATCAAGTTACATTTTGCTACACAAATAATGCACAATATTATACAGATTGTCCAACTACTGTCATTAGCAAACGTTGTAATGTTCCAAACATTATTGTTCCTCGTCCTCCAACTCCAACTGCTCGAGCTTCATCTCTACAGGTACGTGTTCTCTTTGAGTTTAAGTTTTACGCATTGATAATATAAAAGACTAATTATTAATTATAAGTCTATGAAAATGTAACACCCCAACTTAGAATAAGGAGTTCCACATTGCAAAACACAGGAGGGATACTGAGTATATAAGTAAGCAAGTCTTACTTCCTAGTGACGTGTTTTAAAAGCGCGCGGACCTGGGTTCAGAGCGGGCAATATCATTACTAGGCTAGGCTAAGGGGGGCCTCTCGGGCCTTCGTGGTTCAAGATGCCCATCTCGGCTAGGACCTCGGCTCGAGTCGTGACAAGAATGGTATCGATGTGAGACTCCTTATCCTATGTTGGGTGTTACAGAAAAATCGTAACAGAATTTGCTATCACATATACTATTAGTGTATATAACTTAAATTTTATCTATTTTATTAAATTGTTTTACAAATAATGTTTTTTTTTTTTGCAGGATCGTCTAACTGGAGAAAAGATTGGACCAAATGTCTTATGGGAGACCCTTGGTCAACTATTTTAATATAATATTTATGTGAAGCTTTATAAGAAAGTTTACTAAGTAATAATAGAAAGATGAATAATGTTTCAATTGTGACTGTGTTATGTACTAAATAATGAAGCAAATAAAGTGATCATCTTTCTATTTTATTTATTGTGACTCAATATTTGTACTTTATTCTGCACAATCTTTTCTAATACCAACTATCTTGGTTTGGTTTAAACTAATAATTTCATAAGATTACACATTGATATGCACTTGTATTTATTAAATTATTTCCACCTTAGTGTAAATGATTTGATGCAAATATCGAATTTAAGTAAGTTTTTATGATGAAAGCAAAGCATATAATTTATTTTGTATTTCTGTAATAGATTTACTTTTACAATTTAAATATATAGTCTTAATTCTACGATCAAGCAACGACAACTTTTACATGTATGTAGTCTCGTATTCTTCAATTTGTAGTATTATTTGTTGCCTTATTTACTTTGTGAATTGCTATTTAATTGTATTTTTCTTTCAACCTGCTTCCTAGCATTTCTTTTGAGAAGAGCTTAATGGAAGCAGTTTTTCTATCAATAAAAATAAAAATGAAGTTTACGTACATTCTATCTGGTCTTCCTAGCAGTTTTTCATCGATTATATCATTAAAAATAATTTTAAATCATGATTTTAAATTGAAAATTTGAAGTTTTTACTGCTAAATTTTATAAAGGACTTTTCTTCAATTTAAACCTCATTTTTAATCTATTTTCACGTGGGTTTTCTCCTACAAACTTCTATAACCTTGGGGAGTGTGTTTTTAAAATAAAATTTTGATTTCATCCTTTTTGTTTTGAACTTGTTTTTCAAATTCATTTTAGATTCAGATCAAATATGAACAACATGGGTATCATTAGCTTTATTTTAATGCGTTGATGCTATATTTGAATGTTGTAGTTGATTCTAAGGTTGTTTGTAAGGGAAAAACTCTGCGTTGAAGCGCTTTAGATTGAGATTTTGTCGTTTCGAAGTAGGTTATGGCTTAACTTCTTTCAGATTGAGCTGAGTAGTTAATAAATAAGTAACGCATGCTATGGATTGATAAACATAACTATGAGGTTTATATTTTGAGGTTATTTTTACTGTTGTGTGTCTGTGTGGAAGCTTATGTTTTGTTGTGGTTAGTTTGTGATATCTGATGTTGTGTGTTGCCTGTGCGAAAGCTTTATTTGACATCATTGGCCTTATCTATACATTTGAATGTCTATATTATAGATATGATACTCGTATGGGTACTTGTTTTGCTAATATAGTCCTTATTTGAACATTGATTACCTTTATCAGGATAGAAAGATCTGACTTAGGGGTTGATATGATATTAATGATGTCTTAAATGCATATTTATTCTGATGATGCCTAATTGGAGTTGATGATCATGAACTGTGGATGTATTGAATTGATTTCTGGGCTCACTTATATATATGTGTATTGGATGGATTGGATATCATCATATTGAGTTGGTTGTGAGCATTACATCCTCATTTCATACATATACAAACATGAGATACTGATATTATTTAGAGACTATTTTTGAAAGAAAATGGACACTTTTTATGAAAACTCTCTCCATGAACATGAGCTAAAGAGGTGAATTGAGATTAAAATATTAGATACAGTATATAGGTTGCGAAGTCCCATGGGTCCTACCTGGAGGCTGCGAGTTTGGTGGGTGTATACAGAAAGTCATACGATGGCTTTCAACTTTCATCCCATCCACATTGAATTGCATTCATACATGCATCTTTTATGATTTATTTGGTTTCCTTGACCTGTGCTTATTTCAGTGTATTCTTCGTGTACGCTTGTGTTGTTTTCGTTTTTGTTCATATATGAGAATTATTAGTAGATACGGTGTGAGCTGCCATTTGGGACTTTTCTGCTTGCAGATGACGTGTTCATAATTTTCTTTACTTATATTATTTTCTACTTTGCTCAGTCAATCGATAATATCGACTGAGTACGAGTGGACCATACTCATTCCTACTGTGCCCTTTCGATGTAGATCCTAGTATGAGCACTACGCGAGGTGATTGAGTTCCTGCTTGATAATTGATATAGTTGGTGACTCGAGACACTGACATATTCTACAGGTCCAGAGTCATTTTCAGACCTCATTCTACTTTTATTTATGTCTTTAGTTATTCCAGAGACAGATGGTTTATTTCAAATTCAGTTGTATTATTACATGCTCTGTACTTATCATATCAAGTTTTGGGATTAGATCTATGTATTTTTATTACTTTTGCTTTTACTTATGTTGTAGGGTCTGACTTTGTTTTTGAAGTCTCGTCATGTTCTGTTGCATCACTGTTATTGACTTTTTTCAACTCTTGGGATCTGAACTTACTTATTAAGGTTAGATTGTAATAAATATCATCATGATCTTAATTTTTTAATCGTGATGATTTTACTTAAAAAAAAATACATCAAAATATTGTTGTTATCAAAGAGGATGGCATTGGGAGGTGGTGATTGTGAATGTCAATTTGGAAGGATAATTGGTGATAGTGTTGATCAATAGTGGTGGTTGTGAAAATAATGGATTTTTTCCTTTTTCCCCAAAAGAAATGTACTACTATAAATCTTCTATAACTAGGACAAAAAGAAAATGACAAAAAGAACAAGAAGTACTATAAATGATCCAAGTGGTCCTAAAATTAAACATAGGACCTAAGTTTTATTGCCAAATGTACATCCAATAATGGCTTGTCAATGTCAGTAGACACATTCTTATCCCCACATATATTCATAAAGAACCTTAATTCAAAAGTTGTTTGGCAGAAAAATAATTATTTTGAAATAATTAATTTTAAAATTAATTATTCAAGTCATTTGATTTGAGATATAAATTATAATAGTGGAATAATAAATTTTAAGATAGATAATTTCCTAATTATTTATCTCAAAATAATCTATTTCCAACCAAACGACTTCGAAAAGACAGATTTAGAATTCTTGGTAATATACATCTTTATTCTGATTTAAACAATCACATATATAAGCAATACATGCATATATCATATATGAAGTACATCAGATGTTACAATAACACATAGAAATAAACAAGAGAATAGAATATAAACTTTTAGTCAAGATAATAAGTTTCCATTCTCTCCTTTTATTTATTTATTTATTTATTTATTTATTTATTTATTTTTTTATTTATTCTAAGCCAAAGATTAATCTTAGCTGTAGAATGATTATTTAACACATGATCATTCAAACACAGGATATATCCCATCTGTTACTTCCGGCAATATCCTACAAAAAAAAAAATGTATACAAAAGTTAAAATCTGTGATAGTAAAATATACATACAATCAATAGATAATTAAATTCTAATATTAATTTAACTTGAAATTAATTATTTTTATTTGATATATACGGTAGTTTCTTAATAATTACAGTGAGACCTGATAAGTATCATTTATAATAGAATCAATCACTTTCATGTTTAGAAAAAGAATGTTACTTTAATTTTTTGAACTACTGCCTCTGTTCATTAATAGTTGTTCATTATTGACTTAGCTTGACGTATATGTTAAGAAAGAGTAAGTGATAGAGGTAATTTCATCATATCACTCTTTGAATATACTCACTCCATCCAGATTTACTTGTCACTATTATTTTTATGTTTTATACTTAACATTAATTACTTATTTTTCGGATCATTTTTCAGTATCTATTACTTCCTCCGTCCCATTTTATCCGTCCCAAATTGGCTAAGTTGATGTCCCATTTTACTTGTCCCATTTTACTTATCAAGATAAGACAAACTTTTCTTTTCATGTTTACCCTTTGCATTAATTACTTTTTCTTTAAATTAAAATGTAAACATCATTTAATAGGAGTACTTTGGTAAACAAGCCATGTTATTTATTATTTTTCTTAATTGTTGTGCCATCCCAATTTGGGATAAGTAAAATGGGACGGAGGAAGTACTAAACATCAATTAATAATAGTAATATGGTAAAGTGAATATAGCAATAATTGTTTTCTTAGTGAGTGCGTCGTGTCAATTGAGTGATAAGTAAAACTAAACGGAGGAAGTAATTAATTCAATGCTTAAAGAAATGTGTTGGATAAATACTATAATTAATAGCTAAGGATAGAATAGATAGAAATGTGAAAATTTTCTATTGATTTTTCAAACTGAACAAATATTATTGGACATCTATTTTAGTATAGTAATTTAGTCAAAGCTAAAAATTAACCTCAAACGTTGAATTAAATTCTTACGGTTGAGATTTCGGATGAGGTAGCATAATCCTAGCTCCGCTAGAACATGTGGTTACTCCAGCAGGACGTTGTGAGGGCATGCGATGAAGTTAGTGCCAGCCAAATCAGTGCACAATGAAACCTCATTCAAGTAAACATGAGTTTTGTTTTTTGAATCAAATTCATAACATGAGAGGTAAACATTAAGGTTCGGAGGAGGTGGAGGTGGAGGAGCGCGAGGAGGGGGAGGAGCGTGAGGAGGAGGTGGAGGAGCGCGAGGAGGGGGAGGAGCGTGAGGAGGAGGTGGAGGAGCGCGAGGAGGGGGAGGAGCGTGAGGAGGCGGAGGCGGAGGCGGAGGAGAAAGAATAAACACCTTTTGGATCGCGTCGAAGATTTCTTTTCTAGTAAAAGCCAAGCTATCACATGCAATAATCCCATTTTTTTTCAAATAATTGAAAAGTTTTCCTTTCTTATCATTGCATTGATCTTAATTGCTGTATCAAAGTATACTATTGCTGCTGCTGCTCCTCCACACACTCCATGCACACGCCACTCATGAATCCATAGAGACCAGTCGATCTCGGGTTGTTGTTTCTCTCTAAGTGACGGCCAAAATTTCGGAAGATCGTTTTCTCTAGTCTTTGTAAACTGTCAAAAATATTTATACAATCAGATCATTTAATAGATAATGCATGTAAATATCAAATGATGATCTAACAGTAATAGTAACTAGCCTACATATGTCCTATCACATGTTGAAACTCATGTATTGTTTATGTAAAAAGTGATTTACACCTAGCTTATATATGACTTAAAATCCATATATGACTTCAAATGTCAAAGTTTTAACCTAAAGAAACATTCAAACATTAAAATGGTATAAAAACTCAAGTTCGACAAAAAAAAATAGGTGTTTATATTAGGTAATCCTTTATTGTAAAAAAAAATTATATGTAATCATGCTATATATATATATATTTTTTTTTTTTTATAATATCTCGTCAATGCATAAAATATTAACTCTATTGATAAGTCAAAGGTCAATACAACTGACGCCAATTTGGGTCTGGTTGTACAGGAATGAAATGGGAAATCCATTTGAATCTGCTGGCCAAAGGCCATGGAGTGTCAAATCATGCTGAAGAATTGGTTCTGTGCACCTGCCTGGTTGTGGTGCATGATTCAGATGCGTACAGAAAGTTGGTGGCCATTGAAGCACAAATCTCAAGAGTTGGGGAGTTTGGGAATGAGCATGCTGAGAAATTATTACAACTAGCAAAATGAGAAAGATGGGAGGTTTATTCTTGTTTTTTTCTTTTGTGTGTGCGGGGGTTGGGGGTTGAAAGATTAGTTGTTTGAGTGGATTGATGTAGTAGTAGAGTGGGAGCTTTATATAAGAACATTTTATAGGGGTCATAGAGTGACCTCCTTTTCCTCTTTCAAGTATGTATTACTTGGATAAACTTTTGGCTTTTGATTTTTTTTTTCAAGTATGTTAGTTTAAAATCAAGTATTTATAACTTGTATGTACTTTTTTAATCTGCTCAAAAGTGTTTAAAAATTATTTTAATTTAAAAGCACCTAAAATAAATTCGAAAGGTGTCTATATAATATTATTATTATGGAAAAGAAAATCAAAACTGATCGGAAATCGACTATAAATGGGTTATCAGAAGTTAAAGGAGCTCATTGATACAAAAAGCTAATCAACTGAGTCTTTTTTTTTTTTTTTAAATATCACCATCGTCCGAGTAGGAAAAAGGAATTATTGTTTGTCAATTGTGTATTTTGGATAAATAATTGGTAATAGTTCAAGTAAGAAAGTCATAATTCGGACAAAATAATTTAGGTATAAATTTAATAGAATAAAATAATTATGTGGTAAAAGAAAAAGAAATATTTATGTCCGCCAGTGATGATACATATATATATATATTGGTGGTGATGATGGTCGGTAATGGGCTGGTTAGTGTTAGTGGCTGATAATGATGGAAAGTATGCCAAAAAGGTTCTTTTGAAAACTATTTAGCAATTTAGACAAAAGTTCTTAAAATTTTGCCATATATCCTATTTAATCCACATCATCACAAACTTTTCTAACTCGACAAATTCACCCACAAGTTTTGTCATACTACACTCAATATTTTCAACTTAACAAATTCATCCACAAGTTTATAATAATACACTTCAACCCACTCCATCATCCACCATTATATGATACAAAAATATCTAAGTTTTCAAAAATATTAAAAAAAAATTCAACAGCTAAAAATAGAAGGTGGTTCTTTCCCTCCAAAAAATCTCTGATTCCGGCATCTTTTCCGGCGTTATTTTTCGGCGATCATCTCTAAATCAGTCCACAAATATCATAAGCTTGTCCATTGCATCCATTGTTACCCCATTTGTTTGTTATCTTTTCAAACACACTTTTCACCATTGTTAAAAAACTTTAAATCACTCACGTCACTCAAAAACTCTTTAGAAAGTACATTACGGTAGCTCAGGCGACTCCAAGTTCATTTCCCTATTCCATAAACCCAATGATCGTTGGTTAGAAGCAATATTTGCAATTTCAAGTTTTTGTACGGATATCTGCTCAGTAATCGACCAGTCATCCTCAGTCATCGACCGTGCATACATCCCGACATATACCCTCAGCATAATCTACCGTCGACCAAAGCTTAATTCTAAGATGTCTATTGTAGAATTTGTTCTGATTTCTGGTGATTTCATGGGAGAATGGGTAGATACTCCCAAATGTTGAAAATAGAGATCTTTTACCAAGGTGACACTATCCATTGCTGTTCGCCGCAATAGTTCATACGACAAATTAATTGCAAGCGTAATGCAGAGCGGAGATCTAGATTGCGCGCCGAGCGATGTGGTGATTAGTTATCTAATGCATTCAAGGGAAAAGGTGAATCCTACGATCATAAATAATGATGAACATGTGTTGATGTACATGATGGATGTTGATGCAGATGGTTTTAGGCCTATTTTAAGGATAAATGTAGTTGACAGGTCCTTTGAAGGACCGATGAATTCACTACCTCGGCGCCCGACAGTGGACAACGATTTGAATGATTACGAGAACAATGACGATCATCCAATTAATAAGGAAGATGATTCTATGTATGTGAAAGACGTTTCATCGAACTCGCAAGATGCGCAAAAGACTGTGGAACGGGATCCCAACCAGGACATTCCTTCGTCGACGGAACCAATTTATATTATCATCAAACATTCGCCGACAAGAAAGAGCTCAAAATACTACTAGATGGAGCAGTGATGAGGCAGTCTTTTGATTATCGTACGTAGAAGAGCTACACCAAATTGTTGAAGGCGAAATGCGTATCTCCTGGTTGTGGCTAGTTATTCCAGGCAAGAAAGTACAAAACCTCAGATAGATTTCAAATATACAAGTATGTCGGGTTGCACACATGCGGTGTTGATCACGCCACGAACAGGCATAGGAAAATCTTATCCAAGATGATTGCTTTACTATGCGTAAATCATTTTCGTGATGGTAAGGGTCCAAGCATAAGAGAAATTTAGAGGATCGTGTTTATGGAGATGCTTTTCAATGAATACAAGTGTAGACTGTCTTGATTAAACTCACGAAGAGTAAAAATTATGTGATAATAAATCCAGATCACATCTATATTCTATCGTAGATAGGCAAATCGATCTATGCTACTCCAGATAATATTTTATGCACTATCATCAATCTTAGACACTGTCATTCCTCGACCAGACATATAGGTCAATTGTATATAATATAAATCGATGAATCATCAATAACTTGTGGTTTGAAAGAAAATAATTAAATTAAAAAAGTTTAAACACATAATCACATGATTTGAGGGAGGTAAAAAAAATAATTAAATTTAAAAAGTTTAAACACATAATCACATGATTTGAGGGAGGTAAAAAAAATAATTAAATTAAAAAAAGTTTAAACACATAATCACTTGAACTGGTTGTTAAACAATCAATCTTGAACTGTTGGTGACACTTAATAGACTGTCATCGATACTGACCCATATCAATCCTATGTAAAAAATATACTTGTGCTTTGAGGGCCCATCGATTCATTTGGTCTATCGTAGATCTACACTGTAGGTCATGCATCGATTACTCTCTTGATCATTCGTAGATCACATGGATTTATGTACATGGTTATAGACCCTCACTTGGATGTTGTTTAAAAATGAATAATTAAATAAAAAATAAATAAATTGTGGGTTTCTACACATATAGAGGAGCTTAAACAAGTCACATGATCTTGGTAGAGCTTATACAAATTGGGGGTGGTGATTGAAGGATTATGTGGATGGATAGTGGTTGAACAATCAACATCCTCAAAATAATATTTGTCAAAGCACAAGTATGTTTTGAGAATACTTGACGTTATCTTGTTAGCAATGGCGCTGGAAGAAATCTTGTTTTGTATTTTTTTTTGTTTTTGGTAAAGATGGTTTAGAGACCCCTTTAATAAATGTGTAGACATTAAGGGTATAATTGAAAAAAAAATTGTCTTGTCTTGATAAGTAAAAAAGGACAAAGTATAATGGGACATCAAATTAAAAAATTTGAGACTGGTAATAAGACGGAGGGAGTATATCTTAAAGTTGCGTAGCATCTTGTTAGGCTTCAGGTGGAGGATAAGCTTTACGTTGACGATTTATTTTATCTTTATATTTTTTAAATCAAAATTGGTATTAATTTGAGTCCTCGATTACTTTGAAACATAAGCTGTTTAATTATGTATATAATTCTTATACTATAATATATCAAAGGTTCGAGGGAAAGGCTTTTACAATTTGACATATTATCTTATTGATTGAGGTTAAGACAGGAGATTCAAATTTCATTACATTAAAAAGGGTAAGATGTTGGGTTCAAGTCTCATCGATTTGTGCTTAATACACCTTTATATGGATAAAACGTTGAGTTTGAATCTCAAAGTACCATATGGATGATATAATGATGGCTAAGGCAAAATAATGTGTATTTCATGAAAAGTCATGAACCATATCTCATTGAATATGCTCTATTCCATGAAGTGAATGTGGTAGCAATGCGTAATATGTCTGAAAGAATACAAGTGATTGAGTGTATGGATAAGCGTGAAGTGACAATATGGTAATAATCATCAACAGTGATAATACTTTCGCACACTTATTATGACTATAATATAGTTTAGAGAAAAACTCTCTACACTATATGTATGCCTCGATTTGCTCCTAAAGTAGAAATATCACGAAAAAGGTTATAAGCTATCAAAATTTGATAGACTTAGGGCACGATTATATTTCATCCTTAGGGAATGAGGATTTTGATTGTTTCAATACGAATGCGCACTTGATTGTGATAGTAGTATCATAACTCCCCTCCGAATGAGGCAAAATAACTGAGAAGAGTTATTTTGAAATCTACTTTTGAAGTAATAAATTCAAAAATTTATTCTTGTAATAGTAGATCTGAAATTTACTAAAGAAAAAAGGCGCATGTCATGGTAAACTTAAAGTTTACTAGTATAAAAGTTCATAAATTAACATGAACGATTGCTACATTGCGAAAAATGCGCAGATTGAGTATTGACATATATTGAGGAAATAGAAGGTTTTTCAAGAATTGTTTATGTTGCTTGTTCTCATGATAAGTTGGTTCGACCAACTAATGTTGGGATTTGATCCCTCAAAATTTAAAAAATATAAAAGGTGAATATGGGCTCATTCACCAGTCATGTGATCTATTAAGATACATCGATATACGATGATCACTTGTATGTTTATTCTCACCTGCAGTTTGACATTCACAAAGTTTTTTGCTCAATAAAATTGAGTTAAAAGCATAATTTTTAGATTTTGCAATCAAGAAAATTCATCTTGATAATGATGGTTGGCATTGAATGCCTTCAATAAACAGCTAAACCATTACTAACGAGAACAAGACTTAATGCGTTGGTCTGAAATATGAAATATTGCATACAATAGCATATGCATGCATTAGACCAATAAATTATGATTATTTCTTCCCTCTTAATTGATTCAAGGTCAGGAACCAACTATTTCATCCAATAATTTTTGTCACGACCTAGATCAATAGATCGTGCGGGCACCTATGCTATTCTAAGTAGTTAGGAGAACCCTTATTACCCAACTAAAATATGTGGAAAACTTCTATTTTTTAGGGAATACATGATTAAATATAATAAAATAAATTAAATACTAATAAATAAACTTTTTTAAAAACTTCTTACAAATGTCCTTCACTATCCCAAGACTTGGCCAAACATGTACAAGAGCTACCTATTACAACATAGACTGATAATAAAATAAATAATGCAAGGACTCTAACATCTGTCACAAAGAAAGTGCAGAAGTTAGTGCTGAATAACGTCATTCATCTAGTAACTGCAAACTAACTTGTATTCAGTCTACATACCAATAAGGAATGTAGAAGAGTAGGTTCAGTATAACCACACTTACTGGTAGGCATCATCGGCCGACCGTGTTAGTTCATATAATCATAAAATAGAATTAATGAAAATAAATCATGACATCTTGAATCAAATATAATTCAACTAAGGTTGTAATAACATTGTTACTTTACCTATATAACTTACATCATCCAACTACTCTTCCAACTCCATCAATATTATATTCACTACTAACATACTCTAGCCTCATTAATTCATACAATCAACCACAATCCAACACTGATTCATCACTATTCATCTTTATTCACCTTATTTTTTTCATTACTCATATTCACACGAACAAATCCGTAATCATAGACAACCCACACTAAACTCTCGGACTATCAACCAAATGCTCTCTTATAATATTAAAGAACGATAACTAGCCATTCTGGTAAGCTACGATTAAAACATGTATAAATGAAGCAAGTCAACCAATATATAAGTAAGTACAAAGTTTCACTTTTTCAAATACATATCACACAATTAAATACCCAATGAGTCAACAATACAACAATAATAGAATAAACTATGATCACAAACAAGCCATATAACCATCAAGAGTATCAAACGTATTGTAAACATCCACAGACTCAACACAAATATGTACACACATGCTATGGGGCTTATTTTTGCCCAAATAGTCATGACCTGCAAGGAACAATCTATGTTTATGTTCTGTACCGGCATGGTACCCGATCCACCATATACATATCCATACCGGCGTGGTACCCGACCCATCATATACATATCCATACTAGTGTGGTACCCGTATTCGTACCGACATGGTACCTGATCCAACATATACATATCCGTACCGGCGTGATACCCGATCCAACATATACATATCCGTACCAGCGTGGTACCCAATCCAACATACACATATCCATACGGCGTGGTAACCGATCCAACATACACATATCCGTATCGATGTGGTACCTGATCCAACATATACATATCCGTACTGGTGTGGTACCCGATCCAACATATACATATTCGTATCAATGTGTACCTGATCCAACATATACATATCCGTACTGGCGTGGTACCCGATCCACCATAAATAAGTAATATCAATATCAAATTTACACTACCTCACAGCATACAATATATACGATGTACCAAGTTTATAAGTACACTTACAGTCATAAGACAATTCCATCAGGTAAATTTTCAATAAACATTTATACACTCATCAACAATCCAAACATCAACAAGCCATTCATGACATTAATACAAGGAGTTATCATTATCAAACAAGCCTCTCATAGGCACATTTCAATAAATCATCACTATCACCAATTTAGCCTCTCATGGGCATCCAATAGATAAAGTGCTTTTATCAATATCAAAATAAGAATATCATAAAATAAAGGTGCCACGTCAGAATAAAAGGGTGATGAAAATACACTTAAATTGAGTTCAAGAGGTAATAGGACCCCCTGTGAAGTTGGTGTGTGTCGTAGCAATTTTGACTATAACTCGAGGGAGTACTGGATGTTTATCTCTATTTAAAATGGACAAAGGACCCTCATGAGTAGGACTTTAAATTAAAAGGGACAAACAATTTTCTCAATTAAGTGAAAGTCCTTCAAGTTTTAAAAATTAGGTGAAAGGGAAAAAAAAAATTTCAGTTTTTTTTTTAAAAATATTTTCGTTCCAACAACTTTGCGCAGTTGTCGAGCAACTTTGATAGTTATTCGACAACTTTGCGAAGCTGTTCAACAATTATCAAAGTTGTTCAACAATTGTGCGAAGTTGTTCGACAATTGTGCAAAATTATTCGACAACTTTGCGAAGTTGTTGAGACAATTAATGCAGTTGTCGAACAACTGTCCCAGTTATTCAAGAGACTTTATTTTTTTAACTTAATAAAATTGTGGGATCCACTTATTCCCTTTTTTTAATTAAAGACTTGGAAGGGTCTATGTACTCAATTTTTCTCCTCATAAGCCATCTTTAAATTCTCATGTGTTTAAGTTTTTTCTCATAGACTGTCTGAAAAAGAACATATGAAAATGAAGAACCTCTGTCTCTTACTTGTCACTCTCACACTACTTTTCATTTCTGTTTGTTCACAAGTACAACAAACACAATTTGTCTATAGATGGCCAGAAACTTATTGCAAAAAAGATACTCCAAAAGTGGCATGTAATAAAATTCCTCTACAATTTACCTTAGTTGGATTTTGGGGAATAAATTCCAATGGAGGAATTGTCAATGCTGGTCAACAAGGTTGCCCAATTCCAGGAGCACAAGATTGGGACAAAGTGGTATTTTTTAATTTTTTTTTGTATTAACAACAATTCTATATATACTAAAATTAATTATCCATCCGTTTATTATTCATTGACCAAAGTGAAAAGCAAAAATATTCGAGATAAGCAACTGGTGCTAAGGGTGTCAAGTGGACCGGGCCAACCCGGCTCGATCTGGCCCTCGTAATTAATTCAACCCGGTTTGACCCGGCCCATAAGCCCTAAGACTTTAGGGTTCCGGATTCCGGGCCGGTTATATTTTTAAAATGGACTCCGCTAATCCGGTCAGGACCAAGTCCGATCCAAGCCCGCCGGTTAACCGGCCCGGATACCTTCTTAAAAAAAAAAAATTGGGATTCTGGGACAAACTAACCGTTGGCCCAACGGCTATATAGCCGTTTTTGGGTCCAAATGGCTAGTTTGGGCCCATTTATTAAAAAAAAAAATTAAATTTAAAAAATATTTTTTAATCCCCAAAAAATTCTATAAATACCCTACAACTTCAAATCATTTTTCACACAATTTTTCACTCTCTCAAATCTCATTTTCTCTCAAATCTCAATTCTCAAATATTCAATATATTTAATTTTTAAAGTGTTCACTTTAATTTTTTAATTTTTTAATTTTTCATTTACAAAGTACGAGCGAAAGTTTCTAAAGTCGCAACCTTCGGATACTTCCAAAATTTGGTATTGTCGTTCCATCTCTACGTTTAATTTTTATATATTGTATTAATTGTTTAATATTTAAATTTATTATATTTGTGTATTTTGAATATTTTTAGTTTAATTTAATTTATATTATGAATAAATTAAGAAAACTCGCTACTAAAGGTGTTAAAATTTTTTGTCTCGGAAGAGGTAGTGGTAGTAAAAAGCGAATTACTAGCAGTAGAGGTAGTTCAAGTAGTAGATATACCCGTATGTCTTCGCCTCCGGTACCGCTTGGTACACCTTTTGAGGAAGAAATAGGTGTAGGTGCTCACGATATGGATTATGTAGAAGCTCAGGAAAATTACGGTATAGAAGAAGAAAATGAAGTAGATGCGGTTAATTTAGACGAAGATAATGAAAATATTGCTGAGACACCCGCAGTTGGAGATGCTAACGTTAGATCTGAATCAGTAAATCTCCCTTCCCGTCCTCCCAGTGCCCCAAAACCTCGTAAAAGAACTAGTATTGTATGACAATTTTTTGAGCATATATCAGATATTGAGGTGCAATACAATATTTGTCAACAAATATATAAGCATAGAAGTGAAGGCAAGCAAGGGGGTACGGGTACGTTAATGAGACATATAGCTGAAGATCACAAAAGAGAGTTAAATATTGCACAAAGTGGTGGGGATGTTGGTGGGCCAACGCAAACTAGAATGGACCCAACAACTGATCACGTAGCGAAGAAGTATAATAAATTGAGGGACAGGGAAGAAATAACTAAAATGGTAGTTGTGGGTTGTTTACTTTTTAGTTTTCCTTCTTCTGAGGTCTTTATTCGTTATATACAAACAATTTATAATCCTATGTTTAACGGTATTCCTAGAACTACTTGTCGAGCTGATATTTTTAGACTTCATTCACAATATTTTTTTATTTATCAACTTTGTTAAAAAAAAATTCAATGTAGATTGTCTTTAACTTCTAATCTTGGTCGTGCTGTAAATAAAAATGATTATTTAACCGTTACTTGTCATTGGATGGATAGTAATTTCGTGATTCAAAAACGTATTCTTGCTTTTTTATATGATGAAGATCGTAAACATACTGGACAACTTATTGCTGATTATATTGTTAAAATTGCCGGATATTATGGTATCGAAAATAAAATTTTATGTATTGCTTTTGATAATGCTTCTAACAACAAGACTGCTATAAAAAAATTAAAATCTACGCTATCTGCGCCTTTGCCTGAAATTTTTCATATTAAGTGTGCATGCCATATATATAATTTAATTGTAAAAGATGGTCTTGAGTTTTTTGAGCTTTATATTGAAAAAATTCGTCTTGCCGTTGGTTTTATTCAAGAAAATAATCGTAGATCGAGAATTAGAGAATTTAAAGTTAAATGTCAAGAAAATGGACTTACACCGATTTTGATGCCTGGGGAAATTGATACTCGATGGAATTCTACGTATGAATTTTTAAAAACTTGTTATAAATATAGAATTCCTATTACACTAGCTTTTAACCAACATTGCGGTTCATTTGCTGATTCTGCTGATTGCATGCTACATAATTCTGATTGGGTTGTAATTAATGATCTTGTTAAGTTTTTAGAAAAATTTTATGTAGCTACGGTTGAATTTTTCGATGCTTATTAACCTACTGTTTGTAATATTTTGGCATATATAACCGATATTTCTGGTTTGCTCCAACAATATAAAAATAAAGAAGGTTATAAAGAAGCTGTTGGCGCCATGTTTACGAAATTTTAAAAATATTTTTTTTCGATTCCCCCTATTTACTTGGTTGGTGCTATGCTAAATCCGTGCATGAAATATAATAATATGTGCCACTTTAGTACTCTTATTTATACTAACTTAGAAATAAATACTAACCATGATTCTGAACAAGTACAACCTGATTTGTGGACGGCTACGGCTGATGCAAAGGATTGCATAGAAAAATTATATAATCACTATGTTGATTTATTTGATTTAGCCGTGCCTACAAATATCGCTCCAAATGTCGCTCCTCATCTTCCCGATGAGCCATCATCTTCTAAAAGGCCGGCATATAGTGGTTTTTCTGATTCGTTTTATGATTTAAATTGTTGGAACAGTGTTAATGAGAGAACTTACACATCAACTTATCGGGAAAAGCTGAAATATTATCTTCGGACGGCACCAGAGGATCGCAGACGACGGATCAACACGTTGGATTGGTGGAGGAGTAATGAAACACAATATCCTGTGCTTTCAAGATTAGCTAGAGATATCCTGAATGTTCCAATGTCAACCGTTGCATCAGAGAACGCCTTTAGTCAGGGACGACAACAACTTGGAGACAACCGACACTCATTGGGAAGCAATGCAATGAATGTTCTAGTTTGCCTCAGAGATTGGATTAGAGCGGAAAGAAGAAACCAAGGAATGGAGCCGGAGCCGAGCGACGAGCTGAAATTTGAAGAAATTATGACTTCACGGGAGAACTCAGCAGAATAAAGTCCAATGCATGATTTTGCCCCCGTTGACTTCGACTATCCTATGCAAGTTTCCGTTAATATTAACATGAATGAGTTGGAAAAAATGATGCATAATTTGTAGATTTTTCATTTATGTAAATTAAAAATTTTGGATCATTTTACAATCAATAAAATTCCCCAAATTCATTCACTCCTTAGTCCTTGCTTTTTATATTTTTTCATTTAACGATTTAAAATTTTAAATTGAATTTCTAGTTTTTTACTTTAAATTAAAAACTTACTTCTAATATATTATTAATTTACTACCAAATATTATTAATTTATTATATTAAGTAGCATATGTTTTGTATATTTATGCATATATCTTCTATAGAAGTGTATATTTAACGTGTACATATGTATATGTTTTATAAATTAGTATATAAGTATGTCTATATATATAGTAATGTATATATAATGTAGTATATTTTATAAGTAGTAGTATATATACATTGAATGGTGCGTATACACGTGTATATATCTTCTATAGAAGTGTATATTTAACGTATACATGTATATATGTTTTATAAATTGGATATCTTCTATAGAAGTGTATATTTAACGTATACATGTGTATATATTTTATAAATTAGTATATAAGTATATCTATATATATTGTAATGTATATATAATGTAGTATATTTTATAAGTAGTAGTATATATACATTGAATGGTGCGTATACACGTGTATATATCTTCTATAGAAGTGTATATTTAACGTATACATGTGTATATGTTTTATAAATTAGTATATAAGTATATCTATATATATTGTAATGTATATATATTGTAGTATATTTTATAAGTAGTAGTATATATACATTGAATGATGAGTATACACGTATATATATCTTCTATAGAAGTGTATATTTAATGTATTCATGTGTATATGTTTTATAAATTAGTATATAAGTATATCTATATATATTGTAATGTATATATATTGTAGTATATTTTATAAGTAGTAGTATATATACATTGAATGGTGCATATACACGTGTATATATCTTCTATAGAAGTGTATATTTAACGTATACATGTGTATATGTTTTATAAATTAGTGTATAAGTATATCTATATATATTCTTATGTATATATATTGTAGGATATTTTATAAGTAATAGTATATATTGTCACGCCCCAAGATCCCATCGGGCCGGACTGGCACCCGAAGCCGAGAAGGCCCGGGAGAACCCGTTCAAATACCTGTACTTTCACTTACATGTCACCAAAAATTTGGACAACACTTCGTTGCATATAGAAGGGTCTAATTACCTGTATCAGTACAACACGCACAAATATATATATATATATATAATACTTGGCCGTCGGGGCCACCACATATACAAATATAACATCACTATATAAACTCCCATGACTTTACCCTTCCTTATGTCTACAAATCCTCTAGGATATACATGACATAACTAGGGCCAGGACAAACCCCCGCCCACACATGACTCCTGTACAATAACAAAACATAAGGAACCGACTCGGAAAGCTCCGAAGCAAACTGGAGCTCACCAACAATAGCTGTATGACCTGGCTCCTATCTATGCTGTGAATGAGCTGAAGCACCTGTGCCTGCAGCATGAAATGCAGGTCCCCCGTGAGGGACGTCAGTACGAAATATGTACTGAGTATGTAAAGCTGTAAATAATCATATGTGATATAGGGGATCAAGAAAATCAGACGCAAGTGAATAAATCATAATAGAAGTGAACCACACTTCATAAACACTTTTAGGATCATGTACATTATCATTAATCTGAATTGGGTTCTTGAATTCAAACACATTTGTGGAACGGTATACATTAGTTCATTTCATTCTTTACAATTATCATTCGCCATTACCTCCTCCTCTCGAACCTCCAACCACCTAACAATAACCAATACTGTATCGTACTGTGACCATTAGGCTGCCCCCAGTACATATCAACTGGGATCGACCCATGCTAGGCTTATGCCCCTAGGATACCACCCATAAACACATAAATACGGATCGACCCATGCTAGGCTTATGCCCCTGGGATACCACCCACACGTATATCAAGTAACACACATAAGAGATCTTTCCAATAACTTAGTTCAAAAGCTTTTGAGATTATTACATTAGTGTTCATGCCAATATAGTACCTTTGGAACAATGATACATCAATAGGAATCAAGTAATAGACCTTCTATATAATAACAATGTCATAAAGACTCATTGGTACATCAACAATGTGTTTCAGAATCATCAATATCACAATAATGAAATAGGAGCCTTTTGGTATATCAATGAAACATTTTGACACTTTATAGAATGGAAACAACTTCGTTGGTAATGTAGAACAATACATGTTTTTGGACAACCTCGAAATCTTACTTGACGGAACATTGGTGTTTTCATGCCAAAGAACATCGTTAGAGTATGCTTTACATACCTCGTTGTAGATTCGGATACCAATTCAACACAACTTCCCGCCTTTACAAATCACGTATCTACAATGAAATGTTTGGCATCTAGTATTAGCAACCCAACACCACAATTCTCTTTCATAATTCCATACAACCAATATTTGCAAAACATTCCAAAAACCAACTTGAACAATAGGTTTATGTGTGTATATATATATATATATATATATATATATATATATATATATATATATATATATATATATATATATATATATATATATATAATCATCATTTCAATACCACATCATCAATACCACATCATCAATACCACATCATCACACCAAATCCCTTCACAATTCAACATAATCCAACATCATTTCCCAATCATCTTTCAACAACAATCACATAACATACTTCTTATGCTCACATGCATATATATATATATATACATATCCATATAAATAACACCAACATAATTTACATCCTTACCATAAAATGGCCCTTTTGATTTCGAAGTCCTGTTGGCACAAATAAGGGGTGTTTCTCAAAGCCCTCGAGACGGTGAACACAACTACGAAATCAATTTGGATTTTCTACGGTTGAATCACAAGATAATTGGAGTTGAAATTAGGCTAGGGTTTCTTATTTTCAATAATTTGATGATAATTGATGGATATGAGACTAATTATATGTATATAATGACCAATGTTCGTCCATGAGGTGATGGGAAATGACCATATTGCCCTTAAAAATTTAAGTAAATCCGAATCTGTCCATGGTGGACTGTTTTGACAGGCTAAAGTAAATCGGCCATAACTCTTTTCTCCGATATCGGATTTAGGTGAAATTGGTATCGTTGGATAGATAATTCAAAGGGATTTCATTTCATATAAAGTAGGCCACCCAGTTCGTCCTGTACAAGGAGTTATGATCGTTTGAAGTTGACCCTAAAAATCTGTTTTGAGAGGCTGAAGTAAAACGAGTATAACTCCTTACTCAGATGTTGGATTTGGATGAAACCAATTGCATTGGAAAGAAGACTCAAAGATCTTTCTTTTGATAGGTCGCAACTCTCCAAGTTCATTATATTGAGGGAGTTATGATCGTTCAAAGTCGACCCAAAAAACTGGTAGGCCTCAGTAGTTTGTGTGCAGGAAATTTTCCTGCACATTTACTGTTCACATATCCCGGCCACCGTTTTATAGTTTCAAAGGTGCTCGATTATATCCGAAACTTATCCGTTTTTGAAAATCTTTATATCGTTGGAAAGCTTATTCAATAACCTTCGTATGGAACCATCGACGGGCAAATTCCGGTATAAATAAAATAAAAAATTAATTCCATATAAATAAGACCAATACACGTACTTGAATACGCCAATACATGTACTTGAATACGGGGTGTTACATATATACATTGAATAGTGCGTATACACATATATATATCTTCTATAGAAGTGTATATTTAACGTATACATGTGTATATGTTTTATAAATTAGTATATAACTATATCTATATATATTGTAATGTATATATATTGTAGTATATTTTATAAGTAGTAGTATATATACATTGTAAGGTGCATATACACATGTATATATCTTGTATATTTAACGTATACATGTGTATATATTTTATGAATTAGTATATAAGTATATCTATATATATTGTAATGTCTATATATTGTAGTATATTTTATAAGTAGTAGTATATATATACATTGAATGGTGCGTATATATGAGTAATTGACTAATTGTGTATATTTGTATATATTTTTTAAATTCTAATGTAGTATATACTCTATATATAGTGTATATATATTATTTAACGTATTTATAATATATATAGGTGGGTATATGTAATGTTTATTAAAAGAATTTTTTTTATATATATTTTTGACCGGGTTTGACCGAATTTTTAACCGGGTTTGACCGAGTTTTGGTGGGTTTGACTGGGTTGGGTTAAGTGGGCCGGGTTAGGGTGGATTTTAATTTTTTTACTGTTTGGCCCGTCCCGGCCCATCTAGCGCCAAAACCGGCCCTCAACCTGGTTAAAATAGAAGGGCCGGTTCCGGGTTGGCCCGGCCGGGCCCGTTTGACACCCATAACTGGTACCCTTTCAAACTATGATTAAAGTTGTTACGGCACATTCCAACTTCACAGGGGTCCTATTACCTCCTGACGTAACACCTTTATTATATAAAATGAGGCCAACATCAAAGATAACACGTCAGCTAAAAAGTATGATATATAAAAGGTTCCATGTCAGTTAAGAAAATTGAAAAAAAAATGTTAGAATTTGTTCAAGAGATAATGAAACCTCTGTGAAGTTGGAGTATATAGTAGAAAATTTTGTCATAATTCAGAGGGTTAGTAGATGCTTTACTCAAAATATTCTGATAAAGATGTTCTCTTCTTTCATACAAGCTCTAAAATGAAGTCCCAAATTTTACATTAATGTAAGAAATTTGATTCACATATCCCACTAGAGAGAGGTTTTACTTCATACTTTCTTCATTTCATATTAGTTGACCTGTATAAATTTGACACATTCATTAAAAAATCAGTAAATAGAGATACATTTTATATGTTTACCCTTCTATGTCATTGTACAAATTTCAACGTAACACCCACTTAGGATAAGAAGTCCCACATCGACAAAACACAGGAGGGATGCTGGGTATATATGTAAGCAAGTCCTACTCCATAGTGTTGCATTTTAAAGCCATACGATCCCAGGCCTAGAGTGGACAAAATCACTAATAGGTTGGGCTCAGGGGTCTCTCGGGCCTTTGTGGTTCGGGATGCTCGTCGCGGCCTCTCTGTCCTGAGTCTTTTATTTCCAACTAGCAAGGAAAGCAAGCCCTACTCCCTAGTGACGCTTTTCAAAGACGTGCGCGCCTAGGCTCAGAACGGACAATATCACTAGTGGGTTGGGCTAAGGAGGTCTCTCGGTCCTTTACTAGTGGGTTGGTCTAAGGGGATTTCTCGTGCCTTCGTGATTTGGGATGCCCGTCGCGATCAGGGTCTCGGCTCAGGTTGTGACATTCAATGCATCCTTTCACCTTTTGGCTTGATTATTTTTAATACGTCAAACACATAGATGTTCTTTCTTTTTATTCTAAAGGGTAGCGATGAGATTTAAATCCTAAATCTAAATAAATTGTTTTAAATTTATGTCTGCACATTTATTAAAGGGGTCTCTAAACCACCTTTACAAAAAAAAAAAAAGTACGAAACAAGATTTCTGTCTCCGCCACTGCTAACAAGATAACTCCAATTTTATTTGTCGCAGTTTACTGCTGATATAGTCAATAAACTCACCGTATTTTGGCCATGTCTCACTACACAAGATCCCAAAGAAATGTGGAAAGCAGCTTGGACAACATATGGAACATGTCTATCAAATTATTTCAATAGGGCTATAGGATTCAATGGTGAAATTGGAGGTGGAAATTTATTACAAGGTCAGTTAATTGGAAAAGATGGAATTGTACCTTGTGACTCTGCTAATTACACCAATGCTGAACTGTTGAGTTCACTCAAAGCTGTTACAGGCCAGAACCAAAAAGAAGTGTCATTTACTTGTAAAAACATTAATGCAACTCATGCTTATTTGAATCAAGTTTCATTTTGCTACACAAATGATGCAAAAAAATTATAAAGATTGTCCAGCTTCTGTCATTAGCCAACGTTGTAATGTTCCAAACATCATTGTTCCTCGTCCTTCACCTCCAACTGCTCGAGCTTCATCTCTACAGGTACGTGTTCTCTTCGAGTTTAAGTTATATGCATTGATAATATAAAGACTAACTACTAGTCTATGAAAAATCGTAACATAATCGTAACTTCTGTCACCAAAGTAATATGTTTTTTTTTTTGAAATTTTACCAAACTAGTATAAACGTTGTTCCCAGTAACGTATTATGTTTTAAAAAAGTTATCGGAGCCAAAAAGAGTTGTAGATGACTTTAAAATAGCTAGGAATCGTTATTGGCAGTAACGTTTTTGACATAAAATGTTATTGTGAGTAACGAGACTCTGCAACTCAGTCACATCAGAATATTTGTACAAAATCTGACGTTAAATTCATTATTGTCAATTAAGTTTTAGCTTTAAAAAGTTACTCCGAGTAACGATACTATCAAATCAACTCAAAACCGTTTGGTAGTATCGTTACTTGGAGTAACGTTTTAAAGCTAAAACGTAATTGACAGTAACGAATTTAACGTCAGATTTGTACAAAGATTCTTATGTGGCAGTAGAGTTGCAGAGTCTCGTTACTCATAGTAACGTTTTATGTCAGAATCGTTACTGACAGTAACGATTTATGTCAAAAACGTTACTGACAGTAACGATTCATATTTTAACGTCATCCACACATCTTTTTGGTCCGTTAACTTTTTTTAAAGCATAATAAGTTACTGGAACAACGTTTATACTAGTTTGGTAAAGTTTTGGAGAAACATATTACTTTGATGAATTGATTTAAAACATGACTTATTTTGGTCCAGAGTTCCTATTAATGTATGTAACTTAAATTAATCTATTTTATTAAATTGTTTTACAAATAATGTTTTTTTTTTTTTCAGGATCTTCAAACTGGAGAAAAGGTTGGACCAAATGTCTTATGGGAGACCCTTGGTCAACTATTTTAATATAATATTTATGTGAAGCTTTATAAGAAAGTTTACTAAGTAATAATAGAAAGATGAATAATAATGTTTCAATTGTGACTGTGTTATGTACTAAATAATGAAGCTAATGAAGTGATCATCTTTCTATTTTATTTATTGTGGCTAAAGATTTCTCTTTTTCTCTGGTAAAATAGAATTAATGAACCTTTTGAGTCTTAAAAAATCATGTTTATATCAAATTAATGAATTTATAATATTGACTTTTTACATGCACTTTTCTTCATTAATTAATGATAATTGATAATACATACTTCCTCCTTAATTTATTACCTAATTTTTTGGTCAAATGTCTGGTCTTGCTTACATTCTTCCTACTTCACACACTGAAAATGGATGCTAAAAAAAGAACTCTCTCCTTGGATCAAAGATTTACGAATTTTGGGTGCTTGAAAAGTTCGAACACACATATTGATACCTAAAATTTTAAGGTTTCACTTGAAAATCGAAATAGTACTCAACTATCTTCTTAGTTTTAAGGGTGCCTTTTTCCATCGTATACCAATTTTTATAAATTTTCTATATAATTATGTCTAAATTATGTCGGGTTTAATATGTGCTGGAGCACCAAAATATTTGTACCCAGGTCTGCCCTTAAATCACCTATACGTTCTTCCATTATCTACACATTTCTACTCTCCGTATATAAATCCTCTATAATCCACTTCCCGTCTTTACTATTTGGCTTTCTATTCAGTTCAATCTCAAAAGGTAGCTCATGAGGAGAGGATTATTCAAATTCACATAAGCAAATCACCAGTCAGCCCCCTTCACGCCCAGGGCCCAATTGGCGCATGAGCCGTGAGCTCAAATAGGGTTGGACTTGACTCTGATACCATGTAAAAAATGAATATTGAATCTATCTCTACCCCAACAACTAGCTCATGAGGGGAAGACTGTCCAAATTTATATAACCAAACTACCAGTCCATTCCTGTATTTTGTAGCTATCCATTCCCAAAGTACCCTGACACAAATTTCTCCTTTATTTTGCATAATTTTTTTTCAGTACCAACATCTATCTTGGATTAATTTAAACTAATGAATTCATAAGATTGAATATTAATAAGCACTTGTATTCATTTAATTATTTCCACCTTAGTGTAAATAATTTGATGCAAATATCGAATTTGAGTAAGTTTTTACCATAAAAGCGAAAATTTGTTTTACTATTACTTTACACAACTCTCACTATGAGGTGGTGGTGGGTGGTCCTAGGAATTAAATAGGTGTCAATTTTTTATGAGCTTGATTTTGTATAAAATTATGATTTATATTTCAATAATGCTTTAAAAAGTATTTAAGGAATTAAATAACTCATCAGATAATTAAAAGTAATCGATTTCATCCCATCTGACTTCTATGTCCTTCAATTTTGAACATGAAGACATATATGCGTACGTGACGTCTTACGTGACAATTCACATCCTACATGGCGTTCATATATTTCATATTGAAATTATATTCTTGAAAAGGGTAAATCAAGACCTTTTCCTAATTAATGATGAGAATAAAGACTACACCAAATGTTTATTGTAGGTAGAAAGAGGTAATTCTTGCAAATATACATATTTATTTTAATTTAAAAGATCACATATAGGTAATATATATATATATATATATATATATATATATGAAATTAAGAGTGTCAAGTGAGCCGGACTGGGCCAACTCGAAATCAGCCCGTTTAGTTTAACCGGGTTGTGGGCCGGTTCCGGTCCGGGTTGGAGTTAAGTGGGTCGGGTCGGTTCCGGGTTCAACAGTAAAATGCTGAAAACAACCCTGAACCGGCCCACTTAACCCAACCTGGTTAAACCCACCTAAACCCGGTTAAAAACCGGTCAAACCTGTTTTAAAAAAAATCCAATATACACTATATACACTACAATTATATACACTATATACACTCCAATATACAATATATATTTTTTTAAAAATATATAAACAATTACACATATATGCGTATCATTCAATATAAAATACATATGACTATACGTACTACATAAATAAAACATATACTACAATAGTACAATATATATATATACACTACAATATATATATATATATATATATATATATATTTATATATATATATATATTTATATATATATATATATATATTTATATACTAATTTATAAAATATATACACATTTACACGTTAAATATATACGCTTATAGAAGATATATACACATATATACGCACCATTCAATATTTATGTACTACTTCTCTACTTAAAATAAAACATATAAATATATATATATATATATATATATATATATATATATATATATATATATATATATATATATATATATATATATATATAGCTATATACTAATTTATAAAACATATACACATATATTCGTAAAATATATACTACTTTAGAAGATATATACACATATATATGCACCATTCAATATATATGTACAACTTTAAATAAAATATATACTACAATATACATATATATATACAACAATACGTATATATATATATATATATAGTTACATACTAATTTATAAAATATATACACTTGTATACGTTAAAGATATGTGTCTATAGAAGATATATACACATATATACGCACCATTCAATATATATGTACTACTTTAAATAAAGTATATACAACAATATATATATATATGTACACTTACATACTAATTTATAAAACATATACACTTGTATAAGTTAAATATATACTACTTTAGAAGATATATACACATATATACGCACCATTCAATATATATGTAATGCTTTAAATAAAATATATGCTACAATATACATATATATATATATACAACAATATGTATATATATATAGTTACATACTAATTTATAGAACATATACACTTGTATACGTTAAAGATATATGTCTATAGAAGATATATACACATATATACGCATCATTCAATAAATATATACTACTTTAAATAAAGTATATACTACAATATATATATATATATATATATATATATATATATATATATACTTATATACTAATTTATAAAACATATACACTTGTATACATTAAAGATATAAGTCTATAAAAGATATATACACATATATACGCACCATTCAATATATATGTATTACTTCAAATAAACTATATACTACAATATATATATATATGATAGTTAATTAATAATATATTAAAAGTAAGTTTTTAATTTAAATTAAAAATTCATTTTAAATCAATATATAGGCACTATTTTAAATAAAATATATACTACAATATATATGTATATACTAAGTATGTATATATATATATATATAGTTATATACTAATTTATAAAACATATACACTTATATACGTTAAATATATACGTCTATAGAAGATATATACACATATATACGTACCATTCAATATATATGTACTACTTTAAATAAAATATATATTACACTATACATATATATGTATTACAATGTATAGATGGTTATATTATACTAATTTATAAAAGATATACACTTGTTTAGGTTAAACATATACATCTATATAAGATATATACACATATATATGCACCAATCAATATATATGTACTACTTAAAATAAAATATATTCTACAATAGACATGTATTACAATATATAGATAGTTATATTATACTAATTTATAAAACATATACACTTGTATACGTTAAATATATACATCTATATAAGATATATACACATATATACGCACCATTGAATATATATGTCATACGTTAAATAAAATATATACAACAATATACATACATATATATATATATATATATATATATATATATATATATATATAGTTATATACTAATTTGTAAAACATATACACTTGGATACATTAAAAATATACATCTGTAGAAGATATATACACATATATACACACCATTCAATATATATGTACTACTTTAAATAAAATATATACTACAATACATATATATATACTACAATATATATATATATATATATATAACTATAGTTATATACTAATTTGTAAAACATATACACTTGTATACGTTAACTATATACGTCTAGAGAAGATATATATACACATATATACACACCATTTAATATATATGTACAACTTTAAATAAAATATATACTACAATATACGTATATATATACTACAATATGTATATATATATAGTTATATACTAATTTGTAAAACATATACACTTGTATATATTGAATATATACATCTGTAGAAGATATATACACATATATACACACCATTCAATATATTTGTACTATTTTAAATAAAATATATACTACAATATACATATATATATACTACAATATGTATATATATATAGTTATATACTAATTTGTAAAACATATACACTTGTATACGTTAAATATATATGTCTATAGAAGATATATACACATATATACACACCATTCAATATATATGTACTACTTTAAATAAAATATATACTACAATACATATATATATATATATATATATATATATATAGTTATATACTGATTTATAAAACATATACCCATTGTATACGTTATATATATACGTCTATATAAGATATATACACATATATACTCACCATTCAATATATATGTATTACTTTAAATAAAATATATACTATAATATATATATATACTACAATATGCACACACACATATATATATATATAGTTATACACTAATTTTTAAAACATATATACACTTGGATACGTTAAATATATACGTCTATAGAAGATATATATACACACCATTCAATATATATGTACTACATTAAATAAAATATATACTACAATACATATATATATACTACAATATATATATATATCTATCTATCTATCTATATATATATATATATATATATATATATATATATATATATATATGTATGTATGTATATATATAGTTATATATTAATTTATAAACTATATACACATTGTATAAGTTAAATATATACGTCAATATAAGATATATACACATATATACGCATCATTCAATATATAGGTACTATTTTAAATAATATATATACTACAATATATATGTATATACTATATATATATATATATATATATATATATATATATAATTTTATACTAATTTATAAAATATATACGCTTGTATACGTTAAATATATATATGTATAGAAGATAGGTACACATATATAACCGGCCCTATATGAAATACATATCAAATGTTACAATAACACGTATAAATAAACAAGAGAATAGAATAAAAACTTTTACTCAAGGTGCACATTATTACTTTTACAACGTGATTTTCCATTCTCTCCTTTTATTTATTTATTTATTTTATTTATTTATTCCAAGACAAAGTTTAATCTCAGCTATAGAATGATTATTTAATACATGATCATTCAAACATAGGATATGTCCCATCTGTTACTTCCTGCAATATCCTACAAAAAAAAAAAATGTATACAAAAGTTAAAATCAGTGACAGTAAAAAATAGACACAATCAATATATATAATTAAATTCTAAATGAAATTTCTAAATTTAGTGTAACTCTTTAATTATTTCAATCTCCTAAATGAAATTTCAAAGGTTGTTTCAATATATCATGCACGTATTTAGTTTTAGATCACAAAATTCAAAATTTCAAACTAAAACATAGAGTGAAATGACGGTGGTATAAGTGTTGACATTAATGACATATCTAAGGCCACAAGTTTTCAGAAGTTTTATAGCCTACACGAAATTTACGACATATATAACTATTAAAAAACACTAAGGGGTCGTTTGGTTGGGAAATTGTTATCTAGAGATAACTAATTCCGGGATTAGTTATCCCGAGATTACTTATCCCTTGGATTACTTATACCTCACACCAAACATCCCCTAAAGGGTCGTTTGGTGTAAGGTATAAGGGATAAGTAATTTCAGGTAATTCTGGGATAATTAATCCCGGTATAACAATTTCTCAACTAACGACCCCTAATTTCCTGTGAAATTTTAGCCAAAATAAATATCGAATGCGAGTAAATTTTTAGAGAACTAAATTCTTACTTTTGAGGTTTTCGAAGAGGCAGCCTAATCTTAGCTTCAGTTACAGAACAAGTTGTTATTCCCTCATCAGGTTGCGGTAGACATGAAAGAAAGCTAGTGCCAAAAAAATCAGTGCACAGTGTAACCTCCTTCAAGTAAACAAAGCCACCCTGTATTTTTGGATCAAAACATGTGAGGTAAACATTAAATGGAACATTATTGTCAAACACTTTTTGGATGGCCACAACAATATCATTCTTCGAATAACTCGAGGTATCACTTGCAATAATCCCACTTGTTTTCAAGTATTCGAACAAGTTTCCCTGTTTGAACATTTTGTTGATCTCTATTGCTGTGTCAAAGTATTTTTCTGCTTCTTTCTCTATGCATCCATGCAACTGCCATTGCTCAATCCACGGGTCCCGTTCTTGGGAGTTTTGTTTAAGTGGTTGCCAAAATGTCTTGAGTTGGTTTGTTTTAGGCCCTGTAAACTGCAAAAATATTTACATAATCAAATCATTTGTAATAATAAGCATCGAACGATGATCTAATATTAATGGTAACTGTTGGCCTACTATACTATCACAAGTTGAATTTGTATTGTACGTGTTAATGTAGAAAGTGTCTTACATTATATTTCATCAATTTTAATTTATTTGTTCTGCATGACATGATAAGACCACAATAATAAGTAATATTTTGGTATATTTGAATTTTGACATGCATATCTTTAGTTTAAGAATGTCTAAACTAAATGAGATCAAGGAAAAAGAAGAAAAGTTTCTCCATGTTGTATGTGGGGGATGATATGAGTACGACCACGAGGATGGACGAGAATGAGTGTATATTGAATCCGTTCAAGGAAGTGCACAAGTGAAGTGTAAAAGAGGTTCTAAATACACTAAAAACAGCCCCTAAGTTACACTTGATGGGCAACTCACCCTTGAGGGGTATTGTGGTCATTTTGTATTCTATTTTGTAATACACTATATATAGAACCTCTTAGGGTTTTTAGTCCTAGTTTGATGAATATGAAAGTGTAACACTTAGAAATATTTCTCTTGAGAGAAAGGCCCTCCTTGGCCAAAATTGTAACTAGGTTTCAACTTGAGTGTGGAATCACTCGTGTTGGATTCAAGCTTGGACACGTTGGATACTTGAGAGATCGAGGTCCCTCTTGTGCCAACGTAAGAGATAGGTGAATTGTTGTGTGTAGTGTTAAGGGTCCAAGAGTGGAATAAGATCTTGGGTTTTTAAGATTATGCCTTCATGTAGTCTATCTATCTATCCCTTGTCTAGTGTAGTCTTTGTTGTTGTTTCTTGTGTTGTTGTAATCGTTGTTTATTGTTAGTGTAATCCTCTTGTTCTTCACGTGTTGATGCTGTTTTGGGTGTTATATACATCATTAAATCTTGTATTCTCCTTGTTGGTAGCGAATCCGAGAGTGGTCTCCAAAAGGTCCTCGGATCCTTAAGATTAGTGGACTGATTTGGATTGTGTTTTGATACTTCCTTGTTTTATTGTATTATTTGGTATCAGAGCATGGCTTGATCTTGTTCCTACAAGATCAAATCTTGGGCTAGCTCACTTGAAAAAAAAATTGAAATCTGAAAATTCCAGAAAAAAGGAAGCAAATCTGTCCATTTTGTGTTCTTGGCCGAAATTGTGTTATTGTTGTGTCTTGGCCGAGGTTTTTACTTGTTTTGTTGTTTCTAGTGTTAGTTTTCTTCATCTCTAACACTCTTGAGTCTAAATCTAAGTTTGAGCTTACATTGTTGGTGTTGTTTTCGTGAACATAAGGCTTGGCCGAATTGTTGTTGAAAACATTGTTGCGGTGGACTGTTTTGACATTGTGGTCTTCATCTTGTTGTTGTTCTAAACTTGACCACGTGATATTGTTGTTCATTGGTGGCCTAAGAACCATTTTGTTGAAATTATAATTGTCTTGGCCAAGTGTTGAAGATATTGTATTGTGAAAATTGAAAGTTGGTCGTGTGAAAATTGTAGTGTTTTTGGAGATTGTTGTTGGTTGTTCTTAGTGATTGTTGATGTTGTTCTTGAAGTTCTTCACAACCTTCATAGCTTGTTAATATAAAATGAACATTAGATCTATAAAGGTGAAGAAAAAAAGGGGTGAAGCTTTGTTAGTCTTGAAAGACTTACCATCACTCATCAAATAGTCAATCACATCTCAACCACTTTCCAACAACTTTCCATAAAACAACGGTCCATGTTATAAGGAGAAGCACAAGTAAGTCAAAGTCTTGAAAACTTGAATTTGAAAAGTCTCCAAGACTTGTTTGAATTTCCCTCCTTAAAATAAATTCTACCAATTCCTAAATTGTAAATTGACCAAGACTTGAAATTGGACAACAAAAATTGTTAGAAACTGCAACCAATTATGTGCTGCCATGTCATCATTGTTACTGTTCACGCAATAATTTTGGCTCAAATTTTAGATTTTCTTAGTTTCTTTTTATTGTTCCGTAATTTTGTTTGATTGGTCCGAACGCTAATTGACAAGCTGGTAAACTCCTACTAGATTGTAAATTAGTTTTGTGTTTGTTTGTTCGTGTTAACGTTCTTTGTGTGCTTTTCTCTTTTGTGAATTCGTTATATCTTGTTGGTTCAAGTCCGTAAACAAATTTTCTTTGAGTCAACTCAAACGAAAATCTATTCCGGCCTCCGAGAAAGAGTAGACTCGACCCTCAATCACTCGCGAAGTACAAGCCGACTTTCAACACTTCTGAAACCAAGTGTGAGGTAAAACTGAGAGTAAGAGTGTGGTGAGGCATTTTGAACTAACAAGTTTGTTTTGTTGTTTATTGTTGTCCTTTTCTTTAGGTACCATGGCTACCACTAATCTTGATGCCACGTTTGATCGCATCAATGACGATATTGAAAAAATGAAATGGCACATGAAAAGGCTACGTCAATTGTCACCTAAACTTATCCCACAAAATTCAACTTCCCTTGTCCAAACACCTTGTGCCGAGAGCTTCCCGAAGGAAGAGGTGGGCTGCCCCGACCTACACCAAGGTAAAGAGGAGATTGAAACATCTTTGGTACTTGATAGTGAACTTATAGAGAGTGAAGCACTTGCTAGTTCCAAATCTGTATGTGAGATAGATCATGATCTCTTTAGGTTTAATGACTTGTTTGAAGATGATATAAATACTCCTAATGGACCTAGTGGAGAAAATGATGGTATAGCTTTCCTTGAAGGCTGTATCCGATATGCTAACCCACTATGGTGTGACAACATTCCTCCTAAAGATGAAAATCTCTTCTTGAAAGATGAGAGTACTCTTATGGGCAAGGAATGTGTAGTCACGGAAATGAGTACTCTTGGTAGTATTCTTGGTGTGCATGATGATCAATTTACTCTTAAATATAGTTCATTACTTGAGCATATAAATGGAGTGCTTAAAAATTCTCAAGTTAGTGATGGTGTCTATAGAATTGATCTTGATAATGCGCATGTCTCTTTGAACATTTTGTGTGGTAAAAACATTGCAATTAGTTTTGTTCATAGAGATCATGTGTATGAAAATGTTTTTGTGTGTGAATGTGGGAGTGACATTCTAGGGGAAGGAAGGGCTAGCCTCTGCTTAGGCCCTTGGCTATTTTTTCCATTTGATCCCGGCACTATCTTTGGGTGGAAAAGGATGACTCTCGGCCTATTTTCCTTTTGTCTTGATGCTTGTCCAAGCAACTTCCTTTGTAGCAATTGTACTAATCTTTTCATGATTAAAACAAAGGACTCGTGGCTATACTTCAAATTTTTCCCGCCTCGGCATGGCATGTTGATGTGTTGTTTTTGCTAACCTTAACCCCTTATGTCATGAGGATGTGTGCTTGTTTGTCTTCTCTTGATTTGCAAGGTACGGATTCGAGGTCGAATCCTTTTCAAAAAGGGGAGGATGATACGAGTACGACCACGAGGATGGATGAGAATGAGTGCGTATTGAATCCGTCCAAGGAAATGCACAAGTGAAGTGTAAAAGAGGGCCTAAATGCACTAAAAACAACCCCTAAGTTACACTTGATGGGCAACTCACCCTTGAGGGGTATTGTGGTCATTTTGTATTCTATTTTGTAATACACTATATATAGAACCTCTTAGGGTTTTTAGTCCTAGATTTGATGAATATGAAAGTGTAACACTTAGAAATATTTCTCTTGAGAGAAAGGCCCTCCTTGGCCAAAATTGTAACTAGGTTTCAACTTGAGTGTGGAATCACTCGTGTTGGATTCAAGCTTGGAAACGTTGGATGCTTGAGAGATCGAGGTCCCTCTTGTGCCAACGTAAGAGATAGGTGAATTGTTGTGTGTAGTGTTAAGGGTCCAAGAGTGGAATAAGCTCTTGGGTTTTTAAGATTATGCCTTCATGTAGTCTATCTATCTATCCCTTGTCTAGTGTAGTCTTTGTTGTTGTTTCTGTGTTGTTGTAATCGTTGTTTATTGTTAGTGTAATCCTCTTGTTCTTCACGTGTTGATGCTGTTTTGGGTGTTATATACATCATTAAATCTTGTATTCTCCTTGTTGGTAGCGAATCCGAGAGTGGTCTCCAAAAGGTCCTCGGATTCTTAAGATTAATGGACTGATTTGAAGTATGTTTTGATACTTCCTTGTTTTCTTGTATCAGGGGGATTGATTGATGAAGCAATAGAGTGGAAGTCTTATAAGAAAATTTATAAGGATTATATTTCTCTATTTAGTAATAATTCAATTTTAAATGTTAATCTTATTAAATTCTTAATAAAATAATGCATAGTCACAAAAACATCTTAGACGTATCCTAAACTATAAATTTCAAAATTCTTTCTTTCTTTCTTAAATTCCGTATCAAGTCAAACTAACTCACATAAATTAAAACGGAGGAATTAAATGTTTAAAACACATATATGGAAATTTATATGCAATTATATTATATAAATGTATATTTTTTTGAAAAAAAAAAATTTCTGTCAGTACCACTTGATTCCAATTTGGTGCTGGTCTAGTAGTCTGGCATGTAGTGATTTTTCCTTGTCCATCTGCTCTCCAAAGGCCATTGAGTGTGAATTTATCCTGAGGAATTGGATCTTTGCACTTGCCTCTTTGTGAGTTCAGTTCAATACAGAAAGTTGGTGGCCATTGAAGCACAAATCTCAACTGTCTGGAATGAGTGTCTCATGCCGAAAAGTGATAAGTAAAAATGAACGGAGAAAGTAATTAATTCAATGCTTAGTGAACTGTGTTGGATAATGACTATAATTAATAACTAAGGAGAGAATAGGTAGAAATGTGTAAATTATCCAATTGATTTTTCAAATTTCACAATTGATTTTTCAAATTGCACAAGTATTGTTGAACATTTATTTTTAATATAGTACTCCCTCCGTTTAAAAAAGAATGACCTACTGCCTTTTTAGTCTGTTTAAAAAAGAATGACCTCTTTCCCTTTTTGACAATACTTTAATTTCAACTTTTCACGTGGTATGTTTAGGACCACAAGATTAAAGGACATTTAGGTACATTTGACACAACTTTAATGCCACGAGATTCAAAGTTCTTATTTATTTTCTTAAACTTTGTGTAAGTCAAAGTAGGACGTTCTGTTTAAAACGGAGGAAGTAGTAATTTAATCAAAGCTAAAAATTAGTTTCAGACGTTGAATTAAATTCTTACGGTTGAGGTTTTGGATGAGGTAGCATAATCCTAGCTCCAGTAGAACAACTTGTTGGAGCAGCTCTTGGAGGGCATGGAATGAAGCTAGTACCATCCAAAGTAGTGCACAGGGTAACCTCGTTCAAGTAAACATGAGTTCTGTTTCTTGAATCGAATTCATAGCATGAGAGGTAAACATTAAGGTTGGGAGGAGGGGGAGGCGGCGGAGGAGGAGGAGGGGGAGGAGCATGAGGAGGTGGAGGAGCGTGAGAAGGCGGAGGAGGAGGAGGAGGAGGAGGAAGAAACACCTTTTGGATAGCGTCGACCATTTCTTTTCTAGTAAAAGCCAAGCTATCACATGCAATAATCCCATTTGTTTTCAAGTAATTGAACAAGTTTCCCTTTCTTATCATTGCATTGATCTTAATTGCTGTATCAAAGTATACTATTGCTGCTGCTGTTGTTGCTGCTCCTCCACACACTCCATGCACACGCCACTCATGCTTCCATAGAGACCAGTCGACCCCTTTTTGGGTTTTTTTTCTCTCTCTGAGTGACGGCCAAAATTTCTGAAGTTCGGTCTCTCTAGCCTTTGTAAACTGTCAAAAATATTTATGCAGTCAGACCATTTAATAGGTAACTAAGTAGTACTATGTAAACAACTTTGTAATGAAACATCAAACGATGATATGATAATAGAAGCAATTGGCCTACGTGTGTATTACTATCACATGTTGGAAAATTATTGTACATAAAAAGTGCTTTACATTGTCTTTCTCTATAGTCGGTGTAAACTGCAACCATATTTATACGATCAGATCATTTAATAGATAATGCATGTAAATATCTTATTACATGTAAAACTTCAAATGTCAAAGATTTGACCTAAAGAAACATTAAAACGCTAAAATGGTATAAAAACTCGGGTTTGATAAAAAATAGTTGTTTACAATAGGTAATCCTTTATTATTAACTTTTTTATATGTAATTATGTTATATAAATATCTTTTTTTTTTTTAAATATCTCGTCAGTGCATAAAACATAACTCTCGTGTCTGAAAGTTCAGTACCACTTGCTGCTTCCAATCTGGCTTTGATGTGTCAGTGCATGAAATGGGATATCCATTTGAATCTGATGGCCAAAGTCCATGGAGTGTGAAATCATGCTGAAGAATTGGTTCTGTGCACCTGCCTGGTTGTTCTGCATTATTCAGTTGTGTACAGAAAGTTTGTGGCCATTGAAGCACAAATCTCATGAGTTGGGGACGTTGAGAATGAACATGTTGAGAAATTATTACAACTAGCAAAATGAGAAAGAAGGGAGGTTTTTTCATGTTTTTTTCTTTTTTTTTCCTTGTGTGTGTGGGTGGGGGGTGGGGTGGAGATTAGTTGTTTGGATGGATTGATGTAGTAGTAGAGTGGGAGCCTTATATAAGAACATTTTATAGGGGTCATAGAGTGACCCTTTTTTTCCTTCTTGCAAGTATGTATCCACTTGGATAAACTTTTGGCTTTTGATTTTTTTTTTTTTAGGTATGTTAGACTGTTAGTTTAAAATTAAGTATTTATAACCTATATGTACTTTTTTAATCTTCTCAAAAGTGTTTAAAAGTTATTTTAATTTAAAAATACTTAAAAGAAGTTAATTCAAAAGGTGTCTATATAATATTATAATTATGGAATGTAACAGTACAAATAATAAAGAAAATCAAAACTAATCGGAAATATGGATTGTCGGAAGTTAAAAGAGCTAGTCTATACAAAAAGCTAATCGACTCGTTCGGTTTTTTTTCAATATCATCATTCTTCAAGTAGGTCTATACATGGTTAATTAAGTGTTTTCAATAAATAGTTGACGATAATTCAGATAGAAAAATCACATCTGAAATAAAATATTTCAGGTAGAAAAGTCACATCTCATGCAAAATAATTCAAATATAAAACTCCAAGAATGAAATTATTTAATTTCTCTTCTTGCACTTACACTCAAATTCTTCTAACTTCAATTTAAAAAAAGGAAAAAGTCATCCTAGAAGCACGTTTACAACATGGGATCTCTTCCAAATGTTGCCATTTTGCATTACATTTCAATAAGTGAAAAAAAAAATAAAAAAAATAAACACACACCATTTTGCATTATATAGGGGCTCTATGTGTAGAAATTCATAAATATCAAATCTTGAATCTAATTTTGAAGATCACTATTATAAAAAATGGACACAAAAAAATGTGTCTTATTATGTAAGAAGATACAAATTGAATTGGTCTACTAGTAAGATATACTTCTATACAATTTATATAAATGTACAAATATAATGTGGTTCAAACCTTTTCTTGGACCAAATCACAATATAGGTCCGATCTTAATCATCCCTTTTTTTGGAAAAAAAAAATTAAAATAATCAACGTCTGTCTATCCTCTATTGACAACCGAGTAATTTTTATTAGAGGAATATAATTCATCATATGCTATATATATATATATGTATATACATACATAAAAAGATATTAATCTCTTGCTTTGCCTGTGCCTCTGAAAGTATGACCTTTTTTTTTACCAAGTCACCTCCAACTCAACTACTAGCTCGATAGGGCCTATGGTGTCGTGATCGACATTTAATTGGCTCAACTACTTTTACCGAGTGGACCACGTCTTAAACATGAACATTATCTTATAATTTGTTCTCAAAATATTACATGCATCTCACCATAATTCATTCTCAAAATATTCGACAATATCATTTTTTCATCACAAAGAAGTTGAGAAAATTTCATATATATATATATATATATATATATATATATATATATATGACACATCTTATATAATCACTTTAATATATGACACATCTTATATAATATATATACAGCAATTTTTTTTTTATATATTTACATAGTATTGTAATTAAAATAAAAAATATTACATTAGTTGGATCTTTATTTCAAAAAATTTATGTCAATTATTGAACTTACAAATGGAATAGCACTCTCATACAAAACACGTTTGATAATTGCAATATATCAATTGTTATAATAACTTTAGAGAAAACTATATGTCATTGTAAAAGTGATCCATGTTATAATAAATAATTTTGAAAGATAAAGATATACATTTAGTTCGACTCAACTCGACTCGGTTGAAGTTTGACCAAAGCTTAGGCTCGGGTGAGGCAACTTGGCTCAGCTCGACTGACTTATTTTGGTCATGTAATGATTACTTTAAAATCAAAATTCATTCACTAATCTTAATAAAATTAGAAAAATGACAATTTAATAATATCATTTATATAATCAGTTATAATTTTATACCATCAACATGGGTTGTTGTGCCGTGGATGGGGCTGCTACACCCGTAATCAGAGGTTGAGGGTTCGACCCTGGGTATAGAGAAAACTCTGTTGGGAGCACTGCCACCTTAATGGGCCCTGCAACGCGCGATCCGAATTAATCGGGGCTTCAATGCGGGCACCGAACACCGGATGAAAGACCCCCCAAAAAAGTTATAATTTTGTACCATCAAATCAATTTGATGCGGTTATTCACATGCACAAAATGTGAATAAGTATTTCTCAGTGAGAATTAAATTTGTTTGTTTGATACTTCGAACAACTCCCATTATGAGTTGGGTCCAAGAAGGTACCGAACCACGTTATGCCTATATATATTACACAAATCTGACAATATCAATCAATACGCATGGTTAGATAGTCTTGATTGAATTTGGATGGGAGTTGTTCATTTCTTATAACAGTGATCTTCAAAATGTGAATAAGTTTTTTTAACGAGAATTAAATTTGTTTGTTTAATACTTCAAACAACCCCCATTACGAGTTGGGTCCAAAAAGACGTTGGACCACGTTATTGATCAATGCTCATGGTTAGATAAATCCTGATTGAATTTGGATAGGACTCGTCCATTTCTTATAATAGTGATCTTCAAAATGTGAATAGATTTTTCTCACCGAGAATTAAATTTATTTGTTTGATATTTCAAACAACCCCCATTATGGGTTGGGTCCAAGAAGGGGCCGAATCACGTTATGCCTATATATATTACCCAAATCTGATAATATCAATCAATGCGTATGGTTAGATAGTCCTGATTGAATTTGGATAGGAGTCGTTCATTTCTTATAATAGTAATCTTCAAAATGTGAATAAGTTTTTCTTAACGAGAATTAAATTTGTTTGTTTGATACTTCCAACAACCCCCATTATGAATTGGGTCCAAGAAGACATCGGACCACGTTATCGATCAATGCTTATGGTTAGATAGTGCTAATTGAATTTGGATAGAACTCGTCTAGTTCTTATAATAGTGATCTTCAAAATGTGAATAACTTTTTCTCAACGAGAATTAAATTTGTTTGTTTAATACTTCAACAACCCCCATTATGAGTTGGATTTAAAAAGATATTGGACCACGTTATCGATCAATATTCATGGTTAGATAGTCCTCATTGAATTTGGACAGAAATCGTCCGTTTCTTATAGTGATCTTCAAAGTTGTAAAATATGATGTTTATGTCACTAATAAATTCATAATAATAATTTTAATATTTATATGCACTTTTATTTGTTAACTAATGTTAATTAATAATACATACTTATAACATTAATTTATTTACCTGATTAAAAATAAAATTGTTTCATTTGGTATTTCACAAAGCTCTTATTGGAATCTGGTTCGAAGAAGAATCAAAACACAGTACATATATAAATTGTAATTACTCTCTAGTGAAATACATGAAATGAATAATAATTTACATAATTAGCTATTTTATTAATATTGTAATAACTCTCTCGTGAAATAGATGAAATGAATAATAATTTACATAATTAGCTATTTTATTACGATAAATATTTATTCGCATCAATCATTATTTATATAGACAATATTCAAAAGGCTCAATACATGAGGAATGTTCTTAATTATAAAGTAACCACATATTTTTTTTGCGGGGAATCTATATTAAAAATTACACGTTTTTATCATCACATTAGACTTTTTATTTATTTATATTTTTATTTTATCAACTAGAAAATTGTTCTACGATGTGAAATAGATTGACTTATCGTCACATGTCCAAAAATCTTTTTGAAAAAAATGCAAATTTACATCTCAATTTTTATCAAAATATTGAAGTAATAATATTAACCTTTGACACACATTGTCATTTAATGAAAAAAAAAAAAATATAGTCCGGATAAACTTATTTACCAATATGGCAAAAGTATATAAAATCTATACACTAATTGTATATATTATATGTGTAGGTATATATATTATACTTAAATATACAAAATTCGTACATTAATTAATTAATTTGTGAACTAGATCCACAATAGCATTGACCTTTGAAATCACATAATATCATGTTTATATTAAATCAATAAATTCATAATATTAACTTCTTACACACATGATTATTTATTCATTAACCAATGTAAATGAAATAAGAATATATACTTTCACCTAAATTTGTCGTCGACTCATGGTATATTAAATTATTAATATTATTTGATATAAATAGTTAGTGTGAATGTTTTTTTTTTACTGAGAATTAAAATTTGTTGTCTGGTACATCAAAAACCTTCTGCTATATAAATCATAATAGGGGTCCAAATAAAGATTGGACAACATTAACAAATGAAAATTACTTGCAACAACAAATATTTATAAATTTGGTCCAGTTGTATATTAAATAAATATGGTCCTATTTTATATTAAATAAATATGGTCCTAATGTATATTAAATAATAGGGGTCCAAATAAAGATTGGACAACATTAACAAATGAAAATTACTTACAACAACAAATATTTATAAGTGTATTCCTCTTGTATATTAAATAAATACGGTCCTATTTTATATTAAATAAATACGGTCCTGATGTATATTAAATAATAGGGTTCCAAATAACGATTGGACAACATTAACAAATGAAAATTACTTACAGCAACAAATATTTTTTTAGCAATAAGCTGTAAATTATTCTCATACCAAGTAAAATTTGTACAAAGCAAGGAGCATTAAGAGCACTAAATTGTGTGCGCCTCGACCTCAAAGGAGCCAACAGAAAACCGAATAAACTATTAGCTAGTTACATTTATTCTTTGTATCAAAACTTGACAGTGTCTTGCTTTCCTCGACCCTTGGATAAGTGTCATTCTCTCCTTCAGTTTCCTCTTGATTCGAGTGATAGTAAACTCAATATTTAAATTTATCTTCCTGAATTCTTTCCAATTCCTGGCTTTTCCTTCTTCAACTGCCTTCAACACCTTCTTTTAATCCAAGCAAATGTTTGGTGTACTGTACCTCTGGGATTACAACTCCAAACCATTGCGAAAATTTGGTTTTCACTTCATTCATCCAGTTGCAGTCCACGACCAGGTATTTTTGAGTCTCAACTTCCTCCTCACATAAGTAGCAAACCTCATCTTCCATCTGCAAGTTTAATTTCTGTATTCTCTCCTTGGTGAATAGTCTTTCCTGATAAGCAAGCCACAACATCATCCTTTACCTTAGTTGCATGATAGAGCTCCATATCAAATCTAATTCAGGCCACTTGTTTAGCATCCCCAGCATGGCATTGTAACTACAGGACATGGAATATTTCCCGTTGGATGTTAACATATAAGTTCCCCTTTGGTACCACTATTTGATTTCCTCTTTAACTTCATTTAGTTTTCTCCAATACCAACTACTATCTTGGAGAGTTTTGTGTCGCCAAATGTCATCTGATCCTTTCATATACACTTCATGGATCCATTTTACCCATAACACATCTTGCTTGCTAGCCAATTGCCATATTAACTTTCCAACTGCAGCAATATTCCACTTTTGACAGCTTTTGATATTAACTTTCCTGTTGTATATTAAATAAATACGGTCCTATTTTATATTAAATAAATACATTCATGTTATATGTTAAATAAATGCGGTCCTGTTGTATATTAAACAAATACGATCCTGTTATATATTAAATAAACGCGATCCTATTGTATATTAAATAAATACGGTCCTATTGTATATTAAATAAATACGGTCCTGTTATATATTAAATAAATGGGGGCCTGTTGTATATTAAATAAATATGGTTCCATCGTATATTAGATAAAGCCATTAACTTTTGATTTTCTTTTCTTCTTATTTATCATTTATTTATTATTTTCTTTTCATTGTTTTTATTTTGTCATAGCCACATCATTCTCCATCATCGGACCACCATTATTTCTGACAGCAATCGCTTAATTTTTTTATTAATTTTGTTTTTTATCTAAAATTTAAAAGCATCATAATAGCCAAAAGTTACAATACACGAATTATTAAAATTTTGCAACAATCATTATCTTCCACAATTCTTAATATTTTTTTTGATTTCATTTCCTCTATCTATCAAATATTTTTAAGCAAAATTACTATGTAAGAAAAAAAATAAAATTTTAATTTAATAATGTGAAAAATTCAACAATTTAATTAATTAGTCCAAATAATTTAACTATTTAGATTGAATTGTAATTATTTATTGACAAATCTGTCGAAAGCTAGCAACTTCAGATAGTCGACGATTGTCGATTTTTAAATTTTCTTTTTCCTTGCCAATTAACCACGAAGTCAGTCGATCGTTTTCTTTTATACCAATCATCTTTTTTTTTTTCGATCTAGCTAAATCGGTCTCTTTTTTATTGGCAATCCTTTAAAATCGATTGTGTTCAGACCGAGGGGAGGCTCTACCTTGTAATATAAATAGGCGGCCGCTTTAGGCCCCCAAATTTTAGAGGCCTCTTTTTTTTTTTTTTACAATAATATAAATAATTTTTTTTCAAAGAATTGAATATTATTTATAGAAAAAATAATTTTTTATATAAAAGAAAAGAATTATTAGAAGAAGTTCATATATCTATGTAGAGTACTATGTCTCAAGAAAGATTAAATACATTGATTATATTATTACTTAAAAAAGAAAAATTAGAAAAAATCAATTATATAATTTTGAAAATAGAGTTCATTAAAAGAACATTATTTTTTCTTATAATTTTAAGATCTCCGTTTTATTTTCATCTTAAGTCACGAATATGCTTGAGTCGCGCTGTTCAGACCCATGGGGAGGGATAAAATAGACAAAGGACCTAATAATAAGCCTATCTATAAATTCTCATGTGGTTCATAACCAGTTATTTCTCAAATACATTCTGAACAAAAAAAAAAAAAAAAAATGAAAATGAAGAACCTTTCGCTCTTTCTTGTCACTCTCACACTATTTTTCATTTCTGTTTGTTCACAAAATGTAGCACAAACACAATTTGTTTATAGATGGCCAGAAACTTACTGTAACAAAGATACCAAAACAACAGTGAAATGTAATAAAATTCCTCCTCTTCAATTCACTTTGGTTGGATTTTGGGGACTTGACTCTAATGGAAAATTTTTGGAGAATTGCAAAGATACAGCACCAAAAGATTGGGATAAAACAGTGGTATTTTTTTTTTTTTTATTATTATTATTAAAAACAATTCTACACTATATACTAAAATCAAATATCCATCATTTTCTTCTTCTACATGAAAAAACAGATTTTTGGAAGTTTATGGAAGTCTACAAAAAAATTATTGTTGATTTTTCGAAGTGAAAAGTAAATATTCTGATAAAGACGAACTGAATTTTATTGATATTTCATTGAAAATATGCGTATTTCAAGTATGTGGTATTGTTGTATGATTTGAAAAGTTCAAATATAATTTGTGACCATCTCGTATAAGATATTAGCTTTTATTGTATGGTCTGAAAAGTTTAAATATGATTTGTAACCGTCTTGTTTAAAATATTAATTTTCTAAAAAGATATTGTTATACTTTAATATTTTTCATACCTCATACTTGTCGATTGTCTAAGAATTTTTATCTCTCTCTTTTTTTCTTCGATTGGGTTACATTGAGATTCAGACCCTGAATCCCCTACCTGCTCTGACGTACTACGTTGAATTGTGAAATCATATGTGGCACCCAACTTAAGAGAAGGAGTTTCACATCAGCAAAACACAAGAGAGATACTGGGTATATAAGTAAGCAAGCCTTACTCTAGTGACGCGTTTTAAAGCCGTGCAGATCTAGGCCCAGAGCGGACAATATCACTAGTGGAGTTGGAAAGTTACAGGGGTCTTTCGGGCCTTGATAGTTCGGGATACCCGTCGCGGCCAAGGCTTCGGCTCGGGTCGTGACCTGAATGATATCAGAGCCGCTTCTGTATCAGCCCTGAGAAGTTACAGAGGTCTCTCGGGCCTTGATGGTTCGGGACACCCGTCCCGACTAAGGCTTCAGCTCGGGTCATGACCTGAATGGTATCAAAGCCGCTCCTGTATCAGCCCTGGGAAGTTACCGGGATCTCTCGAGCCTTGATGGTTCGAAATGTCTGTGGCGGCCAGGCTTCGGCTCGGGTCGTGACCTGAATGGTATGAGAGCCGCTCCTGTGTCAGCCCTGTTGATGTGGGCCAGAGTTCAAACGGCAAATCCCGGTAAAGTGGGGCAAATCTCAGTCCTAATGTCTAGGCAAATCTCATTCTGTGGGGGCAAACTTGAGTTCATAAGAGGGATGCTGGGGTCTCTCGGACCTTGGTGGTTCGGGATGCCCATCGTGGCCGGGGCTTCGGCTCAGGTCGTGACATCATATTTTTGCCTTCAGCAATACAAACAAGCTTTTCAAAGACATTTTAAGGTAAAATTAAATAATTTCTACCTTCACCACTGCTAACAAGATAACTCCAATTTTATTTGTGACAGTTTACTACCCAAGTGGTCACTCAACTCACCGCATTTTGGCCATCTCTCACTAGACGTGATCCCAAAGAAATTTGGAGGGAAGCTTGGAAGACTTATGGAACATGTCTAGTAACACCAAAGTTGAAAGGTCCAACACAATACTTCAATAGGGCTATAAGATTGTCAGATGAAATTGGAAATTTGTTAGAAAAACACTTAATACAATCAGATGGAATTGTCCCTTGTGACTCTGCTACGTACACCAATGTTGAAATCTTGAATTCACTCAAAACAGTTACAACAGTCAACAACCAAAACGAGAAGGAAGTGTCATTCACTTGCGCAGACATTAATGCAACTCATGCTTATTTGAATCAAGTTACATTTTGCTACAACAAAGATGCAAAGGATTTTGAAGATTGTCCAACTAGCAACCGTTGTCGTGTTGAAAATATTATTGTTCCTCGTCCTTCACCTCCAACTACTCGACGTTCATCCCTACAGGTACATGCTCTCTTCGAATTTTCAGTTGAGCATACTGAAATTATCCCTAGACTTTTTAAAGTGGATTTAATTCCTTCCGAAACTCTATATATACCCAGTTTCGATGGCTGGCAGTGTAATACACGCTCCAATCTCGTTTTTACACGTGTATTGGAGCGTGAAATACACGTGCCAATCTCATATTTACAAGCGTCCAAGTGGGTAGATATATGTCATTAAAATACAAAAAAAAGTCTAGGGGTAATAGAACCCCCTCAAAGTTCAGTATGCTCAACTGAAAATTCGATCAAAGTTCAGGTATTTTTGTGAGTATTATCCCTATAGTGTATTCGCGCATGAAATACACACGCCAACCTCATATTTACACGCGTCCAAGTTGGTAGATATATGCCATTAAAATACGAAAAAAAAGTCGAGGGGGTAATAGGACCCCCGCAAAGTTCAGTATGCTCAACTGAAAATCCGATCAAAGTTCAGGTATTTTTTGTCAGTATTAGCCTATAGTCTGAGAAATTTTAGCTATCACATTTGCTGCTATCAGTGCATATAATTTAGATTAATCTCTTTGTGAATCTCTTTTATTAAATTGTTTTACCTTTTTTTGTTTTTGTTTTTTGCAGACTCTTCAAACTGGAGAAAAGCTTCAACAAATAATTTAATATCTATGTTAGGCTTTGTAAGAACGTTTACTAAGTATGTGCGTGTTGAATAATGAAGCAGTGGTCATATTTCTATTTTAATAATGAAGCAAATGCAGTGATCATATTTCTATTTTGTTAATTGTGTCTCAAGATTTTTCTTTCTCTTTTTCTCTCTATATAAGGTAAGAGAAAATAAAAAATAAAATAAAATTAATGAACCTTCAGAGCCGCAGAGTATCATGTTTATATCAAATTAATAAATTTATAATATTGACTTTTTACAACGACAACATACCCCGTATATTCCTATATAGTGGGGTTTGGGGAGGGTAGAGTGTACGTAAATCATACCACTACCTTCGAAGAAGTAGAGAAGTTGTTTCTGATAGACCCCTGACCGACTTAGAACCGACAACAGTATAGCAAATCACAAAACATAATTGCGTATAGACTAGTATAATATATGTAAAATAAACTAACACCGGTATCCACAAGGTAATACAACAACTACCAGATACTACTAAAAAAACTATCTAATTGAAATCATAAACATCACTCAACACCCACGAATAATATTGACTTATTACATGCACTTTTATTCATTAATTAATGTTAATTGGTAATACATACTTCTTCCTTAATTTATTGCCTAACTAGAATATATTAATATAATTTGGCGCAAATATCGCGTGTAAGCAAGAGGGAGAGTATTAGTTTGGTATATTTAAAACTCACAATTTTAAATTTTGACTTCGCATCTGATGCATGTAAGAGCATAAAACAAATGATATTGATGGGCAAAATTACAGCTTATGTTTGGCATCCCAAACTTAGTACAAGATCAATGAAGAGAGCCATTCTTTGGATAGCCTCTTGAAAGTTAACACCAAAAAATCTCAAAATGTTTGTATTATTGATATTTCTGCACGTCCTAGTAACTCATATGAGTCATGCTTGATTTGTGCCTACGATGGACCAGTTGTCTAACGTGTTTTAACCGAAGCAATTAAAGACGGTAAATAATGAACATCATAGTTTTAAACCACGGTCTGTATCTCTATAAGATTTAATCCAAACTTAACTAAACACAATGAGACTCTCAACAAAAGATTACAAACTCTGTAACCTAAGGAATTATAAATTCTAATTCCTAATGTTCAACAATCTCCCTAGACGGTTGAAACCCACTTCAAGTTTCGCCACTTGACAGATTACAAAACTCTAGCAACCCTCGAAACTTACTCTAATTCCTAGAAAAACTAAGACTCAACTCCTAAACCAGTTTGTAACACTGACATTAAGAAATTATGAAAATTTCAACTCAATAGTCTTTCAAATACATACTACTTAGAATAGAAAATGAATGAAATAGCTTCAGTATAAGTGCATTAATTTATAACACACACGGATGATTTTTTTATTTTTTTTTGAAGTATGAGTGCATTAATTTTATTTTAAAAGACCTTGAGTATTTATAACTCCGAGCAAGTAGGCTTCTAACTTCACAAGGACTTTCATGCTTCCTGGACTCTATTTTTGTGTGTTGTAGTCAAACACTAACTCTCCTTTTTGTAGCAAATGATCTTATCTAAAGTAACAAACTTTTATTCTTTTATTTTTGCACATGTGGCTTTAACCACAAAAAGTACTCTTGCAAGTTCAACTCTTTTGAATCAGTTTTTCATGTACCAGCTATGTTTACTTGTTTCATATCCTCTTGTCAATCTTCAAAGCTTCACAAGTTCTAACAACTATCAAACTTAAGGTTGGGAGCCTCTATCCCACGGTGGCTCATAGTTTTCTTTTCTTAAATTATTTTCTACTTTGCTCAGTCGGCTTATGCCACTTATTGAGTATAAGTGGACCGCATTCATCCTTATTGTGCCCCTTCAATGCTGATCCTAGTACGAGCACTACGCGAGGTGACTAAGTTCGTGCATGAGATAGTTGGTGACTCGAAGTACTGACATTCTCTAGGTGTCCAGAATCATTTTCAGGCCTCGTTCTATTTTTATTTATGTCTTTAGTTATTCCAGAGGCAGACAGTATACATCAGATCCAGTTGTATTATTGCATGCTCTGTACTTATCATATCAGGCTTCGAATTTGGATCTATTTATTTCTGTTAGACTTCCGTTTTTACTTACATTGTAGGGCCTGACTTTGTTCTTGAAGTCTTGTCATGTTCTATTGCATTATTGTTATTGACTTTTTTAACTCTTGAAATTTGAGCTTACTTATCAAGGATAGGCCGCAATAAATATCATTATGATCTTAGTTTTTTTATTATGATAATTTTACTTGAGAGATTAGACCAAATATATTATTGTTGCTGAGAATATAACATTTTTCCTATTGGAGATGGTGGTTGTGAATGTCAATTTGGGAGGGGGTAGTTGGTGATAGTGTTCATCAATAGTGATGGTTGTGATAATAACGATCTGTTTTTCTTTTTTTTTTTCAAAAGAAATGTACTATAAATCTTCTATAACTAGGGAAAAGAATGACAAAAAAAGTACTAAGTATAAAATATAAAGGATCCAAGTGGTCCTAAAATTAAACATAGGACCTAAAATTTATTGCCAAAAGTACATCCAATAATGGCTTGTCAATGTCAGTAGACACATTCTTATTGATAAAAATTTACACCACTCGGTGTATACATTAAATTAATTTTTTAATTATAATTAAGTAAAATATCCATTAATTAATCATAATTAAGTAACACAAACTCTTAATTCAAACACACGACATGCATATATTGACTTGATATACACACCGGATGCGTGTAAGTTTTAACCCTTTCTCATCCATATATATAAGAACCTTAACCCAACGGAGTTGTTTGGTTGGAAACTAGTTATTTTGAAATAATTAATTTTAAAATTAGCTATTTTAAAATTAATTATCTAAGTTATTTGATGTGAGTTATAAGTTATAATAGTGAGATAACTAATTTCAAGATAGGTAAATCCTCAATTAATTATTTTAAAATAATTTATTTCCAACTAAACGACTCCTAAAAGGCAGATTTAATTCGAAAAATAATTATTGGTAATATAAATTTTTATTCTGATTTAAATAATCACATATAGACAATACATACATATATCATATATGAAATACATATCACATTTGACAATAACACATATAAATAAACAAGAGAATTGAATATAAACTTTTAGTCTAGATAATAAGTTTCCATTCTCTCCTTTTATTTATTTATTTATTTATTTATTTTATTTATTCTAAGCCAAAGATTAATCTCAGCTGTAGAATGATTATTTAACACATGATCATTCAAACATAGGATATATCCTATCTGTTACTTCCTCCAATATCCTACAAAAAAAAAAAAAAATGTATACAAAAGTTAAAAACCATTGATAGTAAAAAAAATATACAAAATCAATATATATAATTTAAATTCTAATATTAAGTTAATTTGAAATTAATTATTTTTATTTGATATTTACAATAGTTTCTTAATAATTACAGTGAGGGATGGCCTTGGCTCAGCGGTAAGCTTGCTTACCGTGGTGTGCCAGGGTCGGGGGTTCGAAACGCCCCTCCAGCAAAGCTGGGGTGAGGGCGCGTAGGTCAGGTCCGGAGTGGTCCCCCTCCCCGACACCTACGGAGTAGGTATGAACCGGGTCGTCCCTTTTTTTAATAATTACAGTATCACTTTCATGTTTCAAAAAAGAATGTTACTTTAATTTCTATATTTAGTGTAATTCTTTAATTATTTCAATCTCCTAAATGATTTGTCTAAGATCATAAGATTCAAAGGTTGTTTCAATATATCATGCACATCTTTAGTTTTAGGTCATACGATTCAGAAGTTACCGTTACTTCTCTTAAACTTCGTACTTATTCAAACTAAAACATAGAGTGAAATGAAGGTGGTATGAGTGTTGACGTATCTAAGACCACAAGTTTTCAGAAGCCTTACAGCCTACACGAATATTACGACATATATAACTATTATAAAAACACTAATTTCCTGTCCGACTAAAAATTGGATAATTAAATATTGAATGAGAGTAAATTTTTAGATAAGTAAATTCTTACTTTTGAGGTTTTGGAAGGGGCAGCCTAATCTTAGCTCCAGTTACAGAACAAGTTTTTATTCCCTCATCAGGTTGTGGTGGACATGAAAGAAAGCTAGTGCCAAAAAAATCAGTGCACAGTGTAACCTCCTTCAAGTAAACAAAGCCACCCTGTATTTTTGGATCAAAACATGTGAGGTAAACATTAAATGGAACATTATTATCAAACACTTTTTGGATGGCCACAACAATATCATTCTTCGAATAACTCGAGGTATCACTTGCAATAATCCTGCTTGCTTTCAAGTATTCGAACAAGTTTCCCTGTTTGAACATTTTTTTGATCTTTATTGCTGTGTCAAAGTATTCTTTTGCTTCTTTCTCTATGCATCCATGCAACTGCCATTGCTCAATCCACGGGTCCCGGTCTTGGGAGTTTTGTTTAAGTGGTTGCCAAAATGTCTGGAGTTGTTTTTTTCTAGTCCCTGTAAACTGCAAAAATATTTACAATCAAATCATTTGTAATAATAAACATCGAACGATGATCTAATAATAATGGTAATTGTTGGCCTGCATATCTATTGTTGAAAATATAATTAAATAATAAAAAGTGTGCTCTCTCTAACAGCTAATTAAGCTTTTAGATGAGATGGTCACTTACTTCAATACAGGCAAAGGTCCTGAGATCGAATCTCACTGTCAGAAAAAAATATTCCACGTGCCCAGCTCGTGAGGGGGCGTGTTAAGAAGAATATAATTAAAGTGTCTTACATCCTTAGCTTCATATTCCATCAATTTCAATTTGTTTGTTCTACATGACATGATAAGACTGTTAGGATCGATTTGCGTATACACACTAAATCTATGGAGAGGATGAAGAAAACTAATTTCAATTTGTTTGTTCTACATGACATGATAAGACTGTTAGGATCGATTTGCGTGTGCACACACTAAATCTATGGAGAGGATGAAGAAAACTAGAGAGAAACGAGCTATTTATATTAATGACTCAGAGTGTTTATAGTTACACAGAGAAATGAGAATTACATATTAATCGGGCTCCACAACCTAACAAAGACCACAATAATAAATGACATTTTGGCGTAATTTGACAAGTAATCCTTTATTATAAAAATTTATATGCAATTATATTATATAAATATATACTTCCTCTGTTAAAAAAAAAATGACCTACTTTGATTTGGCACGGAGCTTAAAAAAATAAAGATGACTTTTGAATCCTGTGGTATTAAATTAAAGATATGTCAAATGTACCAAAATGTTTTTCAATCTTATGATCTTAAACATGCCATGCGGAAAGTTAAAATTTAAAAGTTGCTAAAAAGGGAAAAGAGTAAATAAGTCATTCTTTTTTAAACGGAGGGAGTATATTTTTAAATCTCGTCAATGCATAAAACATAACTCTAGTGAATGAAAGGTCAATATTACCACTAGATTCGAATCTGGTGGTGCTGGTCTAGCAGGGCATGTAATGATTTTTCCTTGTCCATCTGCTATCCAAAGGCCATTGAGTGTGAATTTATCCTTTGGAATTGGTTCTTTGCACTTGCCTCTTTGTGAGTTCAGTTCAATACAGAAAGTTGGTGGCCATTGAAGCACAAATCTCAACTGTCTGGAATTTAAGAGTCAACAGAAATAGGTCAATTATTTGAACTACTGTATCCGTTCATTAATAGCTGTTCATTATTAACTTGACACACAGGTTAACAAAGAGGAAATGGTAGAGGTAAGTTTATCATATCATTCTTTGAATATACTTCCTCCATTCGGATTTACTTGTCACTATTTCTCTAATTTGGTTTTCATTTTTACTTATCATTTCGTTCAAACAAATCAAGAAAAGACAAATAATTTTCATGTTCTATACTTAGTACTAATTACTAGTACTTGTTTTTCAAATCATTTTTCAATATCTATTAGTACTAAACATCAATTAATAGTAGTAATATGGTAAAGTCAATATAGCAATAATTGTTTTCTCAATGAGTGCGCCATGTCAAAAATTGATAAGTAAAAGTGAACTGAGGAAGTAATTAATTCAATATGACCAACATGGGTTGTGGTGCAGCGGATGAGGCTGTTCCACCCTTAGCTAGAGGTCGAAGGTTCAACCCTGGGCATGGAGAAAAATCTGTTAGGAGCGCTTCCCCCCGAATGGGGCCTTACGCGGCACGAATCCGGATTAATCGGACTCCAATGTGGGTACGGGACATCGGATGGGAAACCAAAAAATATAAAAATAAATAATTCAATATGGTTAGAGAAATGTGTTGGATAATGACTATAATTAATAACTAATGACAGAATAGGTAGAAATGCGTGAATTATTCATTAATTTTTCAAACTGAACAAGTATTGTTAGGCATCTATTTTTACTATAGTGATTTAGTCGTCAAAGCTAAAAGTTAGTCTTAGACGTTGAATTAAATTCTTACGGTTGAGGTTTTGGATGAGGTAGCATAATACTAGCATCAGTAGAACAACTTGTTGGAGCAGCACTTGGAGGGCATGAAATGAAGCTTGTACCATCCAAAGTAGTGCACAGGTAACCTCGTTCAAGTAAACATGAGTTCTGTTTCTTGAATCGAATTCATAGCATGAGAGGTAAACATTAAGGTTGGGAGGAGGGGGAGGCGGCGGAGGAGGAGGAGGGGGAGGAGCATGAGGAGGTGGAGGAGCGTGAGGAGGCGGAGAAGGAGGAGGAGGAGGAATAAACACCTTTTGGATAGCGTCGACCATTTCTTTTCTAGTAAAAGCCAAGCTATCACATGCAATAATCCCATTTGTTTTCAAGTAATTGAACAAGTTTCCCTTTCTTATCATTGCATTGATCTTAATTGCTGTATCAAAGTATACTATTGCTGCTGCTGTTGTTGCTGCTCCTCCAAATACTCAAGTACTTTAAAAGTATTTTAAAAATAAATTATTTTAACAATACTTAAAATAAGTTAATCTAAACAGGTTCTATATGATATTATTATGGTATGTAACACTACAAATAGAAAACAAAACCAAAATTAATCAGAAGACTGAAATCGACTAAAAATGGGTTTTTGAACGTTAAAGGAGATCGTCTATACAAAATGCTAATCGACTCGGTCGGGTTTTTCCAATATCATCATCCTTCAGTTAGAAAAAATAAATTATTGATAATTAATTGTGCATTTTGGATAAATAATTGATGATAGTCGAGTACAACCACATGTACTGGTAGTAGAGGTGTCAAACGGGCCGGGCCGGGCCGGGCCAATCCGGAACCAGCACTTCCATTTTAAACGGGTTACGGGCCGGTTAAGGGCCGGGTTTGATGTTAACCGGGCCGGACCGAGCCAAACAGTAAAAAAATTAAAACCCACCCTAACCCGGCCCACTTAACCCAACCCGGTCAAACCCACCAAAACCCGATCAAAACCGGTTAAAAATCAGTCAAACCCGTTTAAAAAATAAATAAATAATCCAATATACACTATATACACTCCAATATACAATATATATTTTTAAAAAAATATATAAACAATTACATATATATACGTACCATTCAATATATAATTATATATGACTATACGTACTACTTTAAATAAAACATATGCTATAATAGTATAATATATATATATATATGTAACACCCCGTAAATTTTTTTCGTACACTTATCGCGATTATATGGAGTCCTAAAGGCTTGCGTATGGGTTAAATTAAGTGTATGGTGTTCGGAAGTATCCCGTCAATAGTTGTATGTGTAGGTATTGGAATAAGCTTTCCAACGATATAAAGTTTGCCCAAAACAGAGGAGTATTTCATATAAGCGAGCACATTCGAAATTTCAAATCGGTGGCCGGGAAGCCTGTGAACAGTAAATCTGCAGGAAAATTACTGTAGCTAGGCAATTATTTTTTGGGTCAACTTTAAACGACCATAACTCCTTGTACAGGAAGAACTGGGTGGTATACTTTATATGAAAATGAAAGCCCTTTGAATTATCTTTCCAATGCAATTGGTTTCACCCGAGTCTGATATCGGAGCAAAGAGTTATGATCGATTTACTTCAGCCTGTCAAAACTGTCCACTGGGAACAGATTCGGATTTATTTAAATTTTTAGGGCAAAATGGTCATTTTCTATTACCTCTTGGACGAAAATGGGTCTTTATAAACCTACACTTAGCCTCATATATATCATATATCATCCAATTATTAAGAGAAGGTGAAACCCTAGCCTAATTTCAACTTCAAATATTTTGTGATTCAACCGTAGAAAATTCGAATTGGTTCCGTAGTTGTGTTCACCATCTCGAAAGCTTCGGGAAGCACCCCATGGTTATGTAAGGAGGATTCTAAATACAAGAGTTCATTGTTAAAGTATGAATATTGTTTATTCTTGATTCTTATCCATGAATAAGTATTGATAAAGGATTATGAGTATTGTCGTGATGTTGGAAGATAACTAGAAACATGGTTATGAATTGTTTTGTATACATTGTTAGTAGTAAATTATGGAAGTTGTTGTATTGGATTATGGAGGATGAATTGTGGTGATATATCATTATATTAGTGGTTATGTATGCCTAGTGATCATGTTGGTATTGGATGGTGACTAAGAAGGGAAATAAAGGCTAAGAGTGATGTTGAGGGATATTTCATGAAAATGCATGATATGTGAATGTAACAAGAGTATAAGAGGATGTATGTAACACTCTTATTGATGAGATAAAGGATTACTTTCTAGACATTATTTGGTGAAGTTAATACCTAAATGGTAAGGTTTGGGTGCTAGTACTAGTTTGCCACAAATGACTTATTGTAGATAAGTGTTCGAAGAGTACGGGAAGTCAAGTTGGACTTGTATTGAAGTGGTTATATCAAGGTATGTAAGACATACTCTATCTAATCTTTGGCATGAATAATGACCCATGGCACTCTCAAGTAAGCTTCCAACATTGTCCTACAACACATGACACATAATAACATCATATGATCTTCGACACCACCAATTGAACTTGTTTTCACTTTTAAGATGTCCGGCTAGTAAAAAAAATGTCCATATACTATTGTTGACTCCGAAATGGTTTAATGAGGTATCCATGATTCTCTACCTCATTTTCATGATATTTATTACCTATTTACATGTTTTCCTATTGAGGTATCATGGTTTCAAGTTTCATAAGGTGTGACCACAAAGTAACCAATCGCAAAGATTAATTGAATTAAGGAAATGGAATGTCTGTATTTTAAATTGATGATATGATGTATTGTATTAGTACCACTGATCAGTTGGCCATTGTATTATAAAGTTTATGTATATATGCTATTCCAGGGGTGGTCCCTGATGTATTGTATTAGTACCACTGATCAGTTGGCCATTGTATGACATATGTTATGTATTGATAAGGATTACGGAAAGTAATGATATGAAAGTAATGTGCAGGTATCCCATCAGCTCTTTTAAGTGTGGTCTACTCATACTGTTTATTCACTGGTATCTGGGTTCTGTTGATCTTTTGTATCTCATCTTGATACTCACTGCCTTACATACTCAGTACATATTTCCGTACTGACGTCCCTCACGGGAGACCTGTATTCATGCCTGCAGGAATAGATACTTCAGGTCGTACACCTCCGCAGTAAGAGCCAGGACATTCTATTGTTAGTGGTGAGCTCTAGTTGTTTCGGGGCATCCCAAGTCGTTTCTATATGTATTTTTGGTATTTGTATAAAAGTCTTTTGTGGGCGGGAGTTTGTCCCGACCCTAACTCAGTTGTTTATCTATGTAGAGGCTTTTGTAGACATATTGTACAACCATAGGAGTGTTTGGTTGATAGACGTGATGGCTCTGATGACTAATTACTGTTTATATTTATATATTTATGCGTGTCTGCTGGGCTGATACAGGTATTGTTTTCTTCTATTTACAACGAAGTGCTATCCAAATTTCTAATTTTCATAAGTAATGTAAATGTGAAAGTATAGGTTATGAACGGGTTCTCCCGGGCCTCCTCGGCTACGGGTGCCAGTCCGCTCCAATGGGATTTGGGGTGTGACAGAAGTGGTATCAAAGCAGTTTGTCCTAGTGAGTCTACAAAGCCGTGTCTACGTAGAATCTCGTTTATCGGTGTGTTGTGCACCACATCTATAAATAGGAGGCTATTGGACATTTAGGGATTGTTTCCACTCTCCATTTCTTAGATCGTGCAATAGAGCCCATAGTAGAGATAAAGTCATAATCGATCGCTTAATCCAATTGTTTTTTTTATTATAGTAACGATGCCGGTTACAAGGAGAAAGAATAAGTGGAAGCGAGTGGATGTAGTGGCCGAAGAAGGTACTAGTAAGTCACCACCGGCACAAGCTGAACAAAGTGAGTCTCAAGCTGAGCATATATCAGGAGTTTCTTCTCCTCCGGAAGGGCCATCTATTAATGCTGTTGATCGAGATTTGAGGGATGCAGTACAACTTCTGACGCGTATAGTTGCCGGTCAAGTTCAAGGGCAAGCTATTCCTACCACGGGTTCTAGTGGTACGGATAGAGCAGCTAGCCTTCGGACACAGGATTTTCTGAAACTGGATCCTCCTACTTTTACCGGATCAGATATTAACGAAGACCCGAAGGACTTTGTCGATCAAACCCAAAGGGCTCTAGATGTTATGCACATATCCGATAAAGAGATGGTTGAGCTAGCAGCATATAGACTGAAGGGAGAGGCTATATTGTGGTACGAGGATTGGAAACGATCTAGGGGTATTGATGCACCTCTAACTACGTGGGGAGAGTTCAAAGATGCATTTGTTGATCATTATCTTCCATTTGAGACTCATCAGGCCCGTGCAGATCAATTCTTAAATCTTCGTCAGGGTAATATGAGTGTAAGGGAGTATAGTCTTCGATTTAACTCCTTGTCTCGATATGCTTCTAATGTGGTAGCTACTATGGATGGCAGAGTTCATCACTATGTGGATAGATTGGAACCATACTTGGTTAGAGATTGTACAATTGCTGCTTTGAACAAGGAAATGGATATAGCGAGGATACAAGCTTTCACTCAGAAGATGGAAGATCAGAGGCAAAGAAGAAGAACCCAGGAATCAGAAAAAGGATATTCTAAGCGGGCCAGAGCTATAGGGCAGTTTATGGCATCTCAGGGAGGTTTTAGGCCTTCGTTCTCTCATAGATTGCCTAGCCCGTTATCTTCTTATCCTGCAATTAGTGCTCCACCGCAATTTTAAAGGTTCAGAGGTAATCAGTTCGGGCAAAGCAGTGAAAATCAGAGTTCGTGAACAGTGGGGTATCAAGGGCAAGGGAGTATGAGTCAATTGAGACCTCCACGACACCCGTGCCCTATATGTAGAAAATTTCACTTTGGCGAATGTCGGCTTGGGATGAACAATTGCTTTTGGTGCGGTAAACCGGGGCATATGGCTAGAGATTGCCCACGCAGGACCACAGGTGGTATAACACGACCTACCGGATCAGCTGTTGCATCATCATCGGTGCCTCCTTTGAGTAGGGGTGCACAACCCATGGGTCACGGTAGAGGTGATAGAGGATCAGCTAGTTCTAGCGAAGCTCAGAACCGTGTGTATGCCCTAGCAGATCGGCAGAATTTAGAGGCTTATCCAGACGTGGTTACAGGTACGTTATCCATCTTTGCATTTGATGTGTATGCCTTAATTGATCCTGGTTCTACATTATCGTATGCTACTCCTTTGGTTGCGGGAAGGTTCAGAAGAACACCCGAATTATTAGCCAAGCCATTTGAAGTATCAACGCCAGTGGGGGAATCTCTTATAGCTAGGAATGTTTATCGAAATTGTGTTGTGAATATTTGTGGTCGCGATACGATGGCCGATCTTGTTGAGTTAGAAATGGTAGATTTTGATGTTATTATGGGCATGGATTGGTTAGCGTCTTGTTATGCTACAGTAGATTGTCGTTCTAAGAAGGTATATTTCCATTTCCCAAATGAGGCAGTCCTTGAATGGAAGGGTAATATTGGCGCACCGAGAGGTAGATTTATTTCTTACTTTAAGGCAAGAAAAATGATTACCAAGGGGTACATATACCATTTGGTTAGAGTAAGGGATACAAAGGTAGAGCCGCCAACTTTTCAGACCGTTCCGGTTGTGAATGAATTTCCTGAAGAACTACTAGGTTTACCTCCTGAACGAGAAGTGGAGTTTGGTATTGATATGTTGCCAGACACATAGCCAATCTCAATTCCTCCTTATAGAATGGCACCAGCAGAGTTGCGAGAATTGAAAGAGCAACTGAAAGACTTGCTAGAGAAGGGATTCATCAGGCCTAGTATGTCCCCTTGGGGAGCACCAGTATTGTTTGTGCATAAGAAAGATGGTTCGCTGAGGATGTGTATTGACTATCGGCAATTGAATAAGGTGACTATCAAGAATAAATACCCTCTTCCCCGAATTGATGATTTATTTGACCAGTTGCAGGGTGCCCAGTGTTTTTCCAAGATAGACTTGAGATCAGGCTATCATCAAGTGAGAGTCAAGGATAAAGATATACCCAAGACAGCTTTCCGAACACGGTATGGTCATTATGAATTCCTGGTTATGTTATTCGGGCTGACAAATGCACCCACAGTTTTTATGGATCTGATGAATAGGCTGTTTAAGCCGTTTCTAGATGTGTTCATGATAGTTTTCATAGATGATATTCTGGTCTACTCTAGATCAGAAGAGGACCATGTTAATCACTTAAGGCAGGCATTGTAGATTCTTCGTGATCATAAGCTGTATGCGAAGTTTTATAAATGTGAGTTTTGGCTCAAGTCAGTGGCATTTTTGGGCCATATTGTATCCAGTGAAGGCATAAAAGTTGACACTCAGAAGATTGAGGCTGTGAAGAATTGGCCAAGACCCACGACGCCTACAGAGATTCATAGTTTTCTTGGGTTTGTAGGTTATTATAGAAGGTTTGTTGAAGGTTTTTCTTCTATTTCTACACCCTTGACTAAGTTGACGCATAAAGCCTCCAAGTTTCAATGGAATGATGCCTGTGAAAAGAGTTTCCAAGATCTGAAGAGCAAGTTAACTTCTACACCGGTATTGGTACTTCCTGAAGGAACAGAAGGGTATGCAGTGTACTGTGATGCTTCGAGAAGTGGCTTAGGATGCGTATTAATGCAACATGGAAGAGTAATAGCCTATGGCTCTAGACAGTTGCGACCACATGAGAGGAATTATCCCACACATGATCTTGAGCTAGCTGTAGTTGTATTTGCTTTAAAGATATGGCGCTACTACTTATATGGGGTTCATGTTTACATATATACCGATCATAAGAGCCTGCAATATATCTTCAGTCAGAAAGATCTAAATATGAGGCAGCGGAGATGGCTTGAATTGTTGAAAGATTATGATATTGATATCTTGTATCATCCAGGGAAAGCGAATGTGGTAGCGGATGTACTGAGTCGTAAGTCTAAAATGGCATCTATAGAAAAGCAGGGGATGATTAAGGATCTTCACCAACTAGCTAATTTGGGAGTTCGACTTCTCGAAACTCCAGATGAAGAGGTTATTGTACGTAAAGTAGCGGAATCTTCATTGATAGCTGAAGTGAAAGAGAAGCAGTATATAGATCCAATTTTATTGCAGCTTAAGGAGGATGTGCAGAGTGGCACGACAAAAGCATTTGAGCTTACGCGAGAAGGAGTGCTTCAGTGTCAGAATCGTTTATGTGTACCTGATGTAGTTGAGCTAAGAAAGAGGATTATGACAGAAGCACACTGTTCAAGGTATTCCATCCATCCAGGGTCGACTAAGATGTATCAAGATTTAAAAACAATATATTGGTGGAATGACATGAAGAAGAATATTGCCGAATTTGTAGCTGAATGTACGAATTGTCAAAGAGTCAAAGTAGAACACAAGAAACCCGGTGGTTGCATGCAATGTATAGATCTTCCAGTCTGGAAGTGGGACAAGATCAATATGGATTTCATCACGGGTTTGCCTCGTACATATCGGAAGTTTGATTCCATATGGGTGATCATTGATAGGCTTACCAAATCTGCGCACTTCTTACTAGTTAAGACAACTTATACGGCGGAAGAGTATGCGAAGTTGTATATTAAGGAGATCGTTCAGTTACATGGAGTTCCAATTTCCATTATATCCGATCGAGGAGCCCAATTTACCGCGAATTTCTGGAAGTTTTTTCAAAGGAGTTTGGGGACACAAGTAAATCTAAGTACGACTTTTCATCCTCAAATGGACGGACAAGCGGAACGTACCATCCAGACACTTGAACATATGCTACGAGCATGTGTATTAGATTTCAAAGGCAACTGGGATGATCACCTACCTCTTATCGAGTTTGCCTACAATAATAGCTATCATTCAAGTATCAAAATGGCACCATATGAAGCATTGCATGGAAGAAAGTGTAGATCGCCAATATGATGGTTTGAAGTAGGTGATGCGGTCTTGTTTGGACCGGATCTTGTTTATCAAGCAATGGAGAAGGTTAAAGTGATCCAACAACGGCTTGAAACAGCTCAAAGTCGACACAAATCTTATACGGATGTTAGAAGAAGAGGACTTGAGTTTTCTATCGACGATTGGGTATTCTTGAAAGTATCACCAATGAAAGGAGTGATGAGGTTTGGCAAGAAAGGAAAGTTAAGTCCACGATACATAGGTCCGTACAAGATCATTCAAAGATTTGGACAAGTTGCTTATGAGTTAGAGCTACCTCAAGAGCTCTCAGCAGTTCATCCCGTATTTCATGTTTCGATGCTTCGCAAGTACATCGGAGATCCATCGCACATCACTACTACGAAAGATGTACAAGTTACAGAAGATCTCACTTTTGAAGAAATGCCTATTGCTATTCTTGATTGCCAAATTAAAAAGATAAGGAATAAAGAGATAGCATCGGTAAAAGTACTTTGGAGGAATCAAAAAGTTGAGGAGATGACATGGGAATTCGAGGAAGCGATGAAGATTAAGTACCCTTACCTATTCAACGATGAGGAGCAAGTTCATGAGACGAAAAAAGAACAATAACAAGTAAGTGTTTATTTTTATGCAAGTATGTTATGATGATGAATATGTTAATTGTAAGCTTGGACATGTCTTAATTGAGTAACTATGCTAACATTTGAGGACGAATGTTATTAAGGGGGGGGGGGAGAATGTAACACCCTGTAAAAAATTTTCGTACACTTATCGCGATTATATGGAGTCCTAAAGGCTTGCGTATGGGTTAAATTAAGTGTATGGTGTTCGGAAGTATCCCGTCAATAGTTGTATGTGTAGGTATTGGAATAAGCTTTCCAACGATATAAAGTTTGCCCCAAACAGAGGAGTATTTCATATAAGCGAGCACTTTCGAAATTTCAAATCGGTGGCCGGGAAGCCTGTGAACAGTAAATCTGCAGGAAAATTACTGTAGCTAGGCAATTATTTTTTGGGTCAACTTTAAACGACCATAACTCTTTGTACAGTAAGAACTGGGTGGTATACTTTATATGAAAATGAAAGCCCTTTGAATTATATTTCCAATGCAATTGGTTTCACCCGAATCCGATATCGGAGCAAAGAGTTATGATCAATTTACTTCAGCCTATCAAAACTGTCCACTGGGGATAGATTCGGATTTATTTAAATTTTTAGGGCAAAATGGTCATTTTCTATTACCTCTTGGACGATAATGGGTCTTTATAAACCTACACTTAGCCACATATATATCATATATCATCCAATTACTGAGAGAAGGTGAAACCCTAGCCTAATTTCAACTTCAAATATTTTGTGATTCAACCGTAGAAAATTCGAATTGGTTCCGTAGTTGTGTTCATCATCTCGAAAGCTTCGGGAAGCACCCCATGGTTATGTAAGGAGGATTCTAAATACAAGAGTTCATTGTTAAGGTATGAATATTGTTTATTCTTGATTCTTATCCATGAATAAGTATTGATAAAGGATTATGAGTATTGTCGTGATGTTGGAAGATAACTAGAAACATGGTTATGAATTGTTTTGTATACATTGTTAGTAGTAAATTATGGAAGTTGTTGTATTGGATTATGGAGGATGAATTGTGGTGATATATCATTATATTAGTGGTTATGTATGCCTAGTGATCATGTTGGTATTGAATGGTGACTAAGAAGGGAAATAAAGGCTAAGAGCGATGTTGAGGGATACTTCATGAAAATGCATGATATGTGAATGTAACAAGAGTATAAGAGGATGTGTGTAGCACTCTTATTGATGAGTTAAAGGATTACTTCCTAGACATTATTTGGTGAAGTTAATACCTAAATGGTAAGGTTTGGGTGCTAGTACTAGTTTGCCACAAAAGACTTATTGTATATAAGTGTTCGAAGAGTACGGGAAGTCAAGTTGGACTTGTATTGAAGTGGTTATATCAAGGTATGTAAGACATACTCTATCTAATCTTTGGCATGAATAATGACCCATGGCACTCTCAAGTAAGCTTCAAACATTGTCCTATGACACATGACACATAATAACATCATATGATCTTCAACACTACCAATTGAACTTGTTTTCACTTTTAAGATGTCCAGCTAGTAAAAAAATGTCCATATACTATTGTTGTCTCCGAAATGGTTTAATGAGGTATCCATGATTCTCTACCTCATTTTCATGATATTTATTACCTATTTACATATTTTCCTATTGAGGTATCATGGTTTCAAGTTCCATAAGGTGTGACCACAAAGTAACCAATCGCAAAGACTAATTGAATTAAGGAAATGGAATGTCTGTATTTTAAATTGATGATATGATGTATTGTATTAGTACCACTGATCAGTTGGCCATTGTATTATAAAGTTTATGTATGTATGCTATTCCAGGGGTGGTCCCTGATGTATTGTATTAGTACCACTGATAAGTTGGCCATTGTATGACATATGTTATGTATTGATAAGGATTACGGGAAGTAATGATATGAAAGTAATGTGCAGGTATCCCATCAGCTCTTTTAAGTGTGGTCTACTCATACTGTTTATTCACTGGTATCTGGGTTCTGTTGATCTTTTGTATCTCATCTTGATACTCACTGCCTTACATACTCAGTACATATTTCCGTACTGACGTCCCTCACGGGGGACCTGTATTCATGCCTGCAGGAATAGATACTTCAGGCCGTACACCTCCGCAGTAAGAGCCAGGACATTCTGTTGTTAGTGGTGAGCTCTAGTTGTTTCGGGGCATCCCAAGTCGTTTCTATATGTATTTTTGGTATTTGTATAAAAGTCTTTTGTGGGCAGGAGTTTGTCCCGACCCTAACTCAGTTGTGTATCTATGTAGAGGCTTTTGTAGACATATTGTACAACCATATGAGTGTTTGGTTGATAGACGTGATGGCTCTGACGGCCAATTAGTGTTTTATATATATATATATATATATATATATATATATATATATATATATATATATATATATATATATTTATATTGTAAACACCTAATTTTTGACCCAAACCTAATATTTTTATACCATTTTAATGTTCAATTAATTTTTATTTTATTTTATTTTATTTTTATTTTTAGGCATTTTAAATTTATCTTATTTTTGAGGTTCGTTTAATATTTTTTTTAAAAAAAAAAATATACAAAAACAGAATCACATTTTAAATAAGTTTTTATTATTATTTATTTATTTAAAATAAATAAATAAATAAATAAAAACTAATTAAATTATGTTATTTTCCTCTTTTAACTTTTAATAAAGAATCTAGTGATATTAATATTTCTTAATCATATTTCCAAGACTAGCCATTTAGTTTATTTATATTTTTTATTATTTTTATTTTTATATTGAAAAAATATAATAATTAAAAAAAAAAACTAAAACTACCCTACTTCTCATTACCTCCAACATTCTCCTAACCTTCCCATTAAAACTAAAACTACCCTACTTCCCATTACCTCCAACATTCTCCTAACCTTTCCATTAAAACTAAAAACTACCCTACTTCCCATTACCTCCAACATTCCCCTAACTTTCCCACTAAAACTAAACTAAAAACTACCCTACTTCCCATTACCTCCAACATTCCCCTAACTTTCCCATTAAAACTAAAAACTACCCTACTTCCCATTACCCCCACTTTTCCCATTCTCCCACTAAACCTCCCCATTACCTTCACTACATCTTTCCCCCATTATTCCCTCAACTCCCATTCTCACTCAAGCACACACACTCCCTATATAAACACACACATAAAACACTCAAGAAAAGGAGGACACATATGGACTAATTTGAGAAAAAGATCCACACACATGCACACATAGAAGAACACATAGGGCAAACCAAAGAAACCAAGAAACCAAAAAACCAAAAAATTCCTCACATCAAAAGACTTTGAGTTTTGGTCACGGTTTAAGTTCGAGGCTTCTTCTTGTTGTTGTTAGGAATTATTTTCGAAAGAGGTAACCCTTAATCTTCCTTTATTATGTAGTTTAAACAATTGTATGAAACTTGATTCAATATTATGAAGTTTTTTTAAACTCACATGTGTTGAACCTATTTTAATTTCGATGTTATTAATTTGAGGTTTGTTTAGATTTTAAAGTCATAAAATTAAAGTAAAAGGTTGATGTAAACAGTGTACTGTTTTGAAACCCTTCACCATTTTTTATGGTTATTCTTTGATATAACATTTGTGACTAAAACATGTAAAGAAAAGGTATGTCACATTCTTTGTGTTTAAAATTTGGAATTTTATTTTGATGGTTTTAAATTTTTTTTTTCTCCACACAAATATTAGTATCGATTTCATATACGTTATCTCTTTCATTTATATTGTGGAGTGGATAGTACTGAAAACTTTGTTAATTAGCCTTGTGAGGAGCGAGATAAGATGCAAACCAATTCAAGACTTAATGCAATAATAGAAGATGTCTTCGACGGTTTTAAGTAGATCGACCTTTCGCAGGTTAAGAAGAATGATTCTTCTATATTTTAGCCGCATAACCAGAAGTGTTAGATCTCTTTAAGAAGATAGATTCATTAAATTTGGTTAGTATCTAATTTGGGTAGTTTCTCACAAATTTTAATTATTGACTAATTTATGTTGGTTATTTAATGTCGTATTAACGAAAATCTTAATCAAAGCCTAAGTTATAAATTTTGTATTCCAGTTCATACGCATGCACGGTCCTAGTATCAATTCCACAGTGAATTAAGTTTTTTAAAAGAAAACGATCAAATAATGTTCTATTTTGCTCAGTATGCAATCTATTCTCTTTTCAATACTATATAATGCTTTCCACTATTATTTTATTAGTTTTTCACTTTACGTAATGTTTGAATTACTAAGTCTTAGTTAAGTTATATTTAATCATATATTAACCAAGTATAAACCCATCTTATTGCTAATTCATTCGGTTCGGAATAGAATAATTAGACCGAAAATACTTTGGATCTAAACAAAAAAAAACTAACTGGCTTATTGTCTTTATAATATCAGAATAAGTGAAATATGAATGAATTATGATTTTATTCAAGCCCCTTTATAATTGATAAAAAAAAAAAAATCATTCGTGAGAAGTAAATAAGATAAGTCATATGTCGTAAAATAATGAGTTAGGTTCTTAACCTCTAAATAATTAAGTTTTTAATGTGCAAGTGAAAATTAACGATGAAGTTAGGAAGCCCCGATACCGGCTATTCGTTATAATAAAATTAACCTACCGTTTGAAGCCGATTGGATTGGGTTGGGTAGATTTTACCTATTAGGTGCTTATTTAGATTTTGAAAATATGGTACGACTCATAAATGCCATAAAGGCGTGAGAAATATATTCAAATTTTGTGGTGTGGCCGAAAAGTACTACTATCGGTAAGCTACACATCAATACAGTTTTAAATAATTTGAAATAAATTTAAAGCGGGAGGCAAACAACTTTTAGGCCAACAAATATTATATATCCAAAAAATTAATTTTAGCCAGACGTAAGTCATTAAAGCGACCGTGCTAGAACCACGGGACTCGAGGGGTGCCTAACACCTTCCCCTCGGTCAACAGAATTCCTTATCCGGATTTCTAGTTCGCAGACAAAAAAAATAAAAATTAAAGAGTCATTTCCTTTTGAATAGGGACTCAATAAGGTGACTTGGAACACCCAAACTCAATTCCAAGTGGCGACTCTGTAAATAAAATAATCCCTTTTCAAAACGTCACTTTAATTGGAAAAACCCATTTTCTCTAAAACCGACTGCCCAGCGGGGGATCGGATGCGGTGAAAAAAAATGGGGTGTGACAGATGGCGACTCTGCTGGGGATATAACCAGAATTCGAGCTTTCATATTGACTTGTTCGGCTTTATTTAATTTTGATATTGTGTATTGTTGGCCTAAATGTGTTCTTTGCCTACATGTTTATCGCTTTGATATTATTTGAATTGCAATATAAACTGTCTTCTCTCACGCACCCATCTGAGTCTTCTGAGATACTGTATATTCGGAGATGCGGTATACGCTCCCGAGCTTGAGATACCAGAGATGCGGCAACGCTCCTGGGAAGGATTCTGTAGTCACCCATGATTTAGGATGGAAAGGGACCAACAGTGAGGCCGGACAGCCCTGCTACCGGTAAAGCTGTCCCTTGCCGACTCGAGTTGTCCACTCGTTTCATTGACAGTCTAGATACCTAACTCCACCAGGTTGAACCTAGCATAACCGAAGCTTAGATATGGCTATCCCTAATAGACTGTGTTTTATTTATATCACGTGTATTTTTTGACTTAGTGGGGCTCAACCTTGGGGTCGGGTTCGTCCAGGTCAGGTGTCGTCTTTTGTGACCATCATATGCATTTTATGTGCTACTTGTTGCATTATAGGAAATGCCATATCTAATGTTGACCGGCTTTTAAGTAAATTAATTGATCTAAAAAAAGGGTAATGATTGATGGAGGTTCAGGAGTAGATATCTGTCCTCTCTCTACTTTGCAAAAGTTGAAAATCAGCCCAGATAGAATTAGTTCCAATAATGTATGTGTTCGGGCTTTTGACGATGCAAAACGAGACATAATTGGTGAAGTAGATCTTTCTTTGGTTATTGGACCAGTAGAGTTTACGATCACCTTTAAAGTAATAGACATGGATACTTCCTGCAACTTACTTTTAGGAAGACCATGGATCCACATGACCAGAGTCATACCTTCTACTTTGCATCAAGTAGTTAAGTTTGAACACGACAATCAGGAAATCATTGTACATGGAGAGGATGACCTTCCCATACATCGAGATCCTTCTGAACCCTGTATCGAAACAAAAAGGGGTTGTGAATCTCCCATTTATCAAGCCTTTGAAAGCGTGACAGCTAATCAAGTCATGAAAGGTACGCCAATTCTAGGGCCTTATCTCTCTTCTACTTCAATCATGGTGGCTAGTCAAATGCTACAAAATAGTCATGAACCGGGAAAAGGATTAGGGGTTTTGCTGCAAGGAATTATAAACCCTGTAGATCCGTGTGGTAGCCATAACTCCTTTGGCTTAGGCTTTAAGACTACCGCAGTAGATAGAAAATAGGCAAAAGAGCAAAAGAAGAAGGCTTGGAAATTGACAAGTCCAGTTCCATACATTAGCTAATCTTTCACGAAAGCTCAAAAGGAAGAAAATCAATACCCATATGCTAATAAGGATGTAGATGAAATATGTCAAGGCCTCAAGGAAATATTTTATGAAGTAAACATGGTTCTGATAGGTGAAGGCCCTAGCCATGCGGATGTGCAGTCCGTCGAGCCAAATATCAAGCTCACTAACTGGGAAGCCACCCCTCTCCCCACAAGGAAGGAGTCTTGGTAATTTATTTTGTTGTTTCATTTTTCTTTCTTTTGTATTTTGGGACTATTCTCAGGGTTGTAGTCCACATAGTTTAGTTGCTCTACTTTCATATTAACCCTCCTATCCTTTCCGATCCAATGAAATTAAATTCACGTTTTCTAGTAAATTTATATTTTCTTCCCTCTTTTAATTTTTATTTTTCTTATTTCATTATGTTAATACTGGCTCCGATAACATGGCATGTACGTGGAGTTCACTTTTAGATCCTAAAAAGTTGTCTAATCTCGAATCAGCAAACCAAATGGTAGAGAGATACGATGAAGGTGAAGCTGATAAAGAATTCAAAAAAAGATTGGATCAATTTAAGGATAAGCCCAAACCCAATTTACATGACACTGACATAATAAATTTGGGAACGGGTGAGGAAGTTAGAGAAATAAAAATAAGTATTCATGCAGATCAGAATATCAGGAATGATATTATTCAGATTTTGATCGAGTATAAGGATGTCTTTGCTTGGTCTTATGATAATATGCCGGGTCTAAGCACGGATTTGGTAGTCCACAAACTACCTACATACACTGATTTTTCACCGGTCCAGCAAAAGCAAAGAAAGTTTAAAACTGACGTGAGCGATAAAATCAAAGAGGAAATCATGAAGCAATTGAGTGCGAACGTTATCAGGGTTGCTCAGTACACCACATGGTTGGATAATGTGGTGCCCGTACTAAAGAGAGATGGCAAAATCAGAGTCTGTGTTGACTATGGGGATTTGAACAAAGCAAGTCCTAAAGACAACTTTCCGCTGCCCAACATTCATATCCTTATTGATAATTATGCTAAACGTGAGATCCAGTCTTTCGTGGATTGCTATGCCAGATATCACCAGATCTTGATGGATGAAACAGATGCAGATAAGACTGCTTTCACCACCCCGTGGGTTACTTATTGCTATAGGGTCATGCCGTTTGGTTTAAAAAATGCGGGAGCTACGTACATGAGAGCTATGACTACTATTTTTCATGACATAATGCACAAGAAAGTAGAAGTATATGTTGATGATGTCATTATCAAGTCTAAGACACGAGTCGATCACGTAGATGACTTGAGGAAATTCTTTGAAAGGTTGCGAAAGTATAATCTTAAGCTCAATCCAGCCAAGTGTGCATTTGGAGTTCCATCCGGAAAACTTTGGGGCTTCATAATTAGCCGCAGAGGCATTGAATTGGACCCCGCCAACGTAAAATCAATTCGATAATTGCCGGCTCCGAAGAATAAAACTGAGGTCATGAGTTTTCTTGGAAGACTGAATTATATAAGCAGAATTCATTGCTCAGCTCAGCACTACAAGCGAACCGATATTTAAGTTGCTAAAAAAGGATGTTGCTATCCAATGGACAGACGAATGTCAAGAATCATTTGATGAGATTAAAGAATATTTGGAAAATCCTCCCGTGCTGGTCCCACCGGAACCTGTTTGCTTTGGTCAATTATACCAGCAGAGGATGACGCGAGCTTACAATAAGAAGGTATGTCCTAGAAAATTCGAGGTCGGCCAACTTGTTTTAAAACGCATCCTTCCACACCAAGAAGAGGCTAAAGGAAAGTTTGCTCCAAACTGGCAAGGTCCATACATAGTTAACCAAGTACTATCAAATGGAGCTTTGCAGCTTGCGGATCTGGACGAAAAAATGACAGAAAACCTATTAATGCCGATTCAGTCAAAAGATATTATATTTGACACACTTGTGCTTAACATTCTCAAGTTGAAATGACGAAAGGCCATCGTTCTACTTAACTAAATGCCATTAATCCCTTGTCAGCCCTTCGAGCCTTATTTACCTTTCCTTGCTTACCCTCTTTGGAGCCGAAAAAAAAAATAATGCATTACCATTGAACTACGTTCGACCTGATTCCTAAATGGATACGTAGGCAGCCCTATCTTGGGGTTCGGTCCGACAAAAGAAAAACAAAAAAAATCTTGGTATTAAAAAAAAAAGGATAATGCATTACCATTGAACTACGTTCGGCCTGATTCCTAAATGGATACGTAGGCAGCCCTATCTTGGGGTTCGGTCCGACAAAATAAAAATAAAAAAAAATCTTGGTATTTTAAAAAAAAAATGAGATATATATCCTATTTTCACTTTTACATGGCTCCCAAGTTGTAATTTATCCTAAAAAAAAAAAAAAAATCCTTTCCTTTGTCCATTAAAGACCTTCCGATCAATTTTTGAGAATGTCAAGCCTTGTGTGCTATATATATATATATATATATATATATATATATATATAAAAAAAAAAACTTGTAGGTGAAAACCCATGAAGGCACCACAAGATATCAAAAAAAAAAATAATAATAATAAAAAAAAAATTAAAAAAAAAAATCGTATTGGTGAAAACCCTCAGGGGAGCCATGAGACAATGATGAACGAAACAATCCAAATTAGAGAGGTCAATTGAGAAAATCCTAGAAGGAATGATTTTAGTCAAACAAAGTTTATCATGACAGGACAAAGATCAAGAAGAATGATTTGAAAGGTGCAGCCTAATTCGAGATTAGACAGTTTTGAAGGATCAAATATCTACTCCAAATTGTGTGTCATGCGTTATTGAAGTCAATATACACCTCCAAATAAGCTTTCTTACTTTACTGGTAGAAATATTTTCTATTCAAACAGAATTCTTTTATTCCTTCTTTTGATTTTTCCTTATTTCATTTTTATTTACACGTTTCTTTTATGGGTAAGTCTCGCACCAAATACAAAATAAAGAAAAACGCGCAAAATTGACTATGGCTCCCAGTGAAATTGAGCAAATATTATTCGGCATTCACCACCTTGACAAGGACAGAGAGCCAGTTAAGATAAGTGTTACGAGTGAAGCATTTAAAAATGAAGAGCAGAATCGTACTGAAACAAATAAAAACACGGCAGAATTTGAAAAACAAAGAACCAAGCTCACCAACCAATTAGTTGAGTCAGCTGTATCAAGGTGGGGCAAGGATAAGGCAAAACTCCAAGGGATTCAAGGCCACAAACCAACCATCAATTTTAAAACTCACATTTTTTTTTCTCTCTTTGTTTGAACAGGGGCAAAGCAATCTTGTGAAGTTTAGTAAAAAAAAAAAAAAGAAACAAGTTAAGTTTCCTTGAATTTTATCTTTTGTTATACTCCTATAATTTTAAGTTCGTACCAATATAATAATAAAACCCCTCATATTCAAGACTGGGGCATTTTTTTTTTCTAATAAAAAAATATCCTAAATCTTATTCGTCTTCATAGGGCGCCATCCCCTAGTTGACATCTTTTCATCTCCATAGGGCACCATCCCCTAGTTGACATCTTATATCGTCTTCATAGGGCACCATCCCCTAGTTGACATCTTATCTCGTCTTCATAGGACACCATCCCCTAGTTGACATCTTTTTCGTCTTCATAGGGCACCATCCCCTGGTTTACATTTTACTTCGTCTTCATAGGGCTCCATCCCCTAGTTGACATCTTTTTCGTCTTCATAGGGCACCATCCCCTAGTTGACATCTTATATCGTCTTCATAGGGCACCATCCCCTAGTTGACATCCTTTTCGTCTTCATAGGGCGCCATCCCCTAGTTGATATCCTTTTCGTCTTCATAGGGTGCCATTCCCTAGTTGACATCTTTATTTAGTCTTCATAGGGTGCCATTCCCTAGTTGACATCTTTATCTCGTCTTCATAGGGCACCATCCCTTAGTTGACATCTTATCTCGTCTTCATAGGGCGCCATCCCCTAGTTGACATCTTTCTCGTCTTCATAGGGCGCCATCCCCTAGTTGACATCTTTTCGTCTTCATAGGGCACCATCCCCTAGTTGACATCTTTTCTCGCCTTCATAGGGAGCCATCCACTAGTTGACATCTTTTCGTCTTCATAGGTCACCATCCCCTAGTTGACATCTTATCTCGTCTTCATAGGGCACCATCCCCTAGTTGATATCTTTTTCGTCTTCATAAGGCACCATCTCCTAGTTGACATCTTATTTCGTCTTCATAGGGCGCCATCCCCTAGTTGACATCTTTTTCGTCTTCATAGGGCACCATACCCTAGTTGACATCTTTCTCGTCTTCATAGGGCGCCATCCCCTAGTTGACATCCTTTTCGTCTTCATAGGGCGCCATCCCCTAGTTGACATCTTATCTCGTCTTCATAGGGCACCATCCCCTAGTGGACATCCTTTTAGTCTTCACAGGGCGCCATCCCCTAGTTGACATCCTTTTCGTCTTCATAGGGCGCCATCCCCTAGTTGATATCCTTTTCGTCTTCATAGGGTGCCATTCCCTAGTTGACATCTTTATTTAGTCTTCATAGGGCGCCATTCCCTAGTTGACATCTTTATTTCGTCTTCATAGGGCGCCATCCCCTAGTTGATATCCTTTTCGTTTTCATAGGGCGCCATCCCCTAGTTGACATCTTATCTCGTCTTCATAGGGCACCATCTCCTAGTTGACATCTTTCTCGTCTTCATAGGGCACCATCCCCTAGTTGGCATCTTATCTCGTCTTCATAGGGCGCCATCCCCTAGTTGATATTTTGTTCGTCTACATAGGGCGCCATCCCCTAGTTGACATCTTATCTCGTCTTCATAGGGCACCATCCCCTAGTGGACATCCTTTTAGTCTTCATAGGGCGCCATCCCCTAGTTGACATCCTTTTCGTCTTCATAGGGCGTCATCCCCTAGTTGATATCCTTTTCGTCTTCATAGGGTGTCATTCCCTAGTTGACATCTTTATTTAGTCTTCATAGGGTGCCATTCCCTAGTTGACATCTTTATTTCGTCTTCATAGGGCGCCATCCCCTAGTTGATATCCTTTTCATCTTCATAGGGCGCCATCCCCTAGTTGACATCTTATCTCGTCTTCATAGGGCACCATCCCCTAGTTGACATCTTTCTCGTCTTCATAGGGCACCATCTCCTAGTTGGCATCTTATCTCGTCTCCATAGGGCGCCATCCCCTAGTTGACATTTTGTTCGTCTTCATTGGGCTCCATCCCCTAGTTGACATCCTTTTCGTCTTCATAGGGCGCCATCCCCTAGTTGACATTTTATTCGTCTTCATAGGGCGCCATCCCCTAGTTGACATCCTTTTCTTCTTCCCAGGGCGCCATCCCCTAGTTGACATCTTATTCATCTTCATAGGACGCCATCCCCTAGTCGACATCCTATTCGTCTTCATAGGGCACCATCCCCTAGTTGACATCCTATTCGTCTTCATAGGGCACCACCCCCTAGTCGACATCTTATCTTGTCTTCATAGGGCACCATCCCCTAGTTGACATCCTTTTCGTCTTCATAGAGCGCCATCCCCTAGTTGACATCTTATCTCGTCTTCATAGGGCACCATCCCCTAGTTGACATCTTTCTCGTCTTCATAGGGCACCATCCCCTAGTTGACATCTTATCTCGTCTTCATGGGGCGTCATCCCCTAGTTGACATTTTATTCGTCTTCATAGGGCGCCATCCCCTAGTTGACATCCTATTCATCTTCATAGGGCGTCATCCCCTAGTTGACATCTTATCTCGTATTCATAGGGCACCATCCCCTAGTTGACATCTTTCTCGTCTTCATAGGGCACCATCCCCTAGTTGACATCTTATCTCGTCTTCATGGGGCGTCATCCCCTAGTTGACATTTTATTCGTCTTCATAGGGCACCATCCCCTAGTTGACATCTTTTTCGTCTTCATAGGGCGCCATCCCCTAGTTGACATCCTTTTCGTCTTCATAGGGCGCCATCCCCTAGTTGATATCCTTTTCGTCTTCATAGGGCGCCATCCCCTAGTTGACATCTTATCTCGTCTTCATAGGGCACCATCCCCTAGTTGACATCTTTCTCGTCTTCATAGGGCACCATCCCCTAGTTGGCATCTTGTTTAGTCTTCATAGGGCGCCATCCCCTTGTTGACATCCTTTTCGTCTTCATAGGGCGCCATCCCCTAGTTGACATCCTTTTCGTCTTCATAGGGCGCCTACCTCTAGTTGTCATTTTATTCGTCTTCATAGGGCGCCATCCCCTAGTTGACATCTTTCTCGTCTTCATAGGGCGTCATCCCCTAGTTGACATCCTTTTCGTCTTCATAGGGCGCCAACCCCTAGTTGACATCTTATCTCATCTTCATAGGGCACCATCCCCTAGTGGACATCCTTTTAGTCTTCATAGGGCGCCATCCCCTTGTTGACATCCTTTTCGTCTTCATAGGGCGCCATCCCCTAGTTGACATCTTCTTCGTCTTCATAGGGCGCCATCCCCTAGTTGACATTTTCTTCATCTTCATAAGGCGCCATCCCCTAATTGGCATTTTAGGAAATAAGTCTTTCTGTCTTCACAGGGCATGACAATCCCGCATCACATTTTTATAAGCAAAAATCCTAATTCTTTCCCATGCTTTCATTAGGATAACTTTCTTTGATTGCATCATTAAGAATAAGGTCCTTATCTTATCGCGCTCCTAGCCTAAATTTCTATCCATTCATTCATTTTTTTTATTTTTAAACTAGATTATAGTTTTTCTAATAACTCACAAAATTTTCCTAGTGTAAACTGGGGCAGAAAATTTTGTTTGTTTTGTTTCGTCTTCTTTGATGGCTTGCAGGTTTTCTGCGAAGCACAGGTTTATCCAAGAATGGAATTTCATCTCCGGTCAGAATATAGAAGAATGATCAGGTTGAAGATAGTTAGAGTCAGCTCTGTATCTGTAGCAGCCCAACATCTCAAAAGACATCTTTTTAGCTTTTGATAAGGAGAATAAGCATCCAAAGTATTCTATGGACTGTTCTTTGGCAGAGTGTCAATGACTCAATCCAAGTTGCAGGTTCAAATCTCAAATCCTAACTTCAAGATCAAATCTTGGGATCGAGGTACCCACTAGAAGAAGGTGAGGCGATAGCTGAAAATCCAAGAAGAAGATCTGAAGCAAGAGAATCAAGATACTTAGAATAGATAGAATTTTGTATCTTTCTTTTTTAGTTTCATTTTTCTTTTTCTGATGTAATAGAAAGAGCCACGAACCGAAAACTCGACGGGACCTCAAATCGACTCTCCAATTCATCCACTCATTTCTACACCTATTTGAACTACACGTGACCTGATTCTCTTATAACCCGAGATATGTAGGATGCCCAAATCCAGGGCTCGGTCACACCTCTTTCCCACTTATTTACGTATTAATATTGAATAAAGGGTTGAACCAAAAATTAGTCATGTTTACTTCTTTGCTTGAAAATTCTTCATATTTCCAAGCAAAGAGGGGCATTCTGTAAACACCTAATTTTTGACCCAAACCTAATATTTTTATACCATTTTAATGTTCAATTAATTTTTATTTTATTTTATTTTATTTTTATTTTTAGGCATTTTAAATTTATCTTATTTTTGAGGTTCGTTTAATATTTTTTTAAAAAAAAAAAATATACAAAAACAGAATCACATTTTAGATAAGTTTTTTTAATTATTTATTTATTTAAAATAAATAAATAAATAAATAAAAACTAATTAAATTATGTTATTTTCCTCTTTTAACTTTTAATAAAGAATCTAGTGATATTAATATTTCTTAATCATATTTCCAAGACTAGCCATTTAGTTTATTTATATTTTTTATTGTTTTTATTTTTATATTGAAAAAATATAATAATTAAAAAAAAAAACTAAAACTACCCTACTTCCCATTACCTCCAACATTCTCCTAACCTTCCCATTAAAACTAAAACTACCCTACTTCCCATTACCTCCAACATTCTCCTAACCTTCCCATTAAAACTAAAAACTACCCTACTTCCCATTACCTCCAACATTCCCCTAACTTTCCCACTAAAACTAAACTAAAAACTACCCTACTTCCCATTACCTCCAACATTCCCCTAACTTTCCCATTAAAACTAAAAACTACCCTACTTCCCATTACCCCCACTTTCCCCATTCTCCCACTAAACCTCCCCATTACCTTCACTACATCTTTCCCCCATTATTCCCTCAACTCCCATTCTCACTCAAGCACACGCACTCCCTATATAAACACACACATAAAACACTCAAGAAAAGGAGGACACATATGGACTAATTTGAGAAAAAGATCCACACACATGCACACATAGAAGAACACATAGGGCAAACCAAAGAAACCAAGAAACCAAAAAACCAAAAAATTCCTCACATCAAAAGACTTTGAGTTTTGGTCACGGTTTAAGTTCGAGGCTTCTTCTTGTTGTTGTTAGGAATTATTTTCGAAAGAGGTAACCCTTAATCTTCCTTTATTATGTAGTTTAAACGATTGTATGAAACTTGATTCAATATTATGAAGTTTTTTTAAACTCACATGTGTTGAACCTATTTTAATTTCGATGTTATTAATTTGAGGTTTGTTTAGATTTTAAAGTCATAAAATTAAAGTAAAAGGTTGATGTAAACAGTGTACTGTTTTGAAACCCTTCACCATTTTTTATGGTTATTCTGTGATATAACATTTGTGACTAAAACATGTAAAGAAAAGGTATGTCACATTCTTTGTGTTTAAAATTTGGAATTTTATTTTGATGGTTTTAAATTTTTTTTTTCTCCACACAAATATTAGTATCGATTTCATATACGTTATCTCTTTCATTTATATTGTGGAGTGGATAGTACTGAAAACTTTGTTAATTAGCCTTGTGAGGAGCGAGATAAGATGCAAACCAATTCAAGACTTAATGCAATAATAGAAGATGTCTTCGACGGTTTTAAGTAGATCGACCTTTCGCAGGTTAAGAAGAATGATTCTTCTATATTTTAGCCGCATAACCAGAAGTGTTAGATCTCTTTAAGAAGATAGATTCATTAAATTTGGTTAGTATCTAATTTGGGTAGTTTCTCACAAATTTTAATTATTGACTAATTTATGTTGGTTATTTAATGTCGTATTAACGAAAATCTTAATCAAAGCCTAAGTTATAAATTTTGTATTCCAGTTCATACGCATGCACGGTCCTAGTATCAATTCCACAGTGAATTAAGTTTTTTAAAAGAAAACGATCAAATAATGTTCTATTTTGCTCAGTATGCAATCTATTCTCTTTTCAATACTATATAATGCTTGCCACTATTATTTTATTAGTTTTTCACTTTACGTAATGTTTGAATTACTAAGTCTTAGTTAAGTTATATTTAATCATATATTAACCACGTATAAACCCATCTTATTGCTAATTCATTCGGTTCGGAATAGAATAATTAGACCGAAAATACTTTGGATCTAAACAAAAAAAAAAACTAACTGGCTTATTGTCTTTATAATATCAGAATAAGTGAAATATGAATGAATTATGATTTTATTCAAGCCCCTTTATAATTGATAAAAAAAAAAATCATTCGTGAGAAGTAAATAAGATAAGTCATAAGTCGTAAAATAATGAGTTAGGTTCTTAACCTCTAAATAATTAAGTTTTTAATGTGCAAGTGAAAATTAACGATGAAGTTGGGAAGCCCCGATACCGGCTATTCGTTATAATAAAATTAACCTACCGTTTGAAGCCGATTGGATTGGGTTGGGTAGATTTTACCTATTAGGTGCTTATTTAGATTTTGAAAATATGGTACGACTCATAAATGCCATAAAGGCGTGAGAAATATATTCAAATTTTGTGGTGTGGCCGAAAAGTACTACTATCGGTAAGCCACACATCAATACAGTTTTAAATAATTTGAAATAAATTTAAAGCGGGAGGCAAACAACTTTTAGGCCAACAAATATTATATATCCAAAAAATTAATTTTAGCCAGACGTAAGTCATTAAAGCGACCGTGCTAGAACCACGGGACTCGAGGGGTGCCTAACACCTTCCCCTCGGTCAACAGAATTCCTTATCCGGATTTCTAGTTCGCAGACAAAAAAAATAAAAATTAAAGAGTCATTTCCTTTTGAATAGGGACTCAATAAGGTGACTTGGAACACCCAAACTCAATTCCAAGTGGCGACTTTGTAAATAAAATAATCCCTTTTCAAAACGTCACTTTAATTGGAAAAATCCATTTTCTCTAAAACCGACTGCCCAGCGGGGGATCGGATGCGGTGAAAAAAAATGGGGTGTGACATATATATATATATATATATTTATGCGTGTTTGCTGGGCTGATACAGGTATTGTTTTCTTCAATTTACAACGAAGTCCTGCCCAAATTTCTAATTTTCATAAGTAATGTAAATGTGAAAGTATAGGTTATGAACGGGTTCTCCCGGGCCTCCTCGGCTACGGGTGCCAGTCCGCTCCAATGGAATTTGGGGTGTGACATCTGTAACAGCCCAGGCCACCGGCGCATGCGAAATTGTCCGCTTTGAAGCCTCGGCCCCTCACGGTTTTAAAACGCGTCACACATGTCAGAGTTACGCAGCGAACTGGGCCCTGGCACATGAGATATTGTCCGCTTTGGCCTGGCGTTACGTATCACCGTCCCTAACCTCACGGATTTGTTCCACGGGCGTTACGTATCACCGTCCCCGTGAACGTGTCACACATGTCAGAGTTACGCAGCGAACTAGGCCCTGGCACATGAGATATTGTCCGCTTTGGCCAGGCGTTACGTATCGCCGTCCCCAACCTCACGGATTTGTTCCACGGGCGTTACGTATCGCCGTCCACGTGAACGCGTCACACATGTCAGAGTTACGCAGCGAACTGGGCCCTGGCACATGAGATATTGTCCGCTTTGTCCAGGCGATATGTATATATATATATAGTTACATACTAATTTATAAAACATATACACTTGTATACTTTAAAGATATACGTCTATAGAAGATATATACACATATATACACACCATTCAATATATATGTACTACTTTAAAAAGAGTATATACTACAATATATATACTAATTTATAAAACATAAAGTAATGTATACGTTAAATATACACGTCTATAGAAGATCTATTCACATATATACACTCTATTCTATGTATATGTAATAATTTAAATCAAATATACTATAATATATATTTATATAGTTATATACTAATTTATGAAACATATACATATGTATACGTTAAATATACACGTTTATAGAATATCTATCCACATATATACACTCTATTCTATGTATATGCACCATTCAATGTATATATACTACTACTTATAAAATATACTACATTATATATACATTACAATATATATAGATATACTTATATACTAATTTATAAAACATATACACATGTATACATTAAATATACACTTCTATAGAAGATATATACATGTGTATACGCACCATTCAATGTATATATACTACTAATTATAAAATATACTACATTTTATATACATTACAATATATATAGATATACTTATATACTAATTTATAAAACATATACACATGTATACGTTAAATATACACTTCTATAGATGATATATGCACAAATATACAAAACATATGCTACTTAATATAATAAATTAATAATATTTGGTAGTAAATTAATAATCTATTAGAAGTAAGTTTTTAATTTAAAGTATAAAACTAGAAATTCAATTTAAAATTTTAAATCGTTAAATAAAATAAAAAATAAAAAACAAGGACTAAGGAGTGAATGAATTTGGGGAATTTTATTGATTGCAAAATGATCCAAAATTTATAATTTACATGAATGAAAAATCTATAAATTATGCATCATTTTTTCCAACTCATTCATGTTAATATTAATGGGAACTTGCATAGGATAGTCGAAGTCAACGGGGGCAAAACCATGCATTGGACTTGATTCTGTGGAGTTCTCCAGTGAAGTCATAATTTCTTCAAGCTTCAGCTCGTCGCTCGGCTCCGGTTTCGTTCCTTGGTTTCTTATTTCCGCTCTAATCCAATCTCTGAGGCAAACTAGAACATTCATTGCATTGCTTCCCAATGAGTGTCGGTTGTCTCCAAGCTGCTATCGTGCCTGACTAAAGGCGCTCTCTGATGCAACGGTTGACATTGGAACATTCAAGATGTCTCTAACTAATCTTGAAAGCACAGGATATTGTGTTTCATTATTCCTCCACCAATCCAACGTGTTGATCCGTCGTCTGCGATCCTCTGGTGCCGTCCGAAGATAATATTTCAGCTTTTCCCGATAAGTTGATGTGTAAGTTCTCTCATCAACACTTTTCCAACAATTTAAATCATAAAACGAATCAGAAAAACCACTATGTGCCCGCCTTTTAGAAGATGATGGCTCCTCGGGAGGATGAGGAGCGACAGTTAGAGTGATATTTGTAGGTACGGCTAAATCAAATAAATCAGCATAGTGATTATATAATTTTTCTATGTAATCCTTTGCATCAGCCGTAGCCGTCCACAAATCAGGTTGTACTTGTTCAGAATCATGGTTAGTATTTATTTCTAAGTTAGTATAAATAAGAGTACTAAAGTGACACATATGATTATATTTCAAGTACGGATTTAGCAAAGCACCAACCAAGTAAATAGGGGGAATCGGGAAAAATATTTTTTAAATTTCGTAAACATGGCGCCAACAGCTTCTTTATAACCTTCTTTATTTTTATATTCTTTGAGAAAACCAGAAATATCGGCTATATATGCCAAAATATTACAAACAGTAAGATAATAAGCACCGAAAAATTCAACCGTAGCTACATAGAATTTTTCTAAAAACTTAACAAGATCATTAATTACAATCCAATCAGAATTATGTAGCATGCAATCAGCAGAATCAGCAAATGAACTGCAATGTTGGTTAAAAGCTAGTGTAATAGGAATTCTATATTTATAACAAGTTTTTAAAAATTCATACGTAGAATTCCATCTAGTATCAATTTCCTCAGGCATCAAAATCGGTGTAAGTCCATTTTCTTGACATTTAACTTTAAATTCTCTAATTCTCGATCTACGATTATTTCCTTGAATAAAACCAATGGCAAGACGAATTTTTTCAATATAAAGCTCAAAAAACTCAAGACCATCTTTTACAATTAAATTATATATATGACATGCACACTTAATATGAAAAATTTCAGGCAAGGGCGGAGATAGCGTAGATTTTATTTTTGTTATAGCAGTCTTGTTGTTAGAAACATTATAAAAAGCAATATATAAAATTTTATTTTTAATACCATAATATCCGGCAATTTTAACAATAGAATCAACAATAAATTGTTCAGTATGTTTACGATCTTCATCATATAAAAATGCAAGAATACGTTTTTGGATCACGAAATTACTATCCATCCAATGACAAGTAACGGTTAAATAATTATTTTTATTTACAGCACGACCAAGATCAGAAGTTAGGGACAATCTACATTGAATATTTTTTAACAATGTTGATAAATAAAAATAATATTGTGAATGGAGTCTAAAAATATCAGACCGACAAGTAGTTCTAGGAATACTATTAAACATAGGATTATAAATTGCTTGTATATAACGAATAAAGGCATTAGAAGAAGGAAAACTAAAAGGAAAACAACCCACAACTACCATTTTGGCTATTTCTTCCTTGTCCCTCAATTTATTATACTTCTTCGCTACGTGACCGGTTGCTGGGTCCATTCTAGTTTGCGTTGACCCACCAACATCCCCACCACCTTTTGCAATATTCAACTCTCTTTTGTGATCTTCAGCTAAATGTCTCATTAACGTACCCATACCCCCTTGCTTGCCTCCACTTCTATGCTTATATATTTGTTGACAAATATTGCATTGCACCTCAATAGCTGATATACGTTCAAAAAATTGTCATGCAATACTAGTTCTTTTACGAAGTTTTGGGGCACTGGGAGGACGGGAAGGGAGATTAACTGATTCAGATCTAACGTTAGCATCTCCTACTGCGGGTGTCTCAGCAATATTTTCATTATCTACGTCTAAATTAACCGCATCTACTCATTTTCTTCTTCTATACCATAATTTTCCTGAACTTCTACATAATCCATATCGTGAGCACCTACACCTATTTCTTCCTCAAAAGGTGTACCAAGCGGTATCGAAGGCGAAGGCACACGGGTATATCTACTACTTGAACTACCTCTACCGCTAGTAATTCGCTTTTTACTACCACTACCGCTTCCGGGACAAAAACTTTTAACACCTTTAGTAGCGAAGCTTCTTAATTTATCCATAATATAAATTAAATTAAACTAAAAATATTCAAAATACACAAATATAATAAAATTAAATACTAAACAATTAATATAATAAATAAAAATTAAACGTAAGAGATGGAACGACAATACCAAATTTTGAAAGTATCCAAAAATTGCGACTTTAGAAACTTCCGCTCGTACTTTGTAAACGAAAAATTAAAAAATTAAAGTGAACACTTTAAGAAATTAAATATATTGAATATTTGAGAATTGAGAATCGAGATTTGAGAGAGTAAAAAATTGTGTGAAAAATGATTTGAAGTTGTAGGGTATTTATAGATTCTTTTGGGGGATTAAAAAATATATTTTAAAGTTTTTTTTTAATAAATGGGCCCAAACTAGCCGTTTGGACCCAAAAACGGCTATATAGCCATTGGGCCAACGGCTAGTTTGGCCCAAAATTTAAGAAATATATATATATATATTTTTTAATTTTTCCGGGGCGGGCTGAGCCGATTAACCGGCGGGCCTGGACCGAGCTTGGTTCGGGCCGGGTTAACCGGGCTTATTTTAACAAAATAACCGGCCCGAGACCCGAAACCCTAAAGCCTTAGGGCTTACCGGGCCGGGTCAAATCGGGTCGGGTTACGTAGTCAGGCCGGGTCGGGCCGACCCACTTGACACTCCTAACTGGTAGGCATCATAGACCAACAGTGTTAGTCTATATAATCACAAAATAGAATAAAGGAAAATAAATCATGACATCTTGAGTGGAATATAATTCAACTAAGGTTGTAATAACATTAATACTTTACCTATATAACTTACATCATCCATGATCCAACTACTTTTCCAACTCATCAATATTATATTCACTACTAACATTCTCTAGCCTCATTAATTCACACCATCAACCACAATCCAACGCTAATACATCACTATTCCTCATTATTCACCTTAGTTTTTTCATTATTCATATTCACAGGAACAAACCACATTAAACTCTCGAGCTAACAACTAAATACTCTCTTATAATATTAAAGAATGATAACTAGCCATTCTGGTAAGCTGTGATTAAAACAAGTATAAATGAAGCAAGTCAACCAACATATAACTAAGTACAAAATTTCACTTTTTCAAATACATATCGCACGATCAATCTCATGGATACAATCAAGTAGGGAATACAAGTCAACTCACATCTCAATAAGATACACCGGAGAACGCAAGTCTCATTAACAATCTTTAGTGTCGGACACATTTCTACTAACAATCTTTCTGTAAGTAACAAATACTCAATGAATCAATAATACAACAATAACAGGTCAAACAATGCTCACAATAAGCCACATAACCATCAAGAATATCAACCATACTGTAAACATCCACAGAATCAACATAAATATGTACACACATGCTATGAGACTTATTTTTTCTCAAATAGTCATGACCTGCAGGGAACAATCTATGTTCATGTACCGTATTGGCGTAGTACCCGATCCACCATACACATATTCGTACCAGCATGATATACACATATCCGTACTGGCGTGGTATTCGATCCAACATACACATATCCGTACGGTGTGGTACCCGATCCAACATATATATATATCCATACCGTCGTGGTACCCAATCTAACATACACATATCCATACCGGCGTGGTATCCGATCGAACATATATATAACCGTACCGACATGGTACTCTATCCAACATAAATAAATATTATCAATATAAGTTTAAGTTCTGTGCATCGTCAGTGCATAGAAAATTCTACACTATCAGCTAACTTGATCTGCTATTGCAGGTTACCCAATTATTTACATAAAAATTTAAAAATAAAAAATTAGGTAACCTGCATTAGCAAGTCAAGTTCACCTGATAGTGTTGAATATTTTGTACACTGACGATGCACACAACTTAAATTCTATCAATATTATGACCCTCTCACGGGTGTTATTTTATTAATTCATCACGATCATCAACAAGCCATTCATGACATTAATACAAGGAGTTATCATTATCAAACAAACATCTCATAGGCACAATTCACCACTTAAGCATGCAAGTCACTATTGGTGCATTACTTGCTCATTAATTAGAGAAAAGACATTTTCCCCCCTTGAACTTGTCCTCCAAACTCACTTTAACACTTAAATTTAACTTCCGTTTATTTACCCCCCTTAACAACTTTCAAGTGGATTAATTTCACCCCTATGGCTGACATGGCAAAAAAATAAATAAAAACAAGTGAATTTTTTTTTTAAAAAAAGGGCCACTTTATTGCTATTATTATTATTATTATTATTATTATTATTATTATTATTATTATTATTATTATTATTATTATTATTATCTATCTATCTATCTATCTATCTATCTATCTATCTATCTATCTATCTATCTATCTATCTATCTATCTATCTCTAGATATACATATATATACATATATAAAATTAAAAATTTAAAAAGAAAACAAGAAACCCAACTTCGTCTTCTTTCTAACACCCCCTTCCCCCATCCCCACCCCCACCCCGTTTCTTCATCTACTTTGAACCCCTGCCCCGTTTCTTCATCTACTTTGAATTTTCACTCCGTCTCTTTGTGTATTGGTGTGTTTCTTTCTTAGCATTTTTATTTGTGAAAGATTGGTTTTTGAATTTGAATTCATTGAGGTATTTAGTGATGGTGTTTCTTCGGTTGTTTTATTCTTTGGCAAAGAGAGTTGATTTTGGATAGATCTGAGGAGGATTTTTAATTGTAGGGGGAGTAATTTTGGTTGAATTTGAGTATTTGGTGGAGGCAGAATTGAGCTTTTTCATTCGGAATTTTAGTGCAAGTTTCTCTTCTAGGGTGGGCTTGATAAGCTTGATTTTGATTTTGGTTGAACTAAAAACTGAATCAGACAAAGAAAATTTTTATTTTTGCAAGCTTGATTTGATTCTGCATTGTACCAAAATCAGAAGAAGAAGAAGAAATTTTGGTTAATTTGGTTTGATTCTTGGAAGAGCTTGTGGATTCGATGAGCTTAGTTTAATTCTTGGAACTAGAAAGTGAACTTATATTGAATTTTTTCTTGATTGATTGTAGAGAATCATCATCATCAATGGTTGAAATGGACTTTTCTTGATTGACTTAGGAAAATCATCATCTTCAATGATTGAAATTAATTTCTTCTTGACTGATTTTGAAAAATCATCATCAATATCTAGCTCCAACATTTTCCTTCTAATTCTTACTGATAAAAACATTAAATTGATGTCTTTATGGTTGTTCTCTTGATGGCGTTAATGGCAAAAATTAAAAAAAAAATTGAAGGAAAAGACATTTTTGTAGCAGTGGTAGGGGATGGAAGGGGAAAAAGAGTGGTTGGGAGGGGGGGCTGTGTGTGCTGAAGAAGAAGAGGGAATTGGGGTGGGGTGGGGGTAGGGAGATGTGAAGAAGAAGAACGAAGGGGGGTGGGGTCTATTTTATATAATATATATATTTTTAAAAATAATAAATAATATTTTTGTATATATAAAAATAGTCTGTATATATATATATATTTTTCTTTTTTAAAGAAATATATAAAAAGTAAGTGTGTGGGATTATTGTTTTTTAAATTATATTTTCCTATGTGGCAATGACATGGCATTGATGTGGCGCGTGTATAGTTCACTCTCCGTTGTGAGAGTGGGTTTTTGATTTTGGGGGTGAAATTAATTCACTTGAAAGTTGTTGAGGGGATAAATAAACAGAAGTTGAGTTTAAGTGATAAAAGTGAGTTTGAGGGACAAGTTTAGAAGGAAAAGAAGTCCTTTCTCCAATAATTATTAAAATGTTACTGCCTCTTTCCATATAATACAATCATTACACTAATTCAAGTCATCTATCCTTTAGATATTACTATGTTTATCAATAGTTGATCCTATCGTGATTCTCCTCTTCATATCATTGTCCAATACATGCAACTTAATATCATTATAACTCAATTAGGTTCATCATCACTAGAACAACTAAGAACTAGCATATCCACATACTTCATTTACAACAATTTCCTTGTGGAGACCACGTTATCTCTACATACCGCGCATGATTTTATTTTATATTTTTGCAATAAATTTATTTTACAACTTAAATTTAGTAATTTTTTGATCATCAAACAAAGACAACTCTTATCTTGCAACTTGCATACATCAATATCTTCCTAGTCCTAGTGGATCAATTGAAGTTTTGTTTTCTTACATAATTAAATAACACGTTTTTTCATATGTGAGAAAATGAAGAAAGCAAGTAATAATTGTACACCAAAAGATAAATCCATTTTCACGTGAATGACAAGTACTTCAGACAAATAAAAAAGTTACGGGTGTGGTTCAATAAAAATAAAATAAATCAGTATTTTAGATTATGAATTGCTGAATCATAGCTATTTTCTAAATAAATACTATAATTTTGAATAATTATATATGACTATACGTACTACTTAAAATAAAACATATGCTATAATAGTATAATATATATATACACACTACAATATATATATATACATATATATATATACATATACATATATACATATACATATATATATATATATCTATATATACATATATATATATATACTAATTTATAAACATATACACATGTATACGTTAAATATATACTACTTTAGAAGATACATACACATATATATGCATCATTCAATAAATATGTACTACTTTAAATAAAATATATACTACAATATACATATATATATATATATATATATATATATATACATATATACATATACAAGAATATGTATATATATATAGTTGTATAGATATATATAGTTACATACTAATTTATAAAACATATACACTTGTATACTTTAAAGATATACGTCAATAGAAGATATATACACATATATACACACACCATTCAATATATATGTACTACTTTAAAAAAAGTATATACTACAATATATATACTAATTTATAAAACATAAAGTAATGTATACGTTAAATATACACGTCTATAGAAGATCTATTCACATATATACACTCTATTCTATGTATATGTAATAATTTAAATCAAATATACTATAATATATATTTGTATAGTTATATACTAATTTACGAAACCTAGACACATGTATACGTTAAATATACACGTCTATAGAAGATCTATCCACATATATACACTCTATTCTATGTATACGCATCATTCAATGTATATATACTACTACTTATAAAATATACTACATTATATATACATTACAATATATATAGATATACTTATATACTAATTTATAAAACATATACACATGTATACATTAAGTATACACTTCTATAGAAGATATATACACGTGTATACACACCATTCAATGTATATATACTACTACTTATAAAATATACTACATTATATATACATTACAATATATATGGATATACTTATATACTAATTTATAAAATATATACACATGTATACATTAAATATACACTTCTATAGATGATATATGCACAAATATACAAAACATATGCTACTTAATATAATAAATTAATAATATTTGGTAGTAAATTAATAATCTATTAGAAGTAAGTTTTTAATTTAAAGTATAAAACTAGAAATTCAATTTAAAATTTTAAATCTTTAAATAAAATATAAAATAAAAAACAAGGACTAAGGAGTGAATGAATTTGGGGAATTTTATTGATTGCAAAATGATCCAAAATTTATAATTTACTTGAATGAAAAATCTATAAATTATTCATCATTTTTTTCAACTCATTCATGTTAATATTAATGGGAACTTGCATAGGATAGTCGAAGTCAACGGGGGCAAAACCATGCATTGGACTTGATTCTGCGGAGTTCTCCCATGAAGTCATAATTTCTTCAAGCTTCAGCTCGTCGCTCGGCTCCGGTTTCGTTCCTTGGTTTCTTCTTTCCGCTCTAATCCAATCTCTGAGGCAAACTAGAACATTCGTTGCATTGCTTCCCAATGAGTGTCGGTTGTCTCCAAGCTGCTATCGTCCCTGACTAAAGGCGCTCTCTGATGCAACGGTTGACATTGGAACATTCAAGATATCTCTAACTAATCTTGAAAGCACAGGATATTGTGTTTCATTATTCCTCCACCAATCCAACGTGTTGATCCGTCGTCTGCGATCCTTTGGTGCCGTCCGAAGATAATATTTCAGCTCTTCCCGATAAGTTGATGTGTAAGTTCTCTCATCAACACTTTTCCAACAATTTAAATCATAAAACGAACCAGAAAAACCACTATGTGCCCGCCTTTTAGAAGATGATGGCTCCTCGGGAGGATGAGGAGCGACAGTTAGAGTGATATTTGTAGGTACGGCTAAATCAAATAAATCAGCATAGTGATTATATAATTTTTCTGTGTAATCCTTTGCATCAGTCGTAGCCGTCCACAAATCAGGTTGTACTTGTTCAGAATTATGGTTAGTATTTATTTCTAAGTTTGTATAAATAAGAGTACTAAAGTGACACATGTGATTATATTTCAAGCACGGATTTAGCAAAACACTAACCAAGTAAATAGGGGGAATCGGGAAAAAATATTTTTTAAATTTCGTAAACATGGCGCCAACAGCTTCTTTATAACCTTCTTTATTTTTATATTCTTTGAGCAAACCAGAAATATCGGCTATATATGCCAAAATATTACATCTAACACCCCCTTCCCCCATCCCCACCCCCACCCCCACCTCGTTTCTTCATCTACTTTGAATCCCTGCCCCGTTTCTTCATCTACTTTGAATTTCCACCCCGTCTCTTTGTGTATTGGTGTATTTTTTTCTTAGCATTTTTACTTGTGAAAGATTGGTTTTTGAATTTGAATTCATTGAGGTCTTTAGTGATGGTGTTTCTTTGGTTGTTTTATTCTTTGGCAAAGAGAGTTGATTTTGGATAGATCTGAGGAGGATTTTTAATTGTAGGGGGAGTAATTTTGGTTGAATTTGAGTATTTGGTGGAAGCAGAATTGAGCTTTTTCATTCGAAATTTTAGTGCAAGTTTCTCTTCTAGGGTGGGCTTGATGAGCTTGATTTTGATTTTGGTTGAACTAAAAACTGAATCAGACAAAGAAAATTTTTATTTTTGCAAGCTTGATTTGATTCTGCATTGTACCAAAATCAGAGGAAGAAGAAGAAATTTTGGTTAATTTGGTTTGATTCTTGGAAGAGCTTGTGGATTCGATGAGCTTAGTTTAATTCTTGGAACTACAAAGTGAACTTATATTAAATTTTTTCTTGATTGATTATAGAGAATCATCATCATCAATGGTTGAAATGGACTTTTCTTGATTGGCTTAGGAAAATCATCATCTTCAATGATTGAAATTAATTTCTTCTTGACTGATTTTGAAAAATCATCATCAATATCTAGCTCCAACATTTTTCTTCTAATTCTTATTGATAAAAACATTAAATTGATGTCTTTATGGTTGTTCTCTTGATGGTGTTAATGACAAAAATAAAAAAATTGAAGGAAAAGACATTTTTGTAGCAGTGGTAGGGGATGGAAGGGGAAAAAGAGTGGTTGGGGGGGGGGGGGGGGGGGGGTGCTGAAGAATAAGAGGGAATTGGGGGGGGGTGGGGGTAGGGAGATGTGAAGAAGAAGAACGAAGGGGGGTGGTTTATATATTTTTAAAAAAATATTTTTTTTATATATATAAAAATAGTCTGTATATATATTTTTTTTTTTCTTTTTTAAAGAAATATATAAAAAGTAAGTGTGTGGGATTATTGTTTTTTAAATTATATTTTCCTATGTGGCAATGACATGGCATTGATGTGGCGCGTGTATAGTTCACTCTCCGTTGTGAGAGTGGGTTTTTGATTTTGGGGGTGAAATTAATTCACTTGAAAGTTGTTGAGGGGATAAATAAACAGAAGTTGAGTTTAAGTGATAAAAGTGAGTTTGAGGGACAAGTTTAGAAGGAAAAGAAGTCCTTTCTCCAATAATTATTAAAATGTTACTGCCTCTTTCCATATAATACAATCATTACACTAATTCAAGTCATCTATCCTTTAGATATTACTATGTTCATCAATAGTTGATCCTATCGTGATTCTCCTCTTCATATCATTGTCCAATACATGCAACTTAATATCATTATAACTCAATTAGGTTCATCATCACTAGAACAACTAAGAACTATCATATCCACATACTTCATTTACAACAATTTCCTTGCGGAGACCACGTTATCTCTACATACCGCGCATGATTTTATTTTATATTTTTGCAATAAATTTATTTTACAACTTAAATTCAATAATTTTTTGATCATCAAACAAAGACAACTCTTATCTTGCAACTTGCATACATCAATATCTTCCTAGTCCTAGTGGATCAATTGAAGTTTTGTTTTCTTACATAATTAAATAACACGTTTTTTCATATGTGAGAAAATGAAGAAAGCAAGTAATAATTGTACACCAAAAGATAAATCCATTTTCACGTGAATGACAAGTACTTCAAACAAATAAAAAAGTTACGGGTGTGGTTCAATAAAAATAAAATAAATCAGTATTTTAGATTATGAATTGCTGAATCATAGCTATTTTCTAAATAAATACTATAATTTTGAATAAATTACTTATATGCTAGATAATTCAATAGCACTTAAGTTGCCATAGAATTAAGTAGCTTATTAATGACTTATTGATATTCCCTGCTGACTCTTTCTAGGACTGATTTTGATGAATGATTTGTTTAGTAGTTCGACAATTCTAAATGAAATAATATATAATCTAGTAAGATTAAAGGGTTAATTATGGATTGACATTGATCATCAGTTATTTGGCTCATAAATGATTTGATAATTTATCATGACATTAATCTATCAATGTTGTTATGGTTGTTACCTATAGCAATAATAGCTAAACCTTCAAAGGTTTCGGATGATTGTATCTATTCTAGTAATTTCTTGCTCGAACTCGAGACCTATAACTCACATGAAAAACTTTATCATTACTTCAATGTACCAAAAATTTTGATGGTTGTTACCGATTGTAGTAATTGCTTTATCAAACCCTATATATAATTCTCATGAAAACTTTATCATTGCTTCAATGTACCAAAATTTTAGATTGTTATTAACTGTTGTAGTAATTGTTTGCTAAAACTCTACCTATAAGTCACATGACAACTTTATGTTATTTAGTTAATTTTCCCCTCTAAAGAGTAAATTATCCTAAACTTATTGTTGATGAGGATACTGCATTTTTCCTATTGGTGGCGGTGGTTGTGGATCTCAATTTGGGAGGGTAGTTGGTGATAGTGTTGATCAATGTAAAGGTGTCAAACGGGTCGGCCCGACCCGGCCCGACCCGGCCCGAAACACCAAACCGGCCCGGTTTGACCCGGCCCGGAAAGCCCTAGGGCTTTAGGGTACCGGGTCCCGGTCCGGTTTTTTTTTAAAATTGGGCCCGATTAACCCGGCCCGGACCAACCCGGTCCAGGCCCGCCGGTTAACCGGCCCGGCCCGGCCCGGCAACCCAAAAAAATTAAAAAAAAAAAAAAAAAAATTTAATCTGTTGGGCCAAACTAGCCGTTGGCCCAACGGTAATATTACCGTTTTTGGGTCCAAACGGCTAGTTTGGGCCCATTTGATTAAAAAAAAATATATATATATATAAAATATTTTTTAATCCTCAAAATAAATCTATAAATACCCTACAACTTCAAATCATTTCTCACACAATTTTTCACTCTCTCAAATCTCATTCTCTCTCAAATCTCAATTCTCAATTCTCAAATATTCAATATATTTAATTTCTTAAAGTGTTCACTTTAATTTTTTAATTTTTCGTTTACAAAGTAAGAGCGGAAGTTTCTAAAGTCGCAATCTTCGGATACTTCCAAAATTTGGTATTGTCGTTCCATCTCTTACGTTTAATTTTTATTTATTGTATTAATTGTTTAATATTTAATTTTATTATATTTGTGTATTTTGAATATTTTTAGTTTAATTTAATTTATATTATGGATGAATTAAAAAACCTCGCTGCTAAAGGTGTTAAAAATTTTTGTCCCGGAAGCGGTAGTGGTAGTAAAAAGCGAATTATTAGCGGTAGAGGTAGTTCAAGTAATAGATATACCCGTGTGACTTCGCCTCCGGTACCGCTTGGTACACCTTTTGAGGAAGAAATAGGTGTAGGTGCTCACGATATGGATTATGTAGAATTTCAAGAAAATTACGGTATAGAAGAAGAAAATGAAGTAGATGCAGTTAATGTAGACGAAGATGATGAAAATATTGTTGAAACACCCGCAGTAGGAGATGCTAACGTTAGATCTGAATCAGTTAATCTCCCTTCCCGTCCTCCCAGTGCCCCAAAACCCCGTAAAAGAACTAGTATTGCATGGCAATTTTTTGAACGTATATCAGATATTGAGGTGCAGTGCAATATTTTTCAACAATTATATAAGCATAGAAGTGGCGGTAAGCAAGGGGGTACGGGTACGTTAATGAGACATATAGCTGAAGATCACAAAAGAGAGTTAAATATTGCAAAAGGTGGTGGGGATGTTGGTGGGTCAACGCAAACTAGAATGGACCCAACAACCGGTCAAGTAGCGAAAAAGTATAATAAATTGAGGGACCGGGAAGAAATAGCTAAAATGGTAGCTGTGGGTTGTTTGCCTTTTACTTTTCCTTCTTCTGATGCTTTTATCCGTTATATACAAGCAATTTATAATCCTATGTTTAATGGTATTCCAAGAACTACTTGTCGGTCTGATATTTTTAAACTCCATTCACAATATTGTTTTTATTTATCAACATTCTTAAAAAATATTCAATGTAGATTGTCCCTAACTTCTGATCTTGGTCGTGCTGTTAATAAAAATGATTATTTAACCGTTACTTGTCATTGGATGGATAGTAATTTCATAATGCAAAAACGTATTCTTGCTTTTTTATATGATGAAGATCGCAAACATACTGGACAATTTATTGCTGATTTTATTATTAAAATTGCCGGATATTATGGTATAGAAAATAAAATTTTATGTATTGCTTTTGATAATGCTTCTAACAACAAGAATGCTATAACAAAAATAAAATCTACGTTATCTCCACCCTTTCCTGAAATTTTCCATATTAAGTGTGCATATCATATCTATAATTTAATTGTAAAAGATGGTCTTGACTTTTTTGAGGTTTATATTGAAAAAATTCGTCTTGCCGTAGGTTTCATTCAAGGAAATAATCGTAGAGCGAGAATTAAAGAATTTAAAGTTAAATGTCAAGAAAATGGACTTACACCGATTTTAATGCCTGAGGAAATTGATATTAGATGGAATTCTACGTATGAATTTTTAAAAACTTGTTATAAATATAGAATTCCTATTACACTAACTTTTAACCAACACTGTGGTTCTTTTGCTGATTCTGCTGATTGCATGTTACATAATTCTGATTGGGTTATAATTAATGATCTTGTTAAGTTTTTAGAAAAATTTTATGTAGCTACGGTTGAATTTTCCGGTGCATACTATCCTACTGTTTGTAATATTTTGGCATATATAGCCGATATTTCTGGTTTGCTCCAACAATATAAAAATAAAGAAGGTTATAAAGAAGTTGTTGGCGCTATGTTTACGAAATTTAAAAAATATTTCTTCCCGATTCCCCATATTTACTTGGTTGGTGCTATGTTAAATCCGTGCATGAAATTTAATCATATGTGTCACTTTAGTACTCTTATTTATGCTAACTTAGAAATAAATACTAACCGTGAGTCTGAACAAGAGCAGCCTGATTTGTGGACGGCTACGGCTGATGCAAAAGATTATATAGAAAAATTATATAATCACTATGCTGATTTATTTGATTCAGCCGTACCTACAAATATCAGTCCAACTGTCGCTCCTCATCCTCCCGATGAGCCATCATCTTCTAAAAGGCCGGCACATAGTGGTTTTCCTGATTCGTTTTATGATTTAACTTGTTGGAACAGTGTGGATGAGAGAGCTTACACATCAACTTATCGGGAAGAGCTGAAATATTATCTGCGGACGCCATCAGAGGATCGCAGACGACGGATCAACTTGCTGGATTGGTGGAGGAATAATGAATCACAATATCCTGTACTTTCAAGATTAGCCAGAGATATCTTGAATGTTCCAATGTCAACCGTTGCATCAGAGAGCGCCTTCAGTCAGGGACGACAGCAGCTTGGAGACAACCGACACTCATGGGGAAGCAACGCAATGAATGTTTTAGTTTGCCTTAGAGATTGGATTAGAGCAGAAAGAAGAAACCAAGGAATGGAACCAGAGCCAAGCGACGACCTCAAACTTGAAGAAATAATGACTTCACGGGAGAACTCAACAGAATCAAGTCCAATGCATGGGTTTGCCCCCGTTGACTTCGACTATCCTATGCAAATTCCAATTAATATTAACATGAATGAGTTGGAAAAAATGATGCATAATTTATAGATTTTTCATTCATGTAAATTATAAATTTTGGATCATTTTGCAATCAATAAAATTCCACAAATTCATTCACTCCTTAGTCGTTGTTTTTTATTTTTTTTTATTTATCAATTTAAAGTTTTAATATCTTCTATACAACTGTATATTTAATGTATACATGTGTATATGTTTATATATCATATATAGAAGTATATATTTAATGTATACACCTGTATATATCTTCTATATAAGTGTATATTTAATGTATACACGTGTATATATCTTCTATAGAAGTGTATATTTAATGTATACATTATATATATCTTCTATAGAAGTGTATATTTAATGTATACACGTGTATATATCTTCTATAGAAGTGTATATTTAATGTATACATTGTATATATCTTCTATAGAAGTATATATTTAATGTATAGATTGTGTATATAGAGTATATATAGTGTATATTTGACCGGTTTTTATCCGGGTTTGACCGGATTTTAGCGGGTTTGACCGGATTGGGTTAAGTGGGTCGGTTCCGGGTGGGTTTTATTTTTTTACTGTGCGGCCCGGCCCGGCCCGGACCGGTTAAGGCCAAAACCGGCCCGTAACCCGGTTAGAGAGAGGGGGCCGGTTCCGGGTTGACCCGGCCCGGCCCGTTAGACAGTTATAGATCAATGTAGTAATAATGATTTTTTCTTTTCTTTTTTTCAAAAAATATGTACTATAAATCTTCTATAAGTAGGACAAAAAGAAAATGACAAAAAAAAAAAAAATAGGGAGTACTATAAATGATCCAAGAGGTCCTAAAATTAAACATAGGACCTAAAATTTATTGTCAAAAGTAAATCCAATAATGGCTTGTCAAAGTCAATAGACATTCTTATCCATATATATTTGATATCCATATACATAAGAACCTTAACTCAAAGGGGTTGTTTGGTTGATAATTAGTTATTTCGTGATAATTAATTTTGAGATTAGTTATTTTAAAATTATTTTGTGATAATTAATTTTGAGATTAGATATTTTGGAATTTTATTCCATCATGTATATAAAATAACTTATCTCATATAATTAATTTGAAAATTAATTTTTGAATTAGTTATCTCACCATATACATGAGGTAACTTATATTATCACTAAAATATAAATGGTGGGATGAAGAATTTCGAGACTAACTAATACATCTAATCAAATATGGGATAAAATAATCCTGCATTTTATTTTGAGACTATTATATTCATACCTCAAACCAAACGATCCCTTATAATAAATCACATATTTGTTTAGGTAATAAAACTATTTCATTATCAAAATTTACTTTTTTTTCTGTCCATCTTTACTTATTCATTTCTTTATTTTGAATATGTCCAACAATACTTGTTCAAATTATAAAATTAATATGGATAATTTATCTATTTTTATTAATTTTACTCTTAGCTTTAACTCGTGTCTTGAGCCGGGGGTCTATCGGAAACAACCTTTCTACTTCTTCAGAGGTAGAGGTATGGACTGCGTACATCTTACCCCCCAGACCCCACTAGGTGGGAATACACTGAGTTTATTGTTGTTGTTGTTGTTGTTACTCTTAGCATTAAATATAATTCATTATCTAATGCATCTCCCAAAACATTGAACTTATTATATTCAAAGGAGTAATATGATAAAATTATTCCTATCATCCACTATTTTTTAATCTCTATTTCAATAGAAAAGGGAATAAATAAAAATGCACGGACAGAGTAGAATAAAACTTTTATTCAAGGTAATAATTTATTTTCACACGGTGAGTGAACATTATGCTTACACATCATCAGTTACATCATATTTCCTTCCCTCACTTCTTATTTATTTTAAGCCAGGCATGAATCTCAATTGCTTCTGATCTGGTTTTTTCCCGAACTTTGCACATAATAAAATCAATAGTATTTCGAACTGCCTTTTTTATTAATTTATTAGCTAAATATATATTTAGCCCATGATAGTTCAAACTTCAAACTCAGGATGTGTCTCATCTATTTCTTCCTGGATTCCTTGTGATGTTGTTGTGCTACAAAGAAATGAAAAAAGGTAAAATCAATGCTTAATGTAGGAAAAAAAAACTATATAATCAATTTCTTTTGTAAAGAATGACATATTTATATATTTCCTCATGAAAAGTTTCTATACTCATATATTAGAGTAAAGCATCTAGTATTCCTGAACTATAACCGAATTTGCTACGACATACTTCAACTTCACGGGAATTCTATTACCCCTTGAACTGAATTTTAGCATATTTTTGTCAATCTTTTTAGCTGACGTGACACCTTTTTAGCTGATGTGACACCTTTGACGTGAACTTCATTTTTATGTTATAAAGGTGCCATATTAGCACAAAAGAGTGATAAAAACATGCTAAAATTGACTTCAGGGGATAATAGAACTCAGAGGCGGGGCCAGAATTTCTGCTTGGGGTGTTCAAAATCTGAAGAAAAAAGGGGTGTTCAACATCTATAATATATATGTAAAAGTTATTTTAACCATGTATTAATAATATAATTTTTCGTCTAATGGGGTTCGTCCGAACCCTCTTTAGTAGGCCAGCTGATAGGACCTCTCTAAAGTTGGAGTGTGTCGTAGCAACTTTGGTCACAATTCAAGGATGTACTGGATTCTTATCTTCATATAGACATAGTATACTTTCACTATTATTTCAATTTGTGTCTAGATGTTTAAGAGTAATAAGATTAAAATTACCTTTGAGGGAGCATAATCTTGTTATATGGGTCACAAGTTGTTGAAATATCAGGGCATGAAACGAAGCCATTACCGTCCAAATCAGTGCACAGGACAACTTCACTCAAGTGACCAACGTTCGGGTCTTTGCTATTTGGAAGACACCTGAGGTAAACACGAGGCGGCGGCGTAGTAGGAAACACCTTCTGGACAGCATCAATAATTTCATATCGAGTAAAAGTCAAGCTCTCACACGCAATAATACCACTTGTTTTCAAGTAATAGAACAAGTTTCCCTTTTTAATCTTATTATTGATACGTATAGCTGCATTAAAGTATTCTTCTGCTTCTAGCCCCCCACATATTCCATGGCTTCGATACTCATGCTTCCATATGCCCCATGTGCGTACACCTTCAAGAAGTGTTGGCCAGAATTTTTCAAGCTCACCTTCAATTGGTTTAAACTGTATTCCAAAAAAGAAAGTGAAAACTAATAGTCAAATATTACGTTTTCTTTAAGGAGTGTGTCAAGTTAACAAGAGTTAAAAGTAAAATGAAATAGAGGAACTGTAACACGTCAACATAGGATAAAGAGTCCCACATCGGCAGAACACAACCTTACTTTCTAGTGACGGGTTTTAAACACGTGCGGCCCTGGGACCAAAGCAGACAATATCACTAGTGGGTTGGGTCGTTACAGGGGTCTCTCATACCTTAGATGGTTCGAGATGTCCGTCGCGGCTAGAGCCCCGGCTTGGATCGTGACAATTACTTATTGTAAAACTATTACTGAAGTACAAATAAGTTTCATTTCTTTAGTGTATCTATATCTATAATATATTAAAAGTGTGAATGACTTAAAAATATTGTTTGAACTTTTTTCTATTTATTAAAAGTCTTTACTTTAGACAAAATCATCTTTTTACTATTTTTTCCTAATATTTAAGAGTTAAAAATTAATTAAATATATTTATGATAAAATCTTTTCTTATTAGAAATCATCAAAATTAATGACAACTAATACTTTTTTCATTAATTTATGAATTCTAAATCAACTAAATTTTATTTTAAGAAGATTTTAAAAATCTATAAATAAATATAAAAGCGTTAGAATAAGAGAATTTTAAAAGTACCAAATTTTTAAAATTTTTAATTACGTAATAAGGATGTAATAAATGATTTTGTAAAAATTTGAAAAATAGGAAAAGATTTTTTAAATATAGAAAAAATAATCGTACCACAAATATGATTTAAATTGATGCATCTCTCTTAGCCTCTGGTAGCAAGAGAAAGAGGTACTGCATGGCAAACGTAAAAATGATGATCCATCAACCACTTGAAACTTTTGGTGGTAAAATATATATGTGATTACACTAAAATATTTATTTATATTTACATTATTATATTAAAGTGTGAGAGATCTTTGAAAGTAATTTAAACTTTTTACACTTTATTAAAAGACAAAACTCTGCAATAGACAAAATTATTTATAATTTTAAATAATCAAACGTTACACGTGCCAGGTTAAACTGGTAAAATATAAACTCTTGAAAGTGAAAAGATACTATGAATATATGTATATATTTACCAGCTTGACCCAATCTAAATCTACTGTAATGTCACAGGTAATTGTTTTTCCATCTTTATCAGCTGGCCAAAGTCCATGGAGTGTGAATTCACGATCTGGAATTGGTTCTTTGCACTTGTCTGGAGATTTTAGGTTCAGACAATAAGTTGGTGGCCATGTAAGCACATACCACATGAGCGGTGCTCGAGGAGGAAGAGGAGGAGGAGGAGGTGCTTGGGAGTCAACATGAGAAATTATTAGCAAAATGAGAAGAAGAAGAAAGAAGGAAAGTTTCTTCATGTTGTGTGTGTGTGTGGAGATTGATTGATTGATCAAGCAATGGAGTGGGAGATTTATAAGAAAATTTATAGGGGTTTTCTCTTTGTTAGGCATCAATTTTTTTTAAGTCGGTTTTCGGTATCCGCATTGTAGTCCAACTAATTCGAACTCATGCCACGTAGAGTCCATTCGTGGGAAGTGCTTCGTCTCAAGGATTTTTCCATGAACGCTAGACCGATCTGGTTAAGGGAGGAGTAACCCTATATATCCGTTGCACCAGATCATTTGGTGGTTGTTAGGTTTCATTTTTGTTTTCATTAAGCCTCATTTGGCCATGAAAATCAAATATAAATTGTTGTTTTGAATTTTTTGTGAGAGAAGCGGACGTGAAAAGAGTAAAAACGTTGAATTCCGAAATTTTTCAAAATTTAATTGCCAAACACGTCTTTTCGAAATTCAATTCTTGAAAAAAGTAAATATTTTTAACGGTGAAACATCCACTAAGATTAAAACATCTGAATCTAAATAAAAAACTGAATGATTAAAATATCCCCTATGTCTAAACACTCAATTATTAAGAGTTGACAAGTGAGGCTTGCTCAAGTGGTTGAGCACCTCCACCTTCAACCGGTAGGTTGAGGGTTCGAGTCACGCTGGAGGGGAAGTGTGGGAACACTATTGATCTTCCTTGGGGCGGAAGAAAAAAAAAAAAATTATTAAGAGTTTGTTTCCCAATATCTGATTATGCAATATTTAGTTATTGATAAACATAAAAAAAATATATATACTAAGAAACAAAGATGAAAAGAAAAGAGCTCAAAGTGGAGGAGCTAGTTAAATTGAAGGGTTTGTAAAATCAATCGGATATATTTAAAATTAAAAAGAGAATAAGAGTGAGTATGAAATCACGTGTACACAACAAGTATCGTCGTATAACTCACATTCAAAGTGATAGTGAGAACCACCGCTCCGACTACCCAAGCTATCCCGAAAAATCTATAACCCATCAAATCATAGTACTTTATATTACCAGGGTAATTAATCCCACAAAACGATCAATAGGTATATCAAATATAAGGTAGGCACACTAAAGAATCAATACAGAAGAAGAATACACACAAATTAAAGAAATAGAAAATATAAGTTAATATTCATAGATGTGGAGGCAATTGACATAAAATTTATGGATAAACTAAATCATCATTTGCTTATTTACCATTTAATATTTCAGAGATTAATTAACAAAGATAATAAAATAATGAATTGATTATGAGACAAGTAGTTAAGAGATTGAGGAAGATGGAGAACCTTGAATAGAAAAAGGAGAGGAATAGAAGAAAAAGTATTTTTTAAAATAAAAAATTAACTTGAAATAAGTTAAAACCTGCTATAACAGATTAATATTACCCGATGATATAAAAAATTAATACACTAATTCAGGGGCGGATTCAGAATTTTCAGTGAAGGATTCAGTAGTACATATATGTGACACCCCAACTTAGGAAGGAGAATTCGGTGGACTCTGGGGCAAACCTCAGCGTCCGTAAGGGGGGGGGGGGGGCAGCGTCCGTAAGGGGGGGGGGTGTATGTGACACCCCAACTTAGGAAGGAGAATTCGGTGGACTCTGGGGCAAACCTCAATCCTGAGTATAGGCAAATCCCACGGGGTGGGGCAAACCTCAGCGAGGACGCTGAGTCCGTAAGGGGGGGTGTATGTGACACCCCAACTTAGGAAGGAGAACCACACAGGCCCGAGATAGCCCTGCCACTCCCCAATCCACTAGTGATATTGTCTGCTCTGGGCCCAGGCCCGCACGACTTTAAAACGCGTCACTAGGGAGTAAAGACTTTCTCACTTATATACACAGCATCCCTCTTGTGTTTTGCCAATGTGGGACTCATTCCTAAGTTGGGGTGTCACAATATACAGACTAGTCGAAGGGGTTCAACCTCTACTATTTATATATATATAAAAAAAAAATTATATTGTAAAAATAGTATAATTTTCCAACGAAGGGGGTTCGGATGAACCTCTAAACCCTATGTAGATCCTCAACTGCACTAACCATGCTCAAAAACTTAAACTCCTAAAATTATTTGTGGACACAATTTAGACGTAGAACCCAATAGAACTAAGGGTAAATAGTTGGATTTTGTATCTCTTATAGAACCACATTTACAACCTGGGATATATACTTTTTGAAATTTGTTTTTAAGTGTATGCATGTTTAAACTTTTGCAAGTTAGAAGTACTAAAGAGCATCTTATCTATTTGAAAAAGTATTAGCAGGAACAACAGGAACAACCACATTTTTTCGCAAGGGTGTGTCATGGAATATAGAAAATGGGGAAACATTAATCTTTGACAGGATAGATGTCTCTATATTCTATACTAAATAGCAATCTGCTAGACCACCTTCAAGCTCTTCTTTCTTTAGATGACTTACATCAAAAAGTAAGTCGAATTCTTTCACATGGAATTTGGAATTTCTCAATTATAACTAATATAATTCCTACGAAAATTCAAAATCTTATCCACGATACTTACATAAAACAGTCCAATCCAAGAGTTGATTCTTTCTCTTGGAATACATTTTCAAAAGGAAACTTTTCCTCAAAATTCACTTATAATCTTTTCATGTAATCATCACAATATTTCACCTACGATTCAACTGACCTTGACAACAGCTGGATCTAGAAAGTCAAATCCTTTAATACTGCCAACCTTTTACACAAGATGCATTATTCATTCCAACGCTTGTTCCTCTTGTCCCAATACCCCGGAAAATATTGAACACATTTTTATCTCATGCCCAAATGCAACCAACATCTGGGACCACTTTAATTTCAAACCAACCACCATCAACTTCATTAGGGATATAAAAAATTTTTGCGCCTCGAACACCCTGATCAAACTAAATAATAGTAGTTTCGTCCCCTTATCAATTCTAATACCCATCATCCTTTGGACCATTTGAAAAAATCGAAACTCCATAACCTTCAACAACCAAGCTTCCATAATACCCCCAAAAATCCTTGAATCTAATACTTTAGAATATTGCTTCTTGGGTCCTTGCAAGAACCATTTTGTTCCTAAAAAAAATGCCTTAACAATTAAATGGGATCTACCGTCATTAGGCTACTACAAACTTAACATATATGGAGCTTTTGACTCTACAAACATCAATGATGGAATGTAGCAGTTATACGAAATCATTCCGGCGGTTGGATCGCTGGATTCATCCATTCACCAAAAATAATTTCATCTATTCATATGGAAATGATGGCTCTACTCCATGGATTGAATTTGTTATTGACAAGAATCTACTACCTATAATCGTGGAAACAAACTCTCAGGTACTTATTAATATGTTGCAAGACAATAATCAATATTTCTCACACATCTTATCTGATTTCAGGTCGCTCATCAGGGAGATAAATGAACCACAACTCATCCATGTATACAAAGAAGGAAATATAGTGGCAAATAAATTGGTTGTAAAGGTGTCAAACGGGCTGGGCTGACCCGGCCCGACCCAGCCCGAACCGGCCCGAAACACCAAACCGGACCGGTTTGACCCGGCCCGGAAAGCCCTAGGGCTTTAGGGTACCGGGTCCCGATCTGGTTTTTTTAAAAAATTGGGCCTGGTTAACCCGGCCCTGACCAACCCGGTCCAGGCCCGCTGGTTAACCGGCCCGGTACCAAAAAAAAAATAATTTTTTGGGACAAACTAGCCGTTGGTCCAACGGTAATATTACCGTTTTTGGGTCCAAACGGCTAGTTTGGGCCCATTTAATTAAAATATATATATATATATATATATATATATATATATATATATATATATATATATATATATATATATATATATATATAAAATATTTTTTAATCCTCAAAATAAATCTATAAATACCCTACAACTTCAAATCATTTCTCACACAATTTCTCACTCTCTCAAATCTCATTCTCTCTCAAATCTCAATTCTCAATTCTCAAATATTCAATATATTTAATTTCTTAAAGTGTTCACTTTAATTTTTTAATTTTTCGTTTACAAAGTAAGAGCGGAAGTTTCTAAAGTCGCAATCTTCGGATACTTCCAAAATTTGGTATTGTCGTTCCATCTCTTACGTTTAATTTTTATTTATTGTATTAATTGTTTAATATTTAATTTTATTATATTTGTGTATTTTGAATATTTTTAGTTTAATTTAATTTATAATATGGATAAATTAAAAAACCTCGCTGCTAAAGGTGTTAAAAAAATTTGTCCCGGAAGCGGTAGTGGTAGTAAAAAGCGAATTACTAGCGGTAGAGGTAGTTCAAGTAATAGATATACCCGTGTGACTTCGCCTCCGGTACCGCTTGGTACACCTTTTGAGGAAGAAATAGGTGTAGGTGCTCACGATATGGATTATGTAGAATTTCAGGAAAATTACGGTATAGAAGAAGAAAATGAAGTAGATGCAGTTAATGTAGACGAAGATGATGAAAATATTGCTGAAACACCCGCAGTAGGAGATGCTAACGTTAGATCTGAATCAGTTAATCTCCCTTCCCGTCCTCCCAGTGCCCCAAAACCCCGTAAAAGAACTAGTATTGCATGGCAATTTTTTGAACGTATATCAGATATTGAGGTGCAGTGCAATATTTTTCAACAATTATATAAGCATAGAAGTGGCGGTAAGCAAGGCGGTACGGGTACGTTAATGAGACATATAGCTGAAGATCACAAAAGAGAGTTAAATATTGTAAAAAGTGGTGGGGATGTTGGTGGGTCAACGCAAACTAGAATGGACCCAGCAACCGGTCAAGTAGCGAAAAAGTATAATAAATTGAGGGACCGGGAAGAAATAGCTAAAATGATAGCTGTGGGTTGTTTGCCTTTTAATTTTCCTTCTTCTGATGTTTTTATCCGTTATATACAAGCAATTTATAATCCTATGTTTAATGGTATTCCTAGAACTACTTGTCGGTCTGATATTTTTAGACTCCATTCACAATATTGTTTTTATTTATCAACATTCTTAAAAAATATTCAATGTAGATTGTCTCTAACTTCTGATCTTGGTCGTGCTGTTAATAAAAATGATTATTTAACCGTTACTTGTCATTGGATGGATAGTAATTTCATAATGCAAAAACGTATTCTTGCTTTTTTATATGATGAAGATCGCAAACATACTGGACAATTTATTGTTGATTCTATTATTAAAATTGCCGGATATTATGGTATAGAAAATAAAATTTTATGTATTGCTTTTGATAATGCTTCTAACAACAAGAATGCTATAACAAAAATAAAATCTACGTTATCTCCACCCTTTCCTGAAATTTTCCATATTAAGTGTGCATATCATATCTATAATTTAATTGTAAAAGATGGTCTTGACTTTTTTGAGGTTTATATTGAAAAAATCCGTCTTGCCGTAGATTTCATTCAATGAAATAATCGTAGAACGAGAATTAAAGAATTTAAAGTTAAATGCCAAGAAAATGGACTTACACCGATTTTAATGCCTGAGGAAATTGATATTAGATGGAATTCTACGTATGAATTTTTAAAAACTTGTTATAAATATAGAGTTCCTATTACACTAACTTTTAACCAACACTGTGGTTCTTTTGCTGATTCTGCTGATTGCATGTTACATAATTCTGATTGGGTTATAATTAATGATCTTGTTAAGTTTTTAGAAAAATTTTATGTAGCTACGGTTGAATTTTCCGGTGCATACTATCCTACTGTTTGTAATATTTTGGCATATATAGCCGATATTTCTGGTTTGCTCCAACAATATAAAAATAAAGAAGGTTATAAAGAAGTTGTTGGCGCTATGTTTACGAAATTTAAAAAATATTTCTTCCCGATTCCCTCTATTTATTTGGTTGGTGCTATGTTAAATCCGTGCATGAAATTTAATCATATGTGTCACTTTAGTACTCTTATTTATGCTAACTTAGAAATAAATACTAACCGTGAGTCTGAACAAGAGCAGCCTGATTTGTGGACGGCTACGGCTGATTCAAAAGATTATATAGAAAAATTATATAATCACTATGCTGATTTATTTGATTCAGCCATACCTACAAATATCAGTCCAACTGTCGCTCCTCATCCTTCCGAAGAGCCATCATCTTCTAAAAGGCCGACACATAGTGGTTTTCCTGATTCGTTTTATGATTTAACTTGTTGGAACAGTGTGGATGAGAGAGCTTACACATCAACTTATCGGGAAGAGCTGAAATATTATCTGCGGACGCCACCAGAGGATCGCAGACGACGGATCAACTCGCTGGATTGGTGGAGGAATAATGAATCACAATATCCTGTACTTTCAAGATTAGCCAGAGATATCTTGAATGTTCCAATGTCAACTGTTGCATCAGAGAGCGCCTTCAGTCAGGGACGACAGCAGCTTGGAGACAACCGACACTCATTGGGAAGCAACGCAATGAATGTTTTAGTTTGCCTTAGAGATTGGATTAGAGCAGAAAGAAGAAACCAAGGAATGGAACCAGAGCCAAGCGACGACCTCAAACTTGAAGAAATTATGACTTCACGGGAGAACTCAACAGAATCAAGTCCAATGCATGGGTTTTCCCCCGTTGACTTCGACTATCCTATGCAAATTCCAATTAATATTAACATGAATGAGTTGGAAAAAATGATGCATAATTTATAGATTTTTCATTCATGTAAATTATAAATTTTGGATCATTTTTCAATGAATAAAATTCCACAAATTCATTCACTCCTTAGTCGTTGTTTGTAATTTTTTTTATTTATCAATTTAAAGTTTTAATATCTTCTATACAACTGTATATTTAATGTATACATGTGTATATGTTTATATATCTTATATAGAAGTGTATATTTAATGTATACACGTGTATATATCTTCTATAGAAGTGTATATTTAATGTATACATTGTATATATCTTCTATAGAAGTGTATATTTAATGTATAGATTGTGTATATAGCGTATATATAGTGTATATTTGACCGGTTTTTATCCGGGTTTGATCGGGTTTTAGCGGGTTTGACCGGATTGGGTTAAGTGGGCCGGTTCCAGGTGGGTTTTATTTTTTTTACTGTGCGGCCAGCCCGGCCCGGACCGGTTAAGGCCAAAACCGGCCCGTGACTGGCCCGGAACCCGGTAAGAGAGAGGAGGCCGGTTCCGGGTTGACCCGGCCTGGCCCGTTAGACAGCCTTAATTGGTTGTGTCCAGAAGGCGTAACACGATGATCCTGAATACGCAACAAAATCAAAGGACCGAAAGCAATGTACTCACATTTGATGCCCCTCCCCCCTTTTATTTTTCATGCTCTTTCAAAAGACATTCAATCAAATGGAACTCCATGTCTAGTTCCTTGTCCGTAATGAACCTTTTACCGCTTTGAATAAATGAACTCCATCCTTAGCCAATAAAATAAAATATTTTTTAAATTAAATAATCAATGTTTACCTATCATCTAGTGACGAGGGAGAGATTTGCAAGAAAATTCATCATCTGCTATATATATATGTGTGTGTGTGTGTATGTGTATACATATATGTATGTATGTATACATAATAAATGATCTGTAGCTTGTCTATACCTCTATATATTCTGTGATTTATTTGAATAACTTAGCTATGGAGTTGCCAAGAAAATTCATCATCTGCTATATATATACGTAATAAATGATTTGTATCTCGGTTATACCTCTATATATTCTGTGATTTATTTTAATAACTTATCTATGGAATATCCCATCTTATTTCGCTTACAAAACAACCATGTTAGCTATTCTCATCGAGTAAATTATCTCAAATATCAACATTACTAACTCATATTGATAACAATATAATGTCTAAACACATACATATTAGGTGCATCCCATAGTTTATTCTGAATTCGACAACATCATGTCATACAAGCCGAAAAAAATTCAATATATGTTAAAAAAAAATGGTGTATTTGCTTAGTGACTTAATATATAGAATATTGCATAATGGCTGTTTATTTCAAATTTTTATGTGAATTATTGAAATTTACTAAAGGAATATATAGCATCCCATGCAAAACATTGTTGATAATTGTACTATATCAATTGTTAATTACAATAATTTAAGAGAAAACTATATCCCATTGTACAAGTGGTCCAATTTCTATAATTGATTCAAATTTTTAAGACAGAAAAAAATTATGATAATGAATGAAACATTAATTAACTCTCCATCTTATTCAATACTCCATTCAAAGTTCTTTACACATGTACAAAATATTGAAAGGATATCATATAGTATTAAAAGTTCTATGGTAAATCCAAAACTTTATGACAAATACATATAATTTTATTGAGATAGAGCAACAGACAAATAAATTTTAATTCTCATTGAGAAAAACTTATTTATATTTTGTACATGTAAAACGCTTTCATGAACACTATTTGTCAAATTTATGACAAAACATGATGTGATCCTTCTTTGGACTCATTCAGAGAAACTTAATCATATTTTGTACAAGTAAAACACTTTCATGAACACTATTTGTCAAATTTATGACAAAACGTGATTTGACCCTTCTTTGGACCCTTGTAACTTGTTCGAACTTTTCAAAAATATTATCGTACTTGAATCGAATCTTTTAAAAATATAGTAATATTTTTGAAGAATTCAACACGTGTTCATTGACACTTTTGAAAAGTCCAAGAAACATGGGGCTACCTTAATTTCCAAGTAAACTTTCAAAAAAAAAAAAAAAAAAAAAGCCACACAAATCCTCATTATAAACAATCTATTAACTTATTTAGGAAATTTAAATCCACGGATAATAATTACCCGCGGACATTGCATACATCAATATATTCCTATTCCTAGTGAATCAATTGAAGTTTTGTTTTCTTATATAATTAAATAATAACACGTTTTTTCATATGTGGGAAAATGAAGAAAGCAATTAATAATTGTACACCAAAAGATAAAACCATTTTCACGTGAATGACAAGTACTTCAAACAAATCAAAAAGTTACGGGTGCAGTCCAATAAAAACAAAACAAATCAGCATTTTGATTATGAATTTTGGATCGTAATTACTTTCTAAATGAATACTATAATTTTGAATAGATTACTTATATGTTAGATAATTCAATAGCAGTTAAGTTGCAATAGAAATGTTAGCTTATTAATGACTTATTGATATTCTCTGCTGACTCTTTCTAGGACTGATTTTGATGAATAATTTGTTTAGTAGTTCGATAATTCTAAATGAAATATATATATAATCTTTAGCTTTCAAATAGATGTTTTGCGGAGAAATTTAAAAAGAGAGTCGCCACTTAATTTTGAAAAGGAATTAAGAAATCTTAGAGAGTCAATTAAAACGATTCAAAACCGGAAAATCGTTTTAAGTTAGAAATTCCAGGTAAGTAGTTCCTATTAACGTTTTAGGAAGGTGTTAGACACCTAAAACATCCGCTAATTTGTGGTTATCCAGACTGTTTGAAAATTCTTAAAGATTAACTTCGAAAAGATTTATTTTGAAAAGTGTTTGCTTTTTTTTTTGTAAAGAAAGCAATTTTAGAAATATTTTGATGTTTAGGCAAAACTAGTTTTTTAGCGACTTAACTAAGAATTTGACTAGGTTCACAAAGCACATAAGGAAAACAAACATAGAGAACAGAGAAAGGGGAGGAAGTAAGGGATTTAGACCATTAGGCCCAAATCGATAAGACCTGTCCTAATCTATTTGGGCTTTCGACCCCTAACCCGTCCTAATCTAGTTTCCGAGCCTTTAGCTCGAGTCCCGCTTCACCTGTATTAAATACAACTTTGGCTTCGAGACCCGAATGAATGGATAAAGAAATAATTACATAAATAAATAATTAAAGGAAACAATGAAAAATAACAGGACTTTAAAGCCCCCTTTGCCGCTTAGCCGCTTCTTCTTCCGACTCCATGCATGTTTGTACTATATAACGGACATTCAATGCTTTCTAAAAAGGTGGGCCTCAATGGCCCCATTTCCTAATGCGAGAGTAAAGAGCCCAATTGGCCTCCCGAGTAAATTCATGCAAAGAAAAGATGAGTGAATTAATGCCTATTCTGAATTTTCAACTGACACGCAAAATATTAAATGATTTAAAGTAACATCTACCAACCAAAGGATTTAAAATTGACGGAAAATAAATTAGCATCAATCCATGATTGGTGACCCTAACTAACCACTAAAGCACTTGAGCAATCAACAAAATAATGTGCCATTGGATATTAACCAGTATATTCCTGCTATAATCACACATTATGACAAGAGTCCTTTATTTTAACAAGCTGTCAATGGCATATGCCCAGGAAAACTCATACATACACTCAGGACAATGATACATATTCGAAAGAAACATGCGAAGATTTGACACTCAGTTTAGCACTTGGAGAAAGGAATCTCGGGACTTGATTTTTAGAGCATTTTAACCATCCGGGAAGATATCATCAATAGGTGTCAAATTCATAAAATAAACTGAATGGATAAAGATTATTCCTTGTAGACACGTAATTTTGTCCCCCTCAAAAGTTCGATTTTAATCATTTCTACCTTACCATATCATGTACCCTCACCCACGTGATTACATCCCACAAAAATACAAAAAAATAACTCTCAACAAAATCCCTAACAAACTTTTATTCTTTTAACACCCTAACAACCCTATCCAATAAGAAAATGACAAATCACCACCTCACCACCCCATACCCTGCCTCCCTACCTCTGCCAAACCCTACCCCATGTCACACCCCTTCTCTTTTTCTTCTTGTCCAAAAAGAAAGGACTCAAAAAGAAAAATACAATATATACACAGATACACACATACAAAGGGATATTTATTTTTGACCATCAGCAACCCAAAAAAGGAAAGAGAGCAGATCTAAAAAATTTTTCATTTCCAGCATCATCACCGACTTCACGCCGCCATCTCCGTCCGATCAACTACGGCGGCAATAACGCTGTCACCACCATCTTCCTCCTCTCGAAACCATAAACGAAGAAGCAACTCATCGCCGCCACCGCCGAGCTTCCGCCGACCAACGACGGCGGCGATAACGTCGTCCCCACCGTCTTTCTCCCCTCTTTAGCATCATTACCTCAACCACCAGAGAAGGCTCTATCGCCGGCGAAACAATAACAACCAGCAACACCAGCCCCCTCCGCCGCCAGCTTCCTCCGTTCTACCCTCCGCCGTCAGCAGTCGCTGCTCCAGCTACGACGTTTCGACCACTGGCTCCAGCCGCAGCTCACCCAGCCGGCGAAACAACTCTAGTCACCACCGGAGAACAGGCACCACCGCCGTTCTCTCCATCACCGGAGCTCACCGGAGTTCGATCTGCGTCTGGGTTTTGGGTTCCTGTTGTTTGATTGGGGGTTTTGGTTTTGTCTGTTTCCTGGTTCATCGTTGATATTGAATTTCGAGTTGTCGTTATCAAATCGCGTTGTCGTTATTGTTTGGGTTTCGTATAACAAAGTTTGTCTCACTGGTTTTGAAGTTGTCCTATTAGTTTTTTCCGTATACTGAGTTGGATTCATCGTGATCGAGGTTCTCCGGTCGAGTATTTGGTCTTCGAATTTCTTTATTATCATCAAGGATCAATTTCATCGAGGTCCATTTCTTCTAACCGAATCTTTAATTTATTTGGATTTTTTTTGTGATGTTGTGGGTATAGATGATTTATTTGGTGCGTGTTTGGTATGTTCGAATATGTGTTATGTGTTGGTTGATGTTGGTTTTGGACTTTGTAAAGTGAATTGATAAATCGAAGCATGTTTAATCATATTGTTTGAAATAAATTTGGGGACGGGAATCGAAAATTGGTAAAAGTAAATATTTTGATATTTTTGATACATTGCTGATGTTGAATGCGATATGTTGTCAAGCGGGTAGGCAAACAGTAGATCGGGTAGGCAAGTTTAGGATTGGTGATGTGGGAATGATCGGAATATTTGTTGAATGTTTTGTTTATCGTATTTGGAAAATGTATTTATTTAACCGGGGAATGCCCCGAGGTAATTTGTATTTACTCACCGGGGAATGCCCCAAAGAATTTTGTACGCAAAGAATGCTCGTGATCAAGGACCGAGGCATCGGGTAAAGCATAGTTTAGGACTAGTGAAGGTTATTGCAGTATTTTTATTTCGGGTTGTAATAATTGGACTTTACATTTTTGTTTGTTTTTGTTATTGTTTGATTATTTTTCATGCTTTTGTGTGGTTTATACATTTCATAATGCCAAAAGTAGTTGATACACTCTACCCAAGCGACCGCGGTTGAACCACGGGATCGAGGGGTGACTAACACCTTCCCCTCGGTCAACAGAATTCCTTAGCCGGAATCTCTGTTCGCAAACCAGTTTAAGAGTCAAATGGTTTCGAAAAGGATTTTCCAAAGGTGACTTGGCACACCGGATTATGTCAAGTGGCGACTCTGAATAAATAATCCTTTTCCGAAATAAGTTTTCATTTCTTGTCACTTAAATAATAAAAGCCTTTCGGACTTTAAAATATACATTTTTTTGGAGTACCTTAAAAAAAGGGGTGTGACATTCCTAATTCAAAAAGTTCATAAATAAACTGAAGGGGTAAAGATTATTCCTAATTCAAAAAGTTTAACATGGAGCAGGCATGACTCATTTTTAGGCGTGACTTATGAATTTCATCCAAATAATGCACAACTTAAATTATCATAGATAAAATATTGTTGCAAGCTCATAGATTAGCCTCATAGATTAGCCACGTGAATGGATGAGTAATACTCTATATTCGTCATTCGAATTAACGGACTAAAAAAAAGAAACCTGAACTACATGCTTTAATAACGTCTTTTATTATCAAATGTTCAAGTATCAGTGATTTGATTTTCTTAACATCATGCATGTTGAAGGAAAAAAGAAACATTTGAACTACAATTTTCCAGAGAAGACTTCATAAATTAGTCTATTTCCATAACCCAAAACATCAGAAATTACATTGATTCTAGTAAAGTTACAAGAGAGCAGTCCTTAAACTGGTTCAAACTATTTGATTAGCTCGCAATTTTGAACAAGCACTTCCTCATTTTTGTCAAATAAAGTAAAAGAACAAAATATTGGACTGAAGATCCTTGGGACTGGTATTGTGTGGACTGACAGGCCCTTTTAGATATCTTGAATCTAAAGGACCACTCAAGTTGCGGATAAATCATACAAACAAACAGTAAGCATAGAAAACTCAAAGATAACACAAATTCTCAAAATCCCCCCATCTAAATCCCCAACAGAAAAATTGAATTACACGGTCATGATGCCAACTTTGGTAGTGTGTATTCTTTTCTTCCCTCCTTCCCTTTCGATAAACTCAGAAATGAGTACTTAATAGTCAAATGGTCATCGGAGAATCAAAGGATTTTCACTAATTTTTGTTTAGACGCATGCTTGTTATCCTTTGTCACTTGAGAAGCCACTGAATTCAAGAGAAAATCCCAACAAACAAACGATGTCAAATACTAACAATACAGTGAAAACACCCTCATCCGAAACTATCGAATGAGATTAGAGTAAAGAACTTTAACAGTGAGACCAGCTATAACCAAATACCACCAAGCCAAAATGATTAAAGCATGAAATTTCAATGCGAAGTCAACTATAACGAACTGCCATCAATCTGAAAACAAAATAAAGCATGAAGCTTTTCACCATCAAATCAACCACGACAGACCACCATCAAATCGAAATTAGCTAAACATGAGACTTTAAAAAAATCGGCCGCGTAGATCAGCGGTATAGACCTTAAACAGTATAGCAAAAATGAGAGTATTTAAATTGAAAACTCCATCAACAATGTTGTTTGGACTACATAACATACCATAAATGAAACCTATGGCTATCACAGCCATCTACCAGCAAACAATCCAACATACAATAACTCGAAAAATTTAGTCACGACTACAGAAGATTTAGATGAAGCAGAAGCACTTGAGAGCTTAAAGGAAGGATGTTACCTTTCGAGGAGCAGTAAAACAGGACATACGAGTTATCAGCACGGCTGTCACCTTTGGGAGCTTGATGTTCTCGACTCGGGCACTCCCAATTGGTCGACTAGCTTACCAGAAGTAATGGACGAGAAAATTTTAGCATGATGAACTCTTTGTTTTCAGAGTTTCCAACCCAAAATTCGAACCAACCTAAAAAAAATTTCCTTCTTTCGTTTCTTTCGAAAAAACCTCAGAAAGAAAGAAACAATTCCTCAAAATTTCTCTGAAAGAAACCCTAACTTCCCCCTTTCAAAAAATCCCCCCCAAACAGAGAGCCCAAAGCCTCTTATATAGAAGAACAAAAAATAATGGGGGGAATATTTTTTTGGCTTCAACTTTTTAAATTCCCAAATCCCCCTTTCGTTTTTGAAATCATCAACAAACGCACCCCTTTTTGGAATATCCCTTGGATGATTCCCAAATAGGTGGACCAATCACCATTGGAAAAAATGAATCCCCCCTTCCAACTACTAAAAAATGCCCAAATATGTACCAAATTCATACCTCTATCTCAAAATTCATGGAATTGAACGTTGGAGGACACCTCGACACTGTTCTAGAAGGTTTAAATTTCCTCGACGTACGCATTCACATGGGGGTCATGCAATGTCATCATGAGTCCACCCCCTGGCCTTCTTTCTGCAACAAGTCCGTAGTACACGTGTTGTACACAACCTCTAGTTGAGTCACCCTTATTTTAGGGGGGGAGCCGTCGGTGTTATGGAGTCGGTGGAAAGCAAAGCAACCACTATCGATCATACACTCCCTTGAACGGCCTTGTTAGTAAACCACAACATAGGTCAGCCTTTAGGTCATGCTTATGTGCATCATACGGAGACCTAGTGGGACCCACATGGCCCTTTGTAGGAGACTCCCCTCTAAAGCATCCCTACGTGCTAACTGTTGTATTTTTAAGGGTAACGTGGTCATTTGACGGACTGATTTTTGAAAAATAAAATAAAATAAAAATTGTTAGGAGTAAGGTGCGTAGGTAAAAACGAAAAAGAAAAAAAATAGTGGAAAAAGTGAGTCGAAAAGAATGAAAAAAAAAGAGGAATGTCGTAGTTTATTTTAGATTTCTTTATGACTTTTGTTCTTCACGATCCAAAAACTCAAAAAGATTTTTTTTTTACGTTTTACATTTGCCTTCTCAAAGTACCGTAAATTCATAAAAAAAAAAAGAATAAAGAAATTCGAAAAAAAAAGAGTTTTGTTTGCCTTTTCTACTTATTTGTCAAAAATAAAAACGCCAAAAAGATTTTTCTTCATAATTGGTGTTGTCAGTGTCTAGCTGAAAAATTCAAAAGTTTTTTTTTTCGTTTGTATTTGATAGTGTCTCTTAAGTTAGGGCCAATTTATTAGTAAATCGTTAATTGTCCAATCTGGACGAACTACGCACCCCTGATTCTCCTCTTTCGGGAGTGAGATACGTAGGCAGCCTATTGTTGGTTTGGTGATCTTATTTACAAAATTCAAAAAAAAAAGATTTTCTTCGTTCTTTATTTAGAGTAGGTGTTTCATATCTTGAAAAAAAAAGTAAAAAAAAAAAAAAGATTTTCCTGAATAGGCGTAGGTTTCATTTTGGTTGATCTTATTTCAAAAATCCAAAAAGATTTTCTTCACTCTTCATTTAGAGTAGGTGTTTCATGTACATCTTTAAAAGAAAACAAAAAAAAATATTTCTCTTTAATAGGTTCAGGTTTCATTTTTTGCATGAAATTCAAAATAAAAAATCCAAAAAATATTTTTTCGGTAATCATAGATTTCATTTTTGTACAGAAATCTGAAAATTCAAAAAGATTTTCTTCACTCTTCACTTAGAGTAGATGTTTCATATACATTTCTAAAAGAAAACTACAAAAAGATTTTTCTTTAATAGTTTCAAGTTTCATTTTCCTATGAAATTCAAAATCAAAACCCCCCCAAAAAATTTTCTTTGTTAATCATAGTTTTCATTTTGTATAAGGATGTTAAGCCTAAAAATGCAAAAAAATATTTTCGTCAATTCTTTTGACAAATTGTTATTTTCTTTTCTTCTTAAAGTTTCAAGGAAAAGAATGAAAAAAAAAGAGTTGAATTGGCCATTTTGGCAAGACTGCCCGAACTATGCAAGATCTGATTCATGTACAACATGATACGTAGGCAACCTACTTTTGGGTTCGATCTAATCATTTTGTTTCATTGTTTTCATTATTTTTCCTCTTTTACAGAAAAACAAAAGCCATAAAGAATGATAAAATAAAGGTAGATAACGAGAGAAAAGAAAAGAACAGAGATGGATACGAAAAATGATAGTAATAATAATAATAATAATAATAAGTGTAGATAAAAAATAAGTGTAGACAAAAATCAGAATGATGTTAAAATGACCTCGCTACCCTTAAAAGCTGGTAGAAATGAACATGAATTTAGGACAATTTTATCAATGTGATTCCCATGTTTATTGTGTGCCCTAATCCTAATGGATGTCGTCTTTGATGAGAATGTTCTTTCAGATAACAGTGGTAGGTTTGCAGCACTCTGGCTAGTCACCCATACTTCACTAGATCCAAAACAAAGCTCGCCATGGCTAGTAGGGAGATTGAAAATTCGCTCATTGACCCAGATCAGGATCACAGGGAAGAAAGTTCTGAACACAATGATGAGGTATTAAGGCTCATGCAACAATTGATAGATTTACACCGGGAATGGGCCAGCGGAATGCCTCCTCCTCCGCTCCCTGAAGGTCTTGGGAATATCTCTAACTGCCCACCACTCTCTCAGGCACAATTCTCTGTTCCTACTGAGTCACCTGAACACGCGCTAGGATTCACTCCGCGACATTATTATTCTGGTAGTTCTGGTGTGCCCTTGGCGGCTCCCCAATTAAGACCCGCTGCTCAGCCAGCGCCACCGATCACATCAGTATTCGTGGCTCTGCCACCACATGAAACTCCCATAGATGCTGTGCGTCCCACAATGAGGCTTCCTAGGTCTGCCAGTGAGCCAGTACTGAAGGTTCCAGATAGTCAGTATTATGCCCCTAAGCCTACTTTGCAAATGAATGAACCGTATGGGTACACTCAGCCACCTGCATTTCCATTTGATACGGAGAAACCTGTCGCAGTAGAGGAACAGTATATCATAGCCCAAAAATTAAAAAGTTTAGAACAAGCTATGAGGAATTTACAAGGAATCAGAGACTATAGGGGTGTTTCCTATACAGATCTTTGTATGTTCCCAGACATCAACCTTCCCCCCGGTTTCAAGATGCCTAAGTTGGAAAAGTATGCAGGACACGGTGATCCTGTTGCATACTTGAGACGTTATTGCAACCAGTTGAGGGCTGCAGGAGGAAAGGAAGAACTGCTCATGGCCTTCTTTTGCGAGAGTTTTTCTGATCTCGCCTCAGAATGGTTTATCGATCGAAATATCGATAAATGGAACATCTGGGATGATTTGTCTTCTGAATTTGTTCAATATTTTCAGTATAACATCAACCTGATTTCGGACGAAAAATCCTTGGTCAATATGAAGAAAAAGAGCACTGAAGGTTTTAGGGAATACGTGATAAGGTGGCGTGAATAGCCGCCAGGGTAAAGCCTCAAATGAAAGAAAGTAAGTTGGTAGAAGTTTTCATTCAGGTGCAGGATGAGACCTATTTTCAATATTTACTTCCGGCAATGGGAAATTCTTTTATGGAAGTCCTCAAAATGGGGGAGATGATAGAGGACGGAATTAAGACCGGCCGAATAGTGAGTTTTGCCGCATTAAAAGCCACCACACAAGCGATTCAAGGTGGATCTGGCGCATTTAGAGGTAAAAAGAAGAAAGAGGATGTAGCGACTGTCGTAGAAGAGGATGTAGCGACTGTCGTAGCTGGAACCCATTCCTATCCCAAAAGACCACCTCGCCCCTATCCCTAATCCCAAGCCTAAGTCTACGCCCAAGCTCCATATATTCCTCCCCACCATTACTAACCTCCACAAAACCCTTTATATTCCATTCCACCACCACTGTACCCAGTATATAGCACACAACCATATGACCAAACCTCTTCTTACCCGCAGTGGCGTGCGCAAGCTCCACAAAATCGTCCATTCGCTCCACCAAATTACGAAAACCCCTACAGACCCAGTTTTCATCCTAGTCCCGAGTATAAGAAGGAGAAGACAGTCAAAAATCAATTCACACCTCTTGGAGAGTCATATGCTAGCTTGTTTGATAGGTTGAGAAAGTTGAAGGTTTTAAGCCCAATTCAAGGAAGACTTTCAAATCCACCACCGAGGAATCTCAATTATTCTTTAAGGTGTGCGTACTGTTTTGATATACCAGGCTATGATATTGAGAAATGTTGGCATTTAAAGAGAGCTATCCAAGATTTAATTGACACAAATCAGATGCTGGTCCAGGCCCCGAAAGGTCCAAACATTAACAAGAATCCGTTGCCAACCCATGCTGAAGTCAATATGTTAGAATTGATATATGATGGAAAAGAGTCTTTGAGGGGTTATAAGCCTATTATCAAGATATAGAACATTGAGGAGAAATCGGTAAATGTAGCGGAGTCTTTGAAAGCAATGTCATTAAACCGGGAAGGAATGAGAGAAGATAAGTCGTAGAAAGCACAAAGAAGCCCCTGATCACAGTACAAGGTGCCAGAAGGTATGTTGATTTAAGTCAGGATAAACCTAAGTTGACAGTGGTGGGAGATCTGAGTCAGCCCATCTTGACGGTGAAAGGAGAACTGGCAGTGCCTATTGTCCTCAAACCGGTGACACAACCTCTGATAGTTGATACAAAAAGAGTTTCCTGGAATTATGGGCGGACTGTGATGACCTATCACGGAAAAGAAGTTGTGGAAGATGTAGATGAGGTAGGGGTTTGCCTAGGTCAGGAAGATGCTTCGTGCCTGAAAGCTTAAGAAAGTCCAAGCAAACGGTGAGTGGACCGTCATCTATCAAAAAGCCTATCACCAAAGAGGAAGCCGAAGAATTTTTGAAGAAGATGAAGTTTCCAGAGTATTCAATATTAGACTAGTTGAAGAAAACCCCTGCTCAAATCTCACTTTTATCTTTGCTGTTGACTCCAAGGAGCATCGTGATATTTTACTGAAGGTATTAAATGAATCATATGTTCCAAGGGAGATTACAATCAACCAACTTGAGAAAATCATTGGAAAAATCTTTGAGGTCAATCGGATCAGCTTTTCTGACGATGAATTGCCTGTTGAAGGTACAGGGCATAGCTGGGGCCTTTACATTACAGTGAAGTGTGAAGATTTCTGCATCACTCATGTTATGATTGATGGAGGTTCAGGTGCAAATATTTTCCCTATTTCTACTTTGCAAAATTTGAATATTGGTGCTGACAGGATCAGGCCCAACAATGTATGTGTTAGGGCTTTCGATGGAGCAAAATCAAATTCCATTGGCGAAATAGAACTAATGTTGACCATAGGGCCTGTTGAGTTCGCCATAGAGTTTCAAGTATTGAATGTATAATCCTCTTACAATCTGTTATTGTCACATCCCAAATCCCATTGGAGCGGACTGGCACCCGTAGCCGAGGAGGCCCGGGAGAACCCGTTCATAACCTATACTTTCACATTTACATTACTTATGAAAATTAGAAATTTGGGCAGCACTTCATTGTAAATAGAAGAAAACAGTACCTGTATCAACCCAGCAGACACGCATAAATATATATATATGAACAGTAATTGGCCGTCAGAGCCATCACTTCTATCAACCAAACACTCCTATGGCTCTACAATATGTCTACAAAAGCCTCTACATAGATACACAACTGAGTTGGGGTCGGGACGAACTCCCGCCCACAAAAGACTTTTATACAAATACCAAAGGTATATATAGACACGACTTGGGATGCCCCGAAACAACTGGAGCTCACCACTAACAATAGAATGTCCTGGCTCTTACTGCGGAGGTGTACGACCTGAAGTACCTGTTCCTACAGGCATGAATGCAGGTCCCCCGTGAGGGACGTCAGTACGAAAATATGTACTGAGTATGTAAGGCAGGGAGTATCAACATGAGATACAAAAGATCAACAGAACCCAGATACCAGTGAATAAACAGTATGAGTAGACCACACTTAAAAGAACTGATGGGATACCTACACATTACTTTCATATCATTACTTCCCTTAATCCTTATCAATACATAACATATGTCATACAATGGCCAACTGATCAGTGGTACTAATACAATACATCAGGGACCACCCCTGGAATAGCATATATATACATAATCTTTATAATACAATGGCCAACTGATCAGTGGTACTAATATAATACATCATATCATCAATTTAAAATATAGACATTCCATTTTGTTAGCATATATATATATATAATCTTTATAATACAATGGCCAACTGATCAGTGGTACTAATATAATACATCATATCATCAATTTAAAATATAGACATTCCATTTTTTTAGCATATATATATATATAATCTTTATAATACAATGGCCAACTGATCAGTGGTACTAATATAATACATCATATCATCAATTTAAAATATAGACATTCCATTTTTTAGCATATATATATATAATCTTAATAATACAATGGCCAACTGATTAGTGGTACTAATATAATACATCATATCATCAATTTAAAATATAGACATTCCATTTCTTAATTCAATTAATCTTTGAGATTGGTTACTTTGTGGTCACACTTTATGGAACTTGAAACCATGATACTTCAATAGGAAAAACATGTAAATAGGTAATCAATATCATGAAAATGGAGTAGAGAATCATGGATACCTCATTAAACCATTTCGGAGTCAACAATAGTATATGGATATTTTTTTTGACTATCCGGACATCTTAAAAGTGAAAACAAGTTCAATTGGTAGTGTCGAAGATCATATGATGTTATTATGTGTCATGTGTCGTAGGACAATGTTGGAAGCTTACTTGAGAGTGCCATGGGTCATTATTCATGCCAAAGAGTAGATATAGTATGTCTTACATACCTTGATATAACCACTTCAATACAAGTGACTTCCCGTACTCTTCGAACACTTATCTACAATAAGTCATTTGTGGCAAACTAGTATTAGCAACCAAACCTTACCATTTAGGTATTAACTTCACCAATTAATGTCTAGGAAGTAATCCCTTAGCTCATCAATAAGAGTACTACATACATCCTCTTATACTCTTATTACATTCACATATCATGCATTTTCATGAAATATCCCTCAACATCACTCAAGCCTATTAGATTACTTCTATAAAACTAGTATCATTAACCAAGAAGTCATCACATCCACCTTCATGGGCATCAATTGTTCAAACTTAATGTCTAGTGCTTAACATGATTTACAATCCAACCTTATACATAATTCTTACAAAACATACATCATAAATCTTAAATCACTATTTTTACAACCACATTTTGACGCTCAACGTCACAACAGATTAAACTCCTCACGTTTTGGGCATGTTTAGAACTATTCGGGCGCGTTTTCGAGCTTGACGGGGCTTCGATAAATGCCCCACATTGCTGCCAACGTTCCAGCACCTTCTAGATGGTCAAAATAGTCTGACAGCACATTTATTAGACTTTAGGAAGTTCACGCAGGCTGGTATCAAATTGCAAATTTTCCACTTTAAAAGGTCCACAAAGGTTAGCAAGCATGTGCAGAAATTTCAGCAAGCATGTGCAGGATTTTCAGATTTCAGCTTGTAGTTGATAATTGTATAGCTTGCATTTTTGTACCTTGTTGACTTAGGGACTTTTAGGTACTATAAATACATGGTGTAAGGCATCATAGTCATCAGCTCATACTTGTTTTATTCAGTAAATACCACCCATGAAGAATACAACATAATTTACTAGTCCATCAAATTGGGACATTTTACCCCAAATACTTGATTTTATCTAGATACTATCCACGACCAAAGCACCTTTATAACATTACTACTACCAAGGAAAAGAAGGTCAAGGGGTAAAGTCACATAATAGACATGATCGACATTAATCTTATATTGTAACCCCATACAATCTTATCTACTTATACGGCCTCTCACATCACGCTTACTTACTTAAGCATACATTTAGTCTGCCTTCAAATTCCATAAACAACCATGAGTCTATACTTACAACGTACTGGCTAATATAGCCATTTTCACACTTCAAGCAACCTACAAATCACTCTAACTAACAACTCCTTCTCTACAATCTACTAAACAAAACACAAGGACGAATAACCTCTTTACCAACTCAATCTCATGCAAACAAATTCAGCAATACATCTATTAAACCAACACAAGAACAACAAGTTGGACAACAAGTTGCTAGTGAATCGAAATAGGCCTCACACGGCTTCACTAGACTTTGATTTTGTATTTTGAACAAGAAAATGAAATGAATGACAAGTCAACTATGCTAGTGAATCGAAAGAGCCCCACACGGCTTCACTAGACTTTATTTTTTTTTATTTTTTTTTCAACAACACCTTGATGACAAGATTACATGAGATAGAAATTTAATACGCAACATCCAATGAACTAAGAATACACATATTACTCTGTATAAATAAAATCGGAGTCAAACACTTCCTCCACGGACTACCATACCATCCACACATGCTACTCGTTACCACATTAGTCTATCACCATAGGGGGGGGGGGTAAATCATTCTCGAACATCGGTTATTCAACTAAAATATTCATTTACACAAAAGTCACCCTCACTCTGACTTCTAACTTTGTGACTTCACATCACCAACTTCTTGGTCTAATTTCACTACCAAAAAGTCATGACAACAACACTTTTAACGCATACTACTATTCGGGTGGAAATACAGTTCCAACATTCTACTACACATCATCCTCCCTTAAGCAAGACATTTTTAACATAAATTTGAAAGGGACTAAATGCAATTAATACCTGAAGCTGAAAAGCACGATTCCATCAAGATCAATGTCTACATCGGAATCAATACACATTGAAGCACTAACGGACTCTTCTCAAGTCCTTACACAATTTAAACTCTTATATGGTTCAATCAGAAAGGACCATACCATTAGATTCTAAACTTCTACACTTGAATCACCTCGATAATGAGACATATCGGAGGACATTAGAGTAAGGAAAGAATTTGGGATGACTTTTTACTTTCATATGGGCGACATCAAAGCGCGAATAAGAGTATGAAAGAGGAACATTCTGACTCTATTGCACGAACTAAGAAATGGAGAGTGGAAATAATCCCTAAATGTCCAATAGCCTCCTGTTTATAGATGTGGTGCACAACACACCGATAAACGAGATTCTACGTAGACACGGCTTTGTAGACTCACTAGGACGAACTTCTCTGATACCACTTCTATTTTTACCACCTCCCAACATTGAGTAAAAAATGCCATGGAAAATCCATCGGGTCCTGGAGCTTTGTCTCCAGGACAAGACTTCACACTTTCCCAAATTTCTTGTTCACCGAAAGGGCTTTGTAACAACTGATTTTCCTCTTGAGTAATCCTAGGTCAGTTACCACGATTACCTAGAGGTCTCCAATTCTCCGTCTCAGTGTAAAGCTTTTGGTAAAAAGAAACAATCTCTCTTGTAATATCAACTGGATTGTCCACAATATCCCCTTCAATTATCAACTTGTCAATATTGTTATATCTCTTGTGAGCATTTGCAGTCCTATGGAAGAATTTTTGTGTTTTTATCCCCTTGTTTCAACCAAAGAGCCCTAGATCTTTGTCTCCAGGCCACCTCCTCATGTTTTGCGATTTCCTCAATGCAACTGATAAGGATGTTTTTGCATACAACTCTTCCTCGGTTAAGCTCCTTTGATCATGAATCTTCTCTGTATCGTTCCAATTTTATCGGATGAGTGTAGGGACGGCGATACGTAACGCCTGCATTCACTTAGGCAAATCCCACATCGGTAGTGAAGGGGAATGAAGTGTGCCTTATAGGTGCATGGATACCTTCCACGTATGTGACGCGTTCACGGGGACGACGATACGTAACGCCCATGGAACAAATCCGTGAGGTCGGGGATGGCGATACGTAACGCCTGGCCAAAGCGGACAATATCTCATGTGCCAGGGCCCAGTCCGCTGTGTAACTCTGACATATGTGACGCGTTTTAAAATCGTGAGGGGCCGAGGCTCCAAAGCGGATAATTTCGCATGCGCCGGTGGCCTGGGCTGTTACAGTTGGTATCAGAGCAGTTCGTCCTAGTGAGTCTACAAAGCCGTGTCTACGTAGAATCTCGTTTATCGGTGTGTTGTGCACCACATCTATAAACAGGAGGCTATTGGACATTTAGGGATTATTTCCACTCTCCATTTCTTAGTTCGTGCAATAGAGTCAGAATGTTCCTCTTTCATACTCTTATTCGCGCTTTGACGGCGATACGTAACGCCTGTATTCACTTAGGCAAATCCCACATCGGTAGTGAAGGGGAACGAAGTGTGCCTTATAGGTGCATGGATACCTTCCACGTATGTGACGCGTTCACGGGGACGGCGATACGTAACGCCCGTGGAACAAATCCGTGAGGTCGGGGACGGCGATACTAACGCCTGGCCAAAGCGGACAATATCTCATGTTCCAGGGCCCAGTCCGCTGTGTAACTCTGACATATGTGACGCGTTTTAAAACCGTGAGGGGCCGAGGCTCCAAAGCGGACAATTTTGCATGCGCCGGTGGCCTGGGCTGTTACAGTTGGTATCAGAGCCAGCGCCGGTGCCGGTGGTGGGGCAAACCTCAGCGAGGACGCTGAGTCCCTACGGGGGGTGAGTGTAGGGACGGCGATACGTAACACCTGCATTCACTTAGGCAAATCCCACATCGGTAGTGAAGGGGAACGAAGTGTGCCTTATAGGTGCATGGATACCTTCCACGTATGTGACGCGTTCACGGGAACGGCAATACGTAACGCCCGTGGAACAAATCCGTGAGTTCGGGGACGGCGATACGTAACGCCTGGCCAAAGCGGACAATATCTCATGTGCCAGGGCCCAGTCCGCTGTGTAACTCTGACATATGTGACGCGTTTTAAAACCGTGAGGGGCCGAGGCTCCAAAGCGGACAATTTCGCATGCGCCGGTGGCCTGGGCTGTTACAGTTATTGGGAAGGCCGTGGATTCACAAGGCCAATGCGGGGCCATCTACACTGCACCAAATGATTAAGTTTGAGCATGAAAGGCAAGAAGTAGTTATTCATGGTGAAGGAGATTTGTCAGCCTACGAAGATTCTCTCTTGTCTCTTATTGAAGCGAATAACGTAGAGGAGACATTCGTCTATCAAAATTTTGATACAAGGCCAGTGAATCGTATCCTTGAATGGTAGGCTATACCGAGACCGCAATTGTCTTCTGCTTCTATAATGATGGTGAGTGAACTTTGGAAATATGGATTTGAGCCAGAAAAGGGTTTGGGAGCATCTCTGCACGGTATAGTTCATCCCATATGTCCGAGTGAGAACGTGGGCACGTTTGGTCTGGGATTTGAGCCTACAGCTGAAGATCTGAAGAAAGCCAAGGGAAGGAAAAAGGAAACATGGTCACTCCCTCACCCAATGCCACTACTCAGTGAATCATTTGTTAAGAGCGGTGTCACAAAGCATGTGGAATTTGAAGTTGAATTGGTTGATGACTTCCAGAACCTTTTTGTTGAAGTTGATACGGTCAAAGTAGGAGAAGGTACCAGTATAGCAGACGTGCAATTCATAGGTCCAATTGTTTGACTCAATAATTGGGAAGTCACTCCTATCCCCGTCAGGAGGGAGTTTTGGTAGTTTATTTTGTTTTTCTTTCTGTTTATCCAAGTTATTTCAGGGTTGTAATTCGGATTTTAGTTTTTTTATGTTATGTTGGCATCTATGTTTAAACCCTTCTATATTTTTATTTAATGAAATGCAATGTCCCTTTTGTTTTGTGTCTAATATATTTTGTTTTTCTTTTCTTTCACAGTTCTCTTTATGCTGATTCTAATGACATGACATGCATGCGGAATTTTAAGTCTGATCTTAAAATCTAAACTAATCAAGATGTAATGAAGCAGGATAGGGAATATGATGAAGAAGAAGCACTAAAAGAAATAAGCAAAGAGTTGGAACAATTTGAAGACAAATCAAATCCTAATCTGAATGAGACTGAGCCAATAAATCTAGGGGATCAGGAAGATATTAGGGAAACTAAAATCAGTGTACATGCTTTTCCACATCTAAAAGATGGAATGATTCAAACATTAATTGATTATAAGGACGTTTTTGCATGGTCTTATGATGATATGCCTGGTTTAAGCACTAAATTAGTGGCTCACAAATTACCAACTGATCCCACGTTCACTCCTGTAAAACAGAAGTTGAGGAAGTTTAAAACAAATGTAAGTATTAAAATCAAAGAGAAAATCATGAAACAACTTGAAGACAAAGTAATTCGAGTAGCTGGCTATCCCATGTGGTTATCCAATGTTTTTCCCGTACCAAAGAAAGATGGCAAAATTCGAGTGTGTGTTGATTACCGTGATTTAAATAGAGCAAGTTCAAAAGATGATTTTCCACTGCCCAACATCCACATTTTGCTAGACAACTGTGCTAAACACGAGGTTGCCTCTTTTGTGGATTGCTATGCTGGATATCACCAGATCATTATGGATGATGAAGACGCGGAGAAGACATCTTTTATCACACCATGGGGAACCTATTGTTATCGAGTGATGCCATTCGGTTTGAAGAATGCTGGAGCAATATATATGAGAGCCATGACCACTATGTTTCATGACATGATGCATAAAAAGATTGAGGTCTACGTGGATGATGTGATTATTAAGTCAAAAAGTCAGGCCGACCATGTTAAAGATGTAAGAAATTTCTTTGTGCTTCACAGTTATAATCTCAAACTCAACCCGGCAAAATGTGTATTTGGAGTTCCATCTGGAAAGCTTTTGGGTTTTGTAGCCAGCCGTCGAAGAATTGAATTGGATCCCTCAAAAATCAAAGCCATTCAAGACTTGCCCCCGCCCAAGAATAGAACGGAGGTGATGAGTTTTCTTGGTAGACTGAACTACATTAGCAGGTTCTTTGCTCAACTCACAACCACTTGTGAGCCCATATTCAAGTTTCTAAAAAAGAGCATTGCGGTAAAATAGACTGAAGAATGTCAGGATGCGTCGATCGAATCAAAAGATATTTGTCAAATCCGCTAGTGCTGGTACCCCCGGATCCTTGTAGGCCTTTGATCTTATATTTATCTGTCATGGACAATTCTTTCGATTGTGTCCTGGGTCAACATGATGTCACAGGCAAAAAAGAGCAGGCTATTTATTATCTTAGCAAGAAGTTTACCACTTATGAGGCCAGGTATACTCTTCTTGAAAGGACGTGTTGTGCCCTAACTTGGGTAGCATATAAGTTGAAGCATTATCTCTCATCCTAAACTACTTATCTCATCTTCCGCATGGATCCTTTGAAGTATATCTTTCAAAATCCTATGCCAATGGGTCGATTGGAAAAGTGGCAAATATTTCTTACCGTGTTAGACATTGTATATGTGACTCAAACCGCCATAAAAGCCCAAGCCTTGGCGGATCATCTTATTGAGAATCCTATCGATGAAGAGTACGAGCCATTAAAGACATATTTTCCGGACGAAGAAGTGTCGTGTGTTGATGAAGTCATTATAGATGTTTATCCGGGTTGGAGGTTATTTTTCGATTGAGCTGTCACTATGAAAGAAGTCAGAATAGGTGTGGTTCTTATCTCTGAATTGGGACAACATTTCCCAGTAACAGCACAACTTTGATTCTACTGTACTAACAATATGGCAGAGTATGAAGCCTGCATTCTTGGTTTGAGGTTAGATGTTGATATGGGAGTCCAAGAATTATTGGTGTTGGGAGATTCGTATTTGCTTGTCCATCAAATTCAAGCCGATTGGGAGACGTGAGATTTGAAGCTCATCCTGTATCTACAATGCTTGCAGAAGCTATGTCAACGGTTTGTGTTAGTAAAATTTAGGCATATTCCAAGGATTCACAGTGAAATTGCTGATGGTTTAGCCACTCTTTATTCAATGCTTCAACATCCTGATAAAGCCTACATCAATCCAATGCATATACAGAGTCATGATCAGCATGTTTACTGTAATGCGGTTGAAGAGGAGCGCGATGGAGAAGTTCTTGGATATCAAGCGGTACATTCAGTCAGGAGAATACCCAGCATATGCCACCAATGATCAAATGGGCATAGATTCATTTTGGTAGCCATTGACTACTTCATAAAGTGGGTAGAAGAGTAACTTTCAAGTCAGTGACAAAGAAGGTTGTGGTGGATTTTGTTCATGCCAATATCATTTGTAGATTTGGAATTCCTAAGATGATCATTACAGACAATGCTGCTAATCTCAATAGTCATTTGATGCAAGAAGTATGTCAACAGTTTAAGATCCAACATCGAAATTCCACTCCATATCGCCCAAAGGCCAATGGTGCTGCAGAAGCTGCCAATAAGAATATAAAAAAGATACTACAAAAGATGGTACAAGGATCTAAATAGTGGCATGAAAAGTTGCCGTTTGCATTGCTAGGTTATCGCACCACTGTTCGCACTCCAACAGGGATAACTCCATATTTATTAGTGTATGGGACAGAAGCAGAGATTGATGATGATGAATGGGTAAAAACCCGACTGGAACATTTGAGTTTGATTGAGGAAAAAAGGCTAACATCTGTGTGTCATGGCCAGTTGTATCAGAGGAGGATGGCTCGAGCGTATAACAAAAAGGTTCGTCCCAGGAATTTTGAAGTTGGTCAATTGGTATTGAGACGTATTCTTCCTCACCAGGTTGAAGCGAAAGGCAAGTTCTCCCCTAACTGGCAAGGTCCCTTCGTTGTGAAGAAAGTGTTGCCCAATGGAGCCTTATATTTGACAGATATTGAAGGCAAAATGGCAAAAATGGCTATCAATGCTGATGCGGTCAAAAGATATTACGTATGATATTTGATCCTTTGTTGATTTTATTGCATGTTCAGTACTTGCACTTTTGATGATTGACATGATGAAGGCATTTTATTCTTCTATCCAAACATGGTGTCATCCTTTGTTTACCCATTTGAGCTTCATTTTATTTTTTTCTTTCATATCCCTTTTTTGGAATCAAAATAGAGTCAAAGATATATGTCAAGAAAACATGAACAAAAGAAAGAGTTTGAAAAAAAAAATCAAAATATCAAAAAAATCAAAACAAAGAACAAGCTGATGGAACTACGTCCGACCTGATTCTCCTCTCTCGAGAGTGAGGTACGTATGCTGCCCTATTTTGGGATCGGTCTAACCAAATAAATATTTAAGATTCACCCAGTCAACAAAACTGGAGCATGAGTTAATGTGTTGATTGAGTCGATTCCAAAAGTTGTAAGTCCTACCCCCACTTCAAGTATCGTTTGAGCCTCTTACCACCTTTTCTAACCTTAACCAAAAGCCAAGTTACAACCAAAGAAAGTCCTTTAGATCAATTTTTGATAATGTTAAGGCTAAGCATGCAATGGACATAATGATACATTGCGAAGTACCGTTTGTCTTCCTTAACATAAGAAATCAGGAACGAAATACAAAAATATGAAAGTCTTATTGGTGAAAACCTTTGCAGGCATCATTAGGTGATGGTGAGTTGAGAGAAATGAAAATGAGAGAGTCTCATTGGTGAAAACCTTTGCAGGCACCATAAGGCGATGGTGAGTGGAGAGAAATAAAAATAAGAGAGTCTTATTGGTGAAAACCTTTGCAGGCACCATAAGGCGATGGTGAGTGGAGAGAAATAAAAATGAGAGAGACTTATTGGTGAAAACCCTCACGTGCACCGTAAGGCGATGGAGTGTTCAAGAGAAAAGTGAAAAGTGAAAAGAAAGAGATTTGTTGGCGAAAGTCTTTTAAGATGTCGTCAATTGAATGTGATGTATGAGTCCAATGGATTTGAAGAAGCGGCTCAGTGGCAAAAAGTACGAACTCAACAACAAATGGGGAGTCTGGATAGGAAGATCAGGCAGCTCAATCCAAAATGTATGTCATACTCATTGGAATTGGTTGTCGTATTCAAATAAGTTTTCTTTTTGAATATGGGACATTGCCCTTTTCTTTCATTTACATATTCATGCTTTTTGTCTTTTTATGTCATTTATCATTATAAAAGTCACCATCATTTCTTTATATTTTAAGTCAAGTATGTGTCAAAACAAGCGAGAAAGGATTTCAAAAGTTACTACCAGTCTTTCCAATTATATGAGGAAAAGCCAAGGAACAGCACAAGAAGAAATATAATCGTAATTCACCACGAAGCAAAGGAAGTCTATCAACCGACAGGCTATTGGACTCGTAGAAACATTCAGATTTGGAAAAAGTGCACCTCAGGGGCTTGGTAAAATGGAAACCCGTTGTTTGAGTCAGAACTCATTTCCCTCAATCTAGATTCGGGTCGATGATGTAGCAAGACAAGGCAGGTGTTAGCAATTTAGAACAAAGATGAAAGGAGTGAGTGCTGGGCAGATACCTGAAAATCCAAAATCTGCAAGCCACCACTAAGTTTTTAACTGATAAATTTTCTTTGTTGAAATAGGGTCAAATTCATTTCACTAGATTCAGTGACCATTGGAAATGCACATCCGTGGGATTTTACTTTCTGCTCAGGACCCTCCTGAAAAATGGGATTTTGCTTTCTGCTCAGGACCCTCCTGAAAAATGATATTTTGCTTTCTCTCAGGACCCTCCTGAAAAATGAGATTTTTCTTTTTGCTCAGGACCCTCCTGAAAAATGGGATTTGGCTTTCTGTTCAGGACCCTCCTGAAAAATGGTATTTTGCTTTCTGCTAAGGACCTTCTTGAAAAATGGGATTTTGCTTTTTGCTCAAGACCCTCCTGAAAAATGGGATTTTGCTTTCTGTTCAGGACCCTCCTGAAAAATGGGATTTTACTTTCTGTTCAGGACCCTCCTGAAAAATGGGATTTCACTTTCTGTTCAGGACCCTACTGAAAATGGGATTTTACTTTTTGCTCAGGACTCTCCCAAAAAATGGGATTTTACTTCCTGTTCACGGACTTTACTTTCTGCTCAGGACCCTCCTGAAAAATGGGATTTTACTTTATATTCAGGACCCTCCTGAAAAATGGGATTTTACTTTACGTCCAGGACCCTCCTAAAAAATAGGAATTTACTTTCTGTTCAGGACCTTCCTGAAAAATGTGATTTTACTTTCTGTTCAGCACCCTCCTGAAAAATGAGATTTTACTTTCTGTTCAGGATCCTCCTGAAAAATAGGATTTTACTTTCTGTTCAGGACCCTCTTGGAAAATAGGAATTTACTTTATGTCGAGGACCCTCCTGAAAAATGGAAATTTACTTTATGTTCAGGACCCTCTTAAAAAATGGGAATTTACTTTATGTTCAGGACCCTCCTGAAAAATGGGATTTTACTTTCTGTTTAAGACCCTCCTGAAAAATGGGATTTTACATTATGTTCAGGACCCTCCTGAAAAATGGGATTCTACTTTATGTTCAGGACCCTCCTGAAAATGGGATTTTACTTTCTATTCAGGACCCTACTAAAAAATGGGATTTTACTTTCTGCTCAGGACCCTCCTGAAAAATAGGATTTTACTTTCTGTTCAGGACCCTCCTGAAAAAATGGGATTTTACTTTCTGTTCAGGACCCTCCTGAAAAATGGTATTTTACTTTCTGTTCAAGACCCCCTGAAAAATGGGAATTTACTTTCAATTCAGAACCCTCCAGGAAAATGGGATTTGGCTTTCTGTTCAGGACCCTCCTGAAAAATGGTATTTTGCTTTCTGCTCAGGACCTTCTTGAAAAATGGGATTTTGCTTTTTGCTCAAGACCCTACTAAAAAATGGGACTTTGCTTTCTGTTCAGGACCCTTCTGAAAAATGGGATTTTACTTTCTGTTCAGGACCCTCCTGAAAAATGGGATATTACTTTTTGTTCAGGACCCTACTGAAAATGGGATTTTACTTTCTGCTTAGGACTCTCCTAAAAAATGGGATTTTACTTCCTGTTTAGGGACTTTACTTTCCGCTCAGGACCCTCCTGAAAAATGGGATTTTACTTTATATTCAGGGACCTCCTGAAAAATGGGATTTTACTTTACATCCAGGACCCTCCTAAAAAATGGGAATTTACTTTCTGTTCAGGACCTTCCTGAAAAATGTGATTTTACTTTCTGTTCAGCACCCTACTGAAAAATGGGATTTTACTTTCTGTTCAGGATCCTCCTGAAAAATGGGATTTTACTTTCTGTTCAGGATCCTCCTGAAAAATAGGATTTTACTTTCTGTTCAGGACCCTCTTGGAAAATGGGTATTTACTTTATGTCGAGGACCCTCCTAAAAAATGGGAATTTACTTTATGTCCAAGAACCTCCTGAAAAATGGGATTTTACTTTCTATTCAGGACCCTCCTGAAAAATGGGATTTTACTTTATGTTCAGGACCCTCCTGAAAATGGGATTTTACTTTCTATTCAGGACCCTCCTAAAAAAATAAGATTTTACTTTCTGCTCAAGACCCTCCTGAAAAATGGGATTTTACTTTCTGTTCAAGACCCTCCTGAAAAATGGGAATTTAATTTCAATTCAGAACCCTCCAGGAAAATGGGATTTGGCTTTCTGTTCAGGACCCTCCTGAAAAATGGTATTTTGCTTTCTGCTCAGGACCTTCTTGAAAAATGGCATTTTGCTTTTTGCTCAAGACCCTCCTGAAAAATGGGATTTTACTTTCTGTTCAGGACCCTCCTAAAAATTGGGATTTTACTTTCTGTTCAGGACCCTACTGAAAATGGGATTTTATTTTCTGCTCAGGACTCTCCTAAAAAATAGGATTTTACTTCCTGTTCAGGGACTTTAATTTCTGCTCAGGACCCTCCTGAAAAATGGGATTTTACTTTATATTCAGGACCCTCCTGAAAAATGGGATTTTACTTTACGTCCAGGACCCTCCTAAAAAATGAGAATTTACTTTCTGTTCAGGACCTTCCTGAAAAATGTGATTTTACTTTCTGTTCAGCACCCTCCTGAAAAATGGGATTTTACTTTCTATTCAGGATCCTCCTGAAAAATAGGATTTTACTTTCTGTTCAGCACCCTCTTGGAAAATGGGAATTTACTTTATGTCGAGGACCCTCCTGAAAAATGGAAATTTACTTTCTATTCAGGACCCTCCTAAAAAATGAGATTTTACTTTCTGCTCAGGACCCTCCTGATAAATGGGATTTTACTTTCTGTTCAAGACCCTCCTGAAAAATGGGAATTTAATTTCAATTCAGAACCCTCCAGGAAAATGGGATTTGGCTTTTTGTTCAGGACCCTCCTGAAAAATGGTATTTTGCTTTCTGCTCAGGACCTTCTTGAAAAATGGGATTTTGCTTTTTGCTCAAGACCCTCCTGAAAAATGGGATTTTACTTTCTGTTCAGGACCCTCCTAAAAATTGGGATTTTACTTTCTGTTCAGGACCCTACTGAAAATCTGATTTTACTTTCTGCTCAGGACTCTCCTAAAAAATGGGATTTTACTTCCTGTTCAGGGACTTTACTTTCTGCTCAGGACCCTCCTGAAAAATGGGATTTTACTTTATATTCAGGACCCTCCTGAAAAATGAGATTTTACTTTATGTCCAAGACCCTCCTAAAAAATGAGAATTTACTTTCTGTTCAGGACCTTCCTGAAAAATGTGATTTTACTTTCTTTTCAGCACCCTCCTGAAAAATGGGATTTTACTTTCTATTCAGGATCCTCCTGAAAAATAGGATTTTACTTTATGTTCAGGACTCTCTTGGAAAATGGGAATTTACTTTATGTCGAGGACCCTCCTGAAAAATGGAAATTTACTTTATGTTCAGGACCCTCCTAAAAAATGGGAATTTACTTTATGTCCAGGACCTTCCTGAAAAATGGGACTTTACTTTTTGTTCAGGACCCTCCTGAAAAATGGGATTTTACATTATGTTCAGGACCCTCCTGAAAAATGGGATTTTACTTTATGTTCAGGACCCTCCTGAAAATGGAATTTTACTTTCTATTCAGGACCCTTCTAAAAAATGGGATTTTACTTTCTGCTCAGGACCTTCCTGAAAAATAGGATTTTACTTTCTGTTCAGGACCCTCCTGAAAAAATGGGATTTTACTTTCTGTTCAGGACCCTCCTGAAAAATGGGATTTTACTTTCTGTTCAAGACCCTCCTGAAAAATGGGAATTTACTTTCAATTCAGGACCCTCCAGGGAAATGGGATTTGATTTTCTGTTCAGGACCCTCCTGAAAAATGGTATTTGCTTTCTGCTCAGGACCTTCTTGAAAAATGGGATTTTGCTTTTTGCTCAAGACCCTCCTGAAAATTGGGATTTTACTTTCTATTCAGGACCCTCCTGAAAATTGGGATTTTACTTTCTGTTCAGGACCCTACTGAAAATGGGATTTTACTTTCTACTCAGGACTCTCCTAAAAAATGGGATTTTACTTCCTGTTCAGGGACTTTACTTTCTGCTCAGGACCCTCCTGAAAAATGGGATTTTACTTTATATTCAGGACCCTCCTGAAAAATGGGATTTTACTTTACGTCTAGGACCCTCTTAAAAAATGAGAATTTACTTTCTGTTCAAGACCTTCCTGAAAAATGTGATTTTACTTTCTGTTCAGCACCCTCTTGAAAAATGGGATTTTACTTTCTATTCAGGATCCTCCTGAAAAATAGGATTTTACTTTCTGTTCAGGACCCTCTTGGAAAATGGGAATTTACTTTATGTCGAGGACCCTCCTGAAAAATGGAAATTTACTTTATGTTCAGGACCCTCCTAAAAAATGGGAATTTACTTTATGTCCAGGACCTTCCTGAAAAATGGGATTTTACTTTCTGTTCAGGACCCTCCTGAAAAATGGGATTTTACATTATGTTCAGGACCCTCCTAAAAAATGGGATTTTACTTTATGTTCAGGACCCTCCTGAAAATGGGATTTTACTTTCTATTCAGGACCCTCCTAAAAAATGGGATTTTACTTTCTGCTCAGGACCTTCCTGAAAAATAGGATTTTACTTTCTGTTCAGGACCCTCCTGAAAAAATGGGATTTTACTTTCTGTTCAGGACCCTCCTGAAAAATGGGATTTTACTTTCTGTTCAGGACCCTCCTGAAAAATGGGATTTTACTTTCTGTTCAAGACCCTACTGAAAAATGGGAATTTACTTTCAATTCAGGACTCTCCTGGAAAATGGGACAACCTTTCAAAAATGAAATACTACTTTACTATAATTTTTGTTTGGGATAATGTTCGTTCTAGTTTTAATTTTGGGTTTCTTGAGCCTGTCTGAAGAACAGGGTGATGAAATAGCAAGTTAGGAGCCCGCCCGAAGAACAGGGTGATGAAATAGGAAGTCAGGAGCCCGCCTGAAGAATAGGGTGAAGAAACGAAAAGTCAAGCAACAAAGCAAAGCAATTGAAAGCCAAGCAACAAGTTGAAAGAAATTGCAAGACAGGAGCCCGCCTGAAGAATAGGGTGATGAAAGTCGAGTTAAGAACCAACAAAAGTTGTATAGATAGAATTTTTGTAATTTCATTTATGTTTTAACTTGTAATTTTCATTTTTGATGTAATAACAAAGCCGCGGACCGGAACCTTGACGGAACTTCACTCGACTCTCCAACTCGTTATAGTCCATCTCCTTCCAAACCCTGGAGATACTTCACTTGATCCCCTCGTAACTTGGGTGGGTAGGCTGTCGTAATTCTAGACCCGATAGTCCTTCTTTCTTCTGTTTCTTCCTTTGAATAATGGTCAGGACAAAATTCTGTCTCGTTGTCTACTTCTTTGTCTGAAAACACTGCGTGTTTACGTTCAAAGAGGGCATGATGTAGACACGTAATTTTGTCCCCCTCAAAAGTTTGATTTTATTCATTTCTACCTTACCATAGCATGTACCCTCACCCACGTGATTACATCCCCAAAAAATACAAAAAAATAACTCTCAACAATATCCCTAACAAACTTTTATTCTTTTAACACCCTAACAACCCTCTCCAATAACAAAATGACAAATCACCACCTCACCACCCCATACCCTACCTCCCTACCCCTGCCTAACCCCACCCCACGTCATACCCCCCCCCCTTTTTTTTTCTTGTCCAAAAAGAAAGGACCCAAAAAGAAAAATAAAATATATATACACAGATACACACATACAAAGGGATATTATTTTTTGACCATTAGCAACCCAAAAAAGGAAGGAGAGCAGATCTGAAAAAATTTTCATTTCCAGCATTATCACCGACTTCACGTCGCCATCTCCGTCCGAACAACTATGGCGGCAATAATGCCGTCACCACCATCTTCCTCCTCTTGAAACCCTAGATGAAGCAGCAACTCATCGCCGCCACCGTTGAGCTTCCGCCGACCAACGACGACGGCGATAACGTCGTCCCCACCGTCTTTCTCCCCTCTCTAGCGTCGCTGCCTCAACCATCAGAGAAATCTCTATCGCTGGTAAAATAATAAAGACCAGCAACACCAGCCCCCTCCGCTACCAGCTTCCTCCGTTCTCCCCTCCGCCGTCAGCAGTCGCTTCTCCGGCTGTGGCACGTCGACCACTGGCTCTAGCCGCAGCTCACCCAGCCGGAGAAACAGCTCCAGTCACCACCGGAGAAAAGGCACCGCCGTTCTCTCCGTCATCGGAGCTCACCGAAGTTTGATCTGCGTCTGGGTTTTGGGTTCCTGTTTTTTGATTGGGGTTTTTGGTTTCGTCTATTTCCTGGTTCATCGTCGATATTGGATTTTGAGTTGTCGTTATCAAATCGCGTCGTCATTATTTTTTTGGTTTCGTATAACAAAGTTTGTCACACTAGTTTTGAAGTTGTCCTATTAGTTTTTTCCATATACTGAGTTGGATTCATTGCGATTGAGGTTCTCCGGTCGAGTATTTTGGTCTTCGAATTTCTTTATTATCGTCAAGGATCAATTTCATCGAGGTCCATTTCTTCTAACCGAATCTTTAATTTATTTGGATTTTTGTTTGGGATGTTGTGGGTATAGATGATTTATTTGGTGTGTGTTTGGTATGTTCGAATATGTGTTATGTGTTGGTTGATATTGGTTTTGGACTTTGAAAAGTTAATTGATAAATCAAAGCATGTTTAATCATATTCTTTGAAATAAATTTGGGGACGGGAATCGAAAATTGATAAAAGTAAATATTTTGATATTTTTGATACATTGCTGATGTTGAATGCGATATGTTGTCGAGCAGGTAGGCAAACAGTAAGCTCGGGTAGGCAAGTTTAGGATTGGTGATGTGGGAATGATCGGAATATTTGTTGAATGTTTTGTTTATCGTATTTGGAAAATATATTTATTTAATCGGGGAATGCCCCGAGGTAATTTGTATTTACTCACCGGAGAATGCCCCGAAGAATTTTGTACGCAAAGGATGCTCGTGATCAAGGCCCGAGGCATCGGGTAAAGCATAGTTTAGGACTAGTTAAGGTTGTTTCAGTATTTTTATTTTGGGTTGTTATAATTGGACTGCACTTTACATGTTTGTTTGTTTTTGTTATTGTTTGATTATTTTGCGTTCTTTTGTGTGGTTTATACATTTCGTAATGTCAAAAATAGTTGGTACACTCTACCCAAGCGACCGCGGTTGAACCACGGGATCGAGGGGTGCCTAACACCTTCCCCTCGATCAACAAAATTTCTTAGCCGGAATCTCTGTTCGCAAACCAGTTTAAGAATCAAATGGTTTCGAAAAGGATTTTCCAAAGGTGACTTGGCACACCGGATTATGCCAAGTGGAGACTCTGAATAAATAATCCTTTTCTGAAATAAATTTTCATTTCTTGTCACTTAAATAATAAAACCCTTTTGGACTTTAAAATATACATTTTTTGGAGTACGTTAAAAAAAGGGGGTGTGACATTCCTAATTCAAAAAGTTCATAAATAAACTGAAAGGATAAAGATTATTCCTAATTCAGAAATTTTAACATGGAGCATGCATGACTCATTTTTAGGCGTGACTTATGAATTTCATCCAAATAATGCACAACTTAAATTATCGTAGATAAAATATTGTTGCAAGCTCATAGATTAGCCTCATAGATTAGCCACGTGAATGGATGAGTAATACTCTATATTCGTCATTCGAATTAACGGACAAAAAATAAAGAAATCTAAACTACATGCTTTAATAACGTCTTTTATTATCAAATGTTCAAGTACCAGTGATTTGATTTTCTTAACATCATGCATGTTGAAGGAAAAAAGAAACATTTGAACTACAATTTTCCAGAGAAGACTTCATAAATTAGTCTATTTCCATAACCCAAAACATCAGAAATTACATTGATTCTAGTAAAGTTACAAGAGAGTAGTCCTTAAACCGGTTCAAACTATTCGATTAGCTCGCAATTTTGAACAAGCACTTCCTCATTTTTGTCAAATAAAGTAAAAGAACAAAATATAGGACCGAAGATCCTTGGGATTGGTATTGTGCGGACTGACAGGCCCCTTTAGATATTTTGAATCTAAAGGACCACTCAAGTTGCGGATAAATCATACAAACAAGGTAATGATGCCAACTTTGGTAGTGTGTATTCTTTTCTTCCCTCCCTCCCTTTCGATAAACTCAGAAATGAGTACTTAATAGTCAAATGGTCATTGGAGAATCAAAGGATTTTCACTAACTTTTGTTTAGACGCATGATTGTTATCCTTTGTCACTTGAGAAGCCACTGAATTCAAGAGAAAATCCCAACAAACAAACGATTTCAAATACTAACAATACAGTGAAAACACCCTCATCCGAAACTATCGAACGAGATTAGAGTAAAGAACTTTAACAATGAGACCAGCTATAAGCAAATACCACCAAGCCAAAATGATTAAATCATGAAATTTCAATGCAAAGTCAACTATAACGAACTGCCATCAATCCAAAAACAAAATAAAGCATAAAGCTTTTCACCATCAAATCGAAATTAGCTAAACATGAGACTTTAACAAAATCAGCCGCGTAGATCAGCGGTATAGACCTTAAACAGTATAGCAAAAATGAGAGTATTTAAATTGAAAACTCCATCAACAATGTCATTTGGACTACATAATATACCATGAATGAAACCTATGGCTATCACAGCTATCTACCAGCAAACAATCCAACATACAATCACTCAGAAAATTTAGTCACGACTACAGAAGATTTAGATGAAGCAGAAGCACTCGAGAGCTTAAAGGAAGGATGTTACCTTTCGGGGAGCTTCAAAACAGGACATACGAGTTATCAGCACGGCTGTCACCGTTGGGAGCTTGATGTTCTCGGCTCGGGCACTCCCAATTGGTCGGGTAGCTTACCAAAAGTAATGGACGAGAAAATTTTAGCACGATGAACTCTTTGTTTTCAGAGTTTCCAACCCAAAATTTGAACCAACCATTTGAAACAACTTAAAAAAAAATTTCCTTCTTTCATTTCTTTTGAAAAAAACTCAAAAAGAAAGAAAAAATTCCTCAAAATTTCTCGGAAAGAAACCGTAACTCCCCCTTTTAAAAAATCCCCCCCAAACAGAGAGCCCAAAGCCTCTTATATAGAAGAAGGAAAAATAATGGGGGGAATATCTTTTTGGCTTCAACTTTTTAAATTCCCAAATCCCCCTTTTGTTTTTGAAATCATACAAACGCACCCCTTTTTTGAATATCTCTTGGATGATTCCCAAATAGGTGGACCAATCACCATTGGAAAAAATGAATCCCCCTTCCAACTACTAAAAAACGCCCAAATATGTACCAAATTCGTACCTCTATCTCAAAATTCATGGAATTGAACGTTGGAGGACACCTCGACACTGTTCTAGAAGGTTTGAATTTCCTCAACGTACGCATTCACGTGGGGGTCACGCAATCCGTATGAACTGATGGTCAAAGGATGTATTTGAGTTTTTTTGGGTTGAAAAAGGGTCGATGGGTTTGGGTTTTACAGAATATGGGTTTTTAGGGATATATGGTTGCTGGCTCAGGTTGTGGATGGGTTATCGTCATCGTTGCTGGGTGAAAACATTAATACTGAATGCCATCGATGTTGAAATTATTGGTGTTATCGAGGTTTCAAGTTGTTGAATTGTTGATGAGGTTATGCGCATAGTTAGTCTGTGTTCTTTCCCTTGGTTTGAAGAGAAGAAGCTAAGGGTTAAAGAAATTGGGCCGTACCGGGTCATAGGGAATTGGTTTGGGCCTATTTGAGAATAAGGATAAAAAAATAGGTTGATGGGGATGCTGAGATTGGGCCTTAATTCATTGGTTTAGGAGAGATTTAGGCAGATTTTAATGGGTTGCTGAGTTGCTAATTTGGGCCTGGATTAAATAATAGAGGTGTTGGGCTAGTAGAAGAAGAGAGGGATGGCTGGTTGCTTTTTAATTTGGGTCATTTTTGGGGTAGATTTAGGATTTTAATGATGTGGAGATTTAGACTATTTATTAAATAGCCGAAACTATTTATTAAATAGCCGAAGGGTGAAAATTTAGACAATCAAATTAAAATTTTTGTCTAATTCAAATTAAATTGACCTATTACCTTGCCATTATAGTCAAATTAATTCCAATTAAGGTATAATTTAATAAATTGACTAAATTAAAAGACCTTTTGAAATGAACCAACAACCAATTCGAATCCGAATTTCCTTGATTCAATAAAATCAAACTCATATTTATCCAAATACATTATTTAAATCGAGATCTTAATCATTTGAAATTATTTTCCACACAAGCCTTGATTAAGACCCGATATTTTGTAACATAAATATTTTATTATCAAAATTATATAATTCCGTATGATATCACTACTCAAAATACCAAAATTATGTATAGAAAATATTTTAAAAATCTTTTATTCAAATGGGATAAATGTTGTAATTTTATTTGAAAAACGAAGAAACTCCGAATTAAACTTAGTTATGGAGGACAAAAATTAGGTGTCAACAACTGCCCCCTCCCTTTGGGTAGGATGAAGCAAGTAATCCTGGGCAAAAGGAGGTTGACGTTCCTAATTTTTGTCCGACCATAAATTTGTATCTAAGAGAGGTTGGTTTTCACATGAGTTCCATGGAGTTATGGACGAACCTCGGTATCAGGTTTCCTACATATCTCAGGTTACATGAGAATTCAGGCCATTTGTAGTTCATAAAGCTTGATTGCAAGCACAATTTTCATAAGAATTCACCAACTATCACGATTTTAGAGTTTTTGGTTAAATCGAGAAACAGGGGAATAAAGGGATTAGGGGAGAGGTTGGAATGCAGTCGATTTTTCTACATAGATCCCATCCTACATATCCCCAGGTCTCAGGGAATCAGACTACTCGTAGTTCGACTCAATCGGTAGAAAAGATAGTCTTTTATTTCAGACCATCTTTTGCTCAAGATGAGTGACAAGTTAATCGAGTTGCAGAAAAGAGACTTGTAACCTCTTAACCATGAACGTGGATCTCTTCACATCCATAGGCAACAACTTACCAGGACATAATTTCCAAAACTCTAAGTGTGTTGCCACCCGAATTTGAAAGAAAAAAAAAGTTTCCCTCAGTATGAGTTAAGAAACAACCCAGAGGTAAAGGTGAGACCAGAATATCCAAAAATACCCACATGCCTTCTAATAGAGGCGTGGTTAGATGGTGGTGGTGATCATCATTTAGCTCGCGTCTAGAGAGTTTGACATTCCTCTCCAGACTATGTCCTGTTTTGCTGCTAAGAAAAAGTTCCACGTTGTGATGCGTTCTTCTTGGAGTCATCCGAACCCGTGGTTTTGATTTGAGATTTTCATCCTCTTGGATGCTCTCGACAATATCTCAAATAAAAATCATTAGTAATAAGCACTATTCACGAAAGAGGAGTATAATTTTTTAACATATCTCCACGTGAGTTATTGTCTAAAAAGCGAAGTCAACCTTTCTTATACCCGATTGGCAAATAACTCACAATAACAAACACAACAACCTTTTTGGTTGTTGCATAATTAGCTCATTTATCGAGCGAATACGTCTTCAAAGTGGGGTGGTCCTTTTGGATACCGACGACACTTTATGCAGAACGGTCCCTACAATCGTATAATCTTGTGCTGGTGTGGCAACCCTTTTGGTTACCTATTTCACTTGTTTTATGTGTAATGATAACCTCTCTGGTTATAGGCAATGATCAATTTATAAATTTTCATTAAATTGTAAATCTTTAGATAATCCTGCATATTATTTGATCGTTAGATACGAGGCGACTTACAAATATCCTTTGAATTGCTAGCTTTTAGTAATCCTGCACATTATCCGACTTTGGATAAGAGATAGCTTACAGATATCCCTCTAATCTCTAGCCTTCAGGTGTTCCTGCACACCATCCGTCCTTGGATATAATATGACTTATAGCTGATCTCTCAAATTGATAGTCTTTGGGTATTCCTGCACATAATCGATCTTGGATATGATGCGGATTATAGAGAACCCTTGGACGTATCAATTTGAAAATCTTGCATATTATCTGGTAAGGATTTAGTTGCAACTTACAAATAACCTTTGAACTATCGACTTTTGGGTGATCTTGTACACTATCCGATTAGGATGTTGTTGTGGCTTACGGATGACCTACAGACTATCAACTAATAGGTGATCTTTCACACTATCGTATTTCAAATAATATGACTTATAGATGACCCTCAAATTCTCAATTGCTAGGAAACCTTATATATCATTCATCCTTAGTTAGCGACTTGAAGGCCTCCCTTCAAATCATGTGCTCTTAATGCATTTAGATACTGATTCATGAAATGATGAGATATTCTCGATGCCAACATTTTTGTCTAGCCGTCACAGATATTGAATACCTTCTGGGGTGATGGTACGAGATGGACTTTGTGGCAGTGATATTTAAATACCCTTGGGACAACGCCTTGCGGCAATGATATGTAATAGCCCTTGGGGAAACTCCTTGCGGCAATGATATGTAAATGCCCTTGGGGTAATGATATGCAATAGCTCTTGAGCCAATGCCTTGCGGTTATGATATGTAATGGCCCTTGGGGCAATGATATGCAATAGCTCTTGAGGCAATGCCTTGCGACTATGATGTGTAATGGCCCTTGGGGCAATGATATGCAATAGCTCTTGAGACAATGCCTTGTGACTATGATGTGTAATGGCCCTTGGGGCAATGATATGCAATAGCTCTTGAGGCAATGCCTTGCGGCTATAATGTGTAACGGCCCTTGGGGAAACGATATGCAATAGCTCTTGAGGCAATGCCTTACGGCTATGATGTGTAACAGCCCTTGGGGAAATGATATGCAATAGCTCTTGAGGCAATGCCTTGCGGCTATGATGTGTAATGGCCCTTGGGGCAATAATATTCAATATAATTTTACCTAACTTCATTTGTCATCGTCCTGCTTTAAGACGATTAGTAGACACAAAGTCGCTTTTACTAGCGACTACTTTTAGGAAACTTCTAAATACAATATGTGTAAAGAAGATAAAGAGCTTTTGTTTGTCGCCTACGATCTCAAGAAATGAGATGGACAAATCAAAAGGTCCTCAATAAATGGGCATTAAACCTATTTTTAGGGCTTCCCTAAAATACTGTTCTTGGGTATTAATGCTCTATTGTGGCTCCCACTTTGCTCGAAGATTTTTGAAAGAGACCCTTATTTTTGTGTATCGATACCTGCATCCACAAAAATGATTAGTTTGAATAAAATTACTCCGTGTTGACCTTCTACGATCCTTGATTTGCTCCTTGCCATCTCTTGGGCATTCCACCATATCGGGACTTCCACTTTGATACTCCATCCCAAATGATGTCTAGGCAAGTACAAAATAAGTGAGTCGTAAGATTTTTGAAAATAGTCTTAAATTTTTGAAAATAACTTTGAAAACTTATGTAAGACTGTTGAAAATCTCTGCCCGTCATGCCATGTACTAGCTCAACGAACGTCTTCCTCGTGGTTTTGACTATACTCGACGGATGGTTTCCAAAACTCATGATCATTGTTGGAGGGTTTCTTCAAGTAGTTCTATCATAGCCAAAAATTGAGTCTACCCAGACTTTGTTACAGTTGGTGGCTTCCAAATCTTTAACCTCTTGTGTTGGAGAATTTGGAATATGTTCCGGCATTTGGTGGAAATTTTGAGGTCTTCCTCAAAATTTCTGCCCCATTTTAAAGTTGTTTAAGATAATACCAATCCGATTGGATCTGAAGTCTTTGCTGATCTTCATTGTTTTTGTTGGATGTCGATCTTCTCTTGTGAATTTTTTAGATTCCTTCTTGAAAATTTTGCCCCAGTTTTCCTTTCCTGAGGTTATACCGAGCTGTTGGGGTGCCTACGTATCCCGTTGAAGCAGGAATCAGGTCGAACGTAGTTCAGGACTACGCTAGGGATATATATAGAAAATCTAATGGGTTGACCAAAGCTGACATAGGCCGCCTATGTATCCCTTTTGTTGGGAATTCAGGTCATCACGTAGTTCATACATAAGAGGAAAGGATAAATCATCCTAAGGGGTTGACCAAAGCTGACATAGGCTGCCTACGTATCCCTTTCTTAGGAATTCAGGTCAAACGTAGTTCGTACATAAGAGAAAAGGACTCTAGACAGTCACACACTAGAAAACAACATTATTACAAAGGTGATTACAAGTAAATTAACTAAAGAAACACAAAATCTAGAATGTCCTTCAAACATAATATCTCTTTACCGCGTTGGAATTGATTGGTTTGGTCCACTCCGTGCCATTTATCTCAGACAAAATCTGAGCTCATCCATATAGCACCTTGCGAACTATGTATGTCCCTTGCCAGTTTGGAGCGAACTTTCCCTTGTACTCCGCTTGGTGAGGGAATATTTGTTTAAGAACCAGTTGACCCACTTCAAATACCCGATCCCTCACCTTCTTGTTAAAGGCACAAACCATCCTATGTTGGTACAACTGAACATGGAATACAACGGCCATTCTCTTTTCATCAATTAACATGAGTTGTTCATAGCGAGCACAAACCCATTCTTTGTTACTTAGTCCAGCTTCCTAAATAATCCTTATGGAAGGTATTTCAACTTCAGTAGGTATCACAACTTCATTCCCATAGACAAGTAAATAGAGGGTCGCCCCAGTGGAGGTTCAAACTGTTGTGTGATACCCTTGCAAAGCGTAAGGTAACATATCATGCCATGATCTATCATTTTCGACCATCTTTCTCAAGATTTTCTTGATATTTTTGTTGGCCGCTTTCACAGCTCCATTCATTTGGGGACGATATGCAGTCGAGTTGCGATGCACAATCTTGAACTGATCACAAATTTCTTTCATCAAGTGACTGTTCAAGTTTTCCCCATTATCAGTAATGATCGCTTGCGGTACTCCAAACCGGCAAATCAAGTTATTCCTGATGAAATATGCAACTACTTTCTTAGCGAAGGTTCTGTACGAAGCCGCTTCGACCCACTTAGTGAAATAATCAATGGAAACCAAAATAAATCTATGCCCATTCGACGCTAATGGCTCTATTGGTTCGATGGCATCCATGCCCCAAGATACGAAAGGCCAAGGCGAATTCATTGTGTGAAGCTCGTGTAGAGGCATTCAAATCAGATCTTCATTTATTTAAAATTTTTGACATCTCTGGACATACTTACTACAATCATTTTTCATAGACATCCAGAAGTAACCGGTTTTCAGGATCTTTCTGGCAAGGACAAACCCTTTCATGTGGGGCCCACAAATTCCAGAGTGTACCTCTTTTATTAATTTATTGGCTTCCGCAGCATCTACGCATCTTAGGAATACCAAATTAGGAGTCCTCCTAAAAAGAATTTCCCCACTTAGAAAGTAATTCTTTGTCAAACGCCGGATTGTTTTCTTTTGGTTGTTACTAGCCTCTTCAGGATATATTCCAGATTCCAAATACCTTTTAATGTCATAGTACCAAGGCTTTCCATCAGGATCCTCTTCCACATGTACACAATGCGCGGGTTGCTCCTTCAAGCTTATTTCCAAAGGATCAATGTAACTCTGATTCTGGTGCTGAATCATGGAAGATATAATGGCCAAAGCATCAGCAAACTCATTTTGTATCCGTGGGATATTCCTAAAATCAAATTCCTTGAATATTTCTCATAATTCTTTCACCATCTCCACATAAGGAGTGATCTTGGGATTTTTTACCGCCCATTCTCCCCGTACCCGGTGAATCAGCTAATCTGAATCCTCAATGACTAACAATTCATGAACACCCATATCAAGTGCCAATTTGAGACCCAAAATGCAAGCCTCATATTCCGCCGTGTTATTGGTGCATGGAAAACGTAACTTAGCAGTTACCGAATAATGCTGGCCCATTTCTGACATCAAAACTACTCTAATTCCTGAACCTTTGAAGTTGACTGCCCCATCAAAAAATAGCCTCCATCCGAGGTAAATCTCTGAAATGTCTTCTCCTACGAACAAAACTTACTTATCTAGAAATTAAGTTTGAAGTGGCTCATATTCCTCATCAACTAGGTTCTCTACCAAATGATCTGCTAAGGCTTGCCCCTTGATTGCTTTTTGGGCTACATACGCAATGTCAAACTCACTCAGTAATATTTGCCACTTGGCTAGCTTTCCCGTAGGCATGGCCTTTTGGAAAATATACTTTAATGGATCCATTCTCGAGATGAGGTATGTTGTGTAGGATGACAGATAATGCCTCAACTTTTGTGCCATCCAAGTCAAAGAACAACACGTCCTTTCTACAAGAGTGTAACGGGCTTCATATGGCGTGAACTTTTTACTCAAGTAGTAAATGGCTTTCTCTCTCCTACCGATCTCATCATGTTGTCCGAGGACACATCCAAAAGCATTTTCTGAGACTGACAGGTAAAGCAATAATAGAAGTCCTTCTCTTGGAGAAACCAAAACCGGCGGTGCAGACAAGTATTCCTTGATGCGGTTAAAAGCTCTCTGATATTCTTCTGTCCACTCTTTCAATGCATTTTTCTTCAACAACTTGAGAATTGGCTCGCATATGAATGTTGACTGTTCAATAACCCTGCTGATGTAATTCAAACGACCCATGAAACTCATAACTTCCTTCTTTGTCTTCGGCGGTGGCAAATATTGAATTGTCTTGATTTTTGATGGGTCTAACTCGATGCATCTTCTACTGACTATGAACCCCAACAACTTCCCTGATGGCACACCAAATGCATACTTAGCAGGGTTTAATTTTAAACTGTACCTTCTTAATCTATTGAAAAAATTTGCCCAGATGAGTCAGATAATCTGAACTCTAATAGGATTTGATAATTACTCATCCACGTACACCACAATCTCTTTATGAATCATATCATGGAAAATCATCGTCATATCCCTCATATATGTTGCACTCGCATTTTTGAGACCAAACAGCATTACCCTGTAATGATAAACACCCCAGGATAAAAGTCATTTTTTCTACATCTTTCTCATCCATCAATATCTGATGATACCCGACGAAACAATCAATGAATGACTGTATTTTATGTTTTGCACAGTTATCAATGAGAATGTGGATGCTGGGCAACAAAAAATTATCTTTAGGACTGGCTCTATTCAAGTCTCTATAATCAACACAAATGCGAATGTTGTCGTCCTTCTTCAGCACAGGGACGATGTTCGCCAACCACGTTGGATATTTTGTGACCTCAACAACATTAGACTGGATTTGTTTTGTCATTTCTTCCTTGATCTTTAGACTTAAATATGGCTTGAATTTCTATATTTTTTGCTTGACAGGATCAAACTCCGGATTTATTGGCAACTTATGTGACACAATGTTGGTGCTCAACCCTGGCATATCATCATAGGACCAAGCAAACATGTCGATGTATTCCCAAAATAGGTGGATGAGCTCTTTCCTTTGTGGCACCGCCAAGTGGATACTGACACTTGTCTCTTTGATTTCATCGTAATCTCCCAAGTTGACTGTTTCAGTTTCCTCCAGATTGGGTTTTTCACGATTCTCAAATTCCTCCATATCTTTGACTAATCGTTCCTCGTCACCGTCCTTCCAATCATCATTGTTCCCCTTATTTTGTTCGTTCAAGCTTTGACATGACACGACATTGGCAGATTTTAAGCTACTATTACTGTAATGGACAAACAAACCAAGTTAGATGATAACAAGATAATAACAAAATATATGACTACGAGTGTTTTAGAAATAATAGAATTTTCTAAATAAATGAAGGATTTTTCATTGAAATTTGGGAGATAATTACAAAATCGTGGCTCATGACTTGAGCAAATACAAGTCCATACCTTTTTTAAAGTAGTAAGATATGAAAAAAAAGTTTTGAGATATAAAAGGTAGATCGTGGGGTCTCTTCTGGATCATCACCGATTTTAAAAACTATCAGTAACTACCCTTTCATCTACCACGATAGGCGATAGGTCATGAGTGGAGAAGAGCTATAATTTTCCAAGGCCTTCCCTGGGGCAATCTGCTTCACCCCGCTGGACTTTGCGAGATCTTATGGTACAACATTGAATCCTTCGAACAAATCTCCTATCCCATCCCTAAGACGATCATCATCTAACACCTCTCATATAGGAAATGACTGGAACAGGAGTGGCAAAGGCCCAAACAAACTCTTCTCTAGCTCATCCTCAATCCTATCTTTCCTGGTAGGCTGATATCCTAACCCGTACTAAGAGCATCTCTATGGGATAACAATAGGCTCGATAATTCCTTATAAATACTTGCCCAAGCCTTGACCAGGTTCGAACCTATTTCTTAACATCACCGTTGCAATTATTTTGTAGACAGAAGGCATTGGTACTTTGGGCATCGAATCTCTGTCCGTATCATTTACAATTTCCACTGTATAGAAACTGCTACCTTTTGTAACATCTTCAATCATCGGCATATAACCATTGGTATGGTTCGCTCGACTTTCTTCTCCTTGGATGACTACTTCATGATCTTTCCAAATGAACTTCAATAATTGATGAAGGGGTGATGAAACTGCTTTTGCATCGTGTATCCATGGTCTTCTTTAGATCAGTTTGTATCTAGGATGTATATCCATAACATGAAACTTAGTCTTGAACTCAGCAGGCCCCATTGGGATGTGCAAATCAATCTCTCCTATGGTATCTCTCTGCCTGCCATCGAATGCTCTCACATTTACGTGGCTTTGATGAATTTATCCTAAATCATAGCCCATTTAAACTAAATTAGAGAGGGGAAAAATATTCACACCAGATCGATCATCTATTAATACCTGATTAATTGCATAATCGTGGCAATTAACGGTGATATTCACGGCTTTGTTGTGCATCGCTTCTTCAAACGACAATTCTTCATCACTGAATGATATGTGATGATTCCCCCATAATGTTCCCAATCATCACAGCCTGATTCTCAACACTCATTCCTGTGGGAACATATGCTTCCTCCAAGACCTTCGATAAAGCCGGTCAGTGGTATTGTGAACTCATTAATAGTGCCAAGACAGAGATTTGGGCTGGCGTTTTCTCCAAGTGTTTGACAATTGAGTAATCCTTTGGTTGCATACGCCTCCAAAATTCCTCAACCTCTTCTTCAGTGATTGGCCTTTTCTGTGAATCTTTTTTGTTGGTCAATTCCTCAAGGATGTAACATCATCCCGATTGCATCATCCTTTGGGCAGCAGCGGTTTTCACAATAAATTCCTTTCTTGGCGGGGGAGCCTACACTTGAGTTGGGTCCATCATCACTATAAATAGGGCTCTCTCATTGATACTTAAGACAACGATAACCTTCTCTATCTTTCCTACCTCTTCCGCTCTTTTGCGCTTTTCGAAGTTCACATGGGTAATGGTCTTGCCAGATGCCCATTCGCTCTCTATTTCAATCATGTTAACTTTAGATCCCCCATGGTTGGTCAATAGATTACTGTTAACATTTAGAGTAGGTGCCTGGAGCGTGATGATCTTTTGATTGATTAAATCCTGGATCTTGTGTTTCAAGTAGACATAATCCTCTGTACTGTGCCCCACTGCCCTCGAAAAAATTGAGAGTTGGTATTGATATTCCTTGGCTGTATTGGTTGCAAATGACCATCATTCTTCAATCTTTCAAACAATTGGGTACGACTTTCATCTAGTGGGGTGAATTTATGGGGAGGTTTCTTTTCGTAGTTTGGACGTTGGGGGTTATACTGGCTAAGGTTTGTAGGAGGGGGTACTTGGTGATAATTTGGAGGCATTTGGAAATTTGTTCGGTTCTTTGGAGGAGTGGTTTGGAAATGAGACTAATAATTTGGAGGTGGAACTGGGTGTTGGAGAAAGGTATTTGTCTGTGGAGCTTGGTATGAGGATTGGATATTTGGGAGTGGAGTTTGGTACTGAGGTTGGGAATTTGAGAGTGGAGCTTAATATTGGGGGTGGGCGTAGAACGCATGCTGAAGGTTAGGTGACGGTGGAGAAGATATATCATTTCTAGAATTGAACCTCTTTTTCATTTTCGTAACAGGATTAGCAAAAATCACACCTAGATCTTTCTTTTTCTTCTTCGAGAACATGACAGTCCCAGACGACGTCGGGGTTTTGGCAATCTTCCATGTCCGAATACCTTTTTCCAATAATTCTCTTATTTTTACCAAATCCATAAAATTTGCCCTAACAGCGGACACTATTCTGGTATAATATTGTTCTTCTTGAGCACGGGAGAACACGGATACCATTTCCTCCTCGGACATGGGGGGTTACGCTTTGGCGGTTTCTTTCCTCCAACAAAAAGCGTAGTCTCGAAAAATCTCAACATTTCTTTGTTTGATCCGATCTAGTGAATATCGGTCAGGGACTATTTCGATGTTGAATGCGAACTGGTCAAGGAAACCCTTCGCCAATGCTTTCCAACCAGTCCACTTTTTTGGCTCCTGAGACATGAACCACTCCAAGGCTTCGCCACTTAAACTTCGACTGAATAGGCGCATCAATAATGCCTCATTTTTCCCTATCCCTACCAGTTGCTCACAGTACTTTCTCAGATGGGCCATTAGATTTTTGGTACCGTCAAACATCTCAAACTTAGGGACTTTGTACCCATCTGGTAGGTCTACTCCCGATTGAACATATAAATTGCCATACCCTAAACCGTCGTGGTCCCTCTCTCCATGAGATTATTTGATCCTCATGATCTCTTCATTCATAGCTAGCAACTTTAGATCATGCTCGATCCTCCACTCTTTCTCCTTCTCCTCGTAATGGTCTATCTCGGGATTAAAAAGGGGATTATAGATATCAGGGGATATGATGGCGTGAGGAGGATTTCGAAGGGAGGTTTGATTTCGCAAATGAAAAGAAGTTGGTTGGTAGGTGGGGAGGACGTTTTGGAAATTGGAAAGGTTCTGTTGAATTTATGAGTAGTTAGGTGGATTCTGAGAAGGATTTTGCGGATTTGGAAATGAATTTGGTGGATTCAGGGATAGATTCGATGGATTTTATGGGTTTGGGAGTGAATCTTGTGGATTTGGGAATGAATTTTCTTGATTTGGAAATATGTTTTGGGGATTTGAGAATGGATTCGAAGATGGGTTTTGTGGGTGGTAGGCATCTTGGTTGTTTTCGTGATTAGTGTTTTGGACAAGTAGAGGGGCAGAGATGACGATATGTTATTTGGATGATCCCCGAGAATAGGTGTGCTGAGGGGAGGGATTTGGAGTGGAGTCCCATGTCCTCCTAGAGCGGGGGAATTGACGGTGATGGCCAAGTTAGCCAAATCTTGAGTGGGATTTATTTCCTCCTGAATCATTTCTAACTTTCTTGCAAGTTCCGCAATCATTTCATTTTGTTCCGCTATTACATTGTCCCGGATAGTCAGTGCACTTTCTTCGTCATTTCCAGTCATTTTTGAATGATGGTCAGAGGATGGGATTTTGAGCGCTTTCGATCGGGTGAAGTAGGGATGTTCTGCCAGCTTATATCAGCATGGAGTAATTTCTATTATCTCTGTAAAGTAAAACAACTCAAAGGCAGATGTGTTAGTTTCTGTATATGATAAGTAATGCAAAATAGTTGACAGGAAATAACCACATAGAGTTGCTTGAGTCATTGCCAAATTCATCCATAGGACATAGTGGATGAACGTGCCTTTGATCCAAACAAATGCACATAAGCACATAAAACAACTATATCATACCATAACATTATAATAACGCGTATCCTAGTTGGGGTGACCCTTTTTTAGCCAAGGGTTTAGGCCTAACAATTTTTGAAGAAAATATATGCTTCCTCGAAGTCAATTCATTAACCTCCAACTCATATAGACACGAAAAAGGGCGTAAATGCCTACAAAATATAACGAAAAAGGGATACAATCTTTAGGAAAAAAGGAAAATAACATGAAAGAAGATAAGTTCCCATGCAGGGGAGATAGAAAAACTAGCTACTGGAGGCTCCTTCGTCTGCCTTTGCCTTCTTTACCTTGTTTACCTCCTGTGCTATTTGATACCTATTGATGATAAGATAACTCTCGCATAATTATGCCTTGCAGTCGTAAGTCATTTTCCCTATACTAAAGAGTTGGGAGGCCGTGCTATAATCCAAATCGATTAGACATTGCCTAGCATCATAAGCTTCTTGCCTAGCTCTTTTCAACTCTTCCCTCAACATACGTATAGTTAAAGCATCTTCCATGTGTATCTGCTGGTGCACGATTTCACTTTTCTAGAACTCATCTTGTATCCTGTGGAGCCGAATTTGATGCTCGGATTCTACATCCATAACCCGAGTGGGCACATTTGGTCCTGGAATCAATGCTCCTTTGAGACTCTTTTTCAACCACTCCTTATAAGTATCGTTGACTTTAGGGTCATGCTCTATACGAGAAGTCACTTCCATACACCTTCTTCTTCTCTATCCATTTATCATGCCGTCTTTGAGTGGAGACTCACTTTCATCGTATTCAATGAAAAACCTAAGCATGGAATCTAATTTGTGGTGCCTCCTGCTTGATCTCGAATTGCCTAAGAACTCTACCAGGATTGTAGGGCTGGGTCCCCATAAGATCGGAAAGCACTAGGAAAGGCCACTTGCCCCCTCGAATGGTGTATTTCCTTGATTGAAGAGAGTTAATATACCATTACACATCGTTATCTCTTAATTCCCCGAAAATCTTAAACCAAAATTCGTGAGATGCTTCCTTTTTGAACCTGTGTAGAAACAACCACATGTCATGTGAAGCTAGCATATCCACCCTTGTTTAATGATCAGGTTGTACCGTTCTCGAATTCTTTACCAAATGCTTCATCATTCACCATTGTAATATTAGGTTGCAACCTTGAAAGAAACGATTTTCGACTTCACACCTTCCCAAGGATCGATATATGTCGGCGACAATCATGGGAGCTAAATTGTGGAATACCTTGGTAGAATCATAATCTACTCCAAAGAAAAGTGCATGGGACACCGTAACAACCCTTGGATGAATTGTGTCATTTTCCCCCTGTGGGAACACCATGGTTCCGAGTAGACCTACCGTAAACGCAAAGTTTCTCATCTCTTTCCATTTTGCTTTGGACTCAAATTTATGTCCAAATTTGTGGAAGGCATTCAATCTTCCAAACCGATGATAAAACTCCCAAAAATTGATATTTGCTCCATCACGTTCCCCTAGCTATCTGTCATCATCAGTTAAAAATGCCCCTTTGATTGTCTGACGGTCCCACACGACAGGAACTAAAATGTTCTTATCAGGTTTTTCCTTTCTCTTGAAACACATTTCAATACTCTCATAGCAAATTAACACTTCTTCGAATGTAGGAGTCAATTATGCATCCCCAAAGTGAAACACCATATTCTGATCATCCCAAAAAATCGTAAGCACGTGGATCATTTTAGTCCAAGCGTCCATTTCGATCAACGGAGGCAGGTGCCCGATGTGTGTCCTAACAATTTTTCTCTCATCTGGACCCATGTAATCCCACCACAATTTCATGTAATCATCAGGTTTTGTAACCATCTTGAACTTTTCATGGGAATGAAATTGAGCCATATCTACATAAAAGAAGACAAAGATAAGCCTTTCCCCGACCCCAAAGGGTAATGGATAAAATTTAGACAAGCATATATTTCTCCAACACATAAGTATGATCCGTCTGTGATTGAATCGGGGTCAATAGACATAGGGAAAGTTTTCTAATAGGCCAAATACTCCGCTTAGGTATTGGGTCGTCCTACGCTCATGCCTAAAATAGGGTGTTGGTTTCGTTCTATCCTCGGTGTCTAGAGTGGTTTGGAACAGTGGTTCTCAAGCGGACAACTTGAGTTTGAAAATACAAACAGCCATCAGATGACTCACATGCTAATAAACTATTTCTATTCCAACACATTTTTGGAATTGATCAATAGGGACCGGAATACCCACAAACCCCAAAATAGTTTAAATAATGTAGGAATATGCCATGGGATGCGATAGTTAAACTTTACAGAATCGAAACATATAAACATATAAATAGTTAATCAAAAGACGAAATCAAACATTTAATTAGAACCTACTTAAAAATCCTTAGCAGAGTCGCCATTTCTGTTTTGCGGAGAAATTTTGACTTTTGAAAAGAGAGTCGCCACTTAATTTTGAAAAGGAATTAAGAAATCTTATAGAGTCACTTAAAACGATTCAAAATAGGAAAATCGTTTTAAGTTAGAAATTATGGGTAAGTGGTTCCTATTAACATTTTAGGAAGGTGTTAGACACCTAAAACATCCGCTAATTTGCGGTTATCCGGACTGTTTGAAAATTGTCTTTTGATTAACTTTGAAAAGATTTATTTTGAAAAGTGTTTGCTTTTTTTGGAAAGAAAGCAATTTTAGAAATATTTTGATGTTTAGGCAAAACTAGTTTTTTAGCGACTTAACTAGGTTCGCAAAGCACATAAGGAAAACAAACATAAAGAACAGGGAAAGGGGAGGAAGTAAGGGATTTAGGCCATTAGGCCCAAATCGATAAGACCTGTCCAAATCTACTAGGGCTTTCGACCCATAACCTATCCTATTCTAGTTTCCGAACCTTTAGCTCGAGTTTCTCTTCACCTGTATTAAATACAACTTTGGCTTTGAGGCCCGAGTGAATGGATAAATAAATAATTACATAAATAAATAATTAAAGGAAACAATGAAAAATAACAGGACTTTAAAGCCCCCTTTGCCGCTTAGAAGATGAGACTTTAACCCGTTTCTTCTTCTTCCGACTCCATGCATGTTTGTACTATATAACGGACATTTAATGCTTTCTAAAGAGGTGGGCCTCAATGGCCCCATTTCCTAATGCGAGAGTAAAGAGCCCAATTGGCCTCCCGAGTAAATTCATGCAAAGAAAAGATGAGTGAATTAATGCCTATTCTGAATTTTCAACTGACACGCAAAATATTAAATGATTTAAAGAAACATCTACCAACTAGAGGATTTAAAATTGATGAGAAATAAATTAGCATCAATCCATGATTTGTGACCCTAACTAACCACTAAAGTACTTGAGCAATCAACAAAATAATGCGTCATTGGATATTAACCAGTATATTCCTGCTATAATCACACATTATGTAAAGAGTCCTTCATTTTAACAAGTTGTCAATGGCATCCGCCCAGGAAAACTCATACATACACTCAGGACAATGATACATATTCGAAAGAAACATGCGAAGATTTGCCGCTCAGTTTAACACTTGGAGAAAGGAATCTCGGGACTTGATTTTTAGAGCATTTTAACCATCCGGGAAGATATCATCAGTAGGTGTCAAATTCATAAATAAATTGAAGGGATAAATATTATTCCTAATCCAAAAAGTTTATCATGGAGCAGGCATGACTCATTTTTAGGCGTGACTTATGAAATTCATCCAAATAATGCACAACTTAAATTATCGTAGATAAAATATTGTTGCAAGCTCATAGATTAGCCTCATAGATTAGCCACGTGAATGGATGAGTAATACTCTATATTCTTCATTCGAATTAACGGACTAAAAAAAAAAGAAATCTGAACTACATGCTTTAATAACGTCTTTTATTATCAAATGCTCAAGTATCAGTGATTTGATTTTCTTAACATCATGTATGTTGTTGAAGGAAAAAAGAAACATTTGAACTACAATTTTCCAGAGAAGACTTCATAAATTAGTCTATTTCCATAACCCAAATCATCATAAATTACATTGATTCTAGTTAAGTTACAAGAGAACAGTTCTTAAACCGGTTTAAACTATTCGATTAGCTCGCATTATTGAACAAGAACTTCCTCATTTTTGTCAAATAAAGTAAAAGAACAAAATATAGGACCGAAGATCCTTGGTACTAGTATTGTACGGACTGACAGGCCCCTTTAGATATCTTGAATCTAAAGGACCACTCAAGTTGCGGATTAATCATACAAACAAATAGTAAGCATAGAAAACTCAAAGATAACACAAATTCTAAGAATCCCCCCATCTAAATCCCCAACAGAAAAATCGAATAACACGGCCATGATGCCAACTTTGGTAGTGTGTATTATTTTCTTCGCTTCTTCCCTTTTGACAAACTCAGAAATGAGTACTTAATAGTCAAATGGTCATCGGAGAATCAAAGGATTTTCACTAACTTTTGTTTAGACGCATGCTTGTTATCCTTTGTCACTTAAGAAGCCACAGAATTCAAGAGAAAATCTCAACAAATAAACGACATCAAATACTAACAACACAGAGAAAACACCCTCATCTGAAACTATCGAACGAGATTAGAGTAAAGAACTTTAATAGTGAGACCAGCTATAACCAAATACCACCAAGCCAAAATGATCAAAGCATGAAATTTCAATGCGAATTCAACTATAATGAACTACCATCAATCCGAAAACAAAATAAATCATTAAGCTTTTCACTATCAAATCAGCCACGACAAACCACCATCAAATCGAAATTAGCTAAACATGAGACTTTAACAAAATCGATCGTGTAGATCAGCGGTATAGACCTTAAACAGTATACCAAAAATAAGAGTATTTAAATTGAAAACTACATCAATAATGTCGTTTAGACTACATAACATACCATGAACGAAACCGATGGTTATCACAGCCATCTACCAGCAAACAATCCAGCATACAATCACACGAAAAATTTAGTCACGACTATAGAATATTTAGATGAAGAAGAAGCACTCGAGGTCTTAAAGGAAAGATGTTACCTTTCGAGGAGCAGCAAAACAGGATATACGAGCTATCAGCACGGCTGTCACCATTGGGGAGCTTGATGTTCTCGACTCGGGCACTCTCAATTGGTCGACTAGCTTACCAGAAGTAATGGATGAGAAAATTTTAGCACGATGAACTCTTTGTTTTCAAAGTTTCCAACCCAAAATTCGAACCAATCATTTGAACCAGCCTAAAAAAAAATTTCCTTCTTTTGTTTCTCTCGAAAAAAACTCAGAAAGAAAGAAAAAATTCCTCAAAATTTCTCGGAAAGAAACCCTAACTTCCCCCTTTCGAAAAATCCCCCCCAAACTGAGAACCCAAAGCCTCTTATATAGAAGAAGGAAAAATGATGGGGGGAATATCTTTTTGGCTTTAACTTTTTAAATTCCCAAATCCCCCTTTCATTTTTTAAATCATCAACAAACGCACCCCTTTTTGGAATATTCCTTGGATGATTCCCAAATAGGTGGACCAATCACCATTGGAAAAAATGAATCCCCCCTTCCAACCACTAAAAAATGCCCAAATATGTACCAGACTTGTACCTGTCCCAAAATTCACAGAATTGAACATTGGAAAATGTAACACCCCGTAAATTTTTTTCGTACACTTATCGCGATTATATGGAGTCCTAAAGGCTTGCGTATGGGTTAAATTAAGTGTATGGTGTTCGGAAGTATCCCGTCAATAGTTGTATGTGTAGGTATTGGAATACGATTTCCAACGATATAAAATTTGCCCAAAACAGAGGAGTATTTCATATATGCGAGCACATTCGAAATTTCAAATCGGTGGTCGGGAAGCCTGTGAACAGTAAATCATAACTCCTTGTACAAAAATAATTGTGTGAGCTGCTATATATCGACGAAAATCTACAGGAGTCTTCTTTCTGATGAAATTGGTTTCATCCAAATCCAATGTCTTAGTAAGGAGCTATACCCATTTTACTGCAGCCTATAAAAAAAACAGAATTGTGGGACAGATTTTTGGGTCAACTTTAAACGACCATAACTCCTTGTACAGGAAGAACTGGGTGGTATACGTTATATGAAAATGGAATTCCTTTGAATTATATTTCCAATTCAATTGGTTTAACCCAAATACGATACCGGAGCAAAGCGTTATGATCGATTTACTTCAGCCTGTCAAAACTGTCCACTGGGGACAGATTCGGGATTTATTTAAATCTTTAGGGCAAAATGGTCATTTTCTATTACCTCTTGGACGAAAATTGGTCTTTATAAATCTGAACTTAGCCTCATATATCAGATATCATCCAATTATTAAGAGAAGGTGAAACCCTAGCCTAATTTCAACTTCAAATATATTGTGATTCAACCGTAGAAAATTCGAATTGATTCCGTAGTTATGTTCACCATCTCGAAAGCTTCGAGAAGCACCCCATGGTTATGTAAGGAAGATTCTAAATACAAGAGTTCATTGTTAAGGTATGAATATTGTTTATTCTTGATTCTTATCCATGAATAAGTATTGATAAAGGATTGTGAGTATTGTCTTGATGTTGGAAGATAACTAGAAACATAGTTATGATTTGTTTTGTATAAATTGTTAGTAGTAAATTATGAAAGTTGTTGTATTGGATTATGGAGGATGAATTGTGGTGATATATCATTATATTAGTGGTTATGTATGCCTAGTGATCATGTTGGTATTGGATGGTGATTAAGAAGGGAAATAAAGGCTAAGAGTGATGTTGAGGGATATTTCATGAAAATGCATGATATGTGAATGTAATAAGAGTATAAGAGGATGTATGTAGTACTCTTATTGATGAGCTAAACGATTACTTCCTAGACATTATTTGGTGAAGTTAATACCTAAATGGTAAGGTTTGGTTGCTAATACTAGTTTGCCACAAATGACTTATTGTAGATAAGTGTTCGAAGAGTACGGGAAGTCACTTGTATTGAAGTGGTTATATCAAGGTATGTAAGACATACTCTATCTAATCTTTGGCATGAATAATGACCCATGGCACTCTCAAGTAAGCTTCCAACATTGTCCTACGACACATGAAACATAATAACATCATATGATCTTCGACACTACCAATTGAACTTGTTTTAACTTTTAAGATGTCCGGCTAGTCAAAAAAAATGTCCATATACTATTGTTGACTTCGAAATGGTTTAATGAGGTATCCATGATTCTCTACTTCATTTTCATGATATTGATTACCTATTTACATGTTTTTCCTATTGAGGTATCATGGTTTCAAGTTCCATAAAGTGTGACCACAAAGTAACCAATCTTAAAGATTAATTGAATTAAGAAATGGAATGTCTGTATTTTAAATTGATGATATGATGTATTGTATTAGTACCACTGATCAGTTGACCATTGTATTATAAAGATTATGTATATATGTTATTCCAGGGGTGGTCCCTGATGTATTGTATTAGTACCACTGATCAGTTGGCCATTGTATGACATATGTTATGTATTGATAAGGATTACGGGAAGTAATGATATGAAAGTAATGTGCAGGTATCCCATCAGTTCTTTTAAGTGTGGTCTACTTATACTGTTTATTCACTGGTATCTGGGTTCTGTTGATCTTTTGTATCTCATCTTGATACTCACTGCCTTACATACTCAGTACATATTTCCGTACTGACGTCCCTCACGGTGGACCTGTATTCATGCTTGCAGGAACAGGTACTTCAGGTCGTACACCTCCGCAGTAAGAGCCAGGGCATTCTATTGTTAGTGGTGAGCTCCAGTTGTTTTGGGGCATCCCAAGTCGTCTCTATATGTACTTTTGGTATTTGTATAAAAGTCTTTTATGGGCGGGAGTTTGTCCCGACCCCAACTCAGTTGCGTATCTATGTAGAGGCTTTTGTAGACATATTGTACAGCCATAGGAGTGTTTGGTTGATAGACATAATGGCTCTGATGGCCAATTACTGTTCATATATATATTTATGCGTGTTTGCTGGGCTGATGCAGGTACTGCTTTCTTCTATTTACAACGAAGTGCTGCCCAAATTTCTAATTTTCATAAGTAATGTAAATGTGAAAGTATAGGTTATGAACGGGTTCTCTCGGGCCTCCTCGGCCACGGGTGCCAGTCCGCTCCAATGGGATTTGGGGTATGACAGAAAACACCTCGACACTGTTCTAGAAGGTTTGAATTTCCTCGACGTTTGCATTCACGTGGGGGTCATGCAATCCATATGAACTGATGGTGAAAGGATGTATTTGGGTTTTTTTGGTTTTAAAAGGGGTCGGTGGGTTTGGGTTTTACGGAATACAGGATTTTGGGGCTATATAGTTGCTGGCTCAGGTTGTGGATGGGTTATCTTCATCGTTGTTGGGTGAAAACGTTAATACTGAATGCCATCGATGTTGAAATTATTGGTGTTATCGAGGTTTCAAGTTGTTGAATTATTGATGAGGTTGTACGCATGGTTGGTCTGTGTTCTTTCCCTTGGTTTGAAGAGAAAAGGCTAAGGGTTAAAGGAACTGGGTCGTACCGAGTCATAGGGAATTGGTGTAGGCCTATTTGAGAATAAGGATTAAAAAAAATAGGTTGATGGGGATGCTGAGATTGGGCCTTAATTCATTGGGTTAGGAGAGATTTAGGCAGATTTTAATGGGTTACTGAGTTACTGATTTGGGCCTGGATTAAATAATAGAGGTGTTGGGCTGGTAGGAGAAGAGAGGGATGGCTGGTTGCTTTTTAAATTGGGCCATTTTTTGGGTAGATTTAGGATTTTAATGATGTGGAGATTTAGGCTATTTATTAAATAGCCGAAGGGTGAAAATTTAGACAATCAAATTAAAATTTTAGCCTAATTCAAATTAAATTGACCCGTTAGCTTGCCATTATGGTCAAATTAATTCCAATTAAGGTATAATTTAATAAATTGACTAAATTAAAACACCCTTTGAAATGAACCAACAACCAATTCGAATTCGAAGTTCCTTGATTCAATAAAATCAAACTCATATTTATCCAAATACATTATTTAAATCGAGATCTTAATCATTTGAAATTATTTTCCACATAATCCTTGATTAAGACCCGATATTTTGTAATATAAATATTTAATTATCAAAATTATATAATTCCGTATGATATCGCTACTCAAAATGCCAAAATTATGTACAGAAAATATTTTTAAAATGCTTTATTCGAATGGGATAAATGTTATAATTTTATTTGAAAAATGAAGAAACTCCGAATTAAACTTAGTTATGGAGGGCAAAAATTAGGTGTCAACAATAGATATAAAACAACTCATGTAAGGCGACGACTATTCTGCCCTTAAGTGGAGGAGCTGAAATAAGCTTCTCCTTACTTGTTCAAACTCATGACCTAGTAATTGCTGGTTCCTATTAATTGCTTGCTCGATATCGTGACTGGTTGTATCTTTCTCTTCAAAAAGTGTTCGAATTTTTCTTGTGGTGTCAAGTTTCAAGTAAGAATTATGATAAATCAATTCCTATTCACGTAAGCTCCTCCTACTTCAAACTGAATGGACATCTACCAATGTCTTATGTATTTAAGTCATGCCTATGTTTAAAGTTTGAGCTGACTATGTAAATCATGTCATGTTTCGGCCTCCAAACTAGAAACAATAATATTCCTCAGTGATACTATATTCAATGTATTCAAGCTCTATGTTATGTTGCTCATGATCCATAAAAGTCTATATCTCGCATAATGCTTGATTCAAAGAAACTATGCTTTTCATACGTTACCGATTCATTTTATGTCGGGATTAGTCAAAGAATAAAGTTTATGCTAACTTATGAAAAAATTCAGTTCTTTAAATGAGGATCAATCTCTTTAAGGGGAAAATCCTTGTCTTAATTGTTAACTACATAAATTTTGGCTTTATGTCATATACCTCATGATATGTGCATCCATGTTTCTCATTGTGGTCTATCCTAAAAAAACCATGTTGTGTTGTTTTTGTGCCGAACGACTCTTTACTTATGATCCGAACACTTGATATATGAAGCACTTCGTGTCTATCCTATCGTATCTTCACCTCGTGTCTCTCCTTGAGTGGTGTAATAAGTATAAGTTATGGTTTGACAAGCGTTACTTCCATTCATTGTTCTTATGCTTGGGTTCCTCAATGACACTCCGTATGTTAATATAATAGTGGTTGTGGAAGCTTAGTAGTGCGTTAGTGTGGAACCTCGAGAAAATTTTAACGTAAGTACAACTTTGATCTATAAAGAAAACTGCGGTACAAAGAAAAGAAAAAAAATAAGTGGGAGTAGTATATATTGATACAAGGTATTTCTATGTATTACAGTTAAGATAAGGATTTGGGAGTATTTTGTTATATATATATATATATATATATATATATATATATATATATATATATATATATATATATATATATATATATATATATATATATTATAAGTGTACAGGGGCCTTGGAAATTTCTTTTCTTTCTTTAATAGAATAATAGTATGTACTGATACTAAAGGGAAAGTTATACTTCTTTTCAAATTTCACGTTCTGGGAACTTTTCCCATGGTTCTCTGTCACTCTCTTTGTGCAGCTCTTCACAAGAAAAATTGGAAGGATTGTAAAGCATACGAAAAATATTCCTTCAAGAGGAAATGTTTCATCGTCCTTAATTGATAGAAACTATTAGTTTTATCAAGAATTCTCAGGAACTTGAATTGGGGATTTCTTTCAAAAAGGTATTTTCTTCACCTCATATTTGAATTTGATCATAAAAAAATGTTGGGGTGCAGTATAAGTTATTAACTATCGTTAATTTGAATCCTTGCACAACTTTTTTAGATGGATTTGCAACTAAAATTCGTGAAAGAGATGGAATTTTGGTAAAGTAAAGTTTTAGGAATTTCTACCAGTTGGATGTATTTAGTGTTGATTTGTACGAGTTGGAGGAGTTGGAATTTATCCCGGGTTCTGGTTAAGGAATTCGATTAATTTCTTTCATAAGTGAAAATTATCGGAATGAGGTATTAACTGCACGTACGAGTTACTAATGGACGAATATGTTATCCTTGTAGCTAGTGATTTGCGTATTGGCTAGCAGGGACTAGTGGTTGGGAAAAATAAAGACTACACTCCAGCGGGTTGTAAACTTGAGGCCCGAATTATTAACGTAGTTAATAAGGCACTAAGGTATGTAAAGCTAAACCCTCCCTCACCGCTAAGGAACTGCCCTACGTTATGTACCTCCTCCTGTCAATCTTAGTATAATTCTCATGAAACACGAGAGTAGAATATTTATATTGCCTTACATTCCATTCCTCCGTTCTATCGCCAAGCTTATAATTATTTATATTTTCTCCTTTGTGTTAAGTTCCATGATACTTTCATATTTTCATGAGTTTCTCTTCTTGAAGCTCTTAGGCCACAATCTAGATATATCATACGTTAGAAGTAAAAGTAAATGGTAATAGCATCGTTGCACCTGTATATGTTAGCTAAGCGGTTACTTTAGCAATTCATATGTTACAGGACTCCAAGGCACTATTTGATAAATATTCAATGAAGGGATGGTACATAGGTTTGGTTTGGCATATCGCTCGATGTGATTCTGTGCACAGGATCAAGACCAGACCATTATAGCCAGCCTAACTATTGGGCATACCAATCTTTGTTGCATCATTTGTATTTGAAGTCAGTGGGAACATCATGTACGAGTTTCCTCTGACTCGATCCAATATATGGTATATATGGCCTACGGGAAGACCCTCATAGTGAGCCCCTGGGCGGGGCATACCTGGATATAGACTGCGAGTATAGTTACACATATGGAGTCATACTAAGGAGTATGTGAGTAACATATGCTTCATACTTCTCTCAGATTGCCTTTGGAAGGCCATCTTATGATCATTTGTACGACTTATAGGATAAGTTCATCACCTAGGTAAAGTATAGGTCCTATATTACAATGAACGCTTTTCTAAATATCATACATGACGCTAATAAGGTTGGTGCATAAGTTATTAGTTCATCTCGTATATGTGTTATTTGTTGGCTCATATGTTTTTCACTTTACCATTTGACTCATATAAGCTTCTGTATTTGTCCAACTATTATTCTGTCTACTTTCATACCAGTACATGTTGTTTATGTACTGACGTCTTAGGCCCACCATAATTTTCAATGCAGGCTCTGACCCTCAGGGTAGCAGACGTCCATGTTAAGCTCTATTGCCATTTTCAGCTGATATTTTAGTGAGCTTCATCTCTCCCTGGAGCGTCCTCTGCCAAGTATTCTTTTTGGGTACATGTACAGGTCCCTAGTTGGGCTTGACGGGCCCTATACCGACTAGTCACTTATAGTATAGCGTGTCAGACTTACTAGAGGCTTCATGGACATCATGTAGTATCGTAATTTTCAGTTTTGTTAATGAAACTCTCTAACATATGTAAATAGCTTATATTGAATATCCCATTCCTTATTATCTCATAATCTTACGTACATCGTAGAGTGCTTGTAGGGTAAGTATATACGGCCTTGTTCATCCTTCTTAATTAGGGATGTGACAAACTTAGTATCAGAGCGTCTAGGTTTAGGTGTCCTCAGAAGTCTATAAAGCTGTTTCTAGATCGCGCAATAGAGTTAATTTGTAGAAAGTTACTTCTGACCCCTATTCTGCTTATTTGTGATACAAACCATGTCCGCTACAGAAAAGGATAAAGCAGCCCAGCAGGCTGCTACTAGCACTAGTCAGGAGGCAACCACTACCGGGAAATCTCCCGTATTGGTGGATCTGAATAGGACTCAAGAAAGTTTGTTGGGTCCTATGATTTCAGGTTCTCAAATGCCCGAAAGGGAAGGATCTACAGGGGTTTCTAAACCTCCAATGGTACCAACGGTAGCTTGTATCACCCCACCAGGTTCCTCAGACCCAGATTTAAAGGGAGAGATCAGTTGCTTACACAGTTGGTCGTTGCTCAGATCCAAAGATAGAATATAGACGTATTTGTTGCTACTCAGGGAGGAATTGCCGAATCTAAGATCAAAGATTTCCTCTATATGAATCCACTAGAATTCACAGGTTCAAAGCTTACAAGCTTATAGAGGACCCTCAATAGTTTATTGATGAGACTCATTGAATTTGTAAGGTAATGTGGGTCCTAGATACAAATAAATTTGAATTGGCCGCCCATCAAATTAAAGATGTTGTTGTTGACTGGTATGAAACATGGGTTGATTCGAGAGGTCAAGAAGCTCCTCCAGCGATCTAAACAGAATTTGCAGAAGCTTTCATGGACCACTTCATGCCATTAGAGCTCAGAGAGGCAAAGATGGATGAGTTTCTTTCTTTAAAGCAGGGTAATCTTAGTGTTAAGGAGTATTGTTTGCAGTTTACGCAGTTGTCCAAATATGCTCCAGAGGTGGTTAGCATGCAACCAAAACAAATTCATCGCTTTGTGAATGGCCTTGTGGGTCCCTTAAAGGACTTTCTTTCTGTTGCTGCTATGAATAGGGATTTGGCTATAGCAAGGATCATAGCACATACTTAGTATATAGAAGAAGATCAGTGAAATCATGAAGGAGATAGCGAGAGGGAGCAGAGTAAGAGAGCTAGGACGGCCAGCCAGTATCAGGGAAGCAGTGGAGCTTCCACTAATAGAGGGCCACTTAGGCAGACCCAATTTGCTGTGAGCTCCACATCTAATACTACAACACAGTTCTTGAGGCACGAGTATAAGCAGAGTCAGACTTCTAGGGCATCATACTTACGACCTCAAAGGGGTGTTAGTCAAAGGTTACCACCTCGTCCTACATGCAGGCAGTGTGACTGACCATATGGAGGAGAGTGTTGGTGTGGTTCTGATGTATGTTACTAGTATGGTATAGAGGGTTCATATGGTACGTGATTGTCCACAGCTCAGAGGTAAAGGTAGAGGTGTTCGATCATAGCCTATAGGGCCTGCATTATCTTCATCTTTATCAGTACCATCTTCTTCTCGAGGTCCTCAGGCATCAGTAGGTAGAGGATCTGGTAGGGGCAGAGGACCCATTTTGAGGTCAGGCCTAAATCGTATGTATGAACTAGATGGTCGACAGGATTTAGAGGCATCTCCAGATGTGGTCACAGGTACCTTAGCTGTCTTTTCGCATGAGGTATATGCCTTGATAGACCGAGGATCTACCTTTTCATATGTTACTCCATTGGTTTCTAAGAAGTTTGGAATCGAGTTGGAGTTGTTACGCAAACCATTTGCAGTATTGACTCCAGTAGGAGATTCTATTATAGCTGGATGAGTCTATTATGATTGTGTAGTGACAGTATGTAGTCATGCTACATTAGCTAATCTGATTGAACTTGAAATGGTTGATTTCGACGTTATTATGGGAATGGATTGGTTATCCCCCTGTTACACCATAGTTGATTGTCGAGCCAAAATAGCACATTTTTTCTTCCCAAGAGAGCTAATCTTAGAGTGGAAGGGTAGTTCTATGATGCCTAGGGGAAGGTTTATTTCCTTTCTTAAGGCACAAAAGCTTATTTCAAAAGGGTGTGTGTATCACCTAGTCCAAGTAAAAGATGTTAAGGCTGAAAAGCAGACACCGACTATAAAATCTGTACCAGTGGTGAACGAGTACTCAGATGTGTTTCCTGATGAACTTCCTGGGTTACCTCCTATCAGAGTGATCAATTTTGGTATTGATATGGATCCTGGTATCCAGCAGATATCAATTCCACCTTATAGAATGGCGCCTGCAGAATTGAAAGAGCTAAAAGAGTAGTTGAAGGACTTACTTGATAAAGTCTTCATTCGACCTAGTATATCACCTTGGGGTGCACCAGTGCTTTTTGTACGCAAAAAGGATGGCACATTGCGAATGTGTATAGATTATAGACAACTGAACAAAGTGATGATAAAGAATAAGTACCATTTCCCCTAAATAGATAATTTATTCGATCAATTGTAGGGAGCTAAATGCTTTTCAAAGATCGATTTGAGGTCCTGTTATCACCAGCTAAGAATTCGTGAAGTAGATATTCCCAAAAAAACCTTTCGGACAAGATATGGGCACTTTGAGTTGTCATGTCATTTAGACTAATGAATGCTCCGGCAGCCTTCATGGACATGATGAATAGGATTTTCAAGCCCTTCCTTGATATGTACGTGATTGTTTTTATGGATAACATTTTGATATATTCACGTAATGAAGTTGAGCATCCAAATTATTTGAGTTCAGTGTTACAGACACTTAGAGAGCACCAGTTGTATGCTAAGTTCTCTAAGTATGAGTTTTGGTTGACCTTGGTAGCATTTCTTGGTCATATGGTACCTGGAGAAGGCATTCGAGTATATTTTTAGAAGATAAAAGCTGTGAAGAATTGGACTTGACCAACCACTCCTACTGAGGTTCATAGTTTCTTGGGGATAGACGGCTATTACAGGAGATTTATGGAGGGATTTTTCTCTATTTCTGCCCCAATGACCAAATTAACGTAGAAAGTGGTTAAGTACTAGTGGTCAGATGCTTGCGAAAGAAGTTTCAAAGAGTTGAAACATAGATTAAACACTGCGCTAGTGTTGGCCTTATCAGAGGACACAGAAGGATATGTGGTGTACTGTGATGCTTCAGGCGTTGGTTTAGGTTGTGTCCTAATGCAGCATGGAAGAGTTATAGCGTTTGCTTCTCAACAATTAAAGAAGCATGAAAAAATTATCCTACTCATGACTTAGAGCTTGCAGCAGTGGTATTTGCACTAAAAATTTGGCGTCATTATTTATATGGAGTGCATATTGATATCTTTACAGATCATAAGAATCTTCAATATCTATTCAAGCAGAAAGAGTTGAACTTAAGGCAAAAGAGGTGGTTAGAATTACTAAAGGATTATGATGTCAATATTCTCTATCATCCCGGTAAAGGTAACGTTGTAGCCGATGCTCTTAGATGATTATCCATGGATAGTCTAGCACATCTGCCACCTGTTCAACAAGAAGTAGCAAGATATGTTTACAAATTGGCCAACCTTGACGTTCTCCTTTTGGATTCCGAAGATGGTGGCATTGTGGTACTTAATACAGCCAAGTCATTACTTGTGGCATTAGTTAAAAAGAGGCAGTATGATGACCCCTTATTGCTCCAATATAAAGAGGGGATTCAACAACATTGAATCACGATATTTGAACTAGCAGATGATGGCACCTTGAGGTGTCGAGGTAGATTATGTGTACCTGATGTAGAAGGGTTACGATAAAAGATTATGGCTGAGGCACATTGCTCTCATTATTCAATCCATCCCGAGTATACAAAAATATATCATGATCTTAAAGATATCTACTGGTGGAACAACATAAAGAGAGATGTAGCAGAATATGTAGCACGGTGCTCTAATTGTCAGCAAGTGAAAGCAAAACATCAAAGACCCGGTGAAATGGGATGATATTAATATGGACTTCGTTGTAGGCTTACCTTTTTCTTATTGTAAACATGACTCTATTTGGGTAATAGTTGATTGATTGACGAAATTAGCCCATTTCCTTCCTGTTAAGTCTATTGGAACAGCTGAGGATTATGTCAAACTTTATGTAAAGGAAATTATTTGCCTACATGGGACTCCGATCTTCATTATTTCAGAGAGAGGTTCCCCATTTAAAGCTCGGTTTTGGAAATCATTTCATAGAAGATTAAGTATGCAGGTGAACCTTAGCACTGCATTTCATCCGCAGACAAACGGCCAGGCCGAACGCACCATTCAGATGCTTAAAGATATGTTGAGAGCGTGCGTGCTGGATTTTAAAGGTAATTAGGATAATCATTTGCCTTTAATAGAATCTTCATATAATAACAGTTATCACTCCAGCATTGGCATGGCTCCCTTTGAAGCTTTATATGGAAGACGATGTAGATCATCTATTGGTTGGTTTGAAGTAGGTGATACACAGGTATTGGGTCCGAACCTAGTCCATCAAGCCATCAAAAAGGTTAAACTCATACGAGAGCGGTTGAAGACTGCCCAGAGTAGGCAAAAATCATATACGAATGTGCGATGTAGAGACTTGGAATTTCAAATTAATGATTTTGTGTTCTTGAAAGTGTCGCCCATGAAAGGCGTTATGCGATTTGGTAAGAAGGGTAAGTTAAGACCTAGGTATATTGGCCCTATAGAGTTATTCGCAAAATTGGCCAGGTATCCTATGAGCTAGAATTACCCCCAAAGTTAGCTGCAGTGCATCCTTTCTTTCATGTGTCTATGCTATGTAAATGCTTAGGAGATCCATCTCAGATCATACCGATAGAAAGGATTGAGTTTTCTGGAGACTTATCATTTGAGGAAGTCCCCGTGGCTATATTAGATAGGCAAGTCAGGAAGTTGAGATCTAGAGACATAACTTCAGTAAAAATCCTGTAGAGGAACCATAACATAGAAGAAGCCACTTGCGAAGCAGAAACAGATATGAGAACGAAATACCCTTATTTATTTCAAAATTATCAGAAGGTTCTCAAACTACTTGTCCTTTTGTATGATCATTAGTTTCTATTATATTTTTTTCTGTTTGGTTCTTACCTGATATATTTACGTACATGGTTTTTGTCTATGAACCTTAAGATTTACATGGAAACAGCTTACAGATGCAGAGTATAAGGTAAGTTACATGTTTGGTTATGGCTTTTAATGGTGTTTAAGGCCAAGAAGAACCTTGTGTACTATTGTTTTTAAGTTTAAGGCCAAGTGGAGCCTCATGCATTATTTGTTGAGTATTGTATGTGTTGTAACACTCTGTGAAGCGTATTTGGATATAATGTATGTATTGTGACGCTTTGTAAAGCGTATTTGGATGTATTCTAGCTAGCTAACAGGTACCCGATAGGCCTGTTTACAAAGGAAGCTCTGGCGAAATCTTTGTAAATTTAGGGAGTTAGTCAAATTTAAAGCCTCGTGATAGGTCAAGTGAGGCAGGAGTTGAATAAACGATCTTAAGAATGTCTTGGACAGTTATGGGATGGAAAGTGAGGTGCAAGCATCATTCGAGGATGAATGATCCTAAGTAGGGGAGATTGTGGCATCTCGAGAAAATTTTAAATTAAGTACAACTTTGATCTATAAAGAAAATTGCGGTACAAAGGAAAGCAAAAAATAAGTGGGAGTAGTATATATTGATACAAGGTATTTCTATATTATTACAGTTAAGATAAGGATTTGGGAGTATTTTGTTATATATATATATATATATATATATAAGTGTACAGGGGCCTTGGACATTTCTTTTCTTTCTTTAATAGAATAATAGTATGTACTGATACTAAAGGGAAAGTTATATTCCTTTTCAAATTTCATGTTCTGGGAACTTTTCCCATGGTTCTCTGTCACTCTCTTTGTGTAGCTCTTCACAAGAAAAATTGGAAGGATTGTAAAGTATACGAAAAATATTCCTTCAAGAGAAGACGTTTCATGGTCCTTAATTGCTAAAAACTATTAGTTTTATCAAGAATTCTCAGGAACTTGAATTGGGGATTTCTTTCAAAAAGATAATTTCTTCACCTCATATTTGAATTTGATCATAAAAAAATGTTGGGGTGTAGTATAAGTTGTTAACTATCGTTAATTTGAATCCTTGCACGACTTTTTTAGATGGATTTGCAACTAAAATTCGTGAAAGAGATGGAATTTTGGTAAAGTAAAGTTTTAGGAATTTCTACCAGTTGGATGTATTTAGTGTTGATTTGTACGAGTTGGAATTTATCCCGGGTTTTGGTTAAGGAATTCGATTAATTTCTGTCATAAGTGAAAATTATCGGAATAAGGTATTAAGTGCACCCACGAGTTACTAATGGACGTATATGTTATCCTTGTAGCTAGTGATTTGCGTATCGGCTAGCAGGGACTAGTGGTTGGAAAATATAAAGACTACACTCCAGTGGGTTGAAAACTTGAGGCTCGAATTATTAACGTAGTTAATAAGTCACTAAGGTATGTAAAGCTAAACCTTCCCTCGCCGCTAAGGCACCTCCCTACGTTATGTACCTCCTCCGGTCAATGTAAGTATAATTCTCATGAAATACGAGAGTAGAATCTTTATATTGACTTACATTCCATTCCTTTGTTCTATCATCAAGTTTATAAGTATCTATATTTTCCCCTTTGTGTTAAGTTCCATGATACTTTCATATTATCTTAAGTTTCTCTTCTAGAAGCTCTTAGGCCACAGTCTAGATATATTACACGTTAGAAGTAAGAGTAAATGGTAATAGCATAGTGTACCTGTATATGTTAGCTAAGCGGTTACTTTAGCAATTCATATGTTACAGGCCTCCAAGGCACTATTTGATAAACATTTAATGATGGGAGGGTACATAGGTTTGTCTTGGCATATTGCTCGACGTGATTCTGTGCACAGGATCGATACCAGACCACTATTACGAGCCCAACCATTGGGCGTACCCGCCTTTGTGGCATTATTTGTATTTGAAGTCAGTGGGAACGTCATGTACAATTTTTCCCTGAATCGAGCCAACATATGGCATATATGGCCTATGGGCAAACGCTCATAGTGAGCCCCTGGGTGGGGCGTACCTGGATACAGATTGCGAGTACAGTTACACAAATAGAGTCATACTAAGGAGTATGTGGGCAATATATGCTTCATGCTTTCCTCAGATTGCCTTTGGAAGACCATCTTGTGATCATTTGTACGACTTATAGGATAAGTGCATCACCTAGGTAAAGTATAGGTCCTATATTACAATGAACGCTTTTCTAAATGTCATATATGACGCTAATAAAGTTGGTTCATAAGTTATTAGTTCATCTCGTATATGTGTTATTTGTTGGCTCATACGTTTTTCACTTTACCATTTGACTCATATGAGCTTCTGTATTTGTCCAGTTGTTATTCTGTCTGCTTTCATACCAGTACATGTTGTTTACGTACTGATATCTTAGGACCACCATGTTTTTGTCAATACAGGCTCCGACCCTCAGGGTAGCAGACGTCCATGTTAGGCTCTATTGTCGTTTTCAGCTGATATTTTGGTGAGCTCCATCTCTTTCTGGAGCATCCTCTTCCTAGTATTCTTTTTGGGTACACGTACAGGTCCCTAGTTAGGCATGACGGGCCCTATTCCAACTAGTCACTTGTAATATAGCGTGTCAGACTGACTAGAGGCTTCATGGACATCATGTAGTATCGTAATGTTTAATTTTGTTAATGCAACTCTCTCACATATGTATATAGCTTATATTGAATATCTTGTTCCTTATTATCTCATAATCTTGCGTACGTCGTAGAGTGCTTGTAGGGTAAGTGTATATGGTCTTGTTCTTCCTTCTTAATTGGAGATGTGATAGTTAGGTGGCGGAGTAGATGTTCTTAAAGTTGAAAAAAAAATTGATGTGATTCTCTAGTTAAGGTTATAGGTGAAAGGAAAAAAAAGATGAACTTTTGTTTTGTGAAATAGCTAAGAAGGAGAAATGTGGCGACAATATTTGTGAGAGTGATTGAAATTGTTGGTCTTAGGTGGGAGATCTATGTAATGGGTGTAGTAATGCTTAGGCTTGAATATTCTGATTGTTGAAATTGCACACCAATGCGCTGTATGGTTAGTACTCCTTGATTTAAAACTTAAGTGTGTTTGATAGTAGTGATAAGGTGAAATAAATCTTCTTAAGGGGATTTAGAATATAGAGTTCCATAGTGATACGGGTGTACCAAACTGTCCAACAAGTTCACGACCATTCACACGTAGCCAAGCTCGGGAGTTACAAAAGCTCCAAGCAATATTCACGCAAATGGTCGTGTGTGAGTTGGTATTTGAGCCTTCCAATGGATTAAATATTTTTAATTGTGAAGAGGAGCCTTGAAGTGTAATAAACTTACACTCCAAGGCCACCCCTTTGCAAGGGTAGGATGGTCATTTGTTATCTCCCTTTGTGGACTAATATAAATAGATAGTGTTAGGGTTATTTTTGGATTTATCTCATTCCTATTATTCAAGAAACAAAAGACTTGTAATATTGGTGACTTCTCTTTCTCATTTTGGAGAGGCCAAAATCAAAAGCTCACTAGTAGAGTGATACTAGTATTGGATCTTGGTTAGAACCTAGGGTCTTGGGGTTCTTGAGTTCCTCTTGGTTCAAGTAAGAATTTGATTTTGATATTTATTAGTCTTAGGGTCCTTTCTCATTGTTAGGGTTCTTAGATTATTCAATATTGTATGTCAAGTTTCTATGCCTTTTTGAAATCTTGATAACATTGTGTTGTTGAACCTAAAAGTCTAGTGAAGCTGTGTGGGGCTCTTTCGATTCACTAGCAAAATTGTCATTTGTTGTTCTTTTTGTAAACTTATTTTTCTAGTCAAAACAAGTGTTGAAACCTATTGAAGCCGTGTGTGGCCTCTTTCGATTCACTAGCACTTTGTTGTTCTTATTGTTGCTTCTTGTGTTGGCTTGAATCTCTTGATTGGCTTGAATCTCTTGATATACACTTAGTTTTATATCATTTGGTATCAAAACTTGTGGTTAATTTTGTTCCAAGAAAATCAATCTTGATTTTGGTAGTTGAAAAATACCAAAAAAAGAAAACTTGCTAAAATCTGGAAATTCCAGAAAAAAAAAAAAAATCTGTCCATCTTGTTCTTGGTCGAGAAAATTGTGTTGTGTTGTTGTCTTGGCCGAGATTGGTGTTTGTGTGTTTATATCTAGATGTTCTTTTGTTTGTCTAGTTTTTTTCTTGTGTTGATTTCTTTCTCATCAACACAAAAGGTGTCTAAAGCTAAGTTGAGCTTAACATATTGACATTGCTATTGTGGACTTGAAGTGGTAGTATGATGAACTTGAAGTAGGCTGAGTTTGTGTGTTGTTGCTTGACTTTAAAGTGGGCTATTGTTGGTGAATTGTGGTTGTGTTCTTGAAGTATTGTTGTGGTGTTCATCTTGATCTTCTCATCATCTCATATCTTGACCACTATAAAGACTAAAATAGATCCAAAGGGGTTGTAAGACAAGGTTCTAAAGTTGTTTGTGAAAAGACTTGCCAAAATCACTTTCTCGACTTAAAAACCACTTTTCCTTAAACCAAGGAGCCTTGTCTTGTGGAACTAGTAAAGTCAAGCCTCATATTTTTTAGTTGAAAAGAGTTGAGAAGTTACAAGACTTTACTTTCCCTCCAAAAGCAAAGTCATCCATTACAAAATTGTGAAGATTAAGGCTTTAAGTTGTTGAACAAAATGTATGGATCCGCGACCAATTTTATGCTGCCACATCACCTTAATCACTATTCACGTCATTAATTAAGCTCAATTTGGATGTTATAGTTTCTAATTATTGATTCTTATTTTCTGCTAATTGACTCGAGAACTAATTAGCAAGCTAGTACATTCCTACTAGGTTGTCAATTAGTCCTTTGAAGCCTTGTATTCGTGTCATCATTTGTTTGTGTGATTTTGTCGTTTGAATACGTTGTAACTCCTTGACTCTAGTCCGACAAGAATTCCTTGAGTTTCAAACAAAAATCTACTCTAGACAAGAGCATACTCAAACCTTAAGGATTCATGGGATACTAGCCAATCTACAACACTTGTAGAGCTCGAGTGTGAGTGATCGGAGAGTGTGTGAGTGAGGAGAGGTTTTAAAATAACTTTCTTGCTGCATGTGTAGGTGATACATTGACAATGGAGGGAATCACGTCTCAAATCGTGGATTCTAATGAATTTAAGAATATGAGGGTCCCTCTTGAGCCTATGACCCGAGCTCATAAAAGGTTGAGTACAGAAGTGGGAGCCATAAGGGGAGAAGTGATGACTATTAGTGGGAGGTTAGAACAAGTGGAGAGTCAAAGGAACTCTCGTCCTTCTAATCCTCAACATGTTTCGTGAAGTGGACATGATATAAATTCCTCCGCCACCGTTACTCCGGAAACATGGCCACAATTACCAAATCCTTCACTAGCTCCACTAAATGCCGCTAGCCAAACCACTCATAACCCCCTAAATCGAGACTCCAATAGACCAACCCATTCCCAAACTCTTCAAGTTCCACAAGAGGGACTCGGACGTTAAAGGCATCTACAAAATCCGAACCCTCCCTTCCAAGATCCACTAAACCAAAGACCAGCACCTCCACAAAATCCAATCCCTCCAAATCAAGTTCCAAACGTCCAAAACCATCCCGTCCACTTTGAGAAATATGGTAGAGAGAATTATGAAGGGTATGGATCCCTTGACGATGCTTATATGAGGAAGAAGAGTTGAGAGAGGGACGTGTGGATCCAAGAAAATACAGAGGGTATGAATAAAGGGGAAACCGACACCAAGAGAGAGACGTAGGCATCAATACCATCAAATTGAGCCTACCTATCTTTAAGGTCAACCCGAGGTGTATCTTGCTTGGGATTCGGCGTGTGATAAAGTGTTTTAAGTGAATGATATATCGGAGGAGAAGTAGAGTTGTTATGCCATAGCTCACTTTGAAGGCTATGCTAACACATAGTGGGAATATGTCAAATGGTTTGGTAATGAGTTGATTGATGGAAAACCACCACCATGGTTTCGGTTGAGGTATATAATGAGGCAAAGGTATCTTCCTGAAAGTTACCGTCATGAGTTTCTTGCTAGGTTGTACAATTTACGACAAGGGAATTGAAGTGTCATGGCATATTATGATGAATTTCAATAACTCATGTTGAAGCTTGATCATCGTGGAGAACAAATTGGCCATGACATTATTCGGTTCAAGTGTGGGTTGAACAAAGATATCTCCACTCATTTTACACTTCACAAGTTTGATATTGTTGAAGGAATTTTCCAAGCGGCTCTTGAAATTGAAAGGGATATTAAAGAGAGGTCATCGTTCAAGGCAAAGGGACCATCAACCTCGGGTTGACCGAGGAGCAAAGATATGGTTCAATCATCTTCATGTTGGCCCAAAAACAAGGACCAACCCGCCACTATAAGGCTACCCGAACCTAAAATAGTCCACAAATTTCCTCCCTGATAAGAAGCTCACAAGTATCCTAATCCTAAAGGATTCCAATGTTTCAAGTGCCAAGGTTGGTGACATAAAGCCAATGAATGTCTAAACCAACGCAATGTGATCCTAAGGGTATGGATATTGTATTACCTTGGTGAGGAAGTGAGTCTTGAAAAAAGAGAGAATGATGCCAAGCATCAAGATGGAGAGAAACCTGAAAATGAGCCACATAATGATGATGATGATGATGATTGTGAGGATGCTTATCCACAAGAAGGGGATTGGGTGGTTTCAAAATTTGTAGTGAGGCGTGCCATGATTAGTAAGGTGATAGATGATCCTAGCCAATAGGAGAATCTATTCCATACTAAATGCCTTGTGAAGGGAAGTGTGTGCACTTTGGTGATAGATAGTGGTACTTTTAAAAATGTTGTTAGTGTTGCTATGGTGAGCTTCTTGAAATTGCCAACTACACTTCATACTAGCCCTTACAGTTTTGAGTGAAGGCCAATATGGGCAAAAAGGCTAAGCAAGTTGCAATGGTTGAATGAATGTGGTGAATTGAAAGTCATGGGGCAATGTGTGATACGATTTAAGGTAGGAAACTACCACGACAAAGTACTTTGTGACATAATACCAATGCAAGCGTGTCACTTGTTGTTAGGTAGACCTTGGCAATATGATAGGTATACCAAACATGATGGGAGGTCTAATCGATATACACTTGAGAAGGATGGCCGAAAGGTCACACTTCATCCATTTTTGCCTTCACAAGTGAACGAGTTTCATCAAAGGATGAGAGAATTGAAAGAAAATAGGAAGAAATCCAAAAATGAAGAAAAAGAGGGGGAACCCGTAGGTGGGGTAGTGGTATATCCAGGGCTTCCTCAACATCAAAGGGAAAATAAAACATGGTGATGTTGGCTAGAAATAAGGAGCTCTTCGTGGTTCATGATGAAGAGATACCCATGCTTCTTTTGGCACATTGTTTTAACACTAGCCCCACTAATTCTTTTATTTCTACTTTGATTTATTGTGTGTTGCAGGATTATGACGATGTTTTTCCCAAAGAACTTCCACAAGAGATGCCCTCACTTCGGGGAATTGAGCACCAAATAGATTTTGGGCCGGGATCATAATTTCCCAACAAATCGTCTTATAGGAGCAACTTGATGGATACCAAGGAATTACAATGCCAAGTTGAGGAACTCCTCAACAAAGGATATATCAAGGAGAGTATGAGCCCTTTTGCGGTCCTGGTGCTACTAGTTCCCAAAAAAAATGGGACTTGGTGTATGTGCATTGATTATCGAGCCATCAATAAGATAACAGTAAAATATCATCACCTTATTCCTAGGATAGATGATATGCTTGACGAATTGAGTGGTTCATGTTTGTTTTCTAAAATTGATTTGAGGAGTAGCTATCACCAAATCCGTATGCAACTGGGTAATGAATGGAAAACCGCCTTCAAGAGAAAATTTGGTTTCTATGAATGGATGGTTATGCCATTCGGTCTAACAAACGCTCCAAGTACTTTCATGAGGCTGAATCATGTGATGAAGCCTTTTATCAAAAAGTTTGTTGTTGTCTACTTTGATGATGTGTTGGTGTATAGTAGGTCCTTAGATAAGTATGTAAAACATTTACAATGTGTGTTTGATGTCCTCCGAAAGGAAAAGTTATATGCTAATTTAGAAAAGTGTTCTTTTGGTGTCCAAGAAGTTGTATTTCTCGATTTTGTGGTGAGCTCAAGAGGGGTCGAAGTGGATGAATCTAAGATTGACGCTATCAAAAATTGGCCAACTCCCAAAACCATAGGTGAAGTGAGAATCTTCCATGGGTTGGCTAGTTTTTATAGACGTTTTATCAAAGAATTTAGCACCATTGCTGCCCCCTTAACCAAAGGGATTAAAAAGGATCGGCCTTTCAAGAGGGGAGATGAACAAGCTAAGGCCTTCAAGGACTTGAAAGTTACGCTCATATCGACCCCTTTGTTACAATTGCCAAATTTTGATAAGACTTTTGAGGTTGAATGTGATGCTAGCAAAGTTGGTACAGGCGCGATTTTAATGCAAGAATTGAAGCTTATTGCCTACTTTAGCGAAAAGCTCAAAGAAGCAACTCTAAACTATTCTACGTACGATTTAGAGTTGTATGCCTTGATTAGAGCCTTGGCCACTTGGCAACATTATATATGGCCTAAATAATTCGTGATCTGAACGGACCATGAGTCCTTGAAGCATCTTCGGGAACAAGATAAGCTTAACAAACGGCATGCCAAGTGGATTGAGTTTCTTGAAACTTTCCCTTATGTTATTCATTATAAAAAGGGTAAGGACAATGTGGTTGCCGATGCTTTGTCTTAAATACACGTTCTTATGTCTACTTTGTCTTCAAAATTGATGGGTTTTGAGATCTTAAAGGAATTGTATCCCGAGGACCCTCACTTTTCTCCTATCTATAGGGAATGCGAAGAATGGGGTAGGGACAAGTGGGATTCCGCTAGGGGTTTAAACCTCATGTATTTTACACCCCGCTACCCACCCATTTACACCCTCGGCTTGATATATCTATGGATTTTGTGTTAGGGTTGCCAAGGACTAGAAGAGGTTGGGATAGTATCTTTGTTGTGGTTGATCGGTTTTCTAAAATGGCACACTTTATTCCATGCTCTAAATGTGATGATGCACCTAATATGACCTCTTTGTTTGTTGATAATGTTGTCAAGTTGCATGGTGTTTCAAGGACCATTGTGAGTGATAGGGACTCTAAATTCCTAAGTTACTTTTGGAAGTCCATGTGGGGTAGGCTTGGTACCAAGTTGTTGTTCTCCACTTCTTGCCACGCACAAACCAATGGCCAAACGGAAGTAGTAAATAGGACTTTGGGTGCCATGCTACGTTCCATGATTAAGGGAAAATTGACTTCTTGGGAGGAACACCTACCATTAATTGAGTTTGCCTATAATCGTGCCATACACTCAAGTACGGGAATGACTCTCTTTGAGTGTGTATACAGCCTCAACCCCCTTACTCCTTTGGATTTAACTCCTTTTCCAAGTGATCTTATGATTATCCTAGATGGAAAAAAAGCGGGAATATTTTATGAAAAAGTTGCATGAGAAGGTGCGGCTCCGACTTGAGAAGAATAATCAAGAGATTGCAAAGCGGGCAAACAAAGGAATAAAGTAACTCATTCTTGAACTGGGAGATTGGGTGTGGGTGCACCTTATAAAGGATCGATTTCCATCTCAAAGGAAGACCAAATTGATTCCAAGGGGTGATGGTCCATTCCAAGTACTTAAAATAATCAATGCTAATGCCTACAAGATTGACCTTCCCCCGAAATACCAAGTGCACAACACTTTCAACGTGTGTGATCTTTCTCTAGTGGATGCGGTTGAGGATAACCAAATGTCAAATTTGAGGTCAAATTCCACTCAAGATGGAGAGGATGATACGGGTGTACCAAGATGTCCAATAAGTTCACGACCATTCACACGTAGCCATTGGGAGTTACAAAAACTCCAAGCTATGTTCATGTAAATGGTCGTGTGTGAGTTGGTACTTGAGCTTTCCAATGGATTAAATGTTTTTAAGTGTGAAGAGGAGCCTTGAAGTGTAATAAACTTACACTCCAAGGCCACCCCTTAGCAAGGGTAGGATGGTTATTTGTTATCTCCCTTTGTGGACTAATATAAATAGATAGTGTTAGGGTTATTTTTGGAGTTAGCTCATTCCTATTATTCAAGAAACAAAAGACTTGTAATATTGGTGACTTCTCTTTCTCATTTTGGAGAGGCCAAAATCAAAAGCTCACTAGTAGAGTGATACTAGTGTTGGATCTTGGCTAGAAAATAGAGTCTTGGGGTTCTTGAGTTCCTCTTGGTTCAAGTAAGAATTTGGTGTTGATATTGATTAGTCTTAGGGTCCTTTATCATTGTTAGGGTTCTTAGATTATTCAATATTGTATGTCAAGTTTCTATACCTTTTGTAATCTTGATAACATTATGTTGTTGAATCTAAAAGTCTAGTGAAGCCGTGTGGGGCTCTTTAGATTCACTAGCAAAATTGTCATTTGTTGTTGTTGTTGTAAAATCATTTTTCTAGTCAAAACAAGTGTTGAAGCCTAGTGAAGCCATGTGTGGCCTCTTTCGATTCACTGGCACTTTGTTGTTCTTATTGTTGCTTCTTGTGTTGGATTGAATCTCTTGATACACACTTAGTTTTATATCACATAGCTTAAACTAGCACCTTTTTTTCTCCGAGTTAGGATTCAACATAAGAGTATTATACAGTGGGACTCAAACTCGTGTGGTTAGATGTGTATTGAGAGAATTGTCATTTTAAAATGATGAGGCATGTAATTTATTGTTTGGGGCGTAGACAAGTAGTGTCTATAAGTTTAAGTCTTTTCATTATATCTTGTAAGATGGAGAATATCTCTATTCTTATGTCCCACGAGAATATCATCTCATGTCTTCCACTAATCTTAACCAAGCCGAGGATTCTTAGGAAAATTCATGTCTTACAATGTTTTGATCATGTGCCTAAAACACATGCCAAGATCATGTCGACGTCAAGTTTTGTTATCTCATGTTTCGTGCTTACACTTTCCCCTAAGGGTTATAATGAAGCTCGTTGGATGACTTCACATATTTTGTTGAGGAAAAATGTTCAATACGATGTTATGTTCCTTATTCTACACTTTTAGAGCTTCAAAAATCCTCTACCTATCATTCAGGGACGAATGATCCAAAAGGGAAGATAATGTGACACCCCGCATTTTCGGGCTAAAGTTTGAAACATCCTTTCTAGGCATATAGACCCGAACCCAATGATTCTTTGTTAATATATGTGTGTTGATTATAGTGTGTGAATACCTTTGAATATGAATTGAGGTCACAAAAATCCCCAAATGCAAAGATGAGTTGAAAACTCTTCTATCGATTAAGTTTTGATGAACTTCTAAACTTTGGTCGACCATAAATTTTTGTATATAACGTATTAGGAGGGCTACTATATATCAAAGAAAATTTATTTGAGTCTTCTTTCCAATGCCACTGATTTCGTCTTAATCTGATATCAGAGTAAAAAGTTATGCCCGTTTTCCTGAGAGGTGTCAGTCTACCGAGGTGTGACGGACAGACTAACGGACCGTCAAGCCAGTGGTGGCCCACCAAGCCTGACCATCAACCTCAAATGGTAAGGTCAATTTCTGGCCATTAATTTATGGTTGGAGTGACGGTCAATCACCAGAGTGAAGGTCCGTCACCCAGACTGTCAGCCGAGGTCGAATCGCACAAAAGAGACATTTTTAATGAGGTATTTTGGTACATTTCCTTCCTAGAAAACTCTCACATGAATTAAATTACACCCTAAACGTTATTTACTCAACCACTATCAGTTTTACAACATATTAAATCCTCTCCACTCTCAAGAACAAGATAGAAACTAGGGTTCCTTCAAGATCAAGAATCAAACTCTTAAGTCCAAGATTTCCAAGAAACAAATCAAGATTCGAGTTCTACTTTTTAAACTAAGTAATATAAGGTACGTGGGGTTTTCCTAAACTACATGGATATGGTGAAAAATGTTTTTAATAACGATTGAATGTTGAGAAATCATGAGTCATGAAGGGTTTTGAATTATATTAAAGATCATGCATTTTTAATTCTTTCAATGATATAATGTTTTGGTCTTGGGGCCTTTCTCCTAAATTTGATTTACATTTGTATACAAGTATGTATATAATTGTATTTGAAGATTGAATTGAGAGCACAAACATATAGAATCCCTTTCTTGCTATGAATCCCCATTGTTTCCATACGGTATAAATTATTTCAAATGCATATCAAAAATCAGGATACAAGTGTGTTTAATGTTGTTTGAGACTTTGTTAGAGTACGAGCCCTACTAATTTCCTATCTGTGGAACAAGTAAGTAAACGTGGTTCACAGAAGTAAATACTGAACATAGTGTTTTTACGTGAAAAACACCTGGCTTAAGAAAGGTGTAAAAAACCACAACCTATACCTCTACGGGATTTAACCCAACTTCACTATAATACTTGAGCCTCAACAATCAACAGAATTACAAGACTTCTTGCTAACTAGGAATCAAAACTTCTAACTACTATCACTACAAAAACATAAATCTTCCCAAGATAAGTGTTCCCAAGTATTCGAGTTCCCAATCTTGAAGACATAATTCCTAATTCAGTTTATAGATCACTGAGACTAGAACATTGACTCATTATAACTCAAAGAACCTACTCACTATACAAATTCTACAACTTGCTAAGTAAGAGATCAGGTTCTTCTTCAAGTATGAGAACTGAAATGTTGATTGTTGATATGTTTTTCAGTGCTTGAGTTGGTGCTTTTGAATTCATTTCTTGTATTTAATCACCCACCTCATGGATTCTATCAATTGATATCAACTTCTATATCCAATAGGACTCATGATAGTTTTCTGCTACTTGTTGTTGCCCCTCTCTTCTTTCAATAGGATTTTTCTTTTCTCTTTCTTCAGGACTTCTTGTTCAACTTGACTTTTGCACTTCTTCTTTTTCAACTCAACTTCTGAAAGTCTTTTTTTTCAACTCAACTTCTAATATGATAAATATTATCCACTTCTGTTTGTATGCCAGGTTATCGTATCAATGACTTATCTGCAGCTGACCTTGGTTCAGTTGGATGGAACATCTTTTACCACATGTTTCATTTTCATGTCTATCATCAAAACTCCACATGCTCTAACAATTTCCCCCTTATTTATGATGACAAACATAGCAGTATAATACCACAAACCTGACATACTCACCAAGAAGTTAAGTAAAGAAAATAGAATAAAACACAGATTAGTCAATTGAGTGTTAGCATTGTATAATATATCGTTCCCCCTTTTGAAATCATTGAAAAATTGGACCAATGAGTGAAACAAGTACTATAATTCATGGCCACTGGGGCTATCACTAAAACATAAAGACTTTAGAGCAAAAAGAACAAGCAATGTATCAATAACACAGAAGTGAGCCACAAAAAAAATAAAAAGAGACCATTTCATTGATAGATCAGAATACAATGATCACAACCCATAATAAATAATAAGAGAGAACCAGCTTAACCAAAAAGTAAAAATGAAAGATACCTAAGGATACTAAAAGGTCTTAAGTGGATGAGGAATAAGGAATAAGGGTGGTCAGCTTCTTAATGATATCTGCATTTTCAGCTCTTTCCTTTTCCAAAAGGGCTGTGAGGGAGGTAATTTGAGATTGAAAGACCTGTTTCTCCTCCTCATAAGTATCTTGAGCAACTTCTAATGTAGCTTGTGCCACATCCACCTTACTTTGCTTGGTACCAAGATCATTTCTCAGCCTTTGCATAAGATTATTAGCACTCCTCATATAAGTAGGAAACATACCATGTTTCACAGACCCAATGACATCATTTGTGGTCTGCAATGACCATACTATGATAGGAATATGAAAGTCCTCAAAAATAGGGGCAAGCCAGAACTCATATGGTAAAGCATGGTCATTTGCATCTTAAATTAAAACCCTTTGCATGTGCTTAATGATGAGTGTAGGAAGATCAATCAGAATCTGAGAGTCTAGCAATTCCATCAGGGTGAGATCAAGAAAATTTGCTACAATTCTCTTTTCCTGTCTAGAAAGGACATTTTGTGAGCCACATCAAAATAAAACTGGTGGAGAGGAGACATCTCACTCTTGAGAACTCTTCTATAAGTTAAAAGGAAAGGATTTTTAGAGAATTTTCTAGAAATATCAATAGCTGAAAGAAGGTTATCAAGAGAAGGCCAAGCACCTTTCACATAATGACCCCAACCCCCAGTAGAAACACGTAAAATTCTACTCAGATCAGTAGAGTAAGGATTTATGGTTTTACCATGAACAGTGGTGGAGAACATCTCCCCAACAACAACTCCATTAGTGTAAAATTCATACACTTCAGCTTTCCCAAACTTCCTTTGATAATCACCTTGAAGAAATAGGTGTGACCACCCCTGAGCATTCAGTTTAGTGAGAAACACATCCATATCAGGACCCTTAAAACCAGTGACAACTCTACCCCTAGCCAACTTACATTTTTGAAAGTGAAGAACTTGAGCTGCCAGAAAGGCCTTGTCAGCAGGAGTATCAAAAACAACATCATAGTCAAGATTTAGATCAGGTTGAGTAGAGAAAGTAGAAGGGATATCAGGAAGAAAATCAGAATCTAAATCCAAGGAATTATAAGGAACAGGTTGGGATACTTGTTTCTTCATACGAGAAGAGGATTTTGAAGAGCCTCTGGTGGAAGGGGATCCTTTAACAATGGAGGCTTTCTTAGGAAAAGCTTTCTCCATAGATTTTGAGGATGAAGAAGTTTCTTAGGCAATAATATGCTTCCATTTTCTTTTAGAATGAAAGAGAATATAAGGAGAGGGATTACTGAGAGGTGGAGAAACAGAAGGAGCAACCCATTTTTTTTACTTGTACGAATTGCTTCATTCAACAAAGCATATTGTTGTTGAAACTTTCCTCGAGTAAGAGGAATGCAAGGTGTAAACACCTAATTTTTGACCCAAACCTAATATTTTTATACCATTTTAATGTTCAATTAATTTTTATCTTATTTTTATTTTTAGACATTTTAAATTTATCTTATTTTGAGGTTCGTTAAAAATTTTGAAAACTACAAAAAATAGAGTCACATTTTAAATAAGTTTTATTTTATTTTTTATTTTTTATTTGTTTATTTATTTAAAAAAAATTAAATTAAATTATATTTGTTTTCTTCTTTCAATTTTTAATAAAGAATGTTGTGATATTAATATTTCTTAACCATATTCCTAAGACTAGCTAATCTTGTATTTTGTTAGTTTTTAAATAGATTTTATTATTCTTATTTTATATTAAAAAAAAAATTACATTTGTTTTCTTCTTTCAATTTTTAATAAAGAATGTTGTGATATTAATATTTCTTAACCATATTCCTAAGACTAGCTAATCTTGTATTTTGTTAGTTTTTAAATAGATTTTATTATTTTTATTTTATATTAATTAAATTTAAAAAAAAATAAAAAAAAATCCTAAACTACCCAAACCACCCCACAATCCCACTCCTACTTAACCTCACCCACTACCTTCCCATAACACACATACACGACAAGCACACACACACCTACTACTATATATAACACATGCACACATGCACTTGAAATGAGGAGATGGAACAACACAGGAGATTGTAAACCAAAACAAGCATTAGAAACTAGAAAGAAAGAAACAAAAAAAAAACAGTAAAGGACAACCGAGAGAGGAAAAAGAGAGAGAGAGCAAAAAAAAAAACCGTGAAATCTCTTTGAAGTTGGTGAATTGAGAGTTGAAGTTAATATTCTCGTTTGAGTTTTCAGGTGGCAACATCATAGGTTTTATTCAATTCCTTACATTTTTTTAACAAGCTTTGTTGTATCTCGAATCATGAAGAATGTTATTTATGTGATTTTTGTATCGTTTGGTGTACGAAATTGATGGAAACTTTGTCCTTTCAAATATACAATAAATTGTAATTAATGCTAAGAGAATATAGTAGGATTATTGAGATTGAACTTAATCTGAATTTGTAATAAAATACATACTGTTATCATAATTAACTTTTGATTTGAAATTAAGAGATATTTGTTGTATCGTGCATGGCTTTTACCTCTGTTATATTTTTGTTCCTTCTAATTTTTTTACATGTGTAAAGTTTGATTAAAGTAATGTAATGAGTTATTTAACTTGGTTTGTTGTAGTTGATCATTTTCCATGGTTATGTGGTAAAATATTTTGAAGCAGATAAAGAAAATATACGACCCACAAATAAATATGTATAATGATGGAATCTCTCAATATTCATACGAATGGTTCCTGCAATACTTAACCAAACTGGAAGATTGTTTTTCTTTTGGAAAAGAAACTAGTGGCCTATTGAAGTCCATTTTGTGAGAATTTTTTTTTTATCTTTTTCTTTCTTTTTTTTTTTCATAGTGTAAATACTATGAAAATGTTTGTAGCATCTAATATAAAGTCAAAGCATAGAAAGACAATTACATCTATTGTTAGGAAATGTCATATTTGAAAACTAAAAAAAAAAATAGCTTTATTTTTAATATTCAAATGTCAATGACCATTACTTTGTTTTAAAAATGGCAGAATGGGAATTTTAGAAATTGCTTAAAGAATAAAAAAAGGAAATGTTTAAATGTCACAGTTTAAATTCGGAAGAAGCAGTAATGCAATCACTAGAAAGCTTTTTCTTAGTAAGTATAAAACTATACAGTAATTAGGGTTTGTTGTTTGCATGATTAACGATAGTTGCTTCTAAAAATAAATCTATTTATTTGATGTTTTACAATATAGTAATGCTTGTTTTGTTCAATTTAATTTGTTCTTTGGGCAATTTGTATCCCTTGAAAATGGGGACGAGCCATAAATGCCGCAAAGGCGCGAGAAATATATCAAAACTCGTGGTGAGGCCGAAAAGTGCTACTATTGATAAGCCACACATCAATGCAGTTTTAAATAATTTAAAATAAATTAAAAGCGGGAGGCAAACAACCTTTAGGTTAACAAATATTATAAATCCAAAACAAAAAAAAAATAATTTAAGCCAGACGTAAGTCATTAAAGCGACCGTGCTAGAACCACGGGACTCGAGGGGTGCCTAACACCTTCCCCTCGGTCAACAGAATTCCTTATCCGGACTTCTAGTTCGCAGACCAAAAAAAATAAAAAATGGAAGAGTCATTTCCTTTTGAATAGGGATTCAATAAGGTGACTTGGAACACCCAAACTCAATTCCAAGTGGTGACTCTATAAATAAAATAATCCCTTTTCAAAACATCACTTTAATTGGAAAAACCCATTTTTCTCTAAAACCAACTCCCTAGCGGGGTCGGATGCGGTGAAAAACCGGGGGTGTGACAGATGGCGACTCTGCTGGGGAAATAACCAGAATTCGAACTTTCATATCGACTTGTTTGGCTTTATTTAATTTTGATATTGTATATTGTTGGCCTAAATGTGTTCTTTGCCTACATGTTTACCACTTTGATATTATTTGAATTGCAATATAAATTGTCTTCTCTCGCGCAACCATCTGAGTCTTCTGAGATACTGTATATTCGGAGATGTGGTATACGCTCCCGAGCTTGAGATACCAGAGATGCGGAAACGCTCCTGGGAAGGATTCTGTAGTCACCCATGATTTAGGATGGAAAGGGACCAACAGTGAGGCCGGAAAGCCCTGCTACCGGTAAAGCTGTCCCTTGCCGACTAGAGTTGTCCGCTCGTTTCATTGACAGTCTAGAGACCTAACTCCACCAGGTTGAACCTAACATAACTGGAACTTAGACATGGCTATCCCTAATACACTACGTTTTATTTGTATCACGTGTATTTTTGACTTAGTGGGGCTCGACCCTGGGGTCGTATCCGTCTAGGTCAGGTGTCACCTTTTGAGACCATCATGTACATTTTATGTGCTACTTCTTGTATTATAGGAAACACCATATCGAATGTTGACCGGCTTTAAGGTGAATTAATTGATCTGAAAAAAGGGGTTAAATAAAAACTTTTAAGAATTTATTTTAGAAAATATATAAGATTTACATAGAACTTTTTGTTTTGTAGAGATTAAGTCGTTTTAACGTCGTGGTCTCGTTATGTCCGTTTCCTTTGGTTTTAAAATCTTTCTTAGGAATATCATAGAGCCCATTTTTGTCAAACACAATTAAAATCTTGTTAAATAATTTGGTCCACTATTTTGTTTTAATAATTTAATTATTTCTGATATGTCTGGTTCGAACGTCATCAAATTATTGTCTCTACTCTAGGATGTTCTAGAAGAATTGGATACTTCCTGTTTTGTCAGTTACTATTTTCTCATGCTGAAATCCTATTCCGTGTCGTTCCGTCAACTTTTTTCGAAAATTATTTTTTAGGATATTTAAAATAGAATTCTTAATTGCCATCATTATCCTATAGGGCAATATGAACTCAGTCGGAAGGAGTGACAAGAGGCCGAGGGACGATGAAGTACCCCATTTCATGGTATTAGATAAAGTTCCAAAGCTAATGCGGATATGGTATAACAATATGACTGACTATGGACAGAGAGAAGTATATAAACACTTGGGATTTTTAAGGAGTCTGTTGAATGTTGAACCCCGAAGAGACGTGATAGAATCCTTGGTACAGTTTTGGATCCTTCCAACAACGTATTTCGATTCTCCGACTTTGAGCTTACTCCCACACTAGAGGAAATAGGAGCATTTATTGGAAAAGGAAAGAACCTTCATCGAGGAGAACCCATGATACCGAAGCATGTCACTCCCGAAAGATTTTTCGAGCTATTTCACATAAAAAAGAAGAACATAGAAGACTGCCTAGAAAATGGATGGGTTCGTCTAGAATTTTTGTACGAAAGATATGGTCAGGAAACCGGATTCGAGCTGTTTAAATCAGAACTTAACAACGGGGGATGCTACCAAACTTGGAAAAAGCACGATTCCGAAGCATTCATAGTGGCTTTTTTGGGAATCATGGTATTCCCAAAGAGAGGTGGAAAAATCAGCACCAATCTGGCTGCGTTTATTACCACTTTTAAGAAGAATCCTAAGGTCACCCTCGTGCCCATGATTTTAGCAGACATTTATCGAGCCCTGACAATGTGCAAAAATGGGGCAGACTATTTTGAAGGATGTAACATTCTATTGCAGCTATGGATGCTCGAGCATATTCGTTACCATCCATTTGTTGTGGATTTTTGAGTCGAGTGGAATGATTATATCAAGGGCCATGAGAAGAGGATGGAGGACCAAAATTTTCCCGAAGGAATAAGAGCTTGGAAGGAGTACTTGGAGGGGTTGACGGCGGACAAGATAGTGTGGAATTATCATTGGTTCCCCTCAAAAGAGGTGATATATATGTCTACTTTCCGACCATTCATCGTCTTAATGGGTCTCCGAGGTGTTCAGCCCTATGTGCCACTAAGAGTCATGCGACAATTCGGTCGACGTCAGCATATACCGCGAGTCGAGGATATGAAAGAGTTCATGTACGAATTCCTCCCCGACATCCCTCTAAGGAAGACTGAGATACTTAAGATCTGGGGAGGATGTGTACTTTCGGGTTTCGATCACATGGTGGAAGACCCCGGCAAGGGCGAGGTAGACTATTGGTATCTGCCATGGTTTCATGACCAGCCTCCTCCTAAAGCTATGCCAAAAAGGTCAGCCAAAGAGCCAGTGGATCGAGAAGCGGAGATCGAAGTCAGAATTAAGTAGGCTCGACGAGAGGTAGAAGAGAAATATCAGTCTACTCTGCACATCTTAAATAATGATTTGGAAAGGGCTAGAGAAGAATTGGTTCACCATGAGGCAAAATTTGAGGCCAGAATTAGGTCGGTTCGTAAGGAGATTGAGAGGGAGAACCGTGTTGCCATGCATGCCCTACAAGAAGACCTAGATATTGTCTCCGGTGCTATGAAGCAGCAATCGAGCGATTTTGGGAAAGAGAAGGCCTTGCTGACAAGTACACAGTCAAAGCTCCGAGCTCAGCTAAAAGCTTCCATGGAACGGGAAAGGGAAATAGCGAGATGCTTCACGGCTTTTCAGAAGGAAGTTGAAGTCGAGAAGAACCAGTGGATGACCGAACGACAAGCGCTTCACTATCAGATCGATGACCTTCATGAACAAGAAGGGGAACTAAAGCATACCATCCGCACCACGCAGTATTGGGTGCAAAACTTCCATGAGAGTATGATCGAGGCCAAGGGAGAGGTACTTCAGCTCAGTGAAACCTTGATTAATGTTTATGCTAAGTATCTTCACCAAGGTGATGAAAATCTGGGACGTCAGGCGCGTGCTCTCGCTCCACATCTGCCAAAATCATTATCCAGGATCTACTCAAGTCTGAGAGAGGATTAAGTTGCAAGACATCTTTGGAAGGCATCTTGATGATAATTGTTAAAGTCCTTGTTTTCTTAGAGTTAGGTTCTTTTATTATTTCTCCAGTATTCTGAGTCTGTTCTAGTTTTAGATAATTTTAGTTTCCTTTCATTAAAGCTTTGTTTTAAGAACAGTTGAAAATGTATGGCAATTTCGCATTTGTTCAAGTTTTTATTCTCTTTTTATTTCTAAATATATACATATATTTACCATAACCATGAACTACGTGATGATCTGATTCATGTAAAACATGATACGTAGGCAATCCTCGGCGGGTGCGATCAAATATTTTTTTTCAAGTTTCAAGTAACAATTTTAAGATGTTGGCGTTAAATAATGAGGAAAAATTAATTCACCAAAGCCGGGATGAAACAAGAAGGTTTTTCCTAAGTCCATTTCAGGAAGAAAATTACTTAGGTGCATGATATTTGAGTTAGTTATAAATATATCAATATTTTTAAAAGCTCTAAATCCTAACATATTTGTTTCTGTTTCAAAGAAAGAGAGAATAAGGTGGTTGGTTGTGGTTAAGCTGGCCTCTCACCCGTACAACACAAGGTATAAAGGAAAAAGGAAGATGACTCGAAAATATGGAACAGAATCTGACAATGAAGAAGGTCGAGATCAGTTAGTTCCACAAGAGTTCGCATCTTTGGAGGAGAATAGGTTATTGAAGCAACAAATTGCGGAAATTTATCAGGCCTGGGCGAATGGACAAGCCCCGCCTTCCTCGATTCTTCGCTTTTCAGATGCAAATCATCCCAGTTCTACTCAAGCCCAAGTCGACGATCCACTTTATCCGCCTGGATTTGGTCCATACGCTAATGTGTCTAGCGCTGCTGTCACATCCACCATGCGTCCTCCAAATCCATCATTCACGAACAACCCGCTTTTTATTCCAGCCGTGACAACTAATATAAATCCTCCATCAATGATGCAGAAGCCTATCAACGAGCTAAATCATGATCAAGTCTATCCTCCTAAATTGGCATTCAAACCCGTAAATTCATTTCAGCCCACTCATCAGCCTGAGTCTCATATCGTGATTGAGAAGGCTATTATGAATGAAGAATGAGAAGAGATAGCTAGAAAAGTGAGGAGTCTGGAGCAGAGTATGAGAAACATACAAGGATTGGGAGGACACAAAAGCATCTCTTTCAAAGACCTGTGTATGTTCCCTAATGTTCATTTGCCAATAGGGTTCAAGACCCCAAAATTTGACAAATATAGTGGTCATGGTGACCCAGTGGCCCACTTAAAAAGGTATTGCAATCAACTCAGAGGAGCAGGAGGGAAAGAGGAGCTGCTTATGGCCTATTTCAGAGAAAGTCTGACGGGAATAGCCTCCGAATGGTTTATCGATCAAGACATCTCCCATTGGCACGTTTGGGATGATATGGATCAAGATTTTGTACAACCATTTCAATACAACCTCGATATTATCCCTGACCGCACTTCTCTCGCTAATATGAAGAAAAAACCATCTAAAAGTTTTCGAGAGTTTGCCATAAAATGGAGAGAATAGGCTTCTAGATTCAAGCCGCCGTTGAAGGACCAGGAATTGATTGACGTTTTTCTCCAAACTCAAGAGTTTGATTATTTTCATCATTTACTAGCTGAGGTTGGTAAACCTTTCGCCGAAGCAATAATAATTGGAGAAATTGTGGAGAATGGCATCAAATCAGGAAAAATCATGAGCCAAACCGCCCTCAGGGCCACTACACAAGCCATTCAGAGTGGATCAGGTAGTTTCGGAAATCGGAAGAAGAAGGAGGAAGGATCCATGATGGCATCAGGACTGGGCAATGCCCAAAGGGGACGGAACTCCCCTTACGTTCATGTCCAACAGGGACAACCCAACCCTCTTCAACATTATTATACACCTCAACCTGTTGTTCTTAATGCTCAAGCGTATGCCCGACCTCCTCAGCGTCCATAATGGCGGGCACCTGCGCCACAAGGTTTTCGTCCGCGGCATCCAAGTTTACAAGCCCCTCGCAATCCATATGTTCCAGCAGACTATACAAGACAACAGAGAACAAAGGAAAACTTCACCCCAATTGGAGAATCATATACGAGCCTGTTGCGGAGATTAGTCAAATTAGGATGGATTGAACCAGTTTTGCCTTTCAAAGTGGATCTGAATGCAAGTTGGTTTGATCCTAATGTAAGGTGTGAGTACCATTCCAACGTCCAAGGTCACAGTACCGAACATTGTTGGAGTCTGAAGAGAGCCATCGAAAAGTTAATCGAAAACAAGGCAATCATAATACAAAAAGAAGAAGCACCAAAGGTCACCGACAATCCACTTCCTAATCACAGTAACGCACACGTCGTGGGGATAATTTTTAATGATAGAGACTACAGGCCAACAAGCCAAGCAGTGATGGAAATAGGCGCCTTGAAGGAGAACCCGAGTGAAGCACTGAATCATATGCAAAGAGAACCACTGGTCGTGAAAGGGGCGAGTTCCATTATAAGACCCCGAGATTCAGAAAAAATAGTATTGTATGTTCCCGCAAAGCTAAAGGGAATAGCATAAGATGGGCCAAAACTATATGTTTTGAGTGGTCCAGCAGGGTTCGACCAACAGCGTAACAACACGAGAGAGATAACAGAGCCAATTGTCATAAGACACGCACCGCAGCTCCCAGTAACAAGCTTGAAAACCATCCCATGGAACTACAACAAAACCACGGTGATGTACAAAGGAAAAGAGGTCATGGAAGAAACAAACGAAACGGGGGGTTTGACTCGATCAGGAAGATGCTATGTTCCAGAAGAATTAAGGAGACCAAAACAGTTTAAAGATAGTCAAGGGTCAATGAAAAAACCTGTCACAAACGAAGAGGCTGAGGAATTTCTGAAGAAAATGAAAACCCAAGACTATTCCATTGTCGATCAATTGAGGAAAACCCTGGCTCAAATCTCGTTATTGTCCCTGCTGCTACATTCTAAAGAACATTATCAGGCATTGATTAAGTTGTTCGACGAAGTATACGTCCCGAAGGAAACTATGGTATGTCAAATAGAAAGGATGGATCATAGAATAGTTGAAGCACATAAAATCACTTTCACTGATGATGAGTTACCCACAGAAGGTTCTGGTCATAACAAAGCTTTGCATCTGACTATCAAATGCGAAGGATATTACATAAAAGGGGTAATGATTGATGGAGGTTCAGGAATAGATATTTGTCCTCTCTCTACTTTGCAAAAGTTAAAAATCAGCCCAGATAGGATTCGGTCCAATAATGTATGTGTTTGGGCTTTTGATGGTGCAAAATGAGACACAATTGGTGAGATAGATCTTGCTCTGGTTATCGGACCAGTTGAGTTTACAATCACCTTTCAAGTAATAGACATGGATACTTCCTACAACCTACTTTTAGGAAGACCATGGATCCACATGGCCAAAGCCATACCTTCTACTTTGCATCAAGTAGTAAAGTTTGAACACGACAATCAGGAAATCATTGTACATGGGGAGGATGGCCTTCCCATACATCGAGATCCTTCTGTACCCTGTATCGAAACAAAAGGGAGCTGTGAATCTTCCATTCATCAAGCCTTTGAAATTGTGACAGCTGATCAAGTCGTGGAAGGCACGCCGATTCCAGGGCCTCATCTCTCTTCTACTTCAATCATGGTGGCTAGCCAAATGCTACACAATGGTTATGAACCGGGAAAAGGATTAGGGGCTTCACTGCAAGGAATTATAAGCCCTGTAGATCCATGTGGTAGCCACAACTCCTTTGGTTAGTCTTTAATCCTACCGCAGCAGATAGAAAATGGGCAAAAGAGCAGAAAAAGAAGGCTTGGAAATTGACAAGTCCAGTTTCACACATCAGCCAATCTTTCACGAAAGCTCAAAAAGAAGAAAATCAATACCCATATGCTAACAAGGATGTGGATGAAATATGTCAAGGCCTCAAGGAAATGTTTTATGAAGTAAACATGGTTCAGATGGGTGAAGGCCCTAGCCATGCGGATGTGCAGTTCGTCGGGCCAAATATCAAGCTCACTAACTGGGAAGCCACTCCTCTCCCCACAAGGAAGGAGTCATGGTAGTTTATTTTGTTGTTTCATTTTTCTTTCTTTTGTATTTTGGACTATTCTCAGGGTTGTAGTCCACATAGTTTAGTTGCCCTGCTTTCATGTTAACCCTCCTATCCTTTCCGATTCAATGAAATTCAAGTTTTCTAGTAAATTTGTCTTTTCTTCCCTCTTTTAATTTTTATTATTTTTATCTTATTTCAGTTATGTTAATACTGGCTCCGATAACATGGCATGTACGTGGAGTTCACATTTAGATCCTAAAAAGTTGTCTAATCTCGAATTAGCAAACCAAACAGTAGATGAATACGATGAAGGTGAAACTGATAAGGAAGTCAAGAAAGGATTGGATCAATTTGAGGATAATCCCAAACCCAATTTAGATGACACTGAGATAATAAATTTGGGAACTGGTGGGGAGGTTAGAGAAATAAAAGTAAGTATTCATGCAGATCAGAATATTAGGAATGATATTGTTCAGATTTTGATCGAGTATAAGGATGTTTTTGCTTGGTCTTATGATGATACGCCAGGTCTAAGCACGGATTTGGTAGTCCACAAACTGCCTACATACCCTGATTTTTTACCGGTCCAGCAAAAGCAAAGAAAGTTTAAAACTGACATGAGCGATTAGATCAAAGAGGAAATCATGAAGCAATTGAATGCGAACGTGATCAGAGTCGCTCAGTACACCACATGGTTGGCTAATGTGGTGCCCGTACCAAAGAAAGATGGCAAAATTAGAGTCTGTGTTGATTATAGGGATTTGAACAAAGCAAGCCCTAAAGATAACTTTCCGCTGCCTAATATTCATATCTTTGTCGATAATTGTGCTAAACATGAGATCCAATCTTTCGTGGATTGTTATGCCGGATATCACCAGATCTTGATGGATGAAACGGATACAGATAAGACTGTTTTCACCACCCCGTGGGGTACTTATTGCTACAGGGTCATGCCGTTTGGTTTAAAGAATGCGGGAGCTACGTACATGAGAGCTATGACTACTATATTTCATGACATGATGCACAAGGAAGTAGAAGTATATGTTGATGATGTCATTATCAAGTCCAAGACACGAGTCGATCACGTAGATGACTTGAGGAAATTCTTTGAAAGGTTGCGAAAGTATAATCTTAAGCTCAATCTAGCTAAGTGTGCATTTGGAGTTCCATCCGAAAAACTTTTGGGTTTCATAATTAGCCGCAGAGGCATTGAATTGGACCCCTCCAAGATAAAGTCCATTCGAGAATTGCCACCTCTGAAGAATAAAACTGAGGTCATGAGTTTTCTTGGAAGGCTGAATTATATAAGCAGATTCATCGCTCAGCTCAGCACTACATGTGAACCAATATTTAAGTTGCTAAAGAAGGATGCGGCTATCCAATGGACAGACGAATGTCAAGAATCATTCGATAAGATTAAAGAATATTTGTCAAATCCTCCAGTACTGGTCCCACCAGAACCTGGTAGGCCTTTATTCCTATATCTGTCAGTGATGAACAATTCTTTTGGTGGTGTTTTAGGACAGCATGATATCACAGGAAAGAAAGAACAAGCAATCTATTATTTGAGCAAAAAGTTCACAAGTTACGAGGTAAACTATACTCTTTTAGAAAAGACATGTTACTCCCTAACTTGGATTGCTCAGAAGTTGAAGCACTATCTTTCGTCCTACACAACCTAACTCATATCTCGAATGGATCCTTTAAAGTATATTTTTCAAAAACCTATGCCCACAGGAAGATTGGCGAAATGGCAAATTTTACTTACAGAATTCGACATTGTGTATGTTACTCGTACAGCTATGAAAGCGCAAGCATTGGCCGATCATTTGGCAGAGAACCCAGTTGACAATGAGTATGAGCCTTTGCGAACTTACTTTCCTGATGAAGAGATAAATTCAATTGAGGAAGAAGTTCAAGATGATATGTATGCATGGAAATTATATTTTGACGGGGAAGTCAATGTCAAAGGAGTAGGAATTGGGGCGGTTCTTGTCTCACCGACCGGGCATCATCATCCCGCCACAGCACGACTCCGTTTCTTTTGTACTAATAACACAGCAGAATATGAAGCTTGCATCATGGGGTTAAATATGGCAATTAATCTGGATGTACACAAGCTAGTGGTGTTGGGAGATTTCGAATTACTCATTCGATAAATTCAAGGTGAATGGGAAATGAGAGATATCAAGCTCATTCCATACAAACAGTTCTTAGAGGACCTTAGCAAAAGGTTCAAGTCTATCGAGTTTAGACATATCCCCAGATCCCATAATGAGTTGGCTGATGCCCTGGCTACCCTAGCTTACATGCTCTCTTACCCAGGAAATACGCATCTCAGCCCATTAGAGATACAGATATGAGATCAACATGGTTACTGTAATATAATTGATGCAGAACCAGATAATGAACCTTGGTACTATGATATCAAATGCTTCCTAAAGTCAAAAGAATATCCAACACACGCTAATGCAGATCAAAAGAGGACTATTAGGCGACTTGCTAAAGGGTTCTTCTTAAGTGGGGAGATTCTGTACAAACGAACCCCAGACTTGAACTTGTTGAGATGTGTTAATATTTAGGAAGCTGAAAGAATCATGAATGATGTACATTCGGGGGTATGTGGTTCGCATATGAATGGCTATATTTTAGCGAAGAAGATTATGCGAGCAGGATATTATTGGTTAACTATGGAGCGAGATTGCTTTCGCTTTGTTCGCAAGTGTCATCAGTGTCAAATTCATGGTGATTTGATTCACTCGCCACCTTCAGAGTTGCATCCTATGTCCGCTCCTTGGCCATTCGTTGCTTGGGGCATGGATGTAATCGGTCCAATAAAAATAAAAGCTTCTAATGGGCATCGATTCATACTGGTCGCTATTGACTATTTCACCAAATGGGTAGAAGCTGCTACTTTCAAATCAGTCACGAAGAAAATAGTAGTGGATTTTGTTCATTCAAACATCATATGTCGTTTTGGTATACCAAAGTCCATTATCACAGACAATGCAACCAATCTCAATAGTCATCTAATGAAGGAGGTTTGTGAGCAATTCAAGACCGTGCATCACCATTCTACCCCTTACCGTCCTAAAGCAAATGGAGCCGTTGAAGCAGCAAACAAGAATATTAAGAAGATTCTTAGGAAAATGGTCCAAGGATCTCAACAGTGGCGTGAGAAATTACCGTTTGCTCTTTTAGGATATCATACAACTATCCGTACATCGACTGGCGCAACTCCTTATTTACTAGTCTATGGTACTGAAGCTGTGATACCCGCAGAAGTCGAAATTCCCTCGCTTCGAATTATTAGTGAAGCCAAAATTGACGATACTGAATGGGTCAAGTCTAGACTAGAACAACTATCGTTAATAGATGAAAAAAGGTTGACGGCAGTTTGCTTTGGTCAATTATACCAGCAGAGGATGGCACGAGCTTACAATAAGAAGGTACGTCCTAGAAAATTCGAGGCCGGCCAACTTGTTTTAAAATGCATCCTTCCACACCAAGAAGAGGCTAAAGGAAAGTTTGCTCCAAACTAGCAAGGTCCATACATAGTTAAACAGGTACTATCAAATGGAGCTTTGCAACTTGCGGATCTGGACGGAAAAATGACAGAAAAAGCTATCAATGCCGATTCAGTCAAAAGATATTATATTTGACACACTTGTGCTTAACATTCTCAAGTTGAGATGACAAAAGGCCATCATTCTCCTTAACTAAACGTCATTAATCCCTTGTCAGCCCTTCGAGCCTTATTTACCTTTCCTTGCTTACCCTCTTTGGAGCCAAAAAAAAAAATGTGTTGTCCATTGAACTACGTTCGACCTGATTCCTAAATGGATACGTAGGCAGCCCTATCTTGGGGTTCGGTCCAACAAGATAAAAATAAAAAAAAATCATGGTATTAAAAAAAAGACGAGATATATATCCTATCGTCACTTTTATATGGCTCTCAAGTTGTAATCTATCCTAAAAATCCTTTTCCATTTAAAGACCTTCCGATCAATTTTTGAGAATGTCAAGCCTTGTGTGCTATATATATATATATATATATATATATATAAAAAAAAAAAAAAAAAACTTGTAGGTGAAAACCCATGGAGGCACCACAAGATATCAAAAAAAAAAATCTTATTGGTGAAAACCCTCAGAGACGCCATAAGACAATGATGAACGAGACAATCCAAATTAGAGATGTCAATTGAGAAAATCCCAGAAGGAATGACTTTAGTCAAACAAAGATTATCATGACAAGACAAAGATCAAGAAGGATGATTTGATTTGATTGAAAGGTGCAGCCTAATTCGAGATTAGACAATTTTGAAGGATCAAATATCTACTCCGAATTGCGTGTCATGTGTTATTGAAGTCAATATACATCTCCGAATAAGCTTTTCTTACTTTACTGGTAGAAATCCTTTCTATTCAAGCATATTTCTTTTATTCCTTCTTTTGATTTTTCCTTATTTCATTTTTATACGCACCAAATACAAAATAAACAAAAACGCGCAAAATTGACCATGGCTCCCAGTGAAATTGAGCAGAGATTATTAGTCGTTCACCACCTTGACAAGGACAGAGAGCCAGTTAAGATAAGTGTTTCGAACGAAGCATTTGAAAATGAAGAGCAGAATCGTACTAAAACAAACAGAGATGCAATAGAATTTGAAAAACAAAGAATCAAGCTCGCCAACCAATTAGTTGAATCAACTGTATCAAGTTGGGGCAGAGATAAGGAAACCCTCCAAGGGATTCAAGGCCACAAACTAACTACCAAGTTTAAAACTCACAATTTTTTTTTATTTTTTTTTCTCTCTTTGTGTGAACAGGGGCAAAGCAATCTTGTGAAGTTCAGTGGAAAAACAAGTATAGCAAAGCTAAGTTTTCTTGAATTTTCTCCTTTTTGTTATACTCCTATAATTCTAAGTTCATATCAATATAATTACAATAATAATAATAAAACCCCTCATATTCAAGACTGGGGCATTTTTTTCTTTTCTAACAAAGAAAAAAAAAATCATAATCTTTATTCGTCTTCATAGGGCGCCATCCCCTAGTTGACATCTTATCTCGTCTTCATAGGGCACCATCCCCTAGTTGACATCTTATCTCATCTTCATAGGGCTCCATTCCCTAGTTGACATCATAGTCGTCTTCATAGGGCGTCATCCCCTAGTCGACATCTTACTCCGTCTTCATAGGGCACCACCCCCTAGTTGACATCTTATTTCGTCTCCATAGGGCACCATCCCCTAGTTGACATCTTATCTCGTCTTCATAGGGCACCATCCCCTAGTTGACATCTTATCTCGTCTTCATAGGGCACCATTACCTAGTGGACATTATAGTCGTTTTCATAGGGCGCCATCCCCTAGTCGACATCTTCATTCGTCTTCATAGGGCGCCATCCCCTAGTGGACATCTTACTTCGTCTTCATAGGGCATCATCCCCTAGTTGACAGCTTTTCCGTCTTCATAGGGCGCCATCCCCTAGTTGACATCTTATCTTATCTTTATAGGGCGTCGTCCCCTAGTCGACATTTAAGAAATAAACCTTCCTATTTTTCTTCTTTATGTCTTCATAGGGTATGACAATCCCTAGTCATATTTTCAGAAGCAAAAATCCTAATCCTTTTACATGCGTTCACCAGGCATAACTTCATTTGGTTGCATTATTAAGAATAGGGTTCTTATTTTATCGCGCCTCTAGCCTAAATTTCTACCCATTCATTTATTTATTCATTTTTAAACTAGATTATAGTTTCTAATAACTCACAAAATTGTCCTAGTATAAACTGGGGCAGAAAATTTTGTTCATTTTGTTTCGTCTTCTTTGATGGATTGCAGGTTTTCTGCAAAACACAGGGTTATTCAAGAATGGAATTTCATCTCCGATCAGAATATAGAAGAATGATCATGTTGAAGATAGTTAGAGTCAGCGTTGTATCTGTAGCGGCCCAATATCTCAAGAGACATCTTTTTAGCTTCTGATCAGGAGAACAAGCATCCAAAGTATTCTATGAACTGTTTTTGGTAGAGTATCAATGACTCAATCCGAGTTTCAAGTTCAAGTCTCAAATCTTAATTTCAAGATCAAAATTTTGAGATCGAGGTACCCACCAGAAGAAGGTAAGGCGATAACTGAAGATCCAAGAGGAGGATCTGAAGCAACGATATCAAGACAAATAGGATAAATAACATCTTGTATCTTTCATTTTTAGTTTCATTTTTCTTTTTTGATGTAATAAAAGGAGCAACGAACTGGAAACTCAACGGGACCTCAACTCGATTCTCCAATTCATCCACTCATTCCTACACCTATTTGAACTACACGTGACCCGATTCTCTTATAACCCGAGATATGTAGGATGCCCAAAGCCAGGGCTCGGTCACACCTCTTTCCCACTTATTTATGTATTAGTATTGAATAAAGGGTTGAGCCAAAAATTAGTCATGTTTACTTCTTTGCTTGAAAATTCTCCATATTTTCAAGCAAAGGGGGGCATTCTGTAAACACCTAATTTTTGACCCAAACCTAATATTTTTATACCATTTTAATGTTCAATTAATATTTATCTTATTTTTATTTTTAGACATTTTAAATTTATCTTATTTTGAGGTTCGTTAAAAATTTTGAAAACTACAAAAAATAGAGTCACATTTTAAATAAGTTTTATTTTATTTTTTATTTTTTATTTTTTATTTGTTTATTTATTTAAAAAAAAATTAATTATATTTGTTTTCTTCTTTCAATTTTTAATAAAGAATGTTGTGATATTAATATTTCTTAACCATATTCCTAAGACTAACTAATCTTGTATTTTGTTAGTTTTTAAATAGATTTTATTATTTTTATTTTATATTAAAAAAATAAATAAATAAATTATATTTGTTTTCTTCTTTCAATTTTTAATAAAGAATGTTGTGATATTAATATTTCTTAAACATATTCCTAAGACTAGCTAATCTTGTATTTTGTTAGTTTTTAAATAGATTTTATTATTTTTATTTTATATTAATTAAATTAAAAACAAATAATAATTAAAAAAAAATCCTAAACTACCCAAACCACCCCACAATCCCACTTCTACTTAACCTCACCCACTACCTTCCCATAACACACACACGACAAGCACACACACACCTACTACTATATATAACACATGCACACATGCACTTGAAAGGAGGAGATGGAACAACACAGGAGATTGTAAACCAAAACAAGCATTAGAAACTAGAAAGAAAGAACAGGAGACTGTTATCATAATTAACTTTTGATTTGAAATTAAGAGATATTTATTGTATCGTGCATGGCTTTTACCTCTGTTATATTTTTGTTCCTTCTAATTTTTTTACATGTGTAAAGTTTGATTAAAGTAATGCAATGAGTTATTTAACTTGGTTTGTTGTAGTTGATCATTTTCCATGGTTATGTGGTAAAATATTTTGAAGAAGATAAAGAAAATATACGACCCACAAATAAATATGTATAATGATGGAATCTATCAATATTCATACGAATGGTTCCTGCAATACTTAACCAAACTGGAAGATTGTTTTTCTTTTGGAAAAGAAACTAGTGGCCTATTGAAGTCCATTTTGTGAGAATTTTTTTTTTTGTCTTTTTCTTTCTTTTTCTTTTTTTTTATAGTGTAAATACTATGTAAATGTTTGTAGCATCTAATATAAAGTCAAAGCATAGAAAGAAAATTACATTTATTGTTAGGAAATGTCATATTTGAAAAATCAAAAAAAAATAGCTTTATTTTTAATATTCAAATGTCAATGACCATTACTTTGTTTTAAAAATGGCAGAATGGGAATTTTAGAAATTTATTAAAGAATAAAAAAAGGAAATGTTTAAATGTCACAGTTTAAATTCGGAAGAAGCAGTAATGCAATCACTAGAAAGCTTTTTCTTAGTAAGTATAAAACTATACAGTAATTAGGGTTTGTTGTTTGCATGATTAACGATAGTTGCTTCTAAAAATAAATCTATTTATTTGATGCTTTACAATATAGTAATGCTTGTTTTGTTCAATTTAATTTGTTCTTTGGGCAATTTGTATCCATTGAAAATGGGGACGAGCCATAAATGCCGCAAAGGCGCGAGAAATATACCAAAACTCGTGGTGAGGCCGAAAAGTGCTACTATCGGTAAGCCACACATCAATGCAGTTTTAAATAATTTAAAATAAATTAAAAGCGGGAGGCAAACAACCTTTAGGTTAACAAATATTATAAATCCAAAACAAAAAAAAATTAATTTAAGCCAGACGTAAGTCATTAAAGCGACCGTGCTAGAACCACGGGACTCGAGGGGTGCCTAACACCTTCCCCTCGATCAACAGAATTCCTTATCCGGACTTCTAGTTCGCAGACCAAAAAAAAATAAAAAATGAAAGAGTCATTTCCTTTTGAATAGGGATTCAATAAGGTGACTTGGAACACCCAAACTCAATTCCAAGTGGCGACTCTGTAAATAAAATAATCTCTTTTCAAAACGTCACTTTAATTGGAAAAACCCATTTTTCTCTAAAACCAACCCCCTAGCAGGGTCGGATGCAGTGAAAAACTGAGGGTGTGACACAAGGAGAAATAACTACAGGAGAAGGCTTAACTAAATTAGATTCATCTACATCAATGACAACAGAAGAGGGTTTTCATTTTAGAACGGATCTAGACCTTTGAGGGATGAGATTTGCAATGGGTTAATCATCTTGATCAATAATTTGAAGTAGAATTGGTGGAGAAACTGACGGGTTGGAATGGAATGAGGTATTTGGAGAAAAATGTGTAAAAGGATTAGGGAAGTTTCTGAACGCAGCAAAATCAAAGAATTTTTGGGTGATTTGAGGTGGAATTAATGAAGGTAAGGTGATGTTTGGGTGGATGACAATGGAGGTGAAAGTGTTTGTGGCGGATTCAGGTGAAGAAGATGAAGAAGATGATGAAGAATCCATGGCTGATGAGTTAAAAAGTTTTTGTATTGTTTTAAAGAAGGTATAGAGAAAATAATAAGGAGAGGGAAAAGGATGCGTATTTAATAAGGATTTTGAGGAAGTTGAGTCGTGTGAGGAAAGGATTTGGATAGAACCGTAATGATGAATGGGTCTAAACTGATGGGAAAGGGCTGGCAGCTTTTTAAGGCAGATGACTTTTGGATTTTTGGCGGTTTAAGTATAATGGAATGGACCAAGAAAAAAACTAGTTTCTCTCTAATGCAATCATGAACAAGTGAAAATCATACCTGAACTGTGTAAATAATGGTCAAAATTTGCTTTGATGGCTCTTCCTATCTGCAAAATCAACACATAGTTGAGTTGATTTACTCTAAAACCTTGGAATTAGGATACACAACTAAATGTGTAATACTTAATTAATCAACTACCACTTAAGTACAGTCTTTTCTAATCAATTATTGGGGGGGATTTATACAATTTTAATCATCCCCAAAGTTAACCTGTTTCTTTCAAAATGCTCTCTACTCAAGGCCTTAGTAAATATGACAGCAATTTATTCCATAGTTGAACAAAACATAATTGATACATGACCTTTTTCGATATTATCTCTAAGAAAGTGATGTCTAATATCAATATGCTTGGTTATTTTATGTTGAACAGGATTTTTAGCTATGTTAATGGCACTTGTATTATCACAAAAAATGAAAACACAACCAACATCTATACCAAAATCTATAAGTTGTTGTTTAATCCACAACAAATGAGCACAGCAAGACCCAGCAGCTATATAATCAGCCTCATCAGTGGACAAAGCAACTGAATTTTGCTTCTTTGTGGACCAGGTAATTAAAAATGATCCTAAGAAGTGTGCCATACCTATAGTACTTTTTCTGTCCACCAGATATCCTGAATAATTAGCGTCAGAATATCCTACCAAATCAAAGTTACTACCTTTAGGATACCATAATCCAAGATCACTTGTTCCTTTCAAGTATCTAAAGATTTTTTTCACTGGTTTTAGATGTGATTCCTTAGGCTTAGCTTAAAACCTGGCACATAGCCCTACACTAAACACAATATTAGGTCTGCTTGTAGTGAGGTACAGGAGTGACACTATCATACCTCTATACATCTTTTTCTCTACATCTGAACCTGTTTCATCCATGTCTAGATTTGTGGCAGTGGCAATAAGAGTACTGATCTCCTTTGCTTATTCCATAGAAAATCTTTTGAGAAGCTCTTTGACATACTTTTATTGGGGGATCATTGTCCATGATACTGATTGTCTTATTTGTAAACCCAAAAAGTAATTTAGTTCTCCCATCATGCTCATCTCAAATTCACTGCTCATGAGTTTTGCAAATTAATGAGTCAAATTCATATTAGTTAATCCAAATATAATGTCATCCACATATACCTGCACAACTAACAAATACTTTCCATTGGTTTTTAAGAATAGGGTATTATCAATTTTACCTATGGAATGACCATTCTCCAATAGAAACTTTGACAATCTCTCATACCAAGCTCTAGGTGCTTGTTTCAGCCCATACAAAGCTTTATCCAATTTATACACATGATCAGGAAACTCTTTTCTTTCGAATCCTGGGGGTTGCTTGACATAAACCTCCTCTTTGAGAAACCCATTCAGAAATACACTCTTCACATCCATCTGATATAGTATAAAATCTTTGTTGGTAGCAAATGCAACAAGTAATCTTATAGCTTCCAATCTTGCTACAGGAGCAAAAGTCTCATCAAAGTCGATTTCTTCCTCTTGGTTATATCTTTGGACCACCAACCTTGCCTTGTTTCTTGTGACTGTTTCATGCTAATCAACATTATTCCTGTACACCCACTTAGTTTCAATTACTAATCTATCTTTTTAAGGTAGAACCAAGTGTCATACTTTGCTTCTTTCAAACTGGTTCAGTTCTTCTTGCACAGCTATGATCGAATCAACATCAAGCAATGCTTTAGTTATCTTTTTTGGCTCTATTTCTGACAGGAATTACTTGAAAGCATACATACTTCTCAGTCCATATCTTGTAGTAATCCCAGAGGTGAGTTCAATGAGAACATTTTCCATGGGATGTGATCCTTAATATTTGTACCCTTTTGGAATCAAGCCTAGTGAGCCACTAGGATCACTGACAATATTTTGATCTGTGGTAGTTGGTGGCTTAGTTCCCCTTATCATTGTGCCTTCAGTTTCAGTTCCCCCTGTTGAAGTGCCTCCAAGTTTGATAGCTTCAGTCAATGAAATGTGTCATGCAACCTGTTCCTCAACATCATTTCTTCCTTTTTCCACCTCTGTTTTAAATTTTCATGGGTCCACATAAGTCTACATGAACCAAGTCAAGGCACTTGGTTGTGCTAACATGGTTCTTGGACTTAAAAGGGGATCTTACCTGCTTTCCCCCTTACACATGCACTACATAGCTTTTATTCCTTGAACTTGGTCTTGGATAATACCAATACCTTGTCTTTGAATAAAAGTATGTTTAGTTGTTTCAGATTTGCATGACCAAGTCTTCTGTGCCAAAGGAAGGGATCATTTTCTATAGCACTCAGACAAGTCAGTTCAGGTCCTGGTTGTTTCATGACTTCAGCTTTGTATACATTTTTATATCTCCTTCCAGTGAGCACAATCTCTTTAATATCCATCTTTTTTACCCTGACTCCTGCAGCTGTAAAAACAATTTTATTACCTTTATCACACAGTTGTGAGATGCTCAGCAGATTATACTTCAATCCTTCTACAAGATAGACATCCTCCAATGTTTTTGACTCTGATGAGCCAATCTTTCCAATTCCAGTTATGATTCTCTTTTTCCATTACCAAAGGAAACTCCTACTTCATTTATTTTGGAGAGTAAAAGTAACTTTTTCTTGTCCCCAGTCATGTGTCTTGAGAAAGCACTGTCTAAATACCAGTGCCTTTTGCTTCCTTTCACTTTCTCCTGCAAAAAAAATTCAAAGGTTAGACTTAGAAACCCAGAAAAGCTTGGGTCCTGTTTTATGAGTGAAAGGATGAATTAAAATTCTCTTAGTCTATGCAGGCAACACGTAGTTCAACCTATTTCTCTGACCAGAACTGGTTTTATTCCTTTTGATCTGAGAAGATCTGTTAGCCAGATTTTGACTGTTTAATCTACTTTTTGTAGCTACTGGACATTCAGTGGTGGGATGTCTAAGGTTTCCAAAAATGTAACATAAATCTTTTGGATTATCAAAACTTTTGTGAAATCCCAAACCTGCCTTTTCATTGAAATTTTTTTCACTTAATTTGTGAACAATTCTAGAGGAGTTTGTTCATCTATTTGCCCTTTAAAGATCCAATTTTAGTTTAGTGATTTACTGACTCAACTTATTCATTTTTTAGTTAAATCATGGCATTCTTGTTTGTATTTAACAAGCTCAAGTTCAGCATCTTCTTGTTCTTTACTTATGGCCTTCTTCCCATTTTCAGTGAGAGTTAATTTGAGAACTTCAGACCTAAGATTGTTATTTGAAATCTCAAGTGCTGCAACCTGTTTCTTGAGACTGCAATTTTCCTTGTCAACTGTATCTATATTTGAGCAAGCCTTTAAATCGATGAGATCAAATTTAAGACTTGCTAGACTGTTGAACAATCTATCCCTATTAGAAGTTAACTAATGGAAATCATCAATCAATGCACTCATCAAGGAAATAAGTTTTGGATTTGAGAACAATTTCAATTTTTCTTTGAGTTCAAGTATACTTACCTTACAATCCTCATCTTCTTCATCCAGATCTGAATCCCCAGGGGCCATGAATGCAGTTTCATTAACTTCATCTTCAACTGAATCAAATCCCCAAGCTGTTATCATTGCATGCTCCTCCTTCTTTTTTACCTTCAACTTCTTTTCAGCCCTTTTCTTCTTCCATTCTATTTCCCAGACTAGACAGTCCCTAATCTGATGATAAGTTTTACCATATTTGTAGCACCCATTTGGATTGTCATTGAAACATTACTTAGTACCTGTTCCCTTTTTCTTTTTGAAGAATTTGTTGAAGTTCTTAGTTATGAAGGCAACTTGCACTTTATAAAGTTCAAATTCCTCATCACTATCAGAAGCTTTCAATGCTAAGATTTTCTAAAGAGCTGCTCGTTCTTTGACTCCATCAACTTTCATTTCATAAGTACTTAGGTTCCCTACTTGTTCATCCATAGTCATACCTTCAAGATCCTTATTAGCCTCCCTGATTACAGTCACCTTGACATTCTATTTTGATTTGGGTAATACCCTCAGAACCTTTTCAACTTGTTCTTCCTCAGAGATGACTTTTCCTAAGAAATTCAACACGTTTGTTAAAGTGGTAAGCCTTGTCATCATTTCATGAAAGGTTTCACTTTTTTTCATTTTGAATGCCTCATACTCAATGAAAAGAAGAGAGATCCTGAATTTTCTTACTTGAGACGTGCCTTTATGAGCATTTACCAGTGCGTCCCAAATTTGCTTAGCAGTAGTGCAGGTGGATACCCTGTTGTATTCAGCAGGTCCTAGTCCACAGACCAAGATGTTCTTGGCCTTTGCATTTTTCTTCAAAGCCAACAAGTCATCAGGAGTAAATTCACTCCTTACTTTCTTGACTTGTTCACCATCAACCGTCTTCATTGGTATAGTGGTACCATTAGTAATCCTATCCCATAATTTATAATCTTCCCCTTGAATGAACATCTCCATCCTTGCTTTCCACTAGATAAAATGATAGCCATCAAAAAGTGGAGGTCTAGTAGTTGACTGACTTTCACTGTGACCAATAGGAGGTGCAGAATTCATCATATTGATCTTTTCTTAGGTACTAGCCTTATTTAAGACAACCTCGCTTTGATACCACTTGTTAGAGTACGAGCCCTACTAATTGTCTATCTATGAACAAGTAAGTAAACGTGGTTCACAGAAGTAAATACTGAAGACAGTGTTTTTACGTGGAAAACACCTGGCTTAAGAAAGGTGTAAAAAATCACGACCTGTACCTCTATAGGATTTAACCCAACTTCACTATAATACTTGAGCCTCAACAATCAACAGAATTACAAGACTTTTTGTTAACTAGGACGTAAAACTTCTAACTCTTGTCACTACAAAAACACAAATCTTACCAAGATAAATGTTCCCAAGTCTTTGAGTTCCCAAACTTGAAGACACAATTCTTAACTCAGTTTATAGATCACTAAGACTAGAACATTGACTCATTACAACTCAAAGAACCTACTCAGTACACAAATTCTACAATTTACTAAGCAAGAGATCAGGTTCTTCTTCAAGTATGAGAACTAAAATGTCGATTGTTGATATGTTTTTCAGTGCTTGAGTTGGTGATTTTGAATTCGCTTCTTGTATTTAAGTACCCACATCATGGAGTCCTTCAATTGATATCAACTTCTATATTCAATAGGACTCCAGATAGTTTTCTGTTACTTGTTGTCTCCCCACTCTTCTTCTTTTAATAGGATTCTTTTTTTCTCTTTCTTCAGGACTTTTTGTTCAACTCAACTTCTGCACTTCTTCTTTTTCAACTCAACTTCTTCAAGTCTTCTTTTTCAACTCAACTTCTAATGTGATAAATGTTATCCACTTCTGTTTGTACGCTAGGTTATCATATCAATAACTTATCTGCAGCTGACCTTGGCTCAGTTGGATGGAACAGCTTTTACCACATGTTTCATTCTCATGTCTATCATCAAACTCTGCATGCTCTAACAGGCTTGTATTTTGTTATGAACTGAGGAGAGGGGGTTGATTTCTTGTTTATATAAAGGAGAAGTGATGATTTTAACGAGTTGAATGGTTTTTCACAAAATACTTGACTACCACATGTTTGATGAAATGTTGAAAAGAGAGAATCTCTGCATAGTTTGAAATGTGTTTTAAAAATAAGAACTCTCTTGCATTGTTTAATTGATTTGGTGGTCTAAACATTGTTTTGTTTGAAAAAGTTATAACTTGATATTTTATGGCTTTGAGATATGACTTGCAAGTCTTGGTATGACGACACCAATCAGATGAATGTCATACCAGAGTAAGATTTTCAGATTTTGATTTCATAGAATGCATGACTTAAAGAGTTAAAAATAGGCTTAAAGAGAGTTAGGTGGTTACCCGAAGTAGGCATGAGTCAGACAATTTATTTTTTGAAATCGTGTTTTGCAGATACGGGTTTATTATGTCCCCAAAGAGGAATTATACGATGGTCTAGTGCCCTGTGGCGTATCAGATCCAGATACTCCAACCCTTGCGGCAAACTTGGATTGGAGGTTTGGCCGCCGAGTTAAGGGCGGATCCCATATAGCCCGTGGGATACTTTCAGATATGTAGGGTGTACCACCTAACTCAAAAGTAAGATAAAGAGTGAGTCGTAGTTTTCAAAGAAATGTTTCAAAGTCTTTAAAGTGTGCCTATGTGTTTTCATATATAATATGTGTAAAATATTTTATGAATTGTTCTCACTTATGTTATATATAAATACATTATTTTGGATTGATCTGCGTACCAGTACAATTGTATTGACTCCCTATATTTCAGGATCTGAGGCACAGTCTCAGGGTCCCACTAAGCAGTAGATCGGTATATCTGAGAATTGCAGTTGGTGGCTCTCCCCTAGTCCGGAAGGTCAGGTTTATATAATATCATCATTTATTTGGTTTATAGTCTGGCTGGGGGTCTTGTCCCAGTTTTGTTTCAGATTTATGATGGATATTTTAATGTTAGAGATTTTGCAGACGGTTGTCACATGTTTAAAATATTCAGAATTTCCTTTCCAAATTGTTCAAGTTTATGAGATTTACCATGGTTCTGTCATGTGTAGTTTTCTGCAAATTTTCTTATATTATATGAATATTGTACATGATTACCAAATATAAAAGAGCGATCGGGACTTCATGGTTCGGAATGCTCGTTATGGTCAGGGCCCGACTCGAATCGTGACAATTAGACCACGTTATCTCTATATACCGCACATGATTTTATTTTGTATTTTTGCAAAAAAAAAAAAAAAACATTTTACAACTTAAATTTAGTAATTTTTTGATCAAAACAAAGACAACTCTTATCCTTAACATATACTTCAATATCTTCCTAGTCCTAGTGAATCAATTGAACTTTTGTTTTCTTACATGATTAAATAATAACACGTTTTTTCATATATGGGAAAATTAAGAAAGCAATTAATAATTGTACACCAAAAGATAAATCCATTTTCACGTCAATGACAAGCACTTCAAACAAATCAAAAAGATAATTTTTTCATTTCAAAAGATATAAGGACAAAACAATCAACCTACCCTTTTATCGAAAAACTTATCTTATGGTGTGGTCCCATAAAAATAGGACAGTATTTTTATTATGAACTCTAGATCATAATTATTTTTTAAATGAATAGTATAATTTTTTGTAGATTACTTATATGTTATATAATTTTTTTCTTTGAAAAGATATTAAGGTAAACAATCAACCTACCCTTTATCGAAAAATTTATCTCTCAATACGTCAAAAAATTTATCTCTCAATACGTATCGTTCATACACTTTATCTTCAACATCTAATTTTGCTAAAATATTTGTCTCCGACTATCATTACACTTGACACCAACACCTCCTAATTGTTGATTCACTTGTTTCAAGGCCATTTCAATAAAATTAGTAGCATAAAATCAAATTTTAATACGAGGCCTTAAATATATGCACGTAATAAAAGTATTATCAATAATTTAGAGTTATTTTTTTATTCTTACGTACTACTTTTTTTAGTGTAGTATTCTTAGAACATAGTAATATTATTATTTATAAAAGTAAGGACTAATTTTAATTAATAAGATATTAGTCATTTGTTTGCAATACATTACCTTGAATATTATTGTAAAAACTTTATTAATATCAAGATTTGATAAAAAATTCTAAAATATTTTTAATAAACAATAGATAGTTCTTCTTTATTTTTTTATTAATTTAAATGTTATATCTTTTATATTTTTCAAACTTTAATACTATTTGAAGTGAAATTAAAATCATAAAATTCATATTAAGTTTTTGGGGGCCTCAAAATTTTGGGGGCCTAAAGCAGACGTTTTACTAGCATTATCCTTAAGCCACCCCTGACTTGTTTCAGATAGATCAATTAGAGTATTACTTTGTGGTAGTTTTATTATTATTATTATTTTGTGTGTTAATACCTATTGTTCTTATACTATGTCTTTTATGAATTGTTTTATTTCTTTGAGCTGAATGACTATTAGAAACAACCTTTCTACCTCACCTTCGAGGTAGTGGTACTCTGTGTACACTCACCATTTCCAGAGCTCATTTTATGAAAATATAATTGATATGTTATTATTGTTTTCGACAGTTAAAATTATTAAATTCTCAATCAAGATCATAAAAGCTTTTATATTAATTATTTGGAGAAAAAATATTTTATTCATAAACTCAGTAAGTTTCTACTACAATAGTACTTGTTTGCTGCTATTTCTTTACTATATTAAAAATATAGGTAGAATAATATCGGGTTTATAGTGCGAGATTCAGAAAAGGGATGGACCACATTACGTAAATTATACATAATCTTACCTAACATATTTGTAACTTAATTATACTCATCTTCTAATCACATAACGACAATTCTTGCCATTGTTCCTACGCTGGCTACCACTAAGTTGTTCGGATTCTTTAAAAATATTTCCGCACTCGCAGTGGAGGAGCTACCTTTGCTCGAACCCCCTTCGACGAAAAATTATACTATTTTTACGTAGTTAAAAATATTTTTTATGCATATATAGTAGATGTTGAACCTCCTTCAGTTAATTCGAATATTTACTTCTGAACCCCGTCAATGAAAATCTTGGCTCCACCACTGCGCACTCGTATCGAATTCTTCAAAAATACACTATTTTTGGAAAATTCAATATGCACCCGTCTACATTTTTTAAAAGTCCTAGCAACATCGGACCACCTTTAATTTCCAAGTAAACTTCCAAAAAAAAAAAAAAAAAGATTTTAAAAGCCACAAATTGAAGCAAAACCTCATTATAAACCATCTATAAATTCTCTTTATTATCATACTATTATTTACCAAGATATATGAAGATGAAGAACTTAATTTCTCTTTTGCTTCTCACTCTCTCACTATTTTTCATTTCTGTTTGTTCACAAACTATAACACAAACACAATTTGTTTATAGATGGCCAGAAACTTACTGTAAAGCTCAAAGCCTAAATTGCAAAAGTAAACGTCCTCTAAAATTCACTTTGGCTAAATTTTTGGGAACAGATTCCAATGGAAATGAAGTCAAACCTACTTGCAAAAATAAACCTGATTGGTCCAAACTGGTATGTTTTTTTAAAAAAAATAATTATTATTAGTAACAATTATAGTATCTAATTATTAAGTTGAATTGAGAACCTTTCAGAAAAAACCTTTCTATTTTTTCGAGGTATTGATAAGGTGTGTGTATACCTTAAACTCCTCTGACCTTAATTGTGTAATTTCATTGAATATGTTGTTGTATATCTACTTAACTAAATGTTCATAAATTTCTTGTTCTTTAATCTTGAGTTATCGAGCTTTGGACATGAAAAAAATTCAGACAGAATATGTCCTTTCCCCCTTTAACAAGTTTTAGGTGGATATAATATGAATTAATCGGATCCTATTTAGATATCAGACACCGGATGTGTGATAAAAAGGAACTCCTTCACAACTTGCCATAACACACACACATATATGTATATTATATGTATTGTTATTGATGATATTCTAAGTAAATCTATTTTTTTGTGCTTGACAGTTTACTAATGAACTGGTTACAAAGCTTGACAAATTTTGGCCATCTCTCCAAAATAAAAAAGAAAACACAGACATATGGAAGGATGCTTGGAGAACATATGGATGCTTCAACCAAGTTTTTGATCAAAATCCAACAAACTATTTCAACAAAGCTATAGAATTGGCTAATAAAATTGGAGATTTATTACAAAAACACTTAATAGGATCAGATGGAATTGTCCCTTGTGACACTGCTATTTACAAAAAAGATGAAATCTTGGAGTCATTCAAGAAAGTATCAAACAACAAAGATGTGTTCTTCACTTGCAAAGAAAATGGGGGATCTAATCCTGCTTTTTTAAATGAAATTACATTTTGCTACGACAAAGATGCAAATAATTTTGAGAATTGTCCATCTACTGTTGTCAAGAACAAAAATTGTCGTATACAAAATATTATTGTTCCTCGTCCTTTAACTCCTGCTCGAGTTTTATCCCTCCAGGTATGTGCTCTTTTCGAATTTAAATTATATATCACCTAATATAAAGGAAGAATATACAAGAGTTTATTATTTACCATTATAAATTAGACCAATAACCTAAAATAGAATAGAATAATATGAGTAACTTGTAAATTATAAAGTAATCATCTGTTTCATTTTATATTTGAAAATTAATTTAAAATCTTCCACTAAGGTTTTGATCAACTTTCCAGATATATATTAGACTAAACTATGGTAATTTCCTTTTTTATTTTTGTGTAGGCTCTTCAAACAACTGGAGAAAAGCTTCAACCCCAACTAGTTTAATATAATATATCTATGTCAAGCTTTGGAATAAAGTTTAATGTGTAATAGAAAGATGAATAATATTTCAGTTGTGATTGTGATGTGTACTGAATAATGAAGCAAATAAAATAATCATCTTTTCATGTTATTATATTTTATAGTGCTCAAGATATCTTTAGCTAATCAATTTCAACAAGCCTTTCAAACTATATATCATAGCGGATCAATTTCAACAAGTCTTTCAAACTATATATATATATATATATATATATATATATATATATATATATATATATATTGAAAATACATTGCTATTGGGAAAGCATGCATAAAAATGAGGAAACATGGGTAAAACTTACCTACACCAAGTGTATACAACAAGTCAATATACGCACATTATGTATTTGGGCTTAAGAGAAATAAACCAATAGAATTGTTTTAAGTGTCAAGTATGCCAAGGAATAAAAGAAATATTGTTTTAATCTTCCATTTGTCTAAGAGGATGTCATTGTTAGCACACCATTGTAGTCCATTATTACCTGTACCATGTATCATCTTCGAGATAAAGAATGAACAAGAGTAACCATACTCAACTGTAAAATTAAAATTAAAATCATACCGTAACTGATGTTAAAGTGGTGACAAAAATCTCAATAAATGACCGAAACAAAGTATATGCATTTAAATAAACATTCACATAACTTCGCTAAAAAGGGATATATTAATACCACGCCCTAAATTCATAAACATTACACCATACTAAGGGATAAACGGGATCGAATTTTAGCAGAACGGAGCCCTAAACCATATAATTAAGGCATGAAATATTTCAAACGATACCCGGCAGGTTACAACTACCTACCCAAAACTAGCATAATAGCACACAATCACCATAAATAAACTCAATCTAGGGACAGGATAAGCCTAGCCTACCTGGATGCCAAAGCTAAAAGTCTGTCCGAGACCCCCTGCCTTGCACTGCGGAATTTTTTTTATTTTTTTTTTTGGTGATCTACATGATATATAGTGTTAAGAATGTCAGTTTTAGTGAACAATACAACGGGTTTGATGGTTTCATGTTTGCTACTACTACACCTGGCCTTTCCATAGTTCCCAATACATGATGGGTGGAAGGGTATTTGCATCAAACACAACAATAACAATAGGAATAGTAGCTTCCCAATCTATTCCTCCCTTGATTTTCTCCATAATTCGAGGCTCGTTAGTGGCGTAGAAATTTGAATTTGATCTCCATGAAAACGTTGGAATTTTGAATTTGATCTCCAGGAAAGAATTTGTGAATCTTCTTGATGTATTTGATTATAAGAAGAGAGGATTTTGATCCATTTGTGATATTCCATGAGTTTATGGAATTATATAAGAGATATTCGAAGATGCCTTTTAAAGGATTATTTGCCCCTTTATATAGGCATAATTTAGGATTTTAGGTTAAGGGTGTTAAGTGGGCCGGTTCGGGCCAACCCGAAATCGGCCCGTGAAAGTTAGCCGGATTGGTGGGCCAGGCCGGGTTGAGGTTAAGTGGGCTGGGTCCAGGTTCAACAGTAAAAATTTTAAAAACAATCCTGACCCAGCCCACTAACCCAACCAAGTCAAACAGAATTAAAAAACCGGTCAAACCCGTTTAAAAACAAAAAAAAAAAATCAATATACACTATATACACTACAATTATATACACTCCAATATACACAATATATTTTTTAAAAAATATATACACAATTACCATTCAATATATGCGACTATACGTACTACTTTAAATAAAACATATACTACAATAGTAAAATATATATATGAACTATAATATATATATATATATATATATATATATATATATATATATATAGTTATATACTAATTTATAAAACATATACACATTTATATTAAATATATAAGTTTATAGAAGATATATACAAATATATACACACCATTCAATATATACGTACTACCTTAAATAAAACATATACTACAATATATATATATATATATAGTTATATACTAATTTATAAAATATATACACATGTATACGTTAAATATATACTACTTTAGAAAATATATACACATATACACCACCATTCAATATATTATATATGTACTACTTTAAA